>JAEIFL010000002.1:8390000-9640000 GCA_018901835.1 Scaptomyza graminum
ATCGGAGGATGAGCGAAGTGAGGTACGGTATTCCTCTTCTGGCTACTATGAGAGTCCACACGAGGAAGACGACGATGATCAGGATACGCCCAACTGCAAGGGACGTCGGCAGCGCCAGGACGATGAGCGAAAGCGTCGGAAGACCAGCATGAAACTGGATATTGAGAAGGAAAACATGCGTGCATTGACCAGTCCCATCAAGAAACCCGGCGGATCGGTTAAGTTGCAGTCACCGGAACAGCACAGTGTTGGCACTGCTCCTGATGGTGGTAGTCCCAGCAAGATGAAACGCTTTCGGCCCAAAATACGACGTCAGTTCCGCAAGAGCTCCAGGGAGGATGTTCTCGCTGCAGCAGCTGCTCGACGTGCCCGTGCCACGCCCACTCTTTATGGGCTGAGTAGCGTCAGTGGCGATACTGAGGTGCTGCTGGATACCAGCATGACCAGCACAATGGTGCCGACTGTGTTACCTGCAACGGTAGCAGTTGCTTCAATGACTACAACCACAACCACATCAGCTTCATCCACGGGAACCATTACGCAACAGGAGCTGTCAGCGCCTGTTAAAATTAAAAAGCCGCATAGCTGTGCGACGCCAACAGCTCTTCTGTCACCTAAACTGCAACCAGCTCCATTGCCCGCTATCAAATCTGCCTCAGAAGTTTGCCATCTCAAGGCGAAATCGATTGAATCGCTGCGGTCAGTTTCTCCAGGCTCCGATTCAGTGTTCTACAGCGAGGCAGATGGCAATACGGCTGGGGCGGATCAGGGACACTGCCATCACTGCGGCAAGGAGATGGAGGGAAAACAGCCAGTCAATGAACTTGCTGGCGACTCTGTGGAATCAATTCCCTTTATCGAACAGGAGGCGGACATTGTGAAACCTCCCTCTGATTTTGCTGATTCTCCAGTTACTACAAAGACTACACAGCGACTCTATAAGAAAATGGATAAGCGTTTTCGATCCGAGGAGCGATACCATGGCGAACGTGGCAGACACTACAAGACCAGGCAGGAGAACATACGTGCTAAGGTTAATTGAAAAAAATATAGAATGAAAATTTAAGTTATAAGATATCTCTCTTTTAGAGCGAGGAACGTGGACGAGCGCCAAGTCTTCCTAATACTCCCATATTACGACCTGCCGGCTCCAGTCCCTGCGTACTGCCGGATATTAATACGGAACAGAGTCAGCATATCATCTATAAGGGTCACTATAATGCGGGTCGCTATACGCGCTTAACCGATGATGATTTGTGGACACAATTGGATCATCAATGCTTTGGTATGTTTTTTATACAAATATTATCAGCATAGAATCAATCTCATTTAAACCGTATGTTTATTTTTAGATCGCTCTCGCGAACGTCGCGCTTCCACGGAGTCAGAAAAGGGATTCCATGCCAAGTACCAGGTGATCTTACATCGTTTGGTTCAGCGTCGTTGCACACTCGAAATGTATCATCGACAGAAACACAACAATTTCCGTAAGTGAACACCCTGTATTGTTTTCTATTATTATCACAACGTGCGCGTCAAAATGTTGTGAGAGCGACGGGAGAGCTTTTTGTTTTCTCAGATAGGGAGTATTACACTTTTGCTATTGAAGATGTGACCAATGTCGAAAATTAAGCATTTAAATAATAAATCATGCGATAAGGGTATCCAACTAACGGCTAACCAATAAAAAAAATCAGCTCTCTCTTGTTTTCCGCATGATAGTGGGCCGGTGGCGCTTTAGCGCTTTTCATGACCGGCACTTGGCAAACAAATAAAGAACAAAAATGCCGAATAAAAAATAGTTTTCTGTGTATTTGACTCTGTTATCGAAAATAGTTGAGGTGCGTGCTTTGTTGTGTGCCGATGCGAACGGATCTCGCTATTATCAAATGTGAAAAGAGAAAAATAATCAAACACCGAGTCTTATAATTTCAAGGCAAAAGTCGATCGGCTGGCTGGCGTCAGTCTTATTATAAGAAGTACAAATATTTACACAATAAATAATCCAAATGATTGGTGGGTAAACAAAAATTAGGATTTAGCATGACAAGCAATGGGCTAATGTCGAATTTTTTCAAATGCCATAGAGTTAATTTCGTCCAATTCACCGCCTGATTCGATAAGGCGTAAACTTGAGGAGGTCTTAAAGCTAATGCTTTTGGTATGGGCACGTGAGAGTTTCGTCATAACAACGCTCAGCAATGGCGCGCACGGTAATGTGTCCGGAAATAAAATCACACAAATCATTTCACACAAACATACATATAAAGATTATCAGAAAATTTATATTTAATTTCTTTCACTTAGGTGTGGACAAAACTGTTGTGGTGAAAAGCGATTCTGGTGAGTTTGGGTTTCGCATTCACGGCTCCAAACCGGTTGTGGTGGCTGCTATTGAACCGGAGACGCCAGCAGAGAGTTCTGGTTTGGAAGTTGGCGATATCATTATATCGGTTAATGGTGTCCAAGTGCTCGATAAGCATCACACAGAGGTGGTCAAGATAGCACATGATGGCTGTGAGAAACTTGAGCTTCAAGTGGCACGCACCATTGGCGTCCTCATGCACGAACAGCTGGAACCACCCAGTCAGCCCATTTTCAGTGGTTACCTGTGGCGTCAAAGCGGTCAGGCAAAGGGAGCTCCAAATACCAAGAAATGGGTACGACGTTGGTTCTCACTGAGGCCAGACAATTGTCTATACTACTACAAAACGGAAGATGTAATTAACAAAGAGAAATGTTGCAAAACTCTATTTAACAAATTCTTTTCTTTAGGACTCCCAGCCCGTTGGTGCTATGATAATGGCCAAGCATACGGTGGAATTGTGCCCCATTGACATAGGTAAGCCTTTTGGCTTCAAAGTTGACTCTGGTGAGGGTATTCCCATGTATGTGGCCGCAGACTCCGAAGAACTGGCCAACAGATGGCTAAATTTGTTGCGGCAAGCGGCCACACAGGACAATCAGTGGCTTGATAAGAGGTAGAGGTTTATTGGGCTTTGATAAACTAGTAGAAAACACTAAATTACTTACATTATTTCATTCTTAGTGCCCGATGTTTGTATCAAAGCCCTGGCAGCATTGTGCGACCGGATTGCTTTGGTTATTTGCTAAAATTGGGCTCAAGGTGGTGCGGATGGTCGAAACGCTATTGTGTACTTAAGGATGCCTGTCTCTATTTTTATCAAGATGCAACTAGCAAAAGTGCATTTGGTGAGTCACACACAAAACAACAAAACAAACAAAAATTGAAGTCTGCTCTAGAAAGTTCTAGTAGAAAGTGAAATTAAAGAGCGAGATACCCTGTAAACTATAAATCTATGTTTATAAGATAAAACTGAAGAATGGCCAATTTAATCTGGTTGTTGCTCTTCATTTACCAAAAGCTAAGTTGATATATATTAAATATCAATACATGAAGATCATACCCTTCATAAGCACTCTTAGTTTCAATGGTATTCAAACAACAACAACGATCCTAACAGACAGCAAACGCATGCAGCTAATTAATTAATGTTTGTGAATCAATTGGTTGTCTTTTTTTATGTTTTGTCTAGGCATGGCCTGTTTGCACGGCTACAAAGTGGCCTCAATGTCCGCAAATGCGTCTGGCAAGAAGAATTCGTTTGAGATAATACCACCAGAAGCAAAATTGCGTCATTATTATTTTTGCACCGAAAGCGAAATGGATAAGAAGCGGTAAGTGAATATGTTGTCATTAGATGTTTGATATTTGTTTAAAACGATGCTTAATTATTAGATGGATATCCGCACTGGAGTACTCAATAGATCGTTGGATCAAGTCCGGGTAACTAAGGTTAAAAACACGCTCGAAATCGGCTTTGGGTAGTCGATTGAAGCGTCGAAGCTTTAGTTACTACATGGATTAGTTTTCATTTTATGAGCAGTTGGAACTCAAATTTGGAAAATTAGTACGGGTAATAGGTACTACCAACTAGCACTTAAGCTAAAAACAAAGCAACCAGGTAGCATATAGTAAATAATTCAGAGTTTTTTATAGCTACTAAGACAAGGAATTTTGGCAGTCAGTCAGTTGAATCGGGTTCAAAACTATTTTCAAATGCGCAAACATTAAAGAAGGATGTTGATGTGTACTCTTGTTATATACTACATGCTTATAATAGCTTATACATACAAACTTATGTTTAGTGAGGTTGTCTTGTTATACACAAACACACACACACACACACAATATACCTAGTATATACTTGCATACATATATATGTAGCTTATGATCGAAAAATTTAGTCGTAATCGCATGCAGCAGACCAACAATTATATAGTATATTGTCTAAAGTGTGTTCGAGTTCAAACTAAATTTATTAGGCTATAGAATGGTATATAAAGGCTCAAACCACAAGCCGATTAAAAACCATTTTAGACGGGTATCTCAACGTTGAGAAAATATTTATAAAATCATAGAAAAGAAAACAAAAAATTAAGATTAACTATTGGCTAAATAGTACTCATGACCAATTTCACAAAGCAGCTAATCCAAAATAGTGACTATTGAAAGTTAGAGAAATCATGAAAATATAACTAGATAAGTACTATGTTAAAGTGGTTTAATATTCGAATGCTTAGTTCCAGATTAAATACAAAATTACTGTGCATATTTATAAGTGAAAACGGTTTTCGTCCTTATTGGAAACAGCAACAACAACACAAGTTTTGCATACAAGAATAAAAAAATAACAACATTTATTAGTTAGACACAATTATTATTGATATGTATAGCTTTTTTACATACATTGGGGAAGAGAAAACCGCATTGTAGCTAAGCTTAGGTTTTGATAGGTTGAGTTTTTTGGATTTTCATCGATGTCTGACCAGAGACGCAATAATATTGTTATGGGAAATGCTTTATGAGTACATTGAATATACTTCACAATCCAGTAGTTACTTTGTCATATATGCAATATATGATCTTTAAATTAATGCTGATTTCCCTTCTTTTGTGGATCAGTGTGAAATACAATTTTTTGTTGCACACATACATGCATAAGTTTTTATATACACACACACATACACATAAAGATTTTATATATTTAAAACTCATGAAGATAATACGAGTACTTATTACTTAAATATAGATAAATGTGAATGTATACATGACAGCCATTTTTAATGCTATGTGGAAAATGTGAGCAAAACCCAAAAGAACAAAAAGAAAATACCGAAAAATAATATAGTTTAAAAAGAACACTTAATAAGAGCTTTAATTATTAATAAAGAATATACGAAGAAGATATTGCAAGTTTTTGTGTTATGGCAAGGATCTTGAAATATCATATACTAGCTTAAAAAGTATGTGAAAATAATTCTTAATTTTGAGAACATTCCCTTTAAAAATGACAAATATTACAAAAGTTGATTGCTGACAGCTCGAGGGCATTGTATTGCGTCTAAACATCATTAATTAGGCTCAATGATGCAACGAACTCGGCTCCTACCTGAATGCTGCACAGCATACCTTCTCCCATTCCCATACTCTCGGGCCAGTCCATCAGGCTCAAACGAAGCATTTCGAATGCGATCAATGAACCTGTCAGCTCGCCGACTCTAGCCAGCTATTGCTGGCTCTATGGTTGGCCGGCCACATGTTTTACGTTTTCCACAAATTTTAAGTAATTTTTTTTGGGATCGTTAAGAGTGGCAAAATATGCACACGGCAGCCGGTATCCGGAGAAGTCAACGACTAGCATAACAATTCGCTCGCCCTATGAGACTGCTACTGTTTTTTCATTTTACTTGTGTTTCCCTTTCACTACCTCGTCATCTCTTGGCCGAGAGTATTCTATTCGTGCCTCTTGTCTGCTGCATGCCTCTCTAGGTTTGTAGTTTTTTTTTTTCAGATTCAAGTCACGGCGACGACAACAACAACAAAAACAATTTAGTTCCACTGTGCGTTCCCTGCCACTGCCGTAATTATCTCTTCGTTTTTTTTTTTTTTTTTTTCAAGTTTTGGTCTTTGTATTTCTTTTGCATTTACTTGTTCTGTTTCTGTGATTTATTTATTTATTTTTTTGAGTTTTCTTTGCTACTTTGAAAACAGTTGGTGGTTTCTCATCATCATCATCACCGCCATCATCAGGTACGTCAGTGATGATCATCCTCTGTAAAGTCATCAGCAGAAGCAGCATCTTTGAGGCGTTTTCGTCAAATGTAACTCCCTTTCTTTTGGACCACAGAGTCTGTAGAGGCTAAGACCCTGAACATTTTTTTTGTGTTTTCGTCTTTCTTGCTTTTCTTTTGAATACTTAGCCGCATACCTTTGTTGTAGTACATGTGCGGGAGAAAAGGTTGCCAGATTGTTGAGCCATCAACCTGTTGGATTGTCAGAAAACCTATGGGATGTAGATACGCCTTTAAATTGGGGTATGTTGTTATTTTTATATATTTTCATAGTAAAATTTTTCAAATATTATTTAATTGACTTGATGGTCTCTAGATACGAGCTTATCAAACTGTTTTTTATTAAGTATACTTTAAGAAAAACTATTTACTGTGACTTAGTTAGTCTGTCACATTTAGTTAAAAGTTATAGAAATTACAACCTACTGCACACAGTATGTAATAAAAAAATACGCCCCCAAAAGTCACAAGCAGCAATCGCAGCTACTCCCTCACTTGAGCCCATAGTGAATGTAGTATACTGAATGGATTGCTAAATGCAATCTGGCAACCCGTGATTTTTGTTGCCCTGTTGCGTCTACCCTCGGAAAAAAAAACGGTAAGCAGTCGGTAAACAGGTAGCTCTCTAACTGACAATAACTCGTCGTACGTATGCACGTTCCGTGTCTGTCTGTCAGCTCAGTCTGCTTGTCCGCAGCGTGCGACTGGCGGTCGGTTAGTTGGTTTGCCAGTTGCTCTTGTTGTTGTTGATGTAGTAGTAGTTGTTGCTGTTGGTGGTTTTCTTACTTGGCTGGTTTTGAGCGCGATCTCTCCAGTTACTCGCTGTGGCTTAACTTCTCACTTCTTTGCTCTCTATGTCTCTCTCTCTCTCTCTCTCTCTCTCTCTATGTGTTTGAATGAGCCACGACCAGAACGACGTCGTTGACAGCGGCTCGGCAAATGTTGGATTAGTCTTCGAGAGTTGATCGTTGCTGACGCACCTGCGCGCGGATCCGTGGACACAGTGGAAAATTTTATACGTATGTGTGCTTGAGTATGTGTTGAGTTTGTGTGCTTTTGTCTGTGAGATAGATATTGGGGGAAAAAAAAATGCAGGCACAGTGAACTTGTTGCAACGTCGCAAAGCAACGCAACCCGCTCGCTCACCAATCTCCGATCATCGATCGCTGAAAAGCGCTTTTCAGACGGCGTTTCCAAGCGTGTCGTCGTCGTTGTCGTGTTTTGTGTATGTGTGTGTGTGTGTGTGTGTGGGAAGAGTTTGGGACTACTTGAGGAGCGAATTGGTAGCTGCACTGGCTTCAGCTCCTATTTCAAACAAAATGTAGAAAAACACATTTCAGCTGCCGTATCTCGTTTGTTGCTTGCCTCGTTCGTTAGTTCGTTCGTTCGTTCGTTTTTTGTTGGACCGTTCCCTCGGCTTGTTTCGCTGGCTGGTTTCGTACGTGGTTCGGATATTTTTGTTATTTTCTTTTCATTTTTCGTTTTTTTGCTCGGTTTCTACGTGGTTTGTGGTAGCTGCTGCTGCCGTTGCTTCCGTAACACCCGCGATCCCTCGCGATTTATCGTGCCATGATTGTATCGCAAATACATCTGTAGATACAATTGTATCTGTATGAGCGTGCTTCTATCTTAACAAAATTGATTTAATTTGCAAGTCAAAAACAATGTTACTGTGCTAACTAAACTATAAATTAAAATTAGTGTATTATGAACATACTTTTAAGCAAAAAAAATTTATTTTCTTATTCGTTTGCTTTCCAGAAATCTTACAAAAAAAAATTACCCAATAAAGTGACACAAAAACAAAAGAAAATCAAATAAAATCTGAGAAAAAAGCTTGTTAAGAAATTTACTTGGAATACTGGCCAAAGCCAAGCTTGAAAGAGCCTCAGGCGCTCTTCGCCACAGCCATCAAAATTGTTTACAGGTAAGCCACACGCCCCAGGCAGGCAACACCCCCTACAGAAAAAAAAAAAAATGAAACAAACAAGAAACTTGACACACGAAAAAATTCCGCAGTTGAAATTTTTTGTTTTTAGGGTCTAGCTAATTATTTTCTTTTGATTTTTTGCTTTGGCCAAAAGCAAAACACAGCGAGTAGCAGCCACAGCGAGTAGGCTCTGTGTGTGAGAGGGAGAGAGCGAGAGAAAAAAAGAGCGTCACGGGAGAGAAAATCTGAGCGCAAACTGGAACGAGTAGCAAAGTAAATATAAAATAAAGTTTGACTGCCAAAACCTGCTCCAAGAAAACACACACACACACACAGAGGCAAACACACACTCATTTTTGTAACATAACGTTGGAGGCTCTCCGCCACAGTTGGCGGTTTTTATTTTTTATTTTTTGGGCGACTGGCGGCGGCTGCCGCAGCGGCTTCCACTACAACTGCATGTGCCACTGTCATTGCCACCGAACTCAGTGTGGTGCCTGCGTTCCATTGACAGGCAGCAGGCTGGCGCTCGGCTTCGGCTCTGACTCTGACTCTTGGTTCGGTCTGCAGCTCGAACCTTCGCTTGGAATTTTTTTCATTCGTATTTTTTTCAGAGTAATTTTTTTAAATTTTTTTGGCCGTAAACCAGTTCACTTGTAGCCAGTGCCAGTGGCCAGTGGCTCTCAGCAGTCGCAGTCGCAGCAGCATCAGTTTTTAGTTTCAGCAGCTCTCGTCGTGCTCAATTTGAATCCGGTTTTTTTGGACTTGGTCGACGTCGTTGTCGTCTTGGCCGTCTTGCCAGCTTGGCTTGCTGCGCGCTTTAATTGTTCAGAACGTGTGTCCAAAGAGGAAACGCAATTGCCGCAAGCTTCTGTTGATGCTTGGGGTTTGGGGTTCGGATTCGGATTCGAATACCATACCATACCATACCATACCACAGCATCATCTGTGCTCTGGCATCTACATCGCTCCAGCATCTTTGTGCTTATTTTCCTTTGATTTCTTTTAAATGCTTTAGTTTTTACAAACGCCTCCCGCGCTCCCACAGTCTAGCTTTTTTTTCTCAATCTCATGTTTTGTTGTGCTTTCGATCTGGTGGTATTGGGGAATGGTGTATGGGGTATTGTATTGAGTAGTATTTGGTATTCGTGGTTCCATTCGCTGCGGTTCTATAGAGCCATTGGCTTTTGTCTCGCTTGACTGAAGCTGGAGCGCTTCGAAACTCTTTGAGTTTTCCATCATCATTGTTTGTTTATAGGCGACTCTTTTTGAATCGGTATGTGTGTGTTGTGGGTTCCAACATTTTAGCATTAGAATAGGCATTTAAAAATTTATTGCATTCGGTATATTTCTGGGTGGGTTCCAAGATATCAAATTTTGATATTGATGCGACGATAGGTAAATAGTTTTTAGAGGG
This sequence comes from Scaptomyza graminum, assembly GCA_018901835.1. Classification (NCBI taxonomy): domain Eukaryota; kingdom Metazoa; phylum Arthropoda; class Insecta; order Diptera; family Drosophilidae; genus Scaptomyza; species Scaptomyza graminum. The sequence goes on from JAEIFL010000002.1 coordinate 8,399,504, forward strand.
ATTAAAAACCGAAATTAATTTAAAATCAAAACAAGTTAATAGCATCATCAAAAGTTCAGTGAAACTAAAGACAACACTTAATACGCGCCCATAAAGCCAAAAATACAATAGATCATACAATTGGCCATAAAAGGTTTGGTTTTTTGGACACTTTGCCACTCCCATTTTGGCACGTGTGCTTTTTTACCTATCTTTTGCTGGACTAGACAAGTTTTTTATAACATTTCCGATCCGTTTTGATGATAAAATTAAATTCAATACTTAAAAATATTCTGTGGGGCGAGGCCAGGCAGGTTACTTGAACATTTACAGAGCTGATAAAATACTATACACCGTTTATATATCTTTTCACTGTAAATAATTAAGAGTTATGAAACGTTCATGCAAAATAGAAGTAAAGAACATAATCTGTATTGAGGGTATCGCTTGAATTGAAAAGCCATAAGAAGCATGAAAAATGATCGGCTTAAGGGGATTTAAATGCTGCACAATCTGTGGAATAAATTGTATAAGGAAATAACAAGAATACTCGCACAAAACTCTAAGAGAAAAAATCGTATTCAACATTAAGATAAGGTCATAAATTTACAGATTTAAATAAAAAACACATTATAACCAAAAGTTTATGATATTATCTTAAGAGCGTGTGTCAGTTCATGAATTTAAATTTATGTTTTAGAATAGGAAAATTTATATATATTTTGATTTTATTGAATAAATATAAATATTAGCTTGTGATAGTTTTCTGCTTACTTCAATTTTCATAAATCACAAACAGTTCTAAGACTCTTTGATACTTTCCCTTGCCAACTACAAGTAAAATCTCTTTTCACTTTTTTCTAAGTAAACTTTATTCTAACAAGTCTACTCTGCTTCTATCAGCTTTTCACAACAAAGCCATCAATCATGCTGGATGCAAGCCTGTTTTTCCCTTTTATGGTCTTCGCATAGCAGTTTGATCATAATAATTATAAATTATGCTTTTCAATTTAAGTTAACAACCTCAGTAATCTATAGAACCGACTGTTCAGGCAGCTGCATTTCGAACCCATAAAACTTCATTAGCAGTTTTCGAGCTGTTCAAAAAACATAATAATATAATGAAGAAATGCATTCAACCTGGCTGCAAAATTAGCAAAGCTTTTATATTAATGACCGCGCACTTACACACACACACAGACACGCACAAAGAGTGTGTGCTGGAGGGTGGAGTATGTGTAAATCGCATAGATATTTATCAAGAAAATTATATAGACAAGCAGCTAGAGCTTAAGAGAGTACCAAACTACAAGCGCTGATGATAATGGCTAGAGATTTTTTAATGGCTTTGACTAGTATTATCCCAGCTAAAAAGAGTTGCCAGACTAACGCCAGATTGTATACATATGTATAGGTATTAATGCAGCGGCTAGCGTCTATAATTACAAGTTGTTGCTCTTAGTTTTATTTTATGATGTTTTTTTTTTTCATTTCTTGTCCTCCTCCTTCTTTTTTGTTGTTGTTGATTATTAGCTACCTTTGCCGTGTTGGCGAGCCTGGCCCGAAGGGATTAAATCTGAACACACACACACACACAAACACATACATATTTAAACACTCACTGACCCTTTTTTGTCGTGTGTTGTTTGTTGTTGTTGTTGCTGTAGGTTGTTTTGTAAGCAAACTGAAGTAGTGCGCTAAGCGTCTTGGACCAAGACCAAAGATATATGGACACAAAAACTTCGTCTCGTTTCTACACAAATATTAAATCCCCTTGCGCATGTGTTCTTGCCTCATATCTGTATAAGTCGATACGTGTGTGTGTGTGTTTGTTTGTTTTTTCAGTTATTTTTTTTATCAACTGCTTTGAACCTTTTTTTCCAGTGGGTATGCTCTGCGTCTGCTGGTCTCCTTAGCTGTTTGTTGCTGGTCGTTGTTTACACAAAGCCCAGACCCAGACCTATAGCCGGGTCTTCGTCTTCTGGCAGGCAGCAGAAAAAGTGGCAGCCAAATTGCTCCTCGATATCTTTTAGTTTCTACTGCCAGTAGTTGTTGTTGTTGTTTCTTATACATATATATTTTTTTTCTTCATTTTATTATATGCATACACACATTTAAGCCTTTGGCTTCATTTGCTGGGCAACCGTTTGCGCAAACGTTTTTCGTCTCTGTGTGCGTGTGTATCTGTATCTTAATATTGTATCTGAAAGTACACAGCTCTCTCTCTACATTCTCTCGCTCTGTCTTTCACTCTTTGTCGCCTTTTCTTTCTTTCTTTCTTGCCAACTACAGCAAGTACTACGTGCAACGTTGCCGACTTCGCATTTTGCTGATGATGTCCATTATTTACATTAATTTTATTTGTTTTTCTTATTTGGTTTGACGTTTCAAAAGTGCCGATGTTTCAAAAGATAATGAACGCTGAATCGCATTGTATGTACAGTGAGACATTGAGACAGCGGGACAGCGGGACAGTGGGACAGTTAGACAGACAGGGTCCAACAGTTGGACAGTTAGACAGTTCCGACAGTTCAGACAGTTTCAGACAGTAAAGGCTGTTTAAACCGACACCGAGCTCCAGTGCCATAAATGCATAAGTGAACAGAAAAATACGGCATAAACCTAGCTAAAAACGACAAAACGAAATAAATAAAATTAAAAACGACACCAAAAAACCCCCATAACGAGTTACCTTTTTCTCGAGGCTACCACAGATACGTGTGTGATATACGTACATAAATACTTACTTACTTACTTACGTATGCGCTATATGGTTGTTCAGTTACTTGGAATTAGTATGTTGGGGGGATTACTAGGCGTATCAAGTAAACTGAATATTGCTAGGAAACATTTGCCAGGGGAATATAAAATAATTACTTCAGACGTTAAATAAGGTATCAAATAAAGTGCGTAGTTAAGTGAGTAGATTAAAATATGAATGGGTGAAACTAGGCATAGAAATAGTACAACGATAATAACTGAGCTAAATAACAGTTATAGAGTCAACATTATAATCATACAATAAAGAAATTAGTTTACTATTAAGCTTAATTTCATGTAAGCAATGTAAATTTACAAAATTTACAATTATATTTGTCAACTAACTTTTAACAAGTAAAGTTGTCTTTTCCAGCTAAGCAAGTCACTTGCTACGTTCCATGTTAAAGAAGTTTCAATATCATTTCTCATCAGGGAGCGCTATAAACTATCTATCTTAGTTTCGAACAGATCAAATCGGACAGACATACAACAGCCAGCTGAGCCACATCTTTAACATCTTTAGCATTTCTTTCCAACAACAACGCTTAACGTTTTAGCCATGAGGAACTGTTTCTAGCTTAACCCAACGTCCGCAAGGAAAAAAAAACAAAAAAAATCTTACGCTTTGCATTATGTACTGCCGTGATGCAGCAGTTTCCAACTTCTACTTATTATGGCAGACAGGCAGAAAAAACAAAATAAAATCAAATAAAAAATTTACGATGTGAAAACTCATTTCTAGTCACAAGCTAAGAACATTTCCAGCAAATGATAAGCAAAACTGTCATTGCACAAGACAGGTTGCAAGGGAGGTAAAAAGGGGTAGAAGGGTTATTGCTAGAGAGGTAGACTGAATGGCGGAAAACAGAGACGCGCAACTGGTTATACGTATGCTTATATGTACATATGTATTTAAATGTGGCTTTAATGCAGCAAAAGTTTTATGGTCGGATCCAGCGACAATATGATCGTCATTATCATAATCATTACTTGTTCAGCTCCTCTTCGTCTTCTTCATCATTTGACTGTTATTATAATCGTGATGATCACGTTCCATGCAAAAATGAAAGAAAAAAACCCCCGAGAGCCAGAAGCTGAAGCGCTCCTGTTGCGTAAAGCCAGTAAGCAGTCACAGTCGCTTGAACGCTTGAACGGGTCGCATCGGGTCGGATCCCCTTAGTCTTAGTTTGTGTCTCCCGGGTTCGAGTTCGGGTTCGAGTTCGGCTACCGAGAGGCAAGGCTTGCCTAACTGACTGACTGACTGCCGTTTAGTTCGCTTAGGCTACCATTTGCGTTTGTATGGCTGCCAAATGCTACTATCTACATACAGAAACTGATATGTGTGTGTCTGTGTGCATCTCACTCTCTTTGTTTGTGTGAGTGTGTGTATTTATATCGCTACCACTACTGTGTGGTGTGTGTATCTCGCTTACTGACTCAGTCAGTCAGGTTTTTTTAGACGCACAATCTTATCTAACCTGGCAGAGTCGACAACTCTAACCGGGGGACAGCGACTGCGACTCGTTTCTCGTTCAGTTTAGTTTCACTTGCCGCCGCCGTTTGCTGATTATAAACAACAACAACAATAATATAATAAAAATCATACAAAAAATATAACCAGTGCAATGAATTAAAAATAAAATACATATGCTTATACTTACTCTACTTTTGCCTTGAGGAAAATATAAAATTTCGAAATATTAATAAAAAAAAAATACAAATGGTAAAATATAGTTTAATGAGCTATAAATCAAATGCATTATTATCACTGTGAATTTATTAATGATTGCGATATAGCATACTTTAATGTATTTAAATCCCCGATTAAGCCAATTTCACAAGAAACTTATAAAACACATTAAAATAACAATATAATAAGGTGATGGCTTACACATTAGACAAGCGTTGTAAGCTTTTCGAACATGATACGAGCTCCCAGCCACCCCATTGAGGGAAGGGTATAGTAACGGAGCAAAGTTAGATAAAAAAAACTATTTTTTTTTATTGCACTTGACGAGCAATTAAGATAAGCCCAATAAGCCGCAAACAATTAACACAACATTTGACTAATTGTTATTTTTTTACCCCTCTCATTCTCTTATCTTTTCTTCTTTATCTGCAGCTGAAGGTCTGACGGCATGTGAGTAGCTGAACAACCCGTCAATATGCCCACGGATAGCACAGCCAGCGATGGCGGAGGCGCCATACCAATGTTGCGCGCCTCTCGCATGGATCAGTTTATGTCAACGGTGGCAGCCGTGGCAGCAGCGGCAAGTGCTAATGGCTCCGGTTCGGGAGCCGCTGGTAGCTCGGATGGTTCGGGTAGCACCGGCGATTCGAGAAATTCATCAGCTAGCAGGATCTCGGCAGCAGCAGCTGCCTACGAAACCCAATTGGCCTATCAGCAGCATTTGGCTGCCTCGGGTCTACACGGCGGGCCGCCGCATCATCGGGAGATTTCCGCTTTCGTTCCGGTACTGCCCACTCGTCAGGCACTCGAGGCAAAGGCTCGAGCTGGCAGCAACTCTAACTACGAGATCATTGCCATGATGGCTGACAAGCGCAAGGAGCTGGCGCTGAGGGAAGCTGCTGCAGCTGCAGCAATGCTCGGACGTGGAGGTCCACCGGGTGGACCACCAGGTGTGCCACCACCCGGTGTGCTCTATGGTCCACCACCACCACCGCCATATTTGACCGGACCGGGTCCGTCGCCAACGGCTGCTGGAAGTTTTCCGTTTCCACCAGGAGCGGCAGCAGCAGCTGCGCTCTTTCCGCCCGGATTGGCCGCGGGCATGCATTCTGGTCTGGATAGACGCCTGCTGCGCGCACCTGGACGTGCCTCCCGGCCGAAGAAGCAGTTCATCTGCAAGTTCTGCAACCGACAGTTCACCAAGTCCTACAATCTGTTGATTCACGAGCGAACCCATACGGACGAGCGGCCCTATTCCTGTGATATTTGCGGCAAAGCTTTTAGGCGACAGGATCACTTGCGGGACCACAGGTGAGTTGTAAGTGTGTGTGTTTGTGTTTGTGAGAAGGCAACGTTGATGAGAAGCTTAAGTTTTCGGGCAACAAACGAACGACCGAACGGACGGCCAGGCACAAGGCGTGTCTGCTCGCTCGTAATTGCTTGCATGCCTCAAGGTATGTAGCAAGAAGAAGGAGCAACAACTTGTAAACAAGTTTTCAGTTTTTTAAGGCGAATCTGGAATACCCTAAAAGAAAATCTGGCAAAGGCATTTTAATATACATATGAGTCTAGTTTTAAATGAAGGCAAGAATAGTTTTCAATATACTTTCTTGGATTACCATCAAATCGTTTAAGATTATTCACACATTAAAATTAATATTTCCCATTAAAATCACAAATAGAAATCCAAGAGCTTGAAAAAATCAGTAAGCTCCAACGTTTTGTCAAAGTTATGCGAAGAAAAAGCCGCAAACAGACAAAGTTAATTAACTTTGTGGCTTTACATTTGGGTGCCAGGCAACAACCTTTTTAAAAAGGGGTGCGGGTAGGTGGCATTGGGTACTCCATACTTCAATACTTGGTACCGAGAACCGGGCAAGAGCAGACAGCAGGTTGGCATTGGCCTTATGCCTGCTCACATGCACATGTGTGTGTGTATGTCTGTATGTGTTAGCCTGTCCAAGACGTTGTCTTGTGTCTTTTGATCGTTCGGTTTCGGTCCATTTGTCGTTTGTTTGCTTTGCCGCGGGGCTAATTTCTCAGCAGCAGCAGCAGCAGCAACAAAGAGATGGGCAAGAGAGAGGGCAAGTGGAAGAAGAAAAAAACAGCAAGAAGAATCTCGGTGCGCCATGAAGCCCCCCGAGCTAAAAGGCAAAAATCAAAGGCAGACCTCAGCCAAGATCTTAAGCCAAGAACCTGTTTTGAGTATTTTTTTTACCAGTCGCAGCAGCAGCAGCTGCTGCTGGTTGCTGTTGCTGCTGATGTTGCTGATGTTGCTGCTGCTGGTCCAAGAGCAAGTGGACGCCATTTCAAAGATGGCTGCCATAAACATAAAATATATCAGCTCACTTTATCTGCGCCGCTGCAAAGGGAGGGACAATGAGGGAGAGATAATGCCCGCCACGGAAGATAACTGTCAACTTGAGCTGCCAGCTACCAGCTAATAGCTACCAACCACAACAATAACCAAAAAAAACGCCTACGCAATGAGCCAAGTCATATGTATTAATGTTAGCCCCCACTCTTTTTTGTTTCCTCTTTGTTTTTATCAGGTATATACACTCCAAGGAGAAACCATTCAAGTGCACGGAGTGTGGCAAAGGCTTCTGCCAGTCACGCACCCTGGCCGTACACAAGATCCTGCACATGGAGGAATCGCCACACAAGTGTCCAGTTTGTAGTCGCAGCTTTAACCAGCGCTCGAACCTGAAGACCCATCTGCTCACCCACACCGATCACAAGCCCTACGAGTGCTCCTCCTGTGGCAAAGTCTTCCGACGCAACTGCGATCTACGACGTCATGCGTTGACTCATGCTGTGGGCGAGGTCAACAGTGCCGACTATGTTGATGTTGGCGAAGAAGATGAGGCACGACAGTTGAGCGGCGATGAGGAGGACTCGCTGTTGGAGGTGGACTCTCCACGGCAGTCGCCCGTACACAATCTGAGCGGGAAGGCCGAAAAGGACGAAGCGGAACGTATGCGTTTGAAGAGGAAGGCTAGCAACAACAACAACAACAGCAGCAGTGCCAGTTATGAGCATGAAGATAGCGAGGAAGAGTTCGATGAATACGATGAGGAGGAAGAACTGCACGAAGCAGGTGCTTTGGACTTAGCCGAAGATGAGGAACTCGAGGCGGAGACAGAGGAAGAGAAAGCAGAAGTGGCGCTGGTTGCGGCTCGTTACAAGACGGCTCAAGCTCCAACACCCTTATCAAGCGCACCAGCAGCGTCCAAGCCGGAACGCCAGGGAGTTACCCATTGCCATCATGAAGGTGGAGAGACTTATACCATGAGGCCACACGGTGAAAGACACCTCGAGGAGCTGCCACATCCAGCGTCAGGCAGTATTATTGGTGCCACCTTTATGCCAAGCTTACGCTATGCACCGCCAGGGGGACCTGTACCACCACACGGACCACCACATCATCATTTGCTGCCGCCCGGAAACACTGATCCCTTTTTGCCCATGTTGCACGTGCGTCGCGATTTGCACCATAAGACCCTGAACCTAAGCAAGACAGCATTAGCTACAGCAACCGCGACACCAGCAAACATTGTGACTAACAACAGTAGCACCACTGAGCCGTCGCGACCACCATCCCAACCGCTGCACTCGCCACACGAGGCCATGCCCAGTTTCCTAGGCTCCATACCGGTAAGGAAACGTATTTTGCCGGCACCGCCACCGCTGGTAGAGCTGGTGGAACATCATCATCACCGTTCGTATCTGGAGAATCCGAGCATCTATGCCTTGAATATGTCACGTCATCCGCCTAGACAGCTTTTGTGCAAGCCGCCATCAACGGAATCGAGTGCTCCACCCGATAAGGAAGTAGCTGCATCGACGCCTAGCGCCACCGTTGTGGTTGCACCACCACCACCACAGCCACAACCGCCGCCAGTTGTGGCTGTTGCACCGCCAGCTATTGCTGCGCCAGCACCAGCACCACCCAGACGCACGGGCTTCAGCATTGAGGATATAATGCGTCGTTAATGAAGGAATCCCATTTATTAACATTTTAGTACACTAAGCGAGGATTGTTTCATGGCTTGGCATAGATCCTGTGGCATTTGAAGTAATCTAAATAAAGATTAGAGCTCCCCCGCCTACTGATCTATAACAACCTGAACGCTACTTAGCCATAAGCGCACTTTTAGTACATTTTAGTACAATGTCTTTCGGCAAGGCAATAAGAAATGTAGTTTAAGCTCAGTTTTAGTACATCGCTACGAAGTCCCACAAAACTGTCGTTGCATTTGTAATTGAAGGATGTCATCATGCCTTTAGTACATACAGTTAAGATAAGCAAAGTTGCTACAGCGTTGTGCTTTTAGTGCATGGCAGTTAACCTATTTTAGAACATCCTAGCTATACGATGCGAGAGTCTATCCATTTAGTTTAGGCCAACACTAAGTGTTGTTTGTTTCTTTTTAGCTCTGTCTAGTTAGTAATTAAAACAAAATCAATACTATTTTAATACTTGTATACAACTATAAATTATGTTTTAGTGCTTAAGACAATCTTGACAACAATCGTGTGGATCAAGATACGCGCTGAGGGAAATAAAGGTTGAAAGTAAAAGTAGCTTAGAAATACGAGAAACGAAATATCAAGCTCGGCCAGCTCGTGCAGCCGTACATTCCAGTTAAATTTTGTATAGGCTTAATTTATAGCAATCTTAAGTATTTTCTTAGAGTTTTAGTAATACATCCTTTTAGCATTCCATAGTCTTCCTTGAATTTTAAATGACTTTGAAAAGCCACAATTAATATACATAAACATAAATATAGAAATAAACACATATCTATATTTAAATAAAGTTTGCATTGAAATTAATTGCTTAATGTTTTATTTGTAGGGTTTCGCTTGTGAATCATTCAACCCCATCAATCAAGCGCCAAGCGATTCCAGCCATTATAAAATTTCATTGTACTTCAGGCACGTTTTGCCATAGACACCGTTGTGGTTTTGTTTGGTTTTTATTTTTATTTTTGGGAGGGGCAACGCCTTAAACATTTCCACGCACAATTCGGCGTTCGAATCAAGGCAGATTGCGAGTACCGCACTCGAACACGTAGAAAGTTCAATTAATATGGCACGTAAGTTGCTGTCATCAGCTTAGTGCGGGAATTTTTCAGGAAACTTTATAGGTGCCGTGCCCGGGACCGCGCTCCCTCTCTCTAGCTACGCTTTCAATTGCTTAAAAAAAAGAAATAATTATATTAACAGAGATGAAACAATGGTGATATCACCAGTTGCCGCCGCACGTGAGCTGCGTTCCTAAAATGTGATTGTGTGAATGCGTGAGAATGTCCACCAATTGACAAAGTTTTGCAAAAGGAAGTCGCCAAAATCGTATGAAGTGAATTAATAAATATAATTTTTTCCTAGCACTCAAACACATGAGTCATCATATGGTAGTCAACGCCCTGCGAAAGTAATTTATAATAATTGCAAATACCCAAAGCACATCGATAGTCAGGATAGTACACAATTACGTATACACAATAGGCACAGCCGGCCACAGGCTTAAGAATGAAAGTATGCAATTAAGTGAGCAACGATGCTGAAAAGTATGCAAAGAAATTAAAAAGATGAAAAATCGTTGTTGAAAGTTAGTTCAAATCTCTACAACGATTTATTTTATTTTTTTTTTTTAATTTTTAATTTAAATTTAAACTAAGGAATTATTCAGAGCTGTTAAATTACGATAACGACTACATAATAATAAATTAATTTTAAAAAAATAAGTCAATTGATTACGATTAGTTGTTGAGCTTTCACGATTTCTAACTGATTACGATTACAAATTTGTTAATAAATAAATATAATATAAAACTGCAAACAGAGGAAACTGGTGGAATGAAATATATGCAGCCAAAACTAATTAATTTCAAAAACATTTTCGTTAAAACATTTGACTTAGCAAAGCTCTGAACCAACAAGTGTGTTCATAATCGTTGCTGTTAACAACAGTCAACAAACTGTTAACTTAACAGTGGAAACTAATATAGCTTACATTCGCTTACAACAGCAACAAGCAACAGGTAATGATTCAAAAGCTGAAAAAGCTGCTGCTGTTGTCATTTCGGCCAAGGTAACTGCCTCAGACGCGCTCAGCTGAAAACCCGCTCAACAACAACATCATCGAAACATTTCAACTGACATTTTCGCTTTGTCCACTGTGAGCGAATTTCGAATATTTGTTTCGCTCGCTCGCAAAGCTTCTCACAGCAACTCGGCGGGTGTTTTGACTGTTTTGGCAGCAGAAATTTTGTGGTAAGAGGTGTGCAGGGCAGAGAGAGAGAGAGAGAGAGAGAGAGCGCTAGCACAACTTATGACTGCGAAGCTTCTCTGGGCAACTCAATGCGCTCAGAAGGTGAACGACGACGCGGTCGAACAGACGTGTGGCGCGCTAAACGCAAACAAATTTGATCTCAACGGTGCTTTTTTCTCTCTGTTGTCACACATATTGAAAAGTTAGTGTGACTGTATGTGTCTGTGTAAGTTTGATCGCAGTTGACCGCGCCTTAAAGCCAAGTAAAAGCGTCATTTCCATAAGCCAACCAAACAAAGTGAATAAAATCGCAAAATACATATAACAAAAGTCGAACAGAAAGTGCAACAAGTGCGTAAAGTTGCGAAAATTGCAAATGCAAAGCTCCGAAAAAGACTCGTTGAAAGAAGCAGCAAAAAGTGAGGTTGTGTTAGTGCGTCGTTCGCTTTCTGGCCAACCGACTATTACCAAACACACACACCAATACCAATACACCAAATCCGAGTGGCAGCAACTTCATACCAAAAAGCCACACAAAGCCACAAAAGCATAAATACAAAAATATAGAAAAATAAAGAAAAATACATGCGCATAAACTTTACTCTGACTTTTTGAGGTTGCCTCAAAAGAATATATGTAGTTATTTTCTTGTAATTAGAACTTTATGGCTTGTAGCGTGGTAGAAAAACCGTTAATAAACAAAGCTCGTTAGTGCGAAAATAGTGCAACGGCGCGTAAAGATTTAACTTCAAAGCTGAATCCGAATCCAAAACCGATTTTAAAGACTTGCACGCTTTCATGAATGCTTAATTGCCCAACAACAACAGCAGTTCGTACTATCGCTATTTTATTTTTTTTGTGGCCAATAAACTCAACAAACTCGCCAACTGCATGCAGCTCAGCCAGCCGCAACAGCGACAGTGACGCCAGCAGCGCTGCTTGCTGCACTTGCCCCTGCTGCTGTTGTTGCTGCTCTGTTTAGTTCCACATTCCCTGCCAACTTCCGTTTTGCCTTGCATTACATTACCAACAACAAACATTTGCTAGTTACTCACTTCCCATTGGGCTCGAACCGATGACGCGTTGCTAGCTTGCTTGTTCTTGTTGTTGTTGTTGGTTAATTAATGCGTCGTTATATAAGTAAAAGGAAGTGAGCATTATCAATCAGTTGCTATATAGCTTGGCCTCTTGGCCCAAAACTAGCAATATTTGTGGGTGAGAGAGAGAGAGAGAGAGACTTGTAATGAGAGAGTGATGCAAATTATATCTTTGTATTAGCTGGAATCTGGTGTATTAGTCATTCAGATACAATGCAAATCGCGAGCTCAGCCAAACCGGCATAACAAATGGTTACAGATGACTAACAAGCGTTTAAGAACTTAATGGATAATACTCCCTATTGCGATATCTATTGTATGGCTATAACTAGAACTCATGGAATCTCCTAATTATGCCCTAGGGAACTAGACGAAAGCCTTAATATATCATTTGACCAAGCAGAAGAGAAAGAAAATATATAATTATGTGAAGAATACGCTCCATTTGATGTTTATGAGATAATTAATTATTGAAACCAGGTCATGTCAATGCCAAAAGCCAACGAACTCAGATTTCAAACGTAATTACAAGTAAAATAAGTAATAATACTTATTGGATAAATTGGAAACCACATACGACACACACACACATACATACATATGCATTGTAATAAATTTTGCAGCTGGCCAATTTCGGCATAAATCAAACCGGAACATTACTTTTATTTGGGTTTATTGTGCCGGTTCTTCAAAACGTGTTCTTTTCTTTTCATTCTGTGTCTAATGCAAACAATTTGGAGCAGAAAAATAACAAAAGTTAACCAAAAAACGACAAAAGAAACAACAAAAAACTCAAATTATGGAGCCATTTGGCTAAAGTACAAAATTTCAAAATTTTTAGAGCTCGTTCAATTCGTTTTTTTTTTTTTTAATTATAATTATAGGCCCCTGCTATCTTATCATCTAGGAAATGCTTGCAACAATTATAGCTATCTAAAAATTACTAGAGTTATCGGCAATGCGAGTATTCTTACCTTCAAGAGAGAGCAACAAAAGTACTAACAAGAACTTTTCAGCCACTTAGCTAGGCAAAATGCATTCCTTGGCATACGCAAAATGCCAAACAATGTTAATAAACCCATAAAGAGGCAGACAATAAAGCTTTTGGATGCACATTAGTGCAACGCAACTTACAACAACAACAATAACATCAACTGGGAATAGCATGGAGCTGAGTCACAGGCACATCGATAATAACGCACCAGGCCCCAAGATATTCAGACATACACTGAAAACAAATTGGGATAATGATGAAAGATAAAAATAAGCAGTTGATAAAATAAAAAAATGTATTCAATTATTATTAATAGAAACTTATTCCTGCTTTAAAAGCAAAGCACAAAATTTCGCACAGTGTATAAGCCGCGCCCGCAGCTTAAGAACAGAATATAAAGCTGCTTAGCATAAAACATAAATAAAACTTTTAGTTGAAGGCACCCAAAATTGAAGAAAACTCTGGGGCGTGCACAGATAGTCTTGGAAATGCTTTCTATCTTTCTTTTGGTGTTTTGTTTTCTTCTACTCTCACGTAGCCAACAATAACAACAACAAAAAAATAAATAAAAACTTACAACTACCTTTTGCGGTGCGTGCAACGCTATCTCTGACCCCCTCTCAATCACTCTCACACAAATTCTCTCTGTTTGTAGGGCTTGCTCTCTCTTGCGCTCACGGCATGAATGAAGTGCCTCCACATTTACAGTTACTTCACAGCGTCGTGGATCCACACAAACAACAACAACAACAATAGCACAAACAAAAGCAGCTCCCCAACTGCTTTACATGTTGTTTGACTTTTCCTCTTCGCTTTTAATTTTTGGTTTTTGTTGTTGTCGCTCCACAACACTCGTCATAATACTAAATGCAAGTAACCCGCTCAGTCACTGTTAACGGTTCTTTGCGTACGGACGTGTTTTTTTCGTATATATTTATAACGTACATTTATATTCTGTTGTTATTCAGGGTGGGGTGGGGAACTCAACACGACCCACTGAGTGAGTGAGCGTGTTGTTGTTGTTGAAGCGTTTCAGTGTATTGGTATTTTGTGTGTTTTGGTTTTGGAAACGTTGTCAAGTTGTGGCTAGAAACGTGTGTCTGTGTGTGTGTGTGGCTTTTAGGGCCAGTTTGTGGCGGCTTATCGTAGATTGTTAACAATGCGAGAGACTTGTGGCTTTCAAAAACAATATGAAACTCCGTATACTTAATGTTGATTTTATAATGAAATGTGAACAACAAGAAAATTACTACGAAAACCATGTGAAAACCAAATTTGATACGTGTGAAAAAAGCAAAAGAAATAAAATAGTTGCAGGAAATGGCATTAATTCAAATGAAAATGTGTTTTTAAAATAATTAACTCAAATTATATAAATAAAACTAGCACAATAATTGCTATGAAATAAACGTGAAATAGATTAAAGTGTTAAAAATTAATTAAATTAAGATTGTTAATGCTTAAATTTTAAACTTAGCATGGCTGCCGGGGCCTTCAGCTGTCAATTTTAAGCATTTAATTATATTAAGAAACTTTTTTAAATTTGAGAATACCTTTTCCTTTACTCCTTAGCTAATTAATAACAAAAAGCTGCCAGAGCAATGTGAAAAACATGCCTCATAATTATAAATAAAATCGCAATCAACAAATATAATATTAATTTGTGTAATTCTGCACGTCAATAAGTCGATAACAAAAACAATGCACAAATGACGCTGCAACGTCATAAACCTAACTTGCTACAACAAAGTAAACATAGTTGCACCAACAACAACAACACCAAGAAACATATAAGCTGCCTCCTGCCAACTGCCCCCAAATGGGCAAACATATGCACAATACTCCTCACCCTTTGTCTGCTGTTGTCGTCCTGCCAACTGGGTCGAGCGCAACAGCAACAAAAGGAACTTCGACAACAGCCAATACTGCCACCCCATTTGGAGCTGAACGTAGTTGAACTGCTGCAGGACAACGAAAGCAACGAAAACAACAACTACAACAGCAATGACAACGATATCGAATTCGCCAGTCTCGATGGCGCCACACAGCTGCTGCCAGCAACGCGTCACGGCGGAGACGCCACAGCGGCGCCACCGTCAACGCCAGCCCTCCTGCTGACATCATCATCCAACTCCTACACGGAGCTCCAAGGCGGCGAGATACTCAGCGAGCGCATATTGCGGCTGAGCGAGAGTCCGTACATGGCACGCGATGACCTGGAAGTGGTGCGGGGTGGACGTTTGACCATCGAGCCAGGCGTGACCGTTGAATTTGCCCCCACCAAGGGTCTTAAAGTGCGCGGCGTGCTTCATGCTGTGGTAAGTGCTAAAAGCGAAAGAAAAATCAGAACAAATTACTTAATACCCTGTAGCTTATGATGCATGATGGGGTATGCTGAATATGTTAAATATTTTTGTAGCAGGCAGATAAAAAAAAAAGAGAAAATACTTCATTTTTCAAGATCTCAACTTCAAATACAGGGTACATTAATAGTTTATCAAGGCAGTATTTGATTTTTCGCTCAATTGACTATTGCAAAATGATTAAGCACTGGCGAGGCACCTGTTGCTATCAGACAGCAGGTGAGTAACGTTAATGATAGATAAGCGCATTGGGTTTTGTAGCGTTCACATTGTTATATATTTTTTTTTCTGTTGACATTCGAACTGATAAGATTGCCAATGTTGAGCTTACACACTCGCAGAATGCGATAAAAGTTCCATGTGCGACCCTTTAAAGAGAACAGATAGTATTGAGTTATAATTTGTTGTAGTGGTAGGTTAGGGCATCATCAGCGCATGCGTTGCTCCATTTGTGGTTTGCTTATAATTGGGTCAGAGCAAGTTCACTTCCTCAATGAATCGTTGCACGATTCCAATTACAATAAAAATTACCAAATGTCGCGACTTCAAAGTAGCAATTCTTGAAGCGGCTGTTACTCCGGTTGCTGCATTTACTTTGCATGTCCGCTGTCTGGCACCCCACCTCCCACTCCCACTCTCCCTTCCGTTTCGCTCTGTCACTTAATCAGCGGTCAGAGGGTCATTAAGGGTTAATTAGATTTAAGTGAACGACGTCGCATAATTGATGTTTTTTGTGTTGTTTGTATTGCACTGGAAATGGGCAAATTAGCTCTTGCCCTGCTTCGATCCAAGTCAAAGCCAAGCTAAGCTGCCAAAATAACAAAAGGAGCTACAAACTACATTTATTTTTGTTTTTGACTAATTTCCTATGCAAAATAACTTAACTGAATCATCGAACTCATCTTTTGACCTGTCAGTGGTTTTGTACTTGTCTAGTCTGGCTTTAATTTAAAAAACATTTTTTTTGGTGATGTATGTCAATTGTTTATTCTCTGTGGGCGTTGTTGAGCAGCAGCTTCGTCATGATCATGATCAAGTATCATACGCAACGCATAGGTGTTAATTAACTGTAGAAATTGAGACGAGCCATATGTATGTATATACTACAGCCACCTAAGCTCATGACAGAGATGATTTTCATTGGAAAACGAAGGCCAAGCGACGCGAGAAAAATATAATAATTGAAAATGAGTGAAAAACTGCGTGTGAGAGGCCAAAAGCTGAGGTGAAACTGAAAGATAATCGCACCTGCTAATTATATGAAAATTTCACACAAAGCAAAGAATGCAGAAAATGTTTAAAAAAAAAGTGGTTTTCTTATAGACAACACCATTTGGCACTTCCATTATCAACTTTCACATCTAATTTGCATTCTAGATACTTTCTAATTTTAAAATATGCCACCTATTAGCAGCCTAAGAGTTCTTTATTTGTGAAGGCATCTTAATAACTTACATTACAGTTACAGTTTTTAAGTTCTAAAGACATTATACTAACTTTTTTATATCATCTTTTTTCATAGGGCACTCCCACAGCACGAATTGTGTTGAAATCGCAAAGTAATAGCGCTAACCATAAAATGGAACTGCCAGATGATCAGGAGAAGGGTATACGAGTAGTGGATGGACCAACACCTGTCGAGGGACGCCTGCAACTATTCCACAAAGGCGCCTGGCGTTCAGTTTGCTCCAATTCAAGAAAGTAAGTCGACTTTTATTATTATAACTTTAATTGTTAATATATTAATTATAAACTCAATTTTCCAGTTGGACTTTGGCTGACTATGCCGTGGCCTGTAGGCAGATGGGCTATAGGGGTGGACGTTTTTGGAACTGGGTGGAAAGGACAGCTGGCATCTATCCCAGATTGCTGTATGAGCAACCCAAATGCCGAGGTGGAGAGAGGAGTTTGCTGCACTGTGCATGGAGCTCGAGACAAATGGGCGCCGGATCGTGTGATTATCACAATGATTTGGGCATTCAGTGCCAGCCGGTGCACTCGGAGCCACTGGCTCATTGGGGTGGCCTATACTTTGACAATGCACCCTCAACAAAGTCCTTGGGCAGGGATAACACAGTTTATGCTGCACAATCGGAATCTCGACTCAAATATGTGGACATAATACGAGCTGGCAATGGAGCTGGTTTCAGTGCAAAGTCAGCACTGGAAGTGCAGGGACTGCCACCACAAATGGAGCATGTGGTGATTAGTCATTCGGCGTATACGGGCTTCAACAGCACACGACCCTGGGCAGGATTCCATTTGCAGAATGTAACGGTGCGAAAAAGCAATGGCATTGGCATCTTTGTAAACTCCAGCCAGGGTCTGGTGCAGCTCGAAGGTTGCTCGGTGGTTGACAATGCCGCTGATGGTGTCAAGTATGTGGGTCACGATCTGCGTGGCACTGAGCGCACAGATCGCGCAAGCATCTATGACTTTTGCACTCTGCCCACGACGTCGGGTCAAACGTATCCCATCTCACTATCCTTCACACAAAAGTACTACTCTGGCTCTGCAAAGGAATGCGGCAAATACTTTTTTACGCGGCCCGGTTACTATTTGACATTGCACTTTGAGCACTTTATGCTAATGCAAAACGAAACTGCTACTGTAGAAATCTTTGATGGTGCCTCGACCAACGATCGCTTGTTGTTTCTGTGGCATGCGAGGAACTACACACGACCTCAGAGTGTGACCAGCACAAGGGATAAAATGTTTGTGCGCATTCGCGCGGATGCACGCCGGGAGTTGAGTGGCTACTTTAGAATCACCTCGGGTGACTCTGTAGCCTACGATCTGCGTGTCTCACAGTCAATCGTGGAGGATAATGGTGGACGTGGAGTGGCCATCGATAATATACGCTCCAAGCTGCACGTGCATGCGAGTTCTGTTTCCGGCAATGGTCATGTGGCTGGAGTGCATGTGACCAGCGGTGCCGGAGATGTAAACATCACCAGCAGCAACATTAGCTTCAATAATGGAGCGGGTGTTAATATCACTTACTATGGCGGTAATCGGAACATTTCTCGCTCGGCTATCAGCTCGAATCGTGGCTATGGATTTGCAACCTGGTTAAACCACACAAGCGATGTGGAACGCATTGAGTATCTACCATTTAATCAGACCACTGTGGTGGAGTACTCACAGATTGGTGGCAATCTTGAAATGGGCGTGTTTCATGGCAACTTCTGTCGTCCTATTTGGGTGAATATCACAGGAAATAGCTTCAATGGCAGCCAGCAGAACGACTTATTCATTGAGTCATGTTACCAAGCCACTGCAAATGGGCAGCCGAACATGCAGCTACAGCTGGGACACAACATGTTCAAGTACAGCCAGGCGAACTCCATATATCTAAGTCCTGCTTTGAATCTACAGGGTCGCATCGAGTACAACATGTTTCGGTATGGGGCATATGGCTGTATTTATGTTAACAACGACTACATCTATCCGGAGTTTAACTATTTTCCGGTTAAACTTATTATTCAGAGCAACTACTTTATGCGCAACAGTGGTCTCCATGTCGTCTCACTCGCCTTGTCCCCATCCAGCCGTGCCGAGGTGCAGTATATACTCTTTACGCGGAATTTTGTTAGGAGTAACAACATCACGGAGGCTTTTGGACCACTTATAGCAGGAAGTGAAGGCAGCGATGGGGCAGGACGTTTAAATCCTCGTTCACGTGTCGCTGCTCCCGTTGTGGTGGGCTCAAGCAATGTCGACATCTTCCGAAATATATTGCATAACCTCGACTCTGCTTATGAGATTGGCTCCCAGCTAACAGACCAGAGTCAGATCATCAATGCCACCTGCAATTGGCTTGGTCACACTGATGAGAATCGAATATATGCAAGGCTTTTCCATCGCAACGATCGCTACAATCTGGCCAAGATTAATTATATACCCTATCTACTGCACAGCTCGAATCCTGGCTCCAGTGCAATGATCACTATTTCTACAGTCGTTCCGAAATTCTTCCACGAGGGTAGTGACATCATTGGTGGTGAGGTGGATGGTCAAGATATGGTGCCAGCGGGCACCTACACTGTTACCAAGGATATCAACATTCGTCCTGGCGGTAAGCTTATACTACAGCCAGGCACAACGTTGCGCTTTGAGCCCAGTGTGGGCATGATGGTGGCAGGCAAGCTGGAGGCACGTGGTCGACGTCCTGACGATATACTCTTTACCCTTAAGAGGGAGACCATCATTGGAGAGCACAACGAAACGGAAACTATTGATTTAGATACCGAAACGGAAGCCATCGACATGGAGACAGAGGTGATGCCCTCAGATGGCGTACCTCGTGTCCCAGTGCGCCTCGTGGGTGGTACCGGTGCACATGAGGGTCGTCTACAACTCTATCTTAAAGGACGCTGGGGCACTGTATGCGACTACGGCTGGAACGTGCTGAACGCGGCTCTTGTTTGTCATCAGCTGGGCTACTCTCTTAATCCAATGGACTGGCGACTACTCCGCTCTCAACTGCCCATCGCGGGAATTTCTGAGGATGTTCTGGTGGCGAATGTACGCTGTACACCACATGATCGCGATGTAACCAAGTGCCGGGCGGAGTACGATTTTGAGAACAGCTGCAGTCATGAGAACGATGTTGGTTTGCGCTGTTACGAAGGCGCCTGGGCAGGAGTACGCTTTAGCATGTTGGCTGAGCGTGCCGATCTACAGTACGTGACCGTGGAGAAGGCGGGTCTGTTTGATTACACCACCAATTCGTTTAAGCCAGCAGTGCAAATGGATCATGCACGACACAATCTGGAAAACGTGCGAGTGGTGAACAATTTACAGGATGGCCTGGGCATCATCTATGCAGATATATATGCTGGAAAATCGGTGAACAACATCAAAAACTCTGAGTTCTCAGGAAATCGCGGCAGTGGCATTAGCTTTAAGCAGCTTGATTTCCGCATCTCCGGTTCTATCATCAAGGATAATCGAGGCAGTGGCATTTCCCACGATGCGGTAATTTCCTCGCTGGATCAAAGGGAAATTGGCGGCTGGTTTAATATGGCTAAAGACTTTAATGCTTACGATACGGATTATGACCCATATCTGTTGCCTCATGAGATCTCGAATATTGATCTGGGCACCTTTGAGCACAAGTACATTCGCACCGAGGAGCTGTTAGGTCAGTCTATCAGTCGCAAGATTGTCGTGCAGTGCCCCGCAGGCTATGTTATTGGCATACAGCTGCTGAATCCCATTCACAATCTATCCACGGAGAGCATAAGCATATTGAATGCCCGCACGGAGAATATACGCAGCGATTTGTGGCAAGTGAAGCGCGATCTTAATGTTTTCCCTGCTACCAGCAGCAGCTATGGAATTATCATCTACTATGAAAGTGGCTTACAAGCTCTTGGAGGTGCTGTTCTTATGCTTAGCACCGTTACGGCACCTGTGCAGAATATACGCAATCGGATTGTAAGCGGATCTGTGCCAACCTTAACTATACGCTCGACCAAGATACAAAAGAATTTAAGAGGCATTACGGGTTATTACTATAATCGGTATATCGGTGACAATGGAGAGTATTACCTTCGGAAGGCCAACGAGTCAATAAAGCTTATCAACTCGGAGCTAAGCTTCAATGAGCGTGAAGCCATACTGATAAAATCACCCTTCTGGGATGTCATCTCTAGCAATCTCTCGGAAGTCACCCTACAAGTCAATGGCTCGCTTATCAGCCAGAACGGTTATGGCATACGTCAACTGTCAAAGGATCTACGGTCTTCCAACAACCTATTTCACTACGTGCTTCAGGACAGCACAGTGGAGCAGAACACTCATGGTGGCTTCCAGGTGGCCCTTCCCTATGTCTGGCAGTACAATGAAAACTTTACACACTCAATTTACTTCGGAAACAGTACCTGGCAGCGTAATCGCAACTTTCAAATTGGCGTCTTTGGTCACTATGCTGTCTTTAACATCACATCAAATGTTTTCCGGGAGAACATTTGCCCCGGTGCCCTGATAGCTCTAGATGGCATGGAGAAGCGTCTACGCTTTGATAACAATCGATTCGAGGCAAACAGTGCCAAGTTTGTGCTGCTCTTTAAGGCGGACAGCTTAAGTGAGATCATAGGTCAAGTTCCCGCAAGCATTGAATACAACACCTTCAAGGGAAACAACATTGTGACAATGGTGGCTGACTACAGGCACTATATGAGAGCCGCCCGACGTATGCGTAAGCAGCATCAGTTGCCAAGTTCAGTAATCCGACTGGACGGCGTGCAGAATGTTAGGCTTTATCGTAATCTTATTGCTGACAATGATATGGATTACAATCTGGTAGCAGGTGTAAGATCAGCGCGTTTAAACAACTACTTTTTTGCCGCAGAAAATTGGTGGGGCGCCAAGGACGTGGCTTACATTGAGTCGAAAATCTTTGACTTTGACAACTGGAACGATCATGCGGATGTTATCTATCAGCCCTTCCTAATTGAAGATAGCTATGATGCAAGCGTCTCTGTGGTAGCGCCCCTTAATGAGGACACCAACCTGGCTACTTATCGAGGAGGTCGCGTCTATCGGGATCTGACGTTACCCAAGCAGTGGACACCCTATTATATAGCTTCGGATATTACTGTGATGCCAGGCACTACTTTGACAATACAGCATGGCGTAACATTAGAGTTTGAGCCGAATGTGGGTATTCTTGTGCTGGGCACTCTTATGGCAATTGGATACAAGGAGTCGCCGATTGTGATGCGTCCATTTAAAAATGCATCTAAGGAAGCAATGGTTCAAGCACCACCACCTCGTAAACGTGCCCTGGAGGACATGGCCGCTGCCCTCACGGATTTTGATTCTATACGCCTTTGCACGAGTGCCAGCAACTGTACAGGCGATGCTGACGGTCTGTTTGGACTGAACGAGGGCTTCGTGGAATACTTCAATCACACGACACTTCAGTGGGTGCCCATTTGCGATGGTCGGTTCACAGAACGCAATGCGCAGGTCGTCTGCCGGGAGCTGGGCTACGATCCGCTTAATGTATACTATGGTCACGACAGGCGCATTGAGTTCCACACCAATTCTCTGACACGCATCTGGTCCTGGGTGCAGCCCCTGGAGTGCCGTGGCGATGAGGAGCGCATGGAGGACTGTGCCGAGCGACTCAACGGACAGCTTTACGGTCATCGTCACGAATGCCGTTGGGATGATGTCTTTGTTTTTGTCAGCTGCAACGGAGTTGCCGACGATGAGGTGTATTGGGGTGGCATACGGTTTGCAAATTCCAAGTTTGAGGAGATTCAGTACGAACATAGGTTGCACAACACACGATCTCACGGACAGATGCAACAGCGCGAGAGCCAACTGGAGTTTGTGCGCATAGAGCAGGCGGGTATATTGCATAATCACAAGGCAGCTGCCATTCAGGCGATTCACAAAAATCCCTCCATCAGCTCTGTCAGCATTACAAACTCTGCAAACGATGGCATTAATTTGATTGCTCCCAGCGGCAAGTTAAACCTCAATCATCTAAATATCAACAAGACTCTCGGAACGGGCATCAGCATTGTCTCCCTTAGTGGAGAGGGTCGCGATAGCGATGAATCCAGCTTTACGCCTTTGAAGAAACTAGATTTGCCCTATAAGCTGTTCTCCTTGGTAGACATTTGTGATCCCCAGAAGGTGTTGACTATTGAGGAGCGGATGCTAGTTTACTACAAGTACGACAATAATCCCGTTAACTGCGTCAAGATCTTCACGTCCGCTTTCCGCGCTAAGCCCATCGGTTTCAGACTGCTCCAATCGAATCTGTTTAATCACTCGAAACTTTATGGCCGCACTGATTTTATTAAGCTCTTCGATGGAGATATCTATAACATTACAGCTACGTATCTGGGAAAAATTGAATCGGACACAAACAATCAGCGCTCTTTCTTCAAGACCAAAGGTCCCACGATGAGCTTACAGCTGGTTGCGAGTGGCGCCCCAGAGACTCATGGCTTCATAGCAGAGATCGTGACGGTGCCCATCTCCACTTTGGGACAATGTAAGTCTGGTGCTTGTACTGAAATAAAATGTTGGTTATTCACTACTCGGTTATCCCTTTTTTAGATCGCGATGCCTTGCACAACATTACGGATACGCACATCTCGGGTGCTATGAAGGGCGCTGTAAGTTATGCCTCAGCCGGTGAGGTAACGCCAACATTAACGCTTATTGGCAACCGTATTGAGAGGAACTGCAAACAGCTGTATGGTAATTTCTCTACCTGCGCCTCTGCCCTCAATTTGGACGTGCAGAACATGAACTCATTGTACTTTATGGTTCGTATTTAATCTTTTTTGACTTACATATTTAAATATTCACAAGTATTTTCTAATTTCGCAGAACAATCTACTGCTTGAGAACCAGGGTGGTTTGCGCATTCGCGCTGATTCCCGTGGCACAGCGACTTCATTACGTGGCCTCGTACATCACAACTTGTTTATGCGGAATCGTAATCGACCCGCGTTGTTTGTAGAGGGTCGCCAGTCATCGCCGTACCAGGAGGTCGAGCTGTACCGCAACTACTTTGCCCAGAACATGGCAGGCTACGAGGAAGTTATTCGACTTTGCCAGGTTGTCTCTAACTTTAGCTACAACTATGTGCACAGCAATGTTGGTGGACGTATTATGGAAGTGTCCGGCTTTGAGAAGGTGCGACTGCAAATTTACCAGACAACGGCCCATAATGGTTTCTATAGGTAACTCTATAAAAGTTCTATGTCTAAATTTGAATTGTGCTTAATACACATTATGTCTAGAAATGTGGCCACAAACTGGATGTCTCGAGCGACCATTGTAGCAGGTACTGCCGGTCAGCAATACGTGGACAATATATTTGAGAACTATGAGAATGACTACGAACTGCTGACAGTCAATAACTCAATGTAAGTGTTAAGTTATATCTACAATTCTATTTATCCCTTTTATCGTACTTGCAATACATCTTGCGCACTCAGACAGCTCTATGAAATTTAAATCCTACTTATGATAAACAATCATGTCTACTCTCTCTTTTCTATTTTACACTCCTGCTCTCTTCTTCTCCTCAAACATGTAGTATGAGCTTTGATTATGAAAACAGGTAAGATAATTTCCCATACTTTCCATACGAACAGCGAAAACTTATCTAAATCCTTTCTCTTACACTACTTAAGGACCTTTGAAACGTGGAGCTCAAAGATAGACGCCCGACACAACTATTGGAGCTACAACAACACCATTTCGGTGCAATCACGCATAAGGGATAAATCAGGTACAATATAACATAAATCTTACCTATTCAAAACATTCAACTAATCCCTATTAATTCCTTTCAGATGATCCCATGCTGCTGGAGGTGCTGGCAGTGCCATTCCAAATGAACAATCTGACCATTTTAGATGGCAAGTGTCCACCCGGCTGGACCCTGGTGCACGACACTTGCTTCATCTACGTGGGCGCACCGATGACCTTCCATGAGGCACGTGATTTCTGCCGTTCCGAGAACTCGACAATGCCCTTCATACGCACAGACAGCACAACGTTGTGGAAGTATCTGCAGAGCCAAATGCGGCATTTGAAGTATCCGGAGAAGGTCTGGATACAAGACTACAATCACATTGAACGCTGCACGAGTTTCGTTTTTGGCGAGATCGAGGTGGAGGATTGCAGTAAGGAGCGAGGCTTCATCTGCGAAATGGATCCGAGGGTGAGATCAATAAAGATAGCAGCACTTAAATATGTTTATTTACAAAATTTATCTTATACCATCATAGGTTATCATCGATCCTTTGTCGTGGCGTGCAGACATTTTTGCCATAAGTATTATATCGGCCTTTGTGTTGGCCATCATTTTGCTCATTCTGGTTGCCTTCTGTTGGTTCGCCAAGTCCAAGCATCGTCATGTGCAGCGCCTGCAGCGACGCAATAGCATTCGCCAGAGCCTGCGCAGTCTCAACAGCATCGATCCTCAAGGATCGCTGCGACGTCGACCAAATTATGTATGATTTCCTTGCTTAAGTTTACCTTAGTTTGTATTTTTCTTATTTGCATTATTTTCTTTGTTTTTCGTTGTATGTTTATTTATGTTTGCTGCCACAGAACATGTCCAGCAGCAATGGCACTTTGTCCAA
The DNA here is from genome assembly GCA_018901835.1 of Scaptomyza graminum. Classification (NCBI taxonomy): domain Eukaryota; kingdom Metazoa; phylum Arthropoda; class Insecta; order Diptera; family Drosophilidae; genus Scaptomyza; species Scaptomyza graminum. Next base: position 8,424,797 of record JAEIFL010000002.1, read on the forward strand.
GAGTCAGGACTACAAACAGATGGTGGCCAATGGCTCCATTGATTCCATGGACAAGAGCGTGCTCAGTTCAGAGGCGGGCAGCTTTGAAGGCTACGATCAGAAGCCTCACTACAATGAGTATGTCAATCAGAACTCTCTTCGTCCAGTTGCCGCCGCACAAGATCAGCATCAGCAACCCCAAAAGGTGGCCACCATTTCCAAAGGTACCTCACATCGTGCTCGTGCCGCAGCTGCGGCAGCAGCCCTGGAGCCTGATGCCTTCGAGCTGAGCTATCGCAATGAGGGATTCCGCGACAACTCAACCTACGGCGGTGGCACTAGAGCTAATTCCATAAGCACCAGCATGGCGGAAGACACACCCATCATTCATCAAACAGATGCGGCTGAGGCCGAGGAGGTAGGCTCCGATTATTATGGCAATGCCAGCACACTGCCCTTGCGCACAGATACAGGCGGCAGCAGCAGCGTGGTCGGGCGACGCGGCCAGCCGGGCTTAGCTTTTCTGAGCGAGCTGAAACAGAATTTGCCAGAATATCAACGCAGTTCACACAGCAGCTTTATGCCGCAACGCAGCAGCGGAGAGTCGCTGCCCTTTGATCAGAAACTGGATCAGTTTAACTACTCAACAGAATCGTCGCTTTATCGACCAGCGCCGGCTGTGCCAAAGCAAGCCTCTCCGGCGGACATGAGACGTCCGGATTCCTACTACACGGCCGTGCGTAGTAGCAAGGCGCCAGCATCACATTATCGCACGCCCAGGCCGCTGGCACAGCCGCCGGCAGCACCCGTATTGCATACGGCGGCGCGTCCAAAGACTGTTTACCAAACTGCAACGCCGGAGATGCCATTGGCAACTTCGATGGCCATGCCGCCCACTGCCAATCCTTATCACCGCTCCAAATCGGAGGCGCTACTCGAGACGGATTTTGATAGTGAGGGGGGTGATGGTGGTGGACTAATGCCACTTCACACAAACGGACGCAGTCACAGCCAACCCTTAGAGACGGCCATGTAATGGATCGAACCTCCTTTCCTCCCTCCCCTGTCACATTTCTCTTCCACTTCATTCTATATTTACAACTCAATTTTAGTTTTGCATAAAATACTTTTAAACAAAAGAACGACGCGACGAGATTATGTAAGCCGACGAACGAGAGACGAACACCCCACGTTGTTTTGTGTAGGAAACTTAAAGCATTCCATCCATTAGTTATAGACATTAAACATTAACATTAAACATAAATATAAAGCACGAAATGAGCGCAAATTAAGCAAAACAAAACGAATTAGAATTAAATTGTTGTATATAATTGATTATTCAAATAAACATGAAAACAAAAACAATACATAAGTAAAAGCCAATGGAGCAATAAATTAAATTGTTACAATTAAACAAAAAAATAATCAAATGCTTTTCACTTAGCTAAAATACAAATTAAAGCGCCATCTGTTGAGTAATGCTGGCTGAGATGGAGAGAAATAAACGCAAATTTAGCAATACAAAACGAATTAGTATTAAATTGTTGAATATAATTGATTACTCAAATAAACATAAAAACAAAACTAATAAGTTAATGCCAATTTAGCAATAAATTAAATTGTTACAATTAAACAAAAGAAATAATCAAATGCTTTTCACATGGATAAAACACAAATTAAAGCGCCATCTGTTGAGTAATGCTTGGCAATGTGCCTACGAAATATCTTGGTTCAGTTGGTTCAGCACCTTTACACACCGATAGAAGGCGCAAACATAACGTATGTCATTTACTCAAAGCCCCAAAAGTATGCAGTGAATTTAAATAGTCGTTCGAGAACAGATATAATTTATCCACCTTTTCTTTTTCAAAGTAATAAAACAAAAATTTAAAAAAGTTTCCAATTTATAGCTGTTAAAATGCGATAATAAAATGTTTTACATCTAAAATTTAAAGTGATTATCCTTCCAAAGCGACCAGACAGTTTTTTGCTTAATAAATGGTCCTTTTTGAAGCGACCGAATTTTTCGTTCTTCTTACAGTTTTTAACATATACTTGTAACACATCATATGTCAAGAAAGTTTTGATACGAACGAAGAAAAGGCCGGTAGTTGGATAACTTGTGAATTTAGATACATTTCCTTAAAAATTTAACAAATTTGGCGATAAGGTTACTTAGTTGTGACATGTGCGGACTTCATCAGCAACATTTAGCTGAGGTGTTGTAGCAGTGAGCTTTGCGCAATGCACATTAAACACAGGTTGCATTGTACTTCGAGGAACCGGCAATCAGCAGCCTTAAATGAAATATTAAGAAATCAAGATCTGAAAATAAAATGCGAGATAAATCTAATAATCTACCACCACAACAGCCACCGCAAGCACGAGACACGCCACCACCTCCCGCACAGGTGGCCGCTGTCGCAGCACAACGCATCCGCTTGTTGTTGACACCCATCGTCATATTGGCAAAGCGTAGCGGAAAGGCGGCGGGTCCACAGTTGGGGAACGGGAAGCACATACAGGGTGGCCGTCCTTGGCACGCCGACCTGGGGCACTTATCCTGCAGGCCGTTACGCTTTATGCAGTCGCAGGACGTATACAGAATGCCCATACGCAGTTCGCGACTGCGACAGCCCCTGGGCTGCAAACCATAAATGAATAATGCGTTAAAATATACTAAAACCTATGCAATGAATCGCTTTGAACACGATCTCTTACCGCAAAAGGTCCGCAACATGGGTCACACATCTTGGTTGATTTCTACATGACGAAAAAAATTATTGAAAAAATATAACAAAATTTTAACACACAAAATAAAAACCGTTTCAATTATTTCTTTTGAATTTTGGTCACACTTACTGTTAAATTTTTAAGGAAATTTAAAATTTTGACTATAAATTTTGGTGCTCGAAGTGAAGCGGCCGAAAGATGAGAAACTAATACATATTTTTCTTAAAAGTTCCAGCTTCATCAAAAAAAATATCAACTTCGTTTAAGTTCAAATTCATGGCCAACTTTTTAATTATATTTAACGAACACAAATCAGGTTGCACAAAAAATTGAGATTTTTGTCTCTGAGGATGCGTAAAATTTCTCTTTTCTCTTGGGTTTGTTTAGAGCGTACCTTGACTCGCGATCTTATCGAAAGGTAGTTAATGGTAAACTTTTATCGCCCTACACTGCACCTTCTGGGCTTCCGCAAGGTAGTGTTCTTGGACCTATATTGTTTGTCTTTTTTATAAATGACATTTCGTCCTGTTTTCGCAGTGCCAATCATCTCTTATATGCTGATGATCTTAAGCTGTTTAAAGTAATTAAGGCGGCATGTACTTGGAGTTATTTTTGACTCTAAACTTAGTTTTGTCAAGCATCTTGACTATATGTTACCATAAGAATATGCTATGTTTGGGTTTGTTGGCGTTCAATTTGTGATTTGATTTCACCCATTACTCTAAGTTTGTAAAGCAGGTGCTTAAGCAGTATTTCTTATGATAATTTTGTTCCTAAATTTTGTTCCTATGTTTTGTAAGTCTTAAGTAGTTATAAGTTATGGCCAGTGCGGCGAACTTTTTTGTAGCTCTTTGGCAAATAAAAATTTAAATGAAATGAAAAAAAAGTTGGTTAACTAGCAAACACTCTTTCTGAAACATATTTAGCCGGTTTTTTGGTTTTGAACAAAAATCGCTTATACTAAGTCACGGTTGAAAATATTTATATCATAGAATCTCAAATTTTAGGAACCGAAAAGAATTCAATTAAACATATTTATTTATATCAAGACGCTTGCAAATTCTTTAATAATGGTTCTAATATCTAAAAAAAAAACTTTATTTAATTTAATCATCTCAAAAGACAAGAAACTATATTTAGCTGCCCAAAAGTTCAACCCAATAAGTGAAAAATATAATTTATATTATTGTAGTTCCAAGTTATATTTTGTCAAATGTACATAAAAATAATATTCGAAAATTTTGTAATACTGAGAATTTAGAATTTGTCAATTTTAAAAGCTTGCAGAAGAGCACGAGATTTTGTTTCCCGCTCCCGGTTGCAATCGGTATTTGATTCGAAACGTTGCAACTTCGGGGACAATCTCAATGTCCTTCTGGGAATAGTCTTCCTCATGTTGGCTAGAGTGTTCTTAATGATGCCACGATATTATATTCCTAGGTTCCAACTGGCTTCCAAATTTGTTCCAACCTATGGTTTTACAGATAAATTCGCTTCGAGTGGACTTCGGACTTTAATTCTATTGAAGAGTTGTGCTTCCTGGTCCGTTAAAAGCCACCTGAAAACACACAAGAAATAAGTAAATAAATATAATTGCTACTTCAAGTACTCACAGAAATACCGTTTGTCTATTATTTTCCTTAAAAATTGTGCTATGCAACATGCGAAAGCCCAGCTAGCAACAACATTTTGGTGGTGTGTTGTAGCAATGAGCTTTGCATGGAGCACACCAAACACAGGGTGCATTATCTTTTCTTATCAGGTAGCGCGCGGGACAAAAACAGCAGCCTTAAATATAACTTTCTATTAGAAACTATTTGTGAAAATTATTAATTTTGACCAATGCTGTGGCGCGCTTAGTTCAGAGCCAATGTGGTGCAACGGATTAACGGACAAACGGACTAACTAGCGGACTAACAAGTAGCAATTCTGAAGAAACTAAAGTCGGACGCGGTAGCGACAACTTACATGGATAGGTTGGTGGTGTATTCCAACAGTTCCAAACGCGCGGATCGGGAATGCCACCTTCGGGCAGTGGCGGACAGCAGCAACCTGGTGCTGGTGAGCACGGAACTGGCGATGGTGCACCGCATGGTGGACTATGGGGGCCACAGCATGGACAATGATAAGATGGACCACAACCTCCGCAGGGACCACATGGACCACATCCGCCTCCGCACATTTTGGATAAATTTATTTCAATAGATTTATTTTTTGAAGGAAAATAAAAATGTTGTTTTCTTGATTTTATTTTTCTAAGGAAAATAAAATTGTTGGTTTTTAGATATTGATTTTTGGATTTTGGTTTTTTTTTTAAATTTAGAAGCTAGTCGAAACTGTAGGATCGAAAGACAGAAAACTAATGATTATTTTTTGGAAGCCCAAAGCCTGGACACCAAAAAATGTTTGTTCAAATTCAAGGCCTACTTCTAAATCACAGAAAAAACTTTGATTTTTAGCAAACGTTCTTTGAAACATATGAACTTAAACATTAATGTTTTTATTAAATTCAAAAATGCATCCAGGGTCGAATAATGTATTCTAATAGAGCGAAGTATCAATGTTCACAGCTGTTATCAATAACAATGCTTGAGCGCAAACATTACGCTGATAAGGTCCCAATTAAGAACGTTCACTTACTTAGTATAGTTTGGGTATTCATTGCAGTCGGAATCATGCTGAAAGTAGCTGTTATCGGAGCTGGTGTTAATGGTGTGGCGAGTGCAATCAAAATATTGGAGCACTTTCAAGATGAAAACAAGAAAAATGTCCAGGTGACAATAATATCTGATCAATTTTCGCCAAATACAACTGGGGATGGATCAGCGGGACTTTGGGGTCCTTATTTGTTAGGTGGCACAGAGGAGTCAAAAGTTCAGTGAGTTCCAAAGTGAGCAACCTTTTTTGAATGCATTCAAGCAACTTTGTTCTGCTACAGTAAATGGTCTAAGGATATGCATATGTTTCTCGAGAAGATTTGGCTGAGTGAGGATGCTGGTGAGGCGGGTGTTTGCCTCATTCCCTGCGTACGCTTGAGCACAGATCCAAATGCTAGCGTTGGCGATTTCTGGCGTGACATTGTCTATGGAGCTGTAGATCTAACACCCAAGCAATTGGCTGCTTATAACATAAACAGAGATGTAAAGTTTACGTAAGTGTGAAATGTATGTAAGATTTATTAAGCAGTCTTTTTAACTGTTCTTATCGACCACAAAGTTCTGGACTTCACTTTGTTACCTACACATCCGAACCGATTAAGCTGCTACCCTATCTGATGAAACGCTTTGTGCGGCGAGGTGGAAGCATTGAGCAACAGAAAGTCACAAATCTGGATAGTTTTGTCAGAGATTCCCAGTATGATGTGATTGTCAATTGCACAGGACTTGGCTCCAGGCAGCTGCTAAACGATGACAACATGTATTCTGTTCGTGGTCAAGTGAGTCGCATCAAGGCCAATTGGGTGTACAAAGTCATCCTTGATGAGAGTGACGTTGGCAACTACATTATACCCAAGTAAGTTCGAGTTTATTTAAGCCTTTTATACCTTGCCTCTCCTACTATGCTTTTTTCAACAGCACCGAATCTGTTGTGCTTGGCGGCACTCATCAGGTGAAGGATTATAACACCAAAGTCTGTGAGAAGGATAAACGTTTTATTGTCGATGGTTGCCGCAGCTTGATGCCGAGTCTAGAGCATACTGAGCATCTGTTTGATTGGGTTGGATTGCGACCGGGTCGCGACGAGCTGCGTCTGGAATCGGAAAGGCGTGGTGACAAGCTCCTCATCCAGAACTATGGACATGGCGGCAGTGGTGTCACCTTGGCTTGGGGCTGTGCCGATGATGTCCTAGCTTTATTGCTTGCTGCACAAATCAACTCCAAGTTGTAGCATTTTGTTTAGATTTCTAAATGCAAGTATTATCAGCAGCTATCAAGTACTTGCTGCAATAATACGAATTGCAAACATACATATTAACATATACTATAAACAATCAAGAGCTCTTATCAAATTCGCTTTATCGCTAATGACGCGTTATGTGAACGATCCGACACGAACTTTTACAGGTTCATAAGAGAATTAGTTCCAAAATTGGCAGCCCTTGCTTTAAAGAATTAAATAAGTGTTTCTACAAAGCATTGATTCTCATGAGCTCCTCCTCCTTCTCCTTTTCCTGCTTAGCCTTCAGTGCTTCGTGGAATGCCTCAAAACCAGGCCATTGCAGATAATGCAGTATTGGTTCGAGAGGCAGAACGTAGTGCAAAGCAAACATTTCATCCAAGTCACGCAGGCAATCGAATGGTCGCCTATTGTTTACCTTATAGATGGAGTAAATGGATCGCCCAACTTCCGTATAGTCGGCCAGTTCGGCGGCATATTGCTCCTTGGCGGTTAGGGCTACGAAACAAACCCGTGGCATGTGCATATGTTGGGCCACCGAACCGAATACATCAAACAAGCACATCAGAAAGGATTGATCCTCGAATAGCGAATTTGGTAAACCCAATTCATGCACCATTAAACAATCAAAGCTATCCTCACCTAAGTTCTGTTTAGCGGTATTTATAAGTGCTTTCTTCAATAGAACAAGCTCGTGAAATAGACCCTTCGCTATTGTTAAGGGGAGCAAGACCCTGTAAAAAATAATCATTTAGTGTGCTTATTATGTTTTATTATGTTCCTTAGATCTTACCATGAATGCCACTCCTCAGTCATCCATTCAAGTAGAGCAACAGCTATGATCTTTGTTTCTTCCGCGTTCATCACCATTACGGAACACTCGTTGCGTAATATGTGCTTACAATAGTCCGCATATATTTCCTTCATACCTTCCAAATCGTGTAGACCCAGACCCTCGAATACGATATTCTGGTGAAATGAGTGTTCCCACATAAATTCTACTACAGCATCATAGTTTCTGTTGGAAAACATTAAAAATAACAGTGTGTTGATAGATGGTTTCAGGTATTATCCATTGTTATTACTTGCTTAAAATGTATATCTGTTATGGGCATTCCCTCCCACTCATCCCATTTGATGTCATATTGCAATAATCTTAAATCATCCATTATATTTATATCTCTTTAACTATGAATTTTGTTAATACGCGAAATTTGGCTGAATTGTTTTTTTTTTATTTTTTTAACATTAAGTTTAACATTTCTGACTGAAAAGTCTTTCAAAAAAAGAAAAATTATTATAAAAAAAAAGGGTCAGAATTCATTAGGTATAATTTTGAATGTTTCTAAAATAAAATCGGTAATCGTTAGAACTTTAAAGCAATAACTAGAATAGAGATATGGGATACTCTTCTCCATATAATACCCTCGATATTCATATACAAAAACATTTGCTTTTACGAGCTGGAAATGTTTCATTTCTATAATTGTGTGGGCTCGCCGCAATAACGCTAAATGTGAATGTGTATTAAAAAAAATGCAAATGATACATGTGCAAAGGAATCCAGTTGTGAATTGCATAATTAAGTGTATACACACACATATATATGTATATACATATGTATATACACAAGCGATAACAATCAAATGAAATAGGTGTACATTTAATTTGTCTAATGTCTCAATTTGAATAAATATCCAACAACAAATACTGCGCCAATGGTATGTTAATAATAATGGAAAAATCGCACCCGTATACATGACGTTAAATCCACCCTCAACCGTGTTGAGTCGTCTCGAAATACGCATTAAAATTCGAAAAATAGAAACACGTCTTTTACACCTTACGATTAGAGAGCCCCAACCTTTGACCCATCTCCCAAAGTAACTGTTCTTGGACGGATTTTAAAATTCAAAGCACTACGGGTGTCATTTACGTATGCAACAACAACAACAACCAATTGGCAAACTGGCAGTTGGTATAACTGAATTTGGGCAATGTCAAAACCAAACGCCATTCGACGCATTTTTAAATGTTTCCAACATCTTTTGGTCTAGCTGATTGACACACAGCACAACATCCATAGCGGGGCGTCAATTGGATATTTAAATACAAGCGACACTTTTAAGTGTCAGTTGGGCGAAAAGCCCCATTTTTACTTACTTTGGGGGGTGTGAGCAGGTGGCATGAGGGCATGTCTATTCCGAACACGTAACGGACTTCTCTCATGCCTGCTGACAAATTCAATATTGAAAAGAAATAATTCAATTTTGACATTCGACTTGGTCATGTGAGTCGATTTTTTAAGGAATTCAATCAACTTGCTTGTGAACTCGAGACTGAATATTTCTAACATTAGGTGTAATATTTTGTTTTTAAAGTGAAATTTGGGCTTTATTTTCTTGACACATTTTGGATTCGTTTTTAAAATCATTCTTGTACAACAATACTTATATCAATCGAGATATTTGGAAAATTTAGTAAAAATTTATAAAAATGTTGCGGCTTATTGCGTTTTATTTTGCGTATCGGATTAGAACCTGATGCGTCAGAGTTTATGACATGGCATAAAGAACGGCACATTTGGGACTCATTTAATCCGCCAAATTGTTTACACGCGCAACAAACTGTCTTTCGTTGCCTGTCCACAAGTGCTCCAACAAATCCCGTTGTTTCCCAACCCCAAACTCAATTCAAACCCCAAACAGCTCAGCCCACACACTGTGACTGTGAAACAATCGCGAATTTGAATTCATTCGAAAATCGTTTAACGGTCGTTGGCTGTTTTTCAGTGACACCTGCGCTTTCCCAAATGCCGAGAAAGGTGCTGCCAGCCAAAAGATGGAGGATTTTGCCATCCAACCCCTGCCAGCCACAACCCCTTCATGACTTGCAGCCGCGTTGGTTTTATTTAAAATCGAAAATTCGCAAATACAAAACGCAAAATGGAAACGTTTCTTGATTGTAATGGCTGTGCGAAATGCTGGATGAAACCTGTCTGAATGGACCTGTATTTGGGATTGGGTATGGAAAGGATGCACTTGCTGTTAGCCGCAAGGTGCATGCAGCTGTCTGTGTGAGTTCGCTTGTCGCGTGCCAAACAAATAAACAAAGGGGTTCAACAAAAGCAACGGCCCAAAGTAATTCAAAACAAGCGCGTTATTGAAATGTTTGAGCGAAATGCCAAAGGATCTCGGATTATCCAGCCAACCAACCAACCAACCATATAACTGTTTCACTTGTTGTTGTTGTTTGCAGCACAAGGAACCTCATTGTTTGTTGATTTACTCTTAAATGCCGAATAATTCGCGAGCTAAAGGCTGTAACGAATACTTAAAAGCTACAACAAATTGTGGTGGAACTTTAATACTTAACAAGAGAAAGAATATAGAAAAACAGCATACTCTTAGGCGGCTTAATAAGTATGTTTAAAACAAAAAGAACAGTCAATTATGAATAATAAAAACAAAAATTCAACTGCCACAAAAATACAAGTGTTAAAAAATGCCTTTGTTGGTGCTTGTTCGCTTTTGGGCCGAGTTCGGTTAGCCTTTTATGGGTCCCAATGCATTGCTCCAAATACCCATTTCATATGATAATTGTGCTTATAAAAAGAAATTAAACTTCCATTTTGTGCGCCGACTCGTTGGGAGTGTGTCGTGTGGTTGTCTAGTGGCTGCCTGCAAAAAGGCTAGACAATTTCTTGAGCTCAACTCAGCTTCGAAAAATGGGGTCGGATGGGGTTTAGAGAAGATAAACGTTAAACAACTTCCGCTCGAGCTAAATGAAGTTAGCTTGTTGCGACTTATGCAAAAGTTTTCAATTGCCTTTTATTATTGTTGTTATCTTTTATTTTATGGCCGCTCCTCGCGCATCTTTTGTTGGCAACCAATTCAGCAAACTCAACCAACAACCAACTCGACAACTCAAGTGAAATGCAAATTTATTCAAAATGTTAAAAGGCAAAAAGTTGCGCCACCGCTGTCAGGAAACTTGTCTGGGATTAAGGTCTATCTATGGCTATAATTAAATACCATTTTTCGCATTTATATTTCCTGTTGAATAATTGCCTTCGTTTTTGCCTGCTAATTGGTTTTATATTGAAGATACATTTTTTGAATAGTTTAAAGATAACACCTGTAACATGTTGCTTATTTTGTTTATAATTGTTGCTGAATGAAATTAAAAGTTGGAACCTTTAATAATAAAAGCAAATACTATCATCTAACTAGTTAACTCTTCTAGTCAACTTTTTTAACATTTTGACTTCATGTAGAATCGATAATTATGGATAGATGTCTGCAAGGATAAGCGAAATAGTTCCGCTCATTAGCAACACGCGATACTCGAATTAAAACGAAATGGCAAATCAAAAAAAAGCTGGCGCTGGGGCTGACGAGCGGGCGAAAATCAGTTACAACTATAGAAAGTTATCTCAGCGGGTCATCTCTTCACGAAAGGACAATTATGAGTGGACATGCTAATTTGTGCGTGGCCGGTGTCCGTCGAGGGCGACAGACCAAAGGGACAGGCACGCGCCAAAGCAGAATACCTCAATATTTGTTGAGCAAACGTGATTTGGCGCATTTGCCACTGCTAAGGACCGCGCCCAACAAGCTTCAAGACAACAACGCCGCTCCCTGTCAACGAATCCTTTTACACACACATATGTACGCACTCGATTGCGTTGCCTAAAAGTATGCAAAATGTTTTGTTCACGCTGCACAAACAGGCGCTTAAACAAGGAAGGTAGACGAAGCGTAACCGCCAAGCACGCAAAGGGTTAATTAATTTAATGCGCTTTAGCTGCTTTGATATATGTATTTACATATATATTTCTATGAAAACTCAACGAACAGTGCGCAAAGGTATGTATATTCCAAAGCAAAAAAAAAGTTTACAGCTTTGTATAAATATATAAGCTGCTGCACACGAAGCCAGACTCCGCCCAGGATAAGGCCACACCCCAATTGCAGTGGCTCACACCAACACCAATACCAATACCATCACAGCCAACAACGTCTTTGCAAAAGGTTCGTCTTTGATGTAAACTTCGTAAAGTCTCAAGAAAGTGCCCCGAGCTGTCGTTTTGTAATTTCCAGCCACAAATTCAGACTTTTGCCTGGCAAAAAGTTGAAAAGCGTTTAGTTTAACGCTTCAATTGGCTTTTAAACTTGAATACATTCTTGGTTTGTCGTTTTTGTAGACATTTATATAAGGGAATAGTCAAAAGCTGCGCCCTTTGTGTCTTTCAAACGGGAAAAAAAGTACTTGAGACAATGAAGCACATCCTAAAAGTCTATTTACAGGGTATCTCCAAACTGAATGTGCATACAAAGTCCATGCTCAACTCTGTGTGTGTTGGCATGTGATGTCAATTCAAAGCACTTGGCTGTTAATTAGAAGCTCATTTTCAATTAATCAAAACGCTCAAAGAAGCGCCAATATCATCCGTTACAACAGTTAACGGCATAGCGTGTTGGCCATCCCCCCAATCGAAAAAAAAAACTTGTTAAAGAAGATGCGTACTAAAACTGTGTGCTGCTACATGCCACACCCCATTGCGGCAATGTCAACGCCAATTGATTGCCACAGGACATTAATAATGCAGCAGGATCGTTGAGCAGCGGTTGATTTCAATTGGAGTTGAATGTGGCGCATCTCATTTTATTCGTGTTAGCTGCTCACTAAATTATTCGAGACTCGACTGCCAAAAATTGTTTGGGGACAACAAGTGAGGAGGAACATCAACAGCCTATCCACTTGCCATTAACTGCCACAGGTAGCTGCAACATCCTGGCACGGCACACCTATAAACATTAACTTGTCAATAAAGGTAATTCATTATGTCGCTCTCGAATGCCTCCGGGGAACGGCTTCGTGGCTAAAACAAATTGTCTGCCCGTTAAGCCAAAAAACCGCAGTACCTGTATCTTTATCCCATCTAACAGCTTTTTGTATCTGTTTTTTTTTTTTTAGCTGCCTCGCATTTGACATTCACACTCAAGTTGCTGTTGAATGCTTTTGCTGCTGCCAGTTTCTCCATCGATGAACAATAAAATATTTCTCTGATGGGCAATAAAAAAGCTTATTGCTTATAGCTCGTTACCTCTGCAGACAAAAACAACAAAAAACGAAAAAACGCGAACCTTTTGGCGACGATTTAGTATAATTTAAGGCATATTCCATACGACAAAAATAGGTCAAACAATTGAACTGGCCAAACTCTTTTGGCAATCAACTCTTTTCGATGCGATTGCGATTTTATGGAAGAGACACTAAAGCTGGGATGAAATGTCTGATTAAAGAATTTAGATATGGAAATCATGAAATCATTGAGCAAAAGTGTTGCTGAAGCTTTTCGAATAGAAAAAATATATTTAAGTAGTTAAAAACATAAGTTAAATTGAAATAAAAGTGGTATAAATATAATCTTCATATGATTCATATGTTTGCACTTATCTAAAGTGTATGCTGAGTAGAAAAAAATAACTATTTTAAAGTATTTTATTCGTTTGCTGGATGAGTAGCAATCCTTTTAGAAATACGATATCCCTGATCAAAATTGCAAATAGATACACGGACAAATGTTCATTTATTGAGTATCTGGTATCTGCCCTATGTACAATGTTTGTCTACTTGTATGTTTGTTTACCTGAGGTGGCCAATGTGGTGACCAGAGACAAACACACAAACAAGGAAACATCCATGCATGGACTGCGCGATGTTGTCGTTGTCGTTGTGTTGCTGTTGCTGTTGCGGTTGCTGTTGCTCTCTCTATTTGCTTCTCGCGTGACACGTCAGATCAATTTTTCGAAATATATTTTCTATGAAATTTATTTGCCTGTCATTAGAGTTTGGCCAAAACGTGCTTTGGTCGCATTTGCAAGTGCTCCGCTGGGGGCAATGGCTATAACAGCAGCCAAAGTTGGATTCGATGTCGGAGCAAGCCATATCCAATCCACAAGCTTGCAACAAAATGGGTGGAATAGCACAAAAATGTTGTGTCTGACGGATACGTGTAGAGAGAGAGAGAGCACAGCGCACGTGTGTTTTATGAAAATTGCGTTTCAATTGACAAAAAAAAAAGGAGTGAAACGGTCGCATAAAATATGACAATTTATAGCAAAACTCTTTCGTGCTTGATCTAACCATTTTGATGAAATTGTTTCCATTTCGACAATTTTCGTTAGCCCAACGACGAAGAGCGACGTTGAAGTCGACGCGTGTCGACGGGTGGTCCTCGTTCCTCAAGTTGTGGCTTTGGCAGTCAGGATATTTATTATTTTATTAGCGGCGTGTGTTTACTCATTCCGCTTACCGGTTTGCGTACACAGTTCCCTGGCTTTAGCTGGGTGTGGCGCAATTTTTACGGCCACTCTCGCTTAACCCTTTCTGCCTGTCTGTTTTAGCCAAAAGTTCTCTGTGGCCAGGCTGTTATGATAATTAAGTAATGGCTCCGTGCCCACACTGCCACATGTTCAACTTGCTGTGCGGCCTGCCGCTTGGCTCGTCCTTAAGTGCTGCCCACTCGAGCGTCACTCTGTATGCAAACGGGATTCACTGGGATTGAGGTCCTGCCTATGGTTTTCAAGTCCTGTGCTGTCTGTCTGTCTGTCTTGTTTGTTTGTTTGCTTCTCGTGTTGGTTTTCAAATTGAGTTACAACTGTTTTTGTTGGTGTTGTTCTCGTTTTTCTTGTTGTTGTTGTTGTTGCTGCTGCTATTGTTGGCATGAATAATTACTCAAAAAATCGTAACTCTGCTGCACATGCATTATGCATGTGTTGAGTCAACACTCATTCTCATATTTAATGTAAGAAATAGTTCTAGGCTTTAATAAAGTACGTTATTTATGAGTTGTAGTCGACCTTAAAGTTAAGCTTTTGGTTTATTTCACCCTTTAAATAGAACAACTTGATTAATTTTTACATTTTATCTTCAATTCGTACAATAAGCAATGTATATTGAATGGTTTGCTTGCCGAACGATTTGTTAAAAGATTTCATTTATGGTTTTATGCTCTCATGCCACTTAACAACTACCAACAATCGCAGATAAAAAACCGTGTTTGATAGTCCGTGATAAAAGTCGCCCGAAATCATTTAAAGTCATTGCGCAAAAGCGCGTTTCTAATATGGACTCTGGACTGGATCCGTTGTGTAAAGACTATGACTATTTGTTTGGGTGTTATCTGAATAGCTTAACAGTTATCGTAAGCTTTTTTGGGTCTTATCATTATATCTGAACATTAAGATTGGTTAACCGTTTCGTTTTTGTTTTTCGGGGGCAAAAGTTCAGTTAGCGGCATGGAACACAAAAGAACTTGGTGTGCTTCCTAATTGTGCACTAAATTAGCTTCAAGAAGAAAAAATAAAAACAAAAAAATAATGAATGAAGCGAAATACGCTCGAAATAAAAAACATGAAATATACCGCCAATCAAAAAGGCGCACATAAAAATTACCCACTAAATTGCCGAAAAAGAAACGAATTAAAGAATTGAATAAATAAATGGGCTGCTCAACTGGTTGACTGGCTTTACGAGTCATTTAAATTGTTGCTGCTTTGGCTGCTTCTGTTGCTGCCTTTGGGCACCGCCTCTTGTGTCAAAACTGCGACTGCTGATTTCATATCATCCGAGCATACGAAGCAAAACAATTGAAATTCCACTCAATGAAAATAATGATTACTTAGCTGTGCACCAAAAAATGAGCTAAATGTCTACAAAAATTATCAACAAGTTCTTTTTTTAATAGGGATGCATACAAAGTTGTACTGTTATGTTATATCTTATCTATGTAATTTAATAAACAAATTTATTCGGTAACCATTATTGAAAGTATCAGAATAATATTAGTGAAATTTCAAACTCGTTGAGTACATTGAAAAAAAGTCTCTTTAAAAAATGTTTATTAGTTTTATAATACAAAATACCCTGTTAGAGTTTAAATTTGTTGTAAAAAACGCATGTTGAAGCTTTCTCAATAAATGTTATTCTTTTACTATGTGTTTAAAGTATTTTTCCTTATCTTTCTTCTCTTCACAAAGGATAAAGAGTTCGCAACTTTCAAACTCTCCTCGCTTTATGGAATTTGTGAATGCGGTTTCGCTTTGGTTTCAATGCCGACCTCATCAAGCATATTGACGTTCAATAGCACCCACACCAATCCACCGCTGAGTTTGTATTCGTTTCGGTGGGATCCTCAGCTTCAAAGTGCGCAATGCTATTGAGAATACATTCGGGGCTGGCTGGCGATCAATTTAAATTAAGCTGAAGATTTTGTTTTAATTAAAAATCTTCAAATACGCTTAATGACAATTAATTGGTCAACAGCAAAGGCTTTCAAAGGGCGAGGGAGTGATTCAAGGGGGATCCATGCCGTCTCCTATTTTTTCACTTTCCACTTCTTACAAGCTGGACTCTGCAGATTGCAGCGTCATTTCCACTGAATGATCGTTGCTGCCATATGCCATATGGCTTCAAGTCACGCAACCACCATAAAGTGCACCACATTTATAACAGTTGCAGCTGACTCGATTTAGCTTCTCTCCTCATAAGGTTATTGTGGGCATGTCGGGCGCATCTTTATGAAACAATGGTTCTTTCAATTGAAACAAATCAAACTAAAAAGTGACGATACACCCACGCAACGCCTTCGATTCTATTACGTCGAATCAATGATAGAACATACACATAAACATCGATGTGAAAATCACTCGATCTATCAATGTGTTGTTGATTTAAAGATTGGTATTGGGATTGGTTCAAGCTTTCTTATGCATTTGTTAAAACTATACCGATTTTGTTTAGTTTGGCTAGTTTTTTGTATCATGAGTATAATATTTATAACTCCTATAATTCTATTGGCAAACCAAGGTTTTAATCGTGATTTGAATTCTGTATTAGTACTTCAATAAATATTGAAAACACAATTCTTACTCGAAATTTGTTGTATAAACAAACTGCTCGTCTGAATATAAGAAATATAATTGACCTATTATAACACATTGTTGTTAAGTAGTTCTAATAGTAGTGTATTTCCCTTGGGTATTTAAGAGTAGGGTAAACATTACTAACCTCGTTACTTAACCGCAACAACTTATTATTAACTTTACGACTTGCAAGCATACAACAAATGACACGTCCATTGGGCGTGAATGCTAATGATGGTCAGCAAAATGACGTTAATAACTAGTTACGGTTTGTTCAAGGGAGTGAGTAAAGGGTGAGAGGGACCCGAACTAAACTAATCTCTGAACTTTACAATGAAGGATAACAGTATAAAATGGAATTGTTGGCCAGCTGACAGTGTCCCAAAAGGCAACACAACAACAACAACAACACAAAACACACTGATGGACTGCTGATGACATAATATGCAAATAATATACAGCTAACACTAACACACACACAGGTATCACACACACACACATGTGTAGAGGTGCAATATAGTTTTTAGCTTGATTTCTTTGGGGAATTTCTCTCTCTGCATGCCAGCTGACAAAATGAATGACTTTAACACATTTAAGTGTTGTAGTTGTGTGTTTGTGTGTGTGTTTTGCAGCTCGTTTATCTTTTGGTATTTGGACTTTAGTAATTTAGTTAATTACTTTAACATGTAAGTAGAAACCAGGTAGCTAAAGGTGCGGAGCTGTGTGGGCGGGCGGGCGTCCTTTCTTTTGCCTTTAATCGCCACCTTTTGACAGCTGAATATGTCAGCGGGTGCCAGTTTACTTCATTCATTTTTATTTTTGCATAAAAGAACGCGCGTTGCTTGTAATTAAAATAATAACCCATTCCGTTTAACCCAGTTTCGCGTGGCAAATACCTCCGACTCCCTTTGACTATCCCCTTGCTGCTCAATTTGTTGCATTGTTGGTCGTCGTCGTCGTCGTCCATTAGCCCGCATTGTCTTCTTTGCAGTTTCCACGTTGCGGTTGCGTGCCTCATTGCCTACCCCTCTCTCCCACCACCACCGGCACATTGTTATTATTTTGTCACATGTGAACTGAGGCGTAAGCAAAGCGATTACAACAACAGACTGAAAAATAAAGGGTGCACAGCAGCCAACGGCCAGGCCAGGCCAGGCCAGGACTCCTGTTAACGTTTAGGCTCAGTTCTGTTTGCATACATATGTAACTTAAATGCTGCTTGAGGCGCTGATTGTTCCTTTTGTGTATGTTTTTAGCCGCTGAAATCGAGACTTACCCTTTGATCCCATTGCTACCACGCCCAGCGTCCCAGCGCAACTCCCTGTTTTGGTGGTGCCTGATCGAACATTATCCCATAATTATAGGGCTTCCGTATGTTGTGGGTATTTTGTTGGCTTTTTGGGCGCACGTGCGCCTTCTGTGCCATTCAATCTCCTTGTTGATCCAATATTTATGCAACAATTTAACCGCAAAATGTATTCATGATTTTCCGTAAATTGTTTTAAAGCTTTTCAGCTGGCAGAACCCTTTTCTGTTCGCAACAGCCAACAGCGCATCATATGTCGTTATGTTGTGAGCAATTTTCAGATTAGCCGATTTATACATTTATTAACATTAAACGGTTTAAACGAAAAGCGACTGGAAATTCGAGAGCGCAAAATGGAATGGATACAAAGATAAATTCAGATCAAGATTCAAGGAGTTTAGTTCGAAAACATTTGACAGATCAAATAAATATATACATTTTAACAGTTGGATTAATGCCTCGGACATATCGTGATAAATTCATAATAACCTCGACAATGAGCATATAAAAACTGCTCCAAATGACTCCACAAGTTGTAAATTGTGTTCTTAATTGGCATCGCGATATAACTATTTGCTCGGAAATATATGTATGTACATATATGTACAGTTAAAAACAATTAAAAGTTTAAAATCATGCAAAAGTTCGATAATGTCAAACTCCAAAGCGTGAGAAATATTTTTGCAGTGAATCAAAACCAGAGAAGGAGAAGATATTTTTTACAATTAAAAATGCGGTTAAAGTTGCAATTGTGGGAAGCAACAAAATAACTATACACTGAGAAAATTCGCGAAAGATGGAAAAATACGTTAAACTATCTTCATTAATAAAACAATATCTGTATCTGAAACAATTCAATACACAAATACAACTTCACAACTTGATTTGTCAGTGTAAACCACAAATCGTTTCAGACATGCAATTTTTTTGTCACTCTATCAATTGCAGAACGACTTACGGAGCAACAGTATGGTGCGTCTCGTCTTGATTCGACTCGACTCGACTCGAATCGGCTCGGTCCGGTCCGGAACGCAATGTATCCGTTGTTGGCGTTGCTCGATGTTGCGCCCACTGCGTTGTGGATATGCGATATGGCCATGTCACCCTTTTCATTAGGCTCCATTAGCAGTGTTGGGGGATTAATTGAATTTAATTGATTTGCCAAAGCAGACTAAATTGGCCACACTGTCTAGATTCCGATACAGATACAGCTACAGATAGATATGCAATGTATCCATGAGATACATTACAGCATGGAAACAACTTGACTCGACTCGATTCTGTCTACCGATTGCTGCCTGCTGTTGACTGGCTGGTTGTTTGGCTAGTTGGATAAATTAATGAGTACATGAAATGGATTCTGCTTTGGGGCAACAACAAAAACTACCTCTCAAAATCATTTGATCATCTCTAACAATGCTTGCAAATAGTACGACACTCGAGAGTTCATGTTTTGTTCACGAACCTATGCACAATATGACATCATCATCCATATTTCTGCGGGTCTTTCTTTCTCTCTCTCTCTCTCGTTTAATTGCATGATGGGCCACAGCTTGAGATCTTCTAGTGGACTCCATGATGCATGGGTGTGAAGTACTATATGTATGACTACAAGTCCCTATTGATTGGCCTCCCGACGGTTCTGCATTGCTATGGGCGTGGGATCTGGAGCTCGCGACTTTTTAAGTAACCGCACATTTGACACTTTTGACAATGGAACTGCTTAATTACATAGATTACCATCATCACTATTGCAGCTGTAACAACAACTATTGTTGTTGGTGCTGCATTGGAGAATTATGCACAATGTTTAACTGGTTCTAAATATAGCTGCAAATTAACAAATGGAAGCTGGTTCTAACTAATTAGTGTCAACTATGAACTGACCGGCTATCTCTTTCAGATGCATTGTGGCTTGTGAAATGCGAAAACTGTTTTTGCTTTATTTCAGCTTTAAAGATTGATTTCAAATTTCAAGAAATTATCAAAATTTGCAGTTGAAGTAAAAAACTTTTTTGCTCAGGCCTTGAACGTTTAGTAAATTTAATTTTTTCGGTCTAAAAGAATTTCAATAAGTTTTTCAAAATCCATTTTTCCTTGTTTTCTTTGTATTTCAAACGAATTTATAACCCTATCTTTTAATATGTAAATATATCGAAAAATTATATTTTAAATTATCTAAAACTATTATTTATTGTGTGGGACTACTTAAAATCCGTTTATATTTAATCACATTTATTATTATCATAACCTTGGTGTTCTTTTTTTTTTTTAATACATAAAAGACTAAACTCGCAATAATACAATTATGTACATATATTCGAAATTCGAAGTATAAACATATTTATATCATATTTGTTGATTGCTTTTCAATTTATTTGCTGTAGAGACATTAAATGTACACAAAAAAGTGCAACTCAATGTTGACATTTAAATCAGTACTCAATTATTTTAAGCGAGACAACAGAACAAAAATGTATTCCGAAAGTTTCCCTTGTCCGCTAACTAAATAACAAACACACACATTCAGTTGTAATTATATATGTATATTGTACTTATATATATAAATACGTAGTGCACAAATATTTTTGTTCGATTTGTATTTGTTTTACCTTGATTTAAACAATGAGTTGGCTCCGCCCCTAACATGGCATAAGCATTGGAATTTATTTTTTTTTTTTTTTTTTTGTGGATACACGCACGCAAATGAAGCAAGAGGGTCCATAAGGGAGAGGGGTCGGTGGGCGGACGGGTCGGTTGCCACCAATGCGAGGTGAGACGTTAAAGAGCTCCTCCTACTTTTGGCGTTGGGGCGACCCAATCACAGCGTTTCGGGCACTGCGCATGGTAGGGATTGCGATTGCGCCTCTGTTTTCACAGATAACAAATCTTAATCGGGCCCCGCAATGGTTGCTTGTTATCTCCCGTGTATATGTGTATGTGTGTGTGTCTGTGTGTCAGTGAAAAATCAATCGATTCAATCGAATTCGTTTGTTCGGTAATTAGCTTTTGGACAACAATATTTTGGTTGTTTTTTGTTCGTATTTTGTTTGCGACGGCGACACAAAAAGACACAAATTTCAGTTTGTACGGTTAGAAAAACAATGTGAAGCTTATAAATACATTTGCAACTGTTGAAACTTGAAATCAAATTCATGTCGGTAAATTTGTCATATTGATTGATAAAGAGTGCAAAACGAACATTTTCTATAGCTGCATTTTGATTATATTAAATTTCTGCGGGGTTTTGTTGTACAAATTGGCGTCAGTGATTCTTAAACGCGACTAGAAGTCTATCAAAATATAAGATATATATTAATTTTTGTAGTTTTTAAGGATATTCGATCTTTAATGGACCTCAGTTCATAAACTCTTAAAAAATACTCAGATCAACAAACTATGGATTTATTTTAAAGGTTTGTCTATCTAAACAAAAAAACACGAAATAGCAAACGGTACCATTTTTTATTGTGTTTGGTAAAAATATAACATGATTCCATTTCTATCCAGATTAATTTGCTGAATAAATAGAGCACGAGTTTCCGTATATCTAGGCTTTAATCTTCTAGTAAAGGTTGTGGTGATAGCAAACAAAACACGATCATAAATATATTAATGACAGTGGGTTTTCCAGAAACGTTTACAAAGGTAAACGTGTCTGGAGTTCGTAGACTTTATGTCGCCATCGCCAGCCAGATACACAGTCAGATATAGACTTTCCAACTTGTTTGCAGACGTCGAGTAACATGTTGTAAACTGTACAAATAACAATCAATAAAGCTGTAGGGCATTTGGCTTTACCAACAGACTAACGACATAATTGATTATGGTGTGAGATGAGATATATGTATAATTTTAATACATAAGTGATCTTTGGGAAAACTTAACCTATATTGTCTAAAAATATTTAAAACAATACCTCATTCTATAGTAGGGACTTAGGAACTCCTATAAAAGCTAATGGAAAAATACCTTTCCAGTTGTTAGCTTCCAGTATCAGATAGGGAAACCGAAAAAAGTCAATAATTACAATACAAATTGCTGTTTGTGTAAATCGGGCCATAAATATTTACGTGCCAGGGTTGGGGTTGGGGAGTTGGGACTTGCCATCCGTTTGGGACGTTTGCGGTTTTGTGGTGGCTATAAAACCGGAGTTTTATTTCAATCTGCCGCCCCTGCGCGTTATATATGGGGCTATCAGCCCAAGCGTTCGAATCGATCTGTGACCCACCATTGCTGTCGATTAGATAAGAAGAACACGAAAACCACACAGAACACAATATAGGGGCAACAGGAGGCTCGACCCGACGAACCACCGATTTGCAGCTATGCTACATATGAGAAGATGGGAGTTGAAAGTGGGTGGTAAAGCTCTCCCGTTAATGCATCCAGATCGCAGTGCACAAGCACACATCTATCGATCTATAAAGAGGCACTAAATCAACAACCAAACAGCAAATGCCGCGTTCAACTGAAGTCGAGAGCTGTAAATAATTTATTTATAGCTTCGGTGGTGGTATATTGCCACCACACAGAGGTAATATGTAGAAGCACCAGCACCAGCACCAGCTCAACGTAACCCACAACCCCCTAACCACCGCCTTCACCTATCCACAGTTGCACTCGAGAGACGGGACAATCAGTACGACTTTTTTTTTTTGCTGATTGCCGTCGATCTGCTTTAGTGGCTTGTGCTTATGATTGAAGTTGAGGTTTGCTCGGCACCGAAAATTACTTTGATAAGCGATTGTGCGCGCTGATAGCTGATAGCCATGCTATTATTAAGGGCTATTAAAATTCTGATTGAAAATTCATGTCAAAAATATATTTTATTACCCATTGTTAAACATCAATTCAGCACTTTATAGCTTACAATCGCAAAACGTTTTGGTTCACCTTCTTTAAACATTTTCTTATAGATTTTAAGAAAAATAATTAAGACTTCAATTTGAATTATTTCTATATTCCATAGATTATTTTTCGGAAGCAAACCAAAGTTTTTTTCTACTAACTTCTCAACAGATTTTTACAAAATTGTTCACTTGTGATCTTCATTAAATGTGGGAACAAGTGCAGAAAGGGTGTCCCTAAGTAAGTCACAGATTTTTACACTCCTCCTATGCTGATTGTGTTCTTCTGAAAAACATTTCTCCAAAGTTTCTAAGCCCATTTTGGGCAGCGAAGCTTTTGGGAGCATCATAAATAATCAATTTTGACA
Source organism: Scaptomyza graminum (assembly GCA_018901835.1). Lineage (NCBI taxonomy): Eukaryota > Metazoa > Arthropoda > Insecta > Diptera > Drosophilidae > Scaptomyza > Scaptomyza graminum. The sequence goes on from JAEIFL010000002.1 coordinate 8,447,862, forward strand.
AGCATCTAATTTTTAAAAACTCATGCATTTAATTGCGACATTAAAAGCCCGACTCCCAATACAAATAACCCACACACAGCAAACACTTAAAAAACTACGCCCCTGCCAAAAACAAAACAAAAACTGAAGGCCTCGAGACAAGTTCGAGTTTTTGGGTTTGGAAACTGGCGACAACTGTGCCCCTATATAGCATATGTTTATTTTGTCCCCAACCCAAAAACAAAATTATGACAAATATTTACAAACAGTGCGAGCTAATGCTCCCATTTCAACATGCACATAAATAAGTGTTATGAGCTCCCGTTCCCGCCAAACTTTTCGTCACAGATTTTCATTCTCGCTCGTCCCAGATCCCAGCGCGAAGGCACAAATACTAAATAACATTGAATATTTGTGTCAGTTTCCGAATCGGGCGCCATCTGCAACACATGGCAACGATTTCAAGAATTACACACTAAATTTAGCATGGGCCTCCGAGTCGGCCTGGCAGTCAGTGAATTCAGCTCCGAGTCTTAAAAAGTGGCCCTACTTACACTGCATTTCTGTCATCTAAGCCTCACCAGCCAACCCCCTTTTTGTGTTTTGCTTTCACGCTGAAGACTCAATTAGACAGTCAGAAATCTGGCTGACATGCAAAAGACAAAGGCGAATCCATTTAATTTCTTTTGATTAAGTTAATGTTATTTAATAAATTAATCTTACTTAAAAACACAAAACTTGACGGAATACAAACCTACTACTAAGTATTCGATTTTCAGACTTTCGAAAGAGCTTAAGATCTTCAAAAAGTATTGGAATTCTATAGAATAAATCAGATCGTGTTTACTTTTTATTTCATTAGCAGTATAGAGCCGTAGTTAGAAAGTATCTATAAGAAAAACCTCTAAGCTTGACCAATCCTATAATATTGTACCTGTATTATTTTTATATGTACATGAAAAAAACTGCTTGAATCAAATACTTCAAAAAGATTAAGCTAATCGATGTATTGAATGTATTTTAAAATATATCCTTAAAGTTATGTGTATGTTTCTTAATATGTAAAAACAGACATCTGCTATTGGCTCCAGCATTTTTGCTTAACACTTCAAAGCACATCTAATAGCTTTGGTGGCAACTTAAACGATTGAATTGGAATGCAGGGATGTAAGGGATTGTCGCAAGTGGCAAGTCAAAGTCAAAAAGTTATTGGCGGGCCACTTGAGTAAGGTGCCACAAAAAGCACTTGAAATTAGAAAATGGAACGCACTGAGAATTGTAGAAAAGGCGTCAGAAGACAAGGGCGATTACAATACGTTGTGAGGCAATCATGATGGCGATGGAGGACCAAACAACCAACCCGCAAAAACCAAAGGCGATTCAAACACACACACGGTGCCAGCATAACCCCCATGCGTTCGCTTCCCCCCTTACCAATATCGATGCATACTCTTAGCCCGTGAGTGGCGCATTGATTTGAACGAATCAAAGCGGTATGCGCACTAAAAATACCAACAACAAGCAAGAAGGCAATACCAAATCCAGATAAAGCGTGACCATCTGGAAACGGGGCGTAGCCCAAAATCAACAGGCTGTTCAGCGAGTGAGAGAAAGACAGGCAACACCAAATAGCGTGCTAGAGAGAGAAAGAGAGAGAGAGCGTACGTAGCAATGGTGGTGGGCCACATAACCTTCCAGCTGGCTGTGATTCCAACTGGAATGCTCACTTTAGCAATGCATCTCGCTCGCACATGTCACTTGGGTGGCACTGGTGGTGGCTCATCAAAGCAAAATGACAGAGAGAGAGAGAGAGAGAGAGAGAGAGAGAGATAGAGAGAGAGAGAGAGTGTGTGTGTGTGAGTGAGTCTCTTTCGTTGTTGCTCCCGCATTGTTGCTGCTTTCGCTGTCGTCAGTCGCTGTGCTTTGAGGCGCACAGACGGTTCGTTATGGTGCCCGGACGCTAGCTCGCTCAGAAAACATACAGACACTATATAACAGTAACCGCAAAAGAAGAAAGCTAACGAGTGCGAGCGCATTGCTGTTGTTGTTGTTGATTTTTTGTTGTGTAGTTGCTCTCTCTCGCAGCCTCTCGCTGGCTTCACTGTCGACGTCGACGCTAAACTTGATTTCTTCCAATCTTGGCTGGGAAATCGGAATCGCAACAAATTTGGAATAGTCGTCGAATTTGCGTGAGCGTGTGTGTGTCTGTGTCTGTGTGTGTACTGCGATAAGAACAAGCAATACCCCACCCATCCACCCACCCACCCTGGTGTCGTTGTTGTGTCAAGTGCAGCATTCTCGCAACTCGCTGCTGCTTCAGCTGCTGCTGCTGCTATCGTTGTAGTCGTCGCTATTTTTGTTGTAGTTTTCAATCAGCAGCCAGATTGAAACTCTCAGTCTCTCAGCCTCGGCTAGCGCCGGCGTCAGTTCAGCTGCGTTCCATGGCTTCCACTCAGCGCCAACGACCAGCGACCAGCCGTGATTAACTTTTACGGTTTTCAGTCCGCTCGATGACGCCGAACACAACAGTAGTTATCCAACAGCCCAGCAGCTGCTTGCATGGCGCGTGTGCCGTCTAAAAAAAAAATAAGAATAATACAGATACAAAATCTGTTCCCGTTTACCGTTCTTACCGTTTGTAAGTCGCGCGTGTACATCAGTTTTCGTAAATCCGAATCCCATACTTTCTTCCGTATGCCGTCGCGTGTGCAAACTCAAAACTAAAACTTAACCAAAATCAAACCAAACCAAAAAAAAAAAAAGCACACACAAAGCAAATAAAATAAACTCAACCCAATGAACGTTGGCAAGATGCAAGCGCCTGGCCAGCACCAGCATCAGCATCATTTGCTGCATCCGGCTGCATCAGCTGCACCACCGACGCAACAACATCATCTGCCCATCGATTACAGTCTGGGCAACTTTAAGCCCGCCATTGCAGCCGATTTCCCCGGCGGACACTTTGTCGCCAGTCCCCAGCAGCAACACTCTTCATCCTCTTCATCCACATCGCCCAATTCGATTGTCAGCTCGAGTGGTTCGCTGCAGGTGCGTGATCTCAGCACCTTGACCACAATGGCAGCGATACCATCGCCCACACAGCTGCTCCATCAGCGCATGCAACCGGCCCAAATCACAGTCAATGCCCATCAGCAGCAGCAGCAACAACACCCGCAACACCAGCATCATCAAATGCCGCCGGCGGCAATATCACCACATGATTATGCGCCCATGTCCGCCTTTAAGGCGGTGTTACCCAAAAAGCGAAATACCGACGGTAAGCAAGAAACCGAAAGTCCAAACAGAGAATCTTAAATTTATAAACTCTGTGTGTGTGTTATCAAAATTCGAAATCGTGTGTGTGTGTGTGTGTGCCAAATTGATCCTACATACTTTTTCCTTATCTATAAAACTATTGGTCCTTTTCAATTAACATCAGTAAAATTCGAAGAGTACGAATGCGTTCTTGAGACTATGTTTTATCATTTTTGCATTACTATAAACATTATTTAATCTGGATTCTATGAGTATTTAAACAAGAAATTAAAATAAATTGCGTCTCATTTGATTTGTTTTTAAAACAATCGATTTTCTTTTAATTATCTCGAAATTTTTAAGCTCTTCAAAATATATATTATTCAAAGGCTCCTTTAAATATGTATAAAATTTATTATGTATTTTAAGTATCCAATATAAACTCATACATTAAAAATCTATAAAAAAAAAAAAAAAACAAACAAGTCAAGTAAAACCTTTAACGCCTTAAAGCTTTCGGCCACACGCAACATTTTATAAACAATTTATTCAAACTAATAAAATGTTAAAAATAATAAGATTGCGTGGCTTTAAGAAAACCAAGTAAGATATCTCTAAAACTTGATTTTCAATAATTTTATATCATTTATTATTAAAAAATTAAATTTTATTCTTTATAGAATAATTGCTAAATTCTCTATAGCAGATGTTTATATTTTGAAAAGGTGTACGATGATATAGGGAAAAAGTACTTAAAAATGTTTCTGTTTTTCAACTTTTCTCTTCTTATATACTTTTCTTTATCAAAGCGATTTCTACGTTAGGTTTTATTTCAACAGATTTAAAGATATTAAAGCAGATCAACTATTTTTACGTCATAGATTAAATTGTTGTTAACGTATATGGCAGAGCTTTAAACTAACCCAACTGAGCTACTATGTAGTATTATGTGAGGCAGGAGAAGTCACAGAAGGTTTTTCCCAAATGTCACATTTCATATTCCCAAGTTAATTAAAAATATTGCCACAGATCTCACACAACACACACACACACATACACACGTGTTAAAACATTCAACTGAATGGCGACAAGCGAGGTAAAATTTTAAAAAATTATTTGAATAATGTGTGATTTTAAAATATTGCAATTCTGACAATGCCCAACAGGCAAACGTTGGCCCAAAAGCCACCAACAAGGCCCCGGACGGTGTCAGTTTAATTGAAAAAAATTCAATGTGCGCTGCTGTGTGTGTGTGAAACGTGAAAAACAGGCAACAGGGGGAGGGGGGGTGAGGATTGCTGAAAAATATTCATTATTCCGTTTGTGTGTGTGTGTGAGAGAGTGTGGCGCTTAATGTGCAAATCTTCTGTGTGGACATGGCGGACAAATGGATATCGGGGATTGAAAAATCCATAGCGAACCACAGATACGGAAACGAGTGAGTGCACGGACAAACCGAAAAACCGGACAAACTCATAGATACACAGATGTACCAGACAGATAGACAGCAGCAGGCATATGGATGGATGTGTATGTGTATTTGTATCCGTGTGTGTGTTTGTGTATCTGACAGTCAACGTTGTCGTCGCCATCGCAGTTGAATTTCAAAAATGAGCATTGAATGCATGAATGAGTGTGTGCGAAACACACACTCGTACACACGCACACACACATGCATATACTACACACAGCGACAAGCGGATTTCATTTACCGGCATTACATACATATCCAACGGATATGTTTTTAGCTCCACAGCTTGAGCCCAACACAGACATGGATATGCTTGAACACACACACACACACATATACTTGTGCAGAATTTTCAATTCCGTTTGGCGCGCCACGTTTTTTTTCCCATGTTTTGTTTTTGCCACTCTCCGTTTTTCTCTACCATTTTCACAGTTTTCATGCTTTTACTTTTCCTCTGTTTTTGTTGGGCTTTTTTCTTTATCTTTATTTTTTCATTATTTGTTTTTGCTGCTGGCAAAAATGATATTCGCTTTGTTTGTTGAAATATTTTTTGGTAAAATATTGGAGAGAAACGCTCTCCTTCCCTTCTTTCGGGTTTTGCTTAGCGTGTGTCCCCAACGCTTTTTGGTGACTGATTGGCCACTCCTGTTGAGTTCTCGCTGTTTCGCAATCATCGCATGGATTTCTTTGGTACCGTACCACACACAAACACAAACACATGTATGTATGTGTGAGTTAAATAAGTATCAAAAAATCTGTACAGCTTAAAAGCAAATTTGATTAAATTCACTTAAATTTTGTTTGAGTTAATGATAAGGAAATCTTTTACTCGGGTTTGGTATGAAGCTTGTTGAGGGAAAAACTTTTATGTATATTGAAATATTTATCTTAAAAGATCCACTTGCATAATTACTTAATTCGTTAATTTCAAAATTAAATTCTAAGCCCGGACTTATTAATTGTAAGCATAACCTTGCGAAAAAAAAGGTCACAAACACCCTCGCAAACACACTCATAACAGCTAATTTCCGTCTCGATTTCCTATTAAGAGAAGACAAACAATTAAAATTATCACATACGCCAAATGGATCAACAACATCTTAAAGTTTCACATACACCCACCCCCGGGCACTCAAGCTAGTTATCATTCAATTAATGATCGTCGCAACGAAATAGAAAACTTTGAGAAACCCGGGTGGGTAACGTACGTTGGGTTAGTTACCGTAGTGGAAAGTGAGTCACGAATTAAGTTAAATTAAAATTGTCTAGAGTCGCCCGCGACAATGTTCTTAAGAGATAGACGATATTCATATGAGTTGAGCACGAGTCATTTTGGTCAGAGATCAAATGGCCTAATCAAAGAAACTCACGCACTGATTCATATAGGCTAATAATGTTCACGGGGGAGCAGCAACAGCTGCGCATACTTGCTAAATGATATCAGTATTGGAATATGTGCCCCTACATAAAAAATAATTATACAGTCGAACTTCCATATAAATTATTCATTTCAAAAACCGAGTCCATATTACGAATTTTCTCTATATCGAAGGTTTTTGTTGTCGATTCGTTAAATGGAAGTTTGACTGTATATATATGTATATTGATATTACACATTATTTATGTCCAGAGATAAGCTTAATATGTAGAGCATTGATATAAATTCAATAATAAATTCTTAAGCTATTTTCAATCACACCAAACAATTGAGCAGCGATTCGAATCAATTAAAAGCAATCGAAATATCCTATCGAATATACCGTATGTATTCAATACATATATGTAGGTATATATATAAAACGATTCAATGCACAAAGCACTCTAATCAGTGATTGGGGCTCCAAGTGGCCAACTACTATCTGGAAAATTTACGCATCTTAAATTGTTGTAAATATTAATTTGACAAAAGGCATTAGCGACTATGCAGAGTAGCTACCTTTCTTATAAAGATATTAAGCTTATCATTTCTATTTATGAATTATTTTAACGACTTATTCAATTTTTCAAAACAATCACGATGACGGCTTATTTTATAATCTAAAGTGGTTTAGCAATCGTTGTAGAAAAGATAAGCTTTAACATTTTTGCACCTGTTTCGATTGTAGGGTATTCGTCAAACGACTCAAGTCCAACAACTTTTATTAACGTACCACTACCCATACGAGTTCCAGTTCTCAAACTTACGCTCAGTGTATTAGCTATGGGTGTTGAAGCTACCTTTGGCACTCTTACATTATTGATCAATAACAAATTGTCGCAACGAAAATCAGAGCAATATTTATGAAATATTTATGGCACACGTCGTAATCATTGGAAACTCATCGAATATGCGCTCAACGCCTGTCGTATATCTTTCAAAACTTCTCCCAAGTAGACGAACAAAAATTGGGCATTGTAAATCTATAAAGATACCAAAACAGCCAGCAACAGCAACCAATAAACAATTTCAACAACAACAACAATACCGTGAAAGTGTATCTACAAGATACATTTTGCAGCTATGAATGTCCAGGTTGTGTACTCAGTCGCTAATAACTACGCGAACCGCACACGCGTTATGATTTACGATCCGAAGGTAAATAGGTAACGACATCTAAACATGTCAATATCCTCGCCCAGTTGTAAAATTCAATGAGTAAATGTATCGTAAAACCAGCGATAAGTATACAACAACAACAAAATCAAACACAGCAACATTATGAAGAAGTTCGTTGAGCCGACCACAAAAACAAAAAAAAGAGTAAAAAATAAGTAAATAAACTCTTCGCATAGTTAATGCCACATTAAAAAAGAGTTCAGTTATATTTATGATTCGATTATGTTTGTCCAGTTTATCGTCTTTACAATGTTTGCCAAAGAAAATCAATTTTTGGTCATGGAACACCCCTTAAGCACTTATGACACTCTCTCCTCACGTTCCAAGCTGTCAAAATTGGAACTGATTTACATTCAGAAATCCAGAGAATCAACACAAATATTGTAAATTCTCATTGGAAAGATGGTGTCAAAATAACAAATCACAATTTGTTTTGTCACCTTCACATAATAAATTATCATACAATATCATCATATAATTATTATCGCATTTTACAGACCATTTCGTTCCGTAACAACATGTTTCTTCAGTTTTTGCGCCGTTTCGAAATAGCCAATACCTGTAGTTTATTTAAGCATTCAGTATGAGTTTCTGCGATTTGTTTTAATGATAAACGTTGATAAACGCTACCAGTACGATATCAGGTTATGGCTGTAATATGACCAACGTAATATAATTTCATTAATAAATATACTTGGTATGAGCTCGAGATTCGAACTCAAACGAAATAATGCTTAAAATTTATTGAAACTACATAATAATATACAATAGAAAAGTGTATCCAACGTAGTTCTGAGTAAACTTGATAAGGTTTTTAATAACACAATAAATATAAATGGTGGCCTGCATAAATTGCATTGATAAATGATTATTGGAATTGGGTTCTTTAATAACGGTTATTTATTGATAAATTCTAGTGAAAAAATCACAAAAATATTTAAACAAATAAAGAAGCTTCTACCAAGTGTCATAAAAAATAACAAACTAAACACAAAAAATGTCAATAATAATACATATTAAAATTAGGTGAGGAATTTTGGTTTATGACTTTGGATTTATGGAATGTGTGAGTCAAACGATTTTTATTTTTTCTGTTGTTATTTTTTCGCAGTTGGCTTGAAAAGCGAAAACGTGCTGCGACAACGGCTGTCAAAGCGACCACCAATTAAATGTCATTTATCAGCACAGCAACAAAAAACGAAAAGAGTCTAAAGTTTAGATAGCCTTCTGATTTATGGCCCTGGCGATAAGCCACAGCTGAGCGCTAAAGCAAAAGGGGTGCTGCTGAGCAAGGGGTGCGGGGTGGACAGAAGGGGAACAAGCTGGACAGTGAGGAGTGTTAACATTGGCATTTAACAACGTTGCGTTGTGTGCCTGATTGATTTGCAGTGTGTGTGTAAAAAATAAATATGTAATATGTAATTGCGCTAAGGCTTATTTTCAATCGTTGCGAGACGCATCAAAGCGCACTCACCGACAACCCACAAGCAGCAACAGTTGCTGATAGCACAAGTAGCAGCAACTGTTGCTGAGACGTTAGCCGGGAAGTATGTGTTTGAATACGCAATCCCCATCTAATGCCGCCTGGAGTGCGCCTCTAGAGTGGAGCTTATGCTAAAGGATTGACGAACTGATACCCTCTCAAGTAAGACCTTCCCTCTCACCCTACCCTACTCTTAGTTTCCCTACACAGGCCACAACTGATACGGAATCAAAATCTCAACGCATACGTAAATCATGCATCATGATTTTGGTCGGCAGCCAGTCATCAAATCATGGCCCTAATCTATCGGCCACACTTTATGGCAACCACTTTTGGCATATCGGACCAATGCTCTATATTTATTACATACATATATATACAGTAATATTGTGTTTGTACTTTCTCGTCGTAGTTGTTTTATTAGTTGCTTTCATACTTGCCGAAAGCAGCTACATATTTTATAATATTGCATAAGGTGTAGCTTTTAACAACTACTGTTCTTCCATTTGATTAATTGGCCCATGCTTGACCATCCATTAAAGAAAGTTGAGGTTGTTACCTTATGTTAATAAAATACCTAAAAATATTTAAAAATAAGATTACAACGCATTTGATATAATTATCACCTAGTTTTATGGTACAAAATAGAACCCTGTAGCAAAAGTTGACACGAAACAAAGATAATCCTGCCATAAGACCATCAATTGATATGGTTGGGGCGGGTGTAGAGGTTGTATAAACATGATAACAATGATTTCAATTACCATGCAGTGTCGAATAATTATTTTACCTATTTTTTGGTGTTCTGCAGTCAGCCCCTGAAAGTGGTTGTGAACAAGTGCGTGCGGATATTGCGTGAATATTGCTCCCGGGCGTATATAAAAACAGATGAAAAGCGAACAGTGAAAAGAGAGGGTAGGGCATTAGGCATCAGGCAGTCGTACCCGGGGGTAGTAGTCAGATGTAAGGTCCGGACGACGGCTATGTCTAATGTGCACAAATTTATGACTTTACTACCAAGTGGGAGTGGGGTGGAGGTTGTGGGCGGTTTGTTGTTGCTCCTTCTGCTTGTCGTCTGTTAACATTGTCAGCCTCCGGGGCAGCACAATGCCACCCTGTCGATGAGCATCCTGGGCACATGCTTAAGCTCATTATTATCATTTAAACAAGTCGGCCTACGTGCGCCCACCGGAGATACTTGTCCCCCCCCTCCCTGCCTCGCTTTCTCGTCTTTGTGGGGTTGATTTTTGGCCCATAACGCACTTGCCGGCAATTTTCAGCGTTAAACGTTTCCGATTCTATAGTTCAAGGCATATTTATCTCTTTCTCTCTCTCTCTCTCTCTCTCTCTTTTAACTATCTCCAAAGGCAGCGCCCATAACTGGTAGTCGTGTGGCTCCAGTGGGTGGTTTTGTATTCGCAATTCGTTTGGCTTGTTGGGTATTCTGGTTCTGGTTTTTTCTTGGCTGCTGAATGGTCAGGAAGAGAGCGCAAAATGGGAAATGCTCCCGGGACAATTGTGTGCATAATTAGAATAAAGGGTTTGCAATTGACATTTGCTGTAATGGCGATGATTAAAAATTGCCTGCTTACTTGCAACAAGGGCAGCTGGGGTCGGATTTCGTTTTTATATGATTGTTTTTTGTCCAATGCTTCTTTCATCAGACTTATAACGAGCGAGAAGTGAGAAAAGTAGATTTACAATTTAAATTAGCAATTCAATTAGTAATGCAATGGAAACAAAAAACAATTTATAAACAGGTTTTTAACTTTAGTTTTTGGCAACTTATCCATCAAAATATATTTTAGAGATTTTGCAGACTTGATAAAACAAGATCTGCTATATTATTCCAACTCATATTGCAGTCTGCTTCTGTTTAGTTTCGAATGCCTCTAGTTTCGAAGTGTTTTGTCAAGTGTTGCCCTTTGAAGAAGCACTTAAAAACATCGAGAACTAAAAGTGAACAACAAAAACCGCAACAACAAAAGAGAAATGCAATAAAAACACTTGACACTCTGACGCCAGAAGGCCGTCTCACCACACACACACACACCCCGAAATCAACAATAATCATAATAAAACGGTTGTGCGTCTCTTTGTATCTGGGCAAATGTAAATGTATCTGTATCTGTCGGATGCAAACTTGTAGCTTAAATGCGCCGCATTTCAGTTTGTCGGCGATTTTGCGTGGGTTTTTGTGTGTGTTTATATTTATTTGGCTTTGCGTTTGCCGCCTCACTGGCTGCTGCCAAGAATCAAAGCAGCAGCATCATCAAAATCCGCCCCCTTTTCGCCATACCCCACCCCACCCCACCCCCGCCGCTTTACTTTATCTGTGTGGCGAATTAGAATGTTGTCAAATTGTTATTCTTTTGTTGCGATGCGTATTCATTCATACGATTTGGATTCGTTCAAGCCCCTGGGCTATGCTACTCTCCCCCTCCCCAACTCTGTTCCTTACCCCTTTTCCACACACCGCGTTTGCGCGCCTGCGTCGTCAACCCACGAAATCATCGTCGTTGTTGTTGTTGCTATTTCTGCCTGTTTTGTGTGTTTTCTGTTTTGTCATGCTCCATTTAGCCGAGTGTGGACCGAACAGATGTTCTATTTAAACGCACATTATTATTATTCCATTTCGACAGGCGAATCTGAGGCTAAGGCAGCCCTTGCTTCTTGTGTACACCCAACAAATATGTCAAAAGCCAAAAGAATGTGTAGACAATTGAAAATCAATATATTTTTAGATTCTCAAGTTGAAAGATCATAGTTTTGCGATTTCAAGTTCATATTAGATTTTCTATATGCGTTATGTTATTGTTTAAATACATTTATGAAATTCCAGTATTAAAATAAAACCTCTTAGCAATTCTATTATTTTTATACAGCAATGAAATTCTCTAAATATTATTTTAATAAGAAAAAATAAACAAAAAATATAGAAACAAAATCAAAATACAAAGTGAACTCGATTTGTTATTCATTTGTCGGGTGGGTATGAAAGTAGCACCCTGGGCGTTATACTGGGTGACACAGTCCTGTTGATGATGATGATGATGACGACGCGTTGATGTCAAATGCGGAACGGGAAAAAGCGGGATCGGTAGCATCGAGTCGAATGTGTTGTTGTTTTTGTTCCATTGCTTCCACTGCTGTATGCTTGATTAGGGTGAATTAATGGTCATGTAAGGTGGATTAGGCGATTGAATACGAAAATAATTACATTTGAAATTCGATATGCTGCCAACTGCCAGCGAATGCGAATTCAAATGTACATATGTGTGTGTGCGTGTTTAATACAGGTGGTCCTGTGTGTGTGTGTGTGTGTGTGATTGATGATGAGCTGCCCTTTGCTCTGATTTTGCTAATAGTTGCCTTCTGCCTTTACAGATGCGTCGCACCCCTTTAGCATAAGCAGATTGGTCAAGACTGAACACCTGACGGCAATTGTGGCCGCTGCGGGCCTAAAGCCGCCAACGCCTCTGCCATTGCCGGCGCACAGCGTCGCCCTGGCGGAGGACAACAACAACTCCATATCGATGCTGAGCAAGAATCAACAGCAGGAGCGTCCCAAGCTACTGCCTTATCTGAGTGCCAGTGAGCAACTGCGTCAATCTCGCTCCCGTTCGAGATCACGTTCGAGGAGCGCCTCACACTGCTCCTCCCAAATTGATATGGATGATGCGGATAGCAGTCATGAGCGTTTTTCACGACAATCGCGAAGATCGCTGCACTCTAGGTCCCGTTCCCGTTCCCGCTCCCGTTCGCATTCGAGCAGCTCCTCGGTTGAGTTGGAGGTGGACTCACCACCCGGTAGTCCCAGCATTAGTTCTCCCAGTGCCGCCTCCCTTTCTGCATCCGAGCTGCTTATCACAGCGAACAGCAACCTAAGCGCCAAGAAATCGGATCTCTTCTCAGTATCTGCGCTCCTGCGTCGCGATGAACCCTCGACGAGGCGCGCCCCACGTAGCCCACCCCTTGGCCTGGCAGGCGCCTCAAGTGCTGCGCTCGCAGCTCTGCCCACCAATCCGCTAGAGGTCATGCGCCAAAGCTACCCGCCCAACTATGATGCGGCCATGTTTCAACGCCCCATCTTCTCACCGGCGCTGCCCTTCTTTGCCGCCATTGCCTTTCACCAGGGACAGCAGCAGCAACAGCAGCAGCAATCCGGACTGGTCACAAGGTAAGTTTAAGAAATTCTCACTTCTTTTTTTTTTTGTTTATGTTTGGAAATTCTGTTCCTATGCTGTCAGCTTTAGTTTAATGTTATAGGAATAGGTAAAAGATTTACAAATAAATTAAATAATAATATTTAAAATCGTTTTTATTATTTTTTTATTTTAAATTCATAATATTATAAATCCCTTAAGCTTTTTTGATGAGGAGTGAAATTCTCAACTAGTTAATTTTTTAATATTTTTTCAATAAATATTATACAAAACAAATATTTTATTATATCTTTATTGAAACTATTTCATCACTTTATTATTCAAACATGACTATTTTGAATCAGTTAAATTTCTCTCAGTGCTTAAAGTGGTCTTAAGCAGCTATCCTAATTAAGCTGCCTCAATTAAGTGCATCATCCCAAAGCTAATACGTTTTCGCTTTCTCTGCTTTCTCTGAATTTTTGCACAGCTACCATCCGGACTCACAGGAAAATCTCTTCCGGTTGCGCAGTCTGATGGTGCCACTGCAATCGGCTGGCCAAAATGGCTCCACAGCGGCTGCGGCGGCAGCGGCGGCAGCAGCAGCTGTTGGTGTGGGCGTGCCACCCGGTGCCGGGCATTTGGGTCTGCCACATCCGCCGCATCTGCATTTTCATCATATGGCTGCAAAATGGCCGGGCCTGCATCAATTTAGCGACCTGTACTCCTGCATGAAGTGCGAGAAAATGTTCTCCACACCGCACGGACTCGAGGTGCACTCGCGCCGCACCCATCATGGCAAGAAACCGTATGCCTGCGAGCTGTGCAACAAGACCTTTGGCCACGAGGTCAGCCTTAGCCAGCACAGGTATGTACAAAGTGTTTCGTTTCGACCACAAGCATTTTGGCCAGGCCCAGTCCAAAGTAGCCCCCCACCAATCCGCTCTTTCTAGTTTGCATACTTAATGAGTGGCCAGTGTTGGGGGCAGGGACAGTTTTGCGTTACTTAATTTAGCTGAAATGTTGGATTTAGCCTGGCCAAATGTTTGCTTTGTGGTTGCATTTAACTCCAGGGAATACAAGCTTGGCTTTAATTACACCAAATAGCCGCCAGCTCGTTATTGTACACTCACACACACAACCTTATGTGTATTAGTTGTCGTCTAACGTTTATTCGGTTTTGTGGCACTTCTTTTTCAGGGCGGTGCACAACGTTGAAAAGGTCTTTGAGTGTAAACAGTGCGGCAAACGCTTCAAACGTTCCAGCACCCTTTCCACCCATCTGCTCATCCACAGCGACACGAGGCCTTATCCCTGCAGCTACTGCGGCAAGCGATTCCATCAAAAGAGTGATATGAAAAAGCATACCTACATTCATACTGGTAAGTTTAGCAAGAGTTATTAAAAGGTTTAGCCTAAGAGGTTTAGTATAAGAGAATTGTGTATTTTAATACTTTTAAAATTTTCAGTATCTGTATTTATTAAATCTGTAAAAAGTTCATAGAAATTATACATACATATGCATATTCCACACACATACATATGTAGACAAGGGATATGCAATTTTTAAAGAGAATGGTAAACGATAAACCCAAATGGGGAATATTGCCCGGAAGCGGGCGCCATTAAAGTGGCGGCAGTGAACAACAGGAACAACAACCACCAGCGAAAAGCCACAGTTTCAAGTTCCAATTACAGTTACAGTTGACAAAACGACGGAAGAGTAATGGGCGGGGTACGGCAGGGCAGGGCAGGGCAAAGCAAACGCTATTGCAAAAATGGAGCTGACGACGGTGATAGGAAAGCGCAAAAATCAGCTGAAAAGAGCGCCAACTATAAACGCGTGCTCACTCTCACAAAAAATAACCAAGAGCAGAGAGAGAGAGAGAGAGAAGGTGAGAGAGAGCAGCAGCACCCAACACACACACACACACTTACAAAATGTAACGGAACTGATAAGAGACAAAGCTGAGGACCAAACTTATATACAACGCTTGGGAGAGAGGCATTGGAAAGACAACGATATACAGCAACAACTGCAAAATATACACACACAGCGACACGGAGACTACCATTATGCCTTGAACGCGCAAAAGAGAGCGAGAGAGAGGCAGAGAAATCACAGCCGACCAATGAAAAATTTAGTCAAGAGATTTTGATTTTCTGTTTTATACGCGCGCACACACACGAATAACAAACACGACCCACACACATACACACTTTCACTCGTCGAGGCTGTGTATTTGTGAGTGAGTGTGTGTGTGTGTGTGCATATTGCGCATACACCCCTATAACTATAACAACAACAAAGGCAGCAACAGCGCTGCCGCCGCGTAGTTTAGCGACGCCATTAAGTTCGTCGTTGCCCTTAAGCATACCTCATAGGCATCGATTTCTATAGTTACTCTTTTTCACAAATTGAGTTTTTTAGTGTCTCAGTAAATCAGCTTCAAAACTTTGGAACTCTAACGAATTGCATATTTTACATATCTTATTTTTGTAGTTTTTTTCAATTAATTTCATCAATATTCTGATTTATGTGATTTAATATTATTGTCAAATACGATAATATATATTTTGTTAATATTATTTCAAAGAAACCTGTCAAAATGTTTTTTGATTTATTAAATTTGTCATTCACATTTAATTTCTTAACTTTCGCCTGGACTTTAATTTATCCTTAACGCTTTTTGAATATGTATCTCAGCTTACAAAACGATATTTCCATTACTTTTCCATCAGCCTTATTTGCTACCTTCTTTAATTTCATTCGAACCATATTTTTTTGTTACTTTTTCGTTGTTGGTTTGTGCTAAAAATCAGTTTTGCAAATGGCAAGGATAATAACCTTATAATAAGCAGGCCCCCCAAAGCTCAGACCCCATCTGGCCACACCCATCAACCCCGAGTCACAACACTAGCAACCCCCACAGACGCGGGATTTGCACTCGTTTTAAGCAAGCGTCTGGCTAAATCAGTGGAAAGCGACTCCGCACACACACACACACACAAATATATATGTATATATAAAAGTGCAAATATTTCAGACATTTTTATCGTTTGGCGTCTTCGATTTAGGACGTGTGCCCCGCACAACTCTCGGTTCCCTCAGCTGCTGCTGTTGCTTGTTGCACACACACGTATGTGGCAAGGTATACAGTAACGGATCCTTAAAGTCTCGGGATTTGTAAACGTCTCTGCCTTTTGCTTGGTTCCTTTACGCTTCTCGTCCCATCCGAATTCTGTGCGTGCTTCTCTTTACGACCATTCTTAATTTTTTCTCCATTTTCCCTTATATTTCTTAGTTTGCTTTATTTTTTTTTTTTTTCTGCCCCAAGTTTCGTGTTCACGCGACGAGTTCTATTGCTAGCAATAACCAAGAAAGCAGATTTTTCCACATTGATGTGATTTGCCTTAACATTTCCCTGCCTGTTTTTTGTACATTTCCGCCTTAACGTTTGGGTACGGTGTTTATATCCTTTTTGTGTTTAGCTCGCTTTTCTTGCGTCAGATTTTTTGTTTTCTTTTAAATTTATGCACCATAAAAGCAAACCAAATAATTTTGTTCTGGAATATATGTGCCGATTGTTTACTTATTCATGAGTCTCATTTCGATCTGGGACTTAAAATTCTCCCACACATACAAAATACATTTTCGTATCTTAAAAAATAATCAATAATCTTAAAGCGTGAAGGTCTTCTTAAAGTAGAGCCTTTACTTTACTATGTATTAAAGCTTAAATTTTTGTTTTTTTCAAGTTTTTTGTTGATTTTGTAACATTGCATTAGAATATTTCCTGTAGTAATATTTACTTTCTGAGCTACGCTGCGTATGCGTAATATTATTAAAGTGCAGGGAACAGGACACGCATTGCAAAGCGAAATATAAAACGTGTTGAACTGAAAGGATTTGCCAAGTATCCTTCTAAGAATCAAAATCCGACACACACACACACAAAACTGACTCACACCCAAACGCAAACAGACAGACAGACATAAAATATTAGAAGAGTAAAAGAAAAAGCAGCGCAGAAGCAAGCAAAGATTTAAAAGAATTTCCACAATGTGATGCAATAAAAATCCTTGAAATCAGTACATACAAAAACTGGGCACTCCCAACCCCTCCGGCCCCTTCTCACACCCAACCACAACAGACCACCCTGTCTGTATAGAGTATATTTATATTGCTGACTTGGAACAACTGAGCGTGTTAGTTAGAGCAGTCAGGCAGCAGCAGCTAACCAGAGATATCCTCTCCCACTTATCATGTGCCAGCTTCGAGCGCTGAGATGTACAACAGAAGGAGCAGTAGCAGCACTAGAAGCAGCAGCTGCAGTAGCAGGGAACAGCTCCCACATTTTGCGAACTGCCGACGGCCGACGGGATTTGGATTTGGGTCTCGTTAGTGTTCGTTGCTCGTTTGCCGTGATAAATAATAAAAGCTGCTCTATAATCTCTGCGACTACGTGACGTTATTTGTGCCGATAGTGCACGAACGTGCCCCGAGCAAAGTTCCATGCTCCCTGCAGGAACCCCTTTCAACTGAAGCTACAGCACACAGAACGCAGGGCATGCTCCGTTAGGACGAGACGAACACTCATCGAGCAGTCGAGCAAACCGAGAGCTACAGCTACAACAACAAAATGACTACTCAATTTTTTTACTACTTGCTTTTGGTCCTTTGGCTCCTGCTTCTTGCTTATTTCTGCTTAAGCAAAAGCAGCGCTTTCGACTTCTGCCGCGGGAGCTAAAGTTGAATCAGAGCACATCCCAACGGTCGAATGTTTCAGAATCACGTCGCTGCAATTCCATTATATACTTACAGCAACATTTCCCATCCTTTCTCTTATGTATACATATTGAAAAGTATGTATATATGTATATATATCTGTATATGTATAGTGGGCGCATGTTATTGTTATTTGTGAGCGTGTGTTTACTTTATATATAGGTTCACTATACCCTGCCCTATGCTCGCAAATTTAACTCAAGTTAGCATTTTGTCGTTATTTTGTTGCCATACTGTCTGTTTGTATATGTAGAAGTGTTAGTGTGTATATAGGCTTGTTGTGCAGTCTATGACATTATCTCTGCTGGCCAAAGTGTAAAGGTTTCATAGATAAGCCCACACATTATTTGTGTGTGTGCTTCCATTGAAACTATCATATATAAAAAGATAGACAACCTGGTCAAATTATAATAGATATGAGGTTTTTGTCATGGACAGTTGGCGTTTTGCTTTGCGCAAAGAACATTTTACTGATTCCAAAGGAAAAAATCAAGTTGAAATTATATAAATACACTTGGAGAAGAAGGTTCTGTTACTTTTTTCTATATATTATGTATAATTAATATACTAAATCATAAAATATTATCTTAACTATTAAAACCAAGCACAAATTACTCTTAACAGTTTAAGTCGAGCTGCTCAAACACAGAACCCGATTAGATAAATCCAGATGCAGACGAATATAAATATATGTAAAGCTAAACTCTCATTATTTCCACTCTGATAACTGCGAATCAAATCAAATCTCAATGAAATCTTGATAGCACTTGGCGCCGTCAAGCCACAAAAAAAATGGCACAATTTTAGATAGCAAAGCGCAAGAAGAAGAAGAGCGAACAAATCTCTAATGAAAAATTAAACAGTATGAAAATGTGCTATAAGTGAGACATAAAAGAAGGGAAAACAGCACAATGTGAAGTAAAAGCCAGTAAAAATGCTTTAAACTGCCAGTTGAAATTCTCTTTTAAGCATTATTTTTTGGACATTATGTTTGCTGGCTTTAAGTGCTCAACCACAAACACCACACAGATGAAGCCACATACCAAAAATAAAGAGAAAAAGAAAAAAACTGAAGTTTAAAAACTTTGAGAAATAGAAGGCAGGCTGATGGGGAGTGTTCGAGGGAGGTTGGAGGATGTCGCTGTGGTTGGCAGTGTCGACGCCATTGCACAAGATGACGATGACTTACAGGAGCAGCCAGAAAGGGGGGTGCGGTGCGGTGTGCTTGTCTGACTACGAACCGGTTTTTTGGGGGTTGCTTGTGAGCATGTGTGTGGGTGGTTTTTTTTTTATTTTTCGAAAAAGCAAAGCTCGTCTAAAATGGCGCGCACTGCTTGCAATGCAAAATTTGCAAAATATGTAAAATATGCAAAATGCCTATCGATTTTTAGTATTAACAACCCTTTCTCTCTCTCTCTCTCCCTTTATCTGTTTCTCTTGCAGGTGAGAAACCGCACAAGTGTCAGGTGTGTGGCAAGGCTTTTAGTCAGAGTTCGAACCTGATAACGCACTCGAGGAAGCACACCGGCTACAAGCCCTTCTCCTGCAAGCTCTGTCACAAGTCGTTCCAGCGCAAGGTGGATCTGCGGCGCCACAAAGAGACCCAGCACACAGATCTCCGTGTCCATCTGGGCAAGGTGGACTTTATGTCTGCAGCAGCAGCCGCCGCAGCTGCAGCCGAACTGAATGGAGCACCAGGTGCCGGCATGGGTATGTCCGCCGCTGCACCGCAAACGGGAGTGGGTGGAGGAGCACCAGGCACGCCTGTCAACTCGTTGAATTGCCAAAAAGTATCACTGCTGGCATAACAGCAGCAGCCGGTATCTGTTCCAGTTCCAGTTACAGTTCCGCATACCCCGTTCCCCCCAATCAATCGGAATCATTGTGCAATAGCAGCCGACTTAAATGTTCGGCATGCATTTCCATTTGCAGCCTCGCGCTAAAAATACAAAATAAATATGAACGTTGATAAAATTTGAATATTTTAAGTCAATAAACCAAAAATTAAGAAACTTCCATTGTTGCCAAAAATAAATACAAATAAATAGCTACACAAACTAAACTATCTATTATACCAAAGAAAAAATGCAAACAGCAAAAAATAAATAAAAACAAATGTTAGACTCTCTCTCTCTCTCTCTCTCTCTCACTCCATGTAACTCTCTGCGCACAAATACACGTTCTCAAAAGTAAAAACAATAAAACAAACAGTTTTTTTTTAAAACTATACTTATATGTATTTTCGATATATCTGTGTTTGTCTGATTGTATTTTGATTAATGTGCATGGAATTCGTTCAACAAGAAATATGTATGTATAACTTCATAGCTGCTAATATTAAATAATTAAAATTAAAAAAAAAAAATAAACTACGTTTATAGCTAAAAGACGCAAAATCAAATTCAATATCGATGCCATGAATCAATCCTAGGTGTACTATTTGTAAAATGTAATTTTAAAAAACCAAATATTTAACATTAAATAAATTAAAAATAAAAACAGATAACATGTTCCAAGTTTTCGCTTCTAGATAGTTGTGAAATTTTAAAACGCTGTACTATGCAAATATTTTGATATTATATCATTCCAATGAATTTAGTCTAATAAATAAATTTTTAACTTATTTATGCATATATGTATGTGTATGTATGTAAAAACAAATACTAAATAAAAACGAAACAAACCAAAAATGCTAAATAAATAATATATTTTCATTTTAAATGTTCAACAAATAATAATTCAAAAAAAAATCTATTATACGTATTAAGTATTTTTATGTTTTCCAATAAATTAAATTTATTAAGCAATTAAAATGTATAATATTTAGTTGTGTTTATTTGAAAAGTAAAGAATAACATTGGGGTTCCAAACAGATACATAGTTACAATTCAATTGAATATTTTGATATGCCGAGAACATAAGGAGAACTCCGATATTCGATGTTTGAATTTGAAATGCAATCATTTTGCTTCATAATAACTAAAAGTCAAACTGTCTGTAAAAAGAGTTAGATATTTGTATATAAAAAAGTGTTTTGCTGTCCGGCAACTGACAGTGCCTTTGTCTAGGGATGTGACAGTACTGAGGAATTGAAAATATTTGAATGTCGAATACTCGTTAAATATGCAAAACTCCTTACGAGTAAACTTACATACATATATGATTAAAAAGTCATAAGTGGAGAAAGCTCTCTCTTATACATACTCCCCTGGATCGGATATCACGTACGAGACGAGGGTAAATGTTGGCCCCGTGTCTCACTCGTTCTAAACAAATTTGACAATAAAAAATAATAATGTCGAATGGGCAAGCAAGGGGAGAGCAAAAGACGCTTTTCCATATACACTTGAGCGCGTTTATTCCCAAGTCTGCAATTTGCACAGGCAGCCAACAACAAGCAACTTGTCTACATTTGCAAATGGAATCGTGGCAAAACCAATTTCATCAATAAAAAATATTTGTCTACCTTACAGCACGTGTATAAAGAATAAGGTTGACTCTTCTTGAACGAAATAGTTGAAACAAAAAAAAAGTATGAGGTAAATAATAACTATATATTCGATATATAGTAAGTGCTTTGTACTCAATAATGTATTAAGAAGTTTTTCGTGAGTAGTTCAGAGAAATAGCGAAATACTTGTAGCAAACCTGTCGGTTAGGTATTTCCTTGTCAAGCATAAGTACTAAGCTTTCAGCTGTCGTCTTTCATATGTTTTTAAAATATTTTATTAAAAGCTAAATAAACAAACTGTGAGTAGTTAGAAAATGTTATGTTGTGTTCCCACTATATGAACCAGCAGCATTTTGGGGGATTGATGGATTTATGAATATGTCATCGAGAATTAGAGAGACTTTGCGCAACTCATTAGCCACAACTACCACTGGCAGCAATAAAAATAAAAATTAATAGAAAAATAGAAGAGCTGGGACCCGAAGGCAGCAAGCAAAACCAAACAAATATTAATTTATGCAATGATCGATAACATCCTGCGATTTAATCAACAAACGTTTGCCGATCAGCGAGACCTAAAGCAAAGCAGCCAAAAGAGTCGATGACCGGTTGTAGTTGGTGTAGGTGATCATAAAAACATTGATCAATCAATCTTAAACGATTCGAAGTTACGAATTGAAATCAGCAACTTCCGTCGTTGGGCTTGAGATCTTGGTTCCACATTATTGGATGCATTCAATATACTGGCTATGTTTTACGAGAATATAAAGTGCTATAAAACAAAAAGCCAAAACCTCACTCGTTGCCATGCGGGCTCTTTGAACGAATTAAGCGCAATTAGTGAAGGTATTTTCATTTTGTTTTTGAGGGGCTTGCGAAGAGTTTTGAGAGAGAGCGAGAAAGAGGTCGGGTAGCCTATCAGGATCGCTGATCATTGCGGAACCTCAACACGCGACTTGTATGACTTAAGGTCGCCTCATGTTTTTCAATTTTTAAAGTCATTGTCAAAGATTGGGATTATAATTATTCCAAGGCGTTCTTAATGCGAATTTATTGCCGCCATCATTATATGGCGCCCAGACATGAAGATCGTTTGTAAAGATGACTCAAGACTATTCTTTCAAAACAACTTTGCACCCTTTTCAAGTATACAATTCTGCTGGTGCAGCAAATCGAAGGGGTAGCTTAACCACAGATAAGACAATGGATGTTAATTAAATTTCATTGTCAAATTAAGTGTTAATAAACTAAAAATTTATTTAGCAAGGTATGATCAGTGTTATAAACATGAGAACAGTGAAAATTTATCTTTGGGAGTACGTATTTCTTTATTTAATCCTTTACTCATTTACAAACCCAACCACATTTACAAGTATGATAATTTTCAAAACTGTTAAAAGTAATCTAAAAAGATGGAAATCAAAATAATAAGATTTTTAAAAAATAAATTGTATATAAGTTTGATTATAAATGTGCCTTATCTTACGTTTTAAAAAAAGAGTCGAAGCAAACACATTTCAGTCCAATTTTTATAAATCTAAATTTGTAGTCATATGAAAGTCAAACATTTGTTTTTATTTGTGATCGATTGGGAAGCATTATCACTGCTCTTGACCAGTTCACGTTTTGGACATTTGTCATGCAATATCTGGCGACATTTACCAGCCCCATAGATGTGGGAGAAGAAGAAGCAGAAGTATCGCAGTTGTGACATATTCGCAGCAGCACTTAATGACAATTGCATTTTTATTACACAAACAGTCGATGAAATGTTTATTAATGGCCCGAACATAAAGGCATCATGACCTCCGCCATGGCAATCAGCTGCAGCTTAAATTGATTTCACTCCCATGTAGTATAGCCTTAGTATCTGCGTATCTGTGACTGTGTATCTTTGTATCTGTAAATGTTGTTACAATGCATACGCTGCACCTGCTGACAATTTCAAGTGCATGCAACAGAAAGAACAACACGCACAACTGGGTAGATTTGGATGTGGGTATACCCCTCCTCCTGCCCCTTCACCCACATTTGGCAATAGCCACCCTCACTGGCCGTAAACCACATCGAACCGCAATAGTAATTTACGGACGCGCAACATCAGGCAGCTTCCCAAACTAATCGCACGCTCAGCGGGACAACAAACATCAACATCGAAGTGTCAACGATTCTCTCTCGCGGTGGTTGTTGCTTTTGTTTTGGGTGGTTGTAGCGCCGCTTGTTGCCAATTGAACATCTCAATTGTTGCAAGAGCAACAATACAGTGTTGCCAATGCGGCTGCGAAGTCGTGCTGCGTGATTACACAAGAACAAAGTGACTGTGCCACAGTTTCAGTTCCAATTCCAGTTGCCAACAACAAACAAAAACACACACACACACAGGCTCACCCCTCCCGCAGCCCCCGGGGCAAGATAATCCCACTGGACTAATTCAAGTGTAACCCCTTGTTATCCCACTTTCATCCCAACCCCCTTGGCACACGAAAAGCGCAACGCCCAACAATTGAGCAGTTAAATATTTTGGTGTCATAAGTCGGCATTATATACCCACTCCACCCCACCCATTCTCCTTCGTTGCATCTCATATATGCAGACGGAAAATTGATTTTAAGCCCACAACGTGTCTTAAAACAGTAGCTGGCAATTGATTTACATTAATCTTAAGTAACACTTGTTGAAAACAGGGATTTTAAAAGAAGAATGCCATTTTATGTTTCTTCTAGATTAAACTGTTTAGATTTTAGCTAAGTACTATAAATAAAATTAAGTTCGGATGAAAGAAATAATCAAAACCTTTTTACAGCCACAACTTAATCAAAGCTAAGCTAAAATTGTCAAAAACAAAATCTTTATTATCCAAAAAATTACTAAATTTAAGTGGTTAATACAAGTAAAGTAATAAGTTATTGTTAAATGTTTTACCAAAAATATTTTCTAAGACTTATGTTTGTTCTTTAAACTCCCGCCAAGTGCTTTATGTTTGGGCTTTAATTAAAAACAAAGTGAATTAATTAAGTATTCGTGATTTATTTGTCTCTTGATTTGCGCCCAGCGTCCGATGAGTCCGATGAGTTATTGCCGTAAATCACGTGCTAGGTAAAAGCTTGAGCAAGAACAAAACTATGAATAAAAGACGACGATACAGGCACTGCTGTTGCTATTGCTGTTGCTGTTGCGAACCTGTTTATTAGCCCTCTAATGCACAATAATGCTTAGTGCCAAGGGTAGCAAATTACTTGGCTCCTCAAGGGAATACTTACCATTCCAGGCAACCAAATGTGACCTCTGTGCCACAGTCACAGTAACAGTTAGAGCTCTAGTAGAGCGAAAGCGTAGGCTTTGTTTGATATTAAATTACGGGACACGTCTCGACTTTCAGGCTTACTGGCCCCTGGTACAGATCCTGCCTGGCGTTCTCTCATTCTGTTTGTCTCTTGCTATAGTTAATTTCGAAACTGAAATTGCTGCTGACATTTTTACATAAAGCGATGCTTATAAATCACATTTGCGCATTGCCAAAGCAATCAGAGTTCGGTTTTATTTTGTTGCATGCCACTCGATTTTTGTTACATTTTGATTTCATTTTCGGTTTCTGATTGAAAGTGTTGCTAGACCCATCTGAAATATGAAACATCCAATGAGATTATATACACCGAAGACAGAATCTCATCTCATATTAACACAAATGGCCACAAATTTAGCAGCGAGTTGCAAACACATGCTTCAAAACTTATTTTGGTCACTTAAGTCGCATCGAATTACAAATGGCATTTGCAGTTGGCTAATTGGCGAGCCAAAGTTAGTGGAGAGAATTTTAAAAATATGTTAATTGTTTTTTTTTACCGCTTTTTGAGTGAGTAAAACTTAAATATCCTTAACAACCGTATTGTTATACCATAAAAATGTGTAGAATGCACATGAAGAAATGTCTTGAAAGGTCATATAAAATACTTCGTCTACCTTTAACCCTTTAATGCACTTGAGGTTTGTTTAACTATAATTTTTTTCATAAAAATATTTACTTATGCTTATTTACATTTGCAACATGACACTGCTTAGTTTGTTGTTTATTTATTATTTTTACGTTTCGTAAAAAGAAATCTTTTTAATTTCGACGGGTTGTAACAAGTGCCTTCCATTAGTGGCGTTACGCCAGCCAGAAATCAAACAAAGTCATAAAAATTTGACACTCGAAAAGCTTCCCACAATCCAAGCACGCGTCAAGTGCAAATCCCAATCCCAGTCGCAGTCTGTCCTGTCCTGTCCTTTTCTCCTCAGTCAAAAGCAATCGGATATTGGTGTAAACCGGTGGCTCTAACTGGTGATGGTGGCTGGTGGCTGGTGCTACAAGTTGAGAGTGTTACAAGGGGTGTTGCCGCCGTTGATAACCGGATGATTGCGTTGCTTTGGAATGGGAGAGCATGACCATCGCCAGGCTAATCAAAGTGCGTTGATGGTCACGTGGCGCAACATAAAGCTTAAAATTCGACAGTTACCAAGAGATTCCCATGAAATTATAGCAAAGATTTTTTTTTTCCTTTTTGAAGTATGATTATGATTAGTTTTTATAATTTTTGAACAAGTGCAGCGCTCCAGCAGCAGCCGATGCTAAATGCCAATGAGATTTATGAACATACGCATTGGGATTTGACTGGCTGTCTGGCTGCATTCCTTTTTGAGGAACAAATTCAACCCTGCTGAAACTCACTTTGGGAGCTGTGCGGCAACAATTAAATATAAACTTGAATGTGTTTTTGCATTAAGTGAATTTGCTGTCATAATTTGGTTAAATTTAATTAAAACTATAAACTCACCAACCATTTTGTGGCTATCAAAAACTTTATATGCGCGCCTCTGCCACAATTTCCCAAAAACTTTTTACATAATTGCTTTAAATTAGTTGTCAGTGACCATGCTCTTTACCTCTTTGTCTTTGTCGCTCTCGGACTAACCGCAAGCTAAACAAGTGCTAAGTGCTCAGGCCCCAGCAGACGAGAAGTTGTCAACCAAAAACAAACCATTAAGTGGGTCCAAAACGCTCTACTCGGTTTCCAGCAGCTTCGCCTCAAATTAGCGTCTGGGTTTGCCAAAAGGCCCATGTCATATTGTCAAGTGTTTATGGTTAGTCCTCTAACAGTTAAGGGTAATGGAGAGATTGTTAAACTTACCCTTAAAAGAACTGATACCAAAAAACTACTTACAACAATATGCAACAACAACCATTTTAACTACAAACACACCAACTTACCTGCGACAACAAGAT
Organism: Scaptomyza graminum; assembly: GCA_018901835.1. Classification (NCBI taxonomy): domain Eukaryota; kingdom Metazoa; phylum Arthropoda; class Insecta; order Diptera; family Drosophilidae; genus Scaptomyza; species Scaptomyza graminum. The sequence continues at coordinate 8,474,294 of JAEIFL010000002.1, forward strand.
CTTCGAAGCGCACAAGGAAGGCTTACATAATATTTCAAGTATTCCTTGACAGGCGTTTAGAGACCTTTCAGGTGTTTGCAAGTGCCTGAGTGTAAAACTAATCCAAGTTGAAATCAATGTTAAATAAATTATGCTCAACTATTTAGCAATAAATTAATCTTCATAAATCACAAATCAACAACGTCGACAACATCAAGCGGCAGACAACCTAGCTGCAGACAACGTTGCCCCTCCACCACCACCACCCAACAACAACAACAACAGTGCAGTACATTAAATTAGAAACGAGGCGTCCTCAAGATTCCGTATAATGACAAAAGCAATTAATTTTGTGTGCCGTCCAAATGCCAAACATGGGCGCAAGGTGAGCTTGTGTGTGTGTGCTTCCAGAAGGGGTTACCCTTACCCTAACCCTTACCCAATTCCCCACCTGATTACGCTCACAAATCGCTACAACCATGCAGTAAGGCAGCCATATCAATGCCAACCCCAACCCCACCCCCTACACCCAACCCACCCAACTACACACAACACACAATCAAAATTCCAGAGCACGACTATGGCCAGGTTGTACGTAGTACTTGGGCTGTAAGCTATAGAAAGCGCTCCCCAAGCTTTGCAATTAATTATGCGAATCTGACGAATCTTCCTAAGCGAGCAACTCTTCGACTTATCTCTCACACACACACACACACCAACACAACTGTGTTTGCTGTCAACTGCTCTGGCATCATGATTTACATGGAAGCTCTATGTAAATGTTTTAAGGTAAGGGTGAGAGTTGCCAGAGAGTTCAAAATGTGCTTCAGCTGTGAGGTTATGTGTGGGTTTTGTGTTTGTGCGTCGCCAGCTGGGGTGAGTTCGGGTTGGGGGTAAATGCAAATTTAAAGGCGTGAATAAGCCAAGGCAGACTCTAATTGTAGACAACCCCCGTAATTATCCGCAATAGAAATGCCATTAACGGCATTAAGGGATTCCAAATTCAACGCCTACTCCTAGATCTCAAAGAATAAACGAGCTTTCAAATAACTTTGACTTAGGATTCATAGATTTATGTAAGCCCAATTGGAACCAAAACTAATACATGAAGAGAGCATAAAACTTTAATAAAGTCAATCCTGTTCGAAATCGATATAAATATTTATCTTACTCTAATCTTAACGAGATAAGAAATCTTAAATCTTTGTAAATTAGTTTAAAACATTAAACACAATTATTCAATAAGAAAACACAATGTTTTTCGAATGAAATCAGCTTTATTGACTTGTGGATAGTATACAAATAACCAGATAAATCAGTTTAAAGGGCGTAAAAGCTTACCTCGGCTATTTAATATCCTGTAGCTTAGGAACACAATTTTCAGGAAGATATAAACCTGTATTTAGACCTGTTTAAAGTGTAAAGCTTTATTAACTTCAAGCTCGCCTTGACAGTGTTTAGTTGTTCCAAAAATGCAAAGACTTTAAGGGGTATCATATTATTTTTCCTTGTGGGTTTCTCTGCAAGAATATTGCCTGACAGGATTATTCTTACAGGGTAAAACGACTTAAGATTTTGCAATATTCACTGCAGCAAATCGTGGTCAGCCTTAGGGAACTTGTGTCCTACGAGAATGTCAGGCATGTAATTGAAACAAGATTGTCAACTCTTGTAAATAGTAACTGCATTTGTTGCCAACTGTTGTGTTGTGGCTCTGCAATGTAAACCAAACATGAATATACATAGGTAAAAACGAGAGAGAGAGCGAGAGAAAAGAAAAGGCATATGCAAATTGATTTTGCATTCGACTTTGTCTAAGTAGTCTTAGCAAATTGAAAGCAAAACATTAAGAATTATGCCTAAATGGTTTACATTTTGCCCCAGACGCAAACAATAAAGGGGCCAAGAGGACTACGGGGCCATGTGTACGGACACTTACATTCTCGAACATGGCAATTGAAATTAAAATTGAATATTCGTATTGCAATTCGAATCGCAAATTTTGTAGGGAAAAAGTGCTCTGTTTGGTTTGTTGTTGTTGCTGTTGTTAGTACACAGATTGATATTTGTAAGCAAAAATATCCAACAATTGCACTTTGTGTTCACCCTAAAGTTCCGGTTCGATTCATAAATCTCACAGTCAGTTCAAAGTGGGCTCCTCTGTGGTAAGTGGCACCGAATTACTCGCACAATTTACGCACCTGCAAAACTTTTAATTGAAAACCAGGACCCCATACAACATTCCATTTAATCAGCGCAGCCCCTTGGCTACTTTTCTTTTTTTCGCTGTGTAATTAATGACACGCAACAACATGAAATGATTTTATCCTAGAGAAAATTCAAATAATATTTTATATTTTTTTGAAATCTCCATGGTTCCTTTATTTGATCACTTGCTGTCTTTAATCAGCATTTAGTATTATAATTCCTTCTTAGTATGTAATTGTATATTTATCGAATAGTTGGGATCACTTATTGGCAACAAAGCTGTTGTCTTCTGAAACTTATCGAAATAATTTCTTATTTTACTCATCGCAGTATTTGCCAAGACAATTATGAAATGTAGTTTTTTCTTTTTCTTTACCAGCATATTTGTAACTAGATATCATACGCTATATAGATAGAATTATAAGTGTGATTGCCTCATTGCGTTTGTTCTCTTGATGAGAATATTGCTTGATTGTTTGTTTGTCTGATTGACGCGACGCGCCTTTTTTTTTTGCAGATTCGGTTCTCACCTTAATGCCTGCTAGGGGTCATCCTGCCATTCCCAGGGCTAATCAAAAAACAGTTGGAATGATGGTGGTGGCAACTGTTTTTTATTCATTTAATCAATTAAGTCATCAACACAGAAATGTTTGTATTGTTTTTCATTCGGTTCCTCTTCAATATAGTAGTACTTATGGTGGTGGCGCATAATCCCAGCCCCTTATTGACTTTCCAATGACAGTCGGCCGATTGTCACATTATCTTACAAAACTCTCAGCGGCTCTTTGTGTTGGGTGACTTTTTAGGAGAACTTGTGTTACAGCCACGTGTCAGTGTCTGTTTTTTTTGACAAGATAAGTGTGTGTTTTATTTCTTGGCCTGGCTAAGCATTTAATTAAGACGAAATGCCGCTGTTTTATTATTGGTACGGTAAATATTACATAAATTGTCTAATGAAAACACTTAACGACACACGTCGCACACACACACACACACACAAAACAATGCGGGAATTCAATTTTTATTTGCCCAAAACAAACTATTCAAGGGGATAGTTTTTTGTTAATTCATTAAGTACGAACTTATTAATGTTCTTACCTAGAATTAATTTTGACTATTATTTATATCGGTATACAATTTATGATAGTTGATTAAGAATTTGATAACTTATAAACTTTTTTCAATGTTTCATAACTAGAATTAAAATTGCTGTCCTTTTGATTTTCATCTTTTTCCACCAAACATAATAAAGACCGACTTGCAATAATACTAAGTAGCAACCACTTAATGGTTCGTCGCTTTTCTGGCCACGATAATCAGACACACACACACATAAATTCTAATATCATTCGAATGAATGCAACATATGTCCACAAATGGGTAGGTACGTACAACACCCGAAGGAAGGGGGAGTGTGAAATATTTTGATCAGGCAAATTGTGTAAAAGTCAGTCGGTGAGGTCCTATGGAACAAATCGAGGCTCGTTAATAGAAAACAATTACAGAACAAACCGAGAAAAGGCGAGGGTTAAAAATATATATATATACTATATGAAGTTACTGGTCACGGCAACTGGCAATTGAATGTGGCTCACGTCTCGGCTAATATGCGAAATGAAAAGTTGAGTTTTAAATCATTTATCTTGTTTTTCCATTACTATGATCCGGGAGAAAAACGGCAAAAAAGAAATACTACAAAAAAATGACAGAGGCACGAGAAGAAATGATGCCGCTAAATGAAATTGGCAAGAGAGCGGCGTGCATGCTGTGAATGCCAAATGAGCTGTGACAGTGACACCGACGCAGGAGAAAGAATGAGGAAAAAAACCAGACGGACACCTTTCCTTTACTGGGGTACAGCATAACCCTTTGACACCCTTTGGGCTCACAAGTATTATTTAAATTGACGACTTGTCGCCGTTTTTGAGTGTACTTTTCGCATTTTTTAACTTAAATTGTGGCCATGATTAATTTCAGCCCCTGACTTGACCGAACCCTTCTCCAACCTTAACTCTTCAACTACTTAACTTTGTTTCTTTTTTTTTTTTTTCACCAGCCACTTGACTAATTGTTGCTAAACAGGTTGGATATTTAGAAGTTCAACAGAATTGCTATTTAAATTAAAAAAAATATTTAGAAATTTGTTGAAATTTGATATGTCTTCGTTGGCTCTGTCTCCATTTCAATTGCATTTTCAATTTCCTAATTGAAATTCTAAAATGTAATATATATTTTTTATTTTGCCCATCTGGGTTTCATCGTATATCATTGTACTCTATAGGCACGTGCCTCAGTCAAAAATTGCATTGATTGATGTTTGGCAAATTTTTTTTTGCATTCGCAAATCAATCACTTTTCGCGAATTTCGGAAGTTTGCGACTTTCAAACTCATTTCTAGAGTGATTTTATATAAACCGCATTTTATTCAAACTAAACTATCTGTTAAGGTTTTAAAGTATTTTTCAAGTACCTCAAACTTTCTTAACTTTTACTCCTACTCAATTCCTATCTTGAAGAGTCATCTAGTAGACTAATTTGCAGCGATTAGAATATGAATCGCATTAAATGCGAAGCGATATATGTATAGTCGTAGGAGCAGTGTTAAGTTGACATCGTACCGAGGACACTAACGAATACAATAAAATGATAAATGAGTGCGATTATGAGCGTATTACCTTCAAATTAATATTGTGGCCGTAATCAGCTTGGCGCCGCGCCCAAGAGAACAACAAAAAGGGAAGCTAAATAAACAACGGGTCAACGATTTATTGGCTAAAAGTGAATTAACGGGCAGCGGGGCATTAAAAATGCGGCCAAAATCAAACATAATCAAGCGAATTGGGTACCCATACTGACTATGGCCTGCAACACACCCACCTTATCCGGTTCAACTGTCCGGTTAGTTGGTTAAGAGGAAGCCGAGCGTTACGTGTTTATACCAAGGACAGTGACATACTTGCAATATACACCAAGTACATACATATAATGCTTAATACTGTTATGACTAGCGGGTAAACATCGTTTGTCAAGCGTTTTGACTGTTCCTTCCAGCTGTATCCCTCTCTCATTCACTTATGCCCAAAAGGGGGCCCAGCTCTATAAAATAACAGGGTACAAAATATTTGTTGACATTCCGCGGGAAATTACCATAATTAGTTGATTCGAAATAGCCAAGAAACAGGAAACTTGGTGTCCATTCATGTTTGATCAGCAACTTTACCAACGAGGGTTTTTTTTATTTGTGTCCAGGTCACACGGCATCGATGTCAACATAATGCGGAACGGCACTGCCCACAACTAAAAGGATCATAATTAGAGCATATGTAAGGATTGTGTGCAAATATTGACGCTTATTCCCTACCAAATTAATCAGTTTGGTATATCAATCCACACACGCAAACAATTCACACAAAAGATATAATACCTATATGCAGACATATGCCTAATAATACCAAAACACAAATAAGTACTAAGGAACATATGCATTCAAACCAGAATCTATTTAGTTTTGGGCTTGGAGGTCAAGAAAACAAATCAAGACTAGATTTCAACGCAAGCTACGATCTCAAGAGCCTGGATATAAAGTGTTTTTTAGTCAAAACTAGAAAAAGAATTTTTATTAACAACTTTTCAAATTAATTCATAAAGTTGTAGCTTATAATTTTCAATTTTTAAAAGTATTTCGAATATTTTATGACTCAAACAACTTTTAATTTTTATTTGTACTCCAAGTAGACATTCAAGTAATGAAGCAATTAAAACCAAATCACAAAATTTGTCTATTAAACTGACATCAAAACTCGAAATGTTATTTGAAATTGCTTGGCTCCTGCCAACAATTAGAAACCGCAAGTTGGGAAACGAGGGATTAGGGCCAACAAATGACTTTAAATTAAGCCGATGTGTGCGTCTGTCGATTTAATTAAAATCAAAACAAAATCTTTGCCCTTCCTTTGTGCGATGTCCTGCTACGGGGAGGATAATAATAAACGCATAAATAATGCAAAACAATAAATGAGCAAATATTCATAAATTATTAACGCAGGCGCCGCCGACTTGTGATTCCTTTTTTCTGTTTGTGACTAGAAAAAGGGGCCACTGCACAAATACCCAAAATATTTTGCCAAACCATTTAAAAGGACAATCAAGCAGCAGCCAGATGACAGAAATGGAGGACGAAAAGCAAATCCCCGCAACAAATAATTGAGCCTCATAAAGAAATATCATTCATTGATTTTCCTTTTGCTTTCTCTCTCTCTCTTTCTCACTGTCTGTCTGCGGCAAGTGGATGAAGCTGTGTTGGTTGTCAGCGCCCAAAAGGCATAAAGGACCATAAGGACTGATGAAACTATCATAGGAAATGGGATGAGGGGTTGTTTGCGGTGGGCAGCATGATTTTCACATGAATTCGAAATCTATGCCTCGGCATGATTTGCACAAAACTTGAGCTGGCAAATTTGTCAGATGGGGCAGAAACGTGTCCCACAGAAAGAGAGAGAGAGAGAGAGAGAGAGCGAGAAAGAGAGACAACAACTTTCATGAGAAGAATGGAACGGGAGTCAAGTTATGATGATGATGGCAACCCAACAAAACAGTTCAAATGATAAATTATGAAGGGATTTTTGTTAATTTGATGACATTGATGCCGAAAGATTATGGCCAAGTGCCCTCATCTTAATCGGTCACGGCCGTAGCGATTGCAGGAAGAGCATTCTCGCGAAAGGTACGATATTTTTTGAGTTTTTATTGTATTTTAAATAGTTATAACAGGCTTCACTTCAATATATCTGTTAAATGCAGGCAAAAATTCTCAATAAAAATCGAATTACTGCTATTATGTTTTTAAAATAATATTTTGTTTGTTTTAAAATTTAAATGTTTAATAAATAGCTTTGTACAAATTAGCCTGCAACACTATGCACGCTACGAGTGACATTTCAATTAGCTTTGTGTATGGTAGACAGAAAACTATCGATATGCACATGCATCGATATTATTTGAACAACTCTAATATTTGCATCGACGCCAATTGCTTTACAAAACCAAGCAATACACAAAACAAAAAGGCAAATGTAAAAGCTAAGCTTTACAAATAGGCATTCTCATTCCAAACTCAATATGAGTGCCTACAATCGACATGTATTGAAGAAAATGTGCTCGGCCACAAGTTTTGATTCAACCGACTGTGCTATGGACGAGTCGGGCTACGCGTCCTTTAAAGTGCTGCACAACTCAACCGTGGAGGCGCCATTTTTATTTGAACGCGACTGTGAGACTGAAAATTGCCGCAATGCATCCAATACGACTGCAATTCAAACTAAATCAAGTTTCAATTCAATGCAATTTCAAACGCCATGCAACGAATCCAACTATTCCACACATTGCCGCAAATCAAGTTTAAGTTTACTTGAGGCCATTGAGGATGATTCGAAATTTTCGCAAATGGTTTCCACAAAGCGACGCAAGTCGCACAGTCAGCCGATGGCGCACCACAGCAGCCCCAAAAAATCAAAAAAGAAACTGTTCCCGCAGCCAGAGCTGACGTCCATCTGCCGCACACGTTACTACGATGGCTTCGAGCAGCTGGATATCGTTGGCATGCTGAGCAACACACTGCCTGCGCTGGAATGCATCTTGGAGCATGTCAGCTCAACCACGCTGGACGTGATGACGCAGGTGTCAGAGCGCTGGGCGCAGGCAGTGCATAGGAGCCAGCGTGCAACAGAGCGCCTGCTAAATCATCGCTTCAAAATGAGCCAGACCAAGGAGAACGCTGAATGTCGTCCGATGATAAAGCGTCATCAAATGCAGTCCGCAAAAAAACTCGTGCCATTCAACCCATCAAATGCCATACATAAACCAAATCGTACACAGGATCTAAGCTATAAGCATACACCATTGCAGGATAATTACGCGCTGGTGGAACAGATGCAGCGCATCAAGTGTCCGCGCTGCGGCAAGTGCAGCAGGGTTTTCTACAGCCAGGCGGACGAGCAGCAAACGCCACTGTCGATCCCCAGGCAAAGGACTGCTGCCCTACTTTCGCAAACATTACCGCACGCTTTTGGAGCGTTAAGTGAAGCGAAGCCGCCTCTGACACGCTTCTATTCCATGGATGAGATGAAGAGCTCATCGCCAGCTTACTCGGTAGGTGAATGCATCAGTGTCTCCTGCAAATTTCGCTTTTGTGTGCACTGCTGTGGACCACCGCATCCAGGCGAGAAGTGTCTGGTCACCGAGATGGGCACACCATCCAAGATAATGATGCCCGCTGAAAGGGTGACGCCACCGAAGCGCACCCAAATATATGACTCAAAACTGAATCGCAAGCGGTCCTTGAAGCGTCTCAACTTTTAAATCAGATCTGCAACTAGAACAACATTATGAATCAATGGTTTTAGTTAATGCATTCTGAACTGTTGCAAAGGTTTTTGTTTTACATGTTTAACTAGTATTATATAGTAAGTCCACATTACATCTCATTTGTTCTTCATTTAATTGTCATGAAATCGTGTATTAGTTTTTCTTTATTGTATTATGTATGCTCAACAAACATTCTTGTACCTCTGTGAGATTAATTAGATGTAAGATAATTTTTACTTTTTATATGAACAAGAATTAAACATTTTGTATTAAATTTATGGATTTTAATTTTCTACTTGTAGAGCTTACATATTTTATTAATATTTTCTAATCAGACAGTGAATTCTAAGTGCTATAGTTTTGCATTTAAGCCAATGTCATTATAGCATTGCGCACCAGCACAGTTTGTGACGTCACATGCTTACTGTTGACTAAACATCGGCGTGTACACTTATCGGCCCACCTCTATTTAATCACTAACCGCCCAAGCACTATAATAGTTCATTTTTCAGCTGTGAACTAAGTCAGTCATTCTATTATGAACGATGCACGATAGAATATGAACATGTTGATCATTCTATTTAGTTGGTTTTAATGAATATTGTTTCATTTTTGAATGTAATAAATTCGATTTGTAACTTTTGAGCGTATTGAATAAATTTTCAAAATTTAATTAATCAAAAAATGAACGATATCGTTCACGAAATAGTGAATTAGTTCATTCTTTCATTTCGATGACCCGTTCATATGAACTTATTCTGAACTAACCGCCCAAGCACGTGTAAAGTTGTCGTCGCACATTTAACGTTTATTTGTCAGTGTTTTTTAACACAAAGGAGCCAAATTATAATGGCGACGTCATTGGCTCAACAACTAAAGAACTTGGCTGCGCCGCAGACATCCGTTCCTTTAATAGATGCACGCAGTCGCGCCTCAATATTGTTCGAACCCAAGGAGGCGGCCACAAAAGACAGAAGAGCCATCTACGAAATCGGCTTGAGCGGTCTCCTCGAGCTTACAGCGTTTAATTCAACTTTTAAGGAATTCCAGTTGACACTTTTCGATGAGGCTACTCTGTCGCTGGAACGTGCCGTCGAGCAGAAGGAAGTCAATCAATTGCTTGATGCAGCAATTTCAAAATTCTTGCGGCTTTTGTCGCCCTACTTTCTGCTGCGACCTGCGCACATGTGTTTCGAGTGGCTGCTGCGTCGATTCCAAGTGCACGAGTACAATCGGGAGCAAGTGATGGCCCTGATAATGCCCTACCATGAGACAAACACATTTGTTCAGGTGCTGCAAACAATGCGTTTGCTAAAATCCGATGAGGATTGGTACTGGCTGCGTCGACTCCAGCGTCCGGGTGTCCCTCTTTCCAAGACGACGATAGTGACACGTGCCGCCAGCGTGCCGTCGTTCCTCAGCTTTGTGTGTCGCAGCACACACAAGGCAGTTAAGGAACTTGGTCCCCGTGCTCCTCAGCTTCAGGCACAGATCAATTTCTATGCAACAGTTGTTGTGGGTGCTTTGCAGACAGCTAAACCACTGCAGGATTGGCATATTTCAACTATATTGGAGTCGCTGCTAAAGGGTCTGGCCTCTGACACGGTGGATTTTGTGGCTGCCGCCTATGTGATCGTTGCCCAGCTCGTTTCACGCACCAAACTGAAGACGAAAGTCTGCAATGCGCTGCTTGAGCGCGTGGCCAACTGCACCTTTGAACGGCTGCACACGACGGCCCTGATGCTGCTCATTGCGATCCAGGATAAGCAGCAGTCGGCACAGCCGGAATTCACATCCAAAACATTGTTGAATCTGGTCTGCCAGAAGTGGCTAATAAACGCGTTGGCTGCCCTGGCCAAGAAGAACATTGCCATTCAAGCCATTTGTATGCCGCTAATGCGCGGCGCCGTTGCAGCCATACGTGCGGGAGATGAAGATTCGATGGATTCGCATAAGCAGTTTCTTGATAATCTGCTCGCCAATGTGTCCTTTTCTAAGTCTAGCGCTCAGCAGCTAATCAAGTAAGAAAATTCAAATAATTTCTCTGGATAAAATGAATTATTTTCTTTCTATTTTTGCTTAGCTGCTTCCTAGATACCTTTGTGGACATGGCAGCTGATGATGAATCCATTAAAATGGATACCACTACGACTGAGGATGACGAGAGTACAATTATTATTGATTCCGATGATGAAATGCAACCGGCCAAAACCAATTTCCAGACATGGTACACAGAGTTTCTCGAGAAACTCGAACGCCGCTATCCGGATGCATTTGATCTTAGTGTGAAGGCAGCCTTAGGCGCCAAGTCTAAGTCAAGCAATCGCAAGAAGGCACTCAAACTAGCATTGGGTAAGTCGGTGAATCAACTCACTGCAAATTTGATGACAGTAAACTTTTGAATTCTTTGCGCAGGCTTTCGATTGAACACAACGGACGAGAAGGCAAAACGTGTGTATGAGAAACTCTACCATTACAACGCAGATTGGCGTTTGAGCGCCGTGCAGCAGCTGTTAATAAATCTGAATGTGCCAAAGAGACGAGAGCGCTGCTTTGGCCTGCTTAAGGAATGTCTGCCCGATCGGATCAAAGATGATAGTCCTGCCATTGTGGCGGAGTTGCTTACACTGAGCACCGCCGACATTGTCCAGTTGCTCGGCGTGAAATCCTTTGCCCAGACGCTGTGTGAACTGTTGCAGCGTGCGCACCAGCAACGAAATACCCAATGGGATTCAATTGTGCCACAAGCTGTGCAGCATTTAACAACTGCTGCTGTAAGCAATCATTATGATGCAAATCTTGTGCTGCTCGCATTGATGCCCTATCTGTTTCCATCGGATGCGTTGAGTGTGCAGGAACACGCCGCACTCTTGATTATCTTGAAAAGCAGTTTTGCCACCAAGCTGTCATTTTTAGGCCAACTCACCGTATGCGCTGAACATGATAAATTCAATGTTTGGCAGCACTCCCGGCAATTTCTGAATGTTATTGCAAGCGCCGGCCAACCAGCCAAGCAACAGATGGCACTGCTCGACAGCGTGGAGCAGCATGGTGGCGTTGCCTATCTACGTGGCGAGGCGACGCAGCTAACCCATCTACTTATCCTGCTGACAGCCTATGCCAAACGTGAGCTCGGCGCCTCTGAGAGTCTACAAATGTTGCAGCGCCTGGGCAGCTACACTCGTGGCTTTCAGTTTCGCCTGACCAAGGAGAGCAGCAAAGGCAATCACAGCAATAACTTTGTGCCACTGCAGCTATATGTGGACTTTTTGACAACACTCGCCAAGAACACCAAGTTTACACAACTTGCGTCTACACACTGGAATCAATTGACCGATGAACTGCGTTTGTGTCTCCTACTGCTAGATGCAATATGCGATCAGGTGTATGCCGAACAATGTGCGCCAGCTGAGCGCAGGGAGTGGACGCGTGCTCTGAAGGATTGCGTCAACTTGATGCTGCCCGAGTCGCAACACAAACTTGATTTCCTATGCAACTTTTACATATACGAAACGTTGCCCGAGTTGTTTAGCAACCCCAATGATTTTGCATTGTTTCGTGTGCGTGGATTCCAGTTGTTGCAGGCATTGTTCCGTGCAACAGCAGATGTAGATATTAACTGCAGCCTATTGCATGTTCTACGCATAGCCACTGCACTTAACTCGCCGCTCCAAACATTGCGACAACAAGCGCTCCAAACTCTTCAACTGATCGATCGGAAGAAACTGGAGCCCCATGTCGCACATCTGGTTGAGTGTCTGCTGCAGCGTCAAAGTGAACTGGCCATGGATCATGAGCAGTATGCTCTTATACTACACACCATATTGGAGAACAAATCGAGCACGCCGCGAGAGAAACTCTTGCTGGCGAAGCTACGTCGAAGTGTGTTGGCTTTGGTCTGTGATGTTGAGCAACCAGCAATTTGCACTGCAGCATTGCTGAAGGCCCTGAAGCATATGAACAATGTGTCCATGCTGACGACTCTGTTGCCATTGGCTGAAGCAGCATTGAAGCAGGTGGTGCCTATCGATCCGAGCAAGGAGACAGCACAATTAGCGCAGCTAAGTTGGCCACAAAGTGATATCTATTGTGCGGTAATTGAACGTTTTGAGGGATCTGTTGGATTGAGTGTGCTGCAGCGTCATCCCGAGTCATGGAATCTGCTCGAGGCGACTTTCAAGCAGCACAACACTTATGTAGAACTCGAGCATAAACTAGAACCATTGCCCTGTGTCCTGCTCAACTCGCTATTGCCCGAGACCTACGACGAACTGCAAAGTCAACATAAGGTTGCCTTGCTGCAGCTGATTGTAGATGCAGCCACTGCTTCCGATAATGATAGCATCTTTCTGGCTGCACATCGTCTGCTCAAGCGTTGCAGCATCGATTGTCAGTCCCTGATACCCATGTTGGCCAGCATGTTGAGTCGGAGCACGCGTATCAGTGCGCCGCCAGAGCGTCGAGTTCGTGGTGCCAAAGATACCAAACTGGATCTTACATCCTTTGCCTGGAAGCAGGGCATGACGTTGCTGGAGCTGTTGGAGCATAAGAAACAACTTAAAGGCGCTGAGCTTCTCATACCCTCACTATTTGAGCTGTTGCAGTTGTGTCTGACCCTGGAGGAGCATAGCGCCGCGGAATATCCCAAACAACTAATCCTTTCCAGCCTAATACACTGCTGTGAATCAGCGCAAGAGGCTGGCATTCAGCTGTCCAAGGTACTGCCCGAGTCCTGTTTCCGCATCGAACAGGTTGTGCTGTGTCTCCGCAACACACAGAATCCACAGACGCAACAACATGCATTGATGTTCCTCACCCGCTGTGCTGCGTTGTATCCGAAGCAGGTGCTGCACAAGATTGTTGAAATCTTTACGTTTGTCGGCTCGACAGTGGCACGACACGATGATGCCTTCAGCCTGCACATAATAAACAATGTGGTCGAGACCATTATACCCACATTGCTTCTCCAACCGGGTGAACAGCGTCAACGTCTGGTCATCGCAGTGCTCAAGGTGTTTGCTGATATCTGCATAGATGTTCCATTGCATCGCCGCCTGCCGCTCTACGACACGCTCTTCCGTGTGCTCAATCCACGCCAGCATCTATGGCAATTTCTATGCATTGTCTTCGAGTCGCAGATGCTGCTGGCACAGAAGCCAGTGCCAGGCAAACCGGTGAACAAAGAACGTTTGGAATTCGCTCGTGATTTGACTTTGATGTTTGGGCAACCGGATGTCATTGTGGACACCTGTGTGCAGTTGCTCGACTATTTGGTGACGCTACCCCAGAGCAAGGAAGCTCTCGCCAAGGCGGCCTCAGGCTCCTCGGTCGGCAACATTTCGCCGGAACAGCAGCTGTTTGATGTGCGGACTCATACCTTCAAGCAGTTGCGTCATTATAAATACCTAATCATGGATTACCTCTCCAGTCTAAGCAGCTCACCAGATTTCCGTGCCAAACTGGCCAATCCCAAACAGGATCGACTGGAAATCTATCAGCATTTCATACTAAAAACGTTATCCTATGTGGTTGTTGTCAATCAGGCCCATGACTTGGCCGATAAAATGTTAAAGAAATATTGGCATGTGCTAGGCAATCATGTGCACGATGTTCTGGACAATGCTATAGGTCTGCTTCAGCCCGAACATTTCCTTGATGTTATAACGGGGCTGCTGCAGCACGAGCTCATCCATGTGCGCATCAAGGTGCTGGAATTGCTCGTCATCAAACTAACGCCACCCAACGAATACTTTGCCAAATGCCATGCCACCAATTTCGGACTTCTTTTCGAGCCATTAGGCGCCATTGTTGATGGAATTCTGGACACGACAGGCGGCAGCAATGCACAGCAGGCGCAATTGCAGCAGACGGCTCTCCAAGCCCTCCAAATGTTGGCCAATCGTCATGGACGCGATTACCTAGAGGAGTGTCGCGATCTGTTAGCCAAATTAACGCGCATTGTCAAGCGTCGGGCTAATGTGCCCAAAGCTGTTGTGGGCAACGTGGTACTGACACTCGTCGAGATCTGTGGCAGCATCAAGGCACACGCTTTGGCTCAACTGCCCAAGTTTGCGCCACAGCTAACGGAATTGCTTAAAGAACAGGTGCAGTTACTTCTTACCCAACGGCAATCGCCCGACTATGTCTGCTCTGCTTTGGTAACAGGTGAATATAATAATATCAAAAAAATTGGAAAAATTTTCTAACTGCTTTCTACTCTTATCAGCCATGCACAAACTTTTTATGACGCTGCCACTCTTTCTGGGTCCGTATTTGGTTGAAATCATTGGTGCACTGGTACGTCTATCGGTGCAGCTGGAAGGTTCACTTTTGTCAGAGGACAAACGGACGCAGGCGCTTAAGCTACGCATTGTAAATGTGTGGACGGCGATGGCGCAAGGCGTTGAGGCGCGCATTTTGATCCCAGCCTGTGCCAAGACCTATGCAAGTCTGTTGGAGGCACATTCCTATGAAGAGGTTGGCATGCTAATGCGACAGCTTCTACTACCATGCATACGGCACAATTCGAATGCCGAGCTGCAATCTGTGCAGGAAGCACTCTCGGAGCTATTCCTTCAAGCGCTCGAATTCCGACTGGAGGTGCATGGACGAAAACTAAATCGGAAGCGCATTGCAGATGTTGAGGCGTCCGTAGGCGAAACTTTTGTTGCATGGATACTCAAGCTATCCGAGTCAAGCTTCCGACCCATGTACAGTCGAGTGCATAAGTGGGCCATGGAACGCAATGAGATACAGCCAAAGCTTACCTTCTTCCTGCTGACCAATCGCATCGCCGAGGCACTCAAATCGCTATTTGTGCTCTTCGCTGGCGATTTAATTAATGATGCTGCACAATTACTGCACGAGCACAACACAATGCGTCCAGAGTTCTCCGACGATATCGACTCGAACGATGTTATTGAGCTGCTGTCAGCCATTCTCAGCACATTGCATCATGTGTTCCTACACTGCAGTAGTGATTTCATAAACGATCATCGCTTCAATACTCTAATGAGTCCACTTGTGGATCAGCTGGAGAACAGTCTGATGCTGGCCAGCGAGTCGGAGAAGGTACAGCAAACTCTTAGCGATTGCATTGCCCAATTGGCAGCTGCCAGCAATGATGTGCTGTGGAAGCAGCTTAATACCCAGGTGCTGCTCAAGACGCGCAAGTTTACACCTGAAGTTCGCATTCTGTCCTTTAACACCAGCGTGGCCATTGCCCGCAAGTTGGGTGAAAGCTTTGCTCCATTGCTGCCGGAGACGGTGCCTTTTATAGCCGAACTTCTTGAGGATGAACACGAACGTGTGGAGAAAAATACACGCATTGCTGTCCAGGAACTAGAAACGATTCTCGGTGAACCTGTGCAAAAATATTTATAAGCTGATAACAGCTTTATTTTTATAACTATGCTTAGCTCAGATAAATATTGATTTATATTCTCCTACTGCCTTTCATTTAAAAGTCACGATTTATTATCTTGTAATAAGGAGATTTTTTGAAAATTTTAATTTTCCCATATAGCAAGCAGTGAACTCTAACAACTTGGCTGTACTATTTCCAAATAGATTCAATGACAAATAAAATAAACTATTTTTGCAATTTACTCTTGTTTCAAGCGGTATTATTTTAAGCACGTTATGCTCATCGTCATCATCTATTATTGAATTTATTCGAGTACAAATTAGTCTAGTGCTTTAAATAATTGCCTGCATGTATTTTTTTGTTGCAGTTTACTGGTTTTTTGCATACATCTTTTGCACAACTTAGCAATTATCTCATGCCACTTTAATGATCACTGATGTCAGTGTTAACGAGTTAATACTGTTGCTACTGCTAAACGATGTACAAAAATATAATTTTAAAAATAATTATAGCAGCCGCCCTTAGCTGGAAAGTGATGTGATGCATTGCCATTAAGTCGGGGGAAGTTTATAGCTTTTTGGGCACTGCTAAAAATTTGATTGCATTGCAAAACTATATTTAGTAAAAGTAGTAAAACGGAAGCTAACAACATTGTTTAATAGCCCGACTTAAATGCAAATGAATTTTATTAAACCATATACAAAAGGAGTTAACAAATCATTATTTGTTGTGTGTAAACGAATAGTTTGGAATATGTGTATTGATTTGGGTATTGTCCTGAGTCTGCTTGTCATTTGGAATCTCGGGATCCTCACGTTCCTCTTCCTCATCAATAATGCTAATATCGCGTATGGAAGGACGACGCCAGCCAATAAATGCCTGAGCCTGTTTCGTTTTTGTCAGCATTCGGGGACCGGTCACTGATATCAAAATAGCTCCTAAAGGAGCTGTTAGTAGAATGCTTAAAACACAAATTGTTTGAACTATTTTCGCCCAGTTGCGCTCCTCGTCTGTGGCCTTGGGCCCCAAATGTCTGAGAGCCACAGGTGCCAGGGCAGCCTGGACTGTTGCCTTAGCCATCCAGGACAGACCCACAAAGAACTTCTCTTTCGTATTCAGACGATCGCCAACTGCAATGCCAGCTGTGACAAAGATGCGTACAATAACGCCAGAGAATATGCAGAGTGCACCAATGTAGATTAAGCTTGAATCCAGTTCGCGTAGTTTGATTGTGGCTCCTGTAATGCCAAAGAGAATCGGCTCAAATATCATCCAGAAAATCTCAAAGCCTGTGCCCACTGGATTGTCATCGATAGTCCAGCCATCCTTGCACCAGAAGTAGTTCGATATGAATGATGAAAAGACAACAGCCAGCGGTCCAGCGCCCTCAAAGCCAAGCTTATCGCTGCCATAGATGGCCACCAGGTTTCCAATGAAGAGCAGTAGTGTGCGCATCGGCACCACATAGGTATCACCCTTTTCGGGAAAGATACGCGCCAGCGAGCCCCAGATGATGCCAAAGCCCAAACCGCCAATGATGCAGACGGGCACTTGGGAATACAGATAGAGCTGTCCCCGATCTGAGAACATGGTTGTAGTAATAATGCCAAAGACGGCCACAGAAATGGCATCATCTACTCCAGATACGGCAACCACCAACGTGGGTATACCCTTGGCCACACCATAGCCCTTAGTGCGCAGCCGGAACAAACAGGGCACCACGACAGCAGGTGCAATGGCCGCCATAATGGAACCCAGCATACAGCCCCAGATCCATGGCAATCCAAGCAGGTAGTGCGACAAGACCACTAAAACACCAAACTCCACAAACCATGGCACAATGCCTAGCTTAAGAATGGTTTTGTACACCTTCTTGAAGGCATCCGGATCCATTTCGAGGCCAGCTCGTGTTAGGATTATGGTGAGGGCAAATTTTCGCAAATGAGCGGTCACCTTGGCAAAGTCACCATCGAGATCTACCCAGCCAACGTTCTGGAAGTAAATTATATAATGATCAGTCAAAAGCTCTAACTGAATCGCCAAAACTCACCTGAAACAATAAGCCTACCAGGAGCATGCCAATAAGCCTTGGCAGGGTTGCCAACGAGACAAGATATCCACCCAAATTGGCAGCCACTGTAAGTACTACCAGGCCAAAAAGCTGACCGCCAGGGGCAGCCGAATTGCCAATAATCACAAACGAAATGACCCAAAGTAAAGCACCTTTGAAAAAAAATTAAATCTGTTCACACTTTAAAAACCAGATTGTTTGATTAGGTCTTACCAATCGCTGTGAGGGAAACCAGGCGGGAAAATGTCCTGAAAGTGGGACAAAGGGGATAGGGAAAGACCTTTTGCCAGAATGGTGGTGCCCATGACTCGGTTGGTTCCTCCTTGCGGCACTTTAAGCAGAAATTATATATCCACGATCGTTCAACGTTATTGCCACTGCTACCCTGCGATCCTGGAACTGTGTGTTTGTAGTTCTCTGTAAAATAATAATAGATAGATCGATCAATCGATCGATTGATCAAGAGTGTTAGCCATATAGTCTCTCAAAATTAACATCTAGCTGTAATTAAGTGATAAGTGTTGCATCTGCACCTGCTCTGTAGACAAAACAAGAAATTCGAATGTCACCTTCCGCCGTATGTTAATTGCTTATGCCGACTTTATGATGTTTAATTTAATTGACATTAGTTCCATAAGTTTTCAATGTTTTCATATGCCTTTGCCTTTACTGATATGCTATGACTAGATGGTAGGTCTTTTTAATTAACATTTCTATCATTCTAATTTCGTATTTAATTTTATTTATAAAAAAAGTGTTTGCGGATGTCAGCATGCTTGGCGATTTATTAGAGTTAAGAATCTAAATTATGACCAATGCATACATTTTACTTTTGGAAATTTGTATGTCATGAGAAGTATATATTATGAACTTCTTTATTTTGTTCATCCAAAAAGATATCATTCAATTACGTATTATTTATTCTTTATTGATAGTAAAATGTTCAAAATGTTCATAAGGAAATGTTTTCTAGAAATTAATCAAATCTAATTTTCTAAGCAAAGGTATTAGCTTTGAAATTGGCAACGCAATAATTATAAATTCTGCAACAATGTTCTAACGCAAAAGTTTTACACTAAATTACAAATTTATAGGCCTTTTGTTAATACACTTAAAAAATGTAATAGGAAATATTTTTTCAAGAATAAAATAAATTTTTGCATTTTTAACTTTTAATTGGTTTACATCACTTAATTTTAATATTAATACCCGAACTTCAGCAAAGATTCTTAACGTATATATCGACTTACCATAACTATTCGTAGAGAAACGATCGCTTTCAGCATCGTGATCCTTTAAAATACTTATTCTTCGTCCTGGCGGACCAATATCAAGCTGAGAATGTATTGAGGTCTGTTGATTTGTCAAAATTGTAATCATTTAATTTTTTTAATGTAAGATTTGTGAGTGTTGATTAGTTTAGAGTGCGCGTAAATCACCAAACACTTGCACACAATGATTAGTTGAAAAATTACGATCATCATTATAAATGCCGTCATTCACGATAAGTACTATAGTCGCATACTATAATATATGCTGGAATGTTACGAGAGTACTCGCATATGACTCGACTGACTGGTCGTTAAACACACATTAAACCGAATTTACAATCTCAATCACTGCCACTGATCAAATCAATCCTCATAGCTGCTTACCGGTGATATTTTACGTGCGTTTGCTTGCTCAAAGGCGGGATTATCATATCCAGTGTTATTTGTTCCTATCACTGGTTCCTCGGAAACAATGCTAACACGCCTTCTCGGCTGACTCTCGATGACAATGGTGCTTTTATGATTTGGGGTTGGTGTTGTCTGTTCATCATCGGGCACCACAAGTGTCGGTGCATTAGTGTCTCGCGGAGTTCCTGCCCCTGTTGGGCTGTCCTCATCTGTATTGATCGTCATTGTTTTGTGACTCTGCAGAATAATGCGAAGAGTTCCGAGTCTTATTAAACAACAATAGATTTATCAGATTTTATTGCTGCTTACTATAAACATGTCATTTATTTATACACACGTAAACCAGACGCGACAATCGAATTTGTTTTGGTACAACTGGCTCGTTCAACGTTTAGCGTTCAAATAAATTCATCAGTGGCTCTCGATTCTGATCGTGGCTTTTTTGGGTGGGGTGCTTGTCTTTATGTCTGCTTGATGGCACGAGCTGTATGCGTGTGTGTGTGTTTCAGTAAATTGTGTTAAAGATCAATGCAAATAACTATTTATTTTTGTATGAAAATCATAAAACTAACAGCTAGATATAAACCAAATTGAAAGTGTTTAATAATTAGCTTTAATTATTTGACACCTTAAAAGACGGGAATCGAATTTGAATCCATGGTTCTACATAAACATACATACATTTATGCATGCATGTATTTGTGAACCTTGTCCGGCCAGCTGTCGGCTTTGCTTTGATCGGATTGTTTGACGCTTGAATGTGACGCATTTTATCTAAACAAATTCACGTGAGCAACCAGTAGACAATTGTCTCATAATAACGAAGCTGCCTTAATTATTTAATGAAATTTGTATCGTCGGTTTTTTTTTGTTTTGCTGGCTATTGTTATTGTTTTGTTTGTTTTTGTTTAATGTGTGGTCTTTAGAGATTTAGTCGTAAAATCCGGCTTTTTGTTATACCCTGCAACATATAAATAAGTAAATAATTACAACATGTTGAATGTAGTTCAAAATAAACAAACTCTTGACCTGTATCAATACGTAGATCTAGACCTTTCTTTCTGTTTTTTTGGATGGTTTTTTTTGCCATCAGCCGAGATTTAAACTAATAAAATATCTCGCCCCATGTGGTCTGGTAGGGTATTTTTGCGTCATGTCATTTAAATCATTATTAATACAAATTAATTTTAATTACTCACGCAATGGTTACCCCGATAATAGCTCATATTTATTGCATTCTAAATAAAATAAGCAAATAATTTATTTATTAACAACTAATTTTGTGCACTTTTTAATGTAATTATATGTGAAATGAATTTCACGCTTAAATTGCTCATCTGCAAAAAAAGTTTGTTAATTAAAGTTTATAATGCGAATAATAATCGGTAGATTATTAATTTCTATAGTTGATTAATTTATCCTATTTATTTTTCCCAGCTTCCAATATTTGGCATATTAAAGTTGTAAAATTTCCAGATTTGCTAATTTAAATTCAAATAAATTGCGACCTTCACCAACACTTAAAGCCTCAAAAATATGTATGAAAGTTCCCTTTTTTGTAAATTTATAAAAACAATACTTCAATGAGCTCTATAAAAACGCTTATATTGTTGAGACACTGTTGTTTTTCAACATTCTTAATTAATTTGTTTTTGATTTCTTGGTTGTTCACTTGATTTATTATTTGTTTATTTTGTATGCGAGTCGGTTTGAGTCGCTTCTATTAATATTGATATTTATTATGTTTATTTTAATTTATAGAATATTGTAATTGACTTATTTATAGCCAATATATGAGCTTAAGCTGGTCTTCTAAAGGTTTACTTTTGATTTATTTATTATTATTAAATAAATTTAACTTTGTATATAATAATAAACTTAATACTACTAGTTTTAGGAGTACTGGCTGCTGGGGCCTTCAATTCATACAATTTATTTGTTTGTATCAAACTCCTTTCTTACAGACCAGAAAATCGTTGTTGAAAGTTAGTTCAAATCGATTCATTTTTTTGACTGGAAAAGTAAAATAAATACCAGAGCATGCTTATTATTAATAATTATAATTAAAAATTAAAAAAAAAAAAAAATAAATCGTTGTAGAGATTTGAACTAACTTTCTACAACGATTTTCTGGTCTCAATATTAAATTTGCGCTCCTGAAAGTATGCTTTCTCCTTTCTTACTTTTCTCACTTTAATCCTGTAGCGGAGACACAAACCAAATGAAGAGAACTTAAGGAGAGGGAAATTATGAGGAAATTAATATTTGTACAGCAAAGTTATTTAAAAGTTAACACAAATCTGTTAATAACCAAAACTCAATGCTTTATAAATAAAAAAAAGCAATGATTTTATTGATGTAACCTTATTTTACATATTTTTCCATTGCAAATAATATTCCCATGAGTGAGCACACTGATTTATATTTTACTTAATATTTATTTGGAATGCTTATCCACTATGCTAAATAGTATTGTATAGTAACAATCAACATCATATCTTAATACAACAAAAACTGGAGCTTTACGCAAATACCATTAGGGGCTTTAATTACTTATTTGCGGTGTATGATAAATGGGCATTGCTTTGCGTATTATCATCCGTTTCCTTGTCCCTGGGCAACTCGGGATCCTCGCGCTCCTCCTCCTCATCAATAATACTAATGTCGCGTATAGAGGGACGATGACTGCGTCGCCAGCCGGACAAGATCTGTGGCTGCTTCGTCTTGGTCAACATACGGCTGCCCGTAACGGATATCAGAATGGCACCAAGTGGGGCAGTCAGCACAATACTAAACACACAAACTGTTTGAACAATTTCAGCCCATTTGCGTTCCTCTGGTGATGCATCGCTGCCCAGATTCTTTAAGGCCGCTGGACCCAGTGCAGCCTGCACTGTCGCCTTTGCCATCCAGGAGAGGCCCACAAAAAACTTCTCCTTCGTATTGAGACGATCGCCAATAGCTATGCCAGCTGTGACAAAGATGCGTATGATGACGCCAGTAAATATGCAGGCTGTTCCAACTAAGACTGTGTGCGAGTCCAGCTCGCTAATGATAATGGTGGCACCGGTCAGGCCAAACAGAATGGGCTCAAAGATCATCCAGAAGATTTCAAAGGCTGTTGAGACAGGATTCTCATCGACCTCCCAGCCATCCTTGCACCAAAACAGATTCGATACGAATGATGAGAAGACAACACCCAACGGACCAGCGCCTTCGAAGCCCAACTCTTCGCTTCCATAGATGGCCACCAGATTTCCGGAGAAGAGCATTATAGTTCTAAGTGGCACAACATAGGCATCACCCTTTTCTGGAAAGATGCGTGCCAACGAGCCCCAGATGACGCCAAAGGCCAGACCACCCAGAATGCAGACTGGTGCCTGTGCAATCTGATAGCCCAATCCCTTGTCTGAGAACATAATTGCGCTGACAATGCCATAGATGGCCACTGAGAGAGCATCGTCTACTCCGGCGACGGCAACCACTAGAGTGGGTATACCTTTAACCACACCATATCCTTTTGAGCGCAGACGAAACAGGCAGGGCACCACAACAGCTGGTGAGATGGCAGCAATAATGGAGCCAAGCATACAGCCCCAGATCCAGGGCAGATCGAGCAGAAAGTGCGACATGACTGTCATGACAGCGGCCTCCACCATCCATGGCACAATGCCCAGTTTGAGAATGGTCTTGTAGACTTTCTTAAAGGCCTCCGGTTCCATTTCGAGACCAGCTCGAGAAAGGATTATGGTTAAGGCAAGCTTGCGCAGATGCCCCGTTACTTTCGTGAAGTCACCATCAAGATCAACCCAGCCAACGTTCTGAAAGAAGAAGAGAAATTTTGTAACTAACTATTCTAAATTTGAGAATCGCATTGAAGCTTACCTGAAAGAGTATGCCCACCAGCAGCATGCCAATAAGCCGTGGCAGGGTAGTTAAGGATACCAGATAGCCACCAAAATTGGCAGCCACTGTTAGCACAACCAGACTGAAGAGTTGCCCGCCTGGCGCAGCTGTATCTCCAATAATCACAAATGCCACAACCCAAAGTAGCAGACCTAAAGCAAGATTTTCAAACGAATTAAATGTGATATTTAAAAACAAAAATGTTTGCTAACAAACCAATCAAAATGAGAACAGTTAGTCGAGAAAATGTTCTGAAGGTAGGACACAGGGGATAGGGGAAGATCTTTTGCCAGAATGGTGGTTCCCATGATTCGGAAGGCTCCTCGCCACGACATTTCAAGCACAATGTGTAGATCCAAGAATCCTCCACATAGTTGGCACCATTCGTATCCTGTGAACTGGAAATTGGCTGCTGATGGCCCTGGTACTTTCCATTCAGTATATCCAATGCACTCTGCCTGTAGTTTTCTGCAATTGGAAGGGGCAGATAATGAATATGCCGAGTGCAAAAGTACCACAATTATGCACACTGATTACGAGTCTTATCTAAACAAATTATATCATCATTTAGCATTTGACTCAAATTGTGTCTGCGTTGAAACATACAATCAACAAATCAAGTGAAAAGACTTTAGAAAAGTGCTTGACTTAAAGCTATTCTCTGATATAAAAATGATTTTTTAATATTTCATCTTATTTTTATTTCGGAACTAAATATTTGCTGTATTTGAATTTATCAATTGGTCGTTGTTTATTCAATTTGAAGTTAATTTTGATAACAAAATAGAATCTCCATATACCCCTTTAATAAAGAATAATGCTAAACGCAGCAACTGAAAATTGAAAATCACTTTCCGGCCTGTTAATTGATAATGTTAACTGTGCGATGGCAAATTAGATTGACAATAGAAGCACAAGTGCTCAAATAGACACCTATCGTAAATGTATTTGCGTTTTGCTAACCGACATACTACTAAGTTGGCCTTCGGAACTGCCTTTGAAATTGGCATTTCAACAGCGTCAGATGATATACTATATTATGCGGAATGGCTCTTAAATCAATAAATGTGATCAGCTTCCA
This sequence comes from Scaptomyza graminum, assembly GCA_018901835.1. Taxonomy (NCBI): domain Eukaryota; kingdom Metazoa; phylum Arthropoda; class Insecta; order Diptera; family Drosophilidae; genus Scaptomyza; species Scaptomyza graminum. The sequence continues at coordinate 8,498,947 of JAEIFL010000002.1, forward strand.
TATGTAGAAATCTAGCTTTTAACGAAAATTTTCCTAAATAACACATACGCAACGTAAGCTCGGAATTTGTTGTTCACTTACCAAAGCTGTGCGTGGATCCGAGATCGCTTTCATTATCATTATTATGCAGCGTTGGTTCTTTTAAGATACTCCTCCTTCTTGACGGCCCGATTTCGGTGTGCGAATGTGTCGAGGTCTGTAAAATTGATTTTAAAGATAAGACACTTTATTGTTGTTTCTGAAATCCCAGACGATTATCTATATGCACTGATACGTTGACGTTAGCCAAGAAAATAATCAATATACTGTTATTGTCGATTCTCGAGTTTATTGCCAGCACGTAAATAAACACACAAATCCAAATTTACGAGCGCCCATTAACCATCCATCCATTGATCGTAATCGCTATCGGCGCCAACTGCAACCGATGACTACATAGATGTCGATGTCGACTCACCTGGGATATTTTACGTCTGGGATTTTGTTCAAAGGCGGGATTGTCGTAACCGATGGCACCACCACCGGCGCCGATCATTGGTGCATCCGCTATAATGCTGACACGTCGCTTGGGCTGATTATCGATGACAGAGGTGCTCTTGTGGTTGCTATTGTTGCCATTAGGCATTGGTGAGGCGCGGATATCCGGTATTGGCAGGTTGGCTGTCATGTTGCTATCCTCGGTGCTATTGGCGCCTGGTTCCCCGTTTGCCGTCATCGTAATGTGGCTGTCGTGTTCTGCAGGAAGAGATGCGTCCGCTTATCAGATTTATACAAATTTATGAATACTTTGTCTCTGCCGTTGGGTAACGTTTTTATTTATTTTGGCTCGCGTTACGCGTTTTTTACAACTAGCTCGTTCAACGTTTAGCGTTGAAATAAATTCATTATCATTCGGCGTTGGCATTTCAGATCGCCACTCTGTGGGAGTTATGCAGGCCAGTTGCATGAGTGTGTGTGTGTGTAATAGCGTGAATTTGTATTTGCGAGTGTGTGAATTCGACACAAACTTGTGAAAGGGCTAAAGATTAAAGCAAATATTTAGCTTTAAATATATAACAGCAATAACAATCATCAATAAAAATAACTACAAAACTTTCAATAAATATATGTAAGTATATATTGAAACCAATTAGCTCCGGTTTACCTCACCAAAACTTAATATGATGTGTATTAAAATTTATTAAGCAAATAACACACGTTGTATAATATCTAAGGAAAAGGCTTTAAGTCCTGGCTGCAATGTTGGTTAATTAACAAATTCGTTATAATTTTGCTAATTGGTTTCATTTATTGCTAAATCTTTTCGGCTAATAAATCCGTTTCAAATTTGGAGTAAATTTGATTTAAAAAAAAGGTTTGCCGACTGTTGATTATTACTGACCTTTTTAATATATATCTGTATATAATTAATTACTAATTGAAAGTAATTTTCTCCACAAAACCCAATATAAAAAGTTCATGACTATAGCTAGTGTACGTCTTAAACAAATCACAATAAGTTTGGTTAAGTCAAAGTCGCTTTTGCTGTGCAATGCTTTTAAAACAAATCATAACAAAATTTGCTAACAAATTGCTTTACATTTTCTGTATTTATATGAGCAAATTAGATACACCAATAAATTGCTTTTTAACTTACAAACAGATTTGTCATCAAGTTTAAGTACACAAAATGATGAGCATGATTTATTGTAACTTATGTGTTACGAGCAACTAAATATATTTTTAGGTGTGCCTAGACATAAAGTATACAGTGCTCGTATTTAACCAAAATATTTTACGTTTTCTAACCCATTCAATATGTATCTTTGACAGCCCCAAAAACTGTCAAAAAAAAAAACAATTTAACTTTAAAGTAAGCGTAGTTGTTTATTTAATTCACGCTCTGATAAAGCTTCTAAATATAGATACAAGCGAATGTAACCAAAACCGTTTGTTGATTTAGGTCTGTGAGAAGAGCAATCAATGTCTGTTTGCAAACAAATCTGCATAATTGACCAGACACGCTCAATTTTTTCCAATTTTCACCTGTAATTAACGACATTTCAAAGTACATATGAGTAATTCGCAGAATAAAAAGAGTTGTTGTTACATTCGATTCTAAGTTCCATTCGTTTGCTTTGAGACAACAGTCGTGCATCCGAATGCGTTGCCCCCGAAAAGGGCTGTGAAGTAGTAATATGACTGATAAGAAGTTTATTCTTGCAAATTAATACGATTTAAAGAAAACTCGGACTAAATTCGAGCTTTATCCAGATAATTTGTAAAACATAATTACGAAACACATGTTGTAAGATAATTTTGAAACGCCGACTTACGAATCGAACCTAATTGGCAATTGTCTGGCAAGTGCGCTGGTCAACAAACATTCCTACTGGCCCATCACGTGCGTCCCGCATACAGAATGGCGAACAAAGCAGATTAATTAACATGTCGGTGATATTTGCAAAAAAGTTTTAAGCTTTTTTTTTTAAATAATGCTTATTCTGATATCAAATTAATTGTGTACACTTCACACAGGGGGCACGATCACGATGTAAATGGCACAAGTCAAGTAGAGCATATAGAAAATAAATATAAATTTAATTATTTGCTCTTCTCTCACTTTTTTTTCATACATTTCACCCTTGTCTTGTGAATGTTTGCGATTTACATAATGCCTTAAGCTAATTGCTGTTATTGTAGTTGTTTGTCGGCTTAAATGAGAGCTCGTCTATAAATCGCGACACTTGCCTGCCAGTGCCTGACCTTGCCAGAGGTGGCATACCACGAAAAAAGCGCGTCACATTGGCACCGAAACGAAAAATCGTTCTACGTGACTTGTTTGCCAAAGTGGATAACCACCGAGTTGTACAGAGTACCGCAGCCCAGTTGCCCAGTTGGCAATAAGCAAATTTGCAAGCTTAGTTAGCGATGGGTCAACTGCCGGTCGACACTTTAGCGGACGACGCACACGACGTTCCGAAACCGTTAATATTGTCTTTAGTACCCTTTAAGCAGTAAGTATCTGACAAAGGGTATGCGAAACTTACAAATGTAGAAGAACGTTAAATTCAGTTATTTTTGTGCTTAAAATAAAAGAGTAAAATTGAACTCAGACCGTAAATCGCCTATTAAATATTTTAATTTGTAAATACAATATATATTTAGTTGCACATCTTGGTTATCTATCGACGCTCTTTTAATTATCAATAAAAACAAATAACAATCACAATTATAAACTAATAGTCTTGGAAGTAAGTGCTACAATCGATAATGTAACAAATCAGTTATCGAAGTAAACAAATAAACTTTGTACCAAGAAGTATGTGGGGAAAACCCTATGCGAAAGAGAATCTCGAAACAAGGTGACGACAGTTTTAATCAGAGAGGCTTATAAAATATGTTAAATATTTTAATCTATGTGAAACAAGTTCAGTTGTCTATAAGGTACCACCTAGTCAACCTCGTTTCACAACAATAACTTTTCTGATTTTTCCTTTACTTTTAAGCCACAATGTACAACACAGTTGGTTGAGTATTCACCGAACGTTTGGTTTGTATTCATCCAGTGTTCTCAGTGGGTCAGTGTCTCTTACTGCATTGCTTTTATATACATACTATTTATTTTATTTATTTCTCCACTTCGTTTGTAAAGTTTAAGCAGCGTGTTTCGTGTTAATCTAATCACCTCCAGAGCACCAGACAGCGTTTTCACTGATTATGTAATATTATTGCTATACACAGATAATCGGCACAGATAGTAATACTTCAAAAAATTGGCATGAAGTATTTTATGTATATAACATATAGATTATCATTATAAACAATAATACTTCAAATAAATGAACAAAAAAAGTCTTTTGGCTGCCACTTCAAATCGCACTAGTTCCAATTGTGCAGATTTAATCACAGCCATATTTATTTTCACATCTTAAGTCTTTAAATATTTTAAGTTTGTAGTGCTCAAGTAACAGTCCAAACTAGCACTTAAACTGTCTAATATATTTTTTGTCACAGATCTCTCCGAATGTGACGTTGATTATTGAATGGAAAATTATGATAAAGATGCAATGTTATTGATTGCATTGTATTGTTTTGTCATCAATTCAAGTTGATTGGCCTATTATCGTTGAGTAGATCGGTTAAAGTTATGGTTGACGTCAAAAGAAATTCTTGCGTATAAACTTCTCAATTGATTTGGTCTGCAGCCCAATGAAAGTACTTTAATTTTCTATAATTTGTGGCCAATTGCAGCTGGACTTGACTCTAACAGCATTTTTATAGAGGCTTTCAGAATTATATCAGATGTCATATATTGGCAATTGTTAACATTTATAGCGCCATATAAAAGGCCTGCAATGATTGATGGCACCACAAATAAATGGCTATTTATTCTGGCTAAGTAGCCACTCGGTCGCAGCTTATCGTACTACAGTCAATGTAATTATAACCTACTACATATTCACCTTAGCGATAAGAAACTTGCGCCCTTTGACTAACAAAAAAGATTTATGCACAAAAAAATCCACTGAGAACCTCGTCCCGCAATAAAACAAACCCCGACAATCGATCAAAAATGCGTGTTCGGGTATCGGTTTCGGTTTTCTTATCGTAGTATTTGTTGTCGAATGCCACTTAATTGACTTATATTGCACTATTGTGGCGTTTGTTTCAGTTACCGATGTGTACAGCGAATTGTGATTGATTTGGAATACAGATCGGATCTTGCTTCGTTGATTATTACTCCACTTATTGGTGTTTGATTAAAGGCAATCTTCACTTGAATAATATCAATCAGCCCTGAAACGTTTGTGGTTTACCCAACGCGTGACTATCATAATTAAGTGTTCCATATGGCCTGTGACAGATTTTTTGGTGATGTCTGAAAACAGGTTAACATGGCTAATGCCGGTTGTTTGACACGAGTTTTATCAAAGTTTTGGTTTTCTTTGAATTTGGTAATAATTTGAAATTATTTATTATCCTCAGATATATTGTTTCGCTGTGACACAATTATCGAAAACGCACTTTATCAACACGTTTGGCAACAAACAATGTCTTGAATCTTTATTGCGTATTAATAAATGGGTGTATCCAAAACTTTCCACTGCCAACCCATTAACAAAACTAAATGATTCAATTATTGCAAAAACATGATTAAATAAATATAAAAATACTCGAACAGTTGTGAGGAATTCAATTAAGTATGAATAAAAAATGTTAGCCAATTATATTTAAAAATTATTATCAAAACAAAAACCAGTTGAACGTTTATATACAAATATTAATGTCATTGAACTGACTTCCGTTAGAATTCACCTAAATGCAATTTAAAACAATTGATGCCAGAATAATTCAATTCGCTTATTCGATATCACAGCTCAATTGCAATTGTTTGACATAAATTTAGTTGGATTGTAATTGCACATGTTAACAAATAAATGTACATACGTACATATAGGTATTTACAATTTCGTAGGTGTTCATGTATATTGTATATATGTAAGTGCACTTGTCATTTATTTCAATATTAACGAATGCAATTTGCATATTTTAATTGATCAGCAACACGTACAAAAATGTTAATCAAGTATTCACGTTATTAGTCCCAACGACATATTCAAGCACAAAATCTGAACTTTAGCGTGAATGGTTGAAAAAAAATACCAAAATGTATCACTTTCAGGGAACCTACGCTTATGATTGGTTCCAGGCAAAAAATAAGATGGTTTCTTAATCGCGACAAATATGCCAGATTGTGACACTTATAACTCTTGTTGGCTTTTACTTTTTTCCTTTGCCAGATACGCGAAGAAATCGATTTTTCTGTTTTCTTTTCTTATGTAGATCGATAACGATCCACGGTCTCCGGACTCCCGAGCGTGACTCCGTTTTTAATAAGACTAAATCGCTGCAAATTCTTGTCAGCTCTTTATATATGCACACATACACAAGCAAGTGCTGCTTACAAATATCGCTTGCATGAGTGTGTACTAACTCGTACTTGTTCATAAGCAAATACGAGTACCCGCACAATGGAAAAAAGAATCGAAACGCAACGATTACCTCAATCACAGCTCTTTCGGATTGTGCACGAAGAGAACTCGATTCGTCTTCGCTTATAATATCTTAGTGAATTGATATTGATAGGCGTGCGAACCACATAAGTGCAGCACATAAATCAGTATAATTAAATAATTCATTTATTTCATTAAATTTAAAAGCACCATTTATTCAATCTATAACTTTTCAATATACTTTAGTTAAGGTACATAAATTAAATTTGACAAAAGCAAAAAGCAAAAAACAACAAATACATAATGCGATTATCAAGTCAAACTAAAGTAAATATTATCTGAGAACTTAACGAGTATACTCAGATACGCAAACATGATACGCAAAAGTATGCAATAAAAATGATTGATGGCTTAGATTGTTTTCAACAATGTTGACTCTACTCAATTAGTTTGCCTTCAAACATTTCATCAACAAAATATACAATAGTGTTGATGATTTTATTGCAGTGCTTCACATTTGAATATCTCTTTTATTTTTTTGGTGAATATTCTGTTTATTGCCTTTCGCATTTTAACGTAATTGAAATCATAAAGCTGTCAAAGACTAACACTTTTTCGGTAATTGAATGTTAAGAGTGTCATCAGAAATTCATTTAGAGAAGTGGGCTTAAAAAAGTAGTTCTATGATTGATTGTGATTGAAGTAATCAATAATAATTTTCTAATAATTCTGCATTCGCTCAATTCACTGGCAGCTAAGCTTTAACAACAACATATACTGGCCTGCATCTGTTTCAGACTTGTTAAAGCTGTCATTCAACTTCCTATAAACTCTGAGTAAATTTAAAACAAGCACTTTATTGTGGTTTTTGGTATCAACTTCATTGATATCTACACATAGCATAAATTTGTTTATTTATTTTGGCAAACCCTTCGAATTATTCTCTTATCTAAAGTTTTTATTATTGATGATATTCTGATATAAATAATTATCACTTGATATTTAAATAATAATTTGTTCTAGCAGACGGGCTCTAAACGGGTTTTAAGCATTGGCAACGATTTGTTAATATCAAATTCACATGTTTTATTTGCACATCTTATCTTAATTAGCGTGTAAATTAAACTGGGATTAAATATGATTGTTTAAATTATATTCACAGCAATTTCATTTAAATTGTTTTTTATTGCAGCTTTGCCTGACGAATCTCTTATCTGTAAGCCGCAATTAATTCATGTTCGGTACGATAAAAGAAACTTTTGACAACTGGTGTAGAGTATCTATAGAAATACAAATTGCTTTGAGTACTATTGTTTATTTACTCATATTTCGGAATAACATTAAATGATAGTCATGGGGTTTTTGTTTATGCAACGACGCGACGTTGGCAAACTCAATTCTTCCACTTCAGCTTGATTGGGTAAACAAACGGTTTGGTATAATTATCATTAATTATCATAATATATGTACCTATCTATGACGTATGTTTGAAATCACAACCAACATGAAAATTTACATTTTTGTATTCAATGATCTTTAAGCAATTCAGGTTGTTGGCAAAAATTATTCAAAAGGCGCGAAAAAAAAAATATTAACTTTCATCAAGTAGGAATATTAAATTTTATGCCTATAGCTTGAAAATATTCTAGTACGCTCTTTAACCTTTGCACACAGAGTACTTTGAAAAAACAACTAAATCAAACAGTTTAAAAGCTTAAAACATAACTCATACCGTTTTATGACTGCATTGTTTAGTTCTCGAGCCAGAAATATATTTTCAACTCGGCTTTAATTTTATTTTATAACAAAATTGTTTGGTCATTATTTATGATGTGCCTAGAAGGCAATAAAAACCAATTCTAAGCTTATCATGTATTGCATTTTTAATTGAACTGGCATGCACTTGTTTTATGCAGCTTTCCACATGAGAATTTAATACCAAATAATTTATTTGCTAACAAAATAACACCTTTAATTATTTATATAATTTTCTTCATTTATGTTGAATGCTGTCTAAGTTAAGATTCGATATACCTGATAAATGTATGACTTGAGTTTTAATAAACACAAATAAATAAGAATTTGTTAAAAAAAAAAAGAAAATAAAAACGTGTCTTCTGGAATAAAATATTCACATCTTTGTCCTTGTATCCGTGGCTATGTGAAATATTTGCATTTAAAACCACATTCGCATCTGCATACAGATATTTGCTCTTACTTCTGTTGAAAATTTACATAAACACGAATAAAATGTAAATTTACATTTAAATTTTGTTCACTTCTTTTCGTAACTGTTTAAATTTCCGCTGAATATACACATAAAAGAAAATCCAAAAATTGAACTCTGTAAATAAAAGTAAACAAAACTTAAGCTTTCGATTTATTTATTTAATTGGGTTCTCTCTAATCATCTCAATAAAAAAATCAAAGTCAAAACCATAAGCCGACAAAAACAAAACCTAAACTCTGGCAAAATTTTAATGGTCGGATAAGTTTGCTGATGAACAGCGGCTACTGTTGAATGGGGCATGGGCAGCCATAAATTAACTTTGACAAAATTATACACACACACACACACATTGAGGGAGAGCCAAGCCACAAAGACAAACACACACAAAATTTGCACATTAAAACTCAAATCACGAAGCTAGTGAATGGCAAAGGAGCAATTTCAATTAAAGCTAATTACAACCAATATCGAATGCCAACAATTTCAAGCGTCAAACACAACGACGAACAGAATAACGAGAACGATGACGATGAGGATGACGATGAGGATGAGGATGCCACCAATGCAGACAGGACGACATCCAGCAATTTGGCAACACTGTCGGATGCGGCAGCACATCGACATCGCTGCTTGTGGGTGGATGGATGTCCGTCGTTGGCACAGTTACGGATGCGAATAGTTACATTTCAGCCAAACACTGCACAAAGACACAATGTACTACTTGCGGCTAAAGATGCAAGCGTGTACTTATCTGCTTGTGTGTGTGTGTGTGTGTTTTGAAGGTGTGAAAGTAATGTGGGTTGAAGAGTTTTGTACAAAGAATGTTAAAATAAAAAGGTTTTGAAAATATGTAATAATAAAATAATTTTCCAACAATCTTGAGTAATACTTTATTTCAACACGCGACCATCTCTAGTGCGAAATACTCTGCACACAAAGACTTAACCGCACAGAAAATTTATTGTCAAAAAAGGGTAATAAGTAGCAAAAAAAAAAAATAAAAGTAAGAAAAATAAAATCTTATCCTTAACTAATGCAGTCGTTTACGCTGCTAAACTTTCTACACCACTTAAATAATACAACTAGAAAAATATTCTTCAGACTGTAGATATAGTGTGTGTGTTTGTTGCCACTGTGCTCCCACTGTGAGTTGAAAAAGGATTTGAAGAAATGTAGAAAAAACAAAAACGTAGCTCGTGGGCCAAAGTAAATGTCGTTGTCACCGTTGGCTCCACTAACGGTCATGTCCACAACCGATTTTGTGGGTTGCTTTTGGAGGTAAAGTGATGCTATGTATGTGCACATTGTTCGGCATCAGTGGGTGACAGTGGGTGATAAGAGTGGTGCAGATGCCGTTGCCGTTGACGCTTGCCACGGAATAATTAAAGCAAATTTGCACTTCAGACTGTAAGCCATGGAAGAAAAAAAAAAACAATGCAACAAGAAGAGCAGAGCGTCAACCAGGTGCTTGACAACGACAACAACAACAACATCAACCAGCCACAGCCGCATCCACACACCCATGCACCCATATACCCATGCACCCACAACCAACGACAACGCCAGAGTCAGAGACAGCAGTCAGCGGCCAACGTCAACAACAAAAGGGGAACGACGCACAGCAAATGCCAGTCAGACGGGAAAGTATGCGAAATATATATATATACATCTGTGTACGTGTAAATGTGTATGTGTGTGCATATAATATGGAGCATAGCCAACAATGGCAGTGAGTGGCATAGACGCGCCCAGGGGCGGACTTCACATCCAAGGTGTTGTAAATAGCGTGAAGAATAAATAAAAATAAAAATATGAATTCAGTGTTCTAGCGATGGTCGTTTTGTTTTTTTGTTGTTGTTTTTTGTGGAGTATACCCCATTGCACCTGTCTAACTAATTGAGTTTAATGGTGATGTGAAAAAGTTGAAGAATTTACAGTTTTTAGCAAATTGTATTTATTTTATAAAAAATATATGCATATAATTGTTGTAAATGTGAAAAAACTAACATAATTTCTATCAACTTTTGAGATTTTGCCACTTTAAGGGATACAATATCTAGAGGCAATTTTCTTAGAAAGATGTTATAAAACTCATACGACCTGTGTGTCGATTATTATTTACTTGTTAGATTTTTAATAAAATTTGATAAAAATCATAAATGTGTCATAAAAAAAAATACAGAAAGTTACATGAAATAAACTACGGCATAATTTAAGTATATACTAGTTTATTACACATAAAATAACAACAAGCTTTAACCCAAAAAATTTTGAACACAATTTATTGTTATTATTATAGCATTATAACCGTTTTCAATGTTTCGATAATGCCCCATGGCGCCAAACATTGGCCGCTGAATCGCTCGTAATGCTCGCGGGCCTGGGAAACGAGAGCATACCAGAAACACGAAGTAACATAACAACAACAACAACAGCAGCGGGAGCGGGAGCAAAAAAGTGGATGCTGAGCGCAACAAGGACCCATGTACATATGTATGGAAATGCCAACGTAGCAACAACAACAACAGCAGGAGCACCAGCCGCTAAAACAACAACAACAATACAATAACAAGGGAAATGAGAACAACAGTGGATGCCAACAATAAACTGAGCTTGCGCCGAAATTTGAAATGTGTAAAAGCGATGCTGCTCTCTCAACGAAGCTTCCTAACAACAACAAAAACAACAATGCCGAAATGGCAAAGTAATATATACACACACACACAGACAAATGTAGCATCACGAAGTCAGCAGTCGGTTGCATTGAACGGTAAACGGCGACCAGGAGCAAGCAGAAGAGTCGAAAGTCAAAGTTGGCGTGTGTTTGTCAGTGTCTGTGTGACAGTGTTTCAAATAAGTTTTCAAGTTGAAATTGAACTGTACAAATTGAAAGAAGAAGAAGCAGGAGCATCAGCAGCTGGTGTACTCAAACAAGCGACAGACAAATTGGAGAGAGAGAGAGCGAGAGCAGTGAGATACCATTGTTGTTGCTGGTGTTGTTGATGCTGTGTTGTTGTGGGAGCAAGAAATATTTTAACGCAATTAGAGTCGAAGGCATCGTCGTCGCATCAGATCCAGAGCGAACGCGCACGCTTACGGACACGGCGCACGGATAAAATCACATACTATTGAGCATATTCGCAGTATCAAACAAACTCCAAACACAATTTTTTGCATAAAACGTAGCGAAACGTGCGGCGGCTACCGAGTGTTAGTGAGTGAGTCAGTGAGTGTTCGGAGCAACGGAGCCCAAACGAAAAAAACGTAGTAGCTACAAAAAGGTAGCAAAGCGACTCAATTAACTGTAAAAAAGCAGCTGCATCATGAACAAAAGTGTTTGGTGAGAGGTGTGAATATTAAGAGAGAGAGAGAGAGAAAGAAAGGGACGAGCGCAAACAATTTGTTGAATACTGCTGCGTCCGCACAAGTAATCGAAAGCAAAAGTGAAGAAACACACACAAAAATACCGTTATGTATGTGTGTGTGTTAGTGTAACTACTTAATACTAATGCAAATACAAAATTTCCATATACACACGCACCTAGCAAGAAAGGAGAAAAGTTGATTGAAAAGTGTTTGGCAAGTGAAGTGGGAAAAAAAACTACGCACAGCAACAACATTGGCGGCGCAAAAGTTAAAAAGGACAAAGTCGATTAAGCAGCTTTGCTGGTGGCAAGCAGCAGCGCAAGCTTCGACAGCATCAGCAAAAGGGCAGCTGAGGCACAAGCACAGAAGCCCAAGCACGAAAGGTGAGCACAAAATAAGTCATGCAAAAAGGCAACACATCTCAAGCAGGCCGTCAGGCAGGCAGGCAGGCGAAAAACGCCCCGAAACAGATTCTTATGGTTTTTATTTTCTCCCTTCTTCTTTTCACTTGTAAAGTGACAGTCGTCGCCACGGCAAACGACTCAAGAGGCGACAGCAGCGCGCCTTGAGCTTTAGCTTCGTACTAAGTACAATATATGTATGTATGTATTCGTATTTGGGTGTCGTGTATTGTGGGTGCTCGTGTGTAATTCGCGAACACGCACGAAGACGAACGTCTTTGAGCTCTCCCACTTAAAAAGCACTATTGTTGTTGTTGTTTTTTGCGTTTGTTGTTGTTGAAGCTGTAGCGATGCGAAAGAGCAACCTGCAAGCCTATAACAACAGCCGCAGACAGCAAACAACAACAACAACAACCGCAACAACACCAACAATTACAATTACAGCACGTTGATGTCAGCAGCAATGGCGGCCAACGGTGATAACTCATGTCCCACTGACATTTTTGGGTCAAAAACTAAAATATTATGTGTGCTGCTGCCACGTCTTCTTCTTCTGCTTCTTCTTCTTCTTATTTTCCGTCTCGTTTAAATGTATTTGTATTTGTATTTGTGGTTTGGCAGTCAATATTTTATGTGGCTGCCCTGCTCTTACACACCTTTCCCTCCGTTTCTCCATCTCTCTCTCTCTCTCTTTCTCAATCTCGCTGTCTGTTCTTTTGTTTCGGCTGCCACATTCCGACAGATTAAAATTGCATCCGGTTGGCTGCAAACAAAAGTGTTTTGGCTTCGTTTATAACATAACAACAATTACCACGCACACAAGACCAGCGGGCTGGGTTCCAACAGGGCGCCACAAAGCAACAACAACAACAATGGCACAGTGACAACAGCAGCAGAAACAGCGAAAACAAACAAAATGGCGGGCACCGACAAAAAATAAAACACAAAATGAATTCTGAGTAAAAGTCTTAATTGAAATTTTTGCTTGAAATATGTGCAGTTGGATTTTTATTTTTATTTTTTGCTTGTGCTCTCTGTGTGTGCGTGTGTGTGTGTGTGTTTGTGGCACCTAAAAATGGAAAGCAAGGCCATGAAAGTCGAAATGCCAGCGACACGTCTCACATGTGTTTGTGTGTTTGTGCTATGGCGTATCTTTGCCAGCGGCATCTTTTGTTTGCCAGTCATGACTAAAGTCGTGAGGAAGGTCCTTTAACTGCCCTGCCTTTTCATTCTCCACTACCGTACAGAGGACACAATCTTGAATGAGTCTTTGTGTCTTTGTGTATTTGTAACAACAGCATTTTTAAACTTGACGTGCAAATTGCTTAGCAAAGCTGTTGTTATTGCTTTTGTTGTTGCTGTTGTTGTTGTTGTTCCTCCTCAACTAAGGCATCTCTTTGTATACTGTTCGTTTGCTACAAAGGTTATCAACGCTAAGCCAAATAGCCAACAGCAAAGCGTATTCAATGGCAAGCAATTACCAAACGCCTTAACACTAAGTGCCAAACAATTTTTGGAATTTTTCATGTACATATTGAGTTCTTGTGCATTGTTTGATCTGGATTAGAATTTGTAGCATTTAGTGAATGTAGTATAAGGTAAGCTAAAAATTTATCGCACAATTTGTGAAATGCCTCAGAGCAATCTCAGAGATTAATGATGTTTGCTTACATATTCAAAATGTTTCGTAATGCATGTAAATATTATTAGATTTTTGTTGCATACTTTTTGGAGCAAACTTATGGAGATGATTTGGAGAGTTTAATGAGAGTTTAGTTTAATAAAGTGTTAACTATCTAACTTTTTACGAAACTGTTTATTGTTTTAAGCTTTTATTTCGGACTTTGTGAAACTCTTTTTCACACTTTAATCCCCAACGGGCTTAAATAAATTTAACAGCTTACCTCTTTTTTAGCCCAACACCTTGTTTAACATTGGTAACTCGTTTCGTTAACAAATCAATTGATGCATTTAAATTTATGGCATATTTTAAGAGTTGATTTACATGCAAATCGAATCGTTAGTACCAAATGATAAATGAATTTGAACAAAATACTGAGCCAGAAAATTATTACAGTACTTGCAGCCGTACAACTGAAAAAACTACTCACTTTGTTGATTGGCCAACATAAATCTAAATAAGCTTTTGATGTGGTGCACGCGCCACCAAAATCATTTGCTTCTGATGTGGCTACAATGTGAGTGTGTGTGTGTGTGTGTGGCTTTAATAAAAATTTGAATCGAATAACTTGCCTGCCAAATGAGTTGAAGCGAGTCAAAACGAGTTGAATTGAGTTTCGTTTTGCTTGCCTAAGCATTTTCATTCACTCATTCATTCGAGCGAGCCAAGAAATAAAATAAAAAAATACGTGCCAAGCAAATGGGCACAAAAACGTTTCAAAGGTGGTTCCACACACACAAAACAACAACAACAACAACACACCACACCCACTAAAAGTGGTGCCGCCCATTTTGACTTTATCATACAGAGAGATGCCGCTCCATAAAACGCTTCCAAGCTATTTGGGAAGGCTTTTTATGCAAACGGATACATCTTAGCTATTTGTCAGTCTAACTGACTGTGTGCGTGTTTGTGTGTGTGTGTGTGTGTGTGTTTATCTTGGCCAGCAGGCTATATAGTTTATCTATGTGCATGTTTTGTGTTTTGTGTTGTAGACTTTTGCGCACTTATTCCATATTTAAGAGGCAATTTATATTCCCTTTTTTTTTGCTTGCTTGCTTGCTTGCTTCTTGCACTATGCCGCAAATGCCATTCAACTTTTAGCTACAGTTTCCGTTCCGCGACTGTTTCTGATTTCTGACCGACACACACAAACACACGCACACACACACAAACATAAACGCAAAACAAAAACTGCTGCACGCCCACATACATCCTGCACGGAGCGAGGAGATTGAGAGGGAAAGAGAATCCCGGCAACGGAAAGTTGCTGCCTAAGCTGTCTATCCTTTTTGCCAGTCGGTTCTAGTCTCGTCGACGTGTAGCCAATTATCATTTTCTATTTTTTGTTTTTGTTTTTATACAAATATCCCCCTGCATTTTTTGTCGGAATGAATAAAAGCGCCTCCTTGACTCTAGTGCGCACAGGATATATATCTAAATGGCATTTCCATAGCAGCGTGCACCTTACGGCAATTGCAATGCGCCTGCCACGCATTTTGTTTTTGTTGCCCTGTATTTTTTTATTTTTCCATTTTTATTGTGTCATAAATTATTCAAACGCAAACATCATAAGCAGCCAGACTCTCTCGTCCTTTCTCATTATCAACAGCACCACACACACACACACACATACATGCAGTTGCTTATTTTCTGTACTTTATATACATCGTCCTTCTGGCTGTCCGGCACAGAGGCTCTGATGACGCGGAAACTGAGCTTACCAGCGACTATTCGTAGCATTAATAAAGGCGCCATCACTTCATAAATAAGTAGTGCACGTAGGCATTTGGCATAATGAAACACCCTCAACCCCATCTTCGGGACCGCGACCCCCTGCCCAATGTCCCCAATTTGTTGTATGTACGCGGCGGCCCAAGCGGCGTATACGTAATCACGCATTGATATGCCATTTAGCCCCGCCTCGCCAGCACGCACGAGCGAATGCAGAAACGAGACGATATAAAAATGGGAGCAACGTACAAACTGATTTATGCAGTTGATTTTAACTCAGTCTCAACTTTATTGTTTTTTATTACACAATTATTTTTCTTAAATGCCATCACACGTGCCACAAAAGTAGCATAAAAACTTCGTTGATACGAAATAAAATTTATGCCACTTGCAGCATTCAATTTAAACAAATTAAGAAAAAAGTTATATATATTAACGAGTCTGGCGCCACATCAAAAGTCGTTACAGCTCTGATTACATGTTAATTATCTTATTGTAATGAATTGGCCTTTGTGTGTGTGTGTGTGGCGGGTTTTACCAATTACTACAATTACATTTCGCCAGGCTTTGTCAACATTTACGGGCACTCATTTGCACACTCTCGAGCCGAACAGCAGTAGAATAACATGAATATGCAAATTGATATACGCAAAATATTTTAAAGGGCAAAAAAGGGCCGGGTTATCTGCATATTATATATAAATACATACATACATATATCAAATATATGTAACTGGGTTACTAAGATGATAAAAGAACAAAAAAAAAATTACGGCAGAACTGCATAAATTGCTTGGTGTTGTCGTCAAGTAAGTGCCTAAGACTTAATTAAAGTTAAAGTCGACAAAGTTTATTTACAATTCCTCACTGAGCCTATGTTTTTGTAAAAATAAAGTTGTTGTTTATTTCCTTTTGATCTTTCTTTGAATTTTATTTTGAGCTCTATTCAAATAATTATGTTTTTTGTTCTTTTGTTTTGTTTAAAAAAAAAAAAAAACAGAAATAAATACTCTTAGTGCTTAAGAATCTACTTAAGTATTTAGAGAAGTTTTGTCTGTGATTTATAATTTTTCTCTAAAATGTATTTAACATGAAATCATTGTTATTCTTCTTGCACGCATACGTTAATATTTTTGATGAATTATTTAAGCTAAAGGGATAATTATTTAATTGTTCGTTGTTGCCAAACATGTGTTAACACAAAAATGCTCATAAAGTACAACTTTATTGTGATTTTTTTTTTTTTTTCATATGTATGTTTTCACACGATAAGAGCATTAAAAATCACAGCTTGCAACGTTTTAACTATAAATGTTTTTATTATTTATTGTTTTCGCAATACGCATTTAAGGGTTATTGTTTGGATTATAAACGTATAAATAGATTGTCAAGAATAAATGCTCGAACATAAAAAGAATAACATACTTAAATGGTGTTAAGTGCAAGCACAAATGTACTAACAAAAAAATATAATAATAACAAGTACCAGCCTAGTTGTATATAGTTTTTAATTAACCACCCCTCTGAAAAGGGGTTAAACTCTTTTGATTAAACTATGCCGTTTAAAACACAACATTGTATATTTAAACGGTAATTATTTTTACGGTCGAATGGTTTCGTTTGCCTTCAATTATGTAAATTGCATAGAAGAAATGTGTGTTTGATTTAAAAATAAGTAGAAATACCTAATAGAATGGCAAGTTATGTAAAAGGGCTAAATTCATAACCAATTATTTATTTTAAATTTATCCAAACAAGTGCTTGAATTTCAAGCTCAATTTCATTAAACAACTCTTGTAAGTTTAGCTTTTAAATAGTTGACTTGCTGCCTTGCCAAAAGTTATATTCCTCAATGCGTTAAGCTCCGCCGAACGAAAGTGAAGATATTTAAGCCAACCAATCGAATTGTTTTTAGGATGCTTTCCAGCACTAGCAAACAATTTGCCATTGTTTTCGTCGTAGACAATGAACAAAATTGTGCTACGGTACTTGAAGCTCTAGTGTTATCTCTCTATAAAAGACTTACACTTGACACAGACACACACACACACACACACAACGACACAATACCCAGAAACATGAATGCTTAAATAATTGTGTATGTGTGTGTGTGTGAATCCTTAACAGCAAGTATGTTTTGTTTTGTGCGATTAATTCCATTGGCACCGATTGAAACTTTCCGCTTCAAGGCAGCAATAAATTTACGACTATAATATACATATATCTATATATAGAGAAAATACTCGTACATGTAATGAGAGCACACTGGGGAACTTCAGTGTGTGTGTGTGTGTGTTTGTCTGTGTATTGTGATTTTGCCATTAAGTGCATCCTTTAATTTACATATTCATTAAATTACCAACGATCTCGCATTTCCGCATAAAATCCAGTCGCAAAATGCGAAAAACAAGATATTTTCCCGGAACAGGAGAGATAGAGAGCGAGCTAATAAAAAAGCTCCAAGGGCGGTCCTTTTTCCCGTGTCCGTGTCCATGTCCATGTACACGTCCCGCCCGCGTATATCCTGCATCCTGTAGAGCATCTGTTCGAAGCGTTTGTCTGTCTACCCGGGCGGGATGATGAATACAAACTTGTGTGAAGCAGAACAACGTTGGCATTTGCATTAAGCCCATTTAATTATACTAAGTACATAGTAAATACGACAGTCGAGCCAAGTTTTTTTTGTTGTTGTTGTTGTTGTTGTAGTTAGTGCATGTTTACATTATGGCCGGGTTTGAGACCACTATGCCAATGCCTTATTGCCCACTTGGCAGCCAACGCCACTACACACTACAATGTATGTATAACTATGGTACTCAACTCATCTGTACAAGCTATGCCTGAGTATTTGCGGATATCCGCACACACGCACACACACACACACTTATGTGAACACATACAATGTTGGCACGCGTGTTTCATCCTGTCGCAGTCATAAATAATTTATGCATGCGTGAATTGGTCAACCGCTTCTCCGCCCACAACTTTTGGCTTGTAGAGTCCCAAAAACAAGGCATCTGATGTCTTCATCTTCATTTCCATGTTAATACCGCATCTCTGCCTTCCGCTTCTGCTTGCTACTAAACGTAATGCCCAGGCCAACACTGAGACCCCGAGACCGACAACATTAGGCGCAACAGTCCCTCGACTCTAATTAGAGCTGTGTGCAGAGCCCAACACATATTAAATTAATACATTGTATATTTTGTATGCATGTATGCATGCACTTGCATGCATAGACATTTATAAGGTCTTGGGTTACCCACACCTATCACAAATTTAATTTTACAATAGAGATTTGGCTATGTTGTTGTCGTATTGTGTTGAGGTCCTTGCACATTTGCAAATTTGACAACCAAAATGAACATATTTATTCATGCAGTCTCTGAAGAGTATCTAGCTGGAAAATCGCCTATTGTTCGTTATATTTAATTACATTTTAGTTATAATGCGCATAAGATTCAATAAGACCATTTCAATTAAACGGTTTGTTAATTTGGTTTGTGGTCATGTTAATAAAATTTATATATTTATTAAAGAAGAAAAGCTGCATATGCTTTAAACGTGCTAAGAACTATCTTGGGTGAAAATTGGGTAATTTTTATGTTTTCCTTGTGTAATTTATATACTTTCCTTATCCTTATTGTATTCATAATGCAATGCAAAATTCTATTGCATACCTTTCAGCGACTTTAAATATTGCTGACTTCAAATTGTCCGCTACACCTCTTTGCAATTTGATCATAAGCTATTGAAACTATTCCTCAAGTTAGTTTTTATACGCTTACCAAACAGTTCATAAAATGCCTTCAAAAACAGTTTTAAAAGTTTGGGTTAGTGCACAAAAATTAACCGTACAAACTCTAAACAAAAGTTCGTGAAAACTTCATAACAAAAAGAAGCACTTATTTAATTATAATTTAATCGGACGTGACTCATAATCGGCCGGCTTTGCATTATTTATGAGAACGGCCCGTAATTATGTGAAAAGCTAAATTGAAATTTTTTGGTGATGGAACTATGGCTTCTAGGTTTCGTTTGCTCAACAAGCGGCCGACAAAGGGCAAACACATTTCAATTTCCTTGAAAAGAATAACGCTTTCATTTTGTATTTTTTAATTATAATTCACGTTTGACCTTTTTCTTTCGAGCGTGTCTGTGTATGTGTGTGCGTATATATGCTAAAATGATTTGTTATGCCTGTGAGTGGGTCTGCATTTGCCTGCCAAAAGAAAGGAATGACTCCTGTCCTGTCCTGTCCCGATCCGGCTGCTGTCAGAGCTACTATTTTGTTTGTGCAAGTTTCTCTCTTTACGAAATGGCAAAGGCGAAACTAGCGTCACCCTAAACCCAGTCAACAGTCACCAGTCGCCAGTCACAAGGCACCCGGCACCCGGCACCCGGCACTCGGCACTAGGCACCAAAGTTGAACTACAAAACATTTTCAAATGCCATTTAGTGCACCTAAAACACATACTTACACACACAGTTTCAAGCTCACACTTGAGCTTTGTGTGTGTGTGTGTGTGTTTTTGGATGGCAATGCCGGAACCATGGGCGGTGAAATTGCAGAACTTTCCCCTTTCATTATGCTGGACAAAAAATAAACGAGGTTACATGCCTGCTTGAATCCACAACCGAATGAGACACCGCCTGGCAAGCGCTCGAAATACTTTGCTCCCATTTTTCAACATTACAATATATATATTTTGTAAATATATATATATGTGTATGTGTGTGTGTGTGTCATTTCTTCTTTTCCTATTTTTTTTTTATTTTTGTTGTTCCCCATACAGGAATCGCCAAGTTGGCGAATTACATTCGGAAATGCAACTTTTGTGCTAGCGAATTTTGTCAATAAAGCATTTTAAATCAGCTTTCGTCGAGGAAAATACAAACACACTTACACGCGCACACAAGCATATGCACACACAATATCCTGGCACACATATTGTTACTGTGCAAGTTTGGTATAAAATTTGTTATTTTGCTTCTTTTGGGATTCCAGCAGGATATTATTAAGGTCATGCTTCTACTGTACGTAATTAGAAAAATAAAATGATATTTGTACGCGCACAATATGAGAAAGTTGCGCACAGTTGACAATCGGATTTATGTGGTCCAATGTCAGGGCACCACTCTGAGGCTTTTCTCTAGTTTCCCCCCTTTTCCCACATTTTTTCACATTTTTTCTATTTTATTTTTGGCTGCGGTTTGTGGCCAACCCCAGCAAGAAGCATGAAATTATTTTCCCTGCGTGTGTGTGTGTGTGTGTGTCCTTGCATCCTGTGCGTGCCTTATGCCAACCGGGATTCTATAAGCGGAAATCGAAAACAAGTTGGCCGACATATTGAAGTCAGGAATACGTATTTTTATTATTATTGGCGCGCCACACAGACACACAGGCTGGGAAATTGGTTTTTAATAGGCTTTTTGTTGGATTGCATGCCATGCAATTTGCCAATTCCCTGTCGCCATCTTATGCAAAATGGCTCAAATTGAAAGAATTATTACAAATGGCCCACATGGCCATAAATCGAATGTCTCTCAGGTATGCCAAATTGATTTGAAACTTTTCAATTGCTTGAAGTAGTAATTTTTTCCTACACGAGTTTGTTTTATTTTCGCTCTGTATCCTGCACTGAAATAAGCAAATGAAGCCAGGAAAGAAATCACGATAGGAAACTTAAAGGATTCATTGAGCAATAGGCAGCAGGTTCAACGGTTTAACTGTTGGAACTGTCAATCAGAAAGTGTGTGGGAAATGAAGATGAGTCAAGGCAAACTCAAAGTTTTAAGCCAAAGAAGAAATTCAAACAAATCAAGCTAAGCTGAACAAAGTTAAGCTTTAATTAGAATTAAAATGAAGGTTCCTTGTAATTATTTTAATGGTTAAGGTTAGTTGAGATAAGCTGAAACGACGCGATAATTAGCCATTAAACAGTGAGGGGCATTGCATTAAAGTAGAAGGAGGAAAAAAGTTTTCTTTGTGCTGTCGACTAATTATTGCACTTACTAAAAACAAAATGTATTCGAACAAACGGCATGAAATTGGCGACTTGTTCCATCGACATATTTATTTATTTATAAACATTATACTGTATTCAGCAAAATTAAAGTTTAAATTGGTTTTTGCTTTCAGTTAGTAAAGTTTGTTTTGCCCAATCAAAAATTCACACAATGCCTAATCTCTACTGAGAATTAAAACTCTTGAGTAGCGCCAAACTTATACAATGACAGCAACTTAAAGCTCTAGAGATCCACTGTTCATTTCAACTTATGTTTCAAGCATTGAAGAGCTAAATTTTCTGTGTGAAATTCCTTCCTTCACTTCTTATCAATACTACTTAACTATTGAGCAAAACATACTTTAAAAAAATTTGTTGTCGTTATGAATGGCTTCTTATAAAAACTATAAAAAAAAAGACACGGAGAAGAAGAAGATTTTTGCTATAGTTATGTCTAGTTAACAATTTTGTTTGACTAACTTATTTTTGTGCTGCAAAACTTGACTTCTTGAAGTATATGTTTACGAGTTGCTCTACTACTTACTATATGCATTCACATACATACATATGTACTTAGTACTTCTTGTAAAAGTTTTTCAAGCGAACTTTCCTCTCTGATGCCTTTCGCCATTCAGTGATTTTTTCTTATTTTGTGCGAAGTTCTCAACGTAGATTGTGCAAAGCTTGCACTTTCGATGCTACTTTTAGTCATAAGTTTTGTACATTGATTGCGCAACAAAGCGAATTTAAAATATATAAGTATGTATTTATATGTATAAATATATTTTTGTTGCTTTATGCTACTTTACTTGGAAAGTTATTCTCTTGCACTTGTCAATTAGTTATTCACTTAGTCAATTATGTTACGGTTCGCTTTTAAATAAATAATTGTTTAAGCTGCATAAATTTCTGCGTTAATGATATTTAATACATTGCGTGTGTTTAATTTCATTTGATTGTCATTCAATCTGCTTAAGCTGAAATTAAAGGCAACTCATGTTGAATACTTTACTTGTGAAACAGCAAACTCAAAGGTTGTGCGTGTGTGCATTGAAATTGAATATTATGGCAATGAGCAGATTTTATCGGCTTATTTTTTGGTGAAGGACATCACAAATTTAAATAGGAATATATTTGGTTTATTAATGTAAAATGTAACCTTACAACAAATGAACGAAATTGTGTCCAATTAAAGAGAATTATAATGAAATCAATTCATTATGAAATTCACAGTCACAACTAAAAGAAAAAGTTCACTACAAAAAAGTGCAACAACTTCAAACTGCTTTTTATAAATACCTTGCCTTACAGTTTCAACCAATTCATTCGCAATATGGCCATTAACAAACAAGCAATTGATATTTCGTCATTCTGAATATTTTATGCCATTGAACGACGTCATGAAAACATTCATTCAAGCGACTTACGTCTGTGGAATTTATTTCAGGCTTATTTTCAAAGATACAAAAAGAAACGAGGAAAGAAGAAAAGTGCTGACAATCGGGACACGCACCGTGAACATGTTCGGTATGCCAACAGTGTGAATGCAATTGTAAAATGCAACAATTTTTAATGCGCTTGCAGCTTTTATTTTGAGTTTTAATGCAAAAAGTTGCACTCGCAACGGATGTATGTGTCTGGGTATGTTAAAGTATGTGTGTGTGTGTGTGTGTGTGTGTGAGTGTGGCAATTTTCTTTAGCATTTTTTCTTGTGCTGATGCTGCTGCAACTGCAACATTTCCTGTTTGCACTACCATGATTTGCAGTCATTGCTCCACTCAGACCTCCTGTCTGTTCTCTTCCCCTTCCCCTTCCCTTTCCCCATCCACCGGCCGTCACCCTTCCTCGTAAGTGAATGGACGTGTGACATGCCTGAACTAAAGTCTACGTCTGCGTGTCGACATTTTCCTCAGCCTCACCTCCTTCACTTGTTCACATGCTACCTCATCTCGTTGTCTGCCTTTCATGCAAAGATATGCAATTTTATCGGTCTTTACAGATTTGCCATAAAAATACAAAAAAGAATATATAAAGGAGAGAAAAGAAAAAAAACATTGATGCAGAAGCAGGACAAAAATTACATAGCTGAGTTTGAGAATGTCGTTGCTTAGGGCTTGGCGAAAAACTCATGGCATGAAAGACGTTTGCCAAGCAAAAATGTAAATATTTGTCATACCGGAAACATGCGTTGCTTTTGCTTGCAACGTCTACTTCAATTTGTACATGATGGAAACCACTAAAAGGAATCTAGCCAAAAGGCAATAGTCGTAATACTTCTTTTTAACTCCACGCATCTATTTTACGTTCATACGATAGATGGGTTGGTGGGGAGTGGGACGCTCAAATGTTGCAGCCAAATGCCATTTTATGCTTTTAGTTAATTTAAAAGTTGAAATTTATTTGAAATCCGAGCATTTTGTAACTGCCTCTCACAACGACGGGTTGTTCCTATTACTTTGTCCCTTCTCTTCTTTCTAAGCCGTAGCCATGACTCACACCAGAAACAGCATTACAAGTAAGTGAAGTAAAGCCACGATTCGAAAAAATGAGACGAACAGTAAGAGTTTACGTTTTGACTGAAAGTTACCCTGTATAATATTTAAAGAACTGTACATAGAATAAGAAATCTTTATCTCGTTTTGTCTTACAATCATTTACCAATATTGAACATTAGTGCTGGGAAAGTATTTTAGAAATTTAAATATTCTTTACGGAAACACACATACCCAAATCCATGTTCCTTTCCGCCCAAATTTATTTATTTAGTTATAAATTTGTATCTATTATAGTTACACAACTTTTATTACACCCACATTTACGCAATTTCATAAAAATTGCTGCAGGGTATAACAAATATTTCGTTAAAAACGTGCCGACATTTTGGATGTCAACACGCACACACAGTAACAACACACACACGCCGTCGCGCAGAGACATTGAAATGAAAGAGATGAAGCTGGTCATGGGAATACTTAGTACATGTTGGATGGTATGTGGGTTTCGGGGCTCATAGTTAAACTTTAGTTTTATAGCTGCAATTTAGAGAAATTGTGAGCTTGTCGTTCCGGGTTGGCTTCGTTGTGTGTGTGTGTGTGTGTGTGTCAGCAGACCGTCGCAATCGTTACATTTGAGTCAATTGTTTAGCTTTAGAAATATACGATTTAAACGAGTCTGCTTAGACCAAAAGATAAATTACACAGCTCGTCATGTGTCTGAGTATTTCGAATATGTACAAGATCGTCTTTCTGAGTGTGTGTGTGAGTGTGTGTATGTATTGTTAATGAGCCCCAAAGAGCTTAACCGCTCACATCATTTTCCATGTTTTGTTTCCTCGTTGTTTTTTTTTTTTGGATTTTCTTTTCAAGGACTTAGCTGTTCATGGCATACCATCTGCTTAACGGATTTACATGTTATACCACAACAAAGAAAATTTTCATATGAAAATTTGCAGGTACTTTATACATATTGCATTAACTGTGGGCATGGGTTAACCTTTAATGGTGTGGTTTTTTTATTTGTCAGTTTAATGAGTTCTCTTCAAGGAATTACCAAAACAAATGAATACTCATTTATAAGAATTTTAAAGAATAATTATTATAAATTTTTTTACATCAATGATTATGATACATATAACTTTATGACTCTTTGATAGAACAAATTGAACTAAGCTTAAAGTCTTATCTTAGATTTTAGCAAAATTTTCTTAGTCATTTTACCTTCAACAAACGAAAAAGGGGTTCAAAGGAAGTGTTGAATTTCAAGACTGCTTTGTTATCGTTCGGTTCGCTGAGTTCAGTTAATTTGCTGGTCCTTTACAATGCAGTTGAGCTTAGTACATATACAATCGGTTAGTTCGTGAGGTAAGCGCCACGTGTGCAACGCTTGATAAACCGTATTTGAGCCATGCCACAAGCTGCAAGCTACAAGCTGTAGCTGCAGCATGCGCATTTAAAATGGCGCATAAAAGCCAGGTCAAAAGAAGCAATCGCTTCGAATGGGGCGCAGGGGGGCAATAGGTGGGCTGGGGTTGGGGCAGGCAGTTGGGTGTCTATGAATTGAGTCCAGTTGGCCACACAGTGGCAGGTCGCATACGTCGGCGTCGTCGTCGTCGAGACCGGATGAGGCCAAAGCTATTTAAGGATGCCACGCTCTGATGCGTTGCACAGTTAAGACTTGAACTCGCTTGTGAAAAGGTGCGACTGAGCCAAAGCGGCCATAAAGAACACACTGCTCACATTCACAACACACACACACACACAAGAGTCAAGTTAATGGGATACTTAACGTTTTGCTTTTATTTCTTGTTTCTTTTTTGTCAACATACAGCACAGAACGAGGAGGCGGCTGCAAAAAGGATTTGCGTGATTGCCACTGTGCAGCAGGCAGCGTGTTAAGTGTATAATATTTGAAATCAAAGCGAAAGGGTATGAGCATGTCGGCGCGACTTTATCTAAATCACAAGCTCAACATGCGCACCACCGCTGTCAAAATGAAAATGCCGCCAATCACAGCCTGCAGCAACAGCAGCAGACAAGAACACAAACAGGAAATGGGAGCGTGTGGCACTGCCAATTGATGACAACAACA
This sequence comes from Scaptomyza graminum, assembly GCA_018901835.1. Lineage (NCBI taxonomy): Eukaryota > Metazoa > Arthropoda > Insecta > Diptera > Drosophilidae > Scaptomyza > Scaptomyza graminum. The sequence continues at coordinate 8,524,950 of JAEIFL010000002.1, forward strand.
ACAACAACAACAGCAACAACTATAACACATTCAAGGAGCAAAAAGCAACAGCAACAACAACAAAATACTAAGCTAAAGCTAATCGAAACGCGCTTTCTACGCATTTACTGTTACATTCTCGTCGGTTCCTTGTTGAGCTACATTAGAGCTATTTGTGCAACAACTGTGAAGAAGAAGCAGCAACAGCAGCACCAGCAGCAGAAAAAGCTGCAGATGACAGCGGAAATGAAAATGGAAATCCGAGGCGACAGCAACTGGCAACTTCGCACAGGCATTTGCATTATAAGACTGATAACATTAAAGAGATTTCTACAGATTTTGGCAATGCCAACATACAATCAGCAGCAGCAGCAGCAGCTGCAACGGCAGCAGCAGCTACAATCAGCGCATAGGAAGCGACATTTATGGCACTCGCAGGTCCTGACACAAGCACAGACACCTACAACAACACCAACACCAACATCGGCATCGGCATCCTGTTGGCGCCATCAGACATGCGGCAGCACGTGGCTGTTGGTATTGCTGCTGTTATCCTCGCTCTGGCCGGACTGCGAGTGCCTGCACGGCGCCAAACTGAGCGCCAATACTGTGAAGACCAAATATGGCCTGCTGCGAGGAATTGTGGTGCGATCCACGCCGCTAGTGGAGGCATTCCTTGGCATACCGTATGCATCGCCGCCCGTGGGCAGTCTCAGGTGAGTTTCCAAAACCAGATTAAGCGGGCTAACCCCGCCCCACCCGCTGACTTGCCGGAAAAGTTAGTGCAGTGCTGTCAAACGCCAAAAATTTTCCCGTTAAATTTGGCTTTATTTTGGCGAGAGCGTAACTGAAAAATATAAATTATATAATTCCACACAAATTACAAGTATTAAGCCCCTATTTTTCCAAATTGAAATTGAATTGAATTGTTCAACACTTTTGTGAATTTTCAAGAATCCCTTAAGCGTTGATTTAGATGACTCTTAGTAAATTTAGTTAAAGGTTACAAATCTTGTGATGAGAATAATAAAAATTATATTTATTTATTAGTTATATTTTTCGACTTCTTATTCATATATAATTCAGATATTATTTGACTCAAATGCTGTTTTTTACTTGCTAAACGTTTGTCAACACTGTTGGCGTTTGTCTGGGTGTATGCTCAAGATTTTTGCAAAAGTTGGCCCAGAGCAACTTTATCAGCCTTCTGCGCCAGGCCAAAGCAATTTTAATAATTATTTTAATTTATGAAATATATATGTGAACACCGGAGCACAAAGTACTACGTCCGGAACTTTGCACATTCGTGTAATGCATACAACTTAGCTGCATAGCGCTTCACTTAGCCCTTTTAGACGGGGCCAGAAGCCGTTCAGCAGGTGCAGAACTCCCTGCCGCGACCATTGTTTGCCAGATTAAAGTTCCAAGGCTTTTGGCCGGAGCAATCGCCAAAGGTCTCTTAATGAAGCTGAACTGCATTCAGTGTTTATTTTACAATTAGCAGTTGGCAGCATTTTAAACATTTATTTTGTTAGACAATGGGGGCTAACTGAGTTAAGATTTTGCAATTAAGCTTAGAGCAGTAAACGAGCTCATTTATTTCAATAGAAGCACAGCTCTCGATTGGTCCTGGCCGAGTGGGCTTAGCAAGTTTAAAGAGCATAGTTTCAAAACAAATAGGATAAGCTATGCTTGTCATAGAACATGCCTGTTAACCTTACGCAACCTTAACAATGCTCAAATATGATATGTTATTATACTTTAAGTAGTTTTTTATTGTTCTCTCGAAAATACAACTTTACCAACTAGCCAAAACTAGTTTTTTTCAGCCTTTAAAGTTATGTTCATCAAAACTTTTTTTGAGCTTTTCATGATATGAGTTGAAACCGACAACAGCAGCCAACAATCCGCCAACAATCAGCCAACAAAAATAAGTTTTTAGCATGCAAACTTTTATATGAAAATAAGTTTAACACCAATTTGCTTAACATTACCAGCTACATTACTCATATACAATGAATATTGTACTAATGTGTATAATTTTAAGCTTTAACAAAAATTTCCCATTCGTGATATTTGTTTAATTATGGCCTCATTATGGCTTTTACATTCCACAATTCAATAGACAAATATAGAATGCTAAGGCATAAAAATGGCCAACAGCACAGTGTAAATAAATCTGTTATTAGTACTTACTATATGAAACTCATATTGTAATGTGAAGCCCATTAAAATTTCAAACAAAAATAAAAAGTTTTGCTCTCTCGAAAAATAATACGAATGCATTTAAAAATGAAACCTGTGTTCAAGCATAGTCAAATATTTGTTTAATATATTTTTTGAACGCCAAAAAAGCCAACAGAATTGGAAAAAACTTTGTATCCTTAGACCTTTTGGTACTACATACTTGAATAAAAAAAAGATACGTATTCGGTTTAATTATGATGGTGAATAATAAAACTGAATTTAAAATTGTATCAACTTAATAGCTTTCATTTAAAAATGCATTAATGCGTCGCAATATTTTATGATGTGAATTCATTAGCTGCTCTCTCTTATAATTATTCAAGAATTTATGTATCATTTTATTTCTTGGGATTAGCAAAACTGACTTTCGACCGAAAGATTAATTTAAATCACAAATTTTTGGCACTGCGTATTCCATATAATCCAATTCAACAGTTTTATTATGCTCTTCACTATGGTGTTTAATTTTAAGCTAAAATAAATTAATTCAATTATTCTTAAATTTGTGAACTGTTTTGGTTTTTAGACCAAAAATAAACACGGCTGCTGTTGTTGTTATTTTATGCGCTGGTGGATAAAGTTTGTATAATATCATTTATAATTTAAAACTTTTACTCCGTTTGTTTTCTGGTCACAAAATATTTAAGCACTCGAAACTAGGTTTATATATATATACAGATATACATATATATACATAGTTTTAACGCGGCTAACTTTTGAACAAATTTTGGCATTAACAATGTTTGTCAAGGTAATTGTAATCACGACTTTCTCTTAGTTGCCTAACTAAGTTCTTCAATAGTTTCATGTCTCTGGCGAGTTGGGCGACGATTTCCACACCAAAAAGTTCAATGAAAGATCCCAAACAAAATTTGGTTTTCGCTGCTAGACGTCAAGTTTGTTGCAAGTTGCTAGTTGCTAGTTGCGAATTGCGAGTGGTAGCTGCAACCAGACGCAAATCTAATGCAAGTTTTGCGGCATATTGCAAAACTTCTGCTACACTTTGTCACTTATGCACATTGCTAGAGAGCGTGTCCTCTATCTATGACCATACTTAACCTCCGGCTTGTTTAGCCGGCTATAAACTTAAAGTTCAAGTGGAGTTTGATGTGTTGTCTGGTGCATGCACAACAAGTGTGTTGCATGAACTGATTAAAAACTGTTGTGGCATACCCATGCAAGTCGGTCTCAGCTAACCCTGTCTCCATGCCTTGTTTGGCTTGGCTTGAGGCACAAATTGTTCTTTAATTACTTGCCGGCAAACAAAGTCAAATGAAGTCGCTTATGAATGTTGGCTCATTGCTATGCAGCATCAACAGATGCCACAAATGCGCAACAGAACTTAATCAAATGCCACTGAATTACGGTTTGGCTTAGCCCCAAGACACGTCTTCCACCATGCTAAAAGCCTTTCTATGTGGAAAATATTCATGCTCTAATGCCAGGGGACGCTCGAGTATATGGGGTGAACGGCAACAGGGATTCGGGTGGCAACGGGGTTCACAAATAAACGTTATATTTGATAAATAGTCGATTCGCCGGATAGCATGCGATATCTAATTAATCATTGCGTCCAACCAAAACTTGTTGTCTGTCGCCAAAGTTCCTAATCAGAAATTCAAGAAACCAAACGTGCCACGTCAAAGCATAAGGAAATAAATCGCATCGATTATATAATATTATTTTTAGTTGTCGTTCTTGTTACATACATCATTAATTAAGCAACATAATTATTTCTACGCGTAGAATAAAGAAAGCTTTAATCGCAAGTGCAAAAGTATCATAAATCTTTGCGACATGTGGAGAGGAACACAGCGCTTAAGTTCTTTCGGTTAATGGTTTATTATCCGACAGCAGTGAACTTTTTATGAAAGAATCGTGCATTGTTTTACATGTACATCGAATAAAGCTTAAATGCACTTCTTTACCCTGCACCCATAAAAATATTCTAAGATCCACGAATAACTATGTAGATTGATGGATTTTAAACTATAGTAAGATAGTTTAGTCGCAAACAGATTTATAATTAAAAAGTAAAAGCAAAAAAATTTATTTTGACACTTATAAAATTTTGACAAACAAAAATTTTCAACAGAGAATTGAATCAATTAATTAAATAATACAGGTTAAAACTGAACCAATTTGTAGTTAAATTGAGCACAGTGCTTAAATTTGGAACTTAAAAAAAGAGGTTAAACTGGGTTTGGGGATAAAATTGATACATTTATTGCTTCGTTATCGTTGTTATGGCGAAAAGGGAAACCAACAAAATGCTGCGCTTAATTCGAAAGCATTTGGCTTTTATCCACTGAACAAATTGCACCAGAAACCGCAACTTGTGGCAACTGATTACAAAACGTGAATGATGAAGAAATTGATTTTACGCAGCAGCTAAAAAAATCTATGGGAATTATTGTCTCAGCAAGGGTACAAAATATGAGAATTTGAACATTGTTTTATATTTTGCTCAGATACTATTTGGTGGAGATAAAGACAAAAAATAAACAATAAAAACGTTTCGCGTCAATTGTTGTGTCATAAAATCAACATTGAAGCCATCATCCAATGGCTTTCAATTCGCTCCTTGATCGATGGCATTCGACGCAAAACAATAAAATGCACAATTAATCAAAAACAGTTGCCAATGTTGATTGATGCGCTACGTGGTGGCAGTATTTGGTTCCTATATGCCATACACGCGAATCCTTTACGCCAACTAACGATATGATAACAATAATCCCCCTCACCAACTACCACCAACGTCCTGCCCAAATAGCCCAACGGAAGTAATCGCGATAGTTTGATGCCATTACCATTACCACACTGAACTGTACTGAATCGAGCCTTTGCATATTTATACTCACATATTGGGGCCCATTTCCATTGACTTGCAGATTTATGCCACCCATAACGCCATCGACGTGGAAAACGGCCCGCAATGCGGATCGATTCTCGCCAGTTTGCCCACAAAATGTGCCAATACCGCCCAATGGTCCAGAGGCTCTGCTTGAGGTCCCGCGCTCCCGTCTCGCCCAATTGCGGCGTCTGCTGCCGCTGCTCAAGAACCAATCGGAAGACTGCTTATACCTTAATATCTATGTGCCCTACGAGACGCAGCGAACCAGACGTAAGTTATACAATTCATTAATAATCAACTATTTACTTATTCAGTAAGCAAATATTTACGAGTTAGCTAACGGTATTAACATGAACATGTTTTTACAAATGTCAAGCAAATTAAGCATTAATTTCATATGTTTGTTTGATTCGCAAAATAAACACAATTACATGTTAAATAATTTATATTAGTTTTACTTTCAATTATACGTTTTTTGAAACGCTAAAAAGCTTGATTAAAAGTTAAAGTGATTCCTTTGACAGTGTAATTAATGCCCCTAAGGGAAATGAAATATTTTACCTATACAAACAACTTTCTCATTGAACAAACAGTTAAACAGTGTTAACCGGTGAAAGGTTGGTAGAGTTAAGAGCAATGGCAACGTAACTTTCAATTCCGTAGTGCATTGCAGTTGATTTAAACAACTACTGCATGCTCTGCAGAATTGGCAGCTATTTTAACCACACACATCATAAATACTCTAACTATAATTAATAAGTATTGACTTATATAAGTATATTTTTTGTATATCACATGCCATAAAACTCTCTCTCTCTTTTCTTTTTCAGCTGATAATGAGGGTGTTAATGATAGTTCGAGTTCAAGTTCAAGCGCGAGTTGGAGCTCAAGTTCGGAGCCGTTGCTATCCACTGTTGTTTTTGTGCAAGGTGAATCGTATGAGTGGAACTCGGGCAATCCCTATGATGGCTCCGAGCTGGCTGCACATGGCAACGTCATCGTTGTGACCATCAATTTTCGCCTTGGCATCTTTGGTTTCCTCAAAACCGGCGGCAAGGAGAGCGCCCAGGGTAACTTTGGTCTAATGGACTTGGTAGCTGGCCTCCATTGGCTCAAGGAGAATCTACCTGCCTTTGGTGGCAATCCGCAGAGCATAACGTTGCTTGGCTATGGCACAGGAGCTTCCCTTGCCAACATATTGGCCGTGTCGCCAGTTGCCAGTGGTAGGTTGCATTACTTTTATAACTAGAAATTGCTTTTATTATTTCTCTTTCGATTTTTATTTCTAGATCTTATGCAACGCGCTGTGTTAATTAGTGGTACTGCTCTCTCCTCTTGGGCCATACAGAAGAATCCGCTGTTTGTGAAGCGACGTGTTGCGGAGCAAACTGGCTGCCATGGCGACATGCTCTACGATGATCTGGCGCCCTGCTTGCGTACCAAAAGCGTTGCGGAATTACTTTCTGTTAAAATCGATCATCCGCGGTAAGCAATAGTAGTAGATTTAAAGGCCGCTTTCCACTTACCTATGTTTGTAATTGCATGCAACTTTTATGTCGCAACTGCTTTGCACAACACATTGTATTGAAATACAGTTTGATAAGCATTACGTTGAATGTTGCACGCTACCAAATGTCGAGTTCACAATTTTGCAAATAACAATTTTAAAAACTGTTTGGAAACAGGCCTTTAAGTTATTTGCTCAACTTAAGGTTATTTAAATAATGCAAACATATTTATTATCAACCCACAGCTTTCTTGTTGGGTTTGCTCCATTTGTGGATGGCACTGTCATATCGCCCAACACTGATGCCATGTCCAGCACTGCCCTGCCCCTGGGCTCAGCTATTGTTAGGTAAGTGACATTGAACTCCCAAAGTTTATAGCTCGTCTTTTATTTTGGGAAACCTACAGTACTTCAGGAATTGAATATGCCAACTTTCCCAAACGTGACCTCATCTTCTGTTTAACATCTGTGGAATCCTATTTGGATTTAAGCGCCCAGGACCTCGAATTTGGTTTTAATGAAACCCGCAGGGATCGCATTTTGCGTACTTTCGTTCGCAACAATTTTCACTATCATTTAAACGAAATATTTGCGGTGCTTAAGGTAAATAGAAAAAACAGTTAATTAAACTACATGTTTACTAAATTGTATTCTTTTTTTTTAAAAAAAATAACCACTTTGTAGAACGAGTATACGGACTGGGAGAAGGCCATACGGAATCCGTTGAGCGCCCGGGATGCAACGTTGCAATTTCTGAGCGATGGCCACACGGCAGCGCCACTAATCAAATTGGGTTATATGCACAGTTTGCGAGGAGGTCGAACATATTTTGTGCACTTTAAGCATCGCACCATCGAGGAGGAATATCCACAGGTGAGTGTTTTAATTTTCTCTCTCTCTCTCTCTCTCACACTGACCTCATAACCTTGACCTGTGAATGCTCTAAATTTGTGTTCAGCGAACTGGTTCAGTGCGCGGCGAGGATGTGCCTTTCTGGTTGGGCTTGCCAGTCTCTCCCCTCTTTCCGCACAACTACACAACGCAGGAACGTCAGATTGGACGACTCATGCTGCGCTACCTGGCCAACTTCGCCAAAACAGGGTATGACTTTTTGAACTATGAACTTTTTGTAAGGAGTAAAATGTTATTTGTCATCACACAAACACATCGAACAGCAATCCGAACCAATCGACGTCAAGCACTGGACTTAGCCAAAGTCGAGTTCCAACACATTCACAACGCAAACGCTCAACGCGATATATGGATGCGATGGCATCTGGCGAGGCAATCAATCTGGCCATCATCTACAATCAGCGTCGCAGCAATGCTATGCATGAGAAACGTTCGTATATAAGACGACGTTTGCGTAGCAACGATGGCTTCCCAACACAACCAGGTCTTAGTAATGAGCTGGAGGCTGGAGGTGGCTACGATGGCGATGAGCTGCCCTTCTGGGATGCCTACGATGTGGTCAATCAGCTGTACATTGAGTTGGGTAGGTAGTAACTTTTGATTTGCTCAATTTCCCATTCCCTTCACGTCTTTTAACTTGTTTTCCAGGCAACAAGGCAAACATCCAGAGTCACTATCGTGGCCATAAGTTGTCCATGTGGCTTAATCTAATACCACAGCTGCATCGTCACTTTAACATTAATGATCAGTCGATGCGGCATCATCAGTTCCAGGATGACCTCAACAATCGCGATCTCTATGAAGGTAAGCTAGAACAAAACCAACCCGAACTATCCGAACCAATAAATACTTTCGTTGTTGCTATAGGCGTGGTGCGACCTCAGCTGCAAACGAAGCCGACCGAAGATGACAATATCCTGATAATACAAACGACTCGCACCACAACAACTCCCCTGCCACCGCAAACCCCAAAGCCAGACACTACAAATGCAACCAATGCTTTAAGTGCAACAGGTGCAACAGCAACCACAGGTACAAAATAATAAAAACTTATTTCCAAAACTTTTATCTCCATGTATTTTGTTCTTCTACCAACAGAATGTGGCATTGATGGCGCAATGTCTGTGTCCGAATTAACTACAACACAAGCACCCAAGGACAATCGCACCCGTACAAAAGTCGAGACACACAAGGATTTGGCAACAGCATCAACGGGCATTATTGGCAACTTGGAACTGTTGCGTCGCTTGAGTGGCAAGCAATTCCAAAGCTATACGACAGCGTTAATAGCGACTGTGGCCGTTGGATGTTTTCTGCTCATTCTCAATGTTTTGATCTTTGCGGGCATCTATCATCAGCGGGAGAAGAGAGCACGCGATGCCAAAACGAAAGAGGAACTGCAGGATACAGGCGATACAAGTAAAAACTCCAGTGTGCTTAAGCTCAATGCTGGCAATGATGGCAATGACGCCTATACGTTGAGTGGTGCCGTCGTGGACAGCAAGGGTGGTGGAATGGGTGTGGTCTTTGGCGAGTATAGTTGCTACGATGAGAAGACGAAACAGTTGAAGGAGGAGAAGTTGCTTGTGGAGTTGCCACCAGTGCCACATGCACAGGCACAAACCACACTACTGATGGACAGCTGGGAGGCGTGCTCAACCAGCACGCTGGATCTGCTCAAGACGCGGCCACAGGCTCATCCAAGTGGCCAGAGTCAGATCGAGATGGTCAGCTACAATGCACTGCCCCTGGCAACAGTCCTAGAGGCAAGTCCTGGCCATGCATCAGTGCCTGGCAGCAAACGTGGTTCCTTTCTGGACAGCAGCGGACAGCTTCAGTTTGATTATGCCGTACAGTCATCCGATCAGATGTCCTTTAAGGCCATCGAAGACGCTGTCAAAGCTGCAGCTAGTGGGGATTCGGATATTATGCGGGACGATGATATACCCGAACCTCCGCCACCACCACGCTCCTTCCTAGCTGCCCAACAGCAACAACAACAACATCAACATCAACAACAACAACAAATGGGCATACTGCGTCAGGCGGGAGCTGCGGGTGCAGCCAGTGGATCGGGAGGTAGCGGTGGCAAGAAACGTGTACATATTCAGGAAATTTCTGTCTAAAACAGATGCCTCTCAAATATTTAGCTAATGGAATTTCAGTTCTGCTCACACATTAGTACTTCAAGTACTTAATCCCTAAACATACAAAATAAACTACGAAAAACGAAAAACCAAAATCAAAAAAAAAAAAAACATAAAAATCAAAAACAAATACTTTCGGTTTTCTACCTTCTTTCTCTTACACAGACTTTTTTCTTAAACTTATCTCTACTTTGCCGTAGTTTGTGTCCAACAAAAAAAAAAAAAATATATAAGAAAGAAAATTTGTTATGAATGTGTCTAAGTGTATATGTATGTACTTATTGTCTGTTTGTACATTATGTAAATGTTCCTTGTAGTCGTGTTGCGTACATAAACTAATTAAGTGTATGTAGGCTTCATAAACTATTTATATAAATATATATGTATGTATTTTATAATTATTATTGTATCGTATTATATGTATATTGAGATTGTTTTCCATATATAATATGTATATGTGTGTGTATAGTTTATGTTTAGTTAATTTGACTATGGTTAGGATTTAATAATTTATTACAATATTTGCTTGTTATTTAATTAATAATTAGCGAGATCAAAAACCGAATAAAAAACGTGTGAACAAGTATGTGTAACAAGCTTTTAATTATTATAACTAAATATGATATACACATTATATATATGCATATATATATATATATGTAATACACTTAATGTATTTACAATTAAAGGTATTGTAAAATATTTAATCTATTTGTATGAAATACACATGTAATAAAATATACTTATGTATACTCGGCATTTTGATCAGGTTTTATTGAACAAAACGCCAACAATTGTTGTTTTTGTTTGTTCAATTTATTATGTTTTATTATAACTGAAATTTGTTTTGGCCTAAGGAAAATTAAGTGAAATCGGATTATTAAAACAGTTCGCTTAACAAATAGTTGTAGTAGATCATTTAAAATTTCATATCACCTTTAAATAAGTTTGAATTTGAAAAGTTTTTCAGGTGGCAGATGTGTTTTTCGATCCCGCCACTGTTCTAGCTTACCTTGTGTATCAAAAATCGGTGGTCTTAACAATAATTTGTACAATCAACAGTTTAAGCTTGTCAGTAATTTAAAAACTAAACGGGTTCTTTTTTTATTTTTTTCGTTTTTTTCAATGGTTGCACAACATTGTCCGTCTTAATTACACTCTTGCGTTTGCTGGCCTTTTTCTTTTTGAACGACGCCTCAGCTTCTATTATTGGCTCCGCTTTAATAAGATCCACCAGAGCATCGAGCTCTATGTGGGGCGTTTCTGTTTCCTCGTCCTCAAATTTAGTAGATTTATTCTGGGAAAATATGATAAGATATAACTTGATAGTCTTACAATGTAAGTTATGTTCACTCACCTGAGAAGGTTCGGTTCCGTCAACCAACAGTTCGCCCTCAATATATGGCATCACGTTGCCTATATTAAAATCATTGATTCGAAATGTGATTTCCTGGTCCATGACAAAGACATCTCGGTTTTCTTTCTTATTCGTGAAGCGTATGGTTGTATTGAAGACTCTGTATATAATGGCGCTGATTTGATGTTTTGATATATGTCGCACAACGCCATGGAGCACAGCGCCTGTTACTGGCCTGAACACATAGAAGTCGGCTTTGATAGCCAAGTGCAACGCTGGATCATCTGAGCGTAATCCCGCTGTATGGCCCAGCACCTTGATGTTCGTAATGCCTAGCACAATGCCATTCAGCTTAGCATCGTAAATGCCAACTTTTGTGCGGATGAGCAGCTCGTGTAACGCATGCTTGAAGTTGGCCATACCGTATGGATTCATTGATAGGTGCAGATCTGTTTGAACGCAACGCACACATGACTCTGTGTTGGCGGCATACTCTTCCAGCTCTTGCGTGGTAAACTTGATGTATTTCTGAAGTATTTTGGCCATTCTATTCAAACACAGCTCGGTGCACTTGCAACCACATGAGATTTTGGTGTTGCGGTGTTGCTCAATAAAACATTTGCTCCAGGCACTGTGTCAGCCCTACAAAAACTATCGCAGCACGAACCATTGAAATAAGAAATCGCACTTACCGTGATCAAAATATATCGATAGCTGTACATATTGCGGCACATGGTAATTTGAAACAATTATCGTTCATTGAGCAATAAATAATTAACATCAGAAAATTTAATCACAGAAATAAAAATTATTTTCTAAATACTTGATTACCAATAATTAAAAATATATGATTTTTGATTTGAGTATTGTTACCAGATTGTTAAATGCAATCAAGTCAATTTATTCTTTGAGTTTTATTAAACGAGTTTATTTCACCATATTTATTGTGAAACGGCACAAACCAATTAAAACACTTTGAATTGACTTAATGGATAGCATTCGTTTTATTCGCGAATGAAATGATCTTACATATTTTTGCCTTCAATGTAACATTATAAATATATTTTAATTACGAAAACAATACATACTATTTTACAGCTTTTACTGAATATATATACAAAATGAGATAAAAAAATATTAAGATTTAATGCGATACCTTAAGACGCACTTTTTTATTATTAATTTTTCAATAAATTTCACTGTGTTAAGAAATATAAGTTGGTTTTCTTGCGTTCGGTTATCTTTTGTGGAATTAAATAGGAACAAGCCTCAACGATATTGAGACTTTTTTCGAAATGCTTAATGCGCAACAACTTAAAAAATATGATATATTCTTAGAGTTATAAGAATGTGAGCTTTGTTCACTTTAAATGAGGAAGATATTAGTGCCGGCGTTAAGCTGATTGAATTGTCAAACATTTGCGATAGCATTCTTGTTTCGATCGCTAATATTATTGAATTTGGCATGCGATGCAAACGGCGTTCGCATGCGTCGCGTAAAGGAGCGCAGGCAACGTTGGCCGTCGAGTGGATCCGAAGTGGTTGCTAGAAGGGAAACTTGAGTAAATAAGTAATTAGTTTAGATTTAATCGAAATAAAGAGCTGCTATTCAGCCAGCTTACCTCGCTGTTCGAGCATTTTAATTTGTTTCTTTGCTTCCCTTAGCTTGTTCATCAGTATCTCGTTCTTGCGCTTTTCAACTGTCAGTTCCAAACCAAGCTGTAACTTGCTCTTGGAGTCCACGGCGCTCAAGATGCTGCAAGAAATCAATGTTAGATTGAATAAGAAGAACAATTTCAATTTAAGTATAAGAGATATAATAGCCAAACGATTTTTGTTATTCACTTACGGATGACTGTATATGGACATGGAGCTGGGCCTCTCGTTTGGCTCAGGATGCATCATTTTCGCAATTAGTTCATTGAAATCCTTGCTAAGGGTTGGAATTGCGGGCACCTCACCATTGCGCAACATGTGCCATTCGGGCCCGTTTTTTGGCAGCGGTCCGCCACCTGCAACCTCAAACAGCGTAATGCCCAACGAGAAAATGTCGGCCTTGAAGAGATTACTATAGTCCTCCTGAAGTATCTCTTTTGGCAGATAACGACAGTCGCCCTCCTCAACGTGCGGCTCCTTCACAGACGTCACATGGCCCAAATCACCAATTTTGTAGGTAACAAGATTCTCGGAACTGCGCAACTCCTCGTACACACTGTCCATACCATCATCATCCTTGCTGGCTGCTGGTTGCTGCTTCTGATGTGAATTGGCAGGGTCAGCGCATAGCTTGTACGCGGTGGGATTCATTGTGGAAAATATGTTCTCTGGCTTGATGTCCATATGCACCAGATCATTGGAATGTATATAGCGTAGGCCTTCAATAACATGCATTAGCAATATCTTAAGCTCGGATTCACCCAGACATTGCGCCTGGATACGCGCATGCACGCTGCCACCATCACAAAACTCGTTCTGTATCAGCATATGATCGTCCTCCGCCCACGCCGAATAGTAGCGTACCACATTATCGTGCTTGCCAAGAACCGCATGAGCCCAGACCTCGTTCAACGCGCGCTTTCTGTGTTTGTGGATAAATGAAAGATATTAATTTAAAATAAACTTGTGTGTTTAGCAATAAGCGCATCTTACTCAAATGAGCTGCCCGCAACAGGTTTCTTGCTCTTTTTAATCGCATAGATGCAACCATCCAAACGATTGACGCATTGAAAAACGACACCAAACTCGCCGACACCAATGACGCTGACCTGCATAAACTCGCGCTTGAAGCGACTGATATTTGTGTCATGAAGTGCCAAACGTTTGGGCGCCTGCTGATGTATATCCCGTGCCGCATCAGCGCGGCCCGCATTGTCTAATGGGCCGTCTTCGTCACTCGGCTCGCTGAGCAGAAACTTGAGATTCTCACGGCCAAATTGAGTGCGACAGCGCTTCTTGTTGTGTGCCATTAAACCTAGATAATTCGAGTAAAATATGAGATAAGGTATATGGTATATGTTATAATGTTAGCACTCACTGTCAGGTGTAAAGGGATTAACATTAGCGGTGTCTTGCGGCTGCATGCTCCTGTGATTGTGCAGCGGCAGTGAACGCGGACGTTCGAGATTCTCGTGCGGCTTTCCGGCACCTTGAGCTGCAACGGCTCCGGACAAATGATTGCTAAAGTTTGTTGTTGACTTTTGCAAGATGGTCTTTGGCGTTGCCGGTGTATTGAACAAACGCAGTGCTCGAACCTTCTGGCAAGGCGGCGACATGTCCATGTCTCGTTGTGCATTGGCGATCGGTTTCTTGTTGTTGTTGTTGTTATTATTGTTATTATTTAGCGGACTTTCCTGCGGATCCTTGTCAAAATCATCGTCGGCAAAGCGCAGCTTGCGTGGATTAAATACGAGCGGCGATGGGGATCGCGATCGCATTTCGACGCTTGAGTCGAGCTGCTCGAGCGAAGTTTCGTCCGCACTGATGACGCTCGTTTCGTGCTTGGACAAGCGAAAAGCCATTGCCATAGCAATTTTGAATTCACGTTACACTTTTCCGATTTGTTTAAATGCACTTTCTATTAGTTTTGCTACAAATTAATCAATTTTGAAAAAAATAAACAAAACAAAAACACAAAACAGCATTAAGTGTAGGAATGCGAAGCGCAGTTGATCATGTATCGATATATTTGTGGATGATCAATCCGATTGCAATATGACAAAGCCAGCGCGATATGTGTGGTATTTCCTGCGATATCAACTATCGATATGTTTTAAAACTGAAGATCACACACGGTTACTTTGGATAATTTATGCAAACACTAAAATAGATTTTGATTTGCATTTTACAAACTTATCGAATTATTCTGACTACTTCATGAGCAAGTTCAAAGTGATCTTAGATTGCTTGTAGATGTTATTAAAAATGAAGAGAGACGTTTTCAATAATTTTAGTTTCGTTAAATTTTGCAAATTATTCCTCTACAATTTAATTACAATTTGCATTGTATCTAATTAATTAATTAATATTAATTTCAATATGTTTGTGGTACAATCTAAAGATAATTGGCTATATTGTTTTAAAATAATTTGTATTATTTTAAAGTTTTAGCACTCATCCAACTTTTGTAATCTGAAAAGAGTAGAATTAACCTAGATTATAAGAAAAAACATTTTTGGCATTTGATTTATTGATTGAATAATTATGTATTGTAGGTTGTTTTTTTTTTGTTGTTTTAACGCATCTGGTACATACAAATACGCATTTCAAAAGAGTCATACATTAATATTATAATACTTAACTATGACGTAATGTATGAGAAATCTGAATTTGCAATTTAGTTTGCTTAATTTATATGAATATTAAAAAACACCTTACAAACTTGAAGTGAAGAAATATCATTGGGGGGGCACATTCTGTATTCAAAGTTCAGTGATAAGTTACATTTTAAAATTGACACGACGATACAATTTCAGTTGTCGAAATGGAACTTTATTTTAATATCCCTACAACAAAATTTTAAGCTGCCTCATTAATTTTCTCTTTTTTGAATACAAAACATTCTTAGCCTGATATATATGTATTTGTCTGTATTAATATGTATGTAGGTGTGTGTGTGTTTTTCTGGGTGGAGAAACATAAATATAATCAGCAGTATGACTAGATCGACATTCTAAGTTTCTTTCGGTTCGATCTATTGTTTTGTTTGATTTTTTATTATTATTATCTTGTTAACTTTGTGTACATAAACTCCAAATCGAAATTTGTTCTATGTGGCATTTAAATTGGGGAATCGTGCAGCGGACAAAAAAAATAGGGAGTATGCGTGATTTTATATATACTTATGTATGTGTGTATGTATGTATGTCTATTAATCTATAGATTATATTCTTAGCTAAGAATGTGGGCAACTAAATGATTTACTGCCTCTCGAACATTTTTGTTAGATGCAAATAAGGTTGTTTTTTACGATTTGAGGAATGAAGGAGCAGCAGGTTGAGCCCAATTGGTTAATGGTCAAAATCATTTATTTCTGCACCGCTAATCCCTGGACATGGAACGCGACACAGACGAGTCGCCACGACGTCTCAACGGCGAACCACGACGCGGTGGCGGTGACGGCGATCGTGAGCCCCTATCTCTGTCATCATCGTCCTCATCATAGCGTCGCTTCACTGGTGGCGGTGAGTCAACCACACCGCTGCCATTGCGATCATGGTCACTGTAACGTGATACCGAACCGTTCTCATCACGTCCATTCTCGCGCGAACGTCCCGAACGACGGCTCACTGAGCCCACGGGCGAGCGGCTGCGCGAACGAGTGCCAGATTTGGAGCGAGTGCGACGACGTCTCGATGTGCTGCGAGATCTGCTTAGCGAGTTGCTTCTGCAATGAGTTGAAAATTAAATAGAAATATTACAAATTTTGTAAGAAGAAACAAACTTAAATGGAACTAAGACAAAATCCAGACTATTAATATCGTTTTAAAGAAAATAGATAACTTTATTTGTCAACTTTAAGCTTCCAGTTTATTCCGATTCGAATACAATATAAAATGCAATTAAACTTAGTGTAGATTGGTTAATAGAGATCGAGATCGCTTAACCATGCTTCTTGCCACCTTTCTTGTAATGCTTGTGACCATGTTTCTTGCCGCCCTTTTTGCCATGCTCCTCTTTCTCCTCATAGCTGTCGCCGTACTTGTGCTCCTTCTTGTACTTCTTGTGATCCTCGTCGTGATGACCCTTCTTGTAGTGTCCCTCATGCTTTTTGTGACCCATCTTTTTGCCGCTCTCGTGCTTTTCACCCTTCTTGTGCTCGCCATGATCGGCCTCATGATGCTTGTGCTCCTTGCCGTACTTCTTGTGATGTCCGCCCTTCTGTTCGTCATCATAGAACTTCTTCTCCTTGTAGTATTCGTCCTTGTTGAATTTCTTGTGGTATTCCATCTCTTTGTGGCCCTTCTTGTGCTTTTTCTTGTGGTGATGCTTGCCGCCCTTCTTGTGAGCACCGTGCTCATGCTTCTCGCCGTGCTCATCCTTTTCATCGTAGTGTTTCTTCTTCTTTTCACCCTTATCGCCATGATGATGCTCATGATCCTCCTCTTCGTGATGTTTCTTCTCATCCTCTTCCCATTCCTTGTGCTCCTTGTGGCCATGCTCGCCTTTGTGTTCCTCATCGCCATATTTCTTCTTCTCATGCTTTTCACCACCCTCTTCTTCCTCCTCGGAGGATGCTTCCTTCTTCTTCTTTGCTGCCACGTAGGTCAGCAGCAGCGCCAACACCAACAGCAGCTTCAGTTGGCCTCTCATTCTGTTCAATAACTGAGCGCTCTGGCCACCCATCGGGTTGGCTTTTATATTTGGATTTGAATCGGCTTACCGCAAAGTCCGCAGACTCGTCGAGTGATGCAAGACATCTTCGACCTGAAACTGTTGTAAATTTGCCGCTTGATCGCGCATTTAAACACCTATTTTTTGTTGGTAGATAGTAGATCGTAATCAAACCTATTCCAACTTACAGTGGGCCACAATGTTGTGATCTCGGCTTAATGACAATTTAAGTGTTTAACCCTTTCACTTATGGTAAATCATATATGCAAAAACTACAACTAGAAACCCACAAATAACAACATGAAGAATATATAATATTTATAGAAAAGTAAATCAGTTAAATGTTTATGGTTTGTTTGGCATGTTACACTTTTTATTTCTAATGTAGTACACACAACAATTAAAACTGTATTGTATTTGTATGCTGTATAAAACTAAAATTGTAATCGGCTAAAAACTATAAACCTATGAACCTAACGATAGATATATAAGCTCCAAAACAACAACAGCTTATTCTTGATGTTTCGACTTCTTCTTTTTCTTGGGGGGCTGCTGGGCAGAAGTTTCAGCCTCTTCAGCCTCGGCTGCTGCTGCTTCCGGCGCTTCTTCATCCTTTTGCTTATTCTTCTTCTTCTTCTTTTTCTTTTCAGTTTTCCAGTCGGACCCATCAGCAGCAGGACCAGCTGCTTCCTCCTCAGCATCAGCCTCCTGTTTGACGGGCGTTTCAGCTTCCGAATGTTTGCGTTTCTTCACCTGCAACGTATTATCCGCCTCCGGTTGATAGGTGAACACCTCACTAAAATTTGTTTAAAAGTTTTGATTATTAAATGGTCAACCGAAAAAAAAGTGTTGAACATTTGGAAAAGTAGAAAACTCAATCAGACAGCCAAGGTGTATCGTCACTGTAAAATCAGGAAAATGCGAAACCTTTGTGGAATCATCATATGGAGTGTTTCTACTTGACCAAAATAAACAACAACAACAAAGAGTAAGAGATATAACACACCTTTTAGCTTGATACTTTTCAAACTTGGCCTTGGCTTTGCCTGTGCCCGAAAGCTTGTGAAGATTGCCCTCCTCAAGTAGACGCAGCCTTGCCTCCAGTTTCACCTTGTGTATGGCACCCATCTCAAAGGTGGCCTCCTCACCAAAGGCATCGACACGCGTGGCTAGCGACGCTTTAGCGGCCAGGGAACGTGACATTTTGCCCTTATTCTTTTGACTCGCCTGACCCACCAGCTGGGCGTGATAGATAAGACCGTATTTGGGCGTATCCTTCTTGGTTTTGAGTGCGCGGAAAAGAGCTTTCTCAGCGCCCAAAATTTGCACCGTCGATGAGGGATGCTTGGCGAGATTTATTAACGAACCAGCATGGGCAATTAAGCGTGCGCCAACAGTATCGCCAACCAAAACAGTTAGGTTAGGTGCCATTGCCATCATGCGTGCCTTCAGGTAGTCATAGAGATGTGTGCGATAATCGTTGATGGAAATGATTTCATCGCACAAGCACTGAATGTTCATCACATCTTCGTCACTGATTTCAGTGCCCATTGAAATTTCGGCTGCTTCCTTGACTTGCTGTTCCACATCTTCGGGCAGAATGTCGGACAAATCTGTCGTTGACATATTATCTCGAGTGCCCACTAGTTTAATCGTCTTCACAAACGCAACGTTGTCGGTAATCAGCTTGCCAAGTTCGGGGAAATGCCAGCCATACCATTCCCGAGCGCGCATCATATAGTTATTCAACTCCTTGTCCAGATCATCGAGCAGACACTGCGCCTGCACAATCATAGTGTCAATCTTGTCCGGCGAGAACTTTAGCTTGTAGCGGGATAGAGAATGGGCCAGACCCAATGCCATGGCGGTCATTTCGCGCTTGGGCAGACCACCGAGCAGACTGTCCGCCTGCTGGCGTATGCAACGCATTAGCTCCTGCACGCCCGTGTTGTACACACACTGCACAGAAAGTTTTTCCTTGATGGCTGTACCCAATTTGGCATCTGCCACAAGCAGGGATGACTGCACTTCATCAACTAGCAGCTTTTTTAATGTTTTCTTTAGCGGCTTTGATACTTTGCCTTCGACTGCTGCTGTGGCAGCGGCCAGTGCCTCTGTAGTGTCATTGAATTTCTCAAAATGCTTTAATTTAAGCAATTTGTTCGCCTTTTCGGGTGTCTCAAACTCCAGATACAAATTATCAACCTGCTCAAGTTTCTTTTGGTCGAGAAGCTTGAAAATTGCGTAGCCCGCCGGCGTTTCATATAACACAAACATTGTGCACACTTAATGCAACAACTTATGTGAAAAATATTTTCTTTGTCGCGCAGCTAACACAAACTTAACCTTCCAGAGTCTAACGCCGCGTGTAAAAGAAAAATCCAATATGGGGTCTGCAAACACGTGCATCTGGGTGCGCCAGTGTTGCTCTTCAACGCGAAAAAGATACGATAGTGAGGTATAGTTGCGTCAAACATATCGATAAAAAATAAAATGAACTGCGCGGTTTTACATATTTGTTCACAATATCACGAGTGCCAAATAAATATTTTTAGCATTTTTTTTTACAAAACAATTTCGATCTAGAAAAAGTAGCTTAGCCTAAGCAAAGCCTATGAATAAGATAATAAATAAGTCGCGCGCATTTGCGATGAATTTAAATGTGTACGCACTTTTAAAAATTCACCGCAGCCAAACTCACCGCACTCCACAACAATTTTAAATTTTATGTGCAACATCCAGGGCACATACAAATGTGTGTACATACATACTGATGTACTTTTTTATAGGATGTAAAATTTATGAATGAAATTGTTAACTAACCTGCGTCGTTGTCTAGCCTTGCGCTCGCGGCAATGGCGCGCAAAATGACCGCGCATACCGCACTCATAGCATTTATCGTCGCTACGACCGCCGCCTCGGTCACGTCCTCCTCCAAAACCACCACCACCGCCGCCGCCTCCACCTCCTCCTCCTCCACCACCACCTCCGCCACCACCACCGCCAGATCGGGCATATTTTCCTGTGGACAACTCTACACGAGCTCTGCGACCACACAATTGTCGACCATCCAGGCCGCGGACTGCATCGGCTGCATCCCTGGCGCTCTCGAACTCCACAAAGGCAAAACCTGGTGGATTGCGTGCAATCCAAACACTGCGCAGACTGCCATACGCTCCAAATACATACTCTAGGTCGTTTTTGCGTGCATTATTGCCCAAATCGCCAACGTATACTTTCCTGTCGCTAGGATGCCGCGACATTTTCTGGCTTGGCTTTTTTGTTGCTTAGGCGCTGTGAAAATGGCAAGCAGCGCAGAAAAAATCGATTCGAGTGCAAAAGTTGCGCGTTCCGTCGCCCCTTTGTTAAAAGCGCATTCGGTTAATAGAAATGAAGGTTGGTTATCATTACTTTTGCGGTAATGATGTACAATTTTTTGTAATTTAGGCACTATATTATTTTCGGCACAAAAAATTTTTTTGCCGACTCGCAAAATGGTTAGGTGAGTGAACTAAACTGAGCTGTTCACAGAACGGAGCACTAGTTGTTCTTTTCCGTTCAGGGCGAACAAAATGTAAACAACAAATGAACCAGTTTTATAAATGTGAGACCGTAGCTTGCAGATTAGATACTTTGTTACCGTGGTGAGTTTACTCACTATTGATATTGTGCATAAGATCAATGCTTGTCTTCTCTTACGACGGTCATTTCTTAACACTCTACCGTTAAGGTTTAAACAAAGTAACTATGCCTTTCATATTCATTAATTCACAGAAATATATTTTTTTACACATTCAAAGTTGATCGAAGCTTTTATAAAATAATCGATGAAAAAAGAAGAAGCAATAGCTCTTTAAAATTGCAACCAAAGCGATTGTATTCAATCAACAATTCAATAGTGAATGGTAAATGAACCGAATTTTACCATAACTATCAGGGCTACAAACGCAATTTTTAAGCTAGAGACCATTGAATTACTTTAAAGCACTTTTAAGCAAACGGTGGGAAGTTTTTCACAATTTATGACGCTATTATTTTGAACTTGTTTTGGAATTAAGTGTCAAAAATTAATTGCATATTCACTTGAAACGGCGATTACTCCTCTAACGCCCTGAATGATGCGTACAAAATGCAACCATGTGCTACCGATAACAAGAGTGTAGCGGTGATTTGTGAATGGCTACCACCATTAAACGTGGCGGTGGCGAGTTTTCTATCATAAGTTAGGTTATATATCGTATGCATCAAATCATACAATTATTTATAAGCTAGTTTTTTAAGGAAAAAACACTTAAATTTAGTGAATTTGCAGTGCGAAATCTTTAAAAAACCACGGACGAACACTTGGCACAAACGGTAAGCTTAAAGAATAATGCAAATATAAATTTATGTAACTAATTTGGTGCATTAGAAAAACTAAGCCACTGCCTGCCTTTCCAAAATGAAATGTGCGACAGCAGCAGTCTGGTGTAGAAAACATATTTGCTTTGTGGAACAACGGTGCCGCTAACTATGCAGAAATACTCTGCGCCTTTTGCTAAAATAACTTCTTTTGTTTGTGTTTAACTAAAAAAAACTATTATACCCCCCTTTTTTTTAGTACATAAGTGGAAAATTTCATATTTTTATACATACAAAAAAAGGCTATGTATAACAGCACACTAACACATACATACACACAAGACACATCGGCCATTCGCATACACACACATTAGTAAAATATGTATACATACATAGACACGTGTGAGCTTGTAAGTGTAATTGCGAGTGTATGTATAAAAGATTGCGGTGCAAAATACAAAAATCATGCGAATTTTAATAATTGCGTAGTTAGAAAATGCACTAGTTTATCCAAACTACTTAAGCAATATGATGGTGTAAGTTGTGCGCGTTTTTGCCGGTCAAAGTGTCCGCTAATTTACAAGACTGTAAAGAAAAAGATCATGTGGCAAAGTTTCATTTCAAATAATTTCGCTCATGTTTGCGTCTTTTCAAAATCAGTTCTTAAGATTTCTTTGTTAAAGCATTTTTGTCGTCATCGGCGAGACTTCCATTTTGTTTTTTTTTATTTTGCTGCCGTCGCGCCGCCAGCGTTGCTGCTTCTGCTGTTCGTGGTGAATTTCTCGCATTTCATGCAATTCATTGCGTTTGTTTTGAGTTCGTGTTAATATAGAGAATTTAATCGCAACGTCAGTGTAAATTTATTAAAAAAAAAAAATCTGAAACGTGAGAGTTATAAAATGTGTGTGCTATTTAGTCACTAAATTTTAGTTGATTTTGTACATACATACATGCAAGAGTACATAAGTACGTTTTGAGGGCAATGCTTTTTGTATCTTTCTTTTCGTTTTACATTCGCTTTCACATAGCACATGGCGTTGCCACATGGGTTTCTTCACATGTCCGCACGAAACTACAGTCTCGCAAATCTTATTAATTGGTTAAATATAATTTGATTACTTCTGAAAAATATTTTGATCCGACATAAGCAACTACCGAAATACAAATTTTTTTAATTGTGTTATTTGAGGTACATGTATTATTTTCATTTGGTCATCCCAAATTGTCTGGCAATACAGAATAAAAGGCGCGCAAATGTGGTGAACCGGCACTTTGCTTTATGCTTGCCCTTCTGTCCGTTATTCTGTTTTCACCATTTTTACCTTGGAGTAAAAAAAGTTCGTCGTTCTCACGACTCTTCAGTAGGCACTTGTGGTGTGTGCGCGCGTGTAGGTGTTTGTGTGTGTGTGAAAAATGAATGACGCTGTGGCTGGGACATGACTACGCCAACTAAATACGATAGCCTATGTTGTTACACAGCAAAGAGAAAACCATAATAAAATTGTTAAATATACTTTCTCATAGCAAAGTGTAAATAGACAAAACGGCAATCAACGACTAGCGCGCTCGAAGACCGCACAAGAGAGCAAGCAGAGCGTTGCA
This sequence comes from Scaptomyza graminum, assembly GCA_018901835.1. Taxonomy (NCBI): domain Eukaryota; kingdom Metazoa; phylum Arthropoda; class Insecta; order Diptera; family Drosophilidae; genus Scaptomyza; species Scaptomyza graminum. Next base: position 8,548,229 of record JAEIFL010000002.1, read on the forward strand.
AACGCCGAACATTTTGTGAACGTGTACAAAAAGCAGTTAGACGGCAAAAGCAAGCTCTCACATATGCGAGCATTCATACATACATATGAACATATGCATAGATATGTATGTATGTATACCGGCCGGTCGCTGGCTGCGTAGCTGCTTACCTGCCTTTCATAATTATTTGTGCCTATTTTTTTTTTTTTATGGCTTATAAGTGTGTGCACGTACGTTTGTGTGTGTCTGTGTCTCTGTTTGATTGCTGTCATCCGTTCTCTCGTGGCCAATGTGGCCAGAGTTAGTTACGATTTACTTTAAACTGTTGGTATTTCTTTATGCTAATGTTTTGTATTTTCTTTGCATGTTTGTATTTTTCATCACTTTCGCAACAACTGACGCCCGGGGCCAACAGAAAGTTACGTGTAAACGTCGTGGCTTTTGTTTAATTATTTTGAAAAATAATAATAAAAAAAACCTAAAAAAAAACCAATCCCAAAACACGCAACAACAACAGCAACTTGTGTAAAAATCAAAGTGCAAGCAACAAGAAGCAGCAGCAACAACAACAAAAACAACACAGACACCCATAACTTATTTCAGTCCACAAGTGTAAAATAAACAGCAGCAAAATTACGTCAATTATAGAAAACCTACCCGGCGCAATAGCTCACAATCACCAAAACAACATCATGGAAGAAGACGAGAGGGGCAAACTGTTCGTTGGTGGCCTATCGTGGGAGACAACGCAGGAGAATCTCTCGCGTTACTTTTGCCGCTTTGGCGACATTATTGATTGTGTCGTGATGAAAAACAATGAGAGCGGCAGATCGCGCGGCTTCGGCTTTGTCACCTTTGCCGATCCGGCGAACGTCAACCATGTGCTCCAAAGTGGACCGCACACGCTGGACGGCCGCACCATCGACCCGAAGCCGTGCAATCCTCGTACGCTGCAAAAGCCGAAAAAGGGCGGCGGCTACAAGGTGTTTCTCGGCGGTTTGCCGTCGAACGTGACGGAAACCGATCTGCGAACCTTCTTTGGTCGCTATGGCAAGGTGACTGAGGTTGTCATCATGTACGATCAAGAGAAGAAAAAGTCGCGTGGTTTTGGCTTCTTGTCCTTCGAGGAGGAGTCCTCCGTGGAGCACGTTACCAATGAGCGTTACATTAATCTGAATGGCAAGCAGGTGCGTTGATCTCTACTTAACAAAACAAAATATGAAATGTATTGGAAAATTCCGTCATTTAAGTGATAACATACATACATATATATACTTATGTATGTGGTAGCTTAATCTTAGTATTATAAATCTAGATTGCGAAATATGACAATGATCTTCATTATGCATTTTTACAGGTGGAAATTAAGAAGGCGGAACCGCGCGATGGTTCTGGTGGCCAGAACTCGAACAACAGCGCAGTGGGTGGTGCCTATGGCAAGCTGGGTAACGAGTGCAGTCACTGGGGACCGCATCATGCGCCCATCAACATGATGCAGGGCCAGAACGGCCAGATGGGTGGCCCGCCACTGAATATGCCGATTGGTGCACCCAACATGATGCCCAACTATCAGGGATGGGGCAACTCGCCGCAGCAGCAGGGCTATGGCTATGGCAATAGCGGCCCGGGCTCGTACCAGGGATGGGGCGCACCACCTGGCCCCCAGGGACCACCACCACAATGGTCGAACTATGGACCACAGCAGACCCCTCAGGGTTATGGTGGCTACGATATGTACAACTCGACATCGACAGGCGCTCCATCGGGACCATCGGGCGGCACTAGCTGGAACTCATGGAACATACCACCCAATTCCGCTGGGCCAACTGGAGCACCAGGCGCTGGCGCTAGCGCCGCCACAGACATGTATTCGCGTGCTCAGACCTGGGCAGCGGGAGGACCATCGACAACTGGACCTGTTGGCGGCATGCCGCGCACCGGACCCGGCAACTCGGCCTCCAAATCGGGCTCCGAGTACGATTACGGCGGCTATGGCTCCGGCTACGATTACGATTATAGCAACTATGTTAAGCAGGAGGGCGCTTCCAACTACGGCGCCGGTCCGCGGTCAGCGTACGGCAACGACAGCTCCACACAGCCGCCGTATGCCGCCTCGCAGGCTGTCTAAGGAGCCAGCTATAACGAGAGAGAAAAAGTGTGCGCGCGTGTCTCCTGTCATCCTGCGGCCCCCTCCCCCAATACCCCGAATACCGAATAAGGTGAATGATGAAGACAAAAAGATGGTGGTAATTGTAAGCTAAAGCGTCGTCTGTTCGTTTCATAATTTTTAATAGATATTTTTTAATTGAGATCAGATCATGTTGAAATTAATTATTGTAAAACTCTTGTGTACCCCCAACAACAACTAGAACAACATACTTTAAAAACCATAATTTAACACACACACACACACCCATCAAAATACATACACAAACACACACACATACATACATACATACACACACGTATAAATCACATGCAAAATCCCTAGCGAAACAACTGCAAACATTTGGCGGGCGACAAGGTGTAGCAGAGTAGCCAAGGCTCATACAGGAAACAAACAACAATTTTAAGATACTATATAGAACCCACTATAGATATATAGAGAGAGACCCTGCTCGCCTTAGCCACACCTCTGTATATGTTTGCAGAATTGTTCGGGACAAAGAAAGAAAGAAAGAAAGAAAGATAAAATAACAACAACAACAAACAGGGACCTGGCATGGACATTTAGTTGTTAAGGCTGTTTGCGCGCCGACAACACGTTACAAAATTTACCATTTAAAACAAAACAAAAAAACCAAGTAAAGTAAACAACTAGCTAAAAGTTAAACTACATATATAAAGAAACCTAATTAATAAGCGTATGTCGTATGTCGTTTGCATGTAAGCGAAAGTTGAACTTGAAACTAGAATTATATAGTGTTGGAATTATTATTTAGTTAAACAAGAAGATTAACAGATGAGAAACGCAAACAACAAGATAATTTCTGAGGAAAATGCTAATGAAAAAAAAAGAAAGAAAAATCACAAAAAATACGAAACGCTCTAAACAAAATATACATAAAAGAATAAAAAATGGATTAAAAACCTATACACATACTTATACAAACGTAAATTAATAATACAGTTAAAACAGAATAAAAAACAAAAGTCATAAGAGAAACAACAAAAAAAAGAAGAAAAAAAATAGCTAGAGAGAGAGATTGAGAAGAAAAAAGATATATAGAAAAAGTAAACGATGCTTTGAGTTGCGTTGCACATTTTTTAAGATTTTCATCGTTTGCCAAGCAGACAACAACAACAACAACAACATGAACAACAACAACAACAATTAGCCTGTCACTGTGTGTGTTTGTGTGTGTGTGTGACTCACAAACTGCAACACGCACACACGCACGTACACCCACGTATATATATATACATACACGCAAAAAAAAAGGAGGATGAGCTAAAAATAATTGCATATTTTACTGATTATATACATACATATAATTACTTCATATATATTTATATATATATATTATTTACTCTTAATTACTTACATGGTCATTTGAATATGTTTTGTAAACAACAACAACAAGTGAACTAATTCTTAAATAATGCGATTTTACAATTTATTATAAAATAATTACAAAAAACCATTAAGTACGTACACACATATATATATGTATATTTATATTTATATTTTATATATATGTATATATGCTTAGGTACGCTGATACATTTATACACTTACACATTTACATAATAATATATATACAAAAATATGTGTTTATATTTTTTTTTTGCTACTCCCTACAACAAAACAAAAAACAACGTAATTTTTAAATTGTTTTTAACGCGAACATTTACGATACATTTACAATTACAATATACATACATACATATAAACCTTACTCTATTTTTCGGTGATTTATTGCATAGTGTTTTTTCGTATAATTTAAAAAAAAAAAATCTACTTAGCAAACAAGTCCTACAATCATAAATTCCTAATTTAATTTCGTTACAAATATACATATAAACATATGCTTAAATTTTTTATATAGTTATACACTTAAAAAATACCACAATAACAAACTAAACTAACGTAAAAAGTGCAAAATACACAGTAAAAAAGAAACAATGAGAACAACATAGTAAAGTAAAGAACGTATAAAAAGCGTTTGAAAATTTTGAAAAAAAAACCAACTTAAATTTGTCCTTTGTTTTTCTTTAAATTTAAACAACAACAAAAACTCAGCTGTGCGCTGCCGATAGTGTACATGTGTTTGTGTGTATGTATGCGTGTGTGTGTGTGTGTGCGTGCGTGCGTGCGTTTGTGTGCGTAAATTATTCATGTCTAATTGTATGTTGTATGTAAAACGAAAAATGCGCTTGGCCAGCGGGACCCACACGTGGCGAGAAAGAAGAAGATATTTCGATCCATCATATTTCTGCTTGTAACTTTAAATAATTTCTGTGTTTTTTCCAGCAGGCAAAACAACAACAACAGCCGATTTTAAGCTAGCAAATGCTGATCGTGCAACAACAACAACAACATAAAACGTATCAAGCTTAATCCTAGACATTTAACAGTTAGATACATATATATGAAAATACATATATATTTACATATGTGTGTCTAAAAAATATATACAAAAAAAAAAAATAAAAAAAAAAAATCCACAACTAGAATAACCTAACAAGAATAGTTCACTGAAGTAAAATGTGTTGGTCAAGAAAAGCAGTTAAGAAAGAAAAAAAAACACCTGATGTAATTTTATAAATAAACAAAACAAAAAACACTTATTTTTACTATAATTTTGATTCATATAACATACTTACATCTTATACAAATATTTTATTTTATCCAACACTTTTTTTTTGTCATACAGAAAACAGTTTATAAAATTACAAAAAAAAAAAACAAAACAAAAAAATATTATAAAAAAGTGATGTTTAACAATTTGAAATAAGTAATGGTAAAATTAAAAACTAATTCAAGGAAATATACATAAATAGTTAAAGCAAGGTTTAAAGTAACGGAAAATGTAAACGTAATGAAAAAACAAAACAAAAAAATTATTAAAAAACAAAAAAACAAACACACTGACTGTTAATTGTAAAACAATTTCTTTTTTAATCCGTACGAATTATGATTTAAAGTTAAACATTTTTAAATAAAAACCTAATAATTGAACTACATATATATGCATCTAAACGTAATTACAACTACTATATACAATTATATATATATATATACATATATACTTTAAACATACATATAAATATATGCATAAATATATCAATTTAACAGTAAAAATAAATCTAAATATTGTACTAAAAAAACAACAAAAAAACAAAAACAAACTATAAAGTGTTGCACTTTCAACAAATGATAAAAATTATGCTAAATATATTTCAGAAAAAGCAACAAAAAAAAGATTAGATAATTGCAACAAACATTTATGCGTGGCATATAAGGATATTGTTGTTGTATCTAGTCCATACAGCAGACAGACAAAAAAAAAAAATGAAAGATGTATTTGTCCACGCACCCAGAGCATATGATATTGGAACTGTTTGTTTTTTGTGTCTTTTTTCGTTTCTGTTTTGATGTCATTTCGTGTATTTGGTTTTGTTTTTGTTTTTTACAAGAAATTTATGGAAATCGAATGGATGATACATTTTTAATATGGTTTTCTTTTAGCGGATCGTATATTTTTGATTTGGTTTTGAGTATCTGCTTGTTTCTAAAATAGGAAATGAATTAAAGAAAAAGTACTTGACGTCTACAAAAATGCAATTTGAATAATTGGTAAATCTGTTTAACGGTGCTTTCGAATTTCGCCGATGTACAGATATAAAATTAAATGACAATGAAATAGCTATTAAAACGATCTAAACACTTTAACATATAAGCTTAATACTTTCGAAGGATGCGCCATGGAAAACTGAAAATGCAAACAAAATAATATAATTAGATCAATAAACAGTTTTTACACATCGTAGTTGCTAAAGTCAGTTGAATATATATTGATTTGGTTAACAACAATTTCGACTGGTATCATAGTTAAGCTAAGTTAACTGGATTTGCTAAAAAGCTATACATACATATATACAATTTATAAAAACGATCGATTTAGACACCCTCCCTACCCCACAATTGTTTATGTATTCAACTGCAATGTGTCGTATAAGCCTCTAAAGACTAAATAGAATGATTTGAAATAAGGAAATTTAACAGATATCTAAGCTAAATTCCTAAGACAGAACGATTCCACCTAAGACACCTTTTGTAATTACTAAATTTATAGGCAGGGCAAACCAAACAAATTTCAAAAAACACAATAAATGACGGAGATCTAACAGGTGTAGACTTAAAACGCACATGGTTACATAGGGTTTATTTTCTGATCCAACTGTGTGTTGAATGCTTTGTACTTGTTTATCTTTTTGAAACTAACATACGCGTAAAATAATTAAATCAAGTTTGAGACAAGTTATGAACTAACAAAAAAGTAAATAAGAAATATGGTTAAAATAACAATAGTAATAACATCATTGATTAAGATATTATGAGAAAAAAGAAAAACTAAGTGCATAAGTCGTTTAAGGATTGTTAATTATGCCAGCAAATTGTTTATACATATATTTGTTTTTGATTTCTTACTTGGCTTCGGTTCGATCTTAAGCAAAAATTGTAAACACAAGGTATGTATGTGTAGTATGTCTATATGGCTTTTTTTGAAAACGAAACAGCAAATAAAATAAACCAAGCAAACCGAAAGAGATAGTAAACAAAAATAATTTGTATGTAGTTTAAAGGTCATAATAATAGACAAAAAAGATAAATAAAAAATAAAAAAAACGAGAGAAAACAAAACAAAAAAAGAGCAAAAATATGCAAAATAACCAAAATAAAACCAAAATTGAGACTGTTAACATGCAACAAAGGAAGCAGAGAATAAGAAGAAAAAATTAAAGCTTAAAACTAACTAACACTTAACTCGTAAAACTCCAAAAAACAAAACAAAAATAACATACGATAAATAAGAAAACTCAGATGAATAGGCTACCTACATAAGTTCGTGTAAGGATTACGTTGACGATTAGCAAACAACAACAAATCTTTAAGTTCATCCAACATTTTTATGATTCATTTATTTTTATTTTTGAAACACGATTAGATTCTTTTAATATGATATTATACAGATAAAGGTGCATTTCTTTGGCTTTCGTCGATTTCAGTCAAGATTCGGGTTCTTCGTTAAGAACTTTTCGTTCACTTTGCATGGTTAGAAATACACTCATCCACACACACACACACACATACACAAATACACAGCTGATTTTTTGTTAACTATGTATGTAGAGAGGAGAGGAGAGTTGGAAGAGAGTTATTTAGATACTAGAATACATATATAGTTGTTTTATTTGTGACGATCTAAGCATTAATTACAACCAACATAAGCAGGCTAAGTAAGAATTACTTTAAGCCATAACCGTAACTGTAACAACCAAACAAAACAGTTAGTTTGTATAACACACACGGACATACATACATCCATACATATATGTACATACATACATACATATAGTATTACATATAGCATATACTTATAAGCCAGTTTTAACGGTTTTTAGGCGTATAAGTGTTGCGACTTGTGTGGTAAATGTTTGGGATTTCGGGTTACCTAGTTTACTTAAAAATATTACTTATCAACACACACACACACTCACAATTTTATATGCAATTTTTAAGTTTCCTTTGTATTTCCTTTCCTAGACTTTTCTACATGTACTTTTTAGAGATTAAACATTTAAACCGAACCTGGTACGGCGTTAAATGCATTGATTATGTAATGAAAACCGACAAGTTACATACATACATAGAAAATGAAATGAAAATAAAAATACCAAATACAAACGTAAGAAATAAAATAATAAATAAAATACAAATGCTAGAAGAACATACTAACAATGGAAATACATACATACATATAGAGAGTTGCAAGGTTTTAGTTTACGGTAAACTTAATGAAATTTTTTACAATGTATTTATACATACCTAAATTTAAATTTTTAATTAATTTTTTAATGTAATACGAACACAGTGCCTAAGTAATATCAAAAACAAAAATACAAACGAGTATAAGCAAGATGCGAGTAAGTGAACAAAATATCTGTCAAGGACATTGTTACTAAACAAAAAACCCAAAACAAAACACCACATACATAACGATTAAAAGTTTAAACAAAAAATACCATTGGAAGCGACAAAATTCTAGAAACAACAATTCAAGAAACTACATACATAGCTAAGAACATAAATCATATATAAGCGATAAACGATAAGCCCAACATTGACACCACGTAAATGTACTTTAACAAAACCGAATTGCATAACTGTATAAATGTAACTGACATACTTACAATATCCAGACCGCTAAAGTACGCTAACTAAGCTAATTAAAAAATAAAAATACCAATCTAATAAATATAGCAACGTACCCCCTACATACGTCTCTCTTTCATAGTTCGAATAGTTTATAAACAATAAATGTATGTATTAAAATACTAAATGTATTGAAAGCCGATAAAACAAATACTACTAACACCCAAAATGAGTTCCGAAACCGATCTTGATCTTTTATTTCGTGCAACTTCAATTCACGACGTTTAATTTGTTGTCCAAATATAATATGATAAAAAATATACATATGCAATACATCTATATAAATAGTATAGAACTCTAGGCATGCCACGTACTCAAAATGACATCAATTCAAATTGACTATTATTTTTGATTTGGAATACAAAATAATTGGTTTGCAAATTGTATTTGTTTTTATTTGATTTTAATCGCATCATTGGAAAAAATTTATAGTATTCTCAATGTAACAAAAATGAAAAGTTTAAAGTACAGCCAAAACAAAAGCTGAACAAGTATGTATATCGATGACAAAATTTTTGTTTATTACAAAAAATTCAAGTTCAAATTAAAAATTGTTTGTTCGTTAAACAAGTACTTAAATACACGAAATGAATTATAAAATTTCTAATTATGTTTACAATTAATGTAGTTTGTAAAAAAAAAGTTTTAAGCAAAAAAAAAATACTTTGAATATATACATAAATTGCAAGTAAATAGAATAAATGTCACTCACTCTTTTTATTTAGTCTGCATTGATCATTATTAATTGGTTATACGAATAGTATGCTGATTATATTAACAAGATCTGACCAATATATGTTTCAAAGGGTTTGTTAGATGTTGCTATGCGATTCGTGCATACTATGTGTGTGTTTTTGAGTGGAACTTTTAATATCTCCTGGTAGCAAGCACTCTTGCCAAACATTGTTGCTTATGGTATTTTTGATAATGATGGTTTCATGACAGGATGCTTGAATGCGCTGCCTTTAGTTTAACTGTCTGCAGGACTCGCAAACGATAGATGCAAGTGACGTTATCTAAATGGAAAAGTTGCGCTTGCTGCGGAAGAGCCACATTAATGAACTTGACGCGGTGGCTCGCTGCTAAATTGCCATACTAATACTTTTGGTTATACTATTATTAAAGTCTTCCTGAACCAGTATTTGCAGCAATGCTTAAATAAACTAATTTTACACTAATAGCATTCGCATTCGTTGTACTTCAAACCTTATTTTACTTATACTTTTATAGGTACCATCTGTGTTCTGGCTAGTAATGGAAATCTAAACAAAGTGCTTAGATAATTAATTATTTATTCATACTGAAACAAACTCAAACAAAATCGAATTTCATAGACAACAATTTTTAGTTGTTTGCTATTTATTTTCTCAGCTCCTATATCCTAACCTATCAATTTAATTTCAATTTATTTTTATGGTTTACTTTTATACGGTACGCCACAAATTAGCACAATCAATTTGTAAATTCATTTCATGCTTAGCTTTAGGCCTTTTGTGTTTGGCCACGTAACGAAATCAGTTCGAGTCTAATGCTGCCACAATTCATATTATTCTTTGCACAAAATATTGCTCATTTTATTGCTATTTTGGAACAAATTTGTTTGTCGAATAGACATTAGGTATATTTGCATAACGATTGGAAAAAGCTAAAAACAAATTAAATTGTGTTTACTGGTCATGTCTGGCAGCTGGCAACAATTCGTTATAAAAGTTTCCATATAAAGGTTTTCTGGCATTTTAATTTGTGTCTAGACTTCAAAGGCAAAGCAATCGTTAAAATATTATTGACAAGCTGATTTTGATTATTGAAAGGCCATTTGGCATAATAAATCGCAAATTCATTACTTAGAAAGAACCAAAGTGATGAAACATTGATGCTTAAGTCGATTTATAGAATGCTCAAAGGAGAATTGACAGCCACAATTTATATTTTGCATTTAATACCAAGTAAAACTTTTTCAGTTGTTTATTAATTTAATAAATTTTAGATGGAGCGCAAAGAATCTGAGCCGGTTAAAACGTAAAGGAAATTAATTTACCATCAGCTGTTGCGTTGCAATAGCAAAACAACATAAAAATACAAGTTAAGAGCTACCGTCACGTAAATAGAACAACGCTACATGAAAGCAGCAACAGGAAACGTGCTACTTTCTAACTGCTCCACTCATGTTGCCACATCTTGTTGCTTCAACACACAAAACACATGTGGCTGAATGGCAATTTCAAAGTCATTAAGATGCTAGGCTAAAGCTGTGTGCAAAACCGTTTTTGAACTCATGTTAAATTCAGGTGCCTTGCCTCAAAGCCATCATTCATTTTTTTCACGTTCCTAACCATCAAATGTAGCATACTTTTAAGTGCTAGTTTGTGTTTCACGTGCCATAAAATAATTTAACCCACCAGCTAAATGCCAAAAAGTTAAATTGCATTTTAATGAACGTTTTTGCTTGCTTCTTGCCAGCAGCTTATCCAAAGCCCGACTGGAAGGTTCAAAAATTTAGTAGAAATAAATAAACACAAGATTTTCTAACTGGCGAATCGAAGCCTGTGCAAACAACAGCACTTAAGACTAAACATGAGTCCTGCATTTTCCTTGTCTATTGTACTTTGTCTGCCTGTGTGACAAATACGCCAGGATGTTTGTTTGCTCTGGGCAAAAGCGCAACTGCTGTTGTTGACAAAAGCAAAGGCTTCGATTGGAGGTCGACCAGTTTGCAAGTTAATGGAATTTTTGTCAGAGAGATGGACGTCTCGGAAAGTCTCTAGCCTGAGGAGTTGTCTTCTCTGTTTCCTCTTTTAAATGCCTTTCATATGCATGCACGAGAGGCTTGAATGTGTGCTTGTATTAATGCATATCATTCAATATCCTCTTAGATGTTTGGTCACAAGTTGTTAAGCTAATTGAATTTCTAATGATGCCACTTAGAACATCTCAAGTTAGATGCTGTCATTAAAAATGTAAGCCAATCCATAAATCGACCCTGAATTATTCAAGCACTTACCGTCGAGTTGTAATTAGTTAATTTATTCAATTAAAGAAATTGGCCAAGTTCTTGCTTTATTTGGTTTAAATTATAAATGACTTATGCTAAAGTGTTGCAGCTGGTAATTAATTCGCTAACAAGCTCTGATCGTATTCAACCAAAAAGTACGCATCTGCCTGATTATTATTACAAGGCCCATTCCACATGGCCAAATTGTAATTCGTATGCAATTTGCATTTTGAAAATGCGATTGTGGATACCATGTATAGAGCGTATGGCATTTGGTTGCATTTTGCAATAATATATATACTTTTTTGGCAAAAAAAGAAAACAAACAACAAAAAAAGGCAGGAAGCGACGTGGTTCAAATGGTAATTTGGCCATATTTCAACCCTTTAATTTGCTATTTTAATTTTGTAACCAGATGTTATTTAAATGTGCTGACAGAACGCAATTCACAGAGATTGAGTTTTTGTATTATAACGCCTTTTTATGTATAAATTAATATCAAAATAATTTCCAGCTAAATTTAAAAAATACATTTTTTATTTGTTCCTAAGGAAAATCGCGTATTGTTTGTGAATTGAAAACGTTTGTATAACGAGCAACCGCTGACTGCACTCATAATTTGTACTCACAATCCAAATTGTGTCGTTGTCACAACAATAAAGAGCTCAGAACATAATAACAACGGTTCTTATTAAGGAAGCACTGAACAATGTGTCGCTCGATGAAAACGCTTGATTTTGATAAATAATAAAAAAACAAAATAAAACGATATATTTTTGTTTCGTCTGATTTTTAAATTCTTATATACACAGCACAAAAAGTGACTTTTTCATGTTTGTTTTTGGTTGATATTTCTTTTACGTTTTACGTTTTGTCGTGCTGTGCTCCAACCATTTTAAAATATTAATCGAGCGTGAGAATCGTTCGCATTGCCAGCCCAATTTCAATGGCGGAGACGGAGACGGAATCGGCAATCGCACTGCAAATGAATGACAAAACAACAGATAAAAGTAGCCGACTAAAGAGTGCTCTATGATGATGCTATGAATATATAGACGGTTGTTGCTGTGGTTTTAAACAAACAACTTTGATTGCTTATCAAGTTTCTAATACCAACAGACTTTATTGTATCCAAAACATTTTTAAGCCTATTCATTGCCTTTTATTTATAATATTGTGCAAAACTTTAATTAATTTGCAATGCCTCGATAACAGCAGCCAAGAATCTTATATGCGAATATATTCTGTGTGTATCCTGTTACTGTCTGCTGTTGTACAGGTAGGCATGTCCTTGAGCCTTTTTATTTATAATATTGTGCAAAACTTTAATTAATTTGCAATGCCTCGATAACAGCAGCCAAGAATCTTATATGCGAATATATTCTGTGTGTATCCTGTTACTGTCTGCTGTTGTACAGGTAGGCATGTCCTTGAGCATACCGCCTGTCAGACTGTCACTCAGTTGATATGCGTTGATGTGGTACTTCGGTTTGCCAAGTATCACTTATTGAAATGTCAATTACTCAATTGTTTATGCGTCTCGAGTGGCGTTCGTTTGCGTCAAAGGCTGTTAAAAATGCGTGGATTGCAAATCACAAACAAGTTGACACTCGAGAGCATAAGCAGTGCTAATTGGCAGCAGTGAATAGCTGGTGTCAAAGTAAACTGGAGCTAAGTGGCTAAAATAGTACTTGATTACTTGACCATGCACTAGTTGCATTCAATAGCCATGTTTTTTTTAACATACATAGAAACAATGCCACCACAAGTGCCACTTTTTGAATGCACAACTGAATTTTGCAATCCAGCATTGTAGTTTCCAAATGTATAAATCAGACGAACAGATAACAAGAAACCGACAGCCAATCAAATTTGATTGTACAACTAATAACGTAAACATACAAACATTTAAGGCTAACGTATCTGCTTCTACGTAACTCGCTTTAAATTGCAAGCCAAGTCTCCCCCATCTGAACTTGGCACCTTTTTTGACTACTCTGCAGTTCGCGTTTGTGCCAAAAGATTTAATGGTCGTTGCCAAAAATTCAACTAAATTAAGCCTGTAACATCAAAATAAACATACAAAATCAAGTTGTTAGCAATCATTTTAATAAAACAACCGATTGCACTCAGAGAAAATGCCTACGGTTATTTTCAACAAGCGCAAAAAGCTGCTTTGGTCAAACATATATGTACATATGTATGTACATTGTTATGGATAGTTATCATAATGGTTGGCATGGTTACAAACGCAATGCGCAGGATATGAAATATGCTGCTTTTCGTACTACTTTTGATTGAATTCGAGGTTTGAGGTTGAGTCAATTGGTAATTCAGGTACATAGTACGGCATGCTGTTGTGATTTCTTTGTTGTGTGAAACAAACATTTAAAAATATTAATACTCGCTGTGCTGAGCAGTTCAGCTACAAGAGAGATTAAGCCGCAATAGTGAATGCGGGATACGTACAACCTGTACAGGCAATTCATTTGTTTGCACTCAAAATAATGAGAACAATGAACCATTGCAAGCATTGCTTTTCATTGAGTAAACAAAATATTCCCCCCCGTCCTTCATCCTATTATTCATGATCTTTTAAGTCAGGCCACCATTGAAGAATCCTGCTGATTGCACGCTTTGTCCATTATATGCAAAATAATCGCCATGACTTCTGTCTGTCTGAATTCCTCTTTTAATGCAAAATACTATGTATACAAATGAGTATTTGTGGTGCTTTATGCTTCTATGTATGTAATGCTGCATATACATAAAAATATACATAACTTATGATAAGTTTGTATTTTGATGTTTCTGGGACTTAATGTAGAGACTTGCGAATGTTTATAGTTTAAGAAAGTCAGCTGAGGTTAATGATTAACCGATTAACGAGCTTAATTCACGTCTAAAACATGCACTAGTACTATTTTTTTCAGCACATTTTGCTTACAATAGAATTCATTAAGTTAGCACAAGATAACCCAATCACGTCTTGTCGTTCGTGTTTCCTGTTTCTTTCAGCAGTTGCCCAATCAAAATCTGGGTTAGTTATACAATGATTTAATGTCTTAATCACAATGTTTTCTACCTGTTCCTGGTTTTATTCATCATTACAATGAATTCAATTCAATAATGTGCTAATCAATCGTAAATATTCCATTATGCTGAATTGCCATTAAATAAAAGTCAATTGACTTGAAACTAAATATATTTGTTGTTGTATTAAAAGACACGACATATAATGAACTGTTTTACAAAACAATGGTAAAATTAAGTATCTTAACGTCACAAACAAAATCGTTAGACTTCGGTTGTGATATGGTGAGATTCAAGTGCAAGCAAAGCCAGCAACTCATTATACTTCTAATTCGACAAATAAGTACAAGTCGCTTGTCGCATTAGAACTGACACTCAAAATTACTGAGCTAAAAGTATTAAGCCCTTCAGCAAAAGCAGAGCAGCTGCTAATCTCCGAGCCGTGTAAAATGTGTGCAAGCATACGCTCAACCAGGTGCGAATTCCCTAACCAGGTACACTTAGAAAGGGGGTTTACCTAGGAAGTAACGCGGCAACCGCTTAACGAGCTTCCAGGATTCTTGCGGCTTTAACGAAATGTGTGTAATGTCAGAGGCTGCAGCCAAGAAAGGACGTCTCTTGTTTGTGGGGGGGAGGGGGTGGAAAAGGAGAAGGGGCTGCGCTGATTTATGCAAAGAGCCAACAAGATGGGGGTAAATTAACGCCTCTGCTGCTGCCGCCATAAGTCTGCTAATGGAAGTGGCAACAGTTACTGCAATGGCAACAAATTTTAAAACCTTACACATTTTCTGCGCATCACCGACGAAGGATCCCGATTGTCGTGTGTGTGGGGCATTCTTTTTAAGGAAGCGAACTTCTTAAGGGGGTAAAATGTCAAGTTTTAGTTTCTTTCAATTGCGCGGCTTGCTTCATACATAATCATATTATTTTATGATAATAAAGTTTAATTAAATCATTGCAATATTTCAATCTGTAAAATTTACATTTGCTTTCTTTTCCAATATTTTCTTGCCATCCTCTTTCACTTAATACCTTAAGTGCACTCTCAGCTGTTAGGCTGCTCTAAATCGAATCATTCAGTTTGATATTGTCAATATAAGCGCAAAAAGGAGTGGGAGAAAGAACCTTTCAACAAGTCCTTCTATCATAGATTATGTCTTACACCGGGCATATTAATGAATAAACTTTTCCGCTCGAAAGTGGGCGGCAGTCTACTTCAAGTCTATTGAAATATTGATATTTATTGATATCTTATCCTTGGATTATAAATTAATTTGGTAAACCAACTGACGCAAGTCCTCAATACATATTCATTACACTTTGTGATTGTTCAAGCCTACTTAACTTTCAACTTTCGCCGGCGCTGACATTAATGTCAACAGCAACAGTTGCTATTGTCCTGCTTTTGTTTTGTGTTTACCAGACAGAGATGACATCTGCAACAAAAATCATGTTTTACTTTTAGCCAGAGTTTAGTGACAATTGACAGTGACAAGACAAAAGAAATGGCAAAAGTTGTGTGGTGCAGTTTCAACTTCAATTTGCAAATAAATATGCCAATAGCCATGTACAATTATCTAAAGTCCTGGGCAAAACACTCAGGGAAACGAAAGAGCTATTCGCAGAAATGTCCTTGGCCTATGCAATGCAGCATTCAATATTTCAACTAAAAAATCATAGCTTATGCTGGTGATAAAATAAATAATCATATAATAATTTTGAAATTTCAACTTTGAAATCTCTTTTTGCAGTCACAAAAAAGCATAAAGCTCAGCTTAATTCTGAGTTCAGCTCAAATCTCTTACCAAGTCATAAATTGTTTTTATATGCAAAAAACAAGAATAAAGCACAACAATAAATAGCTCACATGAAAGCTGCTTATGCGATACTTGAGACTCTAATGCGCCCAGCTAATCTGGCCAAGTGCAGCATAAAACTTTTGTCTAAGCAATGAATATAAGCATACTTATGCACGTACATACATACATATATAGGCCATTAAATTCTCTCGCTCACTCGTCAGCTGGCACCCGCTGACATTTTTATTTCCAGCTCACATTCAGGTTTTTTGTTTGTTTTTTTTTGTTTTGTACTAAAGTCAAAGGATGCGCAAACTGGATTTAATTTTGCGAAAAATGACAGCGTTTTGCTTTCTGCTGTGGCTGCCATAACTATAAAAAAATAAAAATTATGTTAAGAATAAACCTACGGGGGGTGTTCTAGGGTGAAAATGGGCAACAATTAAATGTAAATAAATCCAAAAATATTAAATAAACCAGTGCAAAAATATTTTCTGGTTGGATAGACTCGTGCTTAGATAGTTTATAGGCTAGACGTTTCTCCGTAGAATTCTTTAAATCTTAAATCTGTTTTATATCGGAAATTTGATTATAAAGATTTTCTTAGCTGGTCCTTTTAAACTTGTGAAACACCTTGGTATGTTGAATAAATCGCGACTGAATTAATTTAGTAACTTTATTGCAACCCTGTGGAACCGCTACGCTTCGCTCATTATGATGCAAATTTGCAAAATTCTCAGTAGGTGGTTGCGGTCCTTTTGATCAGCCAGTGGAAACACCACTACAAGCTGCAACAGCAACTTTCTCAATAAAATTTATTATGCGAACTACTACGTATGAAACGGAAAAGAGAAAGACAAAATTAAGTTGGTTTCCAGATAATTTAAGAATGTTTACAATGCATAACAATTTGCAATAATAATAAATTTTGTTATCAATTAAAATAAATCAAAAAAATCTTCAGATACAATTTTTTTTAAATGGTTATCTTATTGGCAAGTTCCTTTAAAACAAACTTCTACGGATCTAAGTGTCGCTCAATAACCTTTGTTACATATTTTTAGAAGACTCGGACAACATCAAAGAAGCCGCAACTGTACAATTACATTGATAGTCGCAGTCAGCTTCTGTTTGTGGCCCGGCCAAGGGAAACAGATGCCCTTGACAGGTTGAATGATTGCTATGAGCAGAAGTTGTCCATCTTCAACTTTGTTTGTCTTTCTTTCATATTTACACAGTAGCCGAGTGTCTGGGTAGATGCAAGAAAAGTAGATGTGGCCACAACTGCTCAAATGCAATGCGAGAATAAAGCGACGAGTTGTTGGTGCAATTCGTTTTCAGATTGTGTTGACCACATTCACTTCTGCATCTCGAAAAATATTTTCAGGCTAACTGTTAGTGGACAGACGATTGTTGGCACTGTTGGCCATTGTCTACGCTCTCATAGTTGAGGCGCAAATGAATTGCTGTAAACACTCGAGGCGGCACGCTGTTGTTGCTGTTGCAAGTGCATTATGTTGATTTCCACTGTTTAGTGCTGCTTCCTGCTATTTAGCCTGAAGCGCTCAGACAATGGTTAAACGTTCCCTCTTGCACGTTGGGTTGCCCTTTTGTGTTACCATCTTTCATAAAAGTATTCCTTGTTTTTTCAATACATGTACATATGTATGTGTGTGTATATATATGTAGAAGTTGTCGGGCAACGAGCCGACTGCTGTTTTTAATTCATCTCCTGGGGGAATTGAATGCACGCATTGTTCAAGAATGAACAGGATGCAGTTGCAGGATATTGCGACATTGGGGTAAATACCCAGCACACGTCAATGACTCTGCTGTTGTTCTTCTCCATCGCCATGTGGCATAATTGTGGCTCCAAATGCAAATGTTGCTCGTATTTGTTTTAGCAATTGTGTGCATGTTTGCCTAAAACTATGACCTCGAACTAATGACTTTTCCCTGGTTGAATACTAGCTGTAATTTTGTTACTAAAAATTGGTTTAAAATTGTATTGTAATTTTTATTTTGAATGAAAGGGTATGTCTTTGTTGCATTAATTTTATTTCGTATCATATTCTTGTTGCATTTATTGTAATTAAATCTTGGCACAGTCCTTGTCCTGCCACCAACAAATAGTCCGTGTTGTTCAACAAGTGTCGGAGGTCCTCCAAATTGCTGTTAATTATGCGCAAAAACGTCAGGGTCCTTCCGCAGGGCATCTTACGGCTGTTTGCCAACAGTTCGGGCCAGAAGTGCCTTAGGATGACCCAACTGGATGCAACAGAGCGGAAATGAATTGTTTAAATGAGTCTGCAGTGCGTTGAAATACTAAGTTGTAAAATATGCTCTAGTGTTTGTTGTTAGCTTTATCTGTTCAGACTGTTGTCAAACTGTCTCCGACAAACTAGATGATATTATTTTACTTCGTTGTTTTACAAATATTGTTACCATGTGTTCTTTTCTATAAAACAAAGATCAAAATCTAACACTCCAAGTGAAAAAGTGTAAAGCCAGTATTTTCAAATTTCTACTTGTAAATATCTGATAACATGAACATTATTTACAATAACAACGCACACATACCGACAAACAGATAATACTATATTTTCTTTGCCTTAGGGAAAGTTCAGCTACATTTGCCTGTCTTCTCGCATTGGACTACTTTATATTCGACCTTTGCTTTTGGGCAAAGACAAAAAAAAAAAATGCAGCTGTCGCCATTTATCGTCAACTAGATATCTGTTTTACTTGCAGTGCCAGCCCTTAGCTTGCATTGTATTATAAAACTCAACTGCAGTAACAGTAAGCCTTCAGTAAATTTACCATGTGGTAGACAATAAAATTTTATTATTTGAATTCGTTGGGTCGTTTATACAAGTTTGCTACTTGTCCCACAAGCATGAGTAACTTTTAAAATAATGTTAAAATATGTTTGTCTCGAATAAATGATATTTTCAATAGGTATATCCTATATCCTTGTCCTGATAAGAAACTAAGCTTTTAGTGTTTAACAAGACTATAAATACAGTATATGCTCGGTTTCCTTATCGTTAAGTTTCTTTGGGAGCGCATTAAAGTGGCCTTGCAACTTGCCGTCACAACTTGTTCGTCACAACATGTTTGTTTTTCCTAACGTCAAACTCTTTTCAGCTAAATCCTTACAAACAATATAAATAGACACCTGTTGCTTTATCAAAATCCAACATGTTGGCAATGCATCAAATGAGCAAAAAATCAAATACTGACTTAATTTGAATTTATGTAAAAATATATTGAAATTCGCGAAAATCTGGTTATTTTATTATTATTCCTGTCACTCACTTTCAATAATTGAACCTAATTTAAATGCACTTAAAATGCATGTTCACTATAAATATATCGTGGGCGACTGCACCTGTCAAAAAGCAATACAACAACAACAACTTAATTAACTTTACTGAATGGACATTTTTCAGATAGCGTTTATGTGAGAAATATGTGTTAATGGACCTGATTGTGCGTGCTTTTGATTTTGTTATGAAGTTGGCTGGCTACTGGCACTTTATGAGCAGACAAGTTCATTTCAATATTGAAATGTTGGCTTACTGTTGGACCCAATAATGTAAACTGTTGCAACAATTAATGCCTGAAACTGTCAGGTTTTTAATTGAAATTTATGACGCAAATTACGAGATAATACTAAGTACATAAATGTATTGACGATTGACCTATCTTTCTCTCTCTTTCTATCTGTTTTTGTCTTCTGTCTTAATAATTGTCTTTACTTTTCCGTTACCTTTTTCTAGTATAGACTACAACCTGACGGCTTTAACAGCCGGGTGAACTGAATAACGAATATTAAGTTAATTTAAGGTTCATACACTTTAACGCTGTCAGATATAGCAATCCTATGTAATGCAATGTAAATTTAAATAAATTAATGCGTCAACAAATTATTGAAAAATTATATTCGCGAGCATGTGGCAGACAAGTACTAAATAGAATCAAAAAATATGAAATGTTATAACAAAAAAAAAAGTAAATAAATAAAAAAACAACGAAAACCGCAAACTGAATGAAAACTTTTGCACTTATTATGAGAGTTTTTCTTTGCCCATTGGCAATTGCAATTTAAGAGGTGGCAAAAAGTTTTGCAACAAGGCTCGCGGCGTTTAACAACATGCAGCCAACTGTAAGGAAGTGTTGAAGGGAATGAATACTAAATGACAATGAGTGCTAATGACTTTATTTTAAATTTTATAATCCACAAGCCCCAATCGCAAATTTTTAACTACTTTTTTGGATTATAATAAACTTTGTGGAACAAATCCGCCAAGAAATATTTACATCAGCTACTGAAGCTCCTTTTTATGTCAATGTTTCTGAAAATATTGCAATTTAACCTGTTGCCTTAAAGTCTGTACATATTTACACAAAAATAAAAAATTAAATTTTGCCAAAAAAATCGTTGTGCACACATTCAATAAATCAAACAAACGAGGCCAAAAAAAAAGAAGAAGGAAAGTAATTAATAATTCATACCCATACGTCACGCATCCTGAGTGTCACATAACCGCAAACTGACGGCAGGCAAAATACGGTCTGCAGTGTTCAATACCTTATTCAGAATGTGATGTGGAAGTCCACAATGAAGCAAAGTGCTGTGGCAGCCGATACGGTGAAATTAAGTAGAAGGAATGTGTAATAAGTAGGCTGGAGGTGTGCAGTTGAAATGAAGTGTGTTTTATTGGAAGAGAAGGGACAATCCAGACAATAAGTTCAATGATTAACTTTGTAACCAATATAATTTGATGAAATTGAACAAGCTTTGCAAATAATCAACTTTCGAAGACATGATGCAAAATCGGGCATTTGTCACTATAAAAGTTGGGTTTAAACTTTAAAGTAATAATTGATTGTAATGAACCTGCGTTGTCTATTACACAATGATGGCCACAGAAAGACGATACAATTTTGCCAACAGCATGTTATTTGCTGGGTTTTTTGGCAAACTGAAAAGACAATTTAATTTCTCTCTTTGGTCGGGTTTTAGCAACTGCAGCACACATCTGAGATTGGATTTCTGTTGTATAGTATAAAAATTGGCATTCTTTCAAATTGACATGGAAATTCAATGATTATTATTAGTTTATTATGAATTAAACATCTTCAGTTCCTTGGCTTAATTTTCTACTCTCAAAACATGCAAATTTTTACTCGGATTATTACATTCTGTGTTGCAAGAAGCTTTACCTTTAAAATTTTAATGCAATATTTTAACGTTTTTACAAACTGTTTTCGATAAACTCAGCAAAATATTTTTGTTTTCCTACATATTTTCAAGGGACAGCTTTGATATTTGTGAAATTTTACACCTTTTAGTTGGTAAACAAGCATGTAATAAATATTGCACGAAATTCCCTAATGCAATTGCACAAAAACTGGCCACAATGTGGACCAGGAACACCATTGGGAGAGAAATTACACGTCCAAGGAGAACATACACATGTTAACACACATATTTATGTATGCTGCTAAGATTTCTGATCTGCCAAGCTGTCCATAGAGTCGTCCTTGCCTCTCGAGCGCTGTTGGACACGATTTATGGCTGCCTTCCAGTGGGCTGGATTTTATTGTTTTTTCGTACTAAAAAAATATTGCAGGTGTATTGCAATATGTTGGCAGTCGTAATGCTTGAAATGGTTTTAAATTTTTAGAATATCTGAAATTCTAAAAATCCGTTTAACTAAAATTCTTTTCGTTTCTTTTGCTTTATACAACACAATTTAACAATGTCCAAGCTAGTCGGGGATAAATGTATAGCACTGAAAGTCCTCGGCATTGTCTGAGAAATAAAATGGCCCTTAGCATTCTTATGACTGTGAATTGTTAACAATGCATTTCATTGAAAAGTGTGCTTATTGTACTTTTGTATTTTATTTTATTTAATTTTTAAGTGTATCCAACAAAAATAATCCCATGACAATGTTTATTTCGTGTGTTATCATTGTGTAGTTTTTTTTTCTTTCAAACAAACAACAGCTTGTTATGGTTGTATGAAGGTTTAACTGCAGCCCAGTCTCTTAAGCTTTAAGGTTTTGGTTGATGTCAGATTTCATCCAAACTTGTGTAAATGTCAGCCCGTATACTTTATACACTCACAGGCACAAATACACTCCTATACATTAGAACACTTAAGCTATAAGCCTTTATTGATCCGCATTTTTTGTTCGATTTGTCTGTTTGACCAAATTGAAGGTCTGATTTTGCTTTTGCCTTACCTTGAGTGCTCCCAAGCTGCTGTCCGACACTACTTTTGGAATGTTTCATCCATCGCGTTGTCTTTTTTTTCTTAGCCCATGACGTTCATCTTTTGTGGGTGAGCTAATCATCCCTCCGCCGCCCGCATCTGCAGTCCACGACACTGACACTGGCAAAAAAAAAGTTAGCAGAGACTTCCGTCGCATTGATTTATTTATATTGACATTGGCGCCAGGAACACCTTATCAGATAGTTATAATATTATATATACTGTTGCCTGCATTAATTCGGTTTCGTTCAAGTGGGAATCTTATATACTTATACCATTTCACTTGCTACAATTTAAGATAAATGTTGTGCACACATGTACATATAGCTTATGCATATATTTTTGATTTAAGCGTTTATAAATATTTCAATTTAAAATTCCCGACACCACAAGACAAATATTATTCTGTTCTGTCACCTCTATTGGCATTTTCAGAATATTTTCTGCCCTCGCAGACTGTTTGCCCAACACGTTGGCATTTCTCCTTTTCTCTAGACAGACGTGCAGTTTGCAATAGGCATTGCTCCTTGACATTTAACTTGCACCAAGTGTGGGAGTGTGATTGCGTGTGTGCAGATACAACAAGCAGCTTCAGAGTGGTCTAGAAATAATATTCTCGACGAAGCAGGCTGATTGCCACTTTAAAGTGGAATCTAAGAGCTTTTCTTGTATCAGTAGCTGTCTTTTTTAGAAAGTGTTTTATGAATTGAATCAATGATGGAAAATCTAAAAGGTAATTAAAGGCCTTTGTGGTGTTCAAAAGTTAATAAACCGTTTGTAAGCTTGCTACAGAAAAACTTAATATAATATTAACATTTAATAAAATAGTTTTTATAAAATTTAATTTATAAGTGATTTCCTTTAATTGGCTTTACAAATATTATTTTGATAATTGTAAATTTCTTTTGTAAATATTAATAACTGAATGAGAAAAAATCTTATTATATTATGCTATCTATTAATCAAGCATTTTCTTTCAAAAACATTTCAAAATGTTAACAAATTTTGATTTTTATAATCTATTTTTTAATATTAACTAGCAAAGACCTTGAATACAAGGTTCATATTACCCGCGGCTATGGCTTTATTAAGTGCTTTTATCAAAAAAATTTGGAAAAGTAAAACGTATTTAAAAATTGTTGTGAAAAAACGGAACGGTACACAGTGTATTTTTTCTTTACAACTACTTGGGTCATGTTCACGTGCTTGTTAGGGGCAGGTAGAAAAGTGTGGGAATGCAGGGAAGGTAAGCTTTGAAAAATCCGCTGTTAAAAGCGAAACGGCAGCATAAAGGATAGGCGGATAAAAAGCACAGTAGCCACGTGTAGACCATGAAAACAATTAAATACTTAAAAATTAATTAAGAAGTGTTTAGGGATCAGGAAACGGTATATCATTTGATTACTTGCCATTTAATTTTATCTGTACAACAACCAGAAGCACTGCAAACAGGCAGTATAAAGTCAATCTTTTTATTAACAGTCAGGTTGTTTATTATTAATTATAGCCAGCCTTTTTCTCATTTCTCATTAATTAGCACAACAGAAATGCATTTCTTTTGGTTAAGCCCCAGAGACCTTTTGCTGCCCCGCCGCAGCCCGCAATCCATAATCCGCAGGCCACAGTTTCCACTCAACGGATTTATATGCATATTTTTACCCTAGCAACTGTTCGGTCAGCTTGAATCTGAGGCTATGAGAATCACTTGAAAATTGTTTCTTACAATTTAAAACTTTTCCGCATCTCTATATAAAAAGAATTCTTAAGCGTAATAAATTGAATTACTTATATGCTTATTAAATACAAATTTAGGAATTGTGGAAACATATTTTTAAATTAAAATAAACCTAAAGTACCTTTATTATCTTGATAACGGTTTATTTGCCATGAGATAAATTGGCGATTGTAAGCATTCTGTTCAAACAACGGCAAGGAGTTTTTCTACAATTTATTCTAGCTTTTGTTGCAGCTATTGTTTGTTATTCTTGTTGAAAAGTAGTTTTTCTGTTGAGCTTGGGTATGCTTCCTTGAAAGGTATATTATCGAATTTTCCTCAGCTAGCTTTTGTATGAGAATATAAGAAGTTTGCATGTTGGTATTAAACTTTATAAGCTCCCTATGTTCAGTTTTGCAAAGTTCTGCACATAAATTTGTGAATTGCCGGCAGATTCATAGATGAATCGTCAAGAGACGCCATTTGATCGAAACCAATTACGTATGTTGATTTTTCCAATTGATAAACATTTAACAAGAGGAGAGAAAATTGAAAATGGCTTAAAGCTAGCTAGTAGCTATCGATAAATGGGCAATAAAACACAGCTGGGTTCAATTTTATGCAAAGTATCCCTTTCTATGCAGTGCAATTAAAGCCAGTGGCTGCAATAGTTTTTTCACCCAACCTCAAAGTGAGTGTTTGATTTGCCCATTTATGCATCCGCATCGTTTAGTTAGAAATCCAATAATGAATTGAACAAGTTTTTTATCCTTTTTTTCAAAAAAAAAAAAAACACTTTAGCTTTGATCTAGGTTGATAAAGTGTAAAAATAGGCAGAGGTGTTTAAATTAATTTCAATGTGATACTTTTGACATTAAATTGACATTGGGTACACATATAAGTGTGTTTTTTTTGTATTAATATTCTTTTTTTTGAGTATACATATTTAAAAGTCAACAGAAATATTTATGTGAGCCATTTTAAGCTTCACTTTATGAAGTGCTCTTAATATTATGAGCACAAAGTAAACGTGTGCAACAGGCGTAAATATACATTACATGTACCAACACATTTAATGAATCAAGTGCACTCACTTAATAAAATATTTTCCATTTATTTCACTTACAGAGGTCATTAAGTCTTATTCAATTATATTCACTTTGTGCATTTAAATATCACTTTATTGTGGTGAATTTAATTAAATGTTCACAGACAATACACTAATGGCAGGAGCTATTTTTAAGAACCCAAAATTTATATATTCACAATCATAACTTTGTACATCAATTTTATATGTTAAATTTATACATTATAAATCATGCTGTCATCATTAAAAATCTATATAAGTTTCAATGTCCAATCAACCACTCTGCAATTGAACAGATTTTCCAAGCTGCAGAAACAAATGTGACGATAATTAGAATGGAAAAGGAAATTCCTGCAAAAGATAAACACAAGTAAGAGATTAGAGCAGCTCAAACAAACCAAGAGAGACAAACGTAAAAGTGGAATTCATTTAGCTGTATGATACACACACATACTACATATAAACTACACCCATCTCTATCTAGATAGACCAAGTACGCTTCGAACAAAGAATTATTTAGTGTTGTTCCTTTTGCCATCGGCATCGTATCGTCAGCTTCATTAAATTTCCGCTTATCCCAGGATTTTTTTTTTCAATTTCTTCTTGTGGTCGTTTTGCTTCAAACAAAATATCGCCACATTTTTATTTTTTTTTTTTTTTTACTAATTTTCTGGTTTTGATGTTAGCCGTTGGCTAAGAACATTAGTATTCCCTAAATTATTGAGGGAAATCATCAATTTTTCATTTAAACATTTGTATAAGTATTTTTTATTGTTTGGTGTTGACCAAATTAATTTTTAATTGATTTAACATTTGCATTTATCTGTTTGTTTATTTGTTTACAATGATGTGGTTTGTGCATATTATTAATGATTCACATATCAAAATTTTGACTATTTAGTGCCCTAGTTAAATGCGAATATTGCAATAACGAAACAATGAATCCAACAAAACTCAAACAACTTTATGCTAATTCAAAAGCAAACAAAAATTAAATTTGATTTCAAATAATATTGAATAATAATGCTTTGATTATTTGCCTGAAATTCATTTTACATTAGCTGCGATTTTGTGGATTTTCATTGTTGTTCGAAATGCATGTGGACAGGTGCTCGAACACAAAATTATTCGTTAAATAATAAAGTATGATTACATATGCAATTATTGCTGTTACTTAGTTACATGATTGCGATTGTGTGAATTAATTTATAAATTCTATTGATTATAAACATGTTATAGCTGTTTTGAACCATGGCAAAATAATTTTGATTGGTTTCCTGTTAAGTGCGTCCAGTGCTTTCAAATTGATTTTCTATTCAATGCTTGTTTGATCTGTTCACGTACATAATGTACAGTCTTCCCTCCTACTCATTTATTCACAAGATTTAAAACTTACTTAATGATGAACAGTCCTTGTTTTATATTTGATTACAACAATTAGTTTTTAAATCAAGTGGCTAACATTAAAAAATAAAATCGTTATCAGCATCATCGATTTATATTTTAAAAGCCCACAAAACATATGCCAATGCTGTTGTTATGCTCGAGTTGTTAAATGGATTCTTTTTACAAATTTTCATATCAGTACATTATTTGTGTGTTGCTTATGTTTCGATCCATTGTTATACTGTTGTTCTGGTCACAAATCTAGATTTAATTTGCATTGCCTGGGTCGTCAATTGATATACTATTGGCGACAGCGTTGCCGAGCAATAATGGAACAAACTTTAACAATTTTTGGCCCATTGCTAGGTCGACTGAGCAAGAAGAATATAATAAAATGGCAATTTTCATATCAAACGCCTCTATGCATAAAAGCACACAGAAAATCAATCAATTTAATTGAAAACAGAAAAGTTTTTATGTATTCTAGTGGCCAAGTTCATAAAAGTTCACATTTTTAAGGCAAAGATAGCTGTAGGCGTGGCAATCGTTGTTGGAGCGACGATCTGTGTCGTTTTATGATTATAATATATACATGTAATGTAAGTAAAGATTGCATGCACGGGTCGAGTGTCGAGTGTTTATTATTACTCGCTTGTACATATTTCATGCTTAAGGGCGTTTGTAAGTATTCAATTTCTTGGACAAAAAAAGTTTAATATAAAATGATTTGTCTATATATCATATGTATTTAAAGTAGTGTATTGCTCAAAGTTGTGCATATGCTAGTATACTACAGTAAAGACATAACATTATACTAGTTGTGAGCTACTTCTCACTTGCTTTTGACAGGGGCTTACCTAACTGTTGAAGGGATTTAAAATGCATTTTCAATTAACACCGTAACTGTCATCAGTCGCAGCCCAACCGGAGCTAATAATGGGCTGACAAATTAGAGGCATCAACAACGCTGCACACAAACAAACAAACAAATAGAGTAACTTACTACATATACAGCACGTGCCATAGCAGATATCTTACTTGGGTGCGTGACTTTGAAATTAAGCAGGCAATTCCAAACAGCGTTGAGTGTAGAGTGTAGTATGTATTAATAATGTCACTTACAACAAAACACAAGCACAAGCATTAACAGCAGTTCCGATTCGCGATGGCTTGGTTCAAGTGTCGCGTAATTTGTATTTGGCACCGACTGACAAATGGCCCGATAATTTGGCCTGACGTTGACCTTAGTATTTTGGTGCTATTCATTGTCATGAACCACATTCATCATTAAGTTGTAGTCTCACTGTTGACAGTAGGAAATTTACAATTTAAAGCCCGATGTCAATGATTTTTGTGCTGGGCTAAACAAATACAATAAGCATTTTTAAAGGAGTTGCTTTCTGATTAGTTGCGGAAAAGAGACACTGGGTTGACACTATTATGCTTTCAAAAGATTGACAGAAATATGATTAAATTTTTAATTAATTTTTGCAGCCGTCGACCATGGTGTTAAATGAGAAATGAGTTTGCGTTGAAAATATGCCACAGTGTGTGGTGAAACTGTGGAAAAGTCATTTAACGTTTGGATCATGCTATTTTTTTTTTTTATTTAAAATCTTGATTAAAACATTGCAAAGACTTAAAGGCATTTAAAATAAATTAACAGGTTATAGCTTTAATCTGTATGAATAATTTGCTCTTATTCAATGTAAACATCTCTTTCAATCATTAAATGCTTAGCGACATTCTTCATTTGTCGACCGGAAGCGCTTAGCTAATGAATTTGCTTGCTACGGCAATCGGAAATTGGAGTGCTGCTAATTGAAACAATGGGACAAGACACGAATGCTAATCAAGAAAACCCCGAACAGGAAATAATTAATGTGAATGCTGTGATAATTGCATGAAAAGTTAGCACACAGCTTCAAAAAGGACAAAGGCCATGAAACTCTTTAAATAAGGGTTTGATGAAAGGTACTAGACAATATTTGTGTTGAAGAATACTTCTTAACATTAGCAATGTCAAGTGCCTGTGCTAAAAGCTAAAACATTTCAGTATTGAGGCTTACCAAAATGATTTTGAACATAATGGGAGCTATAAGCGGTCTAAATGGAAATTTAGAAGACCAAAAGAGAGAAAAAGAATATGAGCGATGAAGTCGTTTGCCTGTAAATCTTATGATTTTTTGCGCCATCTGTCAAAAACCATATTTTTGACTTTAATGTGCAAGAGCATTATAAATTGAATTTCAATGAATATACACTTTTTTCTGTGAGTCGTTAGAAATTCAAAAGACTAAAGCAGCTGCTGTTCGGATTTGCATAATTTTACAACTGGGCTGTAAATTTGTCATCAGCAAACTACCAAAACAAATGTTAGCAGCTGTGGCTGCAAAAGTTTCGCCTTTCATCGGCGTCACCCTTCACTCAATGTTGCACGGCTGGCTGCTGACGCATCCCAAAATGGTCTTAGTCATGTGAAAATGCTGACAAAAGTTATAACAGGCAACCAAATGCACATGAAAAGGTGCAAAAGTTTTCTAAAAGGCAAAAGCATTAAATGCATGTCTTGGCTCATTTTAATGAGCTATCTTGCAGCTCAGGAAGTTGCAAATTTAATGATAGCTTCAAACTTTTTCTAATTAGCCAACGAAAAAGAATTTATCTAAAGAATGCTGGAGATGCAGCTGCAGATTTAGAGTTGGTGAAAAGTAAATAAGCTTACAAAATTTATTGTAAAATTGGTCGAAAAGTTTAAACTTTACAAGCTGATGAGAGTAGAAGGAGCAACAACAGGTGGTAATGCTGTTTAAACAACGATAGTTCTAATACTTTTTACTTTAATTAAATTGGACTGCATAACATGACTTTACGATAGGAAAATACACCGGCAATTATTGCTGTTGTACATGACTGAACTAAAATACATTCCGCTCTGACTGTCAACTTGAATTGAGAGTTGGACGCTAAACCGGAATTATGGCTGTCATACAAACTTCCTGATGTCGGCAGCTAATTCTAGGCGGAAGTATTCGCGATGTATATTGAAAGCAGCGGAAGTCACTCTGACAACATACATATAAAATGCATATTTGTGTAAATTCTTACTGCGAAAATAAAACCCTAGCAGGCAGATAAATTCGTCAGCAAATAAATGCCTGAAAATAAAATTGGTGAAATAATTTCAAAGGGGACACGGGCTAGCTTAAGCCCACTTCTTATCTTCTTGCAGTTACACTTAAATGAATTATTTAAATAGCTAACGGCTTGCGTTTTAAACTCACGTAAAGACTGTGACAGACGAGGAGCTCCTCAGATGAACATCGCATGAGAAATCCAATAAATGAGGACCAAATTATACAGGAGCTTGCAGCCAGGACTCGCATCGCGCATCGCCTGATCGCCCTGCAATTGAATTAATTAAATTAAAAATGTCTTTTTTTTTCGCCGCTTTTTGCTGTCTCTTATATGCAAATTTATTGGTTTTTTTTCCTGTGTGTGAACGAGTTGTAATAAAAATTCCCGTTGTAAAATGCAATTGGCATTAATTGCTTGAGAAAACCCCCACAAAAGTCGACTAACGAAGCCACATTTAAAATTGGCAATATATTTAAATATATTATTTAATTTATATTTTAAAGCAGCGTTTGAACACATCCATTATAATTTTCTACTGCAATTAATAAATCTTGATTTTAAGCAATATACTATTTGACGGTTTTGTTAACATTTATTCAGGTCGAATTGTGAAAGTCAATTATTAAAAATAAATCATAAGCTAAAACGTCAATAAATAATGTGCATGTTCTTGCCAACTATACACAAAAGTTTAGCCAAAATCTTACTCAGTGAAGCGAACATAATTTTCTATTCACACACTCCAACAAACGACATAAATTTCAAACTGGCGCACATCAATCACAAAGATAAATATCCATTAGTGTCTTGGAGCATTCGCATTAGTGGGGATATGATTGAAGTTTTGGGGTTCTTGTTAGGCACTTAACTTTAAATACAATCTATTCATTCTAAAACTTTTTGCTGCTGTTAAAATGATTTTCATACATCGTGTTGGTATTATCATAGACTTTGTTATTAAGCAACCAAATAGACATTTAGGGTCGTTAATGTAACCCAAAAACAGTTGATAAATGCATCTCTATAGTCACCAAATTTAAAAGCTACTGCTATTCTATTTAATTGTTGTTCTGTTTTAATTAAAATCGTGTCGAATAATTGCCCAGACGTGGTGAGTATTTACAGTGCACAAGGCGTGACTTTCAATTGAATTTCATTCAGTATGAACTGTAATTACACCGTATACATGTATTTAGGTAAATCAATGTTGAGTTTTAGATTGCGTTGAGTTTGCGGTTTGAGGTTGCGGTTTGAAACTGAAATAACAGACGGAAATTGAAAGACATATTTTTAAATAATGGTAGAGGCAAATAACAATGAGGAAGTCATAGTAAACTCTGCTATGTTAGTTTCACAGTATATACATAAATAATTTATGACAAAAGCAACAGCAACTGAAACTTGAAACGACTCATTAAGGATGTTTTTGTGGCCATCGCTTATTTTCATCTTGTTGGCGTTTCTGATCAATGCATGGCCGGTGACAGTTCAGAATGAGCTGTATTTGCTGGGTTTGCACAACCATAGCGAAATGCCGTTGGCCTTGTTGCAGCAGGACGCTCTTAATGGGAACTTTTACTGCTGGCTGCTGCTGGTTCAACTGCAGAGTGGGCAATGTCCTTTTATGAAACTGTTACATCACAGCCTTTTAACGCTGCTCGTCTACAACTTGTCGCTTATTTTGATTGGGTAAGCGCTAAACTTCAATTGGCAATCGACATGCACAACTTGACTTATTTTCTTTATTATAGCTATTGTCTTCACAAGAGCGCTACATGCAGTGCCAAGCGGTTGGTATTGTTTTTTCAGCCTAGAGAGCAAAGAATGTTGCTTGCATCACACTTATTTACAACTACTTCAGAGAGGCCACCTTTGCCACCACGTCGTTGCAAACGACGTAAAGCGCTTAAGACTCCCAATTTGTATACCAGCGAGATGGATCCATTTTCAACAATGCCGTTTAATCTGCCTCAGGATCAATACCAAGGCCTACGCAGAAATCTAAAGCGTGTGCTAGAAGGACTGCAACAGCCACAGCCTTTATCTCTACCTTCTCCTCCTACTCCGCCTTTCACTCAACCTTTGTCACTTTCGCCTTATAATGGTTCAAATTTGCATAAACTATCCAACGAGTCATTATCGCCTGTGTTGAGCCAGAAACTGCCCAAGCACAAAGCCAAGTCCCGAAAATTGTTTCGCAAACTGCTCAAGCGACTTGGCAAACCCTTTGCCAGAAAGGATGCAAGCGAACTTTGCATAAACAGCAACAGCAACAGCAATAAGAGTGGAATACTGCATCCCATCTGGCAACGTTTTAAGTTCCGTTTCAGTCACAAGCAACGTTCTGAACTTCAATTGCCAACAAGTAGTTCACAGTCCGATGGCAGTTCCTTTTGTTTGTATGCCTATTGAGCAGTAAGGTCCAACTGCCTTTAAAAGGAGATTGTCCAACTAGGTGAATCTTTACACATATACTTTAGTACTTTTTTAGTTTATTTAAACACTTGAATATATTTTATTACGTTAACACATTAATTCTCTCTCAATTCTATCTTTAAGCACAAAGTACTGTAAAAGTGCGAAAAAGATTGCCCACACATTTTGGTCTAGTTCAAAGCATCCTCGGGAAATAAACACTTAAGCTTCAAAGAGCAACTGCTCTAGCTAAGGCACAGCTATAATTTGTTCTACGTAATTTGACAAGTACGAAAAGCATTAAGCTTTCCTATTGAGTTTGCATTGCCATATGGAATTGGCATCCAATGGATATGTCGCGACGCGTCGGGGGTATAATTTTGAGGCCCGAAAATGAAAATGTGCGCATTTAATCCACTTTCATTTTGGCTTTGGGGTCTGCGACCCTTAGTTGTTGTGCTGATTGTGTTGACACACTGATTTTTGTTGGCCAGCTGGTTACCGAATATTTAAGGGGCTCTCAGGTCGCCGTTACTTTCACCAAACCTAACCCAAATACATAAAAATTCAATTTGATTTGTACAAATTGACCAGCACGTTCACTAAATGATTTACATGCAGCTTGTGTGAGTGTGTGTGGATGTCAAATTCAGATGTATTTCGTGTGCCATATTTGGGCAGACGAAAGCTAAAAAGTTTAATAATGCTTTCTATGAAATATTGATTACCTTGAGGTTGAACCAAAAGTTTTGGTGAGCTGTCAACTTTTTCACTTGCCCTTCTCCAAAGTGTAACTTTGAAGTAATTTCATGGTTAGATTTTCTAAAGCTTATTTTCGCCTACTATGACAGGTACTTAACTTTATATTAAATCTCTTCGTCTGTCTTCAGCACACTTAAGCCAAGGGAAATAAGTAAAAAGTATTGAACAGACTTTTAAAGTTAAAGTTTTAAATTTTTTCCAATCAATAAAAATGCATATATAGAATTTGAATTTTTATTGGACGCACTGTAACCCATTTGAGATATATTTGAATAAATTTTGATTTTATGACGCTATAACTTTATTTGATTTTTATGATTTTATTTGCCGCATTCAAAGTTTTGGGAAGATCGCTCTGCTCAGTTTCATTTTCATATAATATTTTAGTATTTTTATTGCTCGTTAAAATGAATAGCTACCCTTTTAATGAGTCATAACATAAAGCTGAATTTTATTAATCTGTTTATATTTTTTTATTCCTTAACGCCTTAAGTGTAAATACATTGAAAACTTTTCTAGATTTTTGGCTTAACTCTTAAATGATGTGGCCGAAAGAAAACTGCACCAAAGAGTTTCGAAAACTTTGTTGGCGCTCAAATTGCAAGTATTTGTCTTTGTCACTGTTTCATGTGGCAAAAACACATTAAATGCTTTATGCTGGCTCTTGGCAAACGTCACACATACGTTCATACGTATACGTATACGAATAATCGAATACAGCAAACAATAAATACATCCCGCATGCATTTCTAAACAAATAAAATGGTATAGCTTTAACTACATATTGTTAAAACTATAGAAGTAAAAAAACTGCCATTTGAACCAGTTGGAAAGTCTCAACCTTTAATGCCTTAAGACATAACATAAATTACATTATGCAGAATTTCAAAATTTAAGGTAACCCTTTTTAGCCTTTCCTTGGGCCCAGAGCACTTTGTTACCCACACTTTATGCTTGTCCAAATTAACGCTTTGTCGAGCTGTTTCAGTTTGCATAATTAAAAGTGCCACTCGACAACGAAGCATTTCATAAATGCTACCCCAAGGGATTCACTTCCTGTTCCTATTGTTTAAAGGGAAAAGATGCTCCCACTTTCACTAAAGGTCATTGTACACATAAGCCCGAAATGTGACTAGCTGTAACTGATAGGCTTGTTTACCCAGTTAGCATCAACACCTAACCTATTGCTCGACATATTCCAACAATGTGAATGGTTTTCACGCTTAGCTCAAAATGTTGTGTTTTTGGGATTTTTTTTTTGCATGCATAGGGACATATGTATAATAACTTAATATGTAGAAAAAGTACACAAATTTATTTTTAAAAAATCAACACAACAAAAGTAAGTTTCGTTAAAAAGTTTATTAAAATGGTTTTTTTTTTTTTTTTAAGTAAATACAAAGTGCCAACGGCAAAATTAAATGCACACAAATTTGTCACTTAAAGTTGAGTGTGTGTGTGAGTGGCAAGGTTTGATAAAGCTGTTTGCTTCAGCTTGCAACATTATATAGCATTTTTAGATCAACACAACGGCAGCAGCTGTGTGTGGAAGCATCCTCTCCAAGCTAGTTTGACATAATGTGATAAATGGAGCTCTTTCTCAAAAAACGAATTTGTGTCGCTCATGTCTGTCTCATGAATGAACCCAGCTCTGAGAGAGTGTGTAGTTTAAGCCCACGAGAAAAAGTTGACAACCATATACATATTGCAATTAATTTTTTAAATTTATAAAAAAAAGATTCATTACGATAAAAGTATTTTGATGTTTGTATATTCACAATATCTATAAGTGTTTAGCTGCAGTTGTAAAAATATATTTAGTGGATGCTTATAGTACATATTTTCATATTCATATTGTGTGCTCAAGTATGCCTTGAGTATATGAAAATGTATTAATGCATAGACATAGAATATTATTTTAATGAGCAAAAAATATGTGGTGCCATAACAATAAGCAGACATAAATAATAATGGCCACAATTTTAATGAGTGCATGGCCAAATGGGAGACCACAAGAGATTCCTAATATTGAGAGTTGAATGATTTCACTTGTTGTACTATCTATGCTCCATTTAAGAGCCGTATTATAAGATATAAATCGAGCGTATGAATCGTTTTGCGCTGTCAAATAATATCTGTGGCTGTGTCGGAGATAGAAAACATTGAACAAGAAAGCAAACAAGATTAAAGCAGATGTAATTTTTATTCTTTTTAAAAACTTGCCAACATATTAAATTATATATTAATTAACATTGTTCACCTGACAACACCTGCGAAACTTATCGTTATCTAATGTGCGAATAATAATTTTAGCATATGAAAGTTTCCAGACTTTGTGCTTAGCTAATAATTGCCACAATAACTTTTGCTGTTTTGTCAAATGCATATATCAGAGCTAATTTGTGCAGCCCATTTAGCCTGATTAGCTGAAGTCAAGCTGTCAACCCAGCGTGTAGAACGTGGACATGTTTTGTTGAAAGTTCTAGTAAATGTATGCTTTGCACACCTCAAAAGTAGCGGCACTCAATGAATTCATGGAAATCTGCAATGCTGCTGGCTTAGCATGCGTCATTGAGTGCCAAAGTGCGTCTAACTGTAGCCAGGACACAGCTGAACAATTCTGCTGGCTATGCAAAAAAGCGAGAGCGCCAAAAGCTAAATCAAATGGATACAAAACACAAGAACATACACGCACACATGGATTCGGAGATTGAAAAGGCTTTTGTTGACCACAGCAAAAACCAATGATACATTTTTTATGACCAAATGCAAAAACAAGTTTTTTTTAGCCATGTTTTTTCTGGTTTGTTGACGAATTTTAGGCAAATCTGAATAACTTTTTAACCGCTGAAAGCACACAGAGGTGGCAATATTGGGGAAAAATAAGAGCTATCGCTGACTTTAGAAATTAAAAAATTATTAAATTCAATTTTTAAAGTGAAATCTAAAATGATATATTTTCTGATAATTGAATTTAAGCACATTGCTAAGAAATGAATCTAAAGGTACTTAAAAGAAACTTGAACAATTTTAAAAATTCAATTACACAACAAAACAATCAGAGCTGCTCTAAATATTTACTTGATTGACAGTGCAAGGTAAATACGAGGAAAAAACAGAGATAAAATTCGAACTGAAATCCCATTTAATTCGTTAATGAAACTAAGGTGATGTGAGCAGCTGGTTGTCAACTTACTAACCACTAATGAAACCACAATGCACCACAACAAAAAAATAAATGCACAGAGCAACAGAGATAGAATTAGAGAGACCAACTAATTGAAAATGCTGGCCCAAATCCAAATTGGGTCACTAAGGGCCAAGTACTCAGCTAAACGAGCACGAGATAATTTTATAAAATTTGTGGCGCATTGCTATGGCAAAAAACAAGCTTGACGCTTTTAATTATTTTAATTGACGTTTCGTCCACTTGCTTTGTACGGCCCTCTAGTGGTATGATGTAGTACTATATATATGAAACTATTTTTAAGCAAACCTAGCCCAAAACGAAAATTTTTTAAAATTTTTGGCATTGCAATGCATTTGAACAAATTGAAATGCTATAGAATTTTCATATGTTAACTAATAACATTTATCTAGTATAATTCAGTTGTTACCTTGATTGTCTGTGGCACTTTAAGTAAGTGCAACTGAATTCATTTTCATGTGATATGTTGCCACGTTGCGACGCGTCGTGAAGTTGCCGTGTACCAACCACAACGTGACATGAATAGAGCTAGCAAATGTTGCCACAAACTCAGAGAAGCCGCTGTCATATATTTCAAATGTCTTTATTCACATATTTGCTATTCCAACGGCTCTCGCAGTTGCCGCCGCAACGAGACTGTCAAGTGTAGCACATACATACATTTCAGTGAGATTTGAAAACAAAAAAGATAGACATATTCATGGTTAGGCTTTTGTGTGCAGCTTTCCGGCTAAGTCATCTGGATAATTGCAGTGCTACGTGGTGCGTGCAGCATGAAAAACTTGGGCCTTCAATATGGCTTAAAAGTAATCAAAGACACCCAAAGAAATCATCTTGACGTACTATATGCTGCAGCTTAGTCGCTTTGGATGTTTTTTTGTAAACTTTTTCTATCTGAATTTGCTTTAGCTACAAACGTTGAAAAGTTTCAAAATTGTGACTTATAACAAGCTTAAATTTAATTTTGCAAAATGTGCCTCGAAATTGTTTGCGACTTGGCTATTTGTTGTGTATTTTATTTCTGGTTTTATACTAGAAATGAAAAGTATGCAACAAAATTATTTATAATATAATTTGAATCATTTGAAGAGCAAATACTATAAGTGCGAAGGTCCTTTGTACTAAACGTAAACTATATCAGCAAAAAAGATTTTTCAAACGAAATTTGAATAAATTCTTAAGCTGTCTTAACTTACCCACACAACAACATCAACCCAGACAGTTGTCCAAGCTTATTAAGCTGTATTGCTTTATGTGTGTGTGCCACAGTGCCACAGGCTGTTGACAGGGTAAAAAATGTCATACGACATTGGTCAAGAGTAAGTTGTATTACTTGGCATGACTGTGGCTAAAGTCAAAAGTTGCCCAGCAATGTGCCCTGAAACGCATGAATGCACAATTAGAGTGCATTTAAAAAGCCACGTGTTTCAACAAACGGATTGTAAAGTAGAACACTAAACCCAAGTGGAATGCGTAAATTGTTAACTTGTTCAACAACTGTACCA
Source organism: Scaptomyza graminum (assembly GCA_018901835.1). Classification (NCBI taxonomy): domain Eukaryota; kingdom Metazoa; phylum Arthropoda; class Insecta; order Diptera; family Drosophilidae; genus Scaptomyza; species Scaptomyza graminum. The sequence goes on from JAEIFL010000002.1 coordinate 8,585,973, forward strand.
AGCACTCAACGACAATTGCAAAATGTCGTTGGCATATGTAGTATTTAATTAACATGCATTATTAAAGTGTTTCAAACGTTGTCCAAAACTGTACTTTAAATTGACTGCAACAAATGATAGCTTAATAAATAATACGCAATTTATGAAAGATATATACTGAAATGTGTAGTCAAAAAGTTGCAAAGGATCTCAATATAAGATGTGAGCATACACACTCCATCAATTTCTTTTTTTATTATTTTTCCATTTGCGTTCTTTGTCGAAATTGTCATTTTTATTTGTCGAAAGGGTCCACTTGCATTTTCAAGTTTACAAGCTCTGTCGTAGCTGCAAACTCAATTTCTGCACTTTGACGTTGACGGTAGGTAAAAATCATCATAAAATTGCTGTGAAATTCAAGTCTTGCAGCCATACACCGATGACAACCATTTTCGAAATTCGTCTGAGTTCCATTTGATGCAGAACGGCAGTACATTCATTTATTCGCGTCAACTGGGAATTTCCCGGTTGAATACAAATGCTTAACATGAGGAACGGCGATAAATAAAACACGTCAGCCAAACAGAAAGCAATTAACAAAAACGCATACAACTGCCAGCTACACAGCATACAACAATATCAACAACATACCAACAGCTATGAAAACCAGCTGCTTGCCATACTTCAATTTCAGTTTGTGGCTAGAAGATTAAAAGTTCAACCTAAAACCACACCCGAGTTCAAACAGCTGCTACACATGTGCACAAATATTTTATAAATATTTATAAAGATAATATATAGATTTTATAGATTGATCTGTGGATATAACATTTGTATAAATGGGTCTTTCAGACAATTTGATCGTTCACAGTTTGCCACAACTTGTGGTTAAGGTGACCCTAATTGCTTTTGATGAAAAACCTTTCATTAAAAGAGCAAATACCAAGAATGCAAGGATTGGTTTCTTGTTTCCGTAACAATTTTAACATTAAATTGATAATTACAATATTTTATTATTATAAGGTAGTGCATCAGTTCGTCGAGATATCGATTCTTGTCGATGATTCTTGTTTTACCAATTAATAAAAATAAACACATGTAAATTACACCCCAATTAATTTTATATAAACATTAGAGGCAGACACTGATAACACGTGACACTTGAACCAAGTTCTGTTAAAGTGTGGCACAGCATTTTTAAGCTCTCTTTTTTTGTCGTCTCTTATCTGCATCGACAGTAATATACACAAATGTTTATTTATTATTTGGTTGTTTTGATTATGAGTATTCAGTTTTGTGTTGCGAGATCTGAACAACGGATGTCAAATTTGTGCGTGACAAAAAGAACAGAGAAAATAATGAATAAGTTATTTATTCTTTTTCTAATGACAATATTATTTACAATTACCGCACAGGCGAATTTATTGGAAATTTTGCGAATACAAAATCAGTTAAAAAGCTCATACGATGACATTGAAAAGTTGCAGGCAAAGTACAAAAGTAAAATCAAGGAAGCATTTATTATGGAAAAAGCATCTACAATGCAGGAAGCTAAAATCAAAATAAACGATGAGTTGTCAAAGTGCCGAGAACAGAATTCAGCTTTTGAAGTGCTAAACAAGATTTATGCTGAGCAAATCACCGAGTTGCAGAACAAGAAATGTCCAAACTTGGAGGAGAAAGATCGTCAAATTGAGGAAGGACTAGCGACAATTACCACCTTTACAACAATCATCAATGAGCAGGCCAAGCAAATTGAACGCCTAAAAGACGACGTTTCAGTGAAATCACAAATAATTCTTAACATGCAAACCAAAACAAATGACATTACTGATAAGATTAACAATTTTGAAGATTTCGAAACTAGCACAAAAGCTGATTTTGTGGCCAGCAGCTGTTTGCCATTTGGAGACTCGAATGATATACATTTCATAACGGTTGACGAGTTCGATGCTTTCCCTGTGCCCTGTGATTCGCAACTGAACGGCCCTGGATGGACAGTTGTGCAGCGCCGTTTGGATGGAAGCGTTAAGTTCAATCGAAACTGGTTGGAGTACCGTGAGGGCTTTGGCAATTTGAGTGGCGAGTTTTTCATAGGCCTCGAAAAGTTACATCGCATGACATCGGCTCAGCCTCATGAACTATACGTACACCTAACCGATTTCAACAATGAGAGCAGCCATGCGTATTATGATAACATAATTATTGGCGACGAGCGCGAGCAATATGCACTGAGCGCTCTTGGCGAGTACTCTGGCAACGCTGGCGACTCGATGCGCGATAATGAGCATCAAAAGTTCACCACTTTTGACAGGGATAACGACATGGGGGAATTTAACTGCGCCGAGACATGCTTAGGTGGTTGGTGGTTCAATAACTGTGGCTTAAGGTTGGTTTGTCAATAAATTTAATTGATGTGATTTTTTTGATGACTCCCTCTTATCATCTGATTTTGTGTGTCTTTCACTTTCAGCAATCTGAATGGACAGTACACACAGCGCGATGATTATTATGATAATTCAGAATATGGAATTTTCTGGGATGAGTGGCAGGGACCGGGATATACTTTGCAATCAGTGCAGATAATGATAAGGCCAAAGTTGGCACCTATTAAATGATAAAAATTTAAAAATTATTTTTTATCGAGTTTTCCATTCGAACGTAATAAATGTTAAATTTGTACATATTTCTATGGTAAATAGACACAATTATTAATTATCATATTTTAATGCTTTTAGGACCATTTAAAGTATACCATAAAAAGACACAGGCTATTTAAATTTTCACCCGTCTGGAAGTCAAATTTTTACCTTTTTTTTGTAGCACCCATACATTTACAACCTTACTTCACATACAAAGACTGCTTGGAAACAATGTCACAAGTAAATGGTTAATATCCATCTGGGACAGAGGTATAAAGCTTTGTGGCACGTTTTGCCAGCTACGTGCCACGTTGCGGCCATGTCTGGGGCCAACCACAATGAGAAGACATTAGGTCATGTGAACAGTATTGTTGTAAGAATTCCATCACGATTGGTGCGACATGGTTGCGGCATGTTGCTCCATATTTGTGGATACGACAATAGGCCAATTCATCTGAAAGTTAATTTAGTGTCAGTTTTCTAAGACTGTGATATCAATCAATCGTCAATTGGGTGAGAATTGAGCAGCCATTAAAAGAAAAACAAAAGAATTTTAAAAAATTGCAGTCTTTATTTGATTTTGAAATTCTAAGGAACAGATAAAATACTATCAAGTTCCTTAAAGAAACTAAGTTTGGTTCAGATATAAGAAGGTAAAAAAAAAATTATATCCTAAAGAACTTAAATAAAGTCGCAACCCCTGTCTAAAGATATTATTATCCATGCTCAAATATAACATACAAATTGTAAATGTAATTTTAAATGTATTTTTACATGTAATACCAGGTGTGTGCACATATCGTGAATAAGTAAATAAGCGTAAAATCGAATTTTTGCACGTACGTTGGTTTTGCTATCGGCTTCTTTTATAGTACATCTGACTCGATTGCTTGCTGCCGGTTGTCAGTTTGGCTGCTGAACTTGAAATTTGTTTACCTTTCACTTCAAGTTTGTCCTCAACGCCTTAAGCAGGCGATGGCAGGCTTTCGGGCAATTGACAAATGCAACTGCTCCTTTGATCTGTTTAGCAATCATTTGCTCCAGCAAAAAAAGGGAGCAAATTGGATGACATGCTCAGTAATATTTCTAGAAAAGTATTTTTTCTTATATGTAAAAAAACAGATGAGGTATGTGACTATAATTTACTGAATTAACTTTCGCTAAGCTTGAGCAAGTGTATAAAATGGCGGTCTGTCAGATTTGTAATTAATATTTATGAGTAGATCCATACTATGTAAGTGGATAAATGTGTTGTCAGCTGAAATGCGTAATGCATTTACGTTCCATTTATGTCCCCTTACTTATAACTTCTCTCACAAAACAGCCCCAAGGCTCGAGCCACTAAGAGCAAACACATCCTACCTACATACATACCTACATATATGTATGTTCGTCCTTATATTGTGAGTAGTAAAGTGTTTTAGTGGGTAAAAAGTTTTTCACTGCTCGAGAGTGCAAATAAATGACAGCTCACTAATGTTACACATTTGGATTTAATGTGCACGTCATGCTAGAAAATTTAATTACTTTCAAAAAGGAAGACTTATGCAAGTACAGCTCATTTTATGCGATAAACCTTATGAGTGAATAATTGTTTATGGTTTTTCTGGGCCTTCGTCAGATGGGAATGCCGTATTCATCATCATCCACGCGACGGCGAAACTTGGCAAAGTTTAAATATCATTTTGGGCAAACTTTCTTTAAGTGCAAAACAAACAAGCATGATGTAATTTTTGGTGGTCTTTTATTTAAACTTTATATAACTTAGAACGTTTGTAACACAATACTGAAAATTAAATTACTTTAAATACATAACTTGCTATTGTTTTGTTTATCCGTTGCAGCCTCAACAATTCAATTCAAATTAATATTTTATTTGTCTTTCCAGCACATCAAAATCGGTAACTAACTTTCTGATAACAACGAGTTTATTATGCAACTTTTAATTGCTTTATCTAGTCAAATATTTGCATAGTGAAAGTGTTTTTGACAGCAAACTAGATTCAGTTGGAATTTTAAATAGTTGAATAAAAGTAATGTTTCTCTTTTATATTTTGTCAACTGGTTTACTGTTGTTTCATTCAAACCACGGAACTTAAGAACAATTGATTTGATTGGATAAGTTGTTTGTCTTTGTTTTTATGAACTTGATATAACTCAATCATTTCTAAAAGGTCTACGCCAATTAACAGTTTATATAAATGTGATGAATATTAAGCTATATCATCATCATCTTGAACATAATTTTCACATGAAGGCCAGACAATTTGTAAACATTGTCGATATTGCCATGGGGCTTATTATTGCACACGATAACATACTCATTGTAACAAAAACTCATTAAAATCTTTAGCTGTATATACTTTATAATGTAATTTTTTATAATGCTTCCCCAGCTTCATATATGGCCTAAGGCATTTTGTTTAAGTGCACTTTGGTGTTTTTAACAGAATTGTTAGATGGATGCCGTAAGACGTTGCGGGATTGCCGATATGTGTATTTTCAGCACCACTGTGATTATTTTGGTAATCTCTGTGTGGAAAATTTACAGATTTCCCCATACTAACATTTAAAACAAGCGTATTACAGATACCATGGTAACACAACAAAGTTTAATCAGAGCGCAATGTTTAGGTTGTTTTGAAATTGAGAAATAATCCCTTTTCGTTAAGCTCCTAACACAGCTATGCACATAGGTAAAATATCTTCTGCTAGTTCAATTTATTATCAATGCACTCCGGAATACTTTGGCTATTGACAATAAGTTGTTATTATGGCATACGCTACCCACAGTAAATTGCAGCTAACCACCAACTGAGTGCATATGACTATACTCAATGCTCTGCAGAAGCAACTCTGATAGCAACTGTGTATAATTTGTGTGACAAAGTTTGTCATGCGAGGCTAATGCAGTTTGTGCAACGGCTCCTCTTTTGCTGCTTGCCCCAAAAAGTACTAAACTATAGGACAGAAATGAAACTGGAACAAAAAGAAAGAGCGAGAGCGATAGGAAGAGAGAGAGAGAAATATTTTCAAATTTGCATGCTAATGAATGGTGTGAAACCGTTCTAAATTATGAGAGATGTCCATGTGCAAAGTGTATGTGCAGAGATTATGTATGCAAGGACGGCGGCCATGAATTTTCAACACTTGCAGCCGTGAGTATTCTGCAGTATAGCCAGTTGTATGTAAACAGGATATCACAGATTAGCACTTATAATTGCATATCTAACCTTCACAGTGGCAGCTATGTTTACACAACATCGATGAAAAGATTCATAACAATGAAGTCTAAAACTACCGTGATTTTGGCTTTGGCATTTTTATTCCGATGACAAAATATATACAAGCACAAAAATATCATAACAAATTGATTATTATTTTTAGCACTCTGTTTGATGTTAATGGCGAAACATACAGACTTGGAAGAAATAAAAATATGTAATATAAATTTGAAGCAGATAATTATTGCCTTAAGCAGCCACACTTTCGTAGTCCTCGATAGTATAGTGGTTAGTATCCCCGCCTGTCACGCGGGAGACCGGGGTTCAATTCCCCGTCGGGGAGACAAATGTTATTTTTAACGTTTTTTTTTTAATTATTCAAAAACAAATTACTTTATTCTTTTTCAAAACAACAATTATGAAAATAGATTTCGTCCGAATTGATTTTATTTTACGATTCAAATTGAAAACTCTTAAAATGCGATATTATTTGTGCCCAACTAAATGAATCAATTGATTGTATTTCTTTTCAATTTTCCATTTCCTATTTTCATCGGTTTTCTTTTCGATACACTAAAAAACTTTACCACTGCTAATTTTTTCTTACAAAACTTTCTTCTTGTTGTTACGTATAAATTGCTGTCAATTAGTTTGATTGTCTTACTAAGGGTTTTTCTTTCGTTCCTTTCTGTTTCTTTCATTTTTCACTCTTTGTTTCATTTCTATTGCTGATAATTTCTAGAATTGTTTTGCCTTATTTGTTTTGAATGCGACTCAAGTAAACTAAAATTACCCAATATATAACTTATTGAAAAATTAATTCGAAAAAAAAACCCTTTCTAATTTAATTGGTTTGAGTAAAATTTGGTACACACCTGCTCGTATTATTCACTGACACAAGCTTACAAGGAAATGGTCTTTGCTGGGAATAATAGGCGTACAAAACAACTTTATTAAGCCCTTCACCTGCCGCTGTGGCCATTTATCAAGCATAGGAATGTTTTATGACCCTACTTTGGAAACGATGAGCAACTCTCGATTGGCATACAAATTGAATTCTTAGCCTTAGGACGATTTGTGATTTGCTGAGGCAATACACTCATCGGATTTCCGTCTAACGATTGATAATGCGCCAATAGCTTGTTGCTTGAACCAATTCATCTTGTGGCACGTTGTACATTGACATTTTTATAGCCGCCAGTAAAATAATAGGTTATTGATGCCTAGACAATTTGCATTGAATTCAAATTTTTGACACGAACAATTTTGTTTGTGAGTGAAATCAATTTGGTGTTAAGCAAACAAACAACCTGATTCGAAATAAAATGAATTAAGTTTTTAATATTTGCAGCAATACACAAAACCAGCTCAATATTTATTTTCACTATTCCATCAAAATGGAATCAACAACAGACAACACCACAGAAAGAGGAAAAGAGCAAGGCAAGATTGATTTTAGATACCTCAAATCAATTTCCACAATTTAAACGAAGTGAAAGCAAACAAGTTGCAATCCGATAACATCAAATGCAAATGGAAAATATTTTTAAAACACGCACAGTCAAGTGCATGGCGAATAGAAGAATAAGAATATAAATGAAAGTAAACCTGAAAAATAGCTGATGAATTTTAAAAGGTATTTACATTTTATTAGTGCATGATAATAAGCTACACATATTAAAAATCATTTATATATTTCTGACTAGGTTATATAATACGTTAGGTGAAAGTGACTGTTTTAAAAAAGCTTCGGAAAAAGTGTGAGCCGAAAGCACCAGGAAAAGAGCACAAAGGCCATCAGAGTGAACCACAAACACAGAAAATTGACAAGCCAATTCCAACGCCCGACTGAGGTACAAAAGAATTGACGTTAGATTGAAAGCACATCAGGACTGCATCAGGAACCATGACAGAACCTACGTGCCGGCATACTAATCTCTATGATTCAGACTGGGAGCAGGTGCAGGTGAGGTGGTCATTGTGGTCATGAATTGCGTTAGCCTGTCAACCTTGTTGACCAGTTAACCCCCTGTAAGATGCTATTAAAGTTGGGTTACGTTTTCAAAATATAGCTGAAACATAAATATTCCCTCAGCTAAAAATATATAACAAAATTTTGGCATTCCTGTACTAATTATTAATAGACCGGTTTCTGTTATATTCGTTTATATTCAGGGCAACAATGAATGATGCGACACTTAAGTGAGATACAAAACAACGCTTTACCATTGTCTAACCGCTGTGGGCTAAATACTAAAAATTGGTGCTTAACAGTAGAAATCGAGAGACAACGCTTGCAATGACAACAAACTGGCGTCCCAAGCATAAACAGCAAATCATTGGCGCCTCAACAGTTTGAGAGTAGAACAATGCCCAGCAGTTGGAGGCGTCTGTCAAATGACTTTTGTCTCTTAGTAAGTTAAAAGCTGCTTACTCAAATTCTTCTGGGCGTATCCTCACAGCCAGACTGGTCCACATAAATAGATGAAGTGACTGTCGTCACAACCTGCAAAACAATGGAGTGGAACGAAATTTGAATTTCGTGGGATTTCAGCTGTGACTAAATTTATTTGAATTTTTCCTGACTTATTTAATTTTTTTTTTTGCTATAATCTCTTCTTTCAAAAAATGTATTTACATTTTTTTGAATATCTCATAAGTATCTCTCTTATAAATCACTCGATTCTACTTCAAACATTTATTTATGCCTTTTTGCTCACGTAAAAGCTTTGAACACAACACCAACTTGCTGGAAGTCATCTCGAACTCAGAAAGTCTCATGGCACAACACACAGCTCATACCGATAAGTTCCGATAAGTTCGATAAGTTATCTACGGCTGTTTCATGCAACTTGTTTTCTTGTTCAACCAACCACCAAGAACAAATTCTAGTCGAGTGTGTTGTTTGAGCCCGTTTGCTTGTGACGCTGTTCGAACATGTTCGAACACAAAAATTGTTAGACATGCAAACATAAATTCCCATGTTTAAAAAATGATTAACTACTATATATTGCTTATATGTAAATGTCAACATATATAACATAGAAGTGCTTACATATATATAAGTCTTGCTGCAGATGATGTGCACATGTTGTAAATATTTTAGTTGGCTAGTGTCTGCTTTGTTTTAGCTTGTGCATAATTCGAATCTGACTTTGTTTAGCGAGTTGCATCTGTTAGTAGTTTATTTTGCTGAGTACTACCATGAGAGGACAAACACACACCGACTGTTTTCAACATTGCATTCAAATGAGTGCCGCGAAAACTCCAGAGGTTTGTCGACAGCTTTTCAACTCATATGTATATGTATGTATGTACATAGATGTCGCTCGCAGAGTATGTGGCGATTTAATAAATGACACGATATGGAGAATAGCTTCAAGTGAAGTTGACTGTTAGCTCTTGTTATTTATTGCCGGTTTCTCTTACGCTCACGTTCTGCATTCGCACAAATTAATTGCCAGTTGTGAATTTGTTGGCTCAGCTTCAGCTTGAATTATGCCAAAAATGAAATATGACTAGCATTACAAAGCCGGTGCCAAAAGTTGCATTGATATTATTGTTAATTTATGAAGCCAAGGCGTAGGTGACAATGGGTTTACCCGCTGTGTTTAAGCTCTAGAATATGACTATTAGAAATATGCTGCATTAAGTATTTTTATTAAAGTCAGTACAAGGTTGATAGAGATCATAGTTGATGCACTGTATGGGTCATGGACGAGTCTATGTCCAATTGCAAACAAGTTGCTGCAGTTGGCCGTTGAGTGTCTGGCGTCCTTGTTTGCCCCGTCGACTGATGACCCATTCACTTTTGACCCCAGTTTGTCACTTTCCAACGCAATCATTCTCAATATTTATATTGTTTCTATTTTTTGACACACTGTCAAAGTTGGGTTTTTTTCAAACATTAATGTAGAAAATAAAATGTTGAAAAACAATATGCTCGATTCCATTTGCCAAGCGCATCAGCTTAAATCGAGACAACATTCAAAGGAAAGGCGATTGACTCAATTGACTCAATCTCGAGACCGATGCGCGATTTTCGCATAACCAATGAATGACAGTGGCACAGATTTTGTATTATGAGCATCATTCGTGGCTTTTTTTTAAACCGCAGCATCATTAAGCAGCTCAGCATGTCGAGAATATGCTCATGGCTGGAAATCTCACTCTTACGGGGGGCCTCTGAAGTGCGCAGCAGAATGGAACCCGCTGTGTCTGAGCCTGTTTGAGGTGTGTGTGTGTGTATAGAATATTTGTATAGTATCTCGTTTGTGGCATTGAAAAGCCTTTAATCACTCCGCTTAAGCCGAATTAAAGGATATACCGTTAAGACCCCTTTAGCATTTCTGACAGTCATATGTGTGTGCTGAATTTTATACGAGTTTGTTTTTACTAACTGAGGAGAATATTTGTTTTGATGCTATTAGCATTAATCAAGCCTCCTAGTTTTTACAAATCAGAGAAACCCTGCAGCAAAAAACATACTTACATATGTATTGGCTCGATTCTAAACATAAAGAGTAGAAAATTGCGTTTTGCTTACCATTTGGCCGTCACCATGGCAGTAGACACTTGCCAAAATAGAAAATATCTTGATAAAAATTGTATACATGATTAATTCTGCCAACAACTTGATGGAAATTCAGCCCGTCTAAATTATAAATGAATGAATGAATTTATGTGTATTCGTTTTAAGCTTAAGGGATAATAAAAATGAGCAAGGAGCCATCAAATTATATTCACGTATCAGACATGCAGATTACAAAAAGGAGAATACCACAAAAGGCTAAATTGTATATTTTTTTTCAAAAGTGCATTTCTATGCCCCTTTCAATGATTTGACAGTTGATATGTGCCCATTTATTCATAAATCTCATAAGCACTAAAGACAAGATATTTTATCTCCAACTTTGGTAAGCTGCAGCAGCCCCAAATATTCTCTGAGATGCATGTGAACTTTTGTCAGCCCGCTTAGAAATCCAATTACTTGTTGTCACGTGGAAGTGAACGGCGACAAAAAACCTGAAGTTTCATCTCTGTTGGCAAAACGTGTTTGGTGTGCCTAAAATAAATTACGGCTTTGTGGCAACTAACATTGATTTTGTCTGACAACAACAACAGGCGCCCAACAGCTAAAATTCCTCTTCTTAATTTCGCCTAAATTACAGTCTAACTAGTGCAAGAGGAATAATAAATTTATATTTTTAACAAAATTAATTTTGTTTTTGATACATCAACAAAAGTGTCTTTTATATTCAAATTTTAAACAAGCTCAAGAATATATGACTTTAAGAATCTTTGTTCTGTATCGACTATGATTTTTGATAAAAATCATTATTTTATATTTCTAGAAAACTGGCCGGCAACAAATCTTTCAGTTAATTCAGTTTGGGCAAATATAAGTTTGCAACTAAAATGGAATTTGGATGTCTTTGGTGGAAAAGCCATACGAAATAATTTCTTGAGCTTGTGTGCTGGTTACTTGTTTTTAAATTATTAAAGGTGACTGCGTCGCATTTTAAAAATAAACAATAGCCGTAGAAGTAAAGTTTAGAGTTCAGGGTATCTCTGAGTCGAGTTGTCTCGACCAAATCCTTCTTAGTCGTCAGGCTGAATTTTACTTACCGTAATTGTCTTAGGTCTTTCTTTGCAAATCGGAAATGGTTTGCCAACGTAGTTTCTTCAAGAGAGGAAACGGAAATGTGAAGCGCGACGAATTGACACAAATGAGAATCAAGACAATGTTAAATGCTATTCGGGATAGAAGCACGAACAGGAAACAAATAATAAGCAAATGCGAAACGCACATCAAAATGCCAATATACTATGTTTGAGCCTGCAACTTCCAGGGGCAACAGAAGATCTTTCTTTTAATTTTTATTATTAATTTATGCAGAACCTACAATTACTGCTACTCGTCATACATTTAACAAAATCTTGTACATGACTAGAGCTACAATTCTAAAATTAACAACACCAACAATAAAGCTGCATTCGAATCCTTTGTCGACAACTCTGACCAGCCGGCTGCAGCAGTGCCATATCCATGGGGTAAATACAAATATGTTCATGGACCTTTTACAAAATCAAAATCAAAAAATAAATGGTATATTTTTGAAGCAAAAATAAATTAATATTCATAAATACACCAACATTTAGTAAGTTTGTATATAATGTAATTTTATTTTCATGTTCTGTAGCTTATATTTATATATACATTATTATCAAACAGAAAATTATGACGCGATTTGATGTGATGATGTTCATAAAACAATTTGATTGATTCGGCCGAAAAGGATCTTTATGTAGCAACCATTATAGTTCAGTTGATTCCTATCAATTTAAGTCATACATCAGCTTCTCAGCATTGTTGGGTTTTTCGCAGGCAAATGAAGCCATCATCAAATCTGGAAGATAAAAGTGAAATATTATTAAATATGTAACATAAGTTATAGTATGTATACATGGACATCAATAATTACAATGATTTTTAACTAAAATGAAGTCTGTTCAACGTAAACACAACCTTTATCATATTTTCCAGATTTTTTTAAAGCTATTTTGTAACAAACAAAGACACGAGAGGCGCGCCAGGTAGTAGCTTGAAGTCAATGTTTTTTTTATCTTTTTAAAACAAATCATTAAATACGTCAATAATAGCGACAACCAAAAAGACTGTCAGTTGTCAAATGGTAAGTGTGTATATTGGATGGAGAAGGAAATTTTTTGAACTGTCTGTCCATCCTTTTTAGCTCGACTGAGAATGATTGCACACCGTTGACAGCCTTAAGTGAATATAGTATCTTAAATACCTTGCTCATTGCCAGATATTTAACATTTTGTGGCTTTCAAACTTCGCACCTAGTAGTAATTCAAATAATTTATGTGCAACTTCTTTTGATGCCTTGCTTGGCTTTCTTGAGAATCGGGAAACTCTTGCAAAATCTTTAGTTATTGAGGGGCTCATTTGCTTGCTGCCGAACTCTAAGTTATGCGTGACTTTAACATCTTTATGTCTCACATTGAACTAAGGGAAAGTGAAATGCAATGCTAACCTGCTTCGCTGAGTTTGGTTGTTTGTTGCATATGGTAGCAAAAGCTTGCGTACTCGCCGCGAAGGCGCCTGTGCCAATTTCATTGAATGCATATGCTTTGTAAAGGCTCCAACCATTGCACCCATCCTTTGAAAGGCGTTGATGTTAATGTGATTATTTGGTAAACTGCAAACATAGATGACAAAAATATGATGTAACAATATGTTGCCAAAGGAAATATAAAAAATAATGGTTTTCATTAGATGTGTGAGCCGAATATAGTATAATTACAAAATTTATATATATAAAATCGTAAATGAAGAAACATACCACTGCAAACAGTTTTCGCGTTCGGCCAGTGCCAATTTAACAATATCCGCAAACACAGGAATAACGACCCAATCATTTGGTTTGCTACAATTGTTTGCTGTTGATGTGGCTGTTGTCTCAGTCAAAATCGTTGATGTTTGCCTTAAACTAAAGTCTGAAGTGTCTGGACGCCCACTGTCACAAGTGGGGAGTAGTTTATGTAAGTCAACTTCGGATGAAGATGGAGAGAATGTAGCTGTTGCTTTATTAGCTAGTGCTGCTGCTGATGATGCTAATGATGGCTCATTTGCTGCAGAATCTGTTAGCTGTCTATCAGTCTTTCGAACTGGCTGCTGCTCATTCAAGACAATTGCCTGCTTATGCCATAAATGCCCATGTCCTTCGGCGTGTCTTTGCATGCAATCCAATTGCTGACATGTCGCTTGCAATTTGCTCCACTGCAATCAAGTAAACATATGCATAAATTTGAATAAATTTTCTAGTATTTATATTACCCAAATATGTAGTCCAAGAATAAGACTTACCGTAACTTTGAGCCTGGATATGGCTGACGATTCGAGTGATTCCAAGATTGCTGTCGCACTATTATAGTTTCCAACCAGCAGACAGTACTGGGCAACTCCGCTCCAAACCTCCACTGTTCGACTGCGCTCTTCGATGCCTTTGCACTGTAAATTTATAGACCAAGCAAATGTTTGCTTACTTAAACAAACAAACTAACAGGAGCTTGTTAGACATTGTCACAAAAAACTATAACAGGATCCCGTGACCAGCAAAAGTAACTGAAGTCGAAAATAGTTTAATGTTTGACTATGAAAATGTCACCAGAGCCTTTGGAGAGCACGTAGCTTCTACATATTTAACTAAATGTGCTTAACATTGTAATTTCTAATGCAATCCACATGATCTAGAAATTCTTTTGTTAACTTGACTCTGACTCGCTCACCTGCAGTATCTCATTGCAGACAAACAGACGCAGACGTGCCGACCAGTTTAAATACGTTTCCAGGTTACACGTCTTCTTTTGGGACAAAGGTTCGTCCCACTTTTTCTGTAAGCAAAAGCGTCAACATAACATATTTTAACTGACTGTCACTGTGGCAACATTGATGAGAACACTGCTGCTTCTCAAGGCTATACGTATTTTTATGCCTTTTTCAAAATGGAAATGTTGCAATGTATAAATGGCTTACCCTTAAAGAATGGTGTGCCATTTCTTACCTGTTTATCCAAGAGCACCATGCTGCTGCACTGTAGAAACTCCTCAGGTCCAATGTGTTTGGCCAATTTTTTTTCTAGTCGGCACAAAATTTGCGCGTATTGCGTGGCAGTTGTACAGTTCAGGGGTGCAACAAGCTGATGCAGAGAGTAAGAAAAATTGATAAGATGGTACTGTAAAGGTATTTAAACTACATGTCGGCACACCTTATTATTATTGGTTTGGCAGGCACGCAAATCGGCCTCATGACTCTCTAAATCAGTCAAACGGTTAAGTAAGGCACTTAATACTTGTGAGACTACGACTTCTAAATGTGAATTGGAGCACCTTTAAGTGAAAAGTGATACGTTTTTAAAGAATTTTTTGATGGAGCTTAAAAAATCGCTTACCTAGCAACGATATGTTTTATGTGATTCATCATGCGCTCATCACGATAATCGTATGGAAATTTCTGCGTCCATTCGGCTAGTAGGACAACTAATGTTTCTAAGCATTCGCTATCAGGTACTGAGTCCAAAAGTTTGCCCAGTAGCTCGTGCGGTCGCACAAACAAACGGGATGATAATATGAATGAGAACAAAAATTCCTGCAAAATAAAATGTTATAAATTATTTGGGTTGTAAAACTTAACCACTGCCGAGTAAAGTAACGTATGAGCTTAGTATATGCGTATATATAAATATGTACATATGTGTATATAAATATATATATAATATACATTTTATGCATTTCGACTGCTTTAATTTATTTTATTTGTTATTCTTTCATATTTCACTAAACCGCCAAATCGAAAGAACATGCACAACAACGCATTTTAAATGAATTGTTAAAAAATATGCGAACTTTGTTTTGCATGTTTGAATGTTTTTGCTTTTACGCCTTCAATTTGTAATAATAGTTTATTTATATGTTACGGATCACGAGCGAAATATTCAAGGGAATACCAAATACATTTGTATTTTCATTTTAGTTAAATTTAAAATGCATTGCACAATTTTCCGAATTTATTATTTGCATATGCCTCAACGCATTTTTAATTTAATGCATTTGTCAGCTTCTTTTATTATTATTATTATTTTGAATTCTATGCGATATTTTTCGCATTGATTACCTTATCCAAATCATTGACATTCTTGGGTATGAGAATTTCAGTGAATGAGTCCAGCGGGCCAGAAAATATTTTACCATTTATGTACATAATGCCAGAGATCTGCAGATTAAAAATAAAATTACAAATAAAAAATGTGTCATGAAGTGTATATAAAATTGTGAGACTTAATGGAACCGTGTGTACAAAAAAGTGCCAGGAAATATAATATTAATAATTGCCTCAAAATTTATATCACATTGACTGCTCTTTTGCGTATTTTTGTCGCACATTCCAATTGAATTTACAGTCAGTACAGTACAGAGTCATCTGGTTTTCATGCATTTAAGTTTAGGAAAATCGTACCTCATATTGCTGAAATTCCAATTTCAAATCACGTGCATTTAATTCCGTTGCGCTGTCTTTTAAGCGCTCGAAACTCTTCTCCTGCTGCAGGCTGGATGGCTGCGCTGTTTTAACAGTTGAATCGCAAACATCAAGCGAGAAAATGCCAACATCCGTAAATTGAGATGCTTTTATGGAATCAGGATCGTCCGTGCTTGCCACGCTATCGGAGGAGCTCTGCTGCAGACATCCTCTGCGCATGCGATACATGTCTTTATCGCGATCCCGTTGACCGCGCGATTTTTGTAAGACCGTTTGCGTGGAACGCATGCCGCAGGCGATGGCTGATATCTTACTGGCATAAAAGTAAATCGCCATGTGTCACGTTTTTGTGGTCGCTTGTGACGCGCTCATGTGTCTGCTGCTCGACTGGGGCTAGGTACGAATGGAATGTGCTTGATTAACGCACGAGCACGCTCCAAACAGGTGACAGACTTTGGGAATGGGAGTCGAGTGGTATGCTTTGTAATGCTGTCATCATCATCATCATGTTTATGCGTGCACTGAAAACAATGAACAATTTTAGTTGAAGAAAGATTCACTACGAATAATTTTGCACATTACTCATACGCCACATAGTACTCAAAAATTAGTTCAAAGTAAGCACACATAAAAGTCTTAAATGTTGGAAAAAGCATATAAGTATAAAAGATTTTGTACATAATCAATAATATATTTTTAAAACTTTGCGTATGAAAATTTAAAGAAACATTTTCCAACAATGTTAAGTATTTCATGCAATACTACCCGCATATTTTCAATTTTTATATTAACAGCGCTGTTTTTATGCAAAGGCTGTCCACATCCTTTTGCTTTTTGCTTTTTGGTCGATTGGTTTAATAGAAAAAAAAAACTTTGCCACTCTTGAAATATTTTATGCCTTTTCGGTGGCCCTTCAACGCCTTTGAGACTGTTAGCACTTAAGAGATAGGACGAAGATAGGAACACGATAAGCACTTAAAAAGAGAGTGATCTACTTAAAGATACCCTACACTTAACAAATTATTGAAAATCACCAGAGATTGTATTCGGAATGTGTGTGTCTGGGCTTAATATCGATATTAGCTATTAAAAACTAGTAAAGGGTATCAAAACAAAAAGGTCACTCTTTATTTTTATGCTCGTAATGAAGCACTTAACCCAAGACCAACCCAACAACCCGCACAGAAACAGAGGTTGGCGTGCCATTGATGGATCTTCTGCTATTATGATATGTTGGATTTAATTTTGTTTTCGGTCCATGCTATTTTTGTTATCGCATTTAAATAAACTTTCCCAAACAAAACAATTATATACACAATATACATAAATAAACACTTGTTTTGTGTCGCAGCTGTTTAAACCACTTATGCTATAAAATTCTATTGTAGATAACAATTTCCAAGCAAGCACTGTGATCCCCTAATTAAATATCTTGCTTTCTTTTGCACTGCTTTTTCTGTAATACCGTCAATTGCATTAAATTTAATTAGCATTTTGTACGTTTGTTTTGAACTTCAGCATGAAAAGAAACCAAATAAAACAAAAGAATTTTATTTTGCATTGTGTCTTTTTGTTATTTTTCAACGCTTTTGTTTGCTTTAGCACTTTTTATAACATTTATTAAGCCAAAGAGGAGCTGTTAAACTTGGTGTCTTTTGGACTTTATTATATACCATACAGATTTTTTGATTTATGCCGGTAACACTAGGCGTATGAGTTATTTTAAATAAAAGTAAGCTAGAATCTTACAGATGTTGTTGATTTAAGCCGTTGATAAATTCATAAATTGATTATTGATAAGGGACTTCAGATCTGAATTTCCGAGGCACATAGGTTCCATATTAGTTTAGGTACCGTGTTACGAATTAAAATTAATTTCAGTTTTTATTTATTATGAAAACCATTGTTTTAATATTCAATTTGCATTACATTTTGTTTTTAAATTTATTTATTACAATATGTTTTTTTATTAAGACCAATATTTCAAAATAAACACTTTCACAGATGTATGACACTATATTTGTAAGCTTAAATTTTTGTTTTAAATTTAAGTATTTGTACTTTCTCAGCTTTGAGAGACTTTTAATTGCATTGTAAATCTTGTCACTTAAAAATGATTTAATTCATTTATGCTTCTGTTAAATTGGAATATTTGCATTAAATCCGGTAACGTAAATTGCGTAAAATGAACCTAAGCAAAATGTCGTATTCAAGATATTTGTAAGCGCTTTCCGAACTGCACACGCCAAATATCCGTTTTGAACTAAAATGTATCTTCAGTCTTAGCTTGTGTGTTGGATGTAGCCTTAACAGAGCAGCTTCACTGTTAATTTATAGCAAAATATCCCATTATTAAGGATTTCACGCAGTCGCAACATTTGCGCTGCTCACAACATGTTGCACATCAAACATATCAGTACAACCCCTATGTTTCTTGAGTTTGGTTTGGCGTTCGCAGTTATTTAACTACATATGTATGAAGGTCATAAATTAAATTCGCTAAAAGTATGCTAAGTAAATACGCTGTTTTTGTGTACATTTTCAATGAGCCACCCAACTCATCTTTCTCTGTCACAAAAAAAGACAAGTACATGCAAGCATAGTCATTTCTAAATATATGTGGCGCTGTTGGGTTTGCTTTTATTTTGTGTGTTTCTCGTAATATATGGTCAATTGTACGTCAGACAAATCAAGTGCTAAACTCAGCTTTCAAATCGATATTTAAATGCGTTAAATGTCTGGGCCACACAAGTTCACCCAACAAATTAACGATATCAATTTGAGAATTTTGTCAAGAGGGGCCAACTTTTTTTTGGCCTTGGGTTAAGACTCTTCAACATGCCCAAACACACAGACACACAAACGCACACAGCTCAAATAGTTGTGGTGCAAACATTTTGTGAGGTCATTTGGGAAATTGTTGTGCTAAACTTGGACGAAGCAAAAGTTTCAACTAATTGCTTAAATTGAATATTTTTGCTGATTTTAGTGTAATTATTAAATAAATACATTTGAAATCATATACATATTCTTATAAGTAATAAAGCGCCTAAGCTCCAATCTTTTAAGCATGGCAGCGCCAAAGTTACAAATTCGTTTATTTCGATAAATTGCAACATTTTGTAAGAGGTGCTCATGTGTAGTCCTTACACATCACTTGATTTGAGCGACTTTTACTTATTTACATATGCAAATGTACATATGTAGATATTTGAGTAACACACTTGGCTCGGTGTCTAATCCAATTTCAATGGCGTTATCCACCATGACTGACACTAAAAGCAAAGTCGATAGACGCCTGTCAACTGGTGGGTTAATGCCCAAAGATCCTTACGCACCACCGCACTCACTTCAAATGCTTGAGTACGCAATTGAATAACCGAAACACACACACACATACGTTGTGTAGTGCAATTGTGTTTTGAGCGCCAGGAAACTTTAGCTCTATCAAATTGCCAAATAAAGTTGGATAAACTGCGTTCTTAAATGCCAGCATTAAAACTTCAAATTCGCCACTTTATTTCGCCTGTAGTTTTATAGCCATTGAATATTTTTTGGTTTAACTTTATGAGTGCACAGATTCCACAAAGATCTTTGAACTTGCAACGTGCTCAGCTTAACAATCAAATTGGCAACTTTATCGGGACACAAAAAACAAAATGAAATTGCATTTGCCAAAGACTCATCTAAATTTAACCGATATGCAGGGCACAAATATGAACATAATCAATTCTTTCTGCTAACGACAAAGTTTTTAATGACTTTTAATCAAGAGCAATTAAGAAAAAAATGAAAACTATATATATTTTTGTGAGTTAATTGTTCACACGCTATTATCAACGTTGTTAAATTTAAATTGATTTTAGAAAAGTGAATGCTTACAGAAATGCATTTAAAGTTCTTATTGCAGTTTTATGCAAATTGCATGTCCTCGTTTTACAAGTTTCTCACCCCTCCACTGCTTTGGTCTAGACAGCATTTGAGAGCAAGTTAATGTCACGCATTCAGCATCAAAACACACTTTGGTTGTTGCCCCTGCCTGCCTCTTCGCCTTTCTTCTTGGCAAACATTGTCGAAGTTGTACTTGTTGTTGTCCTTTTAATGTTGTCATTGCTTTTACAAGTCAGCAACATAATACTTAGTTAAATACATATAAACATACTATGTGGGTGTGTGAGTCTGCATATTGCGTGCTCTAAAGCGTGAATTGGAAGATGAGTTCACACTTAAGATTAAAGTCTGCAAACATTGTGGTCGACCTAAGGCGAACAGATTAGAAGGCAATGTTGTTCGTGGAAAACTCGATTTATGTTTATCGCACGTTCTTAATTAATGACAAAGCAACGGTTTTAAGAGCAGTGGGATGTACTAGCTTAATGTTAAAATGACAGCCATTTAGATTAAAAATACTGAATTCATTAAGTAAAACATATTAACTTCAGTAATCTTGTTGGTCATATTCGTTGTTAACGTCTTGTCAAACAAAATTTAAATTAAAGAGCTTATAGTTCTTCTTATATTACTTTTGTTTCCAGAGTTCAACATTATTTAAAAAATACTTACTTGCTTTAATGTAACAAGTTCAAAGACCAGCCAGGTAGGTGGAGTTTTGAGCATTTTACAACAACAGCTGGCAGAAAACTCTTTTATCACAGCTTTTGTCGCATCTTTGTATTAGTTTTACGTTAAGACTCTAAAAGCACAAAAGCAAGTGAAAGTCTAATTTGTTTAGTACTCAAAAATATTTAATAATATAAAGAATGGTACACGAAATATTTATAGCAATTATAAGACATTTATTCATTTAACATTTACACCTGTTAATTAATAAATTTTTTTCGTTACAGGACCGTTATTATTTGAAAGTTTAGGCCGGCTCCCAACTTTCAACTCTGGCAAAAAGATTCAGATTGTTGTTTTTGTGTGTGGGCTTATATGTATGTAAATGTAAATGTAAATGTATGTGCGAGCTTCAGTGTAGTGGAAAACTTTTAAATAAACCTTCAACTACTTGTCAAAAAGCAGACTTACACAAAAAGATGTGAAAATTCAAGAAAAACAAATGGAAACGCCTTGACATATGCTATTTTTCTCTTTGGAATAAAAAGTTGATTCAATATAAATGTGCAGCCTACAACAATAAAAGAGCTTTGGAAATACGATTCGCAAAGTAGTAAACAGGGTCAAGGACGTCCCCAGACCTGAAGGTAGGTAAAAATATACAAAATATATTATTAAAAAATGTAAATTTTCTTATATTTGTACATAAAAACAGACATCGTCCAAAGTTGTAGGGGGCGGGCAGCTGCCCCATTTGCCCCTACCTGGGGACACCCTTGTACAGGGTATTTCAAAGACGCATTCACTTTTTACAGTTATAAGTTTTTCTAAAAGCGTGGGTCGAACACTTTCTGACCACCGCACAGGTCGCAAACGCGAAGCGTAACAAATTTAATTTGCTTGTTTCAATAAAAACGCTTAATACGTAGGGTCGATATATAAGTATATATAAATTACTTCAGCAGAATTTCGCTGTTCTTAACATGAGTACTGTTTGATTTGACGTTTGGTCTGGCGATCTGATCAACCTTATGACAATACAACTTTTAGTTTGATGTAAAGGTCGTTTTTGATCAAACCCAATTAAAGGAAATGGGAAAAGTTTTCAATTGTAATTAAAATCATATTAAAGTAAACTGCAGAACATTATATATTGCTAAGCTTTTTTTGTCGATTTCCTTGGATGAACGGTTTCGAACTTCTCGTTTCTTATTCTCCTGTAAAACAATTGATTTGGGTATTAGCACAAGTTCTTTGTTGGTTTAGCTTCAAGCAGAAGTAAATTGGATTCTAAGGCTGTGCAAGCAAGAAACTCAAAGGGGGCTGGCTGAGATTCGGGGGCCATGAGGACCACTTCTCCATTAAATAATGTTATTAGCCGCAGCAATTTCAGTTAGCCTTTGTGCTAGAGCCTTTTTGTGCAATTGTTTAGTGTTGGCCATTTACAAAGCATTTTCACTTGGCCTTTTAGCAGTTTATTTTAGCTGATTTCATTGTGATGAATTCTGTAAGCTGTTGGCTTAGCCAGGGGCCAGGGCCAAGTATAATATAACGGGTATTTACTCAGCTGTAAGAATGATTTTCGTCATCATTTCCTAATGGATTCTCTTATCCTATATGTATTTTTCATTGGATTTTTAAAGAAAATTTGAAATTGCTTTGCTTTCTTTACTCAATCTTTAATAACTGAATTGATGCATGTTATCCATCTGCCATCATCGTTTTTGGTTTTTCGGGATTTGCATAAATTTTGTTTGCAATACATTAGATAATTCAATTGAATTCTTTACAAAAAAAAAAAGTAAATCCTAAAAACTTTAAGAGATGCATTTATACGCTTTCTTGCATACATTTGTAATCGAAATATCAATCATGTTTTGGTAAGAAAAGAAATATAAAAATAAAAAAAGCTTTAAAAACATGTATTGTCATCTGAAACACATCTTTCAGAGATCTTGCTAGTCGGGAACTTGGTGAAAATTTGATTACAGGAATCCGGTACAAGCAGACTGACAAGTCAAGTTAAATAAAAGCATGAAAAAAAACACAAACTCATTATATTCTTAAAACACATTACAATCCAAAATTTGAAAAAAAATGCAACAATAAACTGTAATTTTTCATTTGAAAGGAACATTTATTGAAGTTCACGTGACACAGGCTTTCTAATCAGAGCGATTGCTACAAAAAAAGATAAGATACAATTTTCTATTAATTTTACCCATTTAAAAAATTTGAACAGATATCAAAAAATTTTGAATTTTCACGAGTCCAAGCTAATTTTCGGTCAAAAATGCCTTCAACAAAATTACATGTTGTTTCGCATATAATTCGAACTCATTAATGGTCACATTTTCCTTGTCTATTACTGACGACAATTTCGCGCAGACAAATATCAAGTTAAAAAATCTCTGTGCCATAAGTAAATATCACCAGGAAATAAATGATTTTTGGTTGAGTGCTGTTTGTGTCAATTTTTAAACAAATTAAATTAGTTTTAGAAATATGCAAATTAATTTATTCTTCAAGATTGAACATAAAATAATAAATGTTTGATCTATTGTTTAAAAAATCATTGTTTGATGCAAATAGTAATTTAATTTTGCGGCATTTTAAAAGCCTTTGTAAATAATCAAAGTTGCGGTTAAGGTTTTGTATTTCAATTACAGACATTAATTGGCGTTAGAATAGGTTGTGGTTTACGTATTATAGTAAAGATTGAACAGTGTTATTGGCCAGTATGTTGATTTGACATCTCACAACAAACAATTAAAAAAATATGTTATTTATCGAAACTTACACTGAAAAGAAATTTTATTAAATTAAATTAATCAATTTAAGTAAGCTTTTTCTCGCTTTCAAGGCCCACGTTATAGAATATTTTTCACCTTCTTGGAAGATAAGTTCTAAGATTTTTAAGACGATTCAAATTTCTTGAAATTTATTCAGCATACGCCAGACAAACAATTAGTATGAAATTTGATTTTAATTTATGTAAATCACTGCAGTATTTCACTCAAACTTGAACACTTGAGGAGCCCCAAAAATAATTTAAGTACCAAGGCTGAGCATATAAAATGAAATTCACTCAAATATTCCCCTTTCCAGTTACCGTTTTGACATGCATCTTCCGCCTTGGGGAATGTGAGGAGAGCTCAAAGGAATGATTTTGCGTACGATGAAGACACGCTGCCCTTTTGCAAATTGTTGAATTATATATAAGTATGTATGTGAGAGTTGTATAAATACGTAAAGACCAACAAAAAGTTTTACAATTTATTTTGCGGACGGTATGAACTACAAGCAGTCGGAAAAAGCAACAAAAAGAGCCCACAAAATTGCGGCAATGATGAAAGCCAAAGTTCCTCTTACGACTTCACATAAAAATGATGGCAATGCCCTCAGATGGCCTTAATTGAGTGTGGCATAGGGAATTTTTCCATTTGTCTGCATAGCGTCTGGAAATAAGCGCTTACAAATTTACACAACTAACTGCGACAAGTTCCTTATTCTCGGTGCAAGGAAATTATTATTTATGATGACATTTGTCTTTCATTAACCGCTTTTTCCGCCGCCGAGCCCAAAAAAAGATATGAAAACTTTTTTCAACTTAATGACTGAACAATCATAAAATACTATTTTATTGTCTTAAGTTGGTCCTTAAGGACTTTTCTCTTTAGGCAAAACTCATTAATATTTAAAAAAAAAAATTGCGATTTCTTTTCCCGCCTTTTGTTCGATTTGGCTTCAGCCATTGTTGTCTTTGTGCTAGTTTTTATTTTTTTATTTTGTGGTGTTAAAAATAAAAAGCGTGTTAATTAAATTAAAGCAAAATGCTTCAAGCCATCAAATTTCTTTGGGAAATTGTATCATGGTAAGGATGCCAAATTATTGCAGGGAGCTCGAAACTTATGCGTTTTAAATAGATTTAACACGATACGAAAAAAACCACAAGAAACTTAATTGAGAGCAGAGTTACTAAGGAGTATTTCATTTAAGTTCAGTTTTTACTAACTAATAGATCGCTTGAGTAAATCTTAAGCAGCAATCTGACACACAAATCTTATCTGTTGCGTTATATTTTGTTCAATAAAAATTTCTCAGCACTGCTTTGCTCTGCTTCCGTTTCCGCTCTGCCTTTTCGACACTTTTCGTGTGCAGCAATTGGCTTTTGCTTGTCAATCTACGTATGTATATGAATATATACATATATCTGTGTATGTTTAAATTTATTCATGAACGCTTGACGTGAATTTGACAAGAGTTGAAGTAGCAATGTCTAGCATGAGTTGACAAGTCAAAAAAGTTGCAGCAAGAGTTTGAAAATGTATCAATGTTAAAGCGTGCCAAAATTCTTTTTAAACTTAAATATATAAAAAAAACTATGTTAATTTATTGACTACGCATTTTATACATAGATATTTTAGAGTTGACGTTTATGTAATTAAAAAACAAAAGCAACATTTCCATCCATTAAAATGTCAAATTGTTACCATAATTGCATTATCCGCTGACACCATTAGAGTCATTAAAATTTGACACTGTCCATGTCGCTGTTGGGGTTGTGTTTTATGTGGTCTGAGTTGGAGTTGCGCTTTCAATTTATCTATCTCGCTATCCGTGTGCTTTTCATTGTCTCAGTGTTTGCTCATGTTGTTGTGCTTGTTGTTGTTGACGTGATTAACGTTCCTTGTTGTACCCTTGTCCCGGCTGACTGGGGAGCCACGGGGTTGCGCTGTGCGTTAATCAAATGTCAATTAAGCTGCGGTTTCCCAAAATGATGCCAACAGTTGCCCCAATAGCCGCTGTGATCTCCAATACACCCTGCCCACTGAGAACGAGCCAGCATGGCCTCCTGCCGTATTTTGCATTGGTGCTTTTGATTGCAATTGGAGTGGCTGGCATACAGATACGGAGGTTCGTAGTCGGTTTTTTGCTGCACACGTCCTCGACTTATCCGGAAAGCAATTTTTCTTTATGTGTTACCGTTTTTGTGGCTTTTTTGCGCGCTTCTGCAAAGTTGGAATGGCTGGCGGCTATAAGATACACTCGCTCCTGCATTGAGTATATTTCCAATTGCAATCTTTGTTTCCATTTACTTCACTTTTGATTGCTTTCAAATTTTCTTTAAGTCAAACATTTGCTTGCATGTAGTTTGAAATGTGAAAAAACAGAATTCTGTCAGTGTTTCGAAGGCCTTATCATATTATGAGGATTTATTAAAGCTGTGTTTTTAACAACAACAAGAAACCATTCTTTCAGATTGTAAAGCTATTAGCCTAAAATGGGAATCTCAGTGAGTCTTAGCTCGTCTTCATTCACAAGTTAATAATATAATAATACTGCAAGTAAAAAGAAATGCTTACAACATTTCAAGGTTAATACAGCTCTGATGTTAGTAAACTTGACAACTGGCAATTGATTGCAAAGTGCTTGCTAACCGGCCTTTATATGTCAGAGCTGTGTACCGGAAATGGCTGTCGCGGAAGTGCCACAAAGAGCAGCAGAGAACTTTGTCGGTGGCAATCGGTCAGTTTTATTTGAGGGCGTTAAATGCTTAATGCGGCCTCTTACTAAATGGAAAATGTCATACACTACTACAACAGCAGCAGCAGGAGCAGCAAAGTTTATCAGCATGTTATGATATCTCAAACATTTTGGCCGACAGCTGTCGATTGTCGGTCGCATTGTCCTTTGTAGCACTTCAACAAGTCTTTGTCTTAGTCATCAGCGGAAGTCCTGTCGTGTCTGTGAGCTGTGGCATAAAAAAACACAAGGATGAGCCATGTTGTATCCTGCTCCTGCACAAATTCCGGCAAGCACAAACAAACACACAAATTGTTTATCTTAAGGAAGTCACGTAAAGTGTCCAAGTTTTGACGAAGGAAAGCAGCCTGGAGTATATTTCAGCACTGAGCGTGAGTCTTTGCTTGTGTTTTGCCTATCTGGCTTATGCTTAATCTATATTAAACTTTAATCTATGCTGCTGCTATTTATTTCGTAAATATTTGCCAACCCTTTTAAAGGATACATCAGGATTTCAAAATACGTTTTCTAATTAAAGCAAACCATTTTTCGCTGTACTCTAAGCTAATGAAATAAGTAAAAATATGTGTCATAGTATAATACAACACTGCTCAAGGGTCAAGGAGTAGCTCGCGAACGTAGCTGTTAAAGTCTCTCAACTTACGTTTAAACTTTTCGTCTATTTTATGTCCGCAGCTGCTGCGAGATAGTTTTAACAGTTTGCTGAAGTTGTAAAAGTTTCTCGACCAGAAAATGACTATACATATTTAGGTATTTGAGAAAAAGTAAACAGAGTTTGTCGATGTAAGGCATAGTTTTCCCTATAAAGAGCCATCGCCTGCCTTTTATGTACACAATAGCAAAAAATTTTCTAGCTTATTTGGCAATACCAAGCACGTTATCAACTATCGAGCTTGTAAGTAAATCTTTTGATTTTGCATTGACTTTAAGACACGTTTCTATTGTCTGTTTAAACACGATGCTAGTTAAGCTAGCATGTACAAAGTCTACAAACTAGTCTAGCACAAACGTCTAAATAAAAACTTTATTATTCAGTTACTTATTAAAACCGCTTGTGTGTCATACCTATCAAAGAAACCTTATTGCAAAATGTGTTAAGAGTATTTAACCTACATAAAAAATCGCTATAAGAAACTTTAATCTCTTTCCGTGCAATATGGTTACAATCACATTGGCTTCGGTCACCGGCTCAAAGTCATTAAGTCGGAGTAGTTATGATGGATGCAACTTAACTTACTGCCACATATGAAATGTGAGTTTTGCCAGCAGGCCATCATTCATTTCTAGCAAAACACAAACAGAAGTTCTTCTGAAAACTGTAGCATAGTTTTGTGCGCTCTCCCGCTCTCATGTGGCACGTAGAATAAAGTAATTGAATTCTCCTGGATTCAGCCAAAGTTCAATTGAATCATAATGAAATTTTAAGGTTAAGGCTGAGCTTAGCTCAAGTTGGCTACGGCTCTCCCTGATGCCCCAAAGAAAATAAATAAACAACTATCAACTGCCGATTCGACGGTACGACAGAGCAAACAAATGCAATTTGGACTTAAATCAACTTTATGAGTTGTGTGTTGTTTTGTGCCTTCTGCGGTAGTTGGTTTTCTCGATTAATGTTTGCTACTGGCAAAGACACAGAAATGCAGCACTTTGAATCAGCAGAAAAGTCAAACAAACTTTAGGATAAAAATAAAAATGTATGCATTTCGCCAAGCAAATTTGTGTCATTATTTTGGCAAATGGCTAGCCACCAAAAGAGAGATTTGGAGAAAGTCAACAGGAATTAAAATTGATATTTTCAAATTGGTGCCTTTATTTTAAATTTATATCCTGGAGCACAGGCATTCAAGCAAAATAAGATTTAATTTTATTACTTGCTTTTAATACTTTTTAAGTATCATAATGACTCTCATCTCTAAATTCATTCTGTGTTTTGAAATATGTAGAATGGAGGATGAGCAGCATTCGGTTGACCATTTGCTTGTAGTCCTTGTGCTTGGTACATAGTTTATTTGAGCAGATGCTCACGTCTCTGCCACAATAAAAATATCATGCCTGTCTGCCACAGTTGATGGGATTTATATTATTATCATTTTCATCACTTCCACATGATTGGTCTTAATAATAAATTATCGGATGTGATGGTTATTGACAATGTATACCAATTAAATATCACCTCTTCTTGTTATTCATTTGTTTTCAATGATATTCAATTAGCAACTGCTTAAATGAATGCAGACAAAATCTACTTCTTGTCTGCTTATGCATAAGTTCACGATTTTAACTTTAATCCACCACTTGAAGCACGCAACAGATATAGTACCTTATCGCTTCTGTCACATAAACCTCATTAATATGTCAATTACACATTTGCCTGCAGGGATGCTGCGAAAGATGTTAGCATTTGGGGCATTGCAAACACGTTGACAAGTTCATGCCTGGAGCATAAGCCGCTCTAATTGGCACCGTACGTCTGAGAGGAGGGTTGTGGTCAGGGCAAGGCGAACTCGTGTTGCCTATGGTCAACTAAAACAAAAGATGCCTCTGAAACCAAGCAGTAACGAATTGGAACCCGGCATTGTGCTTGCTCAGATGGTCAAATGGTTGCCAAAACAGCTGCCTATTTCAGTTAGCTCTACAAACGTCTAAGCACACAGACACAGGCAGCAAAAGCAAACGTGTGGTATACACAAACTCCTATATACTGCATTCACAGCTTAGCGAGCCCATTTTCACAGTCAGCAATTGAAAATTTTTAACGAAAAAAAAAAATGTTTATCACCTCTTTAAATTCCAGTTTATTATTACATATATATTTCTAACCAACTATCTGGCAACAAAGCGCGGTGTCAGTTTTTCATTTTCGCTGCAGTTAATTTGTTAGCACTCGAAACGTTAATAACAATATGTGCTTCATCAAGTCGGCGCCTTGTCATGAGTTTGCCTTGGTCTTGCATTGCATTTTAATATTGATGTATCGTGATGCGCAACTGAACGAGCTGCTGGCTGCACTTGAGCAGCAAAATAGTTGTTAATAAATATGTTGATGAAGTCACTTAATTTTTCAATGTTTGAGTTATTATTATGCAAAAATGTTTGAAATGGCCACAATTTTAAATCAATATATGTATATGTTTTATAATTAACTTTAGCGCTCCTGAAATATATACAGATAAATATAAATTTTTGTTCATGTCCTTGCCACAAGAGAGAATTCAAAGTTCCCAAATGCCTTAATGCAGATTTAAATGCTCTATCCGTTAATGCGGCTCATGAGGATACAGCGCTCAAGAGCTCTGAGATTGTCTTTTAAAATATACAAAAATATACACACAATCAAACAAAAACATATATGGCGTATGCTTAACATCGCACCCTGCTGAGTATTTGCAAGTTCGTGTGTATCATTTTACCCAGTTATTAGCATATTCTCGACATGCTCAGCAACTTAATGATGCAGAAATGTAAAAAAAAAATCAAGACACACAAGCTACAAACTCCATCTAGAATCCCTTTCAGTTTCAAGCCAATGATTATGCTTATGCCACAAATGTGGCGCAAGGAAAGGAAATGGTGTGGGGAGGGGGGCTCCCCCCTTTCTGGGAAAAAGAAACATTGCTAGCTTTGCATTTCTGTATCGTACGCATTTTATCTGTTTTGCTTGACGAATGAAAGTGTGCATATTGATCCCAATTTCAGCAATTTATGTTAAAAACGTGCGCTGTAATACTATAAACCAAAACCAAATAGTGAGCTCTTCACATGAATACATACATACATAAGTGTACCTTGTAACTTGTTTGTTTTTCTCCTCACCGCAACAGCAAAAAAAACCTCAAGAGCATAAAAAAGATAAGACACGTTCAATTTTTCAGATTTCGCAATTAGGGTTTTTGTATGTGTAGTTCAGTCAGTCCCAGATACAAGACGCACAAGATCAAAATTTATTAATTATTCAATCAATTTGATACGTGTGTTTGCAATTCGCATTTTCGCTGTTCAAACGCAGCACTTTGTTCGAAGTGTCTTTTCCAGCTATGCTCCGGTTGTCCAAATCACAAAGGGTTTAATTAAATACATTGCTGGCCAAGCGTAAGAATTGTTGCTCAATTTTTGACTCTACAGCCAATTGACTGGAAAAAAAAGCAAAAACCAATTTGAAATCCTTTTAGATTATACTTTACACAAATTAAAGTGAGCAGTCCTTAGGACCAAGTTTGTTTTGAATTTATCAAAAGATTAATAGCCCGTTAAATTTGACACCAAAAATAACTTAATTGTAGGGCTAAAAGCAGCGTTACAGAATTGACTTACATTTTTTGGCTTATGACAGGATCTAAATTTGCAGAGCTGAGTTATGGTAACAGACATAACAATCTAACCCTTGTGCTATTTGGAATATATGGGGGAATAAGAAAACATTGAAGACTCTTCGTTTTTGAGCTTTAATATCATTGAGGAGAATTTTAGATATCCATAAAAAAATTTTTTGGAAATGTCGCAGGCGCCCAAGCCAATGTAAACTTTCAGTGTATTTTCTTGATCACAGTGACAATATTTAAATAACAATGGAACAAGTAGCGTGAAGTAGAGTTAGCGTTTGCCAATATCTGAAAAATCTAAAATTTTATGGAAATTCTACTTTTCATTCCCACTTGACCGGCTAGAAAGTAATGCTTTTTACATGGGTGTGATATATGGATGTGAATATGCCTAGCGGTAATTGTGCCCAGAACAGCCAGTGGCAAGGTTAACAAGTGGCAAGGTCCAATTGGTCAGTTGTGTGGGAGGCTGGACTCGAACTGGCTGCGCTGCTGCGAAGTCAAAAGTTTGGCCGGCAGTGGGTCATGAAACACATGAATGCACAATAAATACGTGTTTGAATGAATGCGCCGAGAACTGGAGCACCTTGGGCCAAAGCTGAATGCGTGAACAGTTGACTGAGCAAACAAGTGCACAAAGCAGTCGAAAAAAAAAATTAGAAGGGTTGCCTTGCAGCTTACCGCAGCCATCGACAATGTCCTTGGACTGTGTAAAAGAATAATAATAACAACACTATATAGGTTAAAGCATGGAGTAAATTTAAAATTCAATCCAAAATTTTAGACAAATAGACTAATTGTTAAACAAACTGTACGGAAAGGAATAGTTAAAATTATCATACATAATAAGTCTACAAAATGGCATTAAAAAATTAAAATTAAATATTTTGTGCGCAGTATGTGCCACGGGCACTTCAGCTGAATACGCGAAAATAATCTGGCCAAGTGGAGCATTTAACTATGTCGAAAAAGATATTCTCAGTTGGCATTGGATGTTCTATCTCACTTGAAAAAATTGGAATTAAATTTTCCTACCATTGTGTTATTTTCTTAGCCAGCAATTAAACGAACAAATTCACTAATGCCCGTCGCAGGGAAATTTATTTCCTCCAATAATGAACGACATGCCAAAAACAATAAATAAAACCAGTCAATTCAACTCAACAAATTGGTCAGCAATAAATAATCGACTTGCATTAACAACAATAATATCGGCCGCAAACTACATACAAATTGTTGGCAATAGTTTAATTTCAATCTAGCAGACAGAAAAAAATTAGCCAAAAGCTATTCACAATTTTGGTGCAATCGTGCATTTAACTAAATTAAATTAATATTCTATGTTTGCTTACGATATTACACTTTTTTCCATTAACTGGCGATATAAAAAAATTTATTATAAACACAGGACTTGGTAAGCTTAAGCAATGCCCTTCATCATAAAATTTCCAATAAAGTTGCACAACAATATATTGCGATTCTTCTGCCTTGCTGCCTTTACGCCAATATTATATGGTATATACAAGTACATCAAAGCAATTTCCAAGTAGGTGCAACTTTAAAATTACTTTAACACCCTCAGGCAGCGGCTTCTTCTGAGCAGGCAAATGTCTTACGGCAGGTGAATGATTGCTTAAAACGTGGCCCCTTGCTGGTTTTGTTTTCCCTTCATATATTTACACAGCGTTATAAACCAGAATGGTCTTTGGACTGCTGCTTTTGTTCAAACGTTGAAACCACATACAGTATTTGCCCAGATATGGCAGACATTAGATACAATATAGAGTCGCTTCTTTATCTTTCAGCTATCCTCCCACCAAATTTGGTGAATTATTAAATTAAGAAACTTTTATTATTTCTAGGAAATTTAGTTAATTATTAAATTAACTTAATTTTATTAAATTGCTTTTTTTTTTTTTTCTCTAAATCAGCCGTCGTTGAGAGGTATGTGGGGCTTGCACCTTCTAAACCTTTTCTCCTACAATGTTTTCAGGCTCGATAGGTCCAATTTTGCTTTCCAGCACGCATCTATGCTCGTTCCACTTCTGGCAGTGGAAAAATGTATGTTTTTGCCTGTCCCTTATATTGTTTGTTCGACGAATCAAATAGGACCCTTTGCGTCTTGTTGACATCGTTGATAGGTATTTTCACTATAAGCTTAAATTTAACGTGAAAATTAAAATGATCCGTCTAACAGTCACTGCTACAATCGATACACAAACAAAACCAAAACCAATTGAACCACACGGAAAATAAATTTTAAAAATGGTCGAAAACTGTTTTTTTTTACTATCGATACACAAACAAAACCAATTTAACAAACTTTTCACTCATCGATCTTAATTTTAATTTCGACCGTTAAAAAAATTAGTTTACGACAATTTTTTTTTTTTTTTGGTTATACAATCTTTATTTTGAATCTGTCTAATGAAGACAATAACTTAATTTTAAGGAGGAATACATATGACGATTCCATAAATTTTTCAATGGCGAAAAATATATTTATGATTTTGATATTTAGATAAATTTTCATATAAAAAAAAATAATACTTGATGTATTCTCGAACTCATTCGTTTGACTATATGTAAACATCACCAACATTTGATAGCCATTAAACTTAAGTGCACTCCGCTGCAATCAGAAAACTGAACCAGAACAGCGGCGAAGCTTTGAGAGTACAAAAATTTAAGCGAATTGAAACTGAAAGTTCATAAGAGACCATCATACAGTGACTATCATAATTGAGCTGCAGAGTGTCCATCAATGCGGAGCACAGCGTGGAAATTGAACAGACAGGTAACAAAAAACATGCTCCCAACATAAATGCATCTTGACAAAAAAAAAGTGCCGTAGTGGACAAAAATTTGATGGTTGTTTACCTCCTCGGAATAGTTTCTGCAGTTCAATACTTAAAGCGATAAATAATACTAATTTAAGATAGTATTTAAGATTGACGTTTGAATAACGCTTACTCGTAACACCAATCGACAATGTCGACAAAGAGGAATATTAACCACATCGGCAACTGAGGTAAATTGAAAGCATACCAGTCGGAAATGAAGTAGCCACAACATATTCCACTTTCGGCAACCAGTTGGACAGTGTCAATTTGTAATGAGTTCAATGGCCCCTCAGTATAATTCAATAAAGTAAACAAAATTGCATTCCAAAGATTGCAAATTTTTGGTAATTGCATAACATACACTAGTACATATGTTATGTGCTCAAATAATGATTTAACGCTGCGTATTTACATAGACAGGAAAAACCATTGAAAATCGTACAATTTACACTTTGCTATAAGTATTTTTGGATCGAATGTTATTTGATTTTTGTTCACTTGTCGGACGCCTTAGCCATTGCGCTGTTACCGAACATATGCATAGATCGGCTTTAATAACTACTTTACAAAGGAAACCAGATGAATAACGCATTGAGCTAACGAATGCCGAAACACGTGAGTTTCATCGATATCCACTTTTAGGTGTATTGATATGAAAAAAATAATAAAAATTAAAAATCGTAAAACGACAACAGTGGCAAATCTTGTGTACCTTTGTAACTTTGTCAACAAAGTAGTCAACGTATCGTATGTTCAGTTTTAACAACAAGTCTATACAGAACACAATATAATCCGAGCAAACACAGCATGAGATATTTTTGGTTGTGGTATTAAATTGATAGTCATTACATACCGCTCTACAGAATGAAATTAGGGGACACTAACTACTTTTTTTTTGAATCCAATTATACCCCGTATACCAAATCGGATACTGGGTACAGCGCACCGCGGAGCTACGCTGCAACAAAGTATGAGAAGTGGATAAATAATATTATTATTTTCTTTTTTTATATTTTCACTCCGGATACTGTAGTACCTCCAGGTAAGGATTGAGGATATCTGGCTGGCCAAATCATATAACAAACCATATTTGCTTCAGGTTACATTGTGTCCGATGAGAACAACACCCTAAGCTTAGGACCAAAGGTGGAGCACAATGACTGGGCTGATCTTCTAACTCACTACTGGGGGCTAGGTATATTGATTGGCTTGCTGCTCGTCCTTATAATCATATTTCCCTTTATAGCGTAAGTTATACGTACTATCTTTGAAATTTGAAGTTATTTGTCGTTCTACAGCGTTTGTTATTGTTGCTTCTGCTGTTGTCGATGTAATAAAGAAGGATGTCCTCCCTGTGATATCAGAAAAAATGCTCGCAATCGATGTTGCCTCGGCTATATTCTTGTACTGCTAATTGTTGGCATTTTGTAGGATAAGTCAAATCCGGTCATGGTCAACTTTATGAAAAGTTTTGTTTGCAGATTTGGGGTAATTATTTGTGCGGCAAGCAATAGTTCGTTAAACCAGGCCATCATTGGAACATCTGAAGACCTGCTTTTGGCTACTCAGAATACCTGCAAATATCTAAAGGGTGTTTCTGACCACATCCATCACTTGCTTGTGAATAACTATGAAGAAATGAGTACAAATGTAATAGCGGTTTTAATGGGTAATAGTCTATGATTTAGTTCTGATGAGTAAGCCTTATTTTCTACATATTTTGCTAGACGCACATACAACAAGCTTCCACGGGCTTTTAAATGATTCTGGGGCTAAAATCATTTTCGATCAAGGCGATAAGCTGAAGAACATGAGCCAGGCTTTGCCGCTTCTTGATGAAGTGAGGTTTTGGTTTACAGAGTTACGGTTTTATGGGGCACAATATCGTGATGGTAAGTAGTTTCTGTTCTTTAATCGACTTATAAGTATGTTGAATGCTTTTAAGGCCTGCGAGCCGCTAAGCGTGAATTAACTTACGCCTTGGCTGTGCTTTGTGGCACTCCAGAATGTCTTCGCTTTCTAAACGTATCGCTGATTGCGTCCATGGATAACTCAAAATGTCTTCACTTTGACAAGGTAAGAGTTGTGAATTTAAGTTAAACAGCGTGTTATTACTGTCCTAAAGCTTCCCGACCTAGCGAAATATTCTACAGCCATGAATAATATTATTAAGACGGATGGTCGCCAGTTTATAGCACAGACTTGGGGGCATTTTTCTAAATATTTTAGTGGTGGGCTCGAACGTTATTACAAAGACATGGTGAACTTATTGATTAAAGATATCAACGGTGGTAAAAGTGTGTTCCGCAATCGTGCAAACAGAATGCAGGCCATCATTGATTCGGTAATCGGTGACATTCACATGAATAGTCGTTTCTCGACCAACTCGTTTGAAGATGTTGTCTACAAATTCGGTGGCTTTCGAAGCGTAGTCAGCATCACTGTTTGCGTGCTATTGACGACCGTAAGTACACTTACAAAAAGAATACTCCATATTTAAAAAGATACTTTATTTTTCATTTAAGATAATTATATTTCTAATATTTGGGCTCATTTTCGGATGCTGTTGTCTGCGTCGGCGTGCCAATCGCGTCGGTCTCTGTAGCAAGCGCACAGGATCTATGTTCCTGTTAGTGTAAGTGACTACAGATAAGTAAGTTCAGGCCTGCTTAAAAATAATATCTATTTCATCTGTAGGGCCATAGTGTTGATATTTTGTGTATTCTCCTTTATTGCTTTGGTTGGAATATTTTATTTAGCTATAGGTCTCGTTACCTATCAGAGTGCCTGTGCACCTCTTCGGGAACAGCAAGAGAATGCAACTTTTAGCAATTTAACTGCAGATATTGATCCCACTAATTTACAGTTAAAGAGTGATGATGAACCGTCAATACCGCCGGAACTCATGGCAATCATGGTTCAGAGGTTTAAGGACAACCAGTCATTGTGCGAAATAATCGAGTTAAGTGGCTTGTATCATATTGCTGAACTATCGACCATTAATGTCATTCGAGAACATGAAATGAGAAATAATTTGTTCAATTATTATGAACAGAAACACACCAGTGTTCCTACGGATTTAATGCCTTACAAATATTATGATCGTTTTTTAACTAATAATGACATGATGACCTATAATAGTACGAAATTTAAAGAAATTATATGCAAAAAACTGACACCTTTGGACTTAAGCACATTGGCCAATCAACTTATGATAATGCGGTCCAGTCTGTGGACACAGTGGGGCATTTATGATTTTGCCCGAATTTCTCTTAATAACGAGGCTGATAATTTACGGAAATTACACTATGAATTCGGTGCTAAAATCCTTTTAATTATAGATAAGATCACACTGAAACTTTCGCAGATTGATTCAATTATTTTAGCAAATACTAGTTTAACATATAAGGAACTCGTTTCAGATTTACGTAAAAGACTAATTAAAGCCAACCAATATCTTTGGGATAATGCTGGTACGACTTACCAACAGCACAGGAAAAAACTCCCAGTGTGGATGAACGATTTTGTTAGTGAATATAAAACCCATTTGAATAAAGAGTTTTGCAAGGAAGTCGGCAGTAATGCTCCGATCTCCAGTATTTATAACCGTGGTGCGGATGTCGTCTGCGTGCGCCTTATTTATCCTCTGGTAAGTTGCCATACACCATTTACAATTGACTGTCTGTTCGTTCTTGATTAATCTTATCCATAAACAGTATATCACGATCCAAAGGCTTTCAACATTCGATGTTTAAACTTATGGTTTCTATACCCTGACGCTAAAGAGCACTAGTGGGCAATAGAGCACACAGACGCAATCCGTTCTCTTTTT
This sequence comes from Scaptomyza graminum, assembly GCA_018901835.1. Lineage (NCBI taxonomy): Eukaryota > Metazoa > Arthropoda > Insecta > Diptera > Drosophilidae > Scaptomyza > Scaptomyza graminum. The sequence goes on from JAEIFL010000002.1 coordinate 8,622,979, forward strand.
CGTTCCGCTGTTCACTCCTAGCGAGTTCACTCTCGCCTCGTCTGCGTCTTTGTTTTTGCTCTTCTCATGTGTCTTATGTAAAATGGCGGACTGCCTGGTTCCGCCTGTGTTAACTCGTTATTTTTTGTATATGATAACATTCACCTCCAGAAGGTATAAAATCGAACTTCCTGCAGCGTCCACTTAAACCATTTTTTCTTACAGATTTTGGTCTTCTATTTGAGAAATAACTTTTCCGTTTGTCGCAGAAGACCAAAGTTAAATGAATATTATTTAATGATTGCTTTAGAACTTTCCAAACTTTCTGGATAGAATAGATTTTTTTCACCTGGGCTGATCGAATTTGGCATCAGTTGCTACCTCACTTGAAATCGATAAATAGCCCACCTCTTTAAAGCAATAAGCTAATAAGTTATTAAAAATATCTAATTAAATCTAAATAATAATCAATCAGACATAAAATTTATTAATATGTTTTACATAAATATTAAATTTAGTACTATTCTTAATGTTGGTGTTAAAAGTTACTATTTTATGGCTTCAAAAATTTAATTTCTGTCCTATATACATAATTATAAAATTACATTTTACAATATTACAAATTTCTTTTTTAATTTTCTACTGATCTTGGGTACGACATCAAATTTCATATTTACTTTTAAAATCGTTGCTTTACTATTTCAGAATAGGTTCTGGTTGGGATTGCTTTTTAGTAGCTTTCTATTGCTGCCCATTCCCTTTCTTGCTCAGCGCTTGATGTGTCTTTACAATAAAACTAGACCAGATAGGCAGCATATTATCGAAGATGGGTAAGTCAATTGTTTTTATTATTGTATTACAGTCAATGATGTATTGCTCTGTCCACAGCTGCCCAATCTGCACAGGCCGAGTATTTGTCTATACTGTTGAACAGGATATAGAGGGCTGCTCATGTGACACCAATAATGGCTGCGGTACTAACTTTTAACAGACAAAAGAAACAGGTGCCACGTATTCCAGAAAAAGCAGCAATCACAAATAAGAATTAAAATGTTTTAGAAGGTGTGGAAGTATTTTTAAATAAAGCAAAGCCGACTTCACTGCAAAACAAGGAAAGCATGCAAAAAACCTAGGCCAAAAGAAAATTTTATTGAAATATATAGCAAGCCAATAACATTTGAATTATATTTGATAAGCTTTCCAAAGCCCCTCCAGCCCGCTCTTGCGCACTTCATTTTAATAACAATTAAACTAATCGCATTTATTCATTATCCATTACTTGCATGATTTTGCAGTTTTCCAACTCTTAATCAACATTCATAAGTACAGATAAATCCGCATTAAAAATGTTTCTTATACAAATGATATTTCATACTAGCACTGAGCAGATTATATAAATAGAGGCCCCAACCCAACACGTACATACTATGTCATCCTTGACGTCGGATCCATTATTATATTATTATATTTTTAATATATATTTTTATATTGGAATGTATATTTAATATTTAATGTCTGAAAATTAATATATTTATAATAAAAAATAATCATATTCAGACGATTTTTATTTGTCAATATTTTTAATACGAATTTTTATTTATTTTTTTCTTTGTTCTTACAAGCTATAGATTGTTGAAATGTATATTTAATTTGTGAATAATTTTTTCAGCAAACTAATCCTGGCAAATTTGGAGATGGCTATTGGCCTGCGACCTCTAGTGGCAGCTCAGCAAACTAATCCTGCATTCAGCGGCTATTGTACGCCAGGGGGCGTGCCAACGGTTAGCCCAACAAGAATGCAAAATAACAAGAATCTATAATATAGAGGCACCAAACTGCGAAATTCTTACATATTGTTGGATTCTAATTGAATGGCGCTACCACACTGAGAGAGCGCATTCCAATTGACATTTTCGCCGTTCTGGTGAATAAAAAGTCATTTTACTTTTTGCCTGCCCTACGAAAGGTTTGTTCGCAGCACAGCCAGCACACGACCGCCGATTTTGTAGCGCTTAGCTTCTTATTACTTTGCTGCGCGCCCAATTTTTTAAGCATATGTATCAAGTGTGTGTACATGTAAGTTTCATGTGTACGTATTTTTTGGTATTTTGTTGCTTTTCTCTATTCGCCAAACACATGAGTATTAACATATGTACATACATAAATATATATTATATATACATATATATTGTGCATTCTTGTTGGGTTAGCCAAAACGGCAAAAACAAAAATTTGATTCTTAGTTTGCTTAGCTGCCAGTAGAGGTCGCAGGCAACTTGTCATCAGCTGTTTGCATTTACAGTGTTAAGCGTCGCCGTTTTATTCGAACTAGTGGAATCATCTTGGCTCATTCACACATTAGTAACTAGCTCACGAGCAAGTGCGAAAATGCGCATAAAATAAAAGTGCAAAAATTGGTAATAAACGAGCATAAAAACATATAAAAAATGTCTGTCTTGCGATTTTTGGTAACGCGACAGTCTCTGGCTACGTTAGCAAGGCGCCCAGTCATGTCAACGCTTCAGAACTTCCGCACTATTACATCTTTGGCTAACAACAGCAACTACAAGCCAACTATAACAACAACATCAATAGCTGATGTAGGTGCTGCATGCCAAACACAATTACAACAAACACGGGGACACAAGCGATTTGGCCATGGCGAGGAGAAGACTCCTCGGGTAACAAAATATTTTCACCTAATGGTTCTTTCTTTGTTTGTCATCTCAGTGCTGGACTGGGGCAAGTGAGTAGTCAAATACAAAATAAATATCGCTCGATATCTAAAGTGTAAATCTATTTTCAGAGTAAAACGCTTGCTCGTACCCAAAGTGGACGCCGATGCGGGTCAGCGGTCATCTGATGCGGCTGGCAGATCGGATAGCGATAGCGATAGCGACAGCGATGAATCCGAGGAAGATGATGCACAAATTAAATTGCGCGCGGGCAAATTGCTTAAAGAAAAAGTTGGTTTTCGCGAACGAAAGGTATGAAATCTATATCCAAGCAACTGAATTGCCAATTATTTGTGATAATGTAATGTCTTATATACTTTTTACTATATAAATATTTAGTTGTTCACTTAAGTTTTCTTACGACTTTCGTTTCTCTTTATGTTGCCCATCACATTTTCTTTTGCTATTTACACACAACATCAACAAATACAACAATACCGACACACACAAAATCAAAAGATTATCGAATATGAGAATCGTATTCGACAATTCTCTACGCCTGATAAGATATTTCGTTACTTTGCCACGGTGCGTCTACAGGATGCCACACAGACCGTTGTATGCATGACACCCGAGGACTTTTTGAGGTCAATATATCCAGGCATTAAGCAGCCAGATGGTAATTGATGTGTTTAAGGCTTACTTAAGACTGTTAATACTAACACGACCTGATCATACGATTGCGACTTAATTTTATTTTGGCGTCAGTGCTTAGCTTTCACACCATTTCTATCACTTTCGCATTTTCTGCACTGTCTGCGTTTTTAATCGCTTAAAGCATAATAACAATAGTGAAACAATGTATTTGTAATCTTCCCTAAACGCTTGTTGCTTAGATCATTGAGTATGAGAATCGCATCAGGCAATTCTCGACGCCAGATAAAGTATTTCGATACTTTGCCACCATCCAAGTGCCGGTCGCCGATGATCGCCATGAGGTCTACATGACACCAACTGATTTCTTGACTAGCATGACGCCAGGCATGAAACAACCAGATGGTATGTGGCTTTAACCCCCCTCCACTGCGAATCCACCATCGATTCCTTTAAGGAATTATATCAAACTAATCCGCCAAAATACTCTTTTATCAAATGTGCTAAGCCGATTTCTGTTCACAGGTTTAGGTCTGGATCAATATCGTCGCTATGATCCCAAGGTAAAAACATTTAAATTCCTGTCTAAAGTTTGATTTGAACCTTATTTACTAATTTTCTTACAGTCTGTGGGAGAACAATTAAATTTGCAATTGGAAAAGAATAGCATATTCTATAAACTGGGCTCCTATGGTCTCATTACCTTCTCCGATTATATATTTCTGCTCACCGTACTTTCCAGTTAGTGTATTTATCTGTATTCTATGAACATGCTACTTATTTTTTATGTTTTGTTTTATCTTTCAGTCTCACGTCGGCACTTTGAGATTGCTTTCCGCATGTTTGATCTGAACGGTGATGGTGATGTGGATTGCGAGGAGTTCGAAATGGTGGCAACTCTGGTACGCCAACAAACCAGCATGGGCACACGGCATCGAGATCATGCAAATACCGGCAACACCTTTAAAGTAATTATTGTTTAAAACTTTAAATTGTGGCTCTCTCGATTAATTTTTTAACAAAGCAATCAAGCGAGAGAGGTTGAATATTTAGAGTGCTAAACGTACTAAACGATCTTTTGTATTGTATATTCTCTATGTCTTTTGGCTTTAATCCTTTTGAATACGCGTGTCCGTTTACTTGCGTGTCTAACTGTGTATATAAATACTTCACTTCCTTTATTTGACTACTAACAGTCCTTGAAGGTACTTTTGTGATTTCCAACAACAATCGCTTTTAGATTTCTTTTGGCTAACACACCCTACACACACACACACACACTCACACTTTGTTCCACTATATATCTATGTATACAATATTTGCACCCATATTGCATCCAGTTAAAAAACCGTCACACGCCTACACTTGTTCTCTTTGTTAAATAATACAAACTTTACTCCTTTCCTATTTTACTATTATAACCAATTGTATAGAGCTGAACTAAAACTATTTTATGTATTCCCTCAGGGCGTTAACTCGGCCTTGATAACATTTTTTTTTGGCCCCAATATGGATGAGAAGCTGACAATCGAGAAGTTCCTCGACTTTCAGGAGCAGCTGCAGCGTGAAATACTCTCGCTAGAGTTTGAGCGCAAGGAACCGAATGAGGAGGGTAAAATCACTGAGGCAGATTTTGCCGAACTATTGCTCGCCTATGCCGGCTATCCGCCCAAAAAGAAGCAAAAAAAATTGAAGCGTGTCAAGCGTCGTTTCCGTGATCATGGCACTGGCATTTCCGAACAGGATTACCTTGACTTCTTTCACTTTCTGAACAACATCAATGACGTTGACACAGCACTGACTTTCTATCATATTGCGGGCGCCTCTATTGATCAGCAAACCCTACAACATGTAGCCAAAACGGTGGCCATGGTCAATCTGTCCGATCACGTTGTCGATGTGGTATTCACAATATTCGATGAAAATAGTAAGTAACGTGTAAAGTTATCCAATTAAGTAAGTTTTGACAGCACCTTTTTTTTAAACCCCCGCAGATGATAATCAACTAAGCAACAAAGAATTTATATCGGTCATGAAGAATCGTGTGCAACGTGGTCTAGAAAAACCCAAGGATACGGGCTTTCTTAAAATGATGCGATCTGTCTTTAAATGTGCCAAGGAAACAAAACCTGTTCTATTGGATATCTAGGAAACTGCCAGTTGGTTTGGTATTGTCGATTCTCGTTTATCCAGTGCTCAAGCCGTGCTTCTACGTCATTTCTTTTACGCTTGCTAATATTTATGTCTAGTTTAAAAAAATTTAAAACGCGCAACGCAAAACTTACTTTTGGGGTATTATCAAATTATTATTAACTACCAAACTTATCTTTTACTAATAGATATTTAAGGTTAACTGTCGGAATTTGTGCTTTAAAAGTAATAAGGTGCTACCCCAAATGTTGGTTTTAAAATGCATGTTTCTCGTTTAAGTGATTTTTTGAAAATCTGTTGTGCACTTAATACGTTTATTAAATATATACAAATATTTATGGTACATCTGATCTGGGTATAGGATAAACAGTATCTAAATCTATCCAACTAAAGTTTCTATAAATAGAAAACTTAATTCATTAATCTTTAAATTATATTTTATAATGGAATGATCATATAAGTCTTAGTGTAATATTAGGCCACATCTACATCCAGTTCTTCTTCATCCAAATCATCGACAGTCAGACCGTACAGCTCCAAATCGTGCTGTTTCAAATGCTCGGTGTATGCATCCAGTTCGGTGAAACGAACTTGACACTCGCAACACTCGAGCCAATCCTCTACAGAGCTATCGCCATCATCGCTATCCGATGAACGCATTCTGATTTTGCTCGCCGAGTCCTCTTGCGGTTTCGGCCGATGTGTCGCTCTATGCTCTGAATAGTGCAGATAATCTTGATACTTGGCGGGGCAATGGTCACACTTGTACCAGCGTTCCCGTGCATGGGTCACCATATGCTTTTTCAACGTGGAGCACTCGCGGAAGGGCTTACGGCACTTGCTGCAACTGAAGGGCTTCTCGCCAGTGTGGATCATGTAGTGACGCTTAAGATTGTGCCGTGTGCCAAAGACACGCTGGCACAGTGGACAGGGATAGGTGCTGCGGGATCTAAATGGGCGTCGACGTGGGGCAACATCGTTGCTCAGAGACGATGCGGAGTTGGCGCTGCTGCAGCTCCTTGGCAGTGGCGGGCGTAATTGAGTAGCGGATGCCGGTGTGGGAGCGGTACTGGATGTAGATGCTGTAGTTGAAGGCGGCACAAGAGTGACCATCAATGCGGGACGCTCTGATTCAATAACCTCTGCAGCTGCTTCAATACGCTCCTCCATTTGAAATTCTTCTTGATTCGCATCATTATTTAACTCTAGATCAGGCTCAAGTTCCTGCTCAAAGTCCAGCTCCTCCTCCGATTGTTCTTCACAGCCGGCCAAATCAAACACCAGATTCCTGCCCTCGCATTTCGTACAGCGTGTGGAGTCCTGCTCCGCAGGTGAATTCTGGTGACAGATCATGCATATATAGCGCGGGTCGCCCATGTGACGACGTCGATGCTTTTTAAGATCGCTAAACTCACGAAAACGCCGATCACACAAATCACACGGAAAGGGTCGTTCGCCTAATGAAAAGAAATATATATAATAACAATCAGGTTGATCAGAACATATATCTTAATATATAAGAATCTTCTGTTCCTCCTAAACGGCTTGACTGCAACTGTTAGTTGGTCTTGGTGTCCTTTAGAAATGAATGTTTGATCAATTATAGACCGAAAATTCGACTTGATAAAACCCACCAACTTAGTTTATTTTACTTGTACTTAGATTAAATTAGATTAAGTGGAGCGGAACCACCGAACTCACCTGTGTGTATCATCATGTGACGACGGAGATTGTAGTTTGATTGGACCTTCTTGCCACATGCTTGACACTGATAGAAATGACGACCGTTGCGTTTCCTATATGCTCGGGTGGCACGTTTCTTATTTGTTGCAGTCTTTGATGGCTTCTGTTGCAGCTGGAGCTGCAGCTGAAGTTGTTGCTGCTCTTCGTCATCCGACTGCAGTACTATGATTTGGGCAGGTTCCGTCAGCTTAGAGCTAGCAGTGACCGATTGATCCTCCTCCTCAGCCTCAGACTCGGTGTCGCTCAACTCAATCCTAGCCACAATTCGTTGAGGTTGCTCCGCTTGTTTGGCAATGACTTGGATATCGAGTGATTTGCGTTTTTTATCATGCCTTAAGCTACGCGCTGCACTGATCACCATTGCTGGCGGCTGCTCTTGTTGTTGTTGTTGTTGCTCAACAATTGCCTCATCATCGTCCCGCAAATCAATGATCAGTTGCTGTTGTTGTTTTTGTTGCTGAAGTTGCCGCTCGTGTTGTTGCTGCTGTCCAATTTTAAGCAACAGACTCTTGATCTTGGCATCGTCAATAGACACAAAATTTTCTTCGGGTTCGTTATAAACATAGCTGTTCGGATCTGAGGGACGCAGCAGCTGATAGCTGACGTTGCAGCAACCAGCAGCTGTGCAGCAGCAAGCGGCGGCAGCGCTGGCACAGTCGCTGCAGCAATCGGCGCAAGCAGCGGGTGCAAGTTCCATGCCCTAATAATAAAAGAGAAACCAAAAATGGAAAATCAAAGAGAATTTAAATAAGAGAGAGAGAAAGAGAGAGAGAGCTTTTGCGCCATGACATATGCTATGCTAATTGGCGTTAACATATCCTTGCGCCAGCAGCGACAACAAAATCAACAACAACAACAAACACTCACATACCTTGCCGCAGTACATTGAAAGACAGTAAACAGTTCGCAAACAAGATGAGGGAAACTTAATTTGCGACTGGCGCGATGCTCACTTTTTTGCGTGGCCGTTTCGCGATGTTCGCCGAGGCCGAGTGAAGAAGAAACTGGATTCGCAGCTCGCTTGTCCGGGCTCAGCAACCTCGACAAACGCCAAAAGTCGAGTTTCTGTCAGCCCGCTGCCTCTGTCGCTGCGCAGTCTGAATCAACGAAGCGAAGCAACACCAACAACAACAGCCACCAACAGCAACAGGCAAGACGATAGCGACGTCGACTGCGCCGCAGGCTTTTTATTTTTAATGCACGCGCATACATACATACATACATAGATATGTATGTTGGGAAAAAAAGAAAGAGCGTTGGCGACCCGGCAAGCTTCTGCTGTTCGGCCTCTCTGCCCGTGACTATACCCTGTACCGTTGCGTGCGTTGGCTGTTAACTTGATTTTTCTTCGTCAACCACAACCAAAATGAATAACAAAGAAAATGCGCAGGGCGAACCGAAAGCAAGCAAGTAAGCAAGGCCCCAAAGATATGTACACATGTATATACATACATACATACATATGTACGTACGACAGCAACAACAAAGATCGCGCACACAGTGAGAGAGCGCAAAAAAAAACTAGCGAGCGGCGCGCTAAACTCAACTCACGATTTTCAAGATTACTTCGAGCAGCGAGCAGTGAAGCGGACGCCGACAAAAGCGAGGCGAAAGACGATGGCAAGCTCCATTAAAGCACGACCGAAGCGAAACGAATCGTGGTCCCAACAGCAACAACAACATCACGTCAACAACAACAACAGCAAGAGCAACCAATATCAGAAGTGGCTGTCGAGCAGCGTAAGTTCCGTGCCCAAACAGTTCTTGTTATTTTATTCATTCCTTTTTAGCGCAACAACAACAGCTGCAGTCTTAAGTTATATGCCATGTTTTGTGTTTTGCTTTATTCTTTGGCCGATGGCGTCGCCAACAAGAGCCCTATGTACTATTGTCACTGCGTCAGCCTTACAACAGTGTTGAGCAACGACAAAAAAGTGGGAAGCCCTTTTATGATTGCATGCCAATCACTCATTTGTATGCATTTAGCGTGGGTGTTTTCTATTCTGAGCAATCAGGTCGCACGAACTCTTTTTAACTCCCCTTTCCCTCTTTTCTACTACTCAATATTTGCCACTCAAATGAGCGTGAGCGTGCCTGTTAAAACTTGTTTTTTCTTCTTCTTCTACATACATACATACATATGTAGATCGTCACTCGCCCACTCGCCACACAGCCTGGGCACCACGGCACTAGAAGTATCTGCCTGGTGGAGCATTGCTCGGTGCTCCCAGCCAGGTGTTCGAAATTTTTCTGAGCCACAATACAGGCCAACTTCCATGTAACGAACTTAATTTATTTAACTTTAATTTGTTTAAATAAATTTCCAGAACACTACGTTCTGGTTCAATTTTCAGGCCGCAGCTCTAATGCTCATGAGTTTTCGATCTCCCAATTCTTGCACATCACAACATAAAACTAGCTTTACTTTTTGTGTAACAAAATTTTTTCTTGTTCCCTGTAGATTCGTTATATGGAAGTTCGACTGTATGTACATTTGCTTGTTAATATCTGTTATTGTATATTTGGGTTGGGACGGGACTGTCTTGCTATCAAAACCTTTTACAGTCGATCTTCCATGTAACGAATACAGTACGACCTCGCTTAACGCAACCCTCGTTACATGCAACTCCTCGATAATTGCAACACCCAAATTCGAGATCTTCTTGTTTAGAAAAGTATAAATTGCAAGAAAGTACAAAAAACATAGAAATTTTTCAAAAAATTAATAATTTAATATGAAATCCTTGTTTTAATCACAATCTCATTCGATGTACTTTAATTTTAATGGTTAGCGAAGGCATCTCTCTTTGAAAAAAGGTTTCGTGGCCAACAGAAAATTTCCCCTCGGTTTTCGCAACTAGCCAAATTTTAATAGGTTGCGTTAAGCGAGGTCGTACTGTACTTTCTTACATCGAATTTTCGATGACATTTGTGTTTTTTAAGTCGAGTAACATATGTATGTATATTCAACGATCAAAACTAAAACGGTTATTGCCTTGGTTCCTGTTTTCTGATCTGAAAACAAAAAAATCGCTCAGGAAGATCGAAAATTTTTTAAAGTTCGAGTTACGGCCTAAGAAGATACGTAAAAGAGAAATATTCGCTATATGGAGAACAAAACATACTGAAAATTTAACCAAAAATAAGTGCACTCGAATTTAATTCGTTTTATAGAAGTTCGACTGTATTGCTTAAAATAAACATTAAACCGCATAAAAGCAAAAACGTTTAAATATACATTTGTGCTTGCTCATTTTTTATTATCAACTGTTTTGCTATTCTTAAACGATAAATCAATAAAATTGTTTTCATAAACATATCAAATTAGGAACACAAAATAGTCCAGTGAATTATCAAAGATATTCGTCATGAACAACATATGAAAACCATACAAAATATTGAAAAACTTAAATTTTAATAATCCACTATCCCGAAATTTCAAATCTATTAATAAAAAGGTTAATTTTGTTTTTGATCTATTGAAAAAAACATGTTTTTATTATTTTTTGTTCATTCTAAAATACAATTTTTTCAAGATAGATCTTTGAATTTGCATGAGATGTTTACTTTTGAATCACAAGACAAACTGTAGCTTAAATCGCACATATACATGCGTAAATATATATTTATATATATTAAAGAAACATATTTGGCAAAAATTGGATTGATACTATATCTTCTAAGCGGGCTAACAACTTAGTGTAGCGTATATAAGGCTAAATATATAGCTATACATTATAATTTTATAAGTATCGTATTAAATAATCTATTGGTTAAGGGACCGGCGGCTTGTTGAGACATTTACATAAAGAATCGATGGATATTGCGCAATAAACATATTAAAAACACATGTTGCTCTAGTTATATAATCAATTACAGATACAAAATATTAGAGAAAAGGAAGGCAAAAGTTATTTTAGATGATATGCAATGTAACTTAATGTATTTACAAAGCTAACAACTAGGGCGAACTCAATAAAGCTCGGGACATTGGGTTGTTGCTGGGTAAGTATAACGCTTGGGAGCGGGAGGGGGTTTGGGGTGCTAAGAACTAGGTACGTATTTTTAAAAAATATTAACTAACTATGGTCAGCAGCATATTACAGGGTATAAGCCAGCTACAGTTCCATTTATGGTACAATTTCTTTCGATTCCGAATCCGTTAACTTGGGATCACTTAAAGCTTTTGCTGCACATCCATTTTAATGGCCTTGCTCGGTTCCAGCGATGTGCCCAGTTTCTCATGGTTCACAATGAACTTCTTGGCGCCCGAGAAGCCCTGCTTGTTGATGTAAAAGCTCTTTTGGGCAACGGGTGAGCCGCCATCATCGACTGCTAATCGATTTAGAAATGTGGCTGCCGCCTTGGCACCACTGTCACAGGAGGAGGATTCAATGCTGATTGTCGAACAGCCGCCAATCGATGACGTCTCACTTTTGGCATCATCCATCAGCGTGGAATCATCAACCATATCGTTGACAAGCAACTGGGGACCACCAAGCACACTGCTCGACGATGCCGTCGACAACAAGGATGAGGTGCGACTGCGACAAGTGTTTGTTTCGTGCTCAGCTATCGAGATGCCCTCATCGATGCTCTGGCTTTGACTGTTGCCCGCCGCCAGGCAAATGCTATCTAGGCCATTTACTGCCAGAATGCTGCTCGGCGATGCAGAGACGGGTGAGGGGCAGCCACTGCTGCTGCTATTGTTGTTGTTGTTATTGCCGCCAGCATTGTTGTTGGTGCAGAGCTTCGATATGAAGAGCTTGGGCGTATTGCGTCCATCGTAGGTGCCCGAATCAGGACTGGGACACACCGAAGATGGTGATTGGCACACGGGCGATGAGCCGCGACTGTAAAAAGAATATTACAACAATTTTAATTATAAATCCTAATAATTGTCTACGATCGAATCGATCTTTTGTGGAATATGTTATTTGCAGTAACAAAGTTTAGAGTTACGCTTATCAGACTTATCGGACTTGATTTTACAGGTTTATTCCACCTGCAAAACCGATTTACATACTCACCTATCTGTAAAGATCTTCTTTGGCGGTGGCGAATAGACGCTCCAGTTGCTCACACCCGGATTATTGTCATCGAGCTCAAATTTACGCTTGACAGGACCTAGCGACGAGGGTCGCATCGGAATGGGTGACATGGAGCGACGGGTCGAGAATGTGGTGCGACGTGTCGGCGATGGTGAATAGGGCAGACGGATGCCTGCACGATTGCTGGTGGGACTGGGACTGGAGCAGCTGGTGCTATTGGACCCACTGCCCGTGGCTGGCAGGACGATCTGCAGTGGATTGCTGAACTCATCCGATTTGCAGGACCAATTCTCGGCGACCAGTGTCAGATCCTCCCAGCTTTGCGATATCTGTATCTCGCGATGCACCTCACGCTCATGATTAACCTCGCGACTATTCAGATCCGCACACTCCTCCTGCCGCAGCTGGGAGACGCGTGGCGTCAAACAGAGCGCAGACTGTCCAATACTGGTACTGGTCGCCCCCCCGTTCCCATTTAGAGCTGGACTGTAACTGGCCGAGTAGCGACGCGCACGTGTCGTAAACAGATTAAACATCGGCGCGGGCGACACCTCACGCGAACTGGGCTGCGATCGGATGTGTATTGTCTTGCCAAAGCAATCGATGCCGGCAGCTGTGCTGAGACTGAACTCTGGAACTCGCTGTTTGTGCTGCGATTGGTTCTTCTTTGGTGTTTGCTCGTGCTCCTTGGCAGCAGCGGCTGCTGCTGCGGCAGCACGTGTCGTCATCGGCGTTGGCGATGGTGTCATCTTGCCGGGCACTGAGCGTATTAGTGGCACGCTGAGGCAACGTTTGAGCGTCTTGCAGCTGCTGCTTGTCGGCGGTGGCTCAAGGGTGTCCATGGGTACGGCAGCGACTTCTCCTCCCACCGTTGGTGGCGTCTTGCTGTTGGGCAGCTCATCGTTGCTGCTGCCACTGCTACTGCTGCTGCTGCTGCTGCTGCTGCTGCTACTGCTACTGCTGCTGGCGTTCGTATCCATTGAAACGAGTCGTCGTCTATAAATAAAAGCTATGTGCTTTATAATTTTGTTCTTTCACTATATGCTACGCTGTGGGTATTTTTAATGTTTTGTGGGTTTTAGTTGCTATAAAACTGCCTGTCAAACACACACATACACTTTGACAAAAACAACAACAACAATACACACACATATTTATGCTCTTGCTGACTCGCTCGCACTCAGCTGACGCTGGTTCAGTTATTGGGTCGTTCGGTTCACTTGGGCAGCTCGAAATGCATGTGGCGTAGTTATCTAGCAGCTCCAAGTTAGAAAACTCGTAAACTCTCATACAGCCGCCAGCCAATGCAGCTCATAGATGCTGTTAACGTCGGCGTCGTCGTTGTTGTCATTGCCGTCAACGTCAGCGTCGGCGTCAGTATTTTTCTCCCTCAAGCGCAACTGCGTGCTCTGCGACTGGCGAGTTTTTTGCTTAATTTTTTCACCGTCTATTTACATTCAAAGCGTGCAAATATTGCCCAATTTAGTTGGGCAACAGTTTGTGGCAACTTTTGGCCTAGCCTTGGTGGTTTTATAACTTATTATTATGCTTTAATTTACTTACAAAGTTATATCCTGTGATTACAATTTTCTGCAGCCAGTTTTAGTTTTTTCTCAGTGTTGAGTAACGACACCGCTCTGGTATACAGCTACGTTCAGACATTCGTACAAATTCAGCCTCACCAACTAAGAATATTATGTTGCTCGAGTATACACAGCAAGTTCTAAATGCACTTTTATGATAAATATGTTCCGAAATATACACTTTTTAATTGCTTACAATTAGTTTTGCTGACAAGCGCTGAATCGTATAATTTGTAGCGCCGTTGTGACCGCCCCTGCCTGACGAGTTGCACTCCTATGATTGACCACCAATGCCGTGTATTTTGACGCTGCGCAACACTGGAGGAGCGCGCATTCGAAACGTGAAAAAGCTACGCTATTTAATTTACAAAAATCCACAATAAAAAGTTATATGACAGATTAAGACATTTAATATATATGTGTATGTGTGTGTATATATATATATATATATTTACTATATGTGAAACTTAAAAAAAAAGAAATGGTCATACCGAGGTGTAGTAAGTGTGTACAAGCTAAATTGTATTTTGGTAATTAACTTAACAGAAAATCACAACGAATTTTAATAACACACTTATGAGACATGCTTACATTCATGTATTTAGCATAAACTAAATTAACATTTTACTTATTCGTTTATGTTAGCGATACCCAAAAACTTAAGTGATAGGCAAGGGGGGGTTGCCAAAAGCCGGGTTAAAGGGGCCTTTTGCCGAGTTTGTGGGCATCGCTAGTGTATTTAAATTATGCTGTAAATAATATATGTATGTATGTATAGTATGTATTTGTTAGTAATGTGGAATTTGGTTTTGTCCTCAACTTAATCAATATTATAATACTTTTTCATGTTATTTATATTATGTTATCGTGTTTGGTTTTTGCGAAAATTTCATGGGTGTTCTACAGCTAAATTACATATTAAGCTTAATTTCTTTTGTTTGTTGACGCCAGCTAATCTTTTTGGTTTCTGCGTCTTGGATGGTATTCATTTGCTACAATTGAAATCGTTTACATCGTTAACTTGACTAAAATAGAGGAGTAATGAAATCAGTATACAGTAGACGAAGCAACCTACAACTAGTATTTTGCAGTATCATAATGAGCAGCGTGTGTATGTTATCGTATGGAAATCGAGTTGCATTATGATTTTCATTCAATTTATTCTTTTTTTGTTGACTTAGTTATGGCGTGCCGAGGGCTTTTAACTGTCTGTCTGCATCCTTAGCCATCAGAAAGGGCGGGCGTAACCCATCCATATTTCTCGTGTGTCTTGACCAACGAGCGGAACGACTCCTCTGCCTGTCGACTGCAAATTAAGATATAATAAAGTTACATATCAAGTATATTAACTAGTTGCAGTTAGTTTAACTAGACGACTTACCGACTGAACTCCTTTGTACTTTTCGGTTTGCGCGCAATGCGACCTTGTCCCTTAACAACACTGGCCGAAAACTGCATAATCACTGCCTCGACGGTGTAGGCACTGGCCCAGCCCCTTGGGGTGAGCAGCTCCATGCAAATGGCGCCACCCTCCATCACGTAACCCTTCTCGATGCGCGGCTCCACTACACGCATAAAGGGCGGCGCGAAGGGAAAGTTGTCGGGAAAGCTCAAATGCAACAGAATCGCCGACACATTCATTTCAACCATGTCGCCCGCCAATGGTGAGTCCGGATCAATGACATGCAGTCGCACATGCCACTCAAATAGGCTGTCATTCACCAGCTCCACCTGCAAAAAGGAAGGATTAAATAAGCTAACTATCATAGATTTATACAATATCTATATGGTGTTGCATGGGGCATAGCGACGATGCGTTGCTCTTAGTTCGGCGGGGATTTGATGTACTGGGCGAAGATATGTCGCTATGCCCTTACATATATGGTATATATTAAAAAATGATCCAAGTCTGCAATGGATTGTTGTCAATAGCATTACCGTGAAAACGGCATCATTCTTTGTCTGCAGGCGTTCCATTTCGCGGTACTCCTTCATCAAGCGGCGAGAGCGAATTGTGGCATCGGGTGGCATCAACAGCGAGCGTCCAGTGGTTGGTGCCACTCTATATAAAAACACAGAAATTGAATAATTTATTAGCTAATACACCTTTTTGTGATATTGAATTTGACACTCACTTGTGATCCTGGCGACGTCGTTTGCCTGGCGACTCACAAACTGGCTGCTCGGCGGCAACGCGCACAATAGCATTCTTTGAGTTTGGTTGAGCCTGAGCTTGCGCTCCAGCTGCAGCTGCAACTCCGGCGGCTGCACCATCATTTGCAACGATTCCGGCTGCTGCTGATTGGGAGGAGGCTGCGGCGCCAATGACTGCATTGTTGTTGTTTAGATTATTATTGTTGTTTATATTTTTGCTGCTGCTGCTGCTGTGCTCGGCGCCATCGGCTTTATCGTTGTTGTTGTTATTGTTGTTGTTATTAAAGTTGTTGTTGCTCGATTTGTTAAAAATTTTGCGAAAAACGGTGACTACCTTTTCTTTGGAACGTGATGACATCTTTGCAGTGATCCTTGTATTCTTTATGCGGTGGCTCTTTTCTTTTCTATTTACAGAATTTGTTTTTATGTAGTGTAGTGTATTGTTGCGTATGCTATTGTTTTCAGTCTTCCTTTTATCAAATATATATATTTTTTTTTGTGCTGAAAGTAGATTTAAAACAAGATGAAATAAATATTTTACGGGTTAACAAAACTTGTCATTTATTGGCACATTAAAATGTCCCTTACCTACGCCCCATTTTATGGGATTCATTTTATTTTTTCAAGTGACCTTGAAAACAGTAATAAAAACTGAGGTTGCATGACTACAAGAATACTCTTTAGTTGTGGCTTGATAAGCTTAAGGCTTCCAATTAATGATATATTTTATTTTGCTATAAAAACTCAAAGCTTTAAAATATTGTTTGAATTCGACCAATTAGCTTACTAAGTATAAATGCATGGAACGTCATCCTGACAACATCCTTAACATCGTTTTACAAGCTTACAAAAACTGTATATATGTTTGTATTTATATGTTAAATACTTGCAGCCGCCAACTATGAACGAGGCAACAGCAAAAGGCTCATAAGGCATAACACAAAAGCAAAACAGCGACGACGATATACATACATATATATATAATATATAAACATTATGCGACGTAGCCAACTGTTACCAGGCACTCAGACGTGCGAGAGAGAGAGGGGAGGGAGAGATGCTTGGCGAGGTAGGTACTGCTGGATTTCAATGGGGAAATTTTTTGAAACTTTTATGAGCAAAAGTTTAGCTCAGGGGCAATAGGCGAAGCTGTGTGTGAGGGGGGGGGGGAGTGGATTTGTTGCACGTGGATGCCAGCAGCTTAGGTGGTGTTGACCATGGGCCTAAATTGTTCCACTTGCGCATAATTAGCTGTAAGCTGCGTTGCTAAGGAGACCCACTCGGACCGGACCGGATAGCAGTTGGCGCACAGGGATCAAAAACTTAGGAGAAAGGCCGGCAACTTACTTTGGCTTACTTATGATTATATAATTATTGTCATAATAGGGTGAATCGGGTGAAGCCAAAGTAGAACATTAACTTGGCTTTTACTTTGCTGCAATGAATGGACATTTTTATCAACAATAAATGTTCTTTAAAACTTGTTGCCAATTCAATTAAGCGCGCTGAACTGTTGCAATGCCAAATGATTGATTGATTGATGGGCATTAGACAATCAGGCATGATAGGGGGGTTCAGCAAAGGTCGTTTTGTTGCGATATGATTCAATGTTGATCGAATATTTCCTGTTCAAGAGACTATTTATAGATGGGATGCAAGTTTTACACTTTTGCTTTCAGTCCCATAAACGGGTAAGTAGCGCAACAGAGAAACTGACAAAAGGCAACAAGGCGCCAGACCAAGCCAAGGAAACAAGTTTCAAGAGACTAGAAGTATATAAAAATAAACTACAAATGGAGGGGCCATGGATAGAAAGGCTTGTACATATACCTAAAGCTAGCGCAGACATTTTACAAAATTACATTTTTCGCATCCAGCTACAACGACAACATAACTCAAGATTATACGAGAATATTTATTTAAATATGTATTGAGATTTTTTTTATTTAAATGTCCTGTTTGTTAGCTTGTAGTCCCCATTCTGTTATATAACAGATAGATAACAGCCGTTATATGGAATTTCGACTGTAGTTAAGTTTTTGAGCGTTCAACAACACTTAAATTCACAATATGCTGTAATTGAGCGTGGGAAAATATTCAAATAGGCACAGAAAACAAGAGTTAACAACATTGTATTTGAATTTACACATATATAACTGTATGCATATATTTGTGTATATATGTATGCATGTAGATGAATCTGTATGTGCATGTTTTGGCTGGTAAACAACTTGTTGTTGTTATTGCACTGCCATGCAAATTTCTAACTTGTGTTGTTGTAACAACAAATGCAAATCAACCACGAAAGTACCAAAAACAAAATAAAGTAGAGCCCCAAAAACAAAAATTAACCCAAAATAACCGAAAACTATGTCAGATGTATTATTTAGATAACTTCCTTATTATTTTGTGAAATATTGATTTTTTTCATTGCAGTTCGGAGTGAGTTTTAATTGCAACACTCAAATGATATGCAAATTTAGTGAACGGCAGCGGACCCAGCGCAACTGTAATATGCACAAGAAAAGTTATTAAAAGCGCAGCAACAGCAATTCTACGACATTTGCAAGTTGCGAGAGAGTAACAGCCTGCACTAGTGCATGATGGAAAGAGCGAGAGAAAGTGAGAGTGAGGGTGAGAGCGTGGGCCTTTGTTTGCTTTCTTGCTTTAGCTTTACAGTTTCTTTGTTTGCCTTTGGCAGTGAATTGTTTTTCAATATGTATTTTTTTTTCTCTCGATGCACTTTGCGCCTGTCATGGCAATCAGCTGTTGTTGTTGTTGTGGCTGCTGCTGGTGATGCTGCCACGAGCCATAGTCATGAGCTGGTTTCTCCTTCCACCCTCTCTCTCAATCAATCACTCTCTTTCAGCGTTAATGCATATCTGTCTGTGTGTGTGTGTGTGTTTGTGGGTGAGTGCTGTGCTTTTTTGCCATTGTTCTACTTGCTCATCGGCGGCTGCTGCTGTTGTGTTGATCTTCTTTAAGCTTTGTTCTTATGTATATGTATAGTATAAACACTCGCGCTGGTTAATATAAGCTAATTGAATTTAGCACGGTTCATAATCAACATCCTTAACTTCCGGGTTAATTACTTCGTTCGTTGACTTTAAATCAACTTTGTCAAACAAATTTGATGAACTCTCATCTAACGAGCTTTTTAAAAAGTTTCGCCTGCAACGGGATCTACAGAGTTGCGCAGAGTTGTAAGCTTATAGGCAAAAGCTAATTTGCTCTTTGCTCAACTTTGACCTTGATGTGTGTTCCTCTGTTTATTTATCACACTCCTCACTCCTCATGGTGCGACGGCATAGCAAGTTCTCCCACGCAGCTATTAAATTTGTTCTTTTATACTATTTGAATTCGGTTTCAGCACGTAGAAGCCGCCGCAGCGCCCCAAAGCAGGCAACACAATCTGCCTTTTATGTTTTTCAATACCCTATACCTTATATTATTATAACGGGTATGATGGGCTAGATGATATAGAACAAGTTGAGTTCCTTCACCGCTATTTCTTAAAAGATTTGAAGATTTATAGCAACATTTCACTTTTGGAACATTCGTATAGGGTATCTTCCAGTCAAACACACTTGTGTACTAGAGCACTCTAGACTTGTTTCAATGTTGAGTTTCATATCGTTTTGGGTGCGAGAAAAGGATGCAAAGCGTTTTGGATGAGCCTCTCGATGGCAGTGCCGAACGGAAGCCATTTATAAAATTGCTTTCAACAAGAGCACAACAACAACAACAACAAGCGACATTCTGACGCTTGTCTTGTGCCGTGTGATGACGGCAACGGCAATGGGTCGCCTGTCCGACCGTTTAGGTTAGGTTAGTTCGGTAGCGGTTCGATTATGGCCACTGCCAGGACGCTTGAAGTGGTTAGGGACATTTGGGCACGGGGGACGACTCCTATTAAATGACTTTAATATCTGTATCCTTCAGCCTTTAGTTAACCGCAGTGAAATGCAATTCTGTTTTCTTAAATTAAATGGTAAAAATCTCGTATCATTAACACGTTGTGTCATTTGGGAACCACAATGCTGACGTCAATGCGAAACGGTTTCCGAGTGCTGAGAGACAGTTAAGTGGTGGTCCTTGAAGACACCTGTCTGGCACATATGGCTCATGTTGGGGGTTGGATTGGATTAGATTGGATGGAAATTGTTAATCACGTCGATTCATTCGCATACTCATGTAATATTCATAAATCCTCAGCGCACGACGCACTCAACTTCATCTAATCGTCGCAGCCTTTTCTATTTATAGACTTACACACACACACACACACACACACACACACATGTCCATGCATATTCAATTTACGACTGTGTAAATCGAGCAATTCATTTAACTTGCCCATGAAAGTAAATTTGTTATAAAGACCCCCCCAAAAACTCGAACTGATCAACAACAATTTAAATGCACAAAGTTTAAAAGTCAACCACCACAACAACAACAACAAAAACCGTTAGTCAGCCCAAAGCTTAAAGGCAATGCAAGCAGCACAAGACAGCAACTGTTGCCGTCTTACTCTAACTTGTTCACACTTCCGCATTCCTGGTTCCATTCATTCATGAACAACACACACACACGCACGAACTTTGCCTTCTCTTGGCACTTTCGAGTTGCGTGTGGGCGGGCGTCCAAATGTCAGCAAGCAGTAAATAAAACTGGACCATTTTTTTTCTGCCGGTTTATTTTATTCTATTTCTCATTTGAGGGCAGTAGAGTTGAGCAATAGACACAGAGAGGATTGCTTGGAAGCTCTAATAGGGGGAGCGAATCTGTCTGTGTATGCTTTGTACGTGTGAGTCCCGGCGAAACGGCACAAGACTTGACAAAGAGCGCACATTGCTCTTCATTGATCATTTAGTTTCGTATTTGACTATATACGTTCACTCTCTCAAAGCTCAAAGCTTAATATCCCTAACTCCTTCGCACATAATCCAATCAAAACTGAACTAAGAACCTGTACTCGCGCGTGTTTGCTTTAATAACTATAAAAATGCATTGCTTTCTCAGGAACTGAAGCTTTTTGTTTTTGGAGCGATCAGTGCATTTGATTTCGGGGTTATCGGTTGATTTGCAATTTATTTTGATTAATAAACAAATATTTGTGCATTAATTTAAAACTAAATTTTGTTATTTTAAAAACTAGGTTCTACTCATAAAGCTGTGATAAAGCTAGCTGATTTTAAATGGGGCCACAAACAAGCTTCAAGGCAATTATTAACAAAAGCTTGCAAACCATTACAATGCATGTGTAAATATTTATATGTACATATGTATGTGTGTTAATATTTGATTGCTGATAAGCATAATAAAACTGGGATACTAACGGCAGGCCGGACCTTGCACAAGACGCTTCCAAATGTAAACAAAAGTCTCGACTAATCGCATCCTAAAGAAAATGCAATCTCCTAACAGACATAAATTTAAGAAAAACTGACAAATTTGACATACATACATACATATGTAAGTAAATAAATATTTGCAAAAGGTTCTTTATAACAAATACATACATACTTAATTGCTAAAGGCATGATAAAATTAAGTATATTGATCAAATATTTTAATAGAATTATTTTGATATATTGGGGCCTTGGCCCTAGACTTTAACCTTCGGTCAAACAAAACCCACTCGAATTTTCAATATCAAGTTCAATGAAAAACTGACATTGAATGGACGACAAAGCATTCTATTGCCGCCCTGCTCGCACTAAAGCAGCAGCAGCTTTTAAAGCGCAGCAAAACTGCAATGTCAAAAGCTAAAGTGCAATAGACAAAAACACACATACATACATGTATGTACATATGCATACACACACAACTACATACGCTGCTGGTAGTTGGGCGAATGACAACAATAGCGCAAGTGTAAATTGTTCTATTGAACTTATAGAATCATAATAAAATAGACGAGGCGGCGCAGAGATGTGTGTTTGGGTCAAATGCTCACAATTTGGACAAATTGATGTTGACAATTGCTAAAAGAGAGTGCAGAGTGCCCAACAAAGGGATAGATAACGGCACTCTCACGCACACTCACACACACCTAAAATACATATGTACATACACAGAATTTATTTTTAGGGCTCGCTTTATAGCACTTACCAAGCGCAATTGTATGTAATTTCTCTTCTCCTCTGTTAGCTCGTTCTTATCAATAACAAGAAAACTTACTTCCTTGTCGTTTATTATAAACAATTTGTCGAAGTTTTGCAGCTACAACTGCCACCCGACTTCGCAATTTTCTTCGGACTTTACACTTCCACACGTTTAAATTAATTTAATAATTAGTTATTGAACGAACGTTAGCGCTTGCAGAACGTTGCTGCAACTCGCACGAAAAAAAACAAGGCGAAGGGCTTGTACAATTTTTTTTGTTTTGAGTCCGAGCGAAGCACGACACATTAATGTTAACACAATCAAACGCTGTGACATATCACTCACAGGTTGCTCGATATCGATGTATCGATAAGTCAGCGCTGTTGAACAGCTGTTAAGATAGCCTTTTTTAGTGCTGGCAAACGTACTTTTAGTAAATTACCAAATTATAACCTTAACAACTGTTTGGGTGGCCAATGTTATTGTATTCGTAATACGAAATCGTAACAAATTTACATTGAAAGGCAAAGGTAATCATCGAGCCAAAAATACTTTCATTTAAATTGACATCAATAACAATCCAGTTAACATTTGTGATGTCAAATCCTGGTCACCCTAATAAAAGTGAGAAAAATACCAAAAATAATAGGCGCGTGGAATGCTGAAATTTAATTTTTATTTTTATAATAATTTTATATGTGAATATAATTTTGATAAATCTTTTACAAGAATACTTCCAATTTTGAGAATAATGTAAGTTAAAAGGTTAAAAAATTTAAAGATAAACAAACAATAACGCATGCCGCTTATACATATATTTGTAATAATTGATTTAATATAAATTTATTTTGCAAATATTGCTTTTGTATCATATACTTAGTATTACGGATATATATATATATATATATATAAATATATATAGAATAGAATATAATATGTAGAGCACTCTTCGAGATTAAAATGCTGACAATTTAGATATAGATTGTATAGTTGAACCGTTATGAATATAGTTAATGATTATGAGTATTATTTTTTGTATATAAGTTAGTAATTCGTCACAAAATGAATGAATTCTAGAAAAAATTTCCAACAAATTGTATTTTTTCACCAGTAACAGGCGGCAACTTATGATTTGGATACAGATTCTTAATTGTTTATAAAATGCGTATATATATAGGTATGGTATATATGCAAACAAGATATCGGCTACGCACTAATCAACAAATATTTAGGCAAGTTTTTTTTACTCGTGGAGTTGTAAAGTTTTTAATTAATTTTTCTTTTTTTTAAATATTTTTAAAATATTTTCAAGCACTTGACGTATATTTTAGCTTAAAAATAAAATAAGTTATTTCGCTTAACAAATTGTGTGTAGCATTTTCAACGGAATCTCAACATTGCAAGGAAGATATTTGGCGGCGTTACCTCGATATAGTATTTAGTTTATAATATATATTTTGTCCCTAAATACTTGGCTTAAACTTATAAAACTTTGCTCTAATTAGCTATAGAAATATATAGTTTTGGTGCATGAATTGTTTTGCTACATATCTAGAAAAAAAGAGAGATAAAAATCGTGTGCCAATTGTGTTTTAAAACGAAAAGAAATCAAAAAGATAGAAAATCACTAATTATCGTAAGTCGATTTTGGTTTTATTTTTTTAAGCCTTAGCTAATAAATTCAGCTAGAAAATCATAAAAATAATATACAATGTGTGCTGTTTTTAACGTTTTCAATATCGAGATTAATGTTTGATTTAGTATATATTATATAACCGTTATTTGACATTATTTAGTCATGCATTAACTTACTTTGCTAAAAGAAATTGACTAAAAACATAAATTGTACCAACATAAATGAAACAAGATCCTTCGACTCAGCTGCCAGAAAAACGATTTAAAATCATTGCCAATTTGCCATATTGGCAAAATTATAATGGGATATGTTTGTTTGTCGTCTTTGTATACAGTTTAAGTTTAGCTTAAGCTATTGGCAACTGAGATATTATTAAATTCAAATAGACACATCTTAAATTAATATTACACATATATCAAAATTATAGCTAATTTTGCTAAAAGGCTGACAAATAATATAATTTACATTGAATTTTGGATATTTTGTTTTTTGATTGTGGGCTAACCCCCGAATAACAACATAGTGAACAGCTCCAGTCTAATGATATTTGATAGGGAAACCAAAAATTGATGAAATTTCCGATTTTCCGACCCAGCAGCCGAGCTCAAAACAATTTAAAGTATTATCTCTGTGGAGCGTCGCTGCAGCGGATCACAGCTATATGTGGCATCTACACCACCGCCACCACCGCCAACACCAGCGCCGACTGGTGAGAATTTGGAATTGCGTTTAACTCTCAACGCGGGCAATGTGGTTGTTGTGTTCGTAGTGCCATTGTGAGAGACGAGGGCGGTGCGGGTTCTCGGCTGTTTGACAACGCTGACGATGCTGGGCGTCAGAGTGGCGGTGGAGCTATCATTGCTGCCGGATGCAGCTGAGCCTGAACCTGGACATTGCAATAGGGCTTTGGCCTTTGGTGCTGGCAGCGGTGTGCGCGGTGCTGCCTTCACCGACGACTGCATCGGCTCCTGCAGCACTGCGGACTTGCGAATGGTCTGCTGCAGCAGGGCATTAACATCGATGGCTGGCCACGTGACCAGCGAAACGCTTCGTCATAAATGCGAATCCAATGGCGACGAGCTGCCTTTGAGTCTGATATGCTTGCTCCAGCTGGCTTTGCTATGGGCGGCTGATTCTTCTGCTGCTGCTGATTTGCAACCACCCACGGCGGAGGAGAGTGAAAAGTATTCGGCTGATTGACTTAGCGAGGATGCATCGGCATCCGTTATGGCATCCACATCGTCACCCAATTCGCTGCGCATCGTGTGCTCCTGTGTACTCAATGGGGTCAAGGTGCTGCTATGAGCATCTGCATCCTGTGTGGTCGTGCTCATAATGGTGTGATCTGCTGCTGTGCAAAAGGATTCACGCTGTCCAGTCGTCTCATCCTCATCATCATCATCCTCGTACTCATCACCCACAAAATCTTCGTCGCTGCAACGGCCACAGCAGCAACTGTTTGTGCGGCAGGAACAGAAACTTTTCAAACTACTCCGGCGACTGCCTCGCTCCTCTAATTGTAGTTGATGGCAGTCGGCAGCGACGGTCATTTCGTGGGCAAGATCATCGTCGAGACTGCTGCAGGAGCTGGTTTTGGCCTGATCGCAGCTGCAGCTGGAACATCTCGAGCAACTGCTGCAATAATCATGCATGGCATCCGGCACAAAACGCTTCCTCTTAATCCTCACACATTCATTGCGTGGCGGAGCAGCTCCGGCAAAGGCTCGAGCTGTGCTGCTGGAGCTGCTGCTCGGCCTCTTGGCCGTGGATGGTGTCAGTTGCTCCTCATCCTCGGGCTGCACGCCCAAACGCACATCATCATCATCGTCATCCTCGTCCTCGTCGTCGTCGTCGGCATCGGCATCATCGTCGTCGTGAGACAACTCATCCGTTTCGATTGTCGTATTGGAGTTAATGGAGCCACGACGTCTACGCTGACGATGCTGTTCACAAAGTGGAATTAGATTCATGGGTGCTCCACCACCCTCGCTGGCGACCTTATACGGAAAATTGGAGGTGGCAGTGCTGCTGTTATTCTCCGTTCCAGTCGCCGCATCAATCTCAATCGCAATGATGGCCGAATGCTGTTTCAGTTGTTCTCGCTGATAATCGCTGGAGTTCACGGAAGACTTGTTGTTGTTGTTGGCTGGAAGCTGACTGCGCTTGAAATGCAACGGCTGGTGGGATTGCGAGTGGACATGATGATGACGATGTTGCTGTTGTCGTCGCTTATGCTGATGACAATGATGATGATGGCAATGGTGATGGGTCACCTGGCAATGGCAGCAGCAGCAGCAACTGGCACGCTGTTGCTCCACTGGCGTCTGTGTGGCATTGTGCCGCTTGCGACGATGACAACAGCTGCGACTATGATTGTGCTCCTGGCCGCCATTGCTAATGCCACGCCCACTATTCGGCTTATGCACAATGACCACCTCGAGATCATCGAGCGCAACGGCAACAGCGGCTGTCGCATTGCTGCTCTGCTCGTGCCCTTTACTCTGACTCTTGCCGCTGCCTGCGCTACGTGTTAGCAATAATTTGTTATTGTTGTTGTTGTGATGATGATGCGAACGATTGTGGTACTGGAAGGCTCGATTGTCGTGACACTTGAAGTGCTCATCGTCGGCTCGTGCCGTCAATAAATGGTCATCGCCGCTGCTGCTGATGGTTATTGGTAGCGACAATTGTCGCTCCTCGGAATGCGATATGTGTAGTTCATGTTGTTGTTGTTGTTGCTGATGTGCTGCTGTTGTTGTTGTTACATTTTGTTGCTCCTGTTGTTGTTGCTGCTGTTGTTGCTCTTCGGGGGCAAACTGCTAATCGCCGCGTCTGAGATCACGTGGCTTTGTATTATTGCGATAGATCCACACCTGCAGCAATATGGCAATATCTAGGCTGACCTATAAAACAAACATAGATAAAGAGTATTAGTAAATTCGGTGTACCAGCTAAAATTGCATTTGAAAAACAGAAAACGTAAAATTTTCTTTGGCAGAAACAACTTAAATGTGTTTTTGATCTTTCATAAATTATGATCTAATATTGATTTTTTGAACATTCTTGAATTGTGTTTGCAAAAAGATTTTTGCGTGACGCTTGACCTATTTCTGGCAATAAACAAAAGCGGACCAGGAATTGCGTTCGTTGATTAATTATTATTATTAAAAATCTACTTAAAATTTAATTATTTATTGTTCATTTGCATTAGTGCTCGGACTATTATTACTATAGTACACACCTGCAGCGTGCCACAAATCCAGAACTGCGACGGTGCATTTCTAGCAATAAAGTAGCCAGTCTTGAACATATCACCGAGCGTCCACATAATCACCATGTGTATGCTCATACCGTATGTTGATTTATTCTTAAAGTTGCGCAAAAACTGCGGCGCACCTGTGTTATAAACATATGCCATTAGTTTCACATTATAATGTATGCCATATATACTTTACCCAGCATGGCCTCTGTAAAAACGGCCACAAAGCCCATGGCCTCCATGAACCAATGGATGGGCAACATTAGATAAGTTATGGCAGCGCCAACGGCCCAAACGACTAGCATCATGTCCAAATACGATTGAAAATCGGTCCAGTTCCAAAAGTATTTGAAATCCAGATCTGAAATGCGCATAAATCAAAACTGTTATACAATTTATAGGCAAAACATAGTATCAGAGGTATAGTAATATCGTTTTGTTGTACAGTTTGGTTGTTTATCTAAGCCAAGTGAGAGCTGTTATACCATAAAATAATGTCTTAAGCAAGACAATCATTAAATGTTTTAACCTTCTGTTTATTTTTTAAAAACTTATTCACAAATCAATTGCTACTATTTTTGCCTACTTTTAAGCGCTACACAAACACACACACACACACACAAATATAAGCAAAGAAGCCCAAGGCATGCGCATGCCTCTATAATTAGCTCAATGTTGTGTCTGCCTGCTTGCCTGTGGCGCTTTCGTTCGTTCATTGATCAATTTATAGCCCAAACCATTTCCGCCATCTAGCCAAGTTGATTGTATTTGCCACTTGTGCGCGAGGGCAGATTGATAAGGCTGTGAGAGAAAATGGCGTTAAGATAAAGCCTTCAAAAGGGAGCACCATTAAAAAAGCGAATTGAAAAAAAAGGGGAGTGTTGCCTTTCTGGCTGGTTGCTCTAGGCCAAAGGAAATTGCCGTCAACTGTCGACTGACTGTGTCACGAAATCGAAACCAACTGCACCTTAAAAACTTGTGGTTTGAACTGTTTTTTTTGGCAGACTTACCATTTAAATAATGCCTGGAACGTGCACGTTTCAGCACATCGCCATCGCTCGTGGAGACGGAGACACCAGTATCCGTGTCCGTCAGCACTTTTGGCAAGTGCAGCTCATCGCCTAAAAGGAAAAATGTGTTCAGAGTCGTTTAATCGAATTGACGCTAGACGAGAGTAGCGAAGTTCATTTCACTTACCACGAAGCGAAGAATGGTCTCGCGTATTGGCATTCATGCGCTTCACCTTGACGCACAGGTGTATCATAAGGAACATGGTGACATTCATGACGACGCTCTGCACCAACAATGGAAGCTCATAGCGGCTGGAGAACCTGCAAAAGTTTCAAACAAAATAGTAAATGACATTATAATTGGCATTGATTTTATGCATTTAAACGAAACATAAACTCATTTGGGACTCTCACTTAAATACTAACGTTAATAACGTTCGACAATTGTCATTGAAAATAATTGTAATTAAATATTGCACAAGTGTTAAATTATGTAAGCTTTCAGTAAAAGTTTGAAGCTTGTGCTCGAAAAAGTTTTACACTCTTTTCATGCCTATTAAAAACAAACTTAAAACAAAAAAAGGTCAAAGGACAAATGTGCCGCTACACAATTTACATTTATTCCCAGGCGAACACAACTAAAAGCAACTTTTGTATTCTATTCCCAAATTAATAAAAACTCAACTTACTTTTTTTTAGCTAGAAATAATTTTGCCATAGTTTTTATATGTTAACTCTGCATCTTTTAGGCCAAGTACATATTGAAGAAGGTTTTTCATTTTTGTATTTAGCGATTTATTATATTGTCAAACAATGCGAATTGTTGAGAGTGTATTCGATTCTAAACGAATTCCATATGACAGGCCGCTTAACTATGCGCCCTAAAATAAATTGTGAATCATTCGGACAAAGCTGATTTACGAACAGTTTGATTATGAGCCTACGAAATTGATTGTGGGCTTTTTTAATGGATAACTGCTTCTGCTCTTAGCGTCAATGTCAAGCGAACCTGTCATCCGATAGACATAACGACAAGTTTGCCAGGGCAAAGTGTAAATAAGCCAACAATAGAAGCGGTACGTGTTGAACATTTGGCAAGGCACCAAAACAACACATAAAAAATAAATAAATAAAGCTCTAAGCTGAAACGCATTTGTTGGGGATTTGTTATAATGTTGCTGCTGATAGGAAGTGTCTATCAAAGATTCTATATTAATGCCTTTTTTCGGGTGTGGTTTTGTGATTGTGCAACCAAAACAACATGCTGTCACAGTCCATAAAACATAAAACGCAAACTATCATTAATGGGCAGGCAAATCAAGTGAAAAGCCCCTAAAAGCAGACAACGATTTTTTCGCATTAGCATTGGCAACTAGTTTGGCGCTTTAATTGTTGGGCTTTTCGGTTTTTGGCCTTGTTTGCTGTGCAAAATTGAATTAACACACACACACACACATACATTAGGCATTTAATGACATTCACAGACTTGCAAATCGTTTGTGCAGATTGCGAATGACAAAGTACTATGGGTATATAGTAGCTGTAGCTTATAACGCGATAACTATCGCCATAAAAAATAACACAAATAATTGCCTATTTGCTTAATAGGTAGAACGGTAGATAGGGAACGGTATGAAAGTAGCGAAAATAACTACAGAATGTTTTTGATATTTTTTTTCTTGCTTGAGATACACTTGAATTGAAACGAAAATCAAATTAAAGCAGTTGAAGTTCTCGTGTTAAACTTTTAGCTAACTTGATGGAAGTGTGCTTCAGTTAAAGAGTTTTCAGCTACATAAAAGAGAAATTGTATTATTGTTCAACTAAAGCGAATCAGACACATTGAAGCCAACCCCTCTTTTTATCAGTTCTAATCAAACGTTCCAGTTTGCTGTTGGTTGTGCGACCCCAAAGAACACACAAATTGCAATTTGCAGCACTGTTGACATTTGCAGAGAGTAAATGTTTCACTCTTCCTTCCCTCCTCTCAACTCAACTTAAGTACTTATCTACCCCACTCAATGGTTTGACTAGTTTTATTTTTTTTCATAACTTGGCAGAGGCGAACGAATATTTAAATGTGAATTTTTAAACCGTTGTTGCTATGAGCACTAAACCGGAAAGTGTTATAAAAGGCAGAACAAACTACATAAAAGCAAGAGGAACATAAACATAAAAGCAGGTTTTGAGACAACAGTATAAAATATCGTTCAAACTTGACTTTTATTAATACCTTTAAGATGCTACAATTTTTCATACTTTTCTATTTTCCACTTTGTTGCGTTTAACTTTAAAATTGCCAAAATATAAAATTTACATATATACAAACAATTGCACACCAACCAAATCTATTTTGCACACTTTGGAGCTTGTAAAATATGTATGAAAAAGTTGTAAAAAATCAATAAAATTGCAAACTGAAAGCGGAATGTTCTCACTTGCATACAATTTTTGTTATGCATGCCCCCAACGTCCGATCCGTCTCTTGCCACATATGCAGTTGCTTCTTCATGGGCAATTTGTGCAAATAGCCGCAACGATTTGGCTGAAATGACTTGCGGTAAGCGAAACGAGCGGAGATTGAGGCAAAAGCAAAAAAGTATTTATCCAAAAATAAACGAGGAAAAACTTGCAAAAGTAGTTGAATATAAGATATCCTACGATGTGAATAGAAATACTTATTCTTTTCAGTTTAGTATACGAATTATAGAACTGTTTTTATACCTAAACCTTTTTACTCATGATGTAAGCAAATATCCTACTTTAAGACTTCCACGCATATTAGCCATAGTTCTTTACACCCTATGACACAATTTGTAGGGTACAATGCATACAAAATGTCACTTAACGCTGATGAAGTTTTTATTGATAAATTAAAGCAATTTTGTTTAATGTGTCTGCTTTTCACTTTTCACTTTTGCTTGCTTTGGCAAATGAAGTCACATTCTGTTGGGACAATTTAGTATATGTTTGCTTATTTGTTACGTTTGTGTATCCTGCACAGCCCTACCTCCCTATGACCCCCCTAACTAAACAGGATGTCCGTCTGTAGACAGATGAATGTGTGTGTATATAATTAAAACTGTGTTGGCTTCAGCGCAGTTTGTTTGCTCACACACACACACAGTGGAATTTAATTTGCCTGGAAGTAGGCTACACATGGCAAAGTTGGGCAGCAGCAGCAGGGAGGCAGACTAGCAGGCCGGCTGGCACTCGAAACCAACTGAGTACATGTCATGATCCGTCGTGTGAAGAAGCCTCCAAACGAACTGAATGTTCAGGCACTTAAGCCTGAATATGACTATAAAGCCAACAAGCTACATGAATACGAGATATGTATAAATAAGTCTTACATTGAATGCGCCTATTTAGCGGCTTTATCGTTATTATGTGTGTGTGTGTGTTTGAGTGTGTGACCGGTAAGATTTTTGTAAATAAGGCGTTGCTGATGAGCCAACCAACCAGCCAGCTAGCCAGTTCGTCTACAAACCATAGTAATTATCCTTGAAAAGCGAAAGGCTCGACACCGTTTCTTTTGTTTTTTTCTTAGTTTTTAAGGCGAGCCGTTGAATGAGCAAGAAACTGGGTCGCATTCGGTAAAAATTTGCATTGCATTGCTCTTTGAATGACCTTGCGGCAATTCGGACACAAGTCGATACTTTTAAAATTGTTGGGCGTGAAATAAATATATCAATGAAACTTTTGAAGTGCCAGAAGTGTAAATCGGCGCACTTTACTTTTATTTTAATTTTGAGAATAAAGCGTTGACAAGAAGCATCAGCAGCAGCAGCCATAAGTGATAACGAAAGAGACGGAAAGCAGATGGCTAACAAAAGGACTGAATAATTCGGCAACAAAAGAAAAATGCGCAAAATAAAAACCAAAGTCGATTGAAAGAAACAGAAAGAAAGAGAGAGAGAGTCAAAAGAGCAACGGGATTTGCATATATGCATAAATATTGTTGGCAAAGTTCATGTCAGATATGGAAGATATACGTATATTTATAGATTGTACGCTTCCCACATGAATTATAGAACTGCATTTAACAAGGCAAAAAAACGGATTGAACTTTAAGAAGCAGTTGAAGAGTTGATTATATCTTTGATTGGTGGCAAGATCTAAGCTTGTTTGCATTTTCTTTAAGAAGCAAACTAAACAGGCATACGTAAAATATACCATAAACTCAACTAAATCACTTCTATGTGCTTGAGAACATTTAAAAGTTCCTAAAAGCTCTGTTAAGGTTTAATTGGGTGAGTAGAAAAATTAATCCTTCTATAATAATACAAATGGAACATTTTACTTTTACTTTAAATTCACTTATGCGGAACAATTTCTATTACATTAAGTTTAAATATATGGTGTTCATAAATAATTCAAGCGATAAGCAATAATTTATTTTATTCTTATTTTGGCAAATTAAAATCTGAGCGCTAAGCAAAACATTTGCGTCAATCGCCGTTTGTACATTTGTTGTGCCACATTTGGAGCGTGTCTAGAAATTGTACACGGATGGAGAATCCATTTGAAAACTGGGAGGTTCTAATGTGTGTGCTGTGTATGCGGTATCAGCAGTTGCTTGTTTCTGTTTCGGTTTCTCTTTCTGTTTCTGCTTTCCTCACAACGAAACGAAGAAAACAAAAACCATTCGAACTGAAAGACAGCGATTTGTTGTTCTTGCTGAGGTTGTACTAACTATTTGTTGTTGTTGTTAGTTTAGTTTGTTATTGTTTCGATTAGTTTCATGGTTTACCGCATTTGGCAAACGCAAGCAAATTACACACACACAAAGACACTAATCAGTTGAAAGCTTAAAGTCACGTTATAAAATTGGCAAAAAGCAGAGACCCTTAAGAAAAAAGACCGCTTAAATCACTCGAGGGACTCGCAAATTCAATTAGAAAAGCGAAACACAAACTGCTGAGCTTTTCTTCACTCCAGATTCAATTCAGCTCTTTTTAATCCAGAGATTGCAGTCAGGCACGATATCTGACGTGTTTTTTTATTTTGGAGACGCTTTTACTTTCCTTCTTTAATTTAATTACAAAAAGCAAAAGTCTTCAGCGCAAACAGCTGGAGCTGTGGGAGAGATAAGTGCGCGCTATGATAGCGTCGATGTTAACCTTTGGCTTAGGCCATAAACTGACCGCACCCAGGCTATCAAGACAAGAGTCGCCGACTTAAAAGCTTTTACGCTGAGTAATGGCATTAAATGTGTGCTCTACATTAAAAAATTCAAAGCCGCGCAAGCGATTCAGATAACGTTCAAAGCAGGCTAGCCCAAAAGCTGATAATGCTTGGCAAGTTTTTGTGAACTAAAAGGTTATAGAAAATAAAATCGAAATGCTGCCAGAGCATTTACTAAATGCACATAAAAACAAAAGAATCATTTATTTTAATTTTTTCTATATCCATTACAAAATGTTGTTAATTTTTGTCTTTTAAATGCAACTTGTTATAAAATAATGGTAGCCTGACTTTTGCTGTTACCCATTTTTTAATTTAGATATTATTATTAATGCGATTGACCTTTTTTGTAATAGGTATTCCTTTACTAACCACCCAGCAAAAAGCAAAAGTGAAATCAAAGCTTCTGTCAAAGTCGTTCGCAACACCAAAATGAGTCAAGTGGATTTTAAAGAATATGCATTTATATACATACTTAGTATGTATATACGCTGAAGAGGAACCCAACCATTATCATTATTATGAGCAACAGCAAACAGTTGAGAACGTGCAAAAAACTTAATTTGCATGCAAAACGCCACATCAAAAAAAAAAAATAAAATAAACACAACCAAAATGCCATCAACATTGATGGCTAAGCAGGAATTTGGCAACATTTGTTTGTTGGATTGGGCTAAAAATTAAATGGAATTCGTCGACACACGACAAAAACAAGCTAACGCATCGTTAGTCAAATCCACACCTCCTTCAACACACCCCTTTCTGACCTTGGGTTCGGTATTTTTGGCGACGTTGTTTACTTTTAAGCAAACAAATTATGGCGGCGTCTTTTGTTAAAATATTAAAAATTAGGTTAAATTATAAACAAATAATGTCAAAGTTGTTATTTTTTTCAGTTGAATGGAATAACTCTACATATGTATACATATATGTTAGATAAGATAGGCATAATTGAGGCAATTTAATATTTTTTTGTTTGATAAGAAAGTGTGCCGAATAGTTCCAAGTGTCAGCATAGCTGAAAAATTATGTTTATCAAAAGTATAGCTATCTTGATCTTAAGTATTTATAATTTTAGTATTACTATTTTGGCATTGAAATAATATTCAGTACCAAATATATATACGAACGTTCTTTTAATGTCACACAACACATTTACATAAATTGACAATTATTAATTGCTTTTTTGGCATGGACTAAAATATCTACCCAAAGTCATTAAAAATTCCATTAGTATTATTTCACTGCGGGAAAAGCTACTTCTTGTTAAATTCTACGTAAATAATATAATTGCTATAAGAGGCTTTAGTTATCTGCCCTAATAATCTATTTTGAAGAGTGGCAACGTTGTTGGTTATTATTGCTTTGGTATGGGGGCGATAAGAAAGCCTCTTAGCTCTAGTGAATTTTAATGTTTGCTGTTGTTGCTCTATACAAACATCATAAAAATGAATGGGGCCGTATCAGTAACAGTACGCAGAGAGTCGAATTGTATAAAGTGTGGTCTGAGAGACCGTTCAAAAGCGAAGCTAATCAATTGAGGAAAAAGAATAACTATAAAATTGATTTGTTGGAATGTTGACAATACTTTAAACAAAGACCTAACAGAGATTAAAACACTAACGCACATGTAGGAAGCCCTTTATCATATTTTGTACATTTATTTTCTTGTAATTTTTACTTAAGGAATTTAATTTCAGGGTAAAATCTTTTTATGCTTTACCTTTGCTAACCTTTTCTCTCATTACAGTTTCCTCCTTTCCGTTTCCGTTTCCATTCTAATTGGCAATTATATCTGCAATGGCAGCACACTCTTTTCTGCCACATTCAACTCAAGCTCTAGAGCAATAAAACTTGAATGCCGCATTTGCCACACGAGCAATGCGTTCATTGAACCCCCCGCAAGACCTCCCACTCACAGCCAACTGCTATATTACGAAATTGTTGGCACAAAATTGTATGCCCCCCTTTTGGCCTTTTACAACAAAAGCGACTTTTAACTTTGCACATTTGCCAACTGGCGAAACTGCACTCGAAATTTAAGTGGGGCCCCGTGTACTTAAACATCATATACACGCAATTAATAAACAATGTGAAACATATGCATAAATATGATGATATATAATATGCTTTTGTTCAGAGCGACAGACCATGAAATTCGCTGTAGAAAAGTATTTTTTTGATAACGCTAAATAATGTAATGTAATGTTTATTATAATACATCATAGCCATTTACATGTATACAGGGTATAACGATGTTATACAAAGTACAAGCATTTTAATGAAATTTTCGTTTTATCATTACTTGTTTTGCTTTCAACACAATTTGTGCAAATGTTCATGCAAATGCGAGGAGCAACAAACAAATCGGCTGGACTAATGAAACTCCATACAGTACCGCATCTATAGTTAAAATTGATTGCACTTCAATCAAATTCATTGTGGGCTAGTTATTTAGTCATGCCTCGACGTGGCAAACCACGAATTGAGTCATAGTACGACAACAACAACGAAAAAGTGTAGCAATTATAACTTTTGGGGTCTTTGAGCATGTGTTTGGTTTGGGCATTTCTATGGGCGCCCGGCCCCCCTTTTGTTGGTTGTGAGCAAATAAGCAAACAAGAAAGCTGATCTAACAGCTAAAGCAAATCTAAAAGTAACAAAAGGGGCTAGGTGAGAAACCACGCCTACTATTTTTATATGTACATATATCCAAAATCTGAGTTGAAGTGCTAATTGGCAATCGATAAAATAATCGTTAGTTATTGTTTGTTTACACTGAAATACTTTTGTTGTACTCTTCAAAAGACTCAAGTTAAGCTAGGACAACAACCATCTTATACAAAAACCTTATACAAATATTTCCGTATAAATTGCATTTTTGTTTTTTTCTTATACAAATTTCATGTAAATATTTCGATTTAAAGGTTTTTAGTCATTTTGTTGTACTTAAAGCAATGATGAATTTTATTTTCATAATTTAAACACAATAACGATATTACTTTCCGTTACTTTTCCCGTCGAACATGATTAATAACAATGAATCGATGAGCTCATTCAACCCTCCGGGTATGGAGCACATTTCAGCTGTGTGGGTGTGAAAACAATACAATAAAATACATATATTATTAAACAATGTTAAGAATGCGAACAATAACAAACGAAAGTGAAGCTTGAACAAAACGCAGAGTTAAAAAAAAACATGTTCCTTTACTTTCCGTGAGCATTTAAATCATTTTCAACCTACAAAGTCGCATAGGTAATTAAAATTTGTTGTAGGCAACACGCTTTTAACTACATATGTGTTGGCATTCTGGGTAATAGCAATTCGTTGCTGTTAAAATTGTTGAAATGCATAAACTACAGAACATGATGTTGTTTTTTTTACGAGCTCTCAATTGATGTGTGCCACAAATTGCCTCCGCTCGTTCCGGCTTGGTGTTCACCAATGCAGTTTGTGGGAGCAGTCTGGGTGTGAGGGGAAGATTGTCGATGTGACAGCGATTAGACGGCATAATGATAATTAACTTGTCATTGTGTTATTCAATTGGCACAAGGCATTTTTTGAGATTGCTCAAAACCAGTACAATATCAGTTTTACTAAAAAGAACACCAAAAAATAAACAAGGTTGTTAATAATAGCGCTCCCACAATCTCTATATACGAAGCGATACACAAACATAATGCTGGCGCCTCGATGACCAACTGAATCGCGTGAGCCAACTTGCCACCCGCAGAGTCACACTATAAATTGGGAGAAGGAGGAGACAGACTAACTGTCGCCGGGCATTGAAAATGAAAAGTATATTTGTTAGTTTTTTCTAAGAACAGCTGATGCGGAATGCCGACAAATAGTTTCCAGCTACTCAATTATTGATTGGTGTTGCGGCCGTCTAGCACAAACGTGGCAGACAATTTGACGACTGCCACCAGTTGCACTTGGCGTTTGCTAACTGCTTCTCTTCTCTATACCCTTTCTGAAGATATTATTATGAGCATATGAGTTTTTAGTTGTATATAATCTGACTTTTAACTTTCAATTACTCATTAATTTAGAAAGGAAGTGTATTAACTGTGTAAGGGTGTTTAATCTTCGCCACAATATATATTTACAAGCAAGTTATGAGGGTTCCGCTTGTTGAATATGACAAAGTCTCCCTCGGAAGTCGAATTTAAAATGCATAACTAATAGAATGCGATTGCCACATACATAGCAGCAGCTGGAAGTGGTTGACCGTGATTACAGTGACCCTCACTACCCGTTGCTAGTTGCCTCAGACAGTCGATGGCCTGGTCAAAAACAATAAACACAACCAGTTTAGTATTATATTTTTGGCCGCAACATACTATATAGAAAACTACATCTGGTTCTGATTGTCCAAGTTCAATGAGAACATCTGTACAAAAAGTACTGCGTAAATAATCAGCAAGTATTTTTGATCTTTAAATAGATTTAGTGTCTAGTATATCCAAAATATAAGTACAGAAACTAGTAAATAATAAACTCAACACTTTCTCTCTGTGTATAAATGACTCGGACAACAGCAGTTGCATCTGGTTTTTGCTGAAAGGGGAGCCCTGACATAGACATTTAGCACAAATATTTAAATTGAATTAAATATTGCTTGGTTGGAATTTGATTTATTTGCGTTAACGATGAGTCGACTTTTTTATAGGCAATTTAATGTGTCATCGTTATCAATGCAAGAGTGTGAAAAAAATAAATACAAACGCTGCATTCAATGCGATTTTCATAGTAATAAATATTTCCGTTGATTGTAAAATTTTATCTTGAGAACTTGGATACACATTTAAATGAAAGTTTGATGAATAAACTATTCTTAAGGTTATTTTCATTACTAGATTAAACAAATGATTAATTAATTCTTGAACTGCTTAAAGATTCATTAAAATAAGCTATTTATAAAGAAATCGAGTCAAAGTAATAATACATAATAATAAACGGTCGCAATACAAAAACTAGCTAAAAATGGCCAGACATACTACTATGCCACAAATATGAGATCGTACGAGCACTATAATAAACATTCACTGAATTGCCCGATAAGCCGCTGATAAGCGTCCGACCAAGTTTATAAGTGCCAAGCGGTTTCAGATAACAATGTGGACAGAAAATATTAACTTGCAACTGTCGAGGAGATGGAGAGAATCTAGTAACATCTCTATTACGAATCTCTGAACAAAGAAAAACAAAGAAAAGTGAACGAAAGCATTTTAAAGTTATTTCACTAACAAAGTTGGCGCTTATCAACTTTCCTAATTTATTTTAAGCTTCTTCATATTTGACTTACCAGAAAAGTATTCTCAGCGAATTTGCAACCAGCAGGGCCAGACACACGTACAGAGAGAAGCCCTCGGCATCCTGCGTTTTCTTGATCTCGATATATTGCGGAACATAGGGTATAACGCCGCCGATGACCATTGCCGACGCGGCCGCCCAGCCAACGACATGGCCGACAGTTAGACCCAATTCATCGCTGATGATCCAATCCATTTTTTGTTTTCTTTATAATTTAATTATATATATATAACTGAGAGAATTTTTTTTTTTTTACTAAATTTGACGGATATGTTTGCTTTAATTTTGTTGGTGCTGTGTTTCCTTAGGCAAAAGGATTGACTAGTTGAGAGGCCAACGGCTGGAAGTTTTTTGTAGTTGTTGTTGTAGTTTCGGTAGTTTTTGTTGCTATCTTTTGCATTATTATGCGGTGACAGCGACGTCAACGTCAGCGTGGGCGTTCATTAATTTTGCCAAGCGAGAGAGCAAAACAGCCAAGAGAGACTAGTCAGCTGCTCAGATGCTGCGGTGCGTCGTGTCGCGTCGCTCAGTTAAGTGTGTGTGAGTGGAGGAAGTTAACGTTGTTGTTGATAACCGCTGTTGTTGCTGTGACCACTGCTTATGGTTTTTTTTTTATTTTGCAATTTGCTGTGTATTTTCTTTTGTTGTTGTCTTTAGCTTTCTGTTACACTGAGAATCACATAGGGACACACTCATTCTCACACACACGCACACAATGAAACACACAGCTGTGCTTTTGACTGTGCAAAATTGGCTTTTGTTATTGTCGCGCCGTTTTATTTGTATTGAATTTTCCAAATTATTAATGCCACGACGCGAGCAAGCGCGACTTTACAGATCTGTCGTCAGCAATTTTCCTGCAATATCCGAACCTATCTATACACTATCCATTAACAAGAGGAAGCAGTGTTGTTTCCATTTCACGCAATTCGTTTGATATTGTTTTTTCTCGGTTTTTATTCGATTCTGTGATTACACTTTCTTTTACTGTTCATTGCTGACGTCTGGTTGCACTCTGTTTTTGCGTTCGCACTTAAATTCCGTGATTTCTTTGATATTTTTAAACAATTTTCGTTGAATTTCACCGCGACGTGCGTCTCCTTCGCTAGACGTCAAAGCAACAACAACGATAGAAAATAACATAAGATGGTTAACAAAATGTTAGGCTCGAAATGGCACTACTGTTAAACACAGTGTAACCAGCTGCTGCTGAAACTTGCGGTATCTTAAAAAATACCAATAGCAGCATTTTTCATAATAAAATGTTCAACAAATTTTAATGTATCAGCAATTTGAAAAAGAGCGCTCTTACTTCTGCTTAAATATTATACTTTTTTTTTGAAGTGTATTTTACTAAATATTCACACATATGTATTTGGTGTATATTTTACAAATTGTCTGGTATTATTATACATATGCAACGGTTATCACAGTAAAAACTAAAGATTTTTTTAAATGAAATTAAATTAAACTATGCAAAAAAAACATTCGTCTTATGGAAAATATAATTAATGACTAAACGAGCTTATAATTTAGTTTTTCTTTTTCTTCTTTTCCGGCTGACCCAAGCCCTGCGACTCCTGATACTGCCGCACCACTTGCTCTTGTACATCGGGCAGACATGGTGAATAGCGGGAATATTCCATTGTGAACTCACCCTTGCCCTGTGTGCTGGAGCTGCAAGGCAAAGAATAATCAGAATAAAGAGATTAAAAGAAATCGACTTTAGGATTATTTACCGTAGTTCGCCGGCATAGCCAAACATATCGTTGAGTGGAACCTCTGCGTAGACAGTGAACCATCCCTCGGTACCCTCCGTGCCTGTAATGATGCCATGTCGCTTACTCAGATGGCCCATGACAGCGCCCTGGAATTCCTCGGGCGCGGTTACCTCGACGAGCATAATGGGTTCCAGTATTTGCCAGGAACCATTCTGGAAGACCTCTTTGATGGCACCATGGGCGGCGAGCATGAAGGCCAGCTCACTGGAGTCGACAATATGATGACCACCATCCTTGAGCCGAAAGCGAATGCCGGATAGCTTATGCCCGGACAACATGCCACGTTCACACATCTCGCGATAACCCTTCTCCACGCCGGGCACAAACTGCTTGGGCACATTGGTGCCAACTGTCTCATCAACAAACTCGAGGAGCGTATTCTGATTAGGAGGCAGTGGTTCCATTAGCCCAATAATGCGGGCATACTGTCCCGATCCGCCCGATTGCTTCTTGTGCAGATAATCGAATTCGCAGGGTCCCACTAGTGTCTCACGGAACGCCACCTTGGGCT
Source organism: Scaptomyza graminum (assembly GCA_018901835.1). Taxonomy (NCBI): domain Eukaryota; kingdom Metazoa; phylum Arthropoda; class Insecta; order Diptera; family Drosophilidae; genus Scaptomyza; species Scaptomyza graminum. Next base: position 8,663,781 of record JAEIFL010000002.1, read on the forward strand.
TGCCCAACGTCACAGGGCAGCCATATTCGCGCTCCATGCGCTGTGCATAGATCTCCAGATGCAGTTCACCCATGCCGGAGACAAGGGTCTCCTTCACATCGTTGTCAAAGAAGAAATGGAAGGTGGGATCCTCCTTGGTAAATCGTGCAATAGCCTTTGAGAAGTTGTCCCGATCCTTGGTATTGTTCGGTTTAATGGCCATAGAGACAACCGGTTCCGGCACAAATATCGATTCCATGGCCATATTGTTCTTGGGATTCGTGGTGAAGGTATCTCCCGAAGCGCAATCGACGCCAAACAGTGCGAAAATATCACCCGCAAATACCTCATTGACATCTTCCATTTGATTGGAGTGGAGACGGACGAGGCGGGCAATCCGTACCTTTTTGTTAGTGCGCGCATTGAAAATGTTGTCACCCTTGCGCAGGACGCCCTGATAGCAACGCAAATAGGTTAGTTGACCGAAGCGACCAGCCTCCAGCTTAAAGGCCAAACCCATAAAGGGATCTTTGCCATCGCGTGCGGGATTTAAAACCGTTTGCTGCTTCTCCTTGCCTTCGTGCTCAATGTAGGCCAGATTCTCAACCTCACCGGGATGGGGCAAATAGTCAATAATTGCATCCAGCAGTGGCTGCACGCCCTTGTTCTTTAGCGCCGTGCCAACCAGGACAGGCGTAAAAGTGCGCTTAATGCAGGTGCGTCTCAGGGCTGCCTTCATGTCTGCCTCTGTGAAGGGCTTCTCCTCAAGAAACAGCTCGCCAAAGGTCTCGTCCGCATTCGACAGATGTTCGATGAGCTCCTGTCGACGCTCCTGGCTCTCAACGCGCATATCCTGTGGTATCTCATCCAGACGCAAATCGACGCCATGCTCTCCCTCAAAGTAGATGGCACGCTCCTGCACCAGATCCACCAGACCCTTGCAGTGACTCTCTAAGCCAATGGGCAGCTGTATAAAGGCGGCATTGTGATTCATTTTGGAGCGCAACTGTGACAGCACTCGGCTGGGATTCGAGCCCAAACGATCCAGTTTATTGATAAATGCCAGACAAGGCACGTTATAACGCTTCATTTGCCGATTGACTGTCAACGTCTGGCTCTGCACACCACCCACAGCACAAAGTACCAGAACAGCGCCATCAAGAACACGCAGAGCACGCTCCACCTCCACGGTGAAATCCACGTGACCGGGCGTATCAATAATGTTCACATTTGTGTCCTTCCACATGGTATAGGTGGCCGCCGATTGTATCGTTATGCCACGCTGACGCTCCAACTCCATGCTGTCCATTGTGGCACCCACATTATCCTTGCCGCGCACCTCGTGCATCTCCGCAATGCGTCCCGTGTAGAAGAGAATGCGTTCCGTCAGCGTCGTCTTTCCACTGTCTATGTGCGCCGAGATGCCAATGTTGCGGATCATCTCAATAGGCTTGTGCTCTGCGTACTTAGCATGCGAGCTGTAACCACATTGCAGCTGTAAAAATGCATTTAATTTAATTACATAATAAGCCGATTGGACAAACTGGATAATTGATTCAAGAATAATGTATAACACTCACCTGTCGCACGGTTTTCATTGCGCTGAGGCGCAGCGGCAGGTTGCCGTTTAGAACACGCATAATAAGTGACATTTAGGCAGGTTTTTAATTTATAAATTATAAATTTTACTAAAAACACGCGCTCGGTGCCGCAACCACAAAACAGCTGGTAGCGTAAAGAGTGCTGCAAAATGTCGATACGAAAAAAGTGCTGTTAAATATTCTCCTTCGCTGTGCAATCGATCGGTAAGCAATCGATTATTCTAGTTGGAATAAGCGCGCGCAATTGAAAAGATTTCAATACACATTTAAAACATTTATTCATAATAAATTCCAGGATCAGGTAGCTTGAATTGTTTGTTGTTAATTAGTGTGTTGATATGTTAAAGACGCAATATTGAAACTAAACATAAATGAGTGTGTCTTTGGTTTGTTGCAATTTTGTGCCATTTAAACGCACTGGAATGGGATCGTTTGTGGTGTCAACGTTAACGGTGGCTTTTAAATACATATTTAAAATACCATAATTATAGACACTTAAGAGAGAGTGTTAATACAAATACAATAAATATATATATTTCTAAATCATCGATTCAAACGGATGTTTCTGTTGATGTAAGATATCCACGCCACAATTGCTTCGTCGTATCAAATTTTGGGTTCTGTAAAAATGAAATTTATTTGTTAATAGCATATGTTTGTTTGCTGGTTGTAGATAATATTCTAAATCTGCCAGTATACATACATATAAAGAGAGAGGTTTGATTATGAGCATTCTATTTAGACATCAACACAATGCAAATGAGTTTTGTTGTTGTTTTTTCGTTGATTGATGGCTGATTGATTGATTGATGGAGTCAGGCATATACCAAGTTTGGATTGGTGCTGAATATGTATGTATTTACAATGTGCCACACTGAGAAATATGCACAAAATACACTGAAACAAAGGAGAACTAGAACTAGTTTTGGTTTTGGAAGCACAAAATGAAACATACAGAGAATTAATTTTTATTTTTATTTAATATTTATACGTATTTATTTATTTAATGTATAAGTGTGTCTGCGTTTGTGTGTATTTTTGTATTCTATTTGGAACTTAATATAAATAAATTAAAATATTTTTGTTTACAGTTGTTGTTTTTGGTTCGATTTTTATTTTATTATAATAATATGGCTAAATTTTTCTAAGACGGTTTTCTAATTCCTCACATACCCCCTCCCCCAAAATAATCCGCACCGTACAACATCACAGCTTATCCAACCCATACAAATTTTAAATCGAGTGTTAACTAAATAAAAAGCAAACATAAAGGAACCATAAATGTTTAGTACATATTTGTAGCAATTGTTTAGGGAAAGAGTTTGTATTGCATTAAATTGACACTGGTAATGTTTGGTTTGTATCTGTTGTAAAATTCCTTTCAAAAAGTGTATATAGTATGAATGTTATTTGTTCCTAATCGGAATACATATTCTACTATTTAGCCTTTGAGCCAGGTGTATGTAATAATACTTGTATAACTTGTACCTGAGCCCAAATATCTAAGACATCTTTCTTGGTTTGCCCTCAACCCAATTTAGGCAGTCGGTAATCTTTACTGGCACATCTAAACTTTTGTCAAAAACGACTACGAATATTGTTTTGTATATTTTATATATATAGTATATAGTTATGATACTGGTATGTATAATTCGACATTCACACATTTTGAATTGATGTTTTGTATATCGTTAATCTTGAAGTCCCAATTTGAAACAATCTAATTTGTCAACTTTGTGCATTTCTTCTAAGCCTTGTGTGTGTGTGTGTGTGTATGTTTTCTCTCTCTCTCTCTCTAACACCAGACTATAGAACTATTTTCTTATGTTATTATTTTGGTACTATAACACTTAGACGGGTGTTATATTAGCTGGGCTTTGTGTGTTGATTACAACACCTTCTAGTTTGACAGCCGCTTCCTTGCAGCTGCTCGCATTTTGCTGTTGAATCGCTGATAGTGTTGTTGTTGTCGTCTTATTTGGAGTTTCATTATACTCATCCGCCTCGTGCATGGGCGATAGGCGTGGCGAGAGGGCAGCGTTTGTCGTGGAACTGAGGAGGCATGGTCGAATGCAAATGAATGATATATATATTTACATACAGAAATTTGTAATATGAGCATTTCCATAGAAACAGGTTCAAAAAAGGTTTTCTGAATTATAAACATAATTTAAAAATGTTAATAGAAACACTTATGGATCTCAAAGAATTCATTTGGCATACAGAGAATGTCAAAACTAATAAGAATTAAATGACAAATATTATAATAAAATCGATCATGAAAATGCCCATATTTTACGGATGGTAGAAAATTCAAGATTTAGCTTAGCTTTAGAATGAGCATGTGTGAATTGATTTTGAGGCTAGCCGCATTGATTTTGAACGCGTGGTGGATTCAACAACTGATTACACTTACTGATTGCCATTGATTTGACGCACTTTAACTGTGACTGGGATGATTAGTTGCTCGGAAGTGCCATCCTTGTGGATTTGTTGCCAGACGGTCGTTCTATTTACTTCCGGTAGGACAGTGGGGGCAGCATTGCTGCCCGTTTTATTGCCCGATAACGGTATGTGTATAGTTGTAGGACCCGAACCGGAAATGGCAGTGTTGGCATTGTAGGTGGCACCCTTACCAGGCGGTTGTTGATGCTGATGATGCGTGTCCTTCAATATATATAAGACATGCATAGCATTGTTTGTTTTTGTTTTTGTGGACACAAAGGAACCCACAGAGTATAAGAAAATAAAGTGAGCTAAGGTAATATATATGTATAGTAAGAAGAGCAGGAGCTTATGTGTGTGTGTGTGGGTGAGAACACAAAATACCACTGCTTTATGCAGGTGAGAGAACGTGCTGTTGTTCTAAGAGCCAATGCGGTGTAGTGTTGCATAACGCTAGCTAGAAATTTAGATCATTTTTGCTTAAATTTTTTGCCAAATATTTGTTTTATTCTTTTTTTGTGGTTTTGTTTTAGGTGATGGCTTTTTAATTTACATCAAAGTTGCTATAAATTTAATAATTCGCTTTGCCAATTTCGGTTCGTTTGTAAATTGAAATTGTTAGTAACTTGTACTACGTTCTTTTGTTGTTGACTATATAATTATTTAACAAGTACATTTAATACGTTTACATTGTGTAAACTCTTGCGCAGACTACTTATACTAGTTTTCATAAACATATACAGATAGATATATAAATACAATTTAATTAGAGAAGTAGTTTATAGAGTAAGTAAGGATAACACATTTCATAATTGCACTAGAAAATTATAGAATTTTATACACATAGAGCTTAGGTACAATTTTGTTTGGATTTTTGTATAGCAATAATAATTGAGCATTATGATTGAAAAGAAGAAAGTTAGCATAAGTAAAGAAAGTAAAAATATATATATATGAAACAACATACACAAAATATATATAAAAATATTTATAACAAAATGCAAAATGTGCATGCTAGAATATTTAAAAAAATTAAGGAAAAACATTTACAAAATACTGTTTGAAAAACACAATTAAATGTTTTCACTCGTAAATACATAGAGCTATACAAAAAAGCTCTATATAGGTACATATGTACATACAAATATATATATGTAGTAAAGTGTGTATACGTATATGCATTTTTATGCAACAAAATGCAAAAATCTCTAAAAATAATTTCCATTATAAGTTACCAACAAATTAGACACATATCAAATATTTCTGTGGTGGATTGTGCAGCACTGCAAACGCAAACGAAATGGTCAGCACTGTGTTTCGTGCTCGAGTGTGACCAAATATTGTTTTTTTAAATTTTGTTATGTGGTGTTTGCTGTTGTTGGTTGTTGTGTTGCTGTTGTGTTAGTTGTTTGTGGGGTGTGTGTGTGTGCGAGCCTTGATCACTTTTTGAGCAAACTACTTTGTGCCTCGAACTCCTTCTCATTTGCATTTGAGGTATTGCACCTAATCAGGGCGACGGCATTGTTGCCGCCGCCTTCCAGACCACCATCAAGGCTACCCTTCGGTTCGCGTTTGCCGCGACCACCGAAACAGGGTAAATATTTCTGACAAAAGCCCACCTCAGCGTCCAATTGATGTAGATCATCAGCGGCCGCACGTTTCGTCATCTCCGGCATGATATCATCAAGAATTTTCAACTCACGTCGCGTAAAGACAAAGTCAAGGGATTTACGTATACCAATCATTACCACCAACATTAGAGGGAATAATATCGAAGTCTCTGAGAAGCTCTTAATTAGCCACAAAATAATAAGACAAGCCAATTGGATTGCGGTAAATAGATGTACACGTTTAATGGGCACCTAAAATCGAAAAGCAATTGAACATTAAACTGGAACTGTAATTGGTGACTTATTAAATATAGATTACCTGACGCAGGAACATATAGTCTGGCTGATATTTGGCTGGCATAAACATGATGAGAATGCGATCGAAGAATTGCAGACCCTTAAGCGAGGCCACGCCCATATATAAGAAGACACCAAAAAGCACCGGCATCGGTATGTATCCGAGCAGCGGTGTCAACAGCACCGAACCGCCAATAGTAAGGAAGATCATGATGTGTGTCACCCGCTGCTCGCGCACACCCAAGAACTGCGGCTTCTCGCCAGGGGCACTGCACTCCGATTCCAGTTTCAACGAGTTGACATGATTAATGCTCAGCACTGTTGCAGCAACGAACCTTAAAGTAAACAAACAAGATGAAAACCTGTCAATTCGTGATATCTCAAACGACACTTACCACGGCAAACCCATCATACTGCAAATGGCAATGAGGCCAGATAGGATAAATAGATCCAAGTGATAGCCACAGCCCTTCTTTAATTTGTTTTCCTTGCGATTGACAATCACAGCCGTAATTTGCTGATCCATAAAGATGAGAATGGTGCCCAGCAAAGCAGGGAAAACAGCAATGATCGGTGACCACCAAGGATTCTTCTCAGTGAACGGTGGTATAAACCAGCCACGTGTACTCAATGTAGGTTTCAACTCGTTGGGCACCTCCAGTTTCTGTGTGGGTACGCCCAAAAAGTAGTCAAAGAATGACATGGAAAATATGGCAATGAGAACGGAAAAGTCACTTATATACTGTCGCACTATTGATGGGAAGAACAAGGCATTTTTGAACTCCTTGAGTACGGTAGAGAAGATGAAAGTGCCACAGCATAAAACAACGGACATGAGGAATACGTTCTCGGTGGGTGGCCTTCCGCAATCTGCACCAGTCAAGGTGCCATTGTAGTCCTAACAGAAAGAGAGAGCGGTTGCAGTTAGGATGAATATGATTCTTTTGAAGAAGATATTCCCTTTCCGACCTACCTCACACGAATCCCATTTGTATTTGGCAAACTCCAAGATGCTAGCATTGCTTTGCGGCGGTGGTGTACAAATACAATCGTAGATAGCCTGATTGACAGGGAAAGTCTTGCCAATGACGACCACATTCTCGATGGCCTTGTAGACGAAGATAACGGCGATAAGGGTGGCAAAATTCTCTTCGGTGAAACGCGTTATGTAACAGACGAGAGCGCTTGCATCGATTGCGACCAGCACGACACAAATGACGGCGACCCACATGCCGATCCAGAACCGGAATGTCATATAGTCCCAGCCTTGAGCCATAGAGAACTCATAGACAATTGACTCAAAGACCAGCACTGGACCGGTGGACCCCAAAATTGTTAACGGCTGGCCGGAAAAGAAGCCATAGCCCATGCCGCAAACAAAACCGGAAACTAACGATTCCATCGCCGCCATATTCTTGCCCGTCGCCTCAGAGAGTAGTCCACCGAACGTAATGATGGGCGACAAGCAGGCGAAATACAAAAAGATCCAGGAGGCCACACACTGCATGGAAAGGGCATCTCGATAATCACTCAAATACCAGGGCGCCTTGCGTTTAATATCATTGATTAGACCGCCAAAGAGCCGACCAGTTCGCGACAGACCCGATTCTTCGCGCAAACGCTGCTCCACTTCCTCCTCATCGATCTCCTCCTTGGGCAGCTCGGGTGGACGCTTGCGCACCTCCTGCGATGGTATGGCCGCTGGCGGCTCAATTCGTATGGTTGGATCCCATTCACCCGGTGGTAATACTGTAACCGCATCTAAAAACTCATCAACACCAGAGAGCAAATGATCTCGCCTGCGTGCCCTATACGCCACCTCATGGAAGATCTCGTCCGACATCAGTGTTGCCATGGCGCGTCCAATCTCATGGAAGTTACTCTGACTGCCCGGCGGACCAAGCAGTATAAAAATAAATCTGCAAAGTAATTAAAAGGATATTAACTCAAGAAACTTTTCGTTTACTGGAATGTCTTGGTAGTTTGATCCAATAGGAGTTTTCCCTTGTCGGGCGTTTGCGCTAGATCCCAGACTTAACTCACCTGGTTGGCACTGGAACCTCGGTGAGATCACCCATTAAAGCTGCCTGGCTAAGACGTACAAAACAGGAGAGTGTACGCTCAAGGAAATCCACTTCTCCAACTAGAATGTTGCTTGCCTCCGCTCCGGGAGGAATTTTACGCATGAAATGCGTATTACCCTTGTGTTGCTGTTCCGCAAGATCTGATCCGCTTGTTTGCCTTGTCATCGATTGACTACTGGGACTCTTAACCATATCCTCTGTTATCACAGGCATATTTTGTTTGGGCCGCAATTTTTTGGAATTTGATTTTTTCTCTACATTAGTCAAGTTCGGTATCGCATAGATGGGTACAGGTACAGAGTAGGTTCGGTATTTTGGTATTGGTATATTGGTTGCAGGCGTGCAGGTTGTTGGTGTAGTTGTAAATTGTTTTTTTTTTTCAGATATAGGCATTACAATACAGCAATGACAAATAACAACATAAATCATAAACAAATTTTAAAGAAAATATATAGTAAAAGTGCAAAAAGTTTAGTTAATAAATACATTCTTAAGACGAAAAATACAGTGAAATGAAAGATCATGCGCAGAACGGGATTTTTGATAACTGTGAGTGATAAGCATGCTTGTGTGCGCTAGAAAGTGAAATGATTAAAGGTAGTGTGTTTTTAATTCTGAAAACTGTTGCCTAATATGTAGGTTCCAATGTTTTATTAACCATGCAAATTTCTTGTTTTTCGATCTCATTATAATATTTTTTTTTAATTGCTACCAAAAATAAAGAAAATAAACTTGAATTCGAATTTTTCAGCTAGTTTTTGAATTAAAAACATAAAGGAAGTCACGCAAAACGAACAATAACGATAACGATAACTTTCGGAATCTTGATATATTTGGATAGTTTTGAAGTTTTGGTTTCTTTACCAAGCGCCTTGTTGCTGGGCTTGCCGGGCACCGTTAGAAAACGTCCCATTCCCATTCCCAGGGCATTGCTACTGCCATTGGTATTGCCGGTTGGTCCGGGCTCGCTGGCGGTTATCGATAGCGGTGTGGTTGCCAACAAAGCGTTCCCAGACTGCTCTTCAACTGTAAGTTATCGTTGTATTGTTATGGTGATTAAAATACATGGAAACCGAAAAAAAAAATAAAAAACCAAAAAAACTTCCATAAAGTAACGAGTAAGTATGTAAAAATATTTGGCGTTGAGTTCGCTGCATCAAGTCTAAATATTTTCAACATGGAACCTCGATCAAATTGCGTGTAAATAGACAGCACATTATAGGAGTTTATTATAGTATCTTGGATTTTGCGTGGGGGGTTTTATAGCAGAAAAATAGTAGAGTTGAGTAGAGTATCAAAAAAAGTTGAAAGGGTTGAAATTCAGCTGAATAGTGAAAATAGCTACAAGAAGTTTTTTTGTATTAGAGAGATAAAGAAGAAGGTGAAAGAGATAGTTAAACTACATATCGTTGTCTAAACACAGCGTGCTTTGGTAGGTACACTTTACGCAAAAAAGTTAATACCATATATATATAAAACGAGTTTAGAATATATATCTAGTAAGTCTATTACTTGTCAATTGGGTCGTCGCCGAGTGTCCTTCTTGGCTATTAGACGAGACATGCGAAGGCGAGGCGCCCGCATGGAACCAGGTGGTAACGCCAACAGCGCCCATGTCGGCTATTTTTTCAATGAAACGGGTGCGAGTAAGGGAGCAAGAGCAAGAGCGAGAGCGAGCGATGGTTAGAACTAGTGTTAGCAAACGTTTTGCATGAACGTTGCACAGCACTGAATATATGACTTACTTAACTAATGTTGCATGTGATTGATTGTTGATTGATTGATGAATGATATTGCGGATGTTGAGACTTATTGATATTCAGGGTGCATTGAGCTGGTTCGATACGAGCTCATGTTTAATAGTATTATTTTATGGCTTCGACAACACAATACAAGTTCATTTGCTTGATGGCTTGTGCGTGCTCTCTTTACAGCTGGTGTGGATCTGGAGCATTTGGCGGTGTATTGAAAAGCTGAGATTGGGTATGTGTGTGTGCTTGTTTGTGTCTCTTGTACCTGTGGGAACAGCGAGATAACAACCACGCTGATCCTTACTGGACACAAAGCGTGGCGTCGAGGGTGTACGGCATCCATCCAAACCAAAACCAGGCGATGTGGCATGCAATGAATGCCCAGTTGCAGCTAAGTAGCCCCATTTAATTTTTGTTAAGTGGTTAATATTGAAGTTAATGAAGGTTAAAAAGGACGAGATCTCAACTCAGTGATGATGATGCGCAACAAACGAACGAGATGAGCTTTGTGTTAACTGATATTTCACAAAAGGTCTACTTACTTTTTGACGATGAATGATTGCGCATATCGGCCAGAGAGCGAATGATTGGCAGACGTGTCTTCTTTGCATACTCATGCTGATGTCGATGGCGACGCAACAACGCATCCTTCACCTTATCCTTGACGCCAGCGGGCAGTGTGCCACTGCTGACCATGTGATCGCATACCAAATCGGCAACGAGCTCCAGATTATGCGCCTCCATGTCCAACATGACGCTGCCATTGAGCAGCAGGCCACGCAGCTCGAACAGGGAGTGCAGCGAGAGTGTTGCCACATGTGGCTTAGACCAACGATTGCCACCCTCCTCGACATCCTCTTCGAATTTAATCCAACGTGCCGTCTCCTTCCACTCAATTTCATCGCCCTCCTTCACCAGCATGCCCATCTCAGAGAAGAGAGGATGCGATGCATGTGAACCATCGTCCACATCCTCACCCAATATGAACTGAACACGTTGCGCGGGAGGCGTTGCTATAGAAAAGGAGGTCATGATTAGGTCAGTAAAAACATTTATGACTGTCTCGGAGCCAAAGCCATTGGATCTTTAGCGTTGCCCGCTTAATTGGCCACATAATTTGGTGCCGATTTGCTCGGGGAATTGCTCTCGACCATATGGCTACTTAGTAGCTGTGGGTTAGTTAGTTAAAATGTTTGGTGGATTTAAAAAATGAAAATGAGACAAGCAAAGGTTTTTGCCTATTGCGAATATGATTATAATGATGTCGAATTTCAAGGGGACAAGAAAAAGTTTTGCTATAGATAAATTGAGAAAGTTATATAGAATGGTTTTTTAATTCTGGATATGAATTCGTAAATGGGTATTCCTCATACGAAAGTCTGTCTCACTTTAATATTACATAATTGGCAATTTGATATCTTTAAATCAAATACCTTAGATATTCTACTCAATGACTTTGTATGTTTTATTGTATTTATCTTATCTATTTGCAGCTTTTAGACTTGTTTTTGGCAGTTGAAGTGAGTTCTTTGGATTCGTCGAAGCTACCTGACGTCTTTTCGACAAATGGTTTTATCTGTTAAATATTTGACAATAAGATTTGTCTTTATTACCAAAACAATGAAAGCAATTGTCAATTTAAAGCAAATTGACAGTTTGAGATGAGTTTAAAAATAAGAGCTGGCTGCTGCTTACTTATTGCTTATAATCAATAAATAAGCTATGAAGCAAATGGGACAAACATCATCAATTTATACGTTTTTCTTTTATATTAACCTCTTCCACTAACTAACTTAATGTCAATCAAAGCTCTCGAGTGGTTGAACAAGTAACTTTGATTTCCACAGATGATTATAATTTGTGCATCCTGCTGCCAGGAATCTGCTACGTCCTGTAATTTAATATCATTTTAGAGCAGTAACGCTGATTGCCAGCACATGTCAGCTACAGCTTCAGTTCCAGCTGCCGACCGCCAATTGTCCTTATCATTCATTCAACAGCGTGTCCAGCTTACAATTATTTGCGCCAACACACACAAACACACACAGACACTAACGAACCGTAAATATACACTACTTGAATTGTGGAATAGTTTGGGTCTATGCCACCAACCTGGTCGCTCCACTTCCTGTTGCTTGCCGCTGATGCTGCCTCTAGCGTTGGCAGATGTTGCACCCGCAGTTGCAATAGTGCCGGCTCCATGGGCACTGTGATGATGCTTGCGGCGACGCTGCGAATGTCGTCTGCCTCCCGGCACGTGTACGCCCACATAAACGGTGTGTGCACGGTGTCCTGCATGCATGCGGATACAAATTCAATGCGTTGCTTAATTGTTAACAACACAAAAACCAACAAATATAATACAAAAAAGAAAACATACTATTTATACACATATACTATTCATGAGTACATGGATAAAAGCTGGTAAATCTATTGGAAAAGTCGGTCAGATTATTTTTTTATTCGTTGTTGTTGTTCTGTACGCTCGCGTGGCTTGCAATCAAAAGCGGCGGCGGCGCTTCGTACAGTTTTAATGGTTGATAAGAGCTGAGGCTACAATAGCTTGATAATTTGTACCGTTACGCTACGGTCTGGCCTTGCTACGGCAGATTTTCAAGCCATGAATCAAGGCAAGTAGCGGCGTTGCGCATACGCCGCATTGTCTCAAGAAGGGAAACGGGCAATGCTTAAATTTGCAATTGCCATTGTGTGCTTAATTGCAGCTGAATAAGCAAGCACATCGGGCGGATAAGTGTATGTATATTACTTTTTCGAATCTTCCCTATCCTATACACATAGTACGTGCTAGCATTATTTTCTGGTCCTATGACAATTTTCCCGGTTTTGACAACGTCAAAGTCAAAAGTTCTTGTCTGTCGGCTAATTGTGAGATCATCTGTGCTTAAGCTACATCTAGGGATGATCGTAATTTAAATTAATTATAAGTAACCATTTTTTAGAGTCCGTGCGTGTCATATTAACGTACATATATGTATATCAAGGTCTGGTGGGCGTTTATCACAAGCTGCGGTCAATGCATTTAATTTGCAATTTATCTTCGGATACAGTGGAGATCGCTTACAAAAAACAACTGAGGATATAAAGCGGTTTCAACTGGTATAATGTGGAAAGGCAGAAGAGAAGAGTGATATAAATATGAATGGAATGTCAAAATGATATGTTTTGATAATGGGCTTAAATGTGGATTAGTCATTTGGATTAAAAATAAATAAATTTGCAATAAAACTTAACATAAATTAAAAGAAATATAACTTTATGTTGAGAAATCATTTCAAAACTTGATAAATATGTATATGGATTAAAGTATTTCTTTAAAATTAAAAATTTTTATTAAAATTTGTTATTTAAAAAAAAAACACAAATTAGAAAAATAAAAAAAAAATAGTTTTAAATATATATATTAAACAGAAAACCAATGCTACATATACCAAAACTTAAAACCTTTGTAAGCTAGTGTTTAAAATAAATGAAATATTTTTGTCATTTCTTGTCACATTACTTTCATAATATTTTTTAACAATTGTCTTAACAGGCAATAATTATAAAAAATTCATTAGACGTTTTCAACAGTTCATTGAGACGCGTAAATTATTCGATTTGATCAGCTCATTTATGCAGATCACGTGTTCTCGGAATAAATTAGGTAAGCCATTCGACCATCTATAATTGCCTTATTAGTATGTTAACACTTCGGTAAATTGTGCACTTTGAAAGCAATTTATAAATAATGGGAACACAAATGGTTAATGCAGCTATTAACGTGATATCAGTTACAAAAATTCTAATTTTGTAACTTGTAAACTTATTAACTGTTCCACATTAAAATTTGATTGCATCGCATTGCAATTTAAAATATACTTTTGCAAATTAACACGCCACGAAAATGTTATCTCTGTCGTGTCGTAATAACTATCTTTCTATTTTTAATCTCCCCAACAACATTTAGTCTTGCTCAACTTTGCTCATTTATATTTCCACTAAGTGACTTGGATGGTTTCGAAGCTCGAAAGTTTTCAGATGGAACTGGGCAAAGTGCGCTGGCGTGTCTCTATATATCGTTTAACGGCCAACTTTGCATTAATAATCAGCTTCCAAGTCTATTTGACAACGTTCCGCATGCATTGCGTATACGCCGCGTTGTACATTTAAGTTTAATAAGTGTTGACTTACCCTCGAAATCGTTTTCTGTAAATTGTTGTGTGAAGTCCTCGCCGCCAGTACGCGGATCCTTTGGCGCCTCATCGTCCCCACTCGAGGAGTTCATGTTCCAAGGCCTGAAAGAAATAAAAACGAAAAACGTACACAAGCAATTAGTTTCAAAAATGTTTCTCCAACTGAATATTTACAAAAAAAGACGAAACTTTTTAATTGAATTGCTCGCGCTTCAACTTAATTAATCAAAACGCGTTGCCCCACAACCAAAAATAACGATAAAAAAAACATTAAAAACCAGTAAAACAACAACCGGTGCTGCACATGCAGTTATTGAATTAAAAATCACCAACAGTTTCGACCGGCAACTCAAAAAAGCAAATCGACAAAAAAAAAAAAAAAAAAATCACCGCCAAGCTAATAAACATTAGCAGCGTCATTGAGGTGAGTCAAACATAAGGTTTTGCATTCTTATTAGATCATTTCGGCAGTCACGGTCACTGTCAACTGTGACAGTCAATCACACAGTACTCCGAAAAATGCTCGCCGTCAGTTTTGTTTGTTCAGCGATCACTGTCATTGTTTTGTGTTTGCTTCTTAATTTTTATACGCGACTAATTTATGAACAATGCACGGAAGCTGTAGCTTTCAGATCTAGTTACTCAATAAATTTGTTGGTTTTATAATATTTTTTTTCATCATTATTATGAATTTCTAAACGCAGTAAATTTATACAATTTAATTTAAGTATATATTTAACATTGCTGTTCTCTTTTTAAATATTTGTTATTTTTATTGTTCACACATAAATATTGTCTCAAGCTGTCATTAAATTTAGCTGACAAACTGTTTACGTACTTTGATACAGTTTCGATGCATTATAATTCCAAATAAATTCTTACAAGATTATCGAGTAAACGTCTACAGGTAGCTTGCCCCGATTTGAAATGCAATTTCAAATTATTCCACAAGTGTCTGAGCAACAAAAAATGCACAACTTGTGTTGATCGACTGGCAAATACCCGATCTGAATAATTAAAACAATATTTGCATTTCTGCGTATGCAAAATTTTGCATTCTTTTATGTATATGTGTTGATACGATTGTTGCAGTGAAATGTTCTGGAATGCAAAAGTCTATCCATAAAATAGTATCGAGCAAAGAGGCTTTATCTTAATTAGTCTTAGCTTTTACAAGAATTTATTTCCATTCCTTTGCACAACTTTATTGAACTTTACAAATAACCTTTTTTGATGAGTCTAGTGGTTAAATAAGTATCACGAACTTATGTGTTCGTCGTAAATGTTTATTAACATCTTGAGTCAACGACAGCACTTTTAATAATCTAAAATGCTTATCTATTAATATAATATATACATATAGTATGTATATGTATAAAATTGTGTCTACGTTTATATATAGTAAACATATAAGTTTTCCCAACTGATAGGTAGACCCTCCAAGTTGTCTGCCAAGTGCCGGTATAAACTGGGTCGATCTCAAACAATGTTAATAAAAAATCACTTTCCCGCTATCCCTGTCCCAGTGCAGGTTCAAAACAATATTAAAAAAAAACAACAAGTCAAGAGATATGCAAACATTAAAGCCTTTAACAAGTTTGCACCGACAAGTGTTCAACAAAACTTTATGGAATCACTTTTAAACAAGAGATATTTTATATATGTATTTATATTGGACAATCAGAAAATCTTCTTTGCTTTGTTCTTTTTATATGGCCTTCGTTTATCGTCTTTTGAGATAAGACCGTCAATTATCACCTGTGACACTTTCATGGGCACTGATTTCATTTACTTAAGAACTCTTGACTTCGGGCTGACACATTTCAAAATTTCAACCTGATTGCGTTTTATATTTTCACTTTTTTTTGGTTGATCACTCTTTACTTACGTATTATCTGCATTTTTGTGGGCCATATTTATTGACTCCAATCTGGAGTTTGACACCGACAAATAAACACTTGCAACAATCGCGTATCGTTCAAATTACGCGATTGGATTTAAATATCAACGCTTAACGAAGCCGCCAAAAAACGAGCTATGCGTAATAACCGAAGATAGGCACTAGACTTGTCGGAGAAACACTAAATAAAGTTCGAGTTGTTTATTGCTCGATTCTAGTATTTGCTTTTTGACACGCCGTTCTTGCGACTCGCTTCGAGCCCGAGCGATTGCAGACTAACTACTTACTGGCCGGCCGATCCTCAAAGCGAAGCAGCGTCGACGCTTAACCCGCCGCTGCTGCTGCTGTTGCTGCGGCGATTAACACCGGCAGCGACTTCGACTGCGCACAGTGATTCAGGGCAATGTTTTGATTTAACGAAATAACAACCCGATCTGGGCAGTTTCGTACTTTGATATAATGCTATATTTTTTTAAACTTAATTATTCGATTTATGAACCTTATGTCTTTAAACTAGTTAGAACTACTAATTACTAGTTTCAAAATCGTTTAGTGCTAATGATACTCGTATCACAGTGCGGAGAGTGTCAACGGGAGAGCGTTGAGGAGAGCAGCAAAATACCATAAACTTGTTTGTGCATAAATCCAATAGATTCGATTTCAAACTACATATGTATGTTGTTTTTTTAAATGTTGATATTCTTTGTTGACTTTATCGATGTTTGAGGCATGTGTTCTTATCGCCAGGGTGCGTTTTCCTAGAGTCTCTATGAGTCTCTCTACGTTCTTATCAGTATCGGAAACTTTGCTTACAAGCTGTTTACCTAACTTTCAATAAGGTTTTTATTTTTTATTTTTACAATATTTGCAGTGGCGTTCTCCATGCCTTTGTTTTTTATTCAGTGATGGCAATAACTAATATGCACATAACTAGTTACAACTGCCTAATACCGAAATCCATACGGGCGAAACCAACTACTCCGAATTTCTCCGTTGACAGTTGGTTCGTGCAATATTGTTTTTAATGTATTTGTATTTAATTATGGCACCTTGAAAAACAAACGATTTTTTTCTTTGGGCCAAGCAGCGTTCTAATCCACTAACACAATATAAACAATATTTTTTTTTTAATTGCTTTTTTTTTTTGTTGATGTCAAAGGCCTTTCGAAATTGCCTCAGAGCATTTCAACTGATTGCTTGTTTGCTGAATATGTTTGAATATGTATAATTATTTTATAAGTAATTTTTCATGAATAAATATGCGGATAATAAATTATGTTTTATGTTTTGTTTTGTTTTGCTTTGTTTTTGTCGGTTTTTCGATGTTTGCTTACGAAAATAAAATGCTTTATTTTTATAATGAGAACCAAGGTAGCCCTTTATTAAAGTTATTGGTAAAGGCACATTAAACATAACCATAGTGAAAGGGATTGCAAATCTTGTAAATTAGATTTAAATATTATTTGGATTTGTTTGCTATTGCTTTAAGATGTTGAGGAAGAGGAAATTTCCATTTATATTAACAACACGTTTGGAATATTTTTAATATATTTATATTTAAGCAAGTTTGATCAAACCAATTATCAAACTCAAACTTTATATTTTAAAATTTGTTACACAATATTTAAGATAGAGGATTGATTATTTAGCTTTTCAATCCTACTTAATTCCTAATCGGACAACCGCACTGGACTGGAATCTAAAAAACATTTTGTAAAACAGAAAATCTGAAAAATAACCTACAAACATACGTCTTCGTATTTAATCGAGAACGAATTGTTTCAGTGTTTTTTTTTTATTTTGTTGTTGTTTTGAATATTTCTCTTTGTTTCGACTGCGACACTTTCTGCCTATGCATATTATCAGCTACTAACTTAGTGTCCCCGAGTCGTCTCGCATATAATTATACATTAGTATGTAGTATATGTATATCTGTATATATTTATACTAATGGGTATTACCGCTCCGAATCGCAAAACAGATGTTTGGAGTGGCTTATTCAAAAGAAAATTAAAATCAGAAAACACAACTTAGAGAAACAAACATGTTGCTGTGTTTTTTGTTCCACAAATGCCTGCTAGCATTTATTTTAATTTTAATTTGCAGTAAGTTGCTAGCTCTTGATGCGTAAAGACGCCAACTGCGACGCCGACTGCATGGCAGCATTTTACCGGCTTATACTGGAATGCGGCAACCGCATCGAGTTTTGCCACCTTACAAAAAGCTTGTACCTAACACACACACATAGATCGAGAGAGACTCAAACAACACCTGAGAAATTGACCAACTGACAGTTCGACAAGCTGTATGAGTCTGAAACAGAGACTCCGAATGATTCGATTCAGCATCTTTGTTTTTAATTACGTATCGGCAAATGGGGACTTTTGTAGTTCACTGCTGAATAAGAATATTAACTGGATTTTGGGTTGTTTGTTTGTTTTGTTAGGATCAATCGAGCGGTTTCGTTGAATGAGAGATGTGTCATTGTTGGAGCTTCGTACAATATTGGGTCGTAAGAAAACATATTGTTATTGTTTAACAAATTAATTTTCCTGGCATTATAAAATTTTGCTAATTAACACTTGACAATCTGAACAAAAAATATTGATGAATTAATGTTGATTCAGCCATAGAATGAGTCTAATATTATAAAATGTGCGGCGTCTTTAGGTTGTTTATGTTGACGTATGCAACAAGCAAATACTACTTCAAAGATAACTTAATGAACCGTCAATAAAAGAGTCCAGCTCTGACAACCTTTTAGCAGGTAAGCGTAGTATTGACGTCAGAAGATGTTCCATCTAATCATTCAATACTTGAGAAATCATTGATAGTCTTTTGGGGGAATTGTGTCATGATCAAGACTTCTTTCAACTTGACAATCAGTGGTTATTTTCCAATTTCAATTTGGTTGCACTAGACTTATCGCCACCTCTTCAGAACTCGTACTTGGTAACTAAATGGTTTAATAAACGTGACAGATTCTTATCATTGTTGTGGCACGTCATTGCTGTTAACCACTTGAACAAGCCACTCGATAAGGTTTTGAGTTTTTGGCAATTGTCGTGCTTATCATTTGTCAACAATATTATTTGTTTGTTTTAATTCATATAACGTATACGTTACTGATTATTTGGTTAGGTTTATGATGTTGCCAAATTTTACAAATTTTAATAGGAAAACATTTTTGTTAATAGCTCTAAAGGGGTTTTTAACCGCTGCTAATGTATAACCAGTTTGTCATCGGATTAAACAGGTCCATCATGGTTTTTGTATTAGTTTTGTTTGGTGTGTTTCAGTTTATGACACTTGTTTTTGTCAATCTGTTTAATTTAAAGTGTCAACAACTGTTGTTAGCACATTTTATTTGAGTCACAATATTTTGATAAAATTTCTCTTAAAATTTAAAATTTTCTTTTTTTAATATAAACAAATATTTTAAAACTGTTTAATTTATCGAACCGACTTATGGGTTAGCTGGTTAAGTCGTTGCCTAAAAAAGGTTTCAGGCGTAAGTTTCCAACTGAATGCGAGTGTTAACAATCCAAATGACGTCTTCCTGATTTAGTTCGATTTACTTTTCAAAAATATTCATTTCGAAACCCATAAAGAGTATTTAATTTCTCAAAAAAACAGACCAGTATTTTTTCCAATTGACATTGATTTAATTCACGATTGAAGTAGAACTAGAAAATAACTATCAATGGTTAGCTCTCAGATATTTTTTCCAAACGATTTATGTATTAATAATTTCAAACGGTGCCATAAAAGTGTCTATTCTCCAAGTAAAATAGCTTTCTCAAGGTCTGCTGACGTTATAAATCATATAAAGCTCAGGGCCGTCAGCTAACAATTTGGCTTTCTTGTTGTTAATGCCCAGTGGCACAGTTGCCCAGTTAAATGGCCGACAGTCATTTAAGCCACAACATAAAGTCTTGCTAAAATGTATATATGTATGTGTATATATTCTAAAACTCGGCTGATGTCATTCTTTGCCCAACTGCGGCATCCGCTTTTCCAGTTTTTATTGTCTTTGGGGTACGCCATTTAACACAATGAATTTCAGGCGTCAGCTGCAAGGACAACCAAAGCCCTGCATATGACAGGGACAAGCCAAATTAAATAAAGAAAGAAAAGGAAAGGAAATGAAATGGAATAGTTTCATGTCTCATGGTATCATTTCTTATGCTTATCGCAAGCAAGCAACAAATTTCACACAGATAAGGTGTAAAACCGTTTTGCACTTTGCAAACAGTTTATTCAAGCAATTTGCAATTAAGTGTCATGCAGTAATTGTTGCTAAAAAATGGTTTTATATACATTTTTTTATTAAAGCAAATATATTGTTGTTGTTGAAGAGGTGCAAAGAAAAATCAGGTTTGGTTGCCCGAAGCGTGCCGCTGAGGCTACAAGCATTACAGATGTAGTATTGCGGAAATGACATACATAAGATATGGGAGGAGTGGGAGGCTTCAGAGGCGTGGCCACAGCTGGGCAAAAAAAAAATGGGATCAATGTCCCCGCCTAGATGTTGCACTGGAGAATGAGGCAAGCAAAACAGAAATGCCAACTACGGTAGTCAGTTGCATGAGTGCAAAAAACAGAGAGAAAGAGGGCGAAAGAGAAGGAGAGAGAGAGCCCAACAAGCGTGCAGAAAACTTGCCTGGAATAAGAGAACAGTTTGTTATTTTGCTTATCGAATGGCTTCCTGCCAGTGCCACTCTATAGAGAACGTTGCACGTTCTGCACCTTATCATAATAAAAACAAAGGATATACAGACAAAGAGCCATGTTATTGACCCACTGTGCTGGCTCTAACAATGCGATAAAGCCACACTTGAGTTTAAGTTAAAACAAAACAGAAAGTAAGCTAAAGTGCCATAGATATGTGACAGTATTTTCCATTGTTTGAACATTTTCCCACAATTCCTCTTAGCTGTGGTATGATTTCAAACCTTTCATATAGACCTGTCATTTATTTGTTTAATTTGCACTTTCAACTAGATGCCATCAGCTTGAATTTATGGCCTAATCGCATACTTATGACAACAGCCGGAAAAGTTTCGTGCCAGTTCATAAATTGATGACTCCATTTGAGATATGTTTATACTTAGCTTCTACTACTTATTTTGCCGCCCTCTGTGCGTGTAGCAAAAGTTTCCATTGTCACTTAATTGGGGGCATACCATCGAGCAGTAGTAATGCCCCACAATTTGCGTATTATGAAAGAACTATTGTGTACGGATTTCTTGGATTTGACTTCTCCAGTGGAAGTTATTCAAATACTAAGCATATATAAATCAAGTTTTTCATATTGTGTGGGCTTAGCAAATTACAGCTTTTGAAAGTCTGACACTTATTATTAGCTACAATTTATGTGAAAATAGCAACTATAAGACCACATTGTTATTTGTTATACTAACTGAAAACTTCAAGATACTTCAAGTAAACAATATAATTACACATGTTGCGTTAATTGGAAATAGTTTGATATTTTTTGTTGATTACATGTTTGTATATGTATTTCTATTTCTATTATTATTTCCTTGTTCTTAATTAAGTAATACCTGCTGCTGTCCGTTGTTATCACTTTTGGCAACCTGCCATGTCCATGGATATGTTTGAGTTTTGCCTGTGTGTGGGTTTGATGCGGCATTCTGGTATTCACTTCTTGAATTTTACAGTCGACCACAAACATTTGGCAAATTTGCAGATGCCGTTGTCAACAAAAGGACAAAGATTCGACGGGTTATTGACTTGCCCAGCAACAGCAACGCTGCAGACACAAAGGACAATGGACACCGATAAGCAACAAGCAGACGAAAAAAGAGGTGGCACGTTTTGGAATTCGTTTAAACACACACAAATACACTCTATGACCGCAAACCAATCGCTTTGAAACACTTCAAAGAGAACATGTTTCATTATTGTGTACTGTTTAAATTTAAGCACTTTCCGGCTAACGGTAACTGCAGCAGTATCCGCATCGCATTGAGTCGCGCGCCAGACTAATCCATTCGGCCGGGTTAACCGTATCGCAACCGACAAGTCGAAGTTTTTACTCAGCCGGCTCAGCTGTTTATCTACAATGCACTGTGAATACCATTCGTGCTGCCTGATAAGCGAACTCTCGCTCTCTTTTTCGGCTGCAATAGAGTTGCACAGAGCACAGAGCGCATTATTGCATTGGGTGCTCTTTGCTCCCGCTCTCTCTTTCGCTCTTTGGGTGCGCTCTTTGATGGGCTGCACTTATAAGTGCGTTTGCTTATCGGCTTCTCACTTAAGTATTTCGCTATAAGCACGTTACAAATTTGAACCGAGTGGGTTCAGCAGAGGTGGCTGAATAGCGGAAGCCGTCCTAAGGATGCCAATGCGGTTATGGGCGAGTATGCGTGTCTGTGTGTGTGTAACTGTTGGTTGTTTAGAGGTTTCGTGTTGATTTTGCTGTTGTTGCAATGTAATTTAATTAAATTGAACGTGCTCAGCAATTTGTAGACAGTTTTTGTAACACTGAAAATTACATTAACTCAAAATGTTGGTTACTCTTAATAATTGTAATTTAATGATGATGTTGGTGTGTCAAGGTCAATGCAAGGGTTTTTATTTTTTGTGGTCCTCCATAATTCACTTAATGGTAACTGATGGACAAATTATTTTTCGGGTGAGCTGCGTCAGAAGTTATAACAGTGGAAAATTCGTTATAAAATCGAAATTCATATTTATTTTTTACAGCATGAATAATAAATATAAAAACGCATTTAATCATAATTTATATTGGAAATGAAAAGGTAAATTATAGTGTTATTAACGGATCAGTGATCCATTAAATTCACCTGACATCATATTTAAATGGAATATATAATTTTTGGATGGCAGTTTATTTGCATATAATATATGCATAACATTATTATCAGCACGTCAGGAAATGACATTTTCATATTTTGCTTTTGAACAGTATGTGCCCTTTTTTATATTTTATATCCGATTCTATGTGCCTCCCTCTTTGCAACCATTCCATTCAATGTTCCCATTTAACTTGACGTTTTTCGTTCGCTTTGCATCTATGCAAAGACATAGCGGATATGAGAATTGTAACCAACAATGTTAGCTGGCTTTTCGAAGGCAAACTGGCAACGTAAAACGTGTGACTGCCAACGCGATTGTGCGGAAGGGAAGCGGCGGGTGAGGGATGCGGATCAGTGTGCCACTGGGCTCGTGTGCCAGTGTCAAGTGTAAATGAAATTTCCAATTTTGCAGTCTGTGCAAAAATCAGCAAATGAAAGAAAAACGTTGCTCGTCGTATTGATTTTAGCCACTACAAACATGGCCTACGTCTAAACAGAGGCTATTGTAGGTTAGTTGTTCAGCTCTGGTAAGGTCGCACTCAAAAGTGTGTTACAAAACACATGGGATGACAACAAAAGCCACAGCAACACATCTGTATATTCCAATTGAGGTTTAAATTTAACGATTTAGCTTAAAAACAGTTTTGAGCAAGCCACTCATGCAGCTGGAGCATGGACCCATAAAAAGCGTCGCGTCTATTTATAGCCAAGGATTTGTGTGAAAAGGTTAGGGGCCAGAACATAACAAACAATTTTATTCAGCTCACGTTTAGCTCTACAAACAAAAAAGGCTTCGCTACTTATTCTTAATCTTATCATTGATTGCTAGGTGCAAAAATAACAAAGTTAGCACTTTAGCCGTCAGAGAAAGTGAAAGTTAAGAAAAACTTACCTTATTAATCAACATAAGAGAACTGTTTAAGCCAAAAAAGTCAAAGAATTATGTAAACGGTGTATAGCAAAAACGTTAATTGAATAAGGTTAAACGTATGCACGGAATTTAAAGCAGGTTAGTTTAGCATAAGTTAACTGCTCTTAAGTACACACTGTCACTTGACAAACGCATAGCCTGGAGGGTAATTACAAACACACACACGCACACACACACACACACACGAGTGCACACACACACATGTGCTAATTATAGAAGGACTTGTTTGCGTGATGAAGGGATGCGAAAGTAATGCTCTATCTGCTGTTTAATATTGAAATTATGGCAATGAATTCTTAATGCAAAGCAGCTCAGCCTTTGAGCCTGAGAGGGTTTGAGGTGAGGTGTCCACTTTCGGGCTTTCGGGCCGCATAAAAATATCCATCGATTGGAGAAAATATTTTGGCTTTGACGCTTTATGAGCGCTTCTTAATGTTATTGTCCTTGATGCTTTCGCATGTGTCACAACTTTGAGTCTTGTGGCATGTGGCATAAGTGTCATATAAACTGTGGAACATGCGTGTCCACTTACACCACCTCCCACTCATTCTTCCTACCCTCCTTCCAGTAGATAAGAGCTAGTGAACTCAGCCTTAAAAGTTGTATTTGCTTATATGACTAGACTTCGACTTGATTACTATTTGGGATTAGCTTGCTGTGGCTTAAGCAACGATTTCCCACTAAGAAAGCAAAAGGAGCTATCGACTGGTTTACATTGTGAATCGATTGAATGGACGATTATTTATAGTCAGCAAGCTCTTTTAAGAACACATAAGAATAGGAAATATGTGAGGGAGACAGACTGACAGAAGAGGTTCAAGGATATCAGTTTACAAAAAGAACAAAGTTTCAAATAACTTATTTATTAGCTTTAATGCATATAAAATTATTCCAAAACCTGTCAAACTTAACCCAAAACATAAATTCAGCAAAAAATCCACCATTGCATTTTTTAACACATTAACAATTCACATATTTTTGGCAAACTCTCATTGAACTTGGCACATTATCAAACTTTCCTAAGGCTATTAATACTACTTGGCAAAGCTTGAATGCCAAAAATGGTTTGCGTATCCATAAATTAGAATTCACTATAGCTAATTGGAGCATTTGGCGCCAAGCACTGAATTCCGAGTAAGTGACAACAAAGCACTTGAGGGTGTAAAAACAAAACTGACCCGTTGACCTGCTTCACAAGCCAACTAGTTAAAATAAAAACGAAGGTTAAAAACACCCTTCGAAGTTTAGTTTAGCTTATGCCAGTTTAAAGTGCTTGGATGATGTGAGAAAAATGTTTAGATTTTTTGAGAACATGTAAATAGAAAATAAATTTAGTGGGATTTTTACTCAGAGCAGCCTTATACCTTATTTATTTCTGACGAACAGTTAGCATCAAATGACAGTCTTATCAAAACAGACCTGTCACACATTGTGGCAGCAACTGATTCATCTAAAGCACATCCCAAGAGCCACAGCGTGTCTGGTTTCCACATCAGTGGAAAACAATCTATGGAGTCAATTCCAAGCATTTTTTCGTACCTTGTCGACAGCTTTGATTACTTTTTAAACTGTTTCGTATTACAAGTGAATGTAAATAAATAAGGATACAATGTATTTGTTAGTTACTCTCTTTTCAAATAAATCAAAATGCAAAGCTCTTTTTGCGATGCAGCAAAACAATCATTAACAAAAGCAAGATACAACGGTAGAGGAAATAGTGATTTAGAGGAGGATATTCTGTACCCAGGTTTAAAGTAAACATTGTATAGGGTATAGAAAAAACTGTCAAGTTAAAGTGAAAAGTTAGCCCGTTGCCCGCTGATTGCTTCTTTGTACTTGCCTAAAAGTAACTTACCGTAGATGCCAGGAAGCCCTAGCTGTGAGGGGTTGATTGTGTTGGCCCTAAAAGTTGGCAACAGTAAGTGATGCTGCTGGTGCTGCTTACTGACCCAGTTAGTTGCTGGCGCTGCTTCTGTTGTCTTCTCCCTTTAAATGGTGCTCATTTGGTATTTATCTTTAGATTTGAAACGGTGGTTTAAATTGATTGAAGTTGTTTTGTGGCAGTGTTTGCTTGTTCAGTCACTCAAATTTATCCATTCACTAATTACATGTAATGTCTTTGTGGGTGTTTGTTATTATTTTTGTTGTATGGGTGTTATTGGCCTATTTCGGAGATTTATTGGGATTGAAACTTATGCTATTTTCTGTTTTTGGTTAACACCTTTTGCAAAGTTTAGTTAGTTAGCTTCGCTTATTAACATTACCAATAAATATTGGTTTGGCAATAAAAATTTATTTTGGCAATAAACTTATCTAATTGATTTTCTTATTTGCCACTACTTTAGACTTTTAAATGCACTTTGTTATACGGGTACGGAACTTGGACCCAGTTAAACACTAGGTACACACACACACAAACAAGCTAGTAACACACATAAACAGTTAAAGTTTATTCACTAAAAAGAACAAACGTTAGGGTAAAAAGATTAAATTATTTAATTGGCTATGTTGCAGTTGTTTCTTATGACTTGTTGTAATTGATTATGTTGTTGTAGCTGTCAAACGATTTTTCTTAACAATTTTCTTTGGCTTTCTGGTTTCGTGCAGCTTTACACCCGACTTAAAAAAACACGTCCGCACTATCCAACGAGCCAGGAGAACCTAAAAATCAGTACACATAGACCATAAAGACTCGGCTTGCCAATGCGCTCTCCCACTTAGTTGACTCACACCATCTCTCTCTCTCTTTCTCTTTTGCTGTTTTTTTTCGCAACGCTCTCATGCGCCGCCGCATCACCCACGCGGCATCCTGTGACATTTACAATGTCACAGAGAGCAACTACTGTTAAAGAGAGTGAGAGAGAACGAACTAGTGTGAGAGAACATGCCAAAGTTTATTGTCAGAGTTGTAATTCAAGTGCGTGCGTGTGGAAGAGGCGTGGGTGAAATGGCATGCGAAACGTCTCTTATTTGTTTTCATTCTGTATTGCTTTGGGCCAACTCCTTTGGGCACGCAATTTTGATTTTTTGTAGTGATGTGATAGACATGAAGGTTTTGTTGCTCGATTTCACAGTAACGCCTCGCCATATATCACAGGGTATACAATATTATATATGTACAATATTCAGTGAGACTTTACCTGATTACAAATAAAGCTTCGATAAAACACTTGTTGAAAACATTTGAAAAGCGAGTAATAGCATACTATATCATACCACCGAAAAAGTAAAATTTACATAGAACCACTTTTTTTAATCATTGAAAATAGTATTTAGGTTTATGACTGGCATAATTGTCCATTTAATTATTACTGTAAGACTATTTATTTAATAAACTTTTACTACTTTTTTACTTAAAATATGTATATTTAAAGCACTCACACCGAACTATATTCATTAAGTCAATGTATTGGACAGCGTTGAAAGCTTTTTTACAAAATTGCGGTTTCACCTCGATCATGAGACGTTCGCGTGTGAAAGTAAGTACTTGAGCTTTGCTTTGTTGTATCGGAATATCTTTGACAAACCCTAAAATTGTTTTGTGAGGTGCATTGGATATCAAATTAATCAACTGACCGCCCTCGCCTCGTCTTGTCATAATGACGCGTGCCTGCGACTCATCGACTAAAAATTGGATAGACGCTGTTTATAAAGCAATTGAATTGGCGCTTCTAACGTAGACTTAACGGCGGAGAGGGCAGCTGTAATAGCAACTTACCCTAATTGTGGGTTCGTGCGGCTGTTGGGTTTATTTTTTTGTGTGGCACAATCATTTGTTGCCCATTAATTTATTGTCGGTGCAATTGATAATTATGCTACTGTGTGCTTAAAATTGCCTTTGGCTTATGCTAATTATGTGGCTATCTAGGTAAAGAAACTTGGATTCATATTATGCTGATAGTCAAAACTATGCTCGTTACTTTTAATCCTCTCCTCGCTATCGTTCCTCTCCCTTTTTCGCATCATATTATTAGCTCGATCGTTAACCCGCTCCCTTTGGCTTCCACCGCTTAACTCCGCTTGACAGGGATCCGGCGGAGGTTGGGATGGTTGCGGAGAACGATCACGTGGCCAACGAAAGAGTTCTTGTGACTCATCATCATAGTACTGATCACTATCGTTGCCGTAAGCATTCGAATCCTCAGAGGAACTGAGTCCAAACAGTGGATTACTCCTCGGGCGAAAAAGCGACTGCTGCGGGGGTTGCGGTCCCATTGGGTTGTAGGTAATTACAGTTCGTCTGTTTGGCCAGATACGTTGGGACGCAGTTGGCCTTGCTGTCTGAAAGGGTCTTGGTAGGGGCTGATAGTTTCGTTGACCTCCAACTTCATCGCTGCACTTTAACCCGCGCACAATGTTGTTCATGTAGATCGAGTGGGGAATTGGTTCCCGGAACTTTGGTCTAGGTCTTGGCATGATCTGTTTGTTGCTCACATAGTAATCTCTTCGTTGGGCTGGCAACATGCCAATCCGTTGACGTGGCTTGGCAAATTGACCCTCATAAAGAATTGGCTCCACATAGTTCTTGACGGGCTTGCGAAAATTATTTGATGGAGACACATGTCTTATGTTGGCTGTCGAATGAGAGGAAGGTTAAAGGTTAGGGTGGGCTTCAAGTCTTTTTTTACTCCATTTCTTCTAGTGGCTTACCTGGTTCGTCAGGGGCCGAAAACTGTGGACACAAGTTTGTGCCCTGATACTCAGCATCCTCATAGTCATCGATTGCTGTGGGACAAGTCAGATAATATAATCTCAAAATAAGTAAAAAGTAATGGGATAAGAATCCTATATTACGATTTAAAGATCAGCATAAAGTGAACATAAATTAATTAATTATATAAGATTTTTACGAAAGTTAACGTCATACGACTTTTCTCTGTATGCTCCCAATGCTAACTAGCTGACCTCGTTGTCGCCACCTACCTTCAATTTCAACGCCGTCTTCTCGTTCGTCATATGTTTCGTTCTCATCGTTTTCCTCTTCACTCGAACTTTCAATGCATTCTGTGGTCGTATCAATGTCCGGATCTAGTGTGGTGGACATTGCACGTGATCTCGACGCGGCTGCTGCTGCACTTAGAAACACCGAATGAGTATCACTGGACTGCATGGTAACATCGTTTTTAATCTTGGGTGGATCTGGTACATTGTTTTCTTACGAAGATTCTTACGGCCTCGCAAAGATTTTAACTGCATGTTCTTGGTGTAGGAGAGTGTTGTCGTTGATGTTGTTGTCGTGGATGGTGACGTGCTAGTCTCTTCTGTGGTTGACGTAACTTCTTCTGTTGTTGTGTTGACTTCTGTTGTGGTGTCGTTTGTTGGAGGAGTTGTGCTGCTGCTGGATGCGGTGGTAGTGGCGACCTCTGTTGTTGTGGTATCTGGTTCAACCGTAGTTGTTATTGTTGTTGGTGTCACTTCTTTTTCAGTGGTTATCGTTGTTGCTTGGGTTGTTGTTGTCGTCGTTTTTTTACTGGCGAGTGCTTCAGCTGCTGCACTTGCTCTGGCTTTGCTCTTTTTTGACTTGCACTTTTTACGCTTCCCCTTTGGGGTCTTAGTGGTCGTGGTTGTTTTCATTGTTGTCGATGTTATTGTTGCTGTTGGTGGAGGTGTTGCCAGTGTAAAGTTCTTACAGGGATCATGGCGCATTAGAGGAGTGCGCAGTACATATACACGCACATAGCAGGGATGCTGCACTGGCACTATTGGAGCCTGGCATGGTTCAAGTTCTTCGGGAGCTGGTTGTGCAATTTCGAAGGGTCGCCCACAATCGTCATGCTCGACAAACTCGACACCATCTTCGAAATCGCCGCCGTCATACAGATTAAAGGTATCGCTGCTATCGTCGGGCAAGCTATCGTCACAGGGCACCGAGGAGGCATACATCATGGGCCCCGAACGTTGACTTCGTCCACCAAAATCGGAGCTATCCACGCCTAGAATACTCTGCATCATCTCCAGCATTTGTAGCTCGCGTTTGGGCAACGCCGTGCTATAGTTGATTTAATTCCTGGTTTAGTCTTGTTAAGACTTTAGAGCTTGCATTTTTGTTGTAACTTACCCAATTGTCGCTCCATGGAGCAACAGTAGCAGCAGCATCATCGATTGAGTTGTTGGCGGTTTGGCAGTTTCCATGGAAATGTTGCCACAGCTCGGTCAGCGTTTGGCTTTTGTTTTGTTTTGTTTTGGTGGCAGCGTCTCAAATGCACAACGGCACACGTATCTGTCAGATACTAAATGCTGCTCGAATGCATCTCGAACGCTGCGCTCTCACTTTCCGGCAATTGAGACGCAACCCCCTGCATTCTACCCTCTTGCCAAAATATTGCCAAAAAAATTATTGTTTCTGTTCAGCTTTCTCATTAGAACGATTCTGATCCAAGTCCCCCGTTTGCTACGTTTATTTGGTCTTCGCTTTCATTAGCTACGTGACCGCCAAGTTTGACGATTTTCTTTTTGTTTTATTTACTTTTCCATGCACTTGATGCTGTTGTTGTTTTTTTTTTATGTGTTACATGTTTCTTGCCTCGTTTCATCATTTCGTTAATCACTTTTTAACTACTGTTTGCATTGGTGTGGCAAGTTGTCGTCGCGGGGTAGGGTGGTCTCAGCGGATTTATTAACACAAGTGTTGTTTTCAGAGTGGGTGAGCTGTTGACTCAGTAATTAATAAAGGCAAACTGTTTGTGGTTTCGCATAGATAAACGTCACCAACAACAACAACGGTAAGAAAATGCTGATTATGCATTTAGTTATGTTGTTGCCTTTTTAATTTGTCGCATTCTTAAACAACATCTGTTCAAGCGTTAAGGTGTTGCTTGGACTATTTAAATTATGACTGACAATAAGTTTTAACTTTTTTTAATTTTAGCTTTGAAATGTATGATAAGTTGTTTTACTGCCAGTCAAGATAAAAACTACTCAATGTATTGATTAAAAGTGCCGCCATAAATTATACCTAACTAAGCATAATTTCTGTTAAGAAACACTATCTTATATATACCGTATATTACACGTTTCGATTACACAAATTTCACTAGTTTCAGTAAATATTGCGATATACTTGAAAGCGTATCATTTAACTAAATTAAAGCTTTGATGCCATATGGTCTTTTGATTTTCAGCACATTCCTTTGCATAATGCACGTGATAAATGTTGCTCCCCATTGGGGACTTAATGTAGCTGTTGCTGTTGCCACATGCCGAGCTGTCAAGTTGTCACTGGGGAAATGTGCTAGACAAATTGCGGTTCTAACGTGGCTTGAACTAAAATTTTATAATCTAGCAATATCTGAAACACTTAACGAATTCTTGGTATATGCATAAATACATAAAATAAATTAAGCTATAAGACTTCTACATTCAACATTCAATGTCTCAACATTAAATGCTGCAAGGGCTTTTCATTTATTCATGCGAAAGAAAATTGATTTGCAAGCCAAAACCTCATGTTGGCATAACAAATATTATATTTGAACTCAAAATTATATCAACCTCGAGGACACAATGGCACCACGCCATGTCGTTGGACTTGTTGTTTATGTTCTCTATTGTTCCATAGCTTGTTATCGTCGCTTTCCAAGCAATGTTTTTCACAACCAGGCAACAGTTTAACACGCATAGAAGTCAACATTGTTGGCAAAACCGTATCCATTTCAGTGTCAAGGTTTCAGAGTCCTGACTGATGGCTTAACTAACGAATGCGTGTCTAACAGAGAAAGCACACGGATTCGCATAAGGCCACGAGCTGCATTTTTATAGCTGTTTTCACTGAATACGTGTTGGTTCTTTATGTTTTTGATAACGTACATCATGTATGTTACAAAGGATGAATATAAAAGGAGCGTTTATTGATACATTCACAGTATAAATCAGAATATGGATGATGTGATATAAAATTTTCTTTTTTATGGTACACCAATTCGCACTTCTTAAGATTTTGTTACTGTGAAGAGTGTAACTAACAGTGTGACTTCAATTGGTTGCCATCTGACACGTTAAGCGAAGACATCATAAGACTAATTAACTTTTTACTTAAGCATTATCACATGCCACTGAATTGTGTATCCAGATCAGCAGTGAAAAAAGTCAAGTTTTAATTGCTTTTACACATGTCTTTTAATTCAAAGAGCTCTTACATTGGATTTGTTTTTATATGTTGCAGAATATTCTTGAGCTGAAGCAGATTAGCTTGAAAATGAACAGCTTTCTGTTACAAAAATGATAAAAAATTAATTTTTTCTGTTTAAAAATGTAAGTTTTTGTCATCCAAAATGTATAAAATTCATAACATCTTTATACTCAAACTTAATGAACTAATTAAGTATCAAAACCAACAAGAAATGAAATAGATTTTGTTTGACTAAAAGTGAGCTAACGCAAAAATGCACCATAATGCTTATTTTAAGCCATTCATAAGGGAGTTAACATCAAAGCCCTTCAAAGACTCAACTCGTGAAAAAACAAACTTCAATTAAATCTTCTAAACATGCACGTTTCTTTGCTAAAACAATGTCGTGTTGATATCGTGAGTTCCCAATTTGTGTTGAGATTGTGTAAAGCAAAATGTTGGCATAATAAAAATATGTTTTTGATGCATTCGTTTCCGCTTCGGTGCGGTTCAATCTCAGTGTTACCAGCCTCGAGACTCGGTCGAGGTCGCGCTATGACTGCGATTGGATGAGAGAGTGTAAAATAATTAATTAAAGCTAATCAACGGCTTAAGTGCCTGCAGACCCGTAGACCCAAATTACAAACTTTGCGGCTTAAGTGAAACTTTTTATTTCATTTCATTTTGTATTTGTATTTGTTTTTTTTTATGTTTTTGTTTGTTTGTTTTTGTTTGATGTTTTTTTTTTTTGGTTTGTTTTTATGTTTAAATACTTATTAAAATTATTTTTGTTGCGGTGTGTTGTTGTTGTTGTTAGCATCTGCTTTTTGTTGTTGTTCGTATTTGTGTAAGTTTATTTTTTTTATATATTTTTTAATGATGAAGTTTTTGCCATTTTTTTGTTGAGATTTTTTGTTGTTCTGAATGCGACGGCAGCTAACTGTTACTATATATGTATGTATTAATGATAGTATCTATGATATAAAAGTAGGTGTATGTATGTATGTGTGTATGCTTGTGAATATGTGTGTGTGTGTGTTTTGTGTGAGTTTTGGTTGGCCTTTAGCATTATAAGCCTACGTTCTGAGCGTTTTCTATCGTTTTTCATATCATAATTCGTATTTGCTTATCATTTCATCAAAGTTGTTATTAAGTTAGGAATGGAAAAAATACAAGCAATAATCGAAAAGAACTTTACAAATTACATTTAAAACGTACAAAGACGGATGGAAATAGAGAGAGAGAGAGAGAGAGAGAGAGAGCTTGCTAGGTGTATACTGGGTGTAGGAGCGAGATAGATAGTTAGATAGTTATATATAAAGAAAGAGATACAGAGGAAAGGCTAGAGAGCATGTGAAAGTAAGTTAGAAAGTGGTTGAGTGCCCGCCTACTTATTTACAAAAATATTTATCCTCATAGCGCTGACAATAGTCACAGATCAGCTGACAGCAACGTCCATTGTTGAAACGGCAGCGACACTTCTCCACCTGTTTGAAGACCCGCGTGGTATAGCCACGCCCACAACACAGATTCGCACAGTTGTCGGGATGCAGACACTGGCGGTCCTTGGTGACCGAGCAGTAGGTGGGCGAGGTCTCCAAATAATAAAGCGTTGTATACTGCGATTGTGGTTGCTGCTTGAAGTAAGAAAAAATTGAGATTTTATGTCAGTATTTAAATAGTATTAAACTTACTTTCTTGCGTCGCTGCTTTGGTTTTTTCATGCGACTTGAAGGTGCCTGACGCATGGATCTTTGATTGGGTGCCTTGCGTATGGCCTGATTATACTTCTGACGCAACAGTGTGGCCGTAGCATTGAAGTCAGCCATTTTCTTCCAGCAGGTTTTCATCGAACAGGAGCCAGAGACACCGTGGCACTTGCACTTGTCCTTCATCAGCGTAGAGACGGCCTCAATGCCAACCTTTTAAATGGTCGAAGCATTAAACCAAAAGTGAATCATTTGAAATTTAGTCTAGACACCCACCTCAGAGTCATGTCGCAATATTTCGGTGACTTCATCTCCATCGCCGCCACGCAAGTCCAGAAAGCTGCGTGTTACTCGCTTGCCATGCTTGAGATTATCGTTGCAACCACCCCACTGAAAGTCCTGATCCACCCGATTCTGTTTACGTGGCCCACAGCTGCACTTGGTCATGCGTCCCTCGGCACAGGCCCTTGCTATGGAGTGTGTCATGGCTGCTGCCGTGAGTGCGTGCACAAACGCTGTCTCCTTGTAAAGTTTTTTGAATATGTTCCGTTTGCCACGCGTCTCAATCGAACAGTTCCAGCGATCATAGCGAAACTGATCTTCGCAATGGGTGGTGGCCAAACGTCGTGCCTCGCTCAGTGTACCCGGCAGACCGTTTTCCTTGCGGCACTGATGATTCTGTCGTCGCGTGGCGGGCATATACCGACAAGGACCGCCAACCTGACCTTGAGAAGTAAAAACAGCCATGACAGTGTGCTCGGAAATAAAGTGTTCACTGTAAAAGAAAAATAATATAATTGAAAATTATATTAGTAACAATGCAAAGCATTTCACTTAAAAACTCAAATGTTTCTCGCTCGAAAATCTTCGAAAAATGTGTTGGGTCTGTGCTAGTTGGCTAAGCTTTCGTTGAGTTTCGTTAAGCTCACACAATGTGTCTTGGCTTAGTGAGTACACAGCTCGACATCGAAAACGACGACTATTTTCGCAGAGCTGTGAGCTTTTTGTCGTGGCGTCAACGTCCGTGCTTTTATTTCAATTGTGAAAATATATATTAAATTTTAAATATTAATGTATGCAAAGTGGAACAAAGTTATAAAGTGCTTTTGTATGTGTTTTAAAAATATGATGTAGCTGGGAAAAACTATTTCACAATTGCAAGGGAGTTAAAGATAATTTTACAGCTGATAACGTTTAAAAACACACCCACCCATTAACCCATTGCATGTAACGGTTAATTTAGAGTGTACCAAGCCCATTAAAGTAAACCTTTTACTTATCAGCGTTGCCTCAATATGCACTTTCTGAGAATTGCCGTAAATTTCTTAAGAGAAATGTGTTACTTTTATTAAGTCAACTATTTATTTGGGTCTTTCATAAGCTTAAAACTACAGACTGAGCGCGTTTTATTGATGCCGCTACGCTTCCTGTCCAGCTTTGGGCAACATATAACGCCATCTCTCACTCTCACACTTTTTTGTCACTCTGATTTGCAGGAAATCTTAAATTCTCATAAAACTTAAGTGCACCGTAAATTGGCGTATGAGTAACGATCTCAGCATTTCTTGCCTATTTCCGTCTACGTCGCCGCTTCGGGGCACATCACACACACACACACAGACATTTCGAAAGCGCTCATTGCCTTAGTTTACCTCTAGCCTCGGCCCATACCCATTAACCAACCTGCCCCTTTCTCCTCTTCTCCACCTCCCCCGCATCCACATATGCTGTCCATTTTGATTGAAACTTTTGCTTGCTCATAATATTTTGTTGTTAAACTACGTGTAAATTTTTTATATTTGTGTTTTTTTTTTTGTTTAATTCGCGTGTGGGAAAAATCGCGCAAGCGTTTTCTAATGCGAAATTAATTTGCCACATCTTGGCAATTAATTAATAAATCAAGTGCCTCAATTGTTTACAGCTTGTTCGACTTTGCTCCACGCCAAGCTCTTTCGTATATGCCAATTTTATCTATTTATCTCCCGCTGTGTTATTTCGATATTTGACGTAGTTTTCGATTTGATTAAATTATCATTCGCATTGCCCAATTGAATTGGTTTAGCTGAGAGATTCTTGGGTTAATGGGGGTTCTTAGCTGCATGGAAAGTTTTTCAATGGGGCAAAAAAATACGTGTGTTCGCATCATTTTGGTAGACTTATTAATCATGATTGACTTCCAGCTTGATTTACATTTGAAGTTAATTTAACATCAAAAAAATTACATTATTGAAGCTAGTCTAAAATACTTTTTCTTTCGATACAATGATATGGTATTCGAGATTTCTTTAACTTTTGTGATTGCCAATGCCAATGTTTCGATCAGTGGACTTACTTGTATATTTATCTATTGTATCAAACCTACAAAAACTTGACACAACAACAACAACAACAGCAAGAGACAGTCTTCAATTACAGCTTAATGCTCATGTAAGTCGATGTGTAAGCTTAGCCATTGTTGCAGTTGCTTTTACTGCTGCTGCTGCTGCTGCAAGTGCAATGGAAAGCGCATTAGTCAAAGCCCACATATGAGAAGCAACCCCCCTCATCCCCTCTCACCATTCCCTCCCACCTTGGTTACGCTCATGTTACCCACTTCAGGCTGGTTAATGTGTGTCGCCTTATAGCATGGAACATGTAGAATTAGCAGCTCAACTTCGGTTTGGAGGTTGAGACTATTCTTCGTATGTGACAGTGTGCATGTTTGTGTTGCAGTGGGGGCGTGTCACTTAATCCTTTTGACAAAACGTTTACATGCGAAATGAAATACAATTAGCTAGGCAGGTGGGCGTGGCTGTTATAAATAGAGAGAGATACATATGCAAAGATAAAGGAGACAAAGAGAGGTTCTGGATTTATGTGCACTTTAATTTTACAAATTAAGCTGCCAGCAATTTGTATCTTTGAGATACAAAGTAGTTGAAAGCTATTAAAAACGGCCACAGAGCAAAACAAACTGTAAAGAGTTTTGGCTGCTGATGTTGTTCTTGTTATTGCTGTTGTTGTTGCTAGGCAGGCCAAACAAAAAATTGATAAACAGACAGACAGGCAGACGGACAGAGAGAAACAGACGGATGTGTGCCAGCAAACATGAGAGCAGGCAAAGAGAGATAGACAGGGCCAGAGACTATAAAACAAAAGTGTTGATGGATATTTTCCTTGTGCACTGACTGACTGAGGACAACGGCAACGGTACGTAATACCTAGTTGTTGTTAATATACCCTGTATAGACACAGAGTGTAAGCAAAGTGTCGCTATTGAATTCAGTTTGAATGAGCTCAAATTTGGTATTTAAAATGATTATTAGAAGCAAAATCAATTATAAATAGACTTAAACCAAATTATGCTCTACTTCAACAAAACGAAGTTCTACATAAATCAAGTAAAACTCTATATTCTGAAGACTTATGTGAAATATTTGATATTTTCTCTCTGTGCACAGATATTCCTTGTTTAAAAATAATTATCTTCGAGGTGTTACTTTTAAAAACTATAAAAATTCTATCTTTTAAATTTAGTATGCAGTTGCTTATTTTTAATTACCAGCACGAGCCTGTCTTTAGTTTTACACATTCTTTGTCGAGATTCGCGCAAGACAATAAAAAAATCCATAAAATTGAAAATTAATAATAAATGCAATACACATACTGTAAATATATACTTACTAATAAAGCTATTTTCAATTCTACACAATCGTTAAATGGGCAGAATTTATGTCTTCATTAATATCCCATTTACAGGGTATAGTAAAAGTTGACCATCACAACTTCTATTTACTTCATTTAGTCGTAGTGAGTGCTTCGCATTTGTACAGATTCATCAAATTTTCAGAAACGTAAAATATTTAACACACGCACACAGATACGAATGCATATGTGTTGAGGGAAAAGAAATCCCTTTGTGCTGTGCGGCAGAAGCATTTTATGGACTTACAGTTTAAGTCGCCGCAGCAGCAGCAGCAACAGCCAAAGAGCATACCAAATGTGCAACAGCAGCAGCAGCAGCATCAGCAGCAGCAACTGCTGAAACATCAGAAAGCGATTTGAAAGTAGTTCGAAATTGAAGTCGACGCACAGGCAAACATAAAATCTTTTTTAAATAGCATAAGCATATGAACTGGCTGTGAACCGTGGAGTTGGCTCTCTTTCTTACTTTATTTTTATGGACGTTTTTACCATTTGCATTTTATTGCCAAAACATAAATGCAGCTGATATCAGCAAAGCACCATCATCTACTTTCCCTCTCCCCCTCCTGCACGCCCCTTTGCAACGCGTTGCACTTTATTTATAAAACGTTGCACGAGCTACCGATTTTGTGGTGTTGTTGTTGCTGCTGTTGCTGTTGTTGGTGGTGGTGGCATGTGGTGGAGTTTGCTTTGCAGATCGCCGCTGGTGGCGTTTGTTTGTTTGCTTTTACATTTTTTCATTTCATTGGCCATTGGCTGTCACATAATTTATACGCAAAACTTCAATTAAAACGCACTGCAATCAAATGCCAAGATTGAAAATTGCAAAACACAAATGGAAAATGGAAAATTGAAGATTGAAACTTAATCTCATTGTTTTGTAAATGGACAAATGGCAAATGAGACGACTGCGGCAAATGGCTCCAAGGCGCATCGAGTTTGTATGCCTGGGAAATTGGCAGACAGACAGACACATTCATATGTACATATGTATGTGTAAGTTGAGTCTGAGTTGACAGAGTTGGGGCCGCATACAAAATATATGTGCTAGAGATTCGCTTCGTTTGGCTTAATTGATGGCAGTCTATTTTCCAATGTCGCTCTATGCAGAATCCATTAATTGGAATGGAGGCTAATGAGCCTCAGTCTGATGCTTGAACAATTTCTGTCACAGCTTTTCCAATTTCAAAAATGTTATAGTTATTAATTAGTTGGAGCAGTCGATTGGCTTTTATAGAGTGGAAATAATCGTCAAACATTATGTTTCTATAAAATTGGAATCATTCTTAAATGTTTATGAATATGCAGAGGAGCAAAATCCTTGAACAATCATTAGAAAATTATTGTCATTGTTTTGTTATTGAGCATAATTGATGTTTAATTAAAAAAAATGTAGTAAATGGAAAATAATAATGTTTTTATAAGTTCTTCAAAGCCTCTTTTTCTGCACACAAGTAATTCTTTGAAACATTTTAAAGGCCTTCATAAATCCGACGAGTGAAACCAAAATGTGAAGCTGGTAAAGAACTTTGTTTACTTTGCAACGCTTGACAAGTCAGGGTATAATTAAGACAACCCGCCGCTTGAGTATTTTTTAAGATGCTTCTGGAATTGTGATTCAATATGCTTAAGTAGTTTTAATTTTAGTCATTTTGTTGGCCCCGTTTCGCCAATTTCCTGAGCGAGAATGCTGCTGTCTTTTTTTGAAAGCATTTGCCAATATATCAAGTCGGCTTGGACATCTCTCATTGCCAATCCCCCAAGCAGCTTAAGAGCTGCTTACAGTTTTCGGCTTATAGCTTCCCTTGCCGCCCTTTCTCCCTCTGGCTACCTTTGTCTCGGGATGTTCCAGTGCTCCCCTTTCTTTCTTTTTGTTTGAGTGCACAGTTTGCAGTTTGTTTTATGGGCCAGTTTCGCGACACACAGCAAAACACTTCAAAATGTGCTGTAAATATGCGCTTAAGCTGGTAAATTGCAGGCCCGCCAGCAAGAGCAACAGCATCAGCTACGGCAACAATAACAATAACAGTAAGAGTCGCTGACAGGCCAAAAATTGCAAGCGCGAAAACCGCAAGACAAACGTCCGCCTTTGTTACACTCCCCTCCTCTACATTGCCCCACCTCTCTTCCTTTCAACAACAACCCCACGCTTATGAGGGCGGTTGGTTTTGTTAAATGCTGATGTACGAGCTTCTGCTGTTGTTGTTGTTGTTGTCGTTGCCCGATTTCGACAGCGTTAAAACATAAAATATGCTGCCGCTCATAGTCGTTGTACTCCTCCCCGGCCAAAAAAACAAACCCCCACCATCAGCAACAAGCCGCATGCCATGAATAATGTTGCAGCGGTGTGAGAAGCAGCAACAACAGTCGGTGGTTGTTTGGCTGTTGTTGCTGCAGTATCGTTTCATCATAAAAAGCGCATCCTTGCCAGCGTTTCGGAGACGCTGCGCTCAAGATTATGGTCATCAATTTTGGCATCAAGCAACGACGACAAACAGTTGTTACCGTAAACATTGTCAGCTGCTGCTGTTGCTGCTGCTACTACACCCCAAAAAGAATACTAACAACAACAACAAATGTGCCCCTCGGGGTTTTTTGGCAAAACGGGGGAAGGTGGGTTTTTGGCTACGTTAAGGCATTTTTATGGTCTGGCTCATAAAATTTGTGCATGGGATTTGGTTGAACAGTAAGTAGACAATAAAATGACGTCGCTTCCATTTTTTTTTGTCTTCTTTTCAAATTTTAATAAAAGCTGTGGCAAATGATTAAAACCCGGCAACGGCAACAACAACGGCAACAACATCGACTGCGCTGTAGCAACAGCCATCAATTTATGCCCACCCAGGCTGGCAAACGAGGGTCGCTTTAGCACTTCCACACTTTTCTAATGCTCAGCATTGTTATTGTGTTTTTGTTTTTGTTCTTGTGTAGATATTTTCATTTCTAAGCATTTTACGGCTTAGTTGGCTGCTGTTGTTGTTGTTGCTGCGGTTGCAATCTCGTCGTTTATTTACTTAAAACGCTTCTTGTGGCAGACAAATCCAAAATGCAAGCAACGCTAAAGTTTATCATAAAGCTGGCAAAGCCAAAAAAAAAAAGAATGAAAAATGCCATGCTGCTGCTGTTGCTGCTCATGCCGTTGTTGCTCATGCTGCTGCTGTTGCTGCGTGTGGGTCATAAAAATGCAATAAAAATCTTTACGACATATTTTGCTCGAGCAACCCTCATACGGTACACTTCACACCTTGCCTACGCATCTTGGGCGCTTCCTTCCTGCTCTCAAATAGCTGATGCTACTGCTGCTGCTGATGATGATGTTGCTGCTGTGCTGAAATTGCTGCTAACAGCAACGCATCTGGCAACCACTGCTGCCTTGCAGGTTGCCACTGTATTTAACGCCATTATCGTACCTCATTTGCCACGCCCCCGCACTGACCGTGTTGCAGCTGTTGCTGATGTTACTGCTGCAGTTACTGTTGCTGGTCACCCGCTGCTTGTGTCATCAGCAAACGTAACGTTTTGTTTATGCTGCATAAAGTTGCTGCGTTGTTATGCCTTTTTATTGGATATTCATGCATTTGACAGCTTCATTTTAATTGTGCACTGCCGGTGAAATGCATAAAAATTGAAATGTAATTACCAACAACAGCAGCAGCAACAGAGGCAGTAGCAACATAGCGCTTTGTCATTTGTACTTAGCAGCGCTTTTTTCTTCTTGCTTGTGCTTAGTTTTTTAGTTTCTTGACTAGTTTAAAGTTTAGCAACAACATAAAGTACTTCACAATAGCCCTGATGCACAGTAGCATTGTGCCTTAACAACAGCAACATGTGTTTTACCTAAGCAATATATATTGTTTAATGTATTTATAGCTGAACTAGAACCTCACCAGACTAAGTTAAAGTTGCGCGTTCTTAAAGCTTCCACGTCCAAAAGCGCCTTAGCAACCTAACAAGTTGCTTGCAATTTGACAGCTTCAAAATTTTTCGTTTAAAATGCTAACAATTAGTTGCATTGTGTTTTGCAGCTCACATTTCTTTCAACCGCCAATGGTTTTGCCCTTTGGTTGCCACAACGCTTCCGCTTTGTTTCGGCCCTGCACAGCAGCAACATTTATTAGCCTGCTGCTGCTACTGTTGTTGTTGCTGTTGCATTGAATACATTGCCAAACTATTTTTCAGCTAATATTAGCTATTGTTGTTGCTACTTCTGATGCTGTTGTTGCTGCTGCTATTGCTGTTGGCGTACTCCTATTTGTTTCTGCTTCAGCAGCATTCCAGCAATTTGTCTGCATTTCTTTTCCAGCTACCGCATTTCGTTTCCTATTATATTCTTTTCTATAATTCTGTGGTCGTTTGTACATTTTACAACTAGTATATGTTGCCCTGCTTCAGGAATGATGCTGCTTATGTGGCGCGTTCTTGTTGCCGGCAGCAGCAGCCTCTTTAACGAATTATTTATCAGGTAATTTCTGAATGAGGAAGTTTATGTCAGATCTCTCTAATAAGCAATGTTATTTGTTGCTACTGCTCTCTCGTCCCTTTCTATTCAGGCCCCGCCACTTCTAATTTTGTTGTGATTTAATATTGCCTCGAGCATTTCAGTTATTTATGGGTTCAACCTTCTTGGGCCACTTGACATTTCTGGCGCTCGCGTATTTATAGAAATGTCATAACATTTTCTTGTTGCTGCTGCTGCGCTTTTACAAGCATAAGCAATTAAATTTAATGACTGGAATTTGGTATTTCCACCCACAGCACCGGAGGAAGTCATCAAAATTGACAGCACAAACATTTAAATTCATTTTCTCAACGCTTTTTCTCGCTTTAACATGCTGCGATTAATGATTAATTTTCTTGAAGATAGGATGCTCAGTTGGACAGATCCTTCAATAGAGTGTGTGTGCGAGGGAGAGGGAAAGATAGAGAGATGGGTAGAGGCGCTGAGAGACGCATTAAAATTAAACATCGGTATCAACATTAACTTAACGCAAAACGCAATCAACATTAAAACTTTTGCTGCTGAGTTTATGTGTGCTGCTGCGTGGCCGGACGGGTGGAGTAGGAGTGGCAAGCGGAGAGGTTATGTAAGTATATTAAGCGCAATTTTATTTGCGTTCATAAAAAGTACGACAACGTAACGTTGTATGGGCCAACGATAAGGAGGCTAAAATGCGTTTCGCATAAAATGCGTTTTTATGACCATGACGAAAATGTGTAACGCACCCAAAAAAAAATAAAAGTCACAAACCCAAAAGTTAAGCTGGGAAAACGCTGGAAGGGGGAGGACACAGAGGACTTCATCACTCCATTCCCAATACATCAGCAGCTCATTTGGAGTTGGGAGTCAATGGGTGTTGGCAATGATGTATTAATGGACAGTCACGTAGCGCACATAAGATTTCCTAAAAGCAACCCTCGCAAAAGCATAAGCGAAAGCTGGAGAATAGGCCATAAAGTCAGAGCAAACTGTAGCAGCGTCGGCCTTGTCAACTGGCATCGAGTATTCGTAAGATAGCAGTATGAGTACACTCTGAGTATGAGTATGAGTATAAGTACGAGTATGCGTATGAATACGAGTACTTGTGGGGCAGCTGTTGCAAGCTGAGCGGACGAGCAAAAAATTGCTCGACAGCTCTTCAGTTGCTCATTGAGTGCTAATTAGGCAAATGCCATCCTCCCCCCCCCAACTTCAAACACCCTCTACAAATTGGGGCCAAGTTGGCGCCACAATCACATAGATACACACACACACACACATGCAAGCACGCACAGCAGCTGATGTGCATGTGCGTATGTTTGAGTGCTTTATATTTTAAACAATTCAAATGCTGCCAAGTGCGCATTCAATCAGCGAAAGTTGATGTTGCTGCTGCTCCTTCTGCTGCCGAGGTGATAAAACAACATCATGTTGCTCATGTGGCAGGTGCACAGATTGCTGCCACTTACATAGACACACTTTTCACTAGTTGTTTGTAAAGTTTACAAATC
Source organism: Scaptomyza graminum (assembly GCA_018901835.1). Taxonomy (NCBI): domain Eukaryota; kingdom Metazoa; phylum Arthropoda; class Insecta; order Diptera; family Drosophilidae; genus Scaptomyza; species Scaptomyza graminum. Next base: position 8,706,905 of record JAEIFL010000002.1, read on the forward strand.
AAATTATTAGCTAATTAGTTGAAGACTCAACTTCAGCAAAACATTCCCAAGTCATATCATAAAACTTAGTAGCTTTGTAAACAATTGAAAACTTCAATGGCATATGGATAAACTTTAGGTAAGTTCATGTGGCATTTCTTAGAATTTCTCGAAAATTAATGCATATTATTTGTGAACTTAACGCTTCATAAAAAATACACAACATCAAGTATCTTTTGAAGTAGCAAATACTTATAGAGTATATTTTCGAATCAGTTCCTTGACTATTTGGACTTGCTTTCCATTCATTGTTTCGATTAACCTTAGATATACTATGCATTTCTTAAGTTTGATTTTTGTATCTAGCAAATGTTTATTCACATAGAGTTTGTTTACCCAAATGATTATCATATTTACATGCAGAATGTCACGGTAATTAGCTATAGCCTTAAGAAAATATTAAAAGTTCATAACTTAGCATTTGAGTGTTCGACACAGCTGAACAGGTTCTCTGCTGTTGTTGGCATATCCCAATCCGTTGGCAACTTCCGTTTGTTGTATGCCGCATTTCGACACTCCAACAAATTTAAGCCAAACAAATGGCCAAACAACCGAAAAAAAAATGCAATCCAATTTGTTTGTGGCATGTCTAGAGGCAGGGGGGGCCAAACAGTCTGCGGCCACACCAGTTGCTTTGCCTCTGGTTAGGTGGCTCGGCATATTTGCTGCGCCTGTCAACGCCAAGATGCGCTTAAGCATTATTAATTGTTTATGAAATGAACTGCGCCGGCCACTAAACAAATGATAATGAGCAGCGAAATATGCAAAACTCTGCTCTGCCTAAGCAAAAGCTACAGATAGAGTGAAAGAGATCTGTGTGACTGCTACAGCAACATGGGGCAACATGAATGCAGCTACATATTCATGCCTCAACTGGGCAACAGCAACAGTCAGCAGGCAATTTTGCATAATTTCCGAAACACATGTTGCCTTCAATCATGCGAGAAGCAGCCACAGGCCCAGGTCACAGATACATAAAGGGGGCAGAGAAACAGAAAGATACAGCGAGGGAGATAGCGAGGAGAAGTCAGTGCAGGAGCAAACGGGTAGAGTGAGCCCTCGGGGCCGCATAGACAAATTGACTAACTGACTAACTGACTGAGGCCTGCCTGCAAACTTTGAAACTGTGATGGGGTCTGGCACTGGCAGTGAGGTTTGGGACGGGTTGAGATGGGTATGGGTAGGATGGGTCTTGTCGACTGGCAGCAGAAAATCAAGTGAAAATGTAGCGGAAAACATTTTAATACTAATTACAAAGAATTTGTGCCGCCGACGTTTGGCACTTTTTTTGTATTTATTTTGTCCCCTCTCTTTTCGCAGTTTATGGTTATACACTTGCCTATTGGCCTTATTAACTTAATGAACCGATTTGCTATATTTATCTTAGTGTTAAGAAATAAATCAAATTCCCAATAAAAAAGCAACAAATAAACTATGTTTTCTTTAAGTACAACCGAACATGTTTATATAATATTTTGTGCCTTTGCAAGCATATTTTAATTCGGTTATTTTTTTAGATTTTTCTTTTCTGGTTTACTCTCACTTTCTGCTGCTGCTGTTCGGAGCACCCTTTCCCCATTCATCGTTTTTTTTCGATTTCCGAAAATAAATGTTTGGCACAGCATTTTGAGGGACAGGACGATGTTCAGCCGATTGTGACTCTGACTGCATTTTAATTGGAAAAGAGTTCTCCTCCAGGCCAAAGCTAGAAAGAGCTCGTTGCAGTGTCAGCTGGTTTGGTTTGGCGGCATTTTCGCTTTAATCAAATCGTTTTATGACAGCTCAGATATATGCCGACAAATGACACACACACACAAACGTCATTAAGTAAACAGAAGAGCACAGTTCCCTCATGGGTAAATGGAAATAGGAATGGGAACAGAGAGTTGAAAGTAGATGCATTTGGTGCCACGCGGGTGGCAGGTGAGTCGCTTTGCTTGACATTAAACGCGTGTTAATTTCAGTTAATTTGGGGCGTGATTTGTCGTTGAGTACGTTTGGGGAACAACACCACTACCAGCAGCAGCAACAACGATGGCAATGGCAGCCCATCCATGTTTGTAGCCATCCATCAACACGCGAGCGCGTTCCGACATCGGACGCTTCACTGCATTTGTCAATCAGCGTCTTCGGGGCAGAGCAGAGTGAATAGGAAAACGAGTAGGGAAAAAACGCATAACAAAAGGGGGGGATAATGGTATCGTTGTGGCATTTTCATGCTTGCGTTGCAGCCTCAAGGTCCATTTCCATCACTTGCCTCGCGGTTTTTCGGTCTGATTTGGTTGTGTCCCTTATTTTGGTTCTTGATCATGTGGCGCCTGTCTTGGCAAAGTTTTGCTCTTGAATTTCGCTTGTGTCTTTGAGCTAATCAGGCATAAGAAGGAGGAAGTGAGGGGTTAAAGTGAAGTGCGTATTCGTGTTGACGATGATCTAAATGTGGCACTTGTGTTAGGTGCAAGAACACTCAAGTGGAAAGTTATTCATGTTAATTTATTTAAGTATTTATATAGAACTACTACTAGCTGACCCAGCCACGCGTTGCAGTGGCTTATTTTTATTCAAGTTTGTAACAAATGAGTATATTACAAAGTTGTTAGTATCTTCTAGTCGGGCTTTCCCGACTAGAGCCTTCTTACATGTTTGATTTTGGCTTTGAGCCGAAAACTTTCAATATAAATAAACTTTAAATGACACAATTATAAACAATAAATTACAATTATTTTGTTCACGGTATCCGAACGGAATAATTGATTTAAGCACTATCCTATCTTTTAAGTTGGATCAAACTACACACGGTGTGAAAATTTGATAAAAATCGGTTAAATAGTTTAGAAGTCCATAGCGAACAAACAACGTGACACTTAATTTATATACATTAAGATAATCTAGCCAAATGGTATTCAATTTCAAGACAGTTGTTCAATTGAAAAAATAATTGTTATTTGTGGCCCATTTTTAATTTTATTTTGCTTCGTAAGCTCCCTCTTTTATCCACAATGACTTTTTGTTGACGTTGCAGAATCCTTTTTAGTTTGCTTTAATTTTTCACAGCAATCAATTGCTGTTAACCATTTCATGTTTCTCCGACACGACACCAAATCGAATTAAAATACCAAATATGTTGTTTATATATATTTTCGGCATCTGTTCTCTTCTCTGCTCTGTTTTTTTTTTCTGTTCTCCCCTGTTTTATTTTTCTCACATTTCCATAATTGTTGTTTTGTTGTCTGATTGCGTTTGGCATTGCTTTGTGTCGCCGCCGCCAGTTGTTGTCATCGTTTCCATTGTCGCCAGTTGCCTTTTCAGGGTCAATTTGCCAATTTATATCGATCCGCAGACAAGACGCAACCACGCCACAGCAAAAAAGCCACTAGAAATGCATATTAACACCTACACTCAGTTGGAAACGCAACTTCAGCTGACAACAAGTGTAAAAAGTATTTGAAAGAGTTGAGGATGGGAAATGCAGTTAAAAGAAAGAGGGAGTGTCTAACTGTTCTAAGCGTCAATTAGGCTTGAAAGATCTGTCGAATAGCTGCGACGCGTCTTGACTCTTGTCGCCAATTTGCGCAAATTATGTGTGCGCGCCTCTTAAAGTACCGCTAAGTGAGTGCCGAGCCGTGACAACAAAACGACAAAACAACCAGACAACAACAACAACAAGAGCAACAACGAAGCAGCCAAAACTCCAATTATGTCAACAGCAAACGGCAACCGAATGAAGAGCCGCAACATCAAAGCTTAGGCCAGGTGCCAGAGCATGCTCTGAGTGCCGACAAAGCAACAGTTGCTAAGAGAACCTGGCCAAGAGTCGAAGCTAGCTGGCTTGCGCTTTTCTTTCTAATATGCTGGTTTTTTTTTTTTTTTTTTTTGTAGGTTAAACCGTTTAACAGGATGTGACTGCAATTTAACTGTTAACTGCGTGTGGCAAATGCTGCGGCTCACTAAACTCTCTCTCCCCCATTCCCCTTTGCTGTCCGCTGCCTGCTTTGATCTCTTTGATGTGTGTGCGTGGAGAGAACGCCTCAAGGTCCGCTAGGGAACTTCAAGGTCCCAATGCTATACGGGTGTGTGTGTGTGTGTGTTTGTGGCAATGTTTGTCTTTGATGCAACTTCCTCAATGCTCGCTGCCAAACGCCAGACGCAACTTTGGCCAACCAAAGACATTGCACAAGATCAAAGGCAACAGCAAAGCCATCAGCAGCAGCAACACCAGCAACAGTTGTAGCTGCATTAACAGCAGCCACAACTGAAATTCATTGACTCCTACACAGAGTCTTCTACACATGAGGTCTGCTGGCTGCACGGTTGATTGGAGTTTGTTTTGAATTTTGACACCTTGAAAGATATTTCAGCATATGTTGTTTGATTTCCATTTCGCTTGCGCATGCAACGCTTGAACCTCAAACTTAAACTCAGCCGCAGCTCAATTCTTTTGATTTGTTTAAGTCATTTTTGGGGTATTTCTCTTTTTTCAACGCACATTAATTACATGAAGATGCATTTTATGTCATGGGAACAATCAAAAAGATTTTCGATATCCATTGTTAACAAACTGCAGACAGCAACCCTCGCAGCTTCAGTTTGGATTTGAGTTAGAGTTTTGTGTTTTATTAGATTCATCATAGCCAATTTATGACGCGATCTTTTCGATGCTTCCAGCTGGCATTTTTTCTATTCACTGCTCTTTATTATTTTATTTATTTTGTGTTTTTATGACACAGCTTTGGCCAGGGCAACACAAAGGATGCTTGCTGTAAAGAATTCAAAGCCAGGCTGGAAATAAAAAATTCCAGAGTTTATCATTAATACAAAAAACCAAGAAACCAGGCACAAGGCAGCAGCTGGACAGCAGTTAGAAATAAAGGCAAGGGCATCATAAAACGCAGCCATCAAAACGACAAAATTAAAAAGTTCAAATGCCAAATGTCAAATGGCAGGCAAATTGTAAAAACACCGAACATTGAATGAACTTATTGAGAATATATCAATGAATTAAATAAGAGATTCTTCATTTAAAGTGAAAAAGATCTCTCAGAACGTTTATTAAAAGTATGATTTATTTATATTGTTTAATTCCAAGGAGTTTAACATTTTCGAGATATTTCTAGAAAAGCTTTTTTAATACGTCACCAACCACTTGACCATGTCGAAATACTCTTAACATAAAGTACATTAAAACAACCGACAAAGTACAAAACAAATTAAAATAAAAAAGCCACAATCACAGAGGCAAAAGGAAAAACTTTATAGCTTGCAATTTCATTTTGCAAGGCTAAAATACAATAGTCTAGAAGTGGAGTAGTAGTTCTCCCCAGAGTTGTCTTCATAGTCGTCGTATTGAGACAAATAGAATATTGTTTTTTTTTTCGGTGGTGCCACATGGCGATGACTGCAACAGCAGCAGTAGTAGCATTAGCAGCAGCCACAGCCGCAGAAGATTTCCCGCATTTCTTTTGCAGGGATATTTATAATTTTGTTTCAAGCAGAAATAAAATAAAAAGAACGAATAAGATAAACAAGACAGAAAACTTTGCACATAATCGTTATCGTCAATTTTGGAGAGAGCCCAACCCTTTCGTCTAGTAGTAGGAATCATCTGGCATGTTACAGAGTAACCAGACTAGCAATTTGCGGCAAACAAAAGCGTTTCGGTGGCTTTTCTTTCTGTGTGGAAATTAACATTTTTATGTTTCCGCCAGGACGCCAGACACTATAGAGATATGAGCACTATAAGCACTCAAATACAAAGAACAAGAGAGAGAGAGAGAGTTGAACTTTTGTGAAAACTCAAAGAACACTCCTATAGTTAACATTAAGTTGTTCCTTTTGTTCTTTGCGAAGCCAGCCAAAGAGCAAAGGCAGCAACCCAGGCAACGGTAAGTAAGTAAGTTTTAATTACTGTTTGACAAATATTCAACTGTGGGAAGGAGGGGACCAAAGGTTGGATGGTAGCTTACGCACAATTAAGCAGATTTTTGCCGCTTGTAAGGCAAATGAAATCACAGCGGGCCAAAGGATTGACTGAAATCTCGGGGTTGGGTTTGCCTGGGGTGACGATGGTTGGCTTTTGTTACACCCTGTAACAACATCATTTTGCGCCGTATAATGTCATAAATGTCTGTTAACAAAACAACAGACGTCATAGCGAGAGAGGGGGAGAGGGAGATGGCAAACGAGACTGTCAAACATTATTACATTATTTGCCTTTTGCTTTGCCTTTCAAATGGTGAAATTGAAACCAACCCTGCCTAAATTTGACCCCCCCAACCCCTTGTACTCTGCCTCTTTAGTCAAATTTTCGTTTTTTTTTTTTTGTTTTTTATTTGACTTGGCTGCTGTTTCTCTTCCATGTTCATCTTCTAGTATTACCGCGAACCCAACCATGTACTGAAGATAACTTGCGACTGCCAGGGGAATCAATTTGGTTATATGAGTATGGGAGCAAATACGACGTTTCCTTGTCCATCGAGTGGCCCCGGTTGGTAATTATTAAATTTTCATTACATCCCTTAATCAGCTTTTCTGCATATTGATTCGTGTAAACAGGTTCCTCCACCCTCCCTTCTCCGTGCCACATTTCCTTCGACTTGCGCACATTTGCATATCTGACCAGCCATGCTGAGATCGAATGAGGTTCCACTCGAAAGCGAATTGTTTAAGCAGGTGTTGAAGTACTACTTATGCAACTGTGGGACAGACTCTTAGCACTGGGTGGCAATGAAGTGCATTCGAATGTTAAGAAGTGAACTGCATAACTCGAAATACCAATTTAAATTATGCATTTTAGTTATTTAAATATATTTTTGATTTTTATAAAAATAGTTTGTTAATTGGTACGCAATTATAGCAATATCCAAAGTTATATTTCTGGATCATAACACCTCGTGAAAGTTTTGATAAAAATATGAAAAGAATCATTATTATTTTGTTGTCTCATTTAATTATAATAGATGTCATGACTTTCAGGCTTCTTCACAAAACAAACCGAATTTCAAAATGTTTGCCTCCAATTTGTGTTGACATTTTAAATCAATAAAATAGCACGTTGCACCGCACCTGACGCTACTGTGCTCAAATGAGGCACGTAGCCAAGTGGCAGTGGCAGAATAGCTCATCAGGCAAATGGCAAATTGGCAAATAGGCAAATGGCTCCGGGCAAATAAGCCGATTAATTGTAATTAAGCGAGTCTAACAGTGAACAATGGACATAGGTTGCCTAATGGGCATATATGTAGCTCTAGCCGTCTATCGATTTGTCTGGGCCGACGCTTCGGTTAGGTCAACGTTTGAGCAACTGATACATTTTCTACCCCATTGCGACAAGCGGATAGAAAAATATACAAATAGGTACAAAATTAACAAGAAATCAGGCTGCAGCTGCAAGTGTAGCGCCCATTTGGCTATTGGGTAATAAAAAATTCCCAGTTACCCAGCACGGAAGAGTCGAGTGTGGAGTCCGAAGGGACAGAAAGAAGTCTAACCGTAACCCTAGTTGGAGATGGCACAGTGTTAGAGCTGGAGCTGGAATTGCTGCTGTTGGGTTTTGTAATGGCAAATAATAGCCGTTGGGGTCTTTTTCCCATTTCGCCTGACTGTCCATTGTGCCTGTTGTCAGTGGGCAAATTAATGTGAAGTGTAAGTAAAATTTACGTTGCAGTCCGTTGCCTGCTCATAATCATAAAAAAAACGGCAGCTTGCCCGTTTTGACAAGGCAGCAGCAGCAGCAACAACGACTACTATTCCCCTCCCTTCATCCACAAATCACAATCCTTGCAATCAAAATAAAACCGTATTTTTTAGGCTGACAGGCGCAGAAACAAAGCAAGCAAAAGCAAAAATAATATTTTTTACTTTATTGTTTAAACGCGCCTTCGGGCATTCCACAAAGTCGCATTTCCTCCTGCCCCTCGGAATTTTTGTTGCATTTGTCAGCAGACTGTGTTGCAAACAGTTTTGGGTGGTCCTCGAGACTGTTGCACATTTCGCTCAATTATTTATTTGGCTCGACTCGAGGAGATCAATAAGCATCAGCTACTGACGGATTCTTAGATAAACTTTCGAATCAAGTGTAAACAAATAATTGCGTTCATTTTAGAGCAATTAAAACAGAAAAGTTTCTTAGCCAACAACATCAAAGAGGCAAATTCGATGGAAAAACAGCAACGACATTTGTGGAGTTTTTAATGAAGTCAAGTTGTTATTTGTCTTTTCTAAGAAAATTCCAGATAATCAAAATAAGCAGTATTTATTTTTGTTAAGGAAATACGTTTTTGGAAAAATCTTTCAATATTTAAAAATTGAAAAAAAGGGTTAAAACAACTTAGTAAAAAGTAAAGTACATAAATCGTTTTTAAATGTTAAGATTAACATTTAAATTATTTTTTTTAAAAGCAGGCAAATTTCAAAACAATGTTGAGCAATGGCAAGAGCTTAAACCATGTTCTTAATGCCACAAAACATATGTATAGCTTGGTATAATTGCAGGAGGGTAAAAAAAGTAAAAGTTGATTTGTGAATGGCTCAATCTGTAGATTGTCTGGTCGGAGAGTCAGTCAGTGTGGAAGGCGATTGCACCACAACATGTCAATGGCAATTGGCCCCAGGCCAGAGAATGCTATTTAAAAAAAGAAGCATGGGCCGCCCCGGGCAGTTTGGTGATGCCGGGGGGCAACGTTGTTGTTAATAGGACAAAAGAATTTGACGACTTTGCCTCAAGTTGAGGCATCTTCATCAATTGATGATAAGATTTTATTTATATATGCGCGCCCTCCAATTAAGATTTTGTGCTGCAATAATAACTGTTAAATTACTCACTATGGACTCTGCATATCCATGCCACTGCCGCCTGCTCCGCCAGCTACTGCAGTGCCTCCTGCAGCGCCGGCATTCAGCATAGTTCCTCCTCCACCAACTCCGTAGCCGCCCAATCCACCGGACAAGCCTGGCATGGTTTTGCTGCCCACAATGATGCCCAGGTTGGCCAGTCCAGCCAGTGCATGTCCATGTGGATGTCCTCTTTCCTGTCCCAGTCCATGATGTCCCATGCCATGACCCATTCCCATGCCCATGCCCATGCCCATGCCCATGCCATGACCCATGCCGATTCCATTAGCTGGCGGCGCACTGGCTGCTGTGCTGCTGCTGCCAAGGCCGGCAATGCCGCCCAGCTGATTGACGGCTGCTCCACCGCCGCCGGGCAGTGGCAAAGAACCACCAGCAATACCACCACCACCCAGTTGGCCAGTGCTGCTGAGTAGCGTGTTGAGCAGCGTGCTATTCAAACTGAGATTGTTGTTGTTGTTGCTGTTGTGCTGCTGATGGTTAATGTTGCTGCTGTGTGGCTGCTGCTGATGTTGCTGCTGATGCGGTTGTTGATGTTGTTGATGATGTTGCTGCTGCACATTGGCATTGCCCTCGATGCTCGGCAGCAGCAGTTGCTGCTCCTGGCAGCGTCCCAGCCGGCTGAGTAGCTGCAGCAGCAGCACAAATTTAATAATTATTCTTTGCATATTTTTTTTGTTGTTGTTAGATATCAGTTAATAGATTTACTAAATGCGTTGTTGTTGGATATTGTTTGGTTCCGGTCTAAAGTCTATTTTTTGGCGTGTTTTTGAATGCGTTTATTTTGTTGTTGTTGTTGTAAGTACTTTGTAGTTAATAAATTATTAATTGCTAAGTTTTAATTAATAAAATATTTTAATTATTTTTATTATGTGTTTAATATATATGTTTTCATAAATTTGAATGCAAAAATTGTTTTGATTTAATTAGAATTATTTCAAAATTTTACTGGGACTGCTGTGATATATCAAAAAATATTATTTTTAAATACTAATTATATTTATTTATTTGTTTTTTCGTTTTTGAGATTATGTAACTTTGATAGATGTTATATTTGTTTGTGTATATATATATATATATTTAGCTTTATTTTCCAATTTCGTTTTCTTGTAAACTTTTTTGTTTTTCCTGAACTTATTTGGATTGCTTAATACTTTTCGTTTGATTTGCGCGCTTTATTTATTTTGGCTGCTACATTTTGTGTTTTTTACAAAAATTTCCTCTCGTTTTTTAGTTCACTTTTGCATGATTTCAATCAATTATGATATTTTTGATTTGTTATTTGGAATTTTTACGTGCGCACTTCAAACGACTTGGCGTTGGTTTTTCACATTATCAAATGTTGATTTATTTGGTTAACAGCAGCAATTGCTGCCACCGCCAAAGCCTCCTGGCCGATCCAGTTGGCTTCCTGGAAACGTTTAGAGCTGCTCGATAGCTGAGTTCGCTGAGGGCGCAACATCAAAAGGCCAGACACAGACCCAGACAGATCCACCGATCGAGCGCAACGAAACCCGTTTGAACTGACGACGCGCCGCGTCTGACTCAATGCCTCACGCCGATCCATCCATCTAAACAGGCTTAAAGGTTTCTTCTTGTAGCTTTCAGATAAAAAGGCGCCGACTGCGTCTTTAATACAATGCGCGATTGGGGGCCGGCCGGCCGGCCATGTCTGCCATGTGTGTGTGAGGAACTCTCCAACTTGCCAATCTTATCGAACCCGCGCGCCCGGAATCGATCACACGGAAGTTCGCAGTGACGTTGCAATGGATGGTTGGCCTTTGCCAGAAAATTTGATTCACTTTCAATACGAATTCGGTTCGCTCAAATCACAATTTACGATATATATTGTATGGAATAGTATGTCTCTGAATGCTTTGTGGCTTATTCTGCGTGCGGCACACACGTGCGTTCCACAGCTCGTTCGGCACTCGACTGACAACAACTGCAACGAGCGTTGCTGGTGGCTGCTTCGTGTTTGCTCTCGTGTCGTGTATCTTTTGGGTTTTTAGAAGCGTCGTCGTTGCCTGGCTCTGATAGGCACACATAAAGTACGCTCGTTATTGCTTTCGTTGTTGCTGTTGTTGCGCATGCTAAAGAAATTTGCTGCTGCGCAGCTAGCCGCAGCCGGTGGTAGCTGCCTGAGTTTTCTGTTAGCGCAAAAGATACAAGCCTACTTATTATGTGCAGCCTTCTGCTTGTTCATTAATAATCACGACAACTTGTCAATGATGCAGAATTTTGACATGCATCCCAACGCTAACTAATCGTTGTTTATCATCGCAAGAAATGTTAAAGTGTCGCTCTGTTAAATTTATGCTGTTAACTTATGGCATGCAAATGAGACAAGCGCTTTTTGAAAGTACCAAAGACGTAGTGTTAAAGTAAGAATCCCGAAGAAGTAAGAATTAACATCCAAAATTTATAATTCGCATCCGTATTGGTATCTGTATCTACATCCCTTGCACCATTGCATCTGTTTATCTATAGATAAACGCGTTGTTTGGTGTGTTTTGTGTTTTTTGTTTTTTCGCTTGGCTCATCCATTCATCCATCAGTCACTCAATGTTTTGGTTACACACATTTCTCCTTAGGCAAACCCAAATATCCCATATTCCAGCTCTTAGCTACAACAACAACAACAACAACCTATCCACTTGTTGTGTACTAGTACAAACTTGAGGTGTTTGCTGTTTACCTTCTTTCTCTTGTCCGTCGGCTGCGTCAACACATTCCCAAAAGGGCAAGGCACTCTCCACTTCACTTCACTTCCACTCCACTCCACTCTATTCCGTTGCACTCCGCACTCTCCAGCCCATAATCACCGCACCTCGTCTCTCTTCTTGCGCCTGTAAATGAGGCAAAAATTGCATTTACAACTTTTGACCCAAAACCAAAAGCTAAAAGTAAGCAACATGGAGACCCACTCTGCGGTTCTCTTCCGCTTAATATTTGCCCAAGGTAATTACAAAAACAACAATATATCATATGCACTTCTCTTTCTAACATTGTTGGCGTTGTCGATCATTCGGCTTGATTATTTGTCCAAACATTTGTCAATTTCATTGAGCTCTGACCAGGCGCACATTTCCCTTAAGGGGGCGATTATCGTTTGCAGGGTGAGGCGAGGCGTCGGCAAACGCTTTGATCGAGTCAACTGTTGGCTTCATTTTCGGTTCAATTAAGATTCATTTTAACGTTGATATCTCTTATACAGCACTCGTACACATGGAAATACAACAATACATGCCATGATTGTGCGTTCTTTGGCGTTTATCTAATTTACTTTTACTTACAGCGCAACCAACTACAACTACAGTATGTATCTATATCTGTATATTTGTATGTATATATGTTGACAGCTGGGCGCCCTCTGTCAGCTGATAAGTATCTGAAGATGGGCTAGATGGGCTACACTTGACTAAATAGTAATAATGCCACACATACTACTCTGGCCTGCTTTTATTGGCTTGACAATGAGCCCGTCTTTCACTATTTACTATTTCTATCTCCTTCTGTGAGTGTGAAGGTGAATTGTAAATTGGTTTTGGTTTGCGTGCACTTTCAATCTGTTAAGCAGCACTCAGCTCCAGAAAGACAGCTAATAGACAAATTACGCTTTCAAATCAAAAGTGCAAAAATATAAACATTAAACAGTTGAGGAAAAACCCATTTTGTCACAGATTACTTTTTATTTTAAGTCCTTTTCTTATTAGTTATATGAGAAATCCTGTTTGTTTATTGCCTTTGATGTATCTATCCGAATTTTCGAAGCTGTCAAAAAGTATGCTATACAAAAACGAGCAATTTGAATTTTAGGTAAAATACTTTCATTTGGATACGCTTAAGATAGAAATTGACTTTAAATACCATTCCAATACCATAACAATTCAAAAACCGTTTAACTGACCCCACCATCAGATATTCAGCTGCAATTTGGTAACGATTTTATTACCCTTTCAAAGAAGGTCAGCGACAGTGACCCGTGCCGAATGTTTAATGTAGCATAAAATTGCAATGTCAAAACATACTCATTGCTTTTTGAAAAGCAAACTGCAACCGCGTCAAAATTTAAACCCCTTCTTCAATATCTTATCTAATGCGTCGATGGCATGCCAGAGTCCATTAGACCCCAACTAAGCAGCTAATTGTCGCCAACTTTTCAAGAGGTCTTTGAAGTGCCCCCCTCCACCACCTCTCACCGTTGAAAATGTTGCATGTATTTGCTGTCTGTTTTGGTCACTCACCCGAAAGCCTTTCGGTTTAAAGTGAACATACAAAAACATCCAAGAGTTTTCTCATTGTTTATAAAAAAGCAATTTTTTAGTAAAAAAAAAAACAACAAATTTTTGAAAACTTGAATTTCTCTAGAAAAAGCAACACACACAAATCAAATACCGGACAAGTCTAAACATTTTTACAGACACCTGCCACTAATGACGTCTTGTTTTGCTGTTCAACTGTCGGTTCTTCCTATGCCCTGTGAAAAGATGCATTACTCTGTGGCATGCAGCACTTTTTGTTTATTAAAAGAATTTATAACAATATGTTTGTAAAGATGATCGGTAACAAAGATAAAACTTAATTTGGTGTTGCCAGTTTGTTAATTGTTATTAATTTTTTACTCAAATAAATAAAACTAGTCGCAAATTTCTCTACTTAAAGTTATGTTCTTTGGGCCTTTAGTTAAGTTATCAATATTGTTGGTGCAACAGTTTTCAGTCGTATTTTCTATTTCAACAAGGTATCTGCAAGTCTAACCAATTCAAACTGTTTCGTTCTGTCTTACCTGTTTTAAGTTGTTGCTGTTGCTGTTGTTTGTCCGATGTTGGCCTGAATCGCACTTAATTGGCAACTAGGCGCCTCCTGATATACCCATTAAGATGCAGCTACTGATGCTGCTGTCATCTTTTAATTTATTTTATGCAGTTTTTAGTGTTTTTTGTGTGGCATTCTGCGTTGGAGGCGCCGTCACATCAAAGGAGCACAAACCAAACTAAATGACTTGAAGAAAATCTTCAAAGGGGCCCAATGGCAACGATTCAAGTAGCTCCAGGTACAAATAGTTCGAGAACACTGAAAAGTGAATGGTGAATAGTTGTTGCTGTTGTTGTTGTGTTGGTGGTGGTGGTGGTGGGGTGTTCTATGCCACACATGTTGATCTGTTGGATGCTGATGCTCTTGTTTTGGGTCGTCGCGTTGCATGCGACATTAACTTCAGTTCCTGCTACTGCTGCTGCTGCTGCCTCAATTTGGTTTTTGCTCTCAAAATTAATTTTATACTCAATTGCTTTGTGCGCCATTAAATGCCCGACAGGTTCTTTAGGCTTGTCCCTCTTCTTCTTCTTCTTCTACTTCTGGTTTTTATGGCCCATTCTTGCTGTGCAATTGAGAAACGCATCAAATGAAAGTTTTGTTCGTTCTTGTTCAAGGCATTCACTGCAATTAGTGCGTCGTTTATATAGTATATTTGCAATTCAAAAAACTATGTGGGAATATAGAGGAGACTCCTTCCTCTACCCTCCTCACCCCACTTTCAACAACAAATTTTCAGCTCCATTATAATGGACCCGCATGGTATGCGGTGTTCGGTATTCGGCATTCGATGCTGCCGCCTGTCAAATTTATGACAAGTTATGAGCGGCAGCAGCATAAACAAAGCCCTGAATCGCACTCATCATTTTGTGTAGAGATGAAAATGATCTTCTGCTCCAACTGCTTGCTGCCTTAATTGTGTTGCAATACACTTCGTTGCCAGAGGCACGAAGTGGCAGAGGGGAAGAGGATTGGTGTATATTCCACTTGAAGTAGTAGCTTCTATGTGTGTGTGGGTGTGTGTGTGTCTCTTTAGCAGGCGATAAGCTGTGAAGCTTACAGAGAAAAAGAACCTGTTAGTTATGTTCAGGATTTTTGACTATAAAAAACCCTTCTAATTCGAAATTTAACCATTTATGTTTAAAGTGAAGCATTAAATAAAACGATAATTTAAGAGGTTTTATTCGAATATTAAAGAACAAACGAAGGATTTCCATGAGTCGTTAATGTATCTTATTCCGTAACAACAAATAAATCTATGATTTTCATGGCTAATAATAATGTTTTACGAGGAAACTTCAAAGAATGTAGGAAAGTCAAGTGAATCAATCATCTATCTACTTTAAGTAGGGAAGCCTAAAAGGATTATAATTTCCATTTCAATTTCCAACATGTACTAATGGTCTTTAAGCCAAAAAGTATGTTACAAATAAGCACTTGGCCAAAGGCTTTTTCAATGCATGGTCAACTTAGATAAGTTCGGATTTTTTCGCAGCCCATCTCAAATTTACCTTTTTAGCATACTCATGGCGCACATCAAAGCCGGCTAAAGAAAAAAACTGAGTGCTATTCAATAAGCGCAAACATTTCTTAAAGCCTTCTTCCAATTTCGGGAATCCACATCGTTGACCCCAGCCACAGTTGCCGTTACCTTTACCGTTACCCTTACCGTTACCTTAAACGTAACATTGTTTTCTATACCCGTTCCTAAGGACGGTCAGCTTGTTTATGCGCCAAATATCCATAAATAGTTTTACGCCCTTGCGAATTGCTGCGAGTCGTAAGTGCGTCGACAAAGGATAAGTAGGGAATACAGTGAATGCTCGCTAAGAAGAACTTTCATGTGTTACAGATGATGGAGGTTAATAAATAAATTATAAGATGTCATTGAATAACCAAAATGTAGTTTGACACTTTTACAACTTTTGTTCCATCCTAGGAGAAACTACTGTATAAGGATAAGGCAGGCAGGCAGGCAGGTCCACTTAAGGTAACGACAACAGCTAGACACATTTGGGCAGAAAGTTTTGGCTTCTTTTCTATCGAATGGAGAGCTGGGAACAAAGGGAATCAACAAAGGCGAAGCAATTTAATCAGCTTGCCACCGAGTGCGAGAGCGAATGAGAAAGCGAGTACAGAAGAGGGGTGCGGGCGACGGTGGCTGCTACTGCTGCTGCCAATGATGTTGTCAAATGGCTGCCCCTCCCGTTAATCCACCTCCAAGCGACTGCCAGCAGTTTGTGTTTAATGTGGCGCAAGCAAAAATATAACAAAAAACAAAAATTTGCCCAGCTACTTTTGCCTCATTGCCCGACGCTGACAGAATTTGTAATTTGTACCCGTAATATTGTTTAAATGTTGTTGAATTCTGATTCAATTAAAACGGATTTCAAGTACCAGGGTTACGCTTAATTAGCACTGCTTTACAATGCGGAACAGCTGTAATATCCGAAGGGGGGGAGGGACATTGATACAAAAACCCAAGTATTTTTAGTAGGATGAGACGGAAGGCGCGTGCAGCACTCAATTAACAAGAGTTTTTTACTGTGGCAGTAATAAGAGCAGCCATGCAGCTTACACTGCAAAAACACACATTAGTTAGTTTATTAAAATATTTCATTGATTTAAGGATTCGGCAATTTCAGACCAATTAAAATGTAAAAAGTAATTTTAACAAAGCTATAACATACTTTAAGGCAGCGCAAACAATTGAAGCTAGTCGCAGAGCCTGTTGTGTAGGTGGCGCTAGCGCGCAATTAAAACAATATAACATTAACATAGCTGGTTTGAGTCTTGGATAGTTCAACAGAATATAAAATGAGTACAAAAGGTGGCGCTTTAATATCATAATCATAAGTAAGGCATTTACTGATAGATACAAAAGTTAACTATAAGCTCAGAAAAAAGACACTTTCAACATGAAAATTATACAAGATTGAGTTTCATGATTGAAATTCATTCAATAGTCATTTTAAGCCAGTTTTTCAATGCTTCTCGCTGTTGATGGCCAATCTATTCAAGCGCACTTTGCTTAAAACAACGATAACGATAATGATGTTGATGATGATGACCGCAAAGATAATCATTGTAACAAATGATGCTGATGATGGCAGCTGAAGTTGAAGGATGCGTGCGCCATAATAAGCCACAGTCACAGCTACAATTACATGTGTGTGTGTGTGTGTGTGTATCTGTGTGTCCTTGTGGATGCTGCATGCGAAATGCCTGCAGGGCCTGCCAATGCAGCTATATGGCAGAAGGAGGGGGAGAGAGAGAGAGAGAGAGGAGAAGAAAGAAAGAGTTCGGGTGAGGACTGCAACTGAGCGCTGACTGTGCCCCGCCTGGGTACACTTGACGCAATCTTAATAACCATGAAGCAGCGTGGCTAATTAGCACAAAAAGCTTGGCAATAACCATGCTCAATGAGGTACACAGGGCAACCAACCACCAACAACAACAACAACAACAACGGCAACAGCGACAACAACAACGGCAACAACTGGGAAGACTGAACAACAATGCCCCAGCGAGGGCGTGCAACACGCGTCGTATGCTCAACAAGGCTCTGCCAGCAAGAAGGGAAGGTGGAAGGTGGGTGGGGAGAGTAGAAGATGAGAGGGAGAGTGTGCGAGCAATCTGCTACACTTGAGCAACCAACGATCTCTCTCTCTCTCCCTCTATCTCTCTCTGTCTCTTTTTCTCGGTCCCCCCGATTCGTTTTTGTGCACACTGCGTGTTGATTTTTGGTTCTGGTTTCGGTTTACATATCAAAACAATTAGCTTTCTATATACCCTGGACGTATTTAGAAAAAAGGTAGAATAGAATAATATAAAGTTGTGAAAGTTCACAAATATTCTTGATCGGAAATTCGGTTTCTTTCTTTAGATTTTTAACAAATTTAATTTAACATTTAAAAGTAACCAGAAACTTAACTTTAATAACCTTAACGATATATTTTTGAGATCTCATTTAGAACACCCAAAAGTATTAGAGCCTTTTAAGAGATTTCGTCAAGTAAAAATGTTATTAAGCTGCCTTCGGAAAAATGAAATTAATTACTGGGTATTCTTTAGCTCATCTCAAGTTTAGCGTTGTTACTTGCTTTTTGCCAGCATTGCTACAGAGTGCCAGAAAGTGGAAGGTAGGTGGAGTCGGGTGGCGGGGGTTAGCTTCTTGAAATGCATTTTGTGCGTGGTGCTGTGTTGCCCTCAAGGCCGCGCGGTGCTGTGCTGTGCTGTGCCGCTGACGAATTGTGCAGGTCGTCAGAGAACTCAACATTTGTTTTGCACAATCAGCCGCAAGTTGCTTAGCCCCCTCCCACCACCACTGTGCGGCCCTTGGCAGCGCACTCAAATTGTTGCTCAATTGTTTACGTGATGTTTTGCCTAAATTAGAAACAGTGCCAATCTCGAAAAAAAAGCCAGGTCCAGTTCGACGATGTTGCGTATACGTCAAGCTGCTCTTTTATTTTTTACTAGAACAGAACTAGAAACAAGTGTAACTTTTGTCTCTTACCCCAAGCAAAGTGTTCAGGTTTGGTTTAGCCTTCGTTGTACAGGTTGTCCTGGCCTCAAGCGTTTTGTGGACTTCCTTTCGCCCATTAATTGGCTCGTATATTGCCAATTAAGTTGTTTGTGGAAAAACGGAAAATTAATTTTGATTTGGATTTGGATTTGCTTCAGTTTTAGATTCCGATTCCGAATCCGATTCGAATTCCGTTTGACTGCAATGCCAAGGGGTCGGTCGATGTTGTTTCTTTTTGTTGTTTTTGTTTTGTTGTGCTGTTGAGCGGGGTCGAGATGCGGTAATTGAAAACTGGGCCCATTCCGCAGGCAGAGCCATAAATTTTCAGTTTCAGCAACGCAGCAACTCTCAACGCTAATGGTAATGGCTGATTGGAAACTCGTTTCCAGCATTAACATAATCGCTTTAAAATTGAAACTGAAACTAAAATGCAGTTAACAACAACAGCAACAACAACAACAACGTCAAAAAGAGCCACAACATTGCTCACATTTGTTAAACGATAGCGGACTATTATAAGTATTAGTATAAGTATCAGCTTCTTTTTTGTGGTTTTGCTTATTGAAAACAAACTCAAAATGCGAGCATCAAGCTCGACAAATGTACGAGGCATACTTGAGAAGTTTTAAGATGTTTTAAAATAGATACAATGAAATAATTAAAATCTTAGCAACTTCTCTTCAGTCACTTCATTACGCTTTAATCCATCCTCGTATAGATATGTATATTTGGGTTTTGCATTCTCGACGGTGGCACTGCTTGTTGTATTGTAGTATTTATATTAACATATCAACATTTGTTAAATGACGCTTGACTATTTGTGTGACAATGCGATATTAATTCAATTCGAGGGACCACTCGCTGGCTGCTCAGTGGTTCGGTGGCTCAGTGGTTCGGTGGCTCGGTGGCTGACTGCCTCCGTATTTGGCCAACTAATATATTTAAATAACTCAATTAAGCATAAAACGCAACTGGTGGGCAACTGGCAACTCCGAAGCCATGTGGAATTCCCAATGAAATGCCATGATATATGGCTAAATAACAATAACTGTCAACCAACATTTTTAATTAGCAGCCCCAAGCGCCCAATCGAATAAAAAATATATATGTGTGTATATACGCAACATAAGCAACCAATATAAATAACTAATAAATAAACAAACTGAAGATGTCTGCGCTGGGAGAGGCCATTCCGACCTTAGAGGCCTCAAGGTGTGCCCAAAAAAAAAAAAAAACAAAAACCAAAAAACACAAATGACGAAAGCTTATCAAATTATATAGCACATTGATAAAAACAGAATGAATGAGGGTCATATGGTATAGATATCAAAATGAAACTTAGAGTAAAGAAAATTATTCCATCTTTTGAGTATAAACTTTAATTCAGCCAGCAGAGCATTAGCTAGTTGTGCATGCTCTAAGCCTAATTTCTTTAGATATGCTAACGATTATGGCTTAAGGTAATCGTCAGCTTTATAACATTTCGAGCAGATTTTTAAAAAATTGCTTATTAATATGAAATAAATGCCTTTGGCCACCAACGAAACACAATAAATTCAACTAAAAGTTTTGTGGTATTTACATCTAATGAATATGCAAAAGAAAAACGAAAACTATATCTATCTATATTTCAATATCTGTATCTTATACATGTACACATTTATGTGTGGGCTCGTTAATATAAACGTTTGCGCATATACTTACATATATATGTATATATATTGTGTATTGGGTCTGGGTCTGGGATGGCAAAGTGGGCACAAAATGAGCGTAGCTGTTGAAATAAAAACATTTGGCAATTTATTGGATTTCAGCTTATTAAGTTGTATGCATTTCATTACCTTCTCGCATCTCGAATCTGAAAAGCACTCGGGGGCAGTCTTATACGACCGAGATAGCGGGTTGGAACAACCAATAATAGATTTTGTTGCTTTGGTTTTTATGAATCAATTAGTTTGGTTTTTATGACTTAATTTTGAGATTTCGCTTATGGTTTTTTAACAGAGAATTTGAGTAATAGTGCAACAGTGCGAATGGATGACATTGAAGTAGCTAATTATGAGCTTATAAATGTGGAAGTAGAAAAAATAATTGTTATACTAAATCGCACCCTCCAAAAGATTAATAATATTTTTATAATATTTGTAAGATAAAGTTCGTTTGTGACGTATTTTCGTGAACAAGACTCCAAGACCTAATTGAAACTATCGAGGGAGATTTTGACTTGAATAAATTTCTATTCGCCTTAATTCCCACACACAGCGCCTGGCCACAACGCAAGAGTGCTGCGAGACATTTAAACAATTTTAAGTAAATAAATACTGAAGATGTTTGGTTTAATCAAGTTATTAACTCGTAAAATATCAACACATAGACCCCAAAAGATTAATTTATAAGTATTAATTGACATAGAAACATAACGAAACGAAGCTAAGAGAGACAGAAAAAAAGATATTAAAAAAATAAAATGAAAACAAATCGACAGCAAATAAATATATGCGATACAGAGATATTAAGACATGAATAATTAATATCACTGATGAAAACTTAATGAAGAAATAGAAACACACAAACAGAGACAGTTAGACCGATGGACAGACAATGAAATAATAAATAAATAAAGAGCGGAATCTCCAAGCACAACTTGAAATGTATTTGTCATAGTTTCGACAACGACGCCAAATGTTAAAAACCAGAGGCCCCCTCAAAACTAGCCAGACGATATCGCTTAGACTTGGACTCGAGGGTAGACCACACACAACCACGGGAATCTAAGCAGCAGATGAGCAAGGTTTTGGATTTTCATCATCATTGCATTGATGTTTTTGTTTAGTCAATTAATTTATTATTGCCAACTTGGAAATTTATCGATCTTAAAAGCCAAACCAAAAGCAACAACAAAAAAATGCAACAGCAATTTGTAGATCATAAAATTGGTTGACTGCCGCCGCGGTCGCTTACACAGCCAAGACAAGAACCTAGTGCCCGTAACTTATACAAATTTGACATTTTTACAGCTGGCAAGGCGATATGCTACTACTACATACATTCGAATGAATGATTGGGATGGACAAGGAGTCATTGATCAGCCGCTAACAATTTCAAGCCATTAAAAGCGCAGAAAAACTGTTGCCTCTAATCAGACAGGCCAAATAACAACTTAATTAAAGGCCTTAAAAGCCAACGTTGTCTCTCTCTCTCCCGTCTTCTGCTTCTTTGTGTGTGTGTGGGGTGCACCAAAAAAAGCATTTCCAATTTACACTTTGCTGCTAATTTGCGTTGACGCTTTTAGAACCGCCCGGGGCGCTACACACAACTTGAGCTCATCATCTCTACCCCTTCCCACTGCATCCTTCTACATTGCTGCATTCCGCAATGTTGTCCTCGCCATGTCCAAGTGTCTGCCTGTCTATATGTCTCTCTCTCTCTCTCTCTCTCTTTCTCTGTCTCTCCGTCTCTCCATCTGTCTGTCTGTCTGTGTGTGTTTTATTATTATGATGCATGCGGCGACGTCGACGTCTCATAGCCATTGACATGTACCTTGTGCTCGTGCCCCATCCTTGGCTTGATGTTGTTGCTCTGTTGTCGCTCTGTTGTTGTCATTCAGCGTCATCGTCAGCGTTGAAATTGTTCATTTCGAAAATGCCTCAATAACAATAACAATTGTCGTAAAACTGCACAGGATACTCAGCCAAACAGAGCACACACACACACACACACACATATACGCAGAGACAATGCTGTGTGTGTGTGTGTGTGTCTGAGATTGTGTGTGATTATCTATAAAAGGATTTTGAGCAGATTAATTGCGCGTGATTGAAGCGCCCTACTTCTTTCTGCTGCTTGCACAGTGGCACCAACTATATTTTAATTGGTCTGTTTGCACAGAAGCTAATTGATTTCATCATCATAAGGCAACATAACAACAAATTTAACTTAAAGATTTTAACATAAAATTGTGTTCATAAATTTCTTCATAAAAGGAAAAGTTATATTTTTCCGTGGCTTACGACTTCAATTAAGAGTTTGTTTTTTATATCACAGCACAACTTCCGCTAATTTTACATGCCCTGGCCAATTTGGCAACCACTGTGCTCCCTCTCTCCCCTTGCCCTTCTCTTTTGTTGTCCACATACATATAAACTCGCTTTGTATTTGCCATATAAGTTTTTTGTCTGGGGGCTGTGAGAGGGGAGACTCTCTCTCTCTCTCTCTCTCTCTCTCTCTCTCTGTGAGCACGGCAGTAATATGAGGAGTAATAAAATTTGAATTTATGACGAGATTCCATTAAAGCTTCTTCACCACACACTCATCACATGCCAAAAGGGGGTGGTGTATTGAGGGGTAGTGTAGGGGGGGGAGTACACAATATTTGCCTTTACTGCCTGCACAGTGCGAGATAAACAACTCGCAACAGAGAGAAAGAGAGAGAGAGAAAGCAAAAAGAAATAACAACTAAAAAAAAAAAATGCTTAAATTGAAACGCAGAAGCAAAAACAATCAAATGCAAAGATGAAGCTAAAGAAGAAGCTGCTGTTTTCTCGTAATAATGTGATTTGATGCGGCAGCCAATGGCTACCATACCCCTCCTCCACCTACTTCCTACAACATTTGCACGGCAGCAGCTGGACAACAACTTTGTCTGGCTTCGAGTCGGGCAAGTTGCCAGATACATATACTTACTTATTAACTACACACATTCAATAACTGTCCCAATGATCAGCCGAGAGAGCGAAAAAGGTAAGGAGCAGGGCAGTATGGTGGGACGAGGGGTAGCTACGCTTATACGACTTCGATTTCATTACGCGTAAACGAATTGAAATGAATTTTTATTGCGCAACAACGCAAAACGAGCAAAATACGAACATCAATTTCAATGCTGTTGTTGTTGTTGCTGATGTTGCTCTTATCTTTTGTTTAATGTAAAAACTTTGTTAAATTAAGCTGCGAAATTAGTCGTCGATTAATAATATTGCACGTTTCGATTAAGTTTTTTGTTTTGTTTAATACAATTAGCATGCGCTAATTAAATAATCACAATCATAAATGCCAACAGCTTTCAGATAGCTGTGTTGGGTTTTGAGTTTTTCGAACTCCCACGCTGCGATAAGGATGTAGTATAGATGGCTCCCACGCTGCAGCTACAGATACCAAGTAATTGTCATTAAACATTGTGTGGTTTGCCGCAATGCTTTCCAGGAATTCACTCTTGGCTTGCAACAAAAAGTCAACAACCAATTTGACTTGTGCCTCCTTTCGTGGCGTTCCCATCAGCGCAAGAAAAAACATAGAGAAAATACATAAATATACACTGATGACTCTGGCTGGCAAACAATAACAACAAATTGTTAAACAACAAAATATAAATCTTAATTGAATTGTGATACCAAAATGTTGACTGACTGACAGACAGATAGATAGAACAAGAAGAGAACAACATCGGAATCCCATGCTCTTCAGGTGGAGCACACATATGTTTTTTATTTTGTATTTTGCTTTGTGCTTTGTTTTGAAAGTGGGTGTGTTCCCCAATAGCGCATTCTTTACAACGTATCTGTATCTATATATATGTATTTATCATATATGTATGTGCTATCTGACATTTTATTGATGCTTGCATTTGAAGTTTTATGACCAAGTACACATGTCTTTATTAATAACTATTATTGCTTAAGCACACAACTCGATTGTTTTTCGTTAAAAAAAATAAAGGCAAAAACAATGTATCATGACGTATTATTGGCGTTGTCGTATTTGTGACAGACCAGTGAGAAAGTATAATATTTAGTTTTAGCAATCATTTACATACAATAAATATTATAAAAGTATTAAAGCAGTATTAAATCAGATGTGTGATTGGATTACGAACAAAAGATACCAACTGGATCGGATGAATGTAGCTGTCTTTTGGGATGTCCATCAATTAAATTCAGCTAATATTCGAAGAAAAAGTCAAACCTTGCATGGAAAATCGACTTACAACTATTGCAAAACACATCCATGCAAGACAAAAAGTTAAAAGAATATGTCAAATCTATCGTTTGCAATGCAAAACTGCAAAACAAACAACGAGAATAGCCTATGGCTTATGCTTATGAAATAGTTCAATTTTGAGTGCCCTCAAGCCTTAAGGACTTGGCCCTTACTTTGATAACAAAACTAAATAGGGCACACTGAATAAAGGCAAACAATAGTTATGAGAGGTAGAACGAAGAACCTTTTGAACCTGGAAGGCGAGATAACAATGAATGCAACGTACACAGATTTGGATTTAAATTAAGCTAAATCCGCTCAAGCGCATAGATTGAAAATTGCTTGCGAGTGTGTGTGTGTGTGTGTGTGCAACTAATAGACAACAAAAAGGTACAACCAAGATACAGATACACTAGCAGATACAGATACAGCTACAGTTGATCATGATCAAAATGAGAAGCGCTTACTTAAGTGCAACACACAGTTCAACAATGTTTTTGCGAAGTACCTACAAAACTGCAACACAGATCAACGAACAACAAGTGTGCCTTAAGGGGCGGCTGCTGCTGCAGGGAACTGTAACATCATAAAGTAGGCTAAAACCCACTTGGATGCTTAATTTGCATAAAAACTTAAGGAACACTCTTTGCTTGCAACGCTTGTAGTCTCTTGCGTGAATGAGCGACGGGCAGCTGCGGATCACAGACGCGCGCACGCCAGGCGCAACTTCCTGGAAAAGGACCGCCAAAGTTGTTGCCGCTGTTTCTTGCTGCTTGTTGTACCTGCCGCGTGTGAAAAAAAAGTCGACAGACCTGGGCAGAGCAGGGCCCGGGCCCAGAGCGGTACCAGTTTTAAAGCCGACTTTGAGTTTTGTACCAAGTGCAATCGATACTTTTGCCTAGCAGTTGATACATAAGAGATAAAAAAAAAAACTTCAGCTCTCCGAACTCGTTCTGTTATATGTCATTGGCTAAACGGAGGCAGGCTCCTTAACTCATTAAATCTAATATCTTGCTTATCTTTATGTATCACAATCTTCAGTTCAGTTGAGCAACATTGTCAACTTTGGCTGCTAGCCATTTTTATGAATGAAGAAGCAGCCCGAAATAAGAAAAATCAACAACAAGCGAACGAAGATCTAAGCAGCGGCGATTAATGCTAAGAGATAACCAAGGGCTTGATTTTGAAAGAGAAAGAGAGAGAGAGAGAGAGAGATAGAGAGGTAGCGTGTTTTACAGCGTGTGTGTTCGCCTATCAATCTCGACTCGAAATCTCTTTCAGCCAAGTTAATCATTGGAAAATCACTTCCTGCTCAACATTTTGGCAGTTGCAGTTGTATTTCACATATGCGCGGAGATTAGTGCAAAATTCCATTTTTAAAGCATCTTTCAAGTGCTGCCAAGCGCAAAACAGAATACATACTTATACATATATGAATCTTGTAGATACAAATGTATATTTCCTGGACAACCAACCACCTAGAACAACAACCACGCTCAAAGTGCTTAGACAAATTTGCATAGGAATTAAGAAGAGTTTTCTCCCCAAGAAACAATTGAATGCTACGTTTCGGTTGGCCACTTGACAGCTGTCAAAAGGGCAGGCAAATATTTTGTCAGCCTTGCATCTAGACGGGCGGGGGGAAATGAGAACTGAGTAAGAAAGGGATGCCTAATTAAGCAATTTAACCCAAAATGTTGTTTTAAAAAATTCCCGAAAAAACCAAAGTGTATTTTCCTATGTCTACTTAGATTCTTTTTCGGGTATGTTTGTTTTTGTGTCAATTTGAGAAACTCACGAGCGCGCGCGCCACATCACATCTTAACCCTATTCTAGGGTTAGGGTTAGGGTTTCAGTTTTGGCCCAGGTAAAGCAGGCTAAAAAAAAAAGGTTAAGAATGCATTTCAGGGCCTTTGTTTGCATTGCGCGCTGCACGCGTTCATAAAATGCATCAGCGACAAATCAATCGCCAAGGTCTGAGTTCGGTTCGAGGCGGCAAAACGCTAAAATCTTTAGCTTTGTTTGCTCACATTCATGGGAATATGGGCAGCAAGTGCCGACGCCAGACCCAAGTCTCAATCTCAAGTTCCATGTCCCATTGAATAATCCCATTCGATCGGCAGGCAGAGCCCAATCCACTTGCCACCAACATTCACACACACACACACACACAGCACAAAACGCTTGCTGCGCACTTTACGATATTTGATTTCCTCATTTACGGATTTAATTTTCTTTCAAATTCACCGATGCAGCTCTCAGTGTGCTCTCTTACCCCGTTCCTGCTACCAACTCTATTTGCAGCATGTTGCACTTGCATCCGACTTTGTCTAGTACACTGTCTCTTTCTATCTCATTTTGTTTGCCAAGTTTTGGATGTTTTGTCGCCTGGTTGGTTTGGTTTGCTGCTTGGCTGCTGACCCTGGGAGCGGTATGAGCTATAATTAAGTTGTTTTCCAGTTGAATTTTTTCATGGTTATAAAGTATAGATGGTTAAGTTACATTGTCCCTGAAAATTCTCAACAGAACTTACACTTAAAACTCTTTACTTGTGAAGTTATGCAAATAATATTGAGGGATCGCTTCTTATCACTGCAGATGAGGAGACCAAAAACCTTAAAGCTTAACATCTCTCATGTCTTTATCAAGTTGACTTCAAAGCAACTTATCTTTTCACCAAATGATCTTTTGCTTAAGTTTTTGACCCCACACAAAAATCAAGTATCAAAATACGAATTTTTCTAACCTTTCCCAACAAATCTCGCAATCTGATTAATTAACGTTCATCGTTTGGGTTACCCCGTTCAATTCCCTGCATCTCTCTCCCATTGATACAAACTCAGCACGCAGCAGGAGATCGCTTGCCCGCCTTCACCTTCTTCCCTTGGAAGGTTTTCTCATATGCATAACCTCAATTTGTCGCTACATGTCACACCAGTAAAAAAAAAAAAACACGAAGAAGACAACGATTCCGTTTCGCTTTAGGCGCCACCAGCTGCTCAACACCCCAGCCCCGTAACCCTGCCCCGCACCCTATACCACTTACCTTTACCCTGGCCATGTAAACGTCCCGTTGATGACATCTTTGGCACTGGCTGCCGCCTGGCGTTTCATTTAATTGAGTTCACAGCCCAAAAACAATAACAATAAAAAATTAATTCAAACAACAAAACCTGCGATCAACAACAACAGCAACAACAACATTAACAATGAAATGTGGAACCTTTTAACCTTTTTCCGTGTCGCAGTGCCCAGGTTCGGAGTTTTCGTTTTTTGTACTTTGGGCATCGGCTTTTAATAGCCAAAGACCGCAGAGGCCACTCCTTGATCGTTTCTTTTACAGTTGTTGTTGCTGTTGTTGGCGCTAGGCCGACGCCAACAGCAGCTGCCGGTTTTATTTTTGGGTTGTCAATTCAATTAAAGGCTACGAACGCACACGAAATTCAAGAAACCGAAACCGAAATCGTAGACGAAGGCGAAGATCGTCTCAATTAGAACCTCTTAGGAGCGTGCGCTCAATAATCAAATTAAGAACAATTTTCTAAAAACCAAAAATAAAAACTCGAAACGTTACAATATTAGCCCAAACATTTCATGTTGTTGGCATTCTTGTGGCCGGCCAGTCGAACTGTCGATCGGTTGGTCGTCATAGTCTTGGTCTTGTGGTCTTAATGAAGCCAATCAACATCAACGCCCGCTGACTTGTTGATCTTTTGTCCATTTCAGGCGATGCAATTAATGCATTTGTAGATTTATTAATACGGGGCTGCACTTCGTCGCTGATTGTTGATCGTTGAACGCTGATCGCACGATGAAGATATTTCCTTTCTCACACTTTCCACCAAAAAAAAAACTAATAAAGTGAACTGATGGCGAAACAGAGATGGAGAAAAAGCGGCATGAAAAAGCATTCAGCACACAAAACATGACACGATGACAAGCAAAAAGAAGCGCCAGGGCAGGCTCCAAGATCAGTGATCAAGCCAAGGCATTAAAACTCAGTCAGTTCAGATCGTTCAGTTCTGTTCTTTCATCTGTTTCTTTCTTTTTTTTTGGTCGGTTCGGTTCAGTTGACCAATGAACAGGTAAAAGGGGAAAAGATAGAGAGAAAGAGAGAGAGAGAGAGAGAGAGAGAGAGAGGGCAGGGTCAAGGGAAACGATCGTGTGATCAGTTGTGAGATCGTGTGGAGTTAATGCGAGTATTAAAACCTTTTAATAAAAATCTTTAATGAATCAATGAAGTCTGAATGAAGCAGCGTCTCCAAGATCGCTTGGCACAATGTAGCTGGGTGTAGATGGTAGGCGCTGATTAGACGCTTTAATCGATTTAAGCCACAATCATTTTTGTGTTTCTTTCCCCCTCTCAGCAAATCCCAAATGGAATGCGGGAGCCTCCGAACCAAACTGAAACTTTACTTAGTTGTTGTTGTTGGCGTCAGCGCTTATCAAAAGGCATTCTTTTGAATAAAAATTAAATGAATTAAATTAAAGGGCGAGTGGAGGATCACAGCCAGCACAAGCAACTAAAGAGCTGCAATAAAATTGTTTTTAATCTTATCTTGACCAAAAGTGGACAGCGCCAGAGAGCCTTTTAGGACCTCTCTCTCTCTCTCTCTCTCTCTCGCTATCTTTCTATAAAACCCACTAAATATGCTCGACTTATGGCGCGTTATTCGCTGGCTCGTAGCAGCTGCTGAAAACTGTTCCGCGTTGCATATTCAGAAAGTTACCCAAGAACGTTTTCATATCAGTATAAGTCGCAGCCATTTAGTTGTTATACCCTGTATTCATTAATAAGTGTATTAAAGGTTTAATGAAATAAAATGGCATTTGTATGAATGGAGATGTTATGGGAAACCTTTTCGGCTTGATCCTTTCCAAATAATTTTGTCCAGCTATGCCTGTTAGCACTGTGTTCACAGGGTATCATCTCCATTCTCCACTCCCCTTATTCCTACTAGTTAAGACACATTTGCTAGAGTTTTGTGTCTTTTGTGGCATATGCGGCGCCGGAACTTGAACACGAAACGGAAGCATTAAAGCACTTGACGAGCAGCTGGCAATTTGCGATTAGACCATCATTGGGATCGATGGATGGGTATAAGTATAGATGCATAGGTGGTATAGGTCCATTTATCTAGTCTGGGCGACGACAGCTCAAAGAATGCCAAACACAACGGGCAGTCGGCATGGGTACTGTAACTGGTTCTGGTTCAGGTTCGATGGTGCTGGGTGGTCGCCCCTGTCGGTGTGTTTGTTGCACTGCTGTGCGGTTGGTCCTACATCTAGAAAAAAGAGAGAGAGAGAGAGAGAGAGAGACCCATATGTTGATGATGAGTTCTCTTGCTCTGAATCTTTAGCTACTGACACACGCGGCATGCGGTCGTCAAAGAAGTGCTGGTCAAATTGCAGAAGCAGCAGCAACAGCAGCAGAGACAACAGCATCGACAGCGGTAGCAAATGAAGTGATAAAGCTGCGCACGCCAGGGGATCCCATGCATTCATCGTCGTCGTCGTCGTTGTCGTTGTGTCGTCTTGTGCGACATTCCCACCGTAGACCTTCGATAAGGTCGTATTAAATGCAGCATCATGTTGCGGCATTTGAATAAAAATTGTGTCATGTCAACCCAGCAGCAGCAGCAGCAGCAGTAACATCCACTGTTTGTTGCCTTATCACAGTCTCTTTTAGACAATTGTGGTTCAGCGTTTTAGGTGGGCCCAAACAATATCAAAAAACAAAAATTCAGCTGCAATTTGCAACGCTATCTTCTTCTTCTTCTGCTTCTTCGTTTTGGCTTTAACTTTAAAATGTGTAAACCATGTTAGTTACGCTTCAACAATAATGAAGACATTATTAACTTGTATTTTGGTTGAACTGTGAGCCAGCTCCGAGCCCTATTTATTGTTGTTGTTGTTGCTGTTGTTGCTTCCTGCCGCAGCTGACAGGCATTTTACTTTCCTTTTAGCTACTTTCACACACACACATATCATATACTCAGTTTTGTGGCCCATTCTTTGGCTGTCAGTAGAGAGGCCTCTGCCTGCGGTCCTGTCTTCTCCTTCTTCTTCTTCTTCGTCTACATCTGCAACGTGTGCGATAAACAGTTAGTTCCTTTGTCGGTGATTTGTGTCGGCACATCCTTTTTTGTTGCCTACGACTCGTAGGACTCCTACTTCTACTGCTACTCCTACTTCAATGAGGGTGGCCTATCTCTCTCAATGCCAAAATGCAACAATTAATGTTTTTTAAACGATTTGCACCACAAGTGGCATTTAGGAATCGCTTCTCATGCAACATCTTTTGTCTTCCTTATCATCTAGCCATAACCTCACCCAATGAGCTTCATTATTGATGCGTTCTTTTCTTTTCTTTCTTATTATTATATTTGCATATCGTAGAGCCCATTAACCCAACAGATGCTGTTGTCGGCTGTTGTTGTTGGCGTTTTACCACATGGCCCTCTTGCCTCAAACTCTACTCTATTTCAATGTCAATTTTCATTTAAATTTCGTATGCCTGGATTTTTGTTATCTAGAGATGAGAGAGTAAAATGGTCGGTCGCGTTGTCTGGCAATTGATTACGGCAGCTAATGGCGCGTGTGTCTGCCTCAATGTCTGCAATTTTCGTGCGGCTCCACACCACTTACAATCAGCATCATTATTGATGGCAACAAACATCAAATGTGGGGTCGGTTGTTGCTGTGGCCCAGAAACCAGATATGAACAAAATTAACATTATGACTACGAAATGTGCAGATTTTCTTTGTACAGCTGAAAACGATGATGCGATGCAATGAAGTGATGAAAAGTACACGCTCGATTAAGTTGAATTTAAGGAAAGAAGAAATGCAAAGTAATCGAAAGACTGAGTTATTGAAAGAATAAATAAAGTATCTAGAAACCTAGCACCTGCAACAATGCTCTCCAGTTCTTCATGATAACATGACAAAAAGCTTGTTTGACTCTAGAAAGTTAAATTTCATAACAACTTTTTGATCTAATTGAAATTTGATTGAATTTATTCATCAGCAATATGATAGTTGCTCCCAAGAAAACCTTTCGATCATCGTCCGAAATCCATTAGATGAATCAAAAGCGGTTTCTCAGCAAAAATAATAATAACAATAACGGAATGTCGCTATAGAATGTGGAACCCTCGTTAAAAATGAATGAAAGCTTATTAAAAATATTTCTTTATTATTGCAGAAAAAAAAATCTACCAGTAAAAAAGTCAAAATTTGGAAGCATAAAAAAACAGCTTCGACAAAAAAGTAACACCAACAAAAAACAGGCGTACAAATGTTAAACATTTGCCACGATGCCATGACGAGAGTTGACTGCAAAGCCAAAACCAAAAGCTTCTGAAATACTGAATCGATCCAAACTGCGGCGACTGGCGAATGACGACTGACAGTCAGTCAATGGGATCCAATCCGTTGATGATGATAATGACAATGACACTGACGAACACGAATGAATCGGGAGCCTCAAATATCAGGCTTTGAATCTGTGCACAGGGATCTGCAATGCAAAACTACGAGAAATGCCACAGCAAAAATCCTTAACGAAAGAAATAAATCTCGGAAAGCGTTCTAGTTTTTGCTCGCTTGCGAGCTGGGCTGTCTCCGGAGAATTGCACGCTTCTCTCAAAACCCTAAAAACTAAGTATGCGCAGTTCCTGTGTTGGCAACAGCACAAAAAACTATGCCCAGTATATAACGTCTGTCAACAAAATGCGTACACAAAAATGCTTGCTGCAACATTTTTTGCGACCAGCAATCAGATTTTTTTGCTGTCTGCATTTAATGCTTTTTTTTCATTCTTTGTATTTTTTTTCAGTTTTTGATGGCTCTGCAAACTGTCACAAGAAGAAAGATTTTTTGGACTTTTGTGCAGCGTTTTTTTGTTGCTGTTGTTGTTGTTGTTTGTGGCAATCGCATATTTAAAATTATGGCCGCAACCATAGTTGAAGAAGACACGGTGCGGACTTGCTGGGTTGGTCTTGAACTTGGACTGTGTCTTAGCCATGGCCATTTAAAACGTTTTCGAAATTAATATTGGAAGCAAAAACTGTGAAATGCTGTGAAAAGAACGCAAAGCGAATCCCAACTGAAAGTCGTCGGCTACAAAAGTCATTTTTGCTAAATCTCACACACAAAAAACCACAGAGATGATCATCATTGATGATGCTCATCATCGTTAAGATAATAAAGATGATGATGATAATGATGATGGTTTCGCGAGACAAGCGAATGACGAATAGCCCATTGGCCTTTGGAACGAATGTGAAATTTACGGAATCCTCGACTCGTTCGTTCACAATTCTGCAAGACGACAATTAAGCACGAAGCAACCCAAAAAACACAAAAAAAAAAAAAAAAAAAATCAAAAAACGGCCAAGGAAGAATTCTCCGCAAACGAGACGAAGGCATACAAAAAAAAAAAAAACTCCCACGGGCCACCCAGTGCTACAATTTTTACTCTTCCCAACACTTTCCCAGCCACACCTCACAACATTTGTGCCTCTAGCACTCAAAACTCTCCAAAGATCGTGGGCAAACTCAAATAGCAACAACACAAAACAAAGAGCCAAACACAAAGCAAAGACAAAAGATCGGACAAAAAATGAAAATAAAATAAAATGATCAACCGAAACTATAAAAATTCTGTAGCCAAATGTAACATTTTTATGTGCTTGTCCATCCGTCACAAATTATATAATTATCACCTGTGTATATATTGGATAGGCCGCTTATCGTTTGCTGTGAATCTGCCGCAGTCGATGTCGCTGTCGCTGTCGCCGTCGACGTAGCTGCTGCTCGAAAATTTTCAATTTGTGACGCTTTATGTCTTAATTTTGTTGTAGTGTATCTCCAAAATGGGTTGGACTAGGGAACAACAACAACTTCTGAGGTTCTACGTTATCTTTCCACGAAATGCCACCCAAAATGCTCATGTTTTTTATATGAGGCAATGGCATTTATAAGAGCGTAGAGAAAGTGACGCCGTAACTTTCATTCAAGGGAAAGCAACAACAACAAAAACATCTGCAAAACATTCAACCATTACAGTATCCAGCATTTACTTATCTAAAAGGGATTCGATTTGCGACTACAATAAAAAAGCCTGTGATGTGTGTTTGTTCTCAGGATTTTGGGATTTGTAAGTATGCATTCTAGACAATACCTTACAAATAGCTGATTAATTTTAAGAATACTCCATTCAAAGATAGCATCTCAACTTTTGTTCGAAAGTTCCAATTTAGCAGCATCAAAGTCTCAAGTTAGCAACTAACTAGCTAACTAATGACAAACTCTTTAGCATGGAACACGCCCTAGTCATTGCTCAATCTTTTTGTAGCCCATTCCGTTGAGCAGAGATCTTGAAGTGAGGCTTAACACAGTTTTCTGGTTGCCTGTCATATTTCGAACCTGTAGTTAGGCGTGCCATTACTCATCATCGCTTATTTTTTGTGCTATTGGCGCCATTTTGAAGGCAATTAATTTAAATATATTTCTGAGCGTTAATTGCACAATGACAAAGCTGTTGATGCTTGAATCGGTAGCCAACGGCAGTCACACCGCCCTCTCTCTCTCTCTCTCTCTCTTTATTTGTTTGCTGTTCAAATAACAGTTAAAGACAAGTTGTGGCTGCTGCCACCACTGACGCCTTGGCACGCTAAAAGCACACAAAAAACGGCTACTAGACATGGCCAAGTGCCGACTTAGTAGCAGCAAAGCCAAAAAGAAAAAAAAACATAATATCATAATATTAATATATTAAAAAGTTGAAAGTAGAGGTGAAGCTGAAATACTCTTTGTTGCTGTTTTCAGGAGAGATAGAACTTAAGAGACTATGAAAATTGTATAACATTTCTATTGATAAAATATTAACAAGTTTTGTACGAATTAAATTCGGAACTTACGATTTTTATTAAAAAGTTTCTCGTTTCAAATTGAAACTATACTTTTGTGTTTAAATTTTTAATTATATGTATATTCAAAAAGACTGGTCATATAAAATATTTTACTGGTTTTATTCCTACCCTTTAAGTTATCAGAAAAAGCCTTATAAACTTAAATTTAACCTTATGCGAAGCCTTAACGACTCTCAACAATAGAAAGTGTGTAAGACACAACCACAAAGACAAGTTACTTGATGTTGGCCAAAAGCCACTAAGAGTCTTGGAGTCTTGGCAGCAGAGACTGTTTGTCTATTTGTTTATGGCCTTAAGCTGCGCCGCCTGTCAATAAGTGTGGGAAAAGCCAACAAAGCTATAGTCGCGCCTCACGATCCCATCCCCAAGATTCCAAGCCAATCTCGCACACTCTAATGAATTAAGAGGGAAAGAGATAACAGAGAGCGTGAGAGAGTGAGAGAGCGAGAGAGAGAGAGAGAGATAGAGAGGGAAAGATAATGTAATAATAGACCACCCAAAAGGCATTGGACTTCCTGGAATTAGGACTATTGCTCGATATAGCCATGGCTAATTAATATGTGGCCGCTTTTTTGGCACAATTGTTGCGCCACCGTTGATCGTTGAGAAATTCCAGGAAGATCACACCGAAAACATGCACACAAATACAAATACAAATAATTAAGTTGTTGTTTTCGGGGTCATTATTTTTCACGGCTTTTGTCGGCACAAGTCAAACAACAACAAACACAACAACACGTTAGCAGCTGGACACTCTAAATTGATTATTGTATCCTTCAAGCGCATCGAATGTGGCGTTTACACCGATTTATTCTCTTCTTTTTTTTTTTTTGATCGAGCGTCCTTGTACGTGGTTGGCATTGTGTGGCCGCCCCTGATCAAAGGTCGGCCAGCTGAACTGGGCGTCTTCGTGTCGCGTCGAATGCTTGGCGCCAAAAAGAGTCAAAAGAAAAACAACTTGGAAACAACAATGGGCCAAGCGATTCGCACTCCATAAAGTGCATAGTTTAATGTGGGGCTACCTATCCCACCCATCCCACTTCCAAAAAAATAGAAGAAAAATTATTAAGTGCAGGAAATGCAGCCCACACACACACACACACACACAGAGAACGAGATCCCAAAAAGGTGGCGCCTAAGGCGTTGGCTCCCTTTTGTAGTCTGTAGTCTGACGCAATAATTAAGTCATTTAAATTATTAGATGACAACAACAACAACAACAACAACTAAACGAATTAAATACTACAAACACTTGGGAAAAGCCGCCTCAGCTCATTGATGACTTTTGACTATTTTTGGTTGTTGCTGTGTGTCTCGCCAAATCCTCGAGAGAGTTTGTTTGTTTGTTGTTATTGCTGTTGTTGTTGTATGTTGTTGTATGCTGTTGCCGCTCAGGTTTTTCACACGTTCGCGTTTTTTCCACCCGTTCATGACAGCGACAGCGACAGCAACAGCTACGGCGACAACTTGGCGGTCGGTCATAGATTGATTTTTCTTTTGTTTTTTGGGCATCACAGTTAATAAGTTTCCACATTTTATGCAAGTGTCGTTTAAATGTTTTCATTACGCGAGCATCTGGAAATTTTACACGCCTAAGTGGCATGCTGGAAAACTGAGACTGGGACTGGGACTAGCCTATGTACCATGTGACTCTGCTGACTACACGTGCCCAAAGAACTCCCTTGCGTTAGGCTATTCGCTGTAGTCAAGAATCCGGTTCCGGTGTGAGGTGCATTGACTTTTGCCAGACACTGTTGTTATCCCAACAATATTCGTCGCTTAAGTAGGACTCTTTACTAAGCCCTTGTTTGCTTTCACTTCTAACTTTCCCAACTCTTAGTTCTACTCCATCTCATCGCTGTCATCGTTATAATTCCATCATTTTCGGGCATCTCAAGTGACGACCTGAACTTGTATCGAATTCGTAGCTCTGAGATGGGCATAAGTCGCAACAATGAAGTTGGTTACAGTAGGCATAAGTAGTTAGCCTTGGCATCTAGTTACGGAGTGGGAAAGTGATGTTTACCAAACTAGGATAATTTTGATTTGCTAATAGGGAATGTTTATAGCTTTAAGACTAAATATATCCATTAGTGTTCATATTCTTTTATACTTAAAGTCAGAAGAATTTATTCACCTTTATTAACATAAGATATTCGGACGAGATCCTACATAATTTTTTTTCTTTAAATTTTTTTTACCTTCCCTCATCATACATATTTTCATCTAAATGGCATCTGTTGTCTTTTCAAACATTACATTTAAAGTTTAACTATTTCTTACTAGCTATTTGTGGCTAGTTACCAAATTTTCACAACCAACAAAATGGTTTCTCCGGCACTAACAACCACCATAGCCACGCTCTGCTGCTTCTTGCAGCGCCATATTCACATTTCACTTACCCCTCAAGCCTGCAATGGCTGCAGTTTGCTGCTGGTCGAGAGATTGCACTTCCGGAATCGACCGCCAGCGTTGCCACAGCTGATGATAATGCATTATGTATATATTATTTTTAATTGTTATTAGAAAAGTTGAAACCCAAAAGTAAAAAGAAAAGCCCTTTATCTGTGCAGACACAGCAGCAGCAGCATGAGATAAGGAGAAC
The DNA here is from genome assembly GCA_018901835.1 of Scaptomyza graminum. NCBI lineage: Eukaryota > Metazoa > Arthropoda > Insecta > Diptera > Drosophilidae > Scaptomyza > Scaptomyza graminum. The sequence goes on from JAEIFL010000002.1 coordinate 8,743,644, forward strand.
TTTAACACCTCTGTATTCACCTTTTAGCCTTTTTTTCTAACTCTCACCCTCGAGAAAAATGAAGCCAAGCATGCGAAGACAATTTCAACATTTTAAAGGCACTTAACGGCTCCAAAATACAAAACATCAAAAAACCCAACTAGCCAAAAATGAAAAAAAAAATGCGCGCTCATAATTTTATGAAACACACAAATTTCGCTGTGTGGCACGGGAAATATAAATTGTCTCGACAGGGCAGCAGCAGCGACAGAAGGGAGGGAGGGAGGTAGGGAAAGGTAACTAAAAGATAAAAAAAAATTCTACACTGTCATCAAAGCGTAACTAAACGCCCATTTTTCTCAGCTGCGAAGCCCAAGTTGAAAAACATGGAGCGAAGTCGGAGTTGGGTTTTTTTTTTTTTGTTTTTGAACTGCGTCCATTTTCGGTAGTTATTAGTGGCATATTTTGGCCTAAAGTGCGTGAACCATGTCGAAAAAGTGGCCAAGCAACAAAATTTATTGTCTAGAGCAGTAAAGTTAACAACAAAATGGACCTCCCCATGAGTCGGAGACGGAGCTAAAATCGAGACACGCAACATTCGGCGAGGCAGGCAACAGCACAAAATATTAACGCCTCGAGCAACTGCAACAACACTAACAACAACAGCAGTTGATCAGTGGTAACTGTTGTTTTGGTATAAGCAAAGCCAGATGAAGCTGAAAAAGAAGAAGAAGAAGCAGCAGCAGCAGCGATTCAAACCTCTTACCTTATTGGCCAAGTCGACCACCATCATCGACAAACGTCTTACTGAACGATAGAGGGAGAAGGAGATGTTGAATGGGAGCGGAGCGCTGGTGTTGGTGCTGATGATGATGGCGTTGATTATGGCTTATTTTCAAATCTCTTTTCATACCTCCTTTCTACTTCTTGGAAGTGGCCAAAAGCAAATTATGTAGAGTCATCAATGGCAGCAGCCACAAGAACTGCGAACAACAACAACAACAAAACCATCACAATCGGAATGGGAGCAAAAATAAAAAAGACTGCAGCTAAAATAAATTAGCTAAGCTAAGTCTTGGCCATGGCTAACAGTGGGTGTGTGTATCCACCACAGCATTTTGGCTGCAATTTGTAAGATTTTCCTGATTATTTTATTTTGCTTGATTATACATATATTGTTGATTGGATTAACTGAACAAACAATAGTTGAAAAATCAAACCAACTTACACTAAAGCAAAATCAATACATACTTGCAAGATCATTAGACAATAGATAAACCATCATGAAATCGTGCTGATCCCTAGAATAAGTCAAACAAAAACATTTACAACCCGCCAGCATAATAGCCTCATGTCATGCCCATTATATGGATTACATCCTCCCACTCCTCGGCAATCATGATCATCATCATCGTCAGCTGCTAGCTTCTATCGATCTATCGCTCCAACTGATCGCAAATCTTTGTCTGACAGATCTAAGCGTAAAATCGAGTGCAATAAAATAGTAAGCTATGCCAGCTCAGCAAGTGTCCAACTGAACAGTAACTCTGCAACAGAGTAAGAAACTCTTGGACGCGAGCTGCAAATGATTGCTGCAATGATCAGCGAATGCAGCGCAGTTGGAGAGGCAACTGTGGCAGCAGGATGAGGTGCAGTTCAAGCGGAACTAGCTGCATTTTTGCACGGCGCATTAACATTCAGGCAGCAACATTATGGGACTGCAACAGCAACCCGAAGTGTTGCAAATTTTTATTTGGAAGCAATTTTCACACCCTGTGCGACAAACAGGCAAACAGTCCAACAAGAGGACAACGGGCAGCCCCGTTGAACACTGTTAAAACTGTAAGCCCTGCAGGATATTCTGCTGCTGACAGGACACAGCGTAGCGAATGTTGCAAACTGTTGACAACTTCATGGAGCGATTGAATAGTTTTGAGATTTGAGTTGCAAATGATGCCAAATGATTGCAGACCATATGCATTTCGATTGTAGCTGATTAGGCAGGCAGGCAGTCCAGGTAAACGTGCCAAGTGCTACGTGCTACGTGCAACATGGTCACAGTACACGCCCACACTCCCACCGGAGAGGCAGAGAAGTCAACGTTTTTGTTGCGCTTACACAGCGATTATTTGCAATTATGAGCTGAGATTTAACAGCTGAAAAGTGACGCCTCTTACTTGGTACTAGCACTACCGTTACTCCCCCTCCAAAAAAAAAACATATTGAATTATAGCAAAAATTTCCCAAAACACTTTCGACTGGTCTTGACTTTGTGACTTGATTCACAATCACCTGCAAGAGTTGACCTTGACCAAAACATCAACAAAAACTGTTCAAGGACAATGCTGCTGTGTTTGTTTGACCTTCAGTGCCTTGTTCGAGCCTCAGGGGGTTTGTGGGCGCTCTTGTGTTGTGTTGTATTGTGTGTGGCTGTGCTTGTTGTGGCGTTGCTTTACGGTTTCACTTACTGCTGCTGCTGTGTTCATGACCTTAGAATAATTTGATGGATTAGTTCCCATTTTTAAACCAAAAAAAATCCAGTTAATTTCGCATTCGCTACGTCTTGTTGCGCGGCTGGGTCTGCGGCTAACCATATTGCATGGTTATACCAACAATTTATATAGCCTTCATTATGGCCAAATTAAAAACTCAGCTCATCACAGCCATTGCTCACCAACAACCAAATTGCGCGCCGTTAAACATTGCCAAGAGAAAGAGGGAGGGAGAGAAGAGTGAGGGATTTTTAGTATGGTATTGGGACTACCTACAGCGGTTTTTATGATTTGTTTACACGACTGCCCCGTGTGCAACAGCAGCTTGGGCAGTCTGAGTCTGAGACTCAATTCTCATCATTTGGATTTTCCCGCAGCAATAAAATTAATAAGAACGCGCTAATTTTGCAGCCCGTCCGGCCACGTCACACAGCCCATTCGTTCGTCCGGCTGTGTTGCCTAAGCAAATACTAAATACATAGTATGTAATTTGTAACTCACTCGTCTAACTCTTTTGCGAGCCCATTCTACCAGACTGTGCCAATATTTGCACAGGGTTCTTTCCCAAACGCCATTTTGTGTGTGCATGTGTGTGTGTGTGTGTGTTTGTGCCTCCCAGACGCGCTTAAATGACATTTCCCATAGCCTTAAGGAGATTCGAGCTGCAGCCGCCTTGAGCCCGCAAATAATGGCCCATTAATAGCTTGACATAATCTTTAAAAATACATTTAATTCATTGAAAATGCAATGACAGCGAAGCACAACAACAACAGCAGCATTGTAAATGCTAGAATGCAATGGCTATAGAGGAAATGGATAAGTCGAAAGGGGATCTTCACTCCATTCAGCTGCTCTGTAGGTGCAAGCGGGCGCGAGCATGCCCAAAATGCAGTCTTGACTGTCCAATTAGCAGCCAAAGCAGAAAAAAAAAACACGCAAAGAGCAAGCAAAAGGTAAAGCGATTCCATCTGTGTAAAGTGAGAGAGAGTGTGTGTGTGAAAAGAGCGTGATTCTTCTGCTTAGTACATAAGCAGCGAGAACTCCGAAAATAATATATTTACTCCGAATAGCAAAGTGAGTGGAAAATTTGCAGGGAAAAGTACAAATTGTACTAACATTGTATAATTATTTTAATGTCAATTAAAACTAAATAAGGCAATAAGCAATAATCAAATAATATCATAATTTTTAAATTAAATTGTGAAAAAAACTTCATAAATATATAATTATTGAAATTCACTTATTTTAACTGTCTCTAAATAAAAAGTATAAAGAATATCAATTTTTTTGTAAAATATTAAACTTAAGATCTTGTTGATCTGATAAGCGATGGATGTTATTATAGCTATTAAAATGGCTATTCAATAGTTCGTAGATAATAATTTGTAGCTATTGCCTTTATTTATGAAGAGCAATTTATTACACAATAACAATAAAAATAATAATATACCATTACAATGCAATCAACATCCCAAATACTCCAATACCCCAAAGCTGTCGATTCGCTAATTTACCGTTGTTGAAATTTGTGTGAATTGTGGAAAATAAGTGCAATTAAATGCAGTAAGCACACCCATAAATTACAAACTAAACTAAAATAAATTTCATCAATCTGGCAAATTGATCGCCTCGCTGTGATACCGAAAAATGCACTCGCAATAATTTTCAATATTTCCGCCATTTCCTATTGGACGCTAGCAGTCTATATACCATTCGTACACAATACTAATGCAGCTTTCTACCCACACACTCGCACACGACAGCTGCTCCAAGCGTTTGTCTTATATTGCATTTCGGTTTCAACGCTAGCTGCACTCTTCACACACACGCTGCGGCCGAGTAGACGACGACAAGAGCCGAATTGCTCCTCCTCCACGATCGTTGATCACACGACGGGGCAACACGCCAACAACGACAACAGCAAACAGCAGGCCCAGTTGGGAATGGATGCATGAAATATCTAGTGATATTTTCATTAGGGAACTACAATTATCTACAAATATTTTCTTAAAAAACGAATGTTTTGTATGTTTGAGTTGATTTTGTGGTTATAAAATACTTACTACGAGCTCCATCATTGAATCGTTTATGTTCAGTGTTTGTACAGAAAAGTTTTAAGTATCAATGATAGTCTGCTAAGCAATTTTATTTTGTACTTATGTTCATTGTGTTCGATCCGTTTAGAAAAGTAAGTTGCTTGTCTCTTCTCATGAGCAAATATTTCCTGCTGGGTTTCCAACTATTATACATTGAGCACACGAAGCAAGCATTCGGCAATTCGTGTGACGACAACGACGACGACGGCGACGACGTCGACTGCGAAGACTGTCATGTCGAGGCTCGAGCCTATTATTTGGAGTCTCTGGTTGGTTGTCTTCGATCTGTTTGTTGGCTGTGTGACTCTCGTCCGTCAGTCGCTCATTCGCCTCTCGTATTCGCTGTCGTCAACACATACGCGCACGAAACACGGCAAACGGGCAACACACCGAACAGGTTTAAATCTATTTGGTCGTTGAGTCGAGTTGTGTTGAGTTGAGTCTTGATCGGTCCAGGTAAAAGAACGCGCCGTGTGTTTCAGTTAAGCGTTGGCATTGAACCGGGTAACAATCTTTCACTCCTCCGCTCCTGCACATCATCGTAGAATACTTAATAAACACAATCTTCTTACGTCGCGTTAACAACTCTCCAATGTAGAGCAAATGGAAAGTGTTTCGATTTAACGATCTGTTCATTCATAAAATCATAAAACTGCTGCAAGTTTTTTACAAGTGAAACAACAACACACAAACAACTAAGTGCCAATAAAATACAATAATAAAAAAAAAACACATTCGAACCAGTTACAAATCAAAAAAATCTAAATCAATACGATGCACAAGAAATCTAAATTTATATTAGTGCGCATATTAATGTTGATTATGCCTCATTTATAGTGCTCTAATTGAACGTGAAATTGCCATAAAAATTATATTTAGCCAGCCCTATATATGCCACAGTAAATAGAGCTTGGCAATTGACAAGCGAATCAAAAAGCAAATAATACAGCTGACAAGTTAGTCAGTTAGCATAAAACCAACAATAATATTTGTGTAAAAAAAGCGAAGAAAAAAAATAATATAACTTTAGCATGGATTTAAGTTATATATTTGTCATCTGCCTGCTGGCGCTATGCAGCGCCGACGCCGAAAGCAAACAAAAATCTGGCAGAGGCCGTGGCTCCATGTGGTGGTAAGTAATGCAAAGAGCAATCCGACTTAATATGACATTGAAAAGGCCAGAGAGCAGCTGATATGCGCCCACGCAACATTTGCATAAATCAACAATAACAGCACAAAATTTGTGTATGGGGACAAACAGTTGAGGCAATTAGCGAGCGAGCGAGAAGAACAAGCGCAAACAGGCGACGCGTTGCGACGGCCAAAGCCAAAAGTCAGCTACATAAATGCAACCGCAACAACAAACGCTTTTGAGGCACGCGCCAGCAACAGCCGAAACAGCTGCAACATCAACATCGAGTTAAGAAAGCCACGAAAATTAACGCAACTTCTTTTGAAGATCATTTTCCCAAGCCAAAGTCAAGAGATGCCAAAAGGTCTTGGCATTTAAAATGACCAAATCTTGTTGCTGCACGCACAATGCGGAAGCTACAAAATGCAGCAAACATCAAGTCTTTTACATTGTTGTTGTCTGATGAAAGCAATTAAAAATTCTAAACGCGCACACTCAACTTTTACCTCTGGGGGAAACAGGGAAAAACACACACAGATGCTCAGCTCGATATGCCTAGTGGGAAAAGAGAGAGAGAGAGAAAGAGTCTGTGAGTGTGTGACACAGTTAATGTGACTGACCAACCGACAAATGTTTAAAGTTTGCTGCACCAACTAATCAAGTTCGTTGCCTAAGTCTTTCGATTTTAAGTTCGTTTCAGTTCAATTCAAGTGCAAAGCCAAATAATAAATTTTTATAACGGCATAAGATTCGCTATAAAGAACAACTACGTTGAAAAAAAACATATACACATACTACGTTTATATATAGGCTGTCTGTATTTGTTGCTTTATTTTGCGTCGGCCGCATAAATCTAAATTTTTTTTTTTTTTTTGGCATTGATTTTAATCCGCCTGGGAATCGCTGAAATCGAAATCGCTTCGATTGCGCTTCACCGTCACCAGTTTGTTGTTGCTGTCTGTTTTTATTTTTTTCATTTTAGTGTGTTTATATCGAGAGTTTTTTGTTACACTTTCGTTTGCTTGCCAGCCATTACGCAATTGTCTAAAGGCAACAAAACATAAACACATACTAAATAAAAACAATGAGCGCAATATAAGAAACAAAAAAAAAAATTAACTTTCCCACCGCAATCAACGGCCAATTGAATTGGCAATTAATTTGCATACGCGCCGCTGTCAATAAACATTTGTTTAAAATTTATTTATTGTTGTTAAACAGCAGAATAACAACAACAACAACAACAAAAAACAGCGTTTGTAACGAGATCAACAACTGTTGAGTATTTTAAGTACTATATACGAAGTATATATAAGTATTCATTTTTTCTATTATAAATAGAAACATTTATGTAGACAAGGCCGTTTCAACAAAAAGATGACAGTGCCGACAAGTGTCATCAAATATTTGTCAGTGTATGGGGTCGCATGAGTGTGTGTTTGTGTGTTTGTTGCATGCATGAGTAACGCCGGCAATTGACGTGGCTTAACAAAGATAGGAAAAGCCGCAAGTGAAAAACCAAGAGCAACAAAAACACAGCTCACAGCTCAAGTCAAGTGGAAATAAACATAATGCCAAAAAAAAAACACACACACACAATTATACAAATATAAATGTAATGAAAACGTTGATCCGTCTTTGCGGCCTTTTCATATTCTTGTTGCGTGTCCAGCTGCTCGGAGATTTTTCCCCCACCTCTGCGAGAGACTACCACTTGTAATTAGGCGCAAGAAACCAAGTCAAGCATTAAATAGTCTTGACACGCCTCCCGCATCATACCGCTCCTCTCCCTTCGTCTGTTCTATTTGTCAGTTCAATTAATTTGTAACATTTACTTTTCCCTCAATTACAGGGGCATTGCCAAAGTCGGCGAACCCAACAACATTTCACCCATCAGCACTGGCATCATGTACATGGATCCAGCCATTCATTCAACACTACGTCGCAAGCAACGTCGCCTCGTTCGCGATAATCCTGGCGTTCTGGGCGCTCTGGTCAAGGGCGCCAATATGGCGATCAGTGAGTGCCAGCATCAGTTTCGGAATCGTCGCTGGAATTGTTCAACGCGCAATTTTCTACGTGGCAAAAATTTATTTGGCAAAATCGTAGATCGAGGTAAGTACGAGTGTTAGAGTTTTTAGATTAAAAAACTTACTATGGGGTAGCTTAGAACTAATCTAAAAAGATGTGTGAGAAAATTAGGAAAAGTTGAGTATAATCTTATACCTCAATAGGGTAAAAAGAATCTGACTAAAACTTAATAATATAAGAAGATTCATCATTAAGGAAGTTGTTTAGTTGTCTAACGAGTGTATTTCGGATTGGTAAGGCAAAAGATTTTTTAGTTCAAATAGCATGCATCATCTTATGGTTGCTTAAGTTGTTAAGAAATCTGCTGGAGGCTTACAGCTTGTTTCCGTTTTATGTCAAAAAGTTTTTCTCGATATCATTGATATCTGTGCGAACTCTGAGGTATAATGATATTATATCATTAATTGTGACATTTTATAACATAAATTCGGAGTAAAACCCATTTTATTTACGTATTGTTACTGAAGGGATTTATTTCATAGTGAAACATGATCTGTAATCTGTTTTCCAATGCTCCTTGCAATAGTCTTTGTTGCTGTCAACGCCTCTTTTTGGCTGCTAGTAGTACATATATACAAGTTACCCTATGTTTTGGGGTACTCGCTGTTCTTATTTATGTTGGTAAATGTCACTAAGTGTGTGTTTAGGTAAGTGTGCGTGTGTGTGTGTGTGTGTGTGGGACGACAGTTTGTTGATGTAATACGATACGAGCACTTGCCACAACTTGCATGCATCATGCACTGCTCTACATGGAAACTTTGCCACATGTTGGGCCACTTTCGCTGACAGCCTGGAACAATGGAATTGCCTTGTTCCCGATTGCACTTGCTCCACTTTGCATTTCAGCATGTTTATGCTAATTGAAGCAGGTTGGCAGCACCAAAAAGCAAAAAGAACTCCACGATCAGCTTGCATTCAAATCAATCAAATGTGCTTGTTTGTTGTTGAGTTTTGCCTGCTGTGACAGTTGTTTCAGTCTTTTTTTCCAGATCCCAAGCGACCTGATCTGAGTCGGAGGCCAACACTTTTTGTGCCTCGTCCTCGTTGGCCTGTTGTTCCCTGTTGTTGTCAACAATAATTTGTATATAAATGTAAACAGCAGCAAAAGTCACGCAGTTCTTCTTATGAATTGCCATTTTTGGCCAAAAACTGTCCTGCAGTTTTATTAGCTACTGTCTGTGTGTGCTACCTGGCAATCGTATAGATATACATACGTATATATATATATATATATATCCATCGAGTTTTCCCTTTTTGAATTGAAGGCGTGTGCAGCGTCGCGTGTTGCAAGCAAAGACCTTTTGAGTATCTTTCACTATTCTACTGACAGCTGACTTTTATAGCCCGGCTCTTGACCTTATCTAACATCCTTTTTATGAGTTGCTTTCGCTCTCTCTTTCTCTTTCTTGACATTTTATGGATTTGACGATTGTCTGCATTATTGAACTGGTGACAGCTTTTTATCGCAGCACTTTCATCGCTCTTCTTTTTTTTATTATATGTATTTTCTTTATGTGCCCTTGGCCCTAATTAACACCTAGACCATTAACACTTGGGGTTGTGCACCACACAGTGGCTCTAAGACTGTGTGTACAAGTATAAGTATGTGTGTGTGTGTGTTAATACCCTGAAGACAACAGGCGGACACCCTGTCAGAGTCAAAGCCAGCGGGGTGTCTCTCCGGCAGTCCTGCAAATAAAGTCAACTGAGGGTACATTTTGCGGGCAGCGAAGACAAATCAATTTAGAACTCAACTAACTTGTTTTCTAATTGGTGACACCTTGTCAATTTGGCACGGCACACGCTTTAACAGGCTGACTCGATTAGTTGCCTAGGGTATTAGATGCTCTCCTGAGCTCTTTCTTACCTTCTTCTTCGTTTCAACTTTTTTTTTTTTTGCACACATTCTAATCATGAAGGATGACGAATGGGCAGCCACCCCAAGACGCTGCCTGTGGTTTTTATATCAATGTCTAAACTATTCCAAGAACACACATCGTTCTGAGCCTTTTGAAGAGGGCATTCTCTTTTGCCCACTAAGCAGCTTGGCTAAACTTAGCAAACTGTTTGAAACTACTACCTGAACAGAGAGGCAGGGGCAGAAAGAAGTAGATGGTTATAATCAGGAGCTGCTGTCGCAGTTAGTGCTCTCAATTTCATCATCAGTCGCTTGCCACGCCCAGCAGAAGCGGAAATCCGTTCAGCAATTAACTACCAAAAAAAAGAAGAAACACACTGTAAAGAAGGGAGTTTTGGAGTATTAGATAGAGCGAGAAAGAGAAAGGGATATATGGCTTTTAAAGCTACTCAGATTACATGCGTTAACATTTTGTGGGCGTTGTTCCCACACACACACACACACACTAACACACACACATGCTTATTTGTTTGCCTTTGGTAAATTAAAGAGTACCTGCGACACACCCATTTATTTCAATGTGAATGAGTCGAATGGGCTTCTCATGAGCCACTCATTTCTTTTGCCGCTTAATTGCTCAATGTTCGCCGTTTTTTTATTGTCTTTTGTTCGTTCGGCGAAACATTTGCACAAGCTATTTATTTACACAAAAAATAAAAAACAACAACAACAAGTAAACCAAGTAAAAAAAGAAGAGAAATACCCACCACAAACTCACAATTTACGAACACTTGCCATCATATGCAATGTAACGCGAATTCTTGCTAAGCTAATCACCAAAAGTCAGAGTCGCTGTTGTTTTTGTTGTTGTTGTTGTTGATGACGTTTGCGCATGCGCCCCGAACAACAACGACGGCAGACCGTCGACCGCCTTCTCTTATCACAGATTAAACATCGCACATATTTACCTTTTACGTGAAATTATTTAAAGAAAAAAAAGCAACAAAAAAAAAACAATCCGAAATGAAAATGAAACCAAGCAACCAACACATACATACAACTAGAAACAAACAAACATTAACCGGGAATTGAACCAAATAAAATGAAATATTTGTGCCACAATTCCGGGAAATCGGTAATTCAAACGCGGCAATTTTTCCGAGGCGGAAGTTAAGAGCTGTAGCTCTACATACCTCATAGCTGACATTCTCAATCGTCACTTGCTCGACAGTCAATCACATCTGCATCAATCGACAACCTAGCCACAAGCCAAGAACAAGCCAAAAGAGAGATAGAAAATGTAAGAGCCACAGAGTTGATTATAATCGAATTGAAATTTGTTCATATTGAAGTTTGTTTAAAACGATAATCAGATTGAATATAGATAAGAGTTGAAAGGAGTATCTTTTATATCATTTCAATAAAAAGTATTTATATTTCTTAAATTTAACTTTATTAGTTAATAGTTATAAAACTTTTAAACCGTTGTTATACATTCCTTTCTAGAAATTCTTTTAAATGTAAATATCGAAGAGTTGCAGTTATATTCTATCTTTATCAACTACTTACCCATTATAATAGATGAGAGTACAGGGCTACCTGACTGCGCTCATGTGTCATTCCATACAGTAGTTGTTTATGATTGTTGGATACATAAATTTATGTATCTGTAGCTCTTGAGATGGAGCGCAGGCCACTTGAAAAATTATCTGCAACATGTAAATTCAATTTTCATTGTTCTTTATCTGTGATGGTCTCTATTTCTGTCCCCTCTCTCTCTCTCTCTCTCTCTCTCGCTTCGCACGGAGGCAGTTACTAAAAATAAAAATATGAAAATGAGTTAAAGTTAAGTTTTTTTACAAGGGCCACTCGACTGGACAGAACTGCTCGGTTGTGGTTGGACTTGTGGCAGATGGGGCAAAGTGTTAAGTTGGAATTTATAGTTGAGCGTTTAATCTGTGTCAGTTTGTGGTTGTTTTTGTTTTTTTGCGGCACTCCGGTTGCTGTGATAACTTGAAGTGTCATAATTGACTAGACTTTTTAAGACAAGTGCCATTATTCATAAGGAAGGAATTTAACTGTTGCCCACGTCGCAATCACTTCGAGCTAAGATTGAGATCTCTTGTCTTGGGGGGTCGTGGCCACAAGTAGAACACCCAGAAAGCAAAAACACAAAAGCTTAAAAAACAAACAGCCAAACAGTTGCTCATCTCCTATCTCCATTTCCCATTCTGTCTTTATTTTTTACAGGCTGCCGTGAAACTGGCTTCATTTATGCAATTACCAGTGCGGCTGTTACCCATTCGATAGCGCGAGCCTGCAGCGAGGGCACCATCGAGTCCTGCACCTGTGACTACAGTCATCAAACACGCTCTCCACAGGCCAATCATCAGGCGGGCAGTGTGGCTGGCGTCCGGGATTGGGAATGGGGCGGTTGCTCCGATAACATTGGATTCGGTTTCAAGTTTTCGCGTGAGTTTGTGGACACTGGCGAGCGTGGCCGCAATCTTCGCGAGAAGATGAATCTGCACAACAATGAGGCGGGCCGAGCGGTAAGTAAACCAATCAAATAGCTTCCCATCATCGATCCTCCATGATATTTTTCTAATGCCTGGCCATCGCTTTCGGTTGGCTTTGCAGTTTACGACTTGCCTAATAAAATGCAACGAGCTTAAGCTCGATTTCCGTCCCCATTGGAGACTCTCCAAAACTTGCTAGCTAGTCTATAGTCTAGTGTCAATAGTGGAAACGAAGAGGGGATCACTGTTACTGAGACAGAGACTCTCTCTTTCTCTCTCTCTTTCACATGCACTCGTTTGCGCTTATGTAGCTCGTATATTAAAGTCGTTGACAGCTTCCAGCTCCAGCCGAGGAGAGCTACAATAACAAAAAAAAAGGAGTAGTGTGCAGCTGTTGCACAGTGGTTAAAAATTACTCATCCAATTATCGTTTATCAATCAAAGTGAGGTAGATAGAAAAAATCGATATGTAAAATAAAGATACATTAATAGAATGGTGACAAATCGATAACTTATTAGACATTTGATGAGATTATTATTGACAAAAAAGATAACTGCTAGTCTCTGAAACATTCTAACGGTTGTTATCGATTAACTTATCGATAGCTTCTATCGATTAAATAAATCATAAATCATCGGCTAATGAACACTGTGCCATTTGGCAGAACCGCCTGTGCCGCCCAGTTTACTAGTTCCTCGTGCGGGCATAGAAAGTCGCACACACTGAGTATATCCAACTCCAACTCCAGCTCCAGAGCTACCAAAGCTAGTCTGTTGCTTTGCTCCTGCAAACAGATCTTTGGGGCCCACCATCTGTGTTATTATTTTATTACTTGTTATGGGCTCCATCAATGACGATGTTGATGATGGTCATGATGATGTTGTTCATCATGATGATGATTATGTGCTGTGCTGCCTTGCTGGCTGCCAGGGCCCCCCAACTGCGTTGATTTCTTACTTTTGGTCAGGCCAATTACAACAACAACAGCAGCAGCAGCAGCAATAACATGCAACATGCGCACAGCAAGTTGCAACAACATTTATTGATTTTTAATAACTACAACAACGTGGCAGGCGGGCCGCCAATCGAACCAAGCAAAAAATGGCAAAATAATTAAGTAAAAAAGATATTGGAGGAGCTGCAACCTAATAAAGTCATACTAATGAACCCCCATCCCCTCTCGTCCACCCCTTCCCCATCTCTCTTTTACAACTCATTGCAGCACGTTCAGGCTGAGATGCGTCAGGAGTGCAAATGCCACGGCATGTCTGGCTCATGTACGGTGAAAACCTGCTGGATGCGTCTGGCCAATTTCCGTGTCATCGGTGACAATCTAAAAGCTCGCTTCGATGGCGCCACTCGCGTCCAAGTCAGCAACAGTCTGCGGCAGAGTAGCAATGCCGTTGCCGTCATCAGTCCCAATGCAGCTGGCTCCACTAACGTTGTGGGTGGCGTCTCCAACAATGGAAATGGCCTGCCACCCTCCGTAAACGGTTACGATAATGTAGATCGTATGCTTAACGACCATATACCCGAGCTGCTGCTGGACAACAGCCATCCTAATAGTAAACAGCATCATCCCAATATGCCATCGCCGAATAGTCTGCCTGTGGCAGGAGCAAGATCACGAGGGCATGGACGCGGTCGCCAGGGACGCAAACATAATAGGTAAGATAAGTTCAGTCAAAGTCTTTTATAAAAATAACACAAAAGATATGTCTATACACTTGAAAAGTTTATATGAATTTTGTCATTGAATGTAAACTATTAACTGATTAATTTTTTAACATTCTCATCTATGTTTCCTTTACAGATATCACTTTCAGCTGAATCCACACAATCCCGAACATAAGCCACCCGGTCCCAAGGACATTGTTTACTTGGAACCGTCGCCAAGTTTCTGTGAGAAGAACTTGAGGCAGGGCATTCTAGGCACACATGGACGTCAGTGTAATGATACTTCGCTGGGCGTCGATGGCTGTGATCTGATGTGCTGTGGGCGTGGCTATCGCACCCAGGAGGTTGTCGTTGTGGAGAGATGCGCCTGCACCTTCCATTGGTGCTGTGAGGTTAAGTGCAAGCTCTGTCGAACCAAGAAAATCATACACACGTGTCTGTAAGAGTTACAACCATAGCCCAAACCTTCCCTTTAACAAACTGTAACACCTTACCTTTAAGTATGTCCCCCTCACCCGCCTTCCCACTCTGTGTATGTGTTATGTATTTGTCTACGCTTAGCCTTTGTTATTAGAAGTTAAGAGCCTAGACTATAGAGCCTAGTTAAAGTCCATTATAATAATGTCCATGATCCACTTAACTAAATTTTTACCTATTCTGACTTTATAGCAGTATTACATATAGCGAGGACACGATTTCATAGCCACGACAAAAAGCCAAGTGTACTTGAAAACTTCGTTTTGCCCAGTTTTTAGTTCTATAAGCAGCAAATATTTTGTAAATTGCGTTGCTGTCCCATACAATAATATATATATACTTGTATGTACTTAATTGTAGCTCTAGTTTAGCTATAGATTTTACAATTTTTAAACGCGCATTTAAGTAGCCCCCTACCGCTTCCTTTTCTGCACTTTATACAAAAAACACAGAAAAACCCACGAGAACAACAAAAAACATAAGAAAAAAAAACGAAATCATTGAAAACAAGACTGAAATTCAATTGCGCGCAGCTAAAACTCAAAAACCTCTCTCTCTCTCCCTCCCTCGCTCCCTCTCTATCACTCTTTTATGTAAGTCTCTCTCCCTGTCTAACAGCAACAATAGCAACTAAGTAGATCTCTAGTTATTATTATTGTTGTATAGTTAGCAGAAATGTTGACGCTGGCAGCGCTGCTTTCATTCCGTTTTGACCCGTTGCAAAACGCATGTTAAGCATACGCCGTGTGTGTTTCCCATACCCTTACCAAGCTACCAGGGCATGGAAAGCGAACTAGTTCCACTCGTGAATCAGTTCAAAGCCCTTTCTAAATCTTTAATCAACTTTTTGTACATAAATAAGTTTATTTTTAGTTTAAATTAAATTGAGTGTGTGTCTGTTTTAAGTTTAGTTTATTAGGTAAGTAAGTACAGCAAATGCACACTAGATGGCGCCACAAAAAATAATTCACTTATATCTGACAAACAATTTATGAAATTTTCTCAAATGAAATGCAAACCTTTTTTTTTTGGTAATTTTCCCCAATTGATTCAAAACGCAGCCTGCCCCGCCCGAACCACAATTTAATTTATGTCTATTCTATGTTGCCTTTTATTTTTTGGTTGTGCATTCTAGGTATTACTAATAATTAATTCAATTATTAGCCGATTAATTCAAGTATTTTTAATTAATTTATATTAGAGCATAGATAACATTCAATATTGTAAAGTATTAAAAAGATAAAGAAAAAAACTACAAGAACTTCAACACATTGCGAATGCAATACACAAATCAATAAAACGAAAAACAAAAAAACGCAAAAATAACAACAACAATGTGGAATTTATTTTGTTGAGCAATTATTTGGTTCAAGTGTACGGCAATTAGCCGTCGCTGCTGCTACTGTGGGAGGGGGAAAGGCCAGCGAGGAGGGGGTAAAGCCGCATTGCTGCTTGGGTCATGGCTGTTGTACCGACAGGTATTTCAATATTTGATTTAAGCAGCTCGGTGGCAGTTTCCCAAGCGCATTTTTTTGTGTGTTGCCTGCCTGCCTGTCAGCCTGGTCAGCAGCAACAGCAACAACAACAAGAACAACAAGAGTAACGAGCGAGCAAGGACAGTTGCATCTTTTGTATATCGTCGGCGTCTCTTCTGCTTGGGCCCCTGACAATGCGAACGACAATTCCGCGCTGTCAGCGTCCAGCGCCAAACGGCTTTCAACTTTCAGCGACAATCAGCAGCTGCCAGAGTAGCAGCAGGCGAATGGAAGGGAGGATATTCTCTTGTACATGCAATTGCTGGGGCAAACTATGCAACTGACAGCGACAGATCTAGACGAGAGGCGAATGGAATCGGAGTACGACGATCGGAATCGAGGTACGATCAGACCCAGGCTGGCTGACTGTTAGCCAGGTTTTAGTCTGGTTTAAGCCTGATGCGATGCTGATGCCGTGCCTCGGCTTTACAATTGATCCTGATTCCGGCTACTGATCTGCCACAAGTACGAGTTGTATATATGTTAGTATGTGTGTATGTGTACCAAATGTGATCGTGCTACATGTGTCCGCCTCAGTTGACAGTTTTGTTTCGCTCTTTGATACGCTATTGCAATTCCCAATCATTAAATGGGTGGAATATACATTTATATATAAAAATAAACATATAATAAAAATCACAAAGAATGCAATTATGTGTTGTAAGGAAGTTTTCGCTGATTTCTGATTAGTTGGGAATAATAGTAAAAGTATGTTGACATTTGATCTGTTTTTGAACAGAACTAAACATAATTTTATACAAAACCTCAGCTATTTATCGCACGAACATTATGTCACTTGTAATTAGGATAAAGAACAAAGAAGAAACATTATAAAAGGGGGCAAGGAGATGTGCCTGTAGCTTGGCCATTATCCATTAGCAATAGCAAAAGCAATAGCAATTGCAACTGCCAATAGCTAAAGCATTTGGCATTAATATTACCATTGGCCATTAAAACCCCACGGGGCACATAGTACGCCTGCCTGCCTGCCTGCCTACTTGTTGTTGCTGAGTTTGGTGGCATTGTCTGTTGGATGGCAGCATGTCGCAAATATGGCACAGCGAGGCGACAATTGTTGTCTCCAAAGAGTCGTCTGTGTCTCTCCCAGCCTGCTGACATTGCTCCTAATCAATAAAACTAACGAGCGGATTAAGATTATGTTGCACTCGCAGAAGGGGCCCGCAGAGGCGGCCAAAAGCGGCGCACGCGCATCCCAAAAATGGTCTGGCGGCCTAATGAATTGCAACTTGCAACGTGCAACGTGCAGCGAAATCAAAATGCAGCCAAGTCTGCTGCTGTTTGCTGCTGCCTTGCTGCTGCTTGCTTGGATGTGACAATGACAGTTGTTGTTCGTCATGTTTGGAGCATGTAGCTCCACTCGACTTCAACCGGAGTCGCCTCTTTGTGTTGTAATTGCAGACGCCACACGTTTGCGCCGCTGTTTGATTTGGCAAATGCAACGGTTCGACATGGATATTGTATCTTCAGCAGCAGCAGTCAAGCTGCAAGCTTCCCGATCTTTTGCGATCACTTGTCATGCGACTCACGCGCCTTTGCTGGCATGACAAAACTTTCAGACCAGCACCGTACCGAATACCCCCTGCCATACCCCCGCCTTCATCCCACACACACACACTCATACACACGCAATGCGTACAAAGATCGCAGCAAAAGGGCCGAAATATTTTCGACACATTCAGACTGCGAAGTTTGCGAGTTCAGCGTTAATTAAGTGGCAATTGTTGTGCTCCAAGGCGTGAACCGTGAGAATTTAATGGATTAGACAAATAGCCAATGTACTAGACTTTACTAACTTTGCTGCACTGGAAAAAAAAAAAACATTTAAATACATTTAAACATCTTAAAGACGATATAAAAGAAAGAAAACAGATGAAAATAAGTTAAGAGTATTTTTAAAAATTTAACAATTTTACAATTCTCCTTAAACGTAAAAATATACTAAATATCTTATCTTTTATTAAAACAAAAAATTGTTTGTAATTCAAAAATCATGTCTTAATATCGTATCAACGTTATTAAAAGTTGATTCAAAATTCAATATTACATTATTTTCGACGTAAAATTAAGTTTATCCATTTTTTTAAAGTGTAGTCAGAAAAGTAGGCCCACTCAGGTGACTATTACCTATGGCTATCAATCATCAGTGACTTTGGCTTCGGTTGTAGTTGCTGCTGTTGCTGCTGTTAACTGTTTACAACTGGCGACAAGTTGAACTACCAGGAAGCAATGACCAAGCAGAGACCACCAGGCGAGAGAGTAGCACAAAACACCCTCAGAGACCACATGAATCAGACAAGACTAGACCACTAGCCAGTCAGACAGTCATTTAGTCAGTTGGTCAGTTAGTCAGTTAGTCAGCCAGTCAGCTAGGTGGCCATCTCTCGACCTATCGGCCATGTAATTAACAGCACGCAAAAAGTGTTGGCAACACATACATGGACATACATACATTGGCGCATCCAATGCGAAATGCACCTCCATATCCATATCCATATGGATGCCTGTGCGACACGCATGTAAACATTACCATTTTTGGCTAAAGACGCGACAGCTGTTGAGGGCTATCCCCCTCTCAGACAGGGGGCACTACTAGTTGGGTGGCCAGTGATCATAATTGAGTTACAATCTGGTTCGAAGTCAAATCGAACTCAATGCTCGACTTTCATTTAGTCTCTTATGCCTAATTAGTTGTAGTTTTTGTTTCACTTTTTATTTTTTTTTTACTTACTTTAATTCGTTTTATTGCATTGCTGTTTGTATTTTTTTTCTTTTTCTTTTTGTGTTTTTTGAGTGTTACTTGTTGGCTGCGGCAAAAAGGTTTCCCATCATTTGGCTTCCATTATGCAGCGTTCGCGGCCACCGAATTCCAAAGGTGCGCGCGACGGGCGTCAGGTTTGCTCATATAAAGAGAGAGGGAGAGAGAGAGAGAGAGAAAGATTGGGCAGAAGGGAGAACTGAAGTCTGGCAGCGCCTGGGTGCCAACTACGAAATTCACAGCACAACGGATGCGAACATATTCTGTTGTTATTGTTGTTGTTGCTCATTCAGCGCACTTTTGTGAGCAGCAATGTTGAGGAGGATGAGGATGAGAATGAGGATGAGGCTTTGACTGCCTTTAGCGATCATCTCATCGGGGCGCTTTTGTCCTCTGTACTTACTTCATCGACATCAACGCCGTCCTTTGTTCGGCTGGCCCTTTTTAAGCGAACCCGTTGCCCACCTTTCGCTTCTCCTTTGACCGACTATTCCTCCTCAAAAGAGTAAGATGCAGAAGAGCTTTTGGTTTTTTAGTTGTTGTTGCTGTAGCTTGTGCGCCAACTTTGTTTAACATTGCTTCATTGTCTGTTTGTTGTTGATGCATTTTGTTGGTTTAGTGGCCTTGCCAAATATAAAAAAAAGAAATCAATTTTATGACCAGAGGTTAATCATGGTTTTGCGTTATAATATTTATATCGAAATAATAAATCCGAAGAATGAACAAAATGGTTTTAAATGCATAATGATATATGACCTTCTAATCGGTTTTTCGCTGACTTAACATTAAATTAAACCGAATTTGTTTATGAATTAAATAAATTGCCATTAGTATTTGCAAAAAGCAAAAAACTTAGTTCTATAAAGAATGGACTAAGCAATCATTCTAAAGATATAAAAATCAATGAAAAACTTTTCAAGTTCTTAAAGAATATATTAAAGTAAGTCTGATCAAACACAATCTCGTCTTTAATTATAACACTTGAACTTAGCTCAGCTCATCTCAGCTTTTTGGATGTCATTAAATGCAGTTAATAATGTATTGGTAAACATTCAACTAAAAAAAAAATCATTCTTCTTTTGACAGTGTAGATAACGATCTGTTTGGGAGACACGCCCCTTAGCCAAAAATAAAAAGACAACAAAAAAATATCAGAAGATAAACTTCAACTTGACTACAGGAAGTTTAACATATCTCAAACAAAAAGCTCTCATATCGGGGCACTTGCCAGATTCATTTCGTTCAAGCCAGAGAAGACTTCCTTTCCTTTTGCTTTAGGGGCCACTCCACTCTCCACAGGCACTTGAGACAGTTTTTTGCACTTGTTGGACGCACAAAAAAAGGCAACACCAACAACAACAATATAAAGAAAAGGAAACTTGGTGGTGGTGGCGGTGGCGGTGTCGGCATACTCTCCACTTCGCTCGGTGCACCTTGATTGTGAGAAAGATAACAACAACGCGAGGAGACAACAACAACAGCAACAATAGCAACAACAACAACGTCAAACAATGAGAAGGCCGCAGGAATTTGCGCGCAGAGATTAAGCCAGTTATGGCGAGGCAGGCTGAAGCAGACAGAAGAAGAACTCGAAGTTGGGTTGGGTTTTGTGTGTTTGTCTGTTGAGTGGTGAAGGCGCAGCTTTCGAACAGGTGCTGAGCAAATGCAGCAAACTATGCCACAAGGTATTGGGGCAATTAGTGCTCAACTAATTGATTTAAGGCATTTCCTTTCTGCAACGCTGCAAGACTCTAGTTCCAATGTTGGGGACAATGGGACAGGACTGCGATTTCCGCATAAGACAAAAATCGTCGTCGTCGTTGTGTCTCCTCCGATGGAGAGAGAGAGAGAGAGAGCTTAAGCAGCGGCATCTCTGGCATTTGCCATATCCATCTCTGTCTCTCACTCTCTTTCTCTTTCTTTCTCGCTCTATCTCTATGTTGTGCGGCAATTAAAAGCTGCCGCTGCACTGATTGTAACAATTTCAAGCTAAATGAACAGAGGCAAACGATCAGCTATCTTTTTTGCCTGCATAGGCCAGGCCGGGCCTTGTCTTGCCAGCAGTGTTGCAAGTTGCAAGTATTTAGTTTCAATTTGTTGCTTTGTTAGTGCGTGCTTTCAGATTTTTCATTTCAAGTTGCTGGAGACTGGCCTACAGCCTACAGACTCCCGACTCAGATAGACAGGACTCCATTTACCAACTTCTTTTTCTCTCTCTATCTCTTTCTACCTTTCTCGCTTACGACTGATTAATTTTTGCGCTATTTACACGCTCGTTGGGCAGCTTCAGCTCTGCTCTGTGGTGCTCTGTGGCTTTAATTTTCAAAATTAGTCACGCGATTTTTATGTACTCCATAGTCTTGGAGTAGTTGTAGTTGTTGTTGTTGAGCTAGAGGAGGCTGCACTGTAGCTGGTTAACCAGTCGAAGGTTCAGTCGTATGACAAATGATTTTATTAGCTTAGTTGAGTTAATCAATGTTGATGGTATTTATTAATTATGTTGTATGCCCCGGACTCTGGCGTTATTCGATACTCGTTTAACGAACGCACATGAAGAAGTTTTCAGCTGATGGAAGGAAGTGCCTCGTACTTGCAACAATGCAAGCCAGCATGAACAGCATCATCATTATCATTATCATCATCATCATCAAGATGGTCATCATCTAGTAGAGCACTTTGGTATTGCGTTGTGTTGGCAAATATTTGCTTGGCGGCGGCGCAACAAATTCGTATGCCAAATTCAAGGCAATGCCAAATTACACACGCCGACAAAATTGAGTTTTCCCCCAATAATAATAAGCATGAAGAGCAAACGCTGTTGCTGATGCTGTTGCTGAGGATGAGCATGAGGACACCAAAATGCCGACACAGTCACGAAACGTCTTCATTCGCTTGCATTCGATCTGCGGACCAGACCTCCGGATGCGTCCAGTCCAACTCCAGATAGTAGTCATCAACAAAAACACACACACACACACATACAGATAGAGTGAGTAAAAGATACAGATACAGACGCCCTGGGCGTTGATTGGCCATGCAATGGATGAAGAAGATGAAGTCTCTGGGCATCGGTCTCATCGATATCCAGCTACAGGTAGTCACGGGCACTCACAGCCAGTCACGGGTGGCATATGCTAAAAAAAAAACCAAAAAAAAAAAAATTGAAGCTTGCCTGATCAGCGCCCCCGCAACACAAACACAACTCCTCATTCCCAGTTCCCGTCTCCCAGTCCGAATGCCAATTTAACACACTTTGGCGCGTGAATTAGGATCAATTTGGGAATTAAGTAATCTGGCGCTGGCCTTTGTGTCTTGTTGCTTTTACCGACCTCGAACTATGAGGATCAGCAGCACTAATGTTTATTAGTGACACTTTGTGAATTGCAGGCAAATATTGAAATTATTGCCGCTATTTAAGATCGCATAGTCCATAAGCAAAACCTTTTGGTATCGTAGCATAAATAACTTCAAAATTAAAAATGTAAAATATATAAAGTAAAGGAATTTTGGTTTGTTGGAGTTTAAAAATCGTTCCTGGAGAATTATACCTTTACCTGTAATGCCTTAACTAACAAACTGTCACACAGCTTCCTAAATGCGATCTGGCTGCCATGTCTTTTTCAGTGAACAGTGCCCATGTCAAGGTAACTCCATAGATGACTTCATTCTTGCCGATTGACAAAATGCAGCAACTCAATATCCCAAGCCTAAGAATGAGAAAAACTGTTAATGAGAAATGTCAGATGTCAGTTTTACCAATTTAGCTTAAGGAACGCAAATAAGAGCAAAGAAGGACAAACGCGGTTGGCAAAGCTCATTTCGCTAATCGCATCAATAAAGCTTATCAAGCTCACCAGACGAACAGCAGCAGGAGCCGGAGCAGAAGTGGTTAGGGGAATAGGGTCAAAATTAAAGCCCTCAATGTCATCATCATTGTGATCATTGTCATCGTTGTCTTGACTGCCCGAGAAATGCGCTTAAGCGTGTTGATCGATAAATTGGCACTGTGATCGGAAGGTATACAAAACGCACCAAAATGCGAATGAAGTCATCTGCCACACCAGACCAGACCAGACCAGAACAACCCCTTTAGAACCCCCTCTCTCTCTCTCTCTCTCTGTTGTGTGAGTTCCAGTTTTTAGTTCCAGTTGCAAACGCTTTGTCAACCGATTTCGCGTGTAGTTCGAGTATTAAGCTGACAGTGGAATCGAACCCTGGGATCGCCCTAGACCCAATGGGTCGGTCGGTCCACCAGCCAGCCCCTGGCGACAGTTGAGCGACATTAATGCCTACTGGCAGCCGCTCTGCACAAATTAGCAAAAAAAAAATATGAAACCAGCAGCAAAAATAATAAACAACTGCCGGTTCAAGTTTTCAACATTTTTTTATGATATTCATGTGGAGTTTATGGGCTATTTCGGCGATCGCTTAGAATCGTTTATGTTTCTATGATTCAGCAGCCAGATTTTGGTAGGCATCCATCCAGTTTTACTTTTGATTCGATGTGTGTATGTGTGTGTGTTTGCCCTTTTGATATCTGGACTTTGGCTTTGTTTGTTTGCGGTCGCCGCATCATAATATTTTTTTTTGCGCATGGCAGATCTAATCTTTGTCCAAGTCCGAATCAGCGATCAAGTTAATGCCACAGTCTGAGTTCTGAGTGCTAAGGGTTCATCTGCGCATTTTTTCGACATTTTTATGAGGAAATTGTAATCCAATCTTTGTGCGGCCGGACCAAAAGACCACAGAATCCTCTCATTGCATTTTGTCCTAACGTTGACGGATCTTGCGGTTGTTCAGCCCAAATCTGTACTGACAATGCAATATGATTTTTATATACATATATCGATGATAAAAATGTTGTTATAATATGCACTGATACGCATCAATAGTTAAATGGGTTAATAATAAAGGGCTTTATTAAAATCTTAAGGAGTTAAGCTATTGCTAGATAAAGTAATTCAGCTTTTTTAAAAAAAATTCCTACTTGACGATCTTTAATTAATTATTGTTATTATTCCAGCTGTATAGTTCCAGATCTCAATTCGTGAACACCCTTCCTCTCAATATTTACCTAAGCGCGTGCGTCACCAATGAAGGAAAATATCAACGTCATCGATGACTCATTTCGATTGGATTTAAAAAATGCATGAAATTCTTACACGTACCATGTGAAGCTGCCCTTGAATGTTGCCCCACCAACCGAAACCCAAGCTTTTGACTAATACTTCCTTCCGCTGCGAGAGGGCAGCTGTAACTAATTGGTGTTCGAAGTAGAGCAAATCCCAAAAATAAAACAGAGACAAAACAAAAAACAAATCAAAAAACAACACGAAAAGCTCAAAAAAGGCAGCCAAATTCGTAGCTTTGAAGAGAGCCGCAAACACATGTACAACTCAAATGGCAACATGCCACACGCACCAAGAGAACACAGGCAACAAGAACAACTGCGTCTTTATATTCGAATACAATTCGAGATCAAGTCGGAGACGCGTTCGGCTTAAAAAGGCAAAGGCAAAGACGACCGCAAAGCCGCAACAGAAGCTCGAAAATATTTTTGGTAATAGTTTGTTGTTGTTAATGTTGTTGTTGTTGCTGTTGTTCGCTATTGTTGCCTGCGCACGCTGACGTTTAGTCATAAAATATTCCATTTTATTTGAAAATAAATGCCCACCAAGTTTCGTGAGCCAATTTTCACACAACCTTCAGCAGCCAGCTGAGAAAGAGCGGTTCAAAGTTTCCGGTCCGGTCCGCTTCGATCCCAGTTTACTGTGTGTGGTCTCCGCCCCAGCTGCCAGCTAACGGCTCCCGGCCAGAAACTCAATTAAGTCGCACCGTTAGACAAGCGGCGTGTCAAAACAAACGTTTTGCCAAATATCGCACAATGCCCCAACCAAATACAATTTTAACAAAAAAAGAAAAGAAACATTTTCAATACGAATACAAACTACAATTGGAGCTACAACAAATGTTTATGCTGTTGTTGGTGTTGGTGTTGGTGAATGGGAGATTGGGGAATGGGAATGCGGCGCAAGTCCATTTCGTTTTCGATTTCAGTCTGCTGTGGGGCCTTTGATGTCATAATTCATGTATATTAACTCATAAATAAACGAATGCAACTCCTTATGCTACAAGCAAGCAAGTATTTGCGTAGCAGTTCCGAGTCTGCAGTCTGAAGCCTGGACAGTTGTCTGGAGTCGGTTGTCTGTGGCCTGTCTGTGGCATACCAATACTAAGAGAAAGACAGAGAGATAAGATACTTTGGTCTAGTGCTTAGCTTAGTTAAGCTTAGTTGAAGCTGCTGCTGCTGCTGCTGGCAATGGGTATTTAGTGCACTTAATCTACGCCAAAATACCAACTAAGCGAGATAAATAGCTGCGAAATAAGAATCCATAAAAACCTAGAGATGAGATGAGATGAGAAGAAGCGAAGAGAGAGAGGCTGGCGCTCCACTTAACTCCACGCCACGCCATTCCATTCCATTTGAGTGGCCGCATTGGCCAGAGTTGGTCGGTCAGTGAAAATGGCTATAAAATCGGCACGACTTTTCAATAAATGTTGACAACCGGCTACGGCAAATGCAATGCGCCAAGTTTTATGATATCCTGAAGGAAGTGAAATATGATATTATGGATCGCTTGGCCAGCTGGCGACAGTTTCCAGATGTACGCGGGAGGGTTTACTTACAACTTCAACAACAATAACAACAACAACAAAAACAACTGCGCCTGCGGTTGGCGGCCTGTGGCGGCTACATCTTCGACTCTTCAACTCAACCTTCCCTCCCTGCTTCCGCTGCCACTCACCCACTCACTCCCTTTTTTGTGGCTTGTGACTTTGTGGTTGCTTAACTTGAAACCTGTTGCTCGTCTTGTTGCTGTTGCTGTTGTTGTGTATGTCGCCAATGTTGTATTATGAGTTTGCGGTTTGTCATGTTAAAGTTAAATGCATGCAGCACATGCCCTGCATTCACCGACTGAGTGCCATTGACAGGCAGCAGCAAACAACAAAAACAACAACAATAACAACGGCAAGTCAAAAGAGGGGCTGTTGAAACTGCTGCCAACAGCCCTAGGTTGGTATTTAGTCATTCTCGTGTTAAATCAGGTCACTTTATAATGAAAAAAAAAATCAATTACGCATTAAATAAATAAAATCTTATATGAATTAAAACAAGTTAGATTCGAACCTTAAAAAAAGGATGTTTATAAAAAACTCTTTGGGCACCAGACTCAATACATATTTTGGGCACTCAATTCATAGAATTAATCTTAATTTACACATTCTTATTTTATTTCTATTCTATTGACGTCTGAATTGTTAACTTATTCACAGCCAACACTCAATAAATAGTTAAAGCATTTAACAGTTGTGACCCATTTTTAGAATGTGACACATTTAACAAAAATGCTTTAATTAGTGAAATTATAAATGTACGAAAAACCTTAAAAATAAAATCCATTCATTGGAACCATCTCAATAAAGTTGATGACTCTCTTGGTTGTGTCTTAATTAGTGATATAATAAAAGTCGAATCACGTGAATGAAATCACAAAGAATTTATAACTTTCGCCTGAATCTTGTGAAATGTCTTGTGAATTCTAATTTTGTAGCTGCGACTAGGCAAATCCATGTACCTGGCAACAGTGCGCTAAGCACGCGGCGTATGCGCAATATTTGTACTCTCACTATAAACTTTCGTGGCACATACGCAATATCAACTCAAGGTACACATAAATTTGTTAACAATTGCCAAGTTGCAAAGTTGCTATAAATTTGTAAGTTTTGCTTTTGAAATGCCGAATCGAATTGCAACCTCAGCCTCGAATCGGATCGTAAATTTGCGTTTTAATGAACTTCGCTGCATAAATAATAAAATAAATTTTTCGGCATTGCCAATAGCAACTTAAACAGCAGCCAACTAATGCTGCATAAACAAACCGTTAACAATAATTATAATTGCCTATTTGGGCCTCATAATTTGTGAGCGCCAGGCAGGAAAAGAGCTGCTCCAACCGAACAGAAACAAATTATGAGCTGACACAATATACAAACAGAGCAACGCGCCATTAACGAGCCACTTTTCTAAGCACCCAACGAGGGAAACCCAAAAAAAAAAGAAAGAAAACTATGCGGATGAGTGAGAGGGAAAGCGAAATATACTTATTAAATGAAAAACATATATTTGAGTGGATTTTCTTTCTTATTTTCTTCTTCAATATTATCAATGTTAATGTGAATTTCTTCAAGATAAATACAGTTTTTTTATAATAAGCTAAACGTTTTAATAATTGTCAGCTAGAATGGTAAAAGAGCTGTATGAAAAACCCTATCGAATAAATAAACTATATTTAAGATGCAACACGGCCTGACATTCAGAATAAAAATCCTTAATTTTTTTGTAAGCCAATGCAATTAAATGAGGTCTTAACGTTGCCTTAATGCCTGTGACATATTTAAGGTTGACGCCATGGCTGGCAAATTTTTATTAATTTTATGCTGATTGTCGCTGTGGTGGGTGCAAAAAAGTAATTTGTTTTAATTTGTTTAATCGCTTAATCCGACCGACCAGCAGATGAGAGCATGCTGCATAACCGGTATTGCAAATTAAATGAAGAAGCCTCCAGCAGCAGCAGCAGCAGAATCACCAGACAACAGACAGCAGACAGGAGATACGAAACGAATGGAATCCGGAATCTTTGGTGGTCCTGCTGCAAGTCAAGTCAGAGAGCAGCGGCCTTTTGTTTTTGATCCATCCAGCTAGCTTTCGAGCACTAAGGCCAATTTATGAACAGCTGCCCCAGAATTTGCAAATATACATATACGTATGTATGTACATATATAAACGAATTGGCTTGGCTTAATTAAACTTTGGCACTTTTCGTCAGCCGTGCTGCCAAAAGAGTTGCGTTAATTTATTGTGGCCAGTAAAAATTATGTTGAAATACCATTTCATAGAGTTTGAGGAGTGAACTTGAGTTAGCTTCTTGGCCCCTCCATCTCTCATCAGCAGTTCTTTTTTTCGCTCTTGCTCTCTCGCTCTGCTTATGAGCTGTGAGTAAGCAGCCGACGTAACTGACAAAATGAGCATAAATCTCTTTTAGCACGCCGCCGCTGACTGTCCGTTTCAACACGCCTGTCAACACACACATACACACACACACACACACACACACAATAAAACACACACGCACACTCGCTTGAGCTTGAGGGACACCCGAAACAGCCTCTGACGGGGGCTGCCTAGTAAATCAACTGAATTGCTCGTAAAACCTCACGCAGTTGTTATTGTTGTTTACTCTTATATATTTGTGTTGTGCTATTGTTGCTGTATTTTTCTTTTTAATTGTTTAGCCAACAATGGGTGCTAAAAAAGCTTAATAAATAATATCTAAAATGTGGTATAAAATACAACTAAGATTTTCATTTTTAATTTTTTCTTTTTTTCTCATTTCCTGTTCATTTTCTTCATGCGGCCTACAAAACAAAAAAACACAGTGAGTAAAAATCCATAAATTTATGAAGATTTTATTGAGCAATTAAAGCAATTGAATAATGAACAGAAAGTTTTATAAGAAAGTGCTTTTAACCCTCCGTTGGGTGAAAAGGTCCCTAGGAAGCTTTTTGCATTTCAAACTGAAATTACTCCTATTTTGGCCACTACAAAAAGTTCAGAATGTTCACTCATCGGAGGGTTAACAAATCAACTGTTTTGTTTTCGATTTTAGGCGTTTTTAAATACAAACCTAAAAGAACTGAAGAACAGAAAAATCTACTTCAGAACATTTTCTAATTAGCTACAACAGAAAAATGGTGCATATTTAGAGGCGTTCATAGGACATGTTCTTGTGAACGTTTCAAAGATTGATTCAGTAAAACATCTTATCAAAGTCTCCGAAGTGCTTCTTCTCACAAATCCATTTATCTAAAAACAATCACAAAAAACTTCACTGAAAACAAAACAAACACAGAAACCTGGTTGAGTTTTCAACTGTTACTAATTTTTCTTAGGAAATTAAGATAAATGCCCCATATTCTGTTTTATACTAGTTTCCGTATAAGACATTTTTTTTAACAAGTATATATTTAAGTAGAATCTTTTATTTATATTAATTATTCTAATAATGGCAACTGTATAATTTTAGCAAATCATAAAGCAATTCAGCAATTTAAATTGTTAGGTACGTATTCCATTAAGAACCTCGTAGATCTGGCTTGAAGTTCCTAGAGGATTTTATTATCATTAAAAAATATAAAAGCTTTGGCACAGATATGCTGCTATGATAGCAGCAGAGCGTAAATTGATAAGTACTCCGACTGCTGTTTGTTTCTTGAAAATGGCAAAAAAAAAGACTTGCTAAGAAGAAGAAGTAGCGCAACTCATATGCGGTCCACTTTGTCCAATACTATTTTCCAATTACGTTAATTGCTCATAACATGACTCTTTTTCTTTATTGTTATTTGGATATCGAGGAGCTGTCCCAGAATACCTAATCGTTTCTTCGAACACGCAAACAGCAAACAAACACACACATATGTATAGCTACAACACCCCCAAGAGCAAACAAACACACACACACACACACAATGGTAAACAGACAAGTGAGGAAGAGATCTTCGTCATGGATCTTCAAGTATTTAGATTGTTTGTGGCTTATTTTAGCTGACTTTGAGTTTATGAAGAATTACGAGGAAGGCACTTAAACGAATTGCTTGCTGCGTATGCTGCGCGTATGGTCTGGTCTATAAAAATTTTATGACCCATTGATAGTGCGAACAAATCTACTAAGTAATCCCCCTACCCCTACCCCTACACCTACCCCACCAACCCACCGCCTTTCACCTTGCGCGGAGATGTTGGTGAAGCAAGTTTGACAGTTGATTTCTGAATTTGATTGAAGCCAAGTGCAATTGTTGGTCCGATCTTGTTGTGATGTTGTACATACATACATTGTACATACAATGTTTATGGCTTTTCGCAAGCTGCATTTGGCATCTGTTAATCATGTCCAGAAATCGCGCTGCGATGCTTAACAGATTTTTATCGTTTTTTAAGCAAGCAAGCAAGAAAAAGTTTCTGATTGTTTCTTTTCTATCGCATTTCGTTTTTTACAGGTTCGTCAATGTCTATTTTCATTTAATAGACATATTTGCCTGACTCGGAAAGTTTTTTTCGCCTTGTTTATTTGTTGAATCAGCGCACAAACAACAACACTCGCACAATTCCAAATCAAATTCTAGTTCTAAATCCCCACGTTCCCGTCGAGTCACGTCAGTGTTGGAAGTAATGTGTTAACAGAGCAGATAAGTTGAGAGCTGAGCGAGCAAACATTTTGACAACTTGTGAACTTTAAAACGCCAGCTATATAAACTCTTAACTATGCGCCGTAGCATGCACAGTGGTACAACAACAGCAATTGACTCATTAGCCATTAAAAAAAAAAACTACAACGCCGAAATCTTTTAGCCGCTCATAGAATTCAACAAAAAATAACATTAAAATGTTCTATAAACAAACAAAATATTAAAAAGCGCCAAGCAACGATTAGCCCATATACGTAATGCTGCGTAATGGAGAGCCAAAAAGCTGAAGCGACCCATAACAAAACATTGAAATTACAATCGAAATCAAACATCCAACAATAGCTTTAAAAGTTCTGTAGTTGTTTAAGAAGTGTTTGGAAATAATGAAATAAAGTATAAAAATAAAGGAAACTATTTACATTGCCTATTTTTTAACAAGTGATCAAAACTAAATTGCATAAAATCTTTTGATATGTTTTGTTAAATTCACTGAAAAGAGTAAGCAAACTTCGTTCTTGCTCCTTGCATAAAGATATTTGCCCTGTCACATGTTAAGTTTGGCGTTTGAATGGAAGCGTGGCGGCTTGGCATTTGTAATGTACCCGAGACGCTGTCGAGCGACTGTCAGCAGCACGAGATTAACACGGCATGCTCTAAATTCTGCTAGCTGTTGACTGACTAAGCTTTTGGTAGCAAATGATGCTTCTGCTGTTGCTGTTGCTGCTGCTGCTGTCTCTGCTTTTGACGTTTACTCGACTGAGCTGAAATGAAATCTGTTTTATTGTATTTGAGAATGATTAGCCAGCCAGATACGAAGACGAGGCGTCATTACAAAAAAGTGTGCGTGTGCGAGTTTCTGACCAGCCGAAGTTGGAGCTCTAGAGATCTGAATTTCTAGCAATGGACTCAGTATGAAAAGCGAAACTGTGCAACAGATACTGTGAAAGTGTTTTATTGTATGTGTGGTATATACAAAGTGGCACAGTTTTACGAGCCTGTGACTTTTGGGTTGACTGTTTGTTACCTGCCTGCCTCTGCACGTCGTGGCCTAGCCCAACAGCGAGTGAAGCAGAAGCAGACGGCCAGAGTCGAAGTCGCTAACCTTTTTGGGGTTTTATCGCCGGTGGAGAGATACACATAAAAAAACATAACAAAGATGACAAGTTTGTCGCGTGTAAACAATTTGCGGCAGCCCAAAAACAGGCGGCGCGGGTGGTGGACACAGACAAAGAGTGGGAAAGAAGTAGAGGAGCTGGGAATTTGCTGGGGATTGTTGCGATATCAGTCAGACGGATATCAAAAGGTAACAGTGGGTGCTAATCATACACGAACAAAGTGATTAGAAAAGCCAAAGTTGAGGTAGGCACATATAATGAAGATCAAGACGATTTGTAGGCTTATAACATCCAAAAAAAAAAAAAATAATTGTATTTAATGTTTAGGATCTCACATTTGCACTTGGTACCCATACAATTTGCGATCAATGTATGCTCTTTGAGGAGAACACATCACAGTCAAACGCAGTACATTCACATATCTACAGATACATTAGAAAATATCTCACAAAAATCAACAAAATAACAGCGACGTCGACAGCGACAGCAACAGCCACTGCGAGCAGAGAAGACGTTTCCTTGTTGTTGTTGCTGTTGAGAACGGAACGCGCAACAGAGCAGCAATAAGAACAAGAGCAACAGCAGCAGCAGCAACAGCAGAAGAGACTTTTTGACTACGACAACAACATGAACCGAACTGAACCATTCATCGCCTACAATTGCCCACAAAACAACATAACAGAACTTTGTGCCAGCATTTTCCGTGCTCCCGATGCCAAACGCAGACGCAGATCAGTCAAGAGTCACAGCAGAGCAGAGCAGAGTAGAGCAGTAGAACAGAGCCAGCCGACCGAGCGTCGATCGCAGTCTCATTCGTAGTCCGGACGGAGACGTAGACGTTGACGGAGGCGATGCCGTAGAAACTTTTGCGAAGTGTTTTTTCTTGATTTTCGTATTTATTTCGCCAACAAACATAAAACACGAAAAGTGTGCGCCACTATTTTGAAATCCCGCAGAGCGTCGCGAGCTGTGACCGGCAACGGAACAGAGCCGAACGGTGAGAGTGAGATTTTATTCTACAGACCAAAATATTCCCAGCAGCAACATAAGCAACACCAAAGTAACAACAGCAAAACACAACACAAGCAACATCGACAACCAACAACAAACAACAACAATCGCGAGTGTATGTTCCAAGTTCGTTCAACGTCGCGAGTTTTAGTTTTGTGCATTTATTTTTTTTAGGTCGGGTTCCCAGGTCCGAAGAGCATGGGAAAAACTGGCTAAGGATACGCCAAAAAGGCACAAAACAAAAACAAAAAAACAAAAACACAAAAATCAAGCAGAACAAGAAGAAATACAGAAAGACGAAAAACTGCAGAACTGAAACTGGAAGCTGAAGCTGAGCTGAGCTTCATCTTTTAGCCGGGGACTGCGCTTTGATTAAAGCGCGCGTTTAATTTCATTTTTTTTTTTGCTACTCCACACGAGAAGAAGTTCAGCAACCCTCTCTCACCCCCTACCACACACACACACATCGTTTCGATGCACGACTCCACCCTTCCAACTATTTTTCAACATTTTGCGCTTTGATTCGCTGTTCACATTTGGGACCTGACACCAACTGGCCAACTAGCTGACTTGGCCGACTGACTGGCTGCGTTTTGGGGCCCTGGACACAACACACAACTCCTGCGTTGGCTGGCTCCTTGGACGCTGCTCAGTACACCGGCAGCTTTCTCCGTGTGCGTACCACTCAACGCAACTGTGCTTAAAAAAAAACCACGAAGAATTAAGAAATAAATAAACAAATATCATTATAAAATACAACATAAAAGTGAAAGATTCCGTGAGATTTGGTAGAGAGAAAAACATCATCATGATCATTATCTCTTTGTGATTTTGTGATCGCGAGACGACTTTTGTCGCCTGTTGTACTTACTCATTGAGTTTATCACTCTGAAGAAACTATACGCCGAGTTGAACTGAAAGTATTTAGACGTTTGCCGCTTCATTTAATCGCTAAAACTCCAAAATTTGTGTTGTGCTGCTTTTTTTTTAGCAAAATATTCATATAAACTCATATGGCATTGTGGCCGCAATAAAGAAGCAACAAAAAAAGCATTTTAACTACCTGCCCAAATACTGAAATAACTGCAACAACAACAATAACGACTCGTATATAAACCAACAAAAGCATTCGAGACTGGGCCACATTTGTTTGTTGCCGCTGTTGCGGCTTCGGAGCGATATGCGGTTATTCATGGTAATTGCAATTTTAATATTTGCAATGCCAATGACGGGATTCGGTTGGTAAGTAAATAATTTACGGCAATAACAAATAAAACAAAAATTTAATGATTTTGATGATAAAAACTCTCCCCTTGTGTTTCGTAACAAATCTTCGGTTAGGAAACAACCTTAAGCTAACATAGAAGTAAATTAAAAGTTACAAAAGTTCAGTTTATTATTGCAACTATTTAAATAGGCTTGAAACCATTCGTTGCCATTTGTCTTTTCTCTATAAGCCTTATGTGCACCGATTCTAGACACTCGAAAGATTCTAAGGATTCTGGAGAAAAACCTTTCTTCTATGTAATAGTTTTCCAGAATAAATCAAATATCAACTAATGTTTCATAAAAAAAATATACTATTTAATAATTTTAAAAATTGTTCGAATTGAGATTAGCATAACTTAGATGCAAAATTGCCAAAGACAAAAACCCATTCAAGCATAAATATATTTGCATATACAATATATTTTCAATGCATTGCGTCAAATTCAATGCCAAAAAACCCATTACAAACTTTGTTCTTCAGTCTGTCAGATCTCATCAATGCGTAAGCTAGAGAGATTGGCATAACCGTTTCCGGTTTCTAATATGGCTATACGGGTATTGGGGTATGGTTAAATGCTGCTGCTGTTCTTGCTGACGACATCAAAAAATCGAAAAAATTTAAGAGGAAAAGTGCAATAATTGGAAATTGCAGGCGACATGAGATCTACGCGCTTTTTGAGGTGAGTCAAAGCCAAAGCCAAAGCGAAAATTCGGCCAGAGCCAATCGAGCGGACGATGTTGCCAGCGAGGGACCTTCAAAATGTGACGTTTGATTTAGATTTAATTACATGGCAATTTTATTAATTTTTTTTTTTTGTATATGGGGCCGAAAACAACAACGACATCTCAACAAAAAACTGATCAAATTGTAGTTACCTCTGAATGAACCGAGCACCTAAAAATCTTTTTTGTAGCAAAACACTTTCACAGTTTCATCATGTCCATTTGACACTAATTTCATGAGTGCAGGGTATTTGTTAAAATGCAGCCAAAATAAATATAAACAAGACCCCTTCTCCTCCTCACTTGAACGACACTTTGAGCTAGCAGTATTTGAATTTATGCGCGAAATTACAAGCAAAAATAAATAAGAAAAATAAAAATAAAACCAAATAAATAGAGAGCCTGATGGTTACAGACATCAAATAGAATGAAAAGTGTCGCACAGGAAAGAAGCATAAGAAGTGTGATGGCAGTAGGGGCAAAGTAGAGTGAAGGAAGAACATGCCATAAGTTATGCACTTTGCCAAAAGTATTTGCCTGCAAAGTGGCATCAATGAATCTACTAAATCTGCAACTGCATCTGGGCATCTTTGACTAGAGAATCTGAGGTAGAAAAATTGTCGCTGTCAGCGGCAACGAAAACTGCAATGTCTCGACTTTTGGCGCAAACATTTGTCATCTATGCGCGGTGTGCGATGGGAGAGCGGGAGATGCGTCGTTTATTGAGGGGCGTGGCACAATGGGCGGGGTGGCGTGGGCGTCGCGTGGCGTAGACTGCATGACGATCTAAGGCCCAATAACGCGAACGTTTTGCATTAATTTTATTTGACTTGTGTGAAACTGGGCGAGGCGAGGCAGCAGCCACCAAATGAGGCCACCTGCAACATTAAAGAGTTGTCGCCGCTGATCACCAGAGAGGAACTGGGATCAGGCAAAAATAAGGGGGCGTCTATTTTTTTATCCATGAACAGACGATGCGTCGTTGTTGAGCACATTTTCAATTCAATTGAAAACTTTCGCAATAAATTAATTAAATAATTAGAGCTCAAGTTCAATTTAGCTTGCCTGTCAGCGTTTGATGTCGCCCATGATGATGATGATGTGGTTGTTGTTGTGGTTGTTGTTGTGTTTGCCACCCCATAAAAAAAGTCAAAAGCTAATATGTATGTGTGCGCCATTTGAACGCTTCATCTGTGCCGCTCAAGGGCACCAGACTTAGCTGCAAATGCGTTGACAACAGGCAGACCGTGACGACAAACTGACATACATTTCGAAGATTTCGAAGAAGGAAGTGCATATAGAAGAGAATGTGGGAGGGATGTAGTTGTTGAGGGCTTTGCACTATTGTATCCCATCGTTTAATCGATAACAATAATTAGCCTGACAATCGTTGTTTACGTTCATCTTTATTCTTCTTTTGCACATTTTGCAACAGTTGCAATTCTCTATCTGTCTCTTTCTTTGCCGAACTTCTAAGACGTGTTGATTTTCCATCCAAATGCACTCAATCAAACGATCATTGTGTGAGCTATTGAGATGATAATCAATGAGTTAAGCAGACATAGCACTCGATGTGCCGTTAAATGAATGGAAATTCCATTGACCACAGCAGCCGAAAGCAATTACCGAGAACTTACAATAAATTGTGGCCGATCGAGTCAAGCAAAATACTGGTGCTGATAATGATGATGGTGAAGCTTTTTGCTGTCGTGTCTGGAATTTAATTAAAAACAGTGCAACCGAGCAGCGAGCAGCAATCAAGCTATAGATGCACATGATGAAAATCTCAAAATTTATGAACTTTTCTACAATTTGATTTCAAATAAAATGAGCTCATTTCCGTTGAATCCGCTTCGCTTGACATTTACAGCTGGCTCAATCTATTTTTGGGTTGCCAGTTTCCTGCTTCTCATTCATTCATTCATTCAATCGAAAGCTCATTCATTCAGAGGGCTCATTCATAGCCAACGTTTTTGGCACTCACAGCATGTGAAATGGCAATTAAAAACCCGCCGGGGCACTAATGGGTTAAGCAGCACACCACAACACACACCGCAATAGTCTCAGTTTGTGGCACTGTGGCATAAACTGTAGCACTTAGTCTCAAGCTGAGTGTGTGTTGCATTTGTTATTCCAACATCGTCGCTCTGGGAGGCAACATCAACAACATTGCGCATACGCCGCGTGCTCCGTGTCAGTAGAGCAAAGCCATCCAAAATTTGGCACACTTTTATTATTATGAGATATAAAATCAAGTAGTATATACTCTATTGTGTAGAACACCCCCAACATCATTAGGTTAGGCGTTGGCTAACGAGCGTGCAACTCGGCCAAATGCCAAAATTGAATGGCAGATGACTTGATTATGATGATGCCGCGAGAAGAGACTCGCCACTAAGGGGCAGCTTTCACCACTTTGCCAAAGCAGTTGACAGACCGAAAGATAAAGATAAAGAGAGAGTGATCAGACTCTCTTGACAGTTGCTAGTTACCTCAAACTGAGTGCTTGTTGCACTTGGCACGGGTTCTGTTTTGTACGCGGAAAGTTCCTCGGGTTTGATTTTTAATTATAACTCAGGCGATTTGTTTATTTTGTTAATTTGTCTTTGTGCGCATCTCGTCACGTTGACAGATGCGTGCCTCGAACGCTGCATCATAATTAAAACGCATGACCAGAGACAAAAAGGCGAAAAGCCAAACACAAAAAGAAATGACAACTAAAACCGACATGGGTCAAGTTGAAGGACTGACAACATATGTAATAAAAAGGGCCCCAAGGTAACTAGCAAATGTTCTTGTCATTCTATAAGAGGAGCAAGATTTGATGGCGCTGTCAGCTGAGATCTAATCTAAGTCAGTTCAGGGAACGTTCAAGAAACAACAAAGAAAATCTTAATACCAAACTGAAATGTGAAATTGTCATAAGATAGAAATATATTTAAAGGGTATCCAAACGTTTTCCTCTCACTTCATCACATTTATTAAATGCCACATAAACTTGTGCCCAGATTTCTCACAGCCTTACCCTTGCTTTACACCTCTGGAAAGAGCTGCTGCCTGGACATAATTAAGTTAAACGTTGTCGCAATTTGCGCGCGTCGTAGAGACCAAAAAGATTGATGTCGTCTTTGTCTTGGCCAGAAAAGTCATGGTTCTGTCGGATCCTCTACCAAGGCTCTACACCCCACAGCTTTAAGCTTGTTAAATGGGCTGACAAAGGCCAGCCCAATAGTAAATATGCCTGAATTATTAGCTAGCCAGGCGGCAATTGGACATGCGCATGCTCCAAAGCCTGGGAACGAACACGATGCATTCCAACACTGTCAAACAGGATGATCGTCAAGAATACTTGCTAGTACTTTTATGTATTTTACTCGTTTTTTGTTTTTGCTTTTTTGTGCTGTGTCAAAGAGGCGGCGCCTGTGCACAGTGGTTCCACAACATGTTAATTTGCTAATTGTTAAATGACAAACACTTTTAAGCGTTGAAGGTGCCAAAAAGCTGTGCGCGACGTTGCACGCCCACACACGTTGGCTGCCACGCCCAGTCGAGCAGCATTCAAAACCAATTTTGGCTTTTGGCAGTAGCCGTTAGCTGGCTGGCTAATCAATTGTCAACGCCGCCGCCCACATCAAACGCCAGTACACCCAAAGAAACCCCTACCTCCCGCGCCACTGCAGTGGCTGCCTCTTTGTCCAGTTTGCGCGCCTGTGTTTTTGTGTGTGCACAAGAGATCAACACTTGCGCTGACGCATTCTGTGTGGTGGACAAATATTTGTGCGCGTAAATTGAAAAACTGACCAGCCACAACAGCACTTGACTTGACCAGTGGCCAAACGTGGCCCAAACAATCAGTTGGCCAACTGAGCGACCGGCCATTCATTCACTTGTCAACGCTTTGTTTAAATACTTTGCCACTCGCATGTTGACAAGTGGTTTAGGTCGTTGATTTGTTTACACTGCAACGCACTCGGCGCTCGATGCCACCACGAAACGAAACGAAACACGAACACAAATCGATGGGACAACAGTCGAGGACGACGACAGTAACAACGACAGCGACTCAGCGACTCACGAAAATGAGTCAATCAAACGAAGTTGCATCCATTGTGACTGTCTATTTACATACATAGAAAACAAGAGGAAAAGGTCTTTAGATGAAATGACAACAAACTCTAAATACCCTATCAACAATATGGATGCAGAAAAATTAAAAAAACTTTCATACTTTGATAATGTCAAAATAAACAGTTCAAGTAATCTATCTTCAGGCTTTTCAAACCTATTTTAAACAAGTTTTATATTAAATTTGTAAGACCGTACGACGTAGAGTATCGTACAGCTGAGAGAGCACTGGACTAAAGATTCGGATTGGCGTGGCATGGGTTGGGTATGGGAAATTTCAACCACTTGTCAGTGGCTACCATCAAACCGGGCACTTTGATCAAAGAAAAAAATCACTGAAAATCCATTGAGGCCTATAACGACACCAACACCAACAACAAACACCCGAACAACAGCAACAAGAAGAATGACAACAACAGCAACAATAACATACAGCAATAGGGGCACACTTGGAGTTGGAGTCGCTTCGCTTCTTCAGTTGTGTGAAAGCAAAATAAAGATACGTCGCGGCCAAGTGTTGCCTGTTGCCAGTTGCCAGTTGCCGAGTTTGCCTGTGGACTGAGGGACTGCCAGACTGAAGTTGTTTAGCTGTTTCAAGTTGCCGACAGCAGCGCTGCTGGCGTTGCCTGCTAGGTGCTGCTGCTGCTGCCAAAGCAAACTTCAACTTCAAAAAACGAAAAAGTGTCGAACGGACGGCGGAGTGTAGAGTGTCCGCCACATCGGCAGCATCATCGTCATCGTCATATCGGCCTCGGCTATTTTCCGCTTAACCAAAACTCCCTGTGTTTGTTGTTGTTAGTGTTTAATATTGTTGTTGGCAACTTGTGTGGTTACGCGCTCTGCACGCTTGAAAGGTGTTTGAGTTTGAGTTCTTTAGATCTCTCCAGTCATCAGCGCATCGACTTCGAGATCCGAATCATTGCGATCTCATCATCATCGTTCAGCCAGCGAACTTCAATTGTTTCGTTGTTGCTGTTACTGTTGTTGTTTACAAGCACATCTATCATTTATTCTCTTCTTCTGGCGGCCCAGCATTCAATTGTATTTGCTGGAGTTTATATATTTTTGGTGGCATATGTTTGTGCGTGTGTTTGGTCTATTTGTTTTTTAAGATTTTGTTGCTATTAAGTTGTCATAATCTCTTGGCTCGCATCGAGTGAAATCGAGTGATTGCCGAAGGCCCACGACCAAAACCTATAAAGAGAGAGATGGAGCGAGACAAGAGGCATGGTCACCAGGTGGGCAACGAGCGAGCCAGGTGGGCAAATTGGGGCATCAAAGCAACTCAAGTGCGTTAAAAGTATGTATGAAATGTGTTAAAATTCGAATTGGGGAACCACAGGTAGCATTTAGTAAGAGATCTGTGATATTTTTTATGAATAAGATATTACACATTGAACAGTTATTAATTTGTTGACCAGCAGCATAACTAAGGGATTTAAGATATAAGCAAATGAAAAGACATCATCTGTAAAAATAAAGTAGTCAATGTTTTCCAAAACAAAAGCTTCTTAACTGCTTTAATAATTGAAATTCCATTTAGCAATCTTTTTCTAGTCATAATTCACAAGGATTGTTCGACACAGTAAAAAGTTAAAACTGATAAAAAGATCGATAAGCTCGTTTTGTGCAATGCTTATAAAAAGTCATAAGGGTTTGGCTATGACCCATATCAGCACTTTGTCATCGATGAATAACTAGAATGTGAATATATATGTGTATGAAAAGTTAGGTCTAGCACATTTTGTGTGATTTCTTTGGCTGAGTCAGCTGCTGCCCGGCATTGTAAGCTACCCCATTAATTGCTTAAAATAACACAAAAATTCCATGGAAAAGAACAAAACACAAACAGAGAGAAAGACTGGTGGTTAAGACTGACACAAGTCGATAGACTGGGCCGTACATCAATCAAGGGGTTGAGCTGAGCAGCACTGAGAGTCTTTTGTGGAAAGAGGGGGGTCCCCATATAAAAAGCCACGAATGCCCCTATTTACCTAGCCCCGAAACATAAACTTGCACTACACTTCAACTCAAATTGCGCAAAGTTCACGAGCAAAGCAAATTTCACGCGGATTTGCAATGTGAAGAGCGAGAAAGAAAGAAAATAAAAAGTAAAAACACCGACAGCAAAAAAATGCGAACGTAAAACAATTCAGCTATTAAAAAGTCATAAATCTGAAATGGAAAAACATAAATCAGAGCCAAAGGCGAGCAAACACAAAAACAATTTGAACACCGCCGCCCAGTGGCTGACACATATGTATGTATGTATGTAGATGAAGCAGTTGAACCTGTGGGCAAAAGTGTTTTCCCTGCAACAAACGCATGCTTCACGGCTGCACCCACAGTAAACACAGCTCGTAATTATTAATTTTCCAGCTAAATTAAATTTTAACGCTGCTGTTGCTGCTGCAAAATAAAAACAAAAACTTCATCGATTAAGAAAATTGCTAAAAAGAAAAAACAATATATGTAAGTATGTATATAGTATGTATATCAAGTGGGTGTTTGTGTGCTAGTGTGAGTGAGTGCCACACTCGAGTACACTTCGAGTGTGTTCGGTCAGAATTTTATTGAGCGACGCCGCCGCCTCCGCCGTTTCGCATATAACAATAAACAAACCAATTGCCAACTGTCTGCTAGCATATGTGTGTATGTGCGTGTGTGTGTTTTTGTAGGCAGTGCATTTGTCTATAGACTCGTTCAGCCATATTGTGTATACGCCGCATCGACTGCAATGAAAAGAGTATTTAGTTCAACTGCCGAACCATTTAGTGACGCGCTGTTTTCTTTTTAATTTTATGCAAATAAACAAATATTTTCCGCTTTTTTGGATTGCCAGCATAAATAAATGCAACTATTTTTTATGAACTTGCCTGGCGAAAGATGCGAGTGAATAGTATTTGAGTTTGTTGTAGGCGCCACAAAGCTGATATGCAGAAAACCATGAGATGAAATTTATATCATTCAAATAGTATATTAGTCTTTTCACTATGTATTTAGTTTGATAATAACTCTTTTATTGGTACATTCTAGGGCCGAAGGCACAAACATTTTACTCGATCCAAATCTGATGTGCAAAAAGACACGTCGTCTACGGGGCAAACTGGCCGAAATCTGCCGGCACGATTCGGCCCTGCTCAAAGAGATCATCAACGGAATTAATCTAGGTTTCCGCGAATGCGAATTTCAATTTCGTAATCGTCGCTGGAATTGCACTATACTACGCAAAAGCATGAGGAAAATCTTAATGCGCGGTAAGTGACTAGATAAAGATATGAATATACATATATGTTTGTACATATGCTTAGATGCAAACCATAAGAAAAACAAGAAAAAGGCCAAACGGTGCTGCTTTATTATGCAGCCTGTCAACACTTGCTGACTCAGAGAGACTCAGTGAATGTGACTGAGAGGTGAAGACTGACCCGCAAAATGCTGCCTAATTACAGCTGAAGGCAACGAAGTGACTTCTTCGAGGCTGGCAAACTGTCAGGCGCAAGGCGACCGCATCATCCATCAAGTTGCATAATAAAAATGTTGCGCCCGCTGATGAATAGCGCCTGAAATGAGCCTACAAAGCTGTCAATTTTAATAAATTATTACCCGAAATGGTGAAAAGAGCCTCGTATATTTCGTACATT
Organism: Scaptomyza graminum; assembly: GCA_018901835.1. NCBI lineage: Eukaryota > Metazoa > Arthropoda > Insecta > Diptera > Drosophilidae > Scaptomyza > Scaptomyza graminum. Next base: position 8,785,468 of record JAEIFL010000002.1, read on the forward strand.
TCGTATATATATACTCTGCTCCTTGGAGCACTTAATGACAACAATGCGCAAACAAAACACATACCAAATTATCTGCAATAAATTCCATGCCAGCGGATTAAAACTGCACTGGCTGTCAAACTGTCAGCTATCCAGAGAGAAGTAAGCCTCTCTTTTCACTTCAAGGCTGCTTCTTCTTCAGTCCATTCGGTACATTTCATTCCATTTGGGGTGGTGACTGTCCAAAAAGACATATCACCTGTCCACACCGCTCCCATCCACTCCATTTCACTTCAGCTCAGCTCAACTTGAGCTTGTTTCAACGTTTTTACGTTGTTTTTTTTTTCCGCGTTACAAGCATATGCAAATTTTTTGGTGTGCGGTTACAAGTGCGATTTCGATTTCATTAAACGTGACTGCAATGCATTGCCAATGCTGTTGGATGACAGCAATGGCTCGAGTCACACTGATTTGCATAGACAGTGAGAGAACGAACGAACGAACGATCGCATTGGAGTTATCAGTGATCGGCTATCGAAGCAGTAATAAATCTTTTTGTCACCTTAACCTGACAAATTGGCATCAATCATGCAACGATGCATGTTGACAACCCTAATCAGCATTAGCACCATGTGAAAATAAACGATTAATTATCGATGCAGCCCAGCCAACCGATACGATAATCGTTACCTGAAACAGCACTTAAAACAATTAAATGTCAATGTAATACAAATATTTATTGTGATTTTAATACGATCTTCCTCTCTCTCTCTTTCCAAAACAGACTCACGAGAGGCGGGCTTTGTAAATGCAATTACAGCTGCGGGCGTCACCTATGCAGTTACGAAAGCCTGCACCATGGGTCAACTGGTGGAATGCTCGTGCGACAAGTCGCACATGCGTCGCAATGGCGGACAGCCTCAAATGGTGAATGCCGCCACTGCGGAGGCAGCGCTCGAGCGTCAGCAGCAGGCAGCGTTGATGCGACAACAGCGCAATCACAACAACAGCAACAGTATGACGGATATTGCACTTGGCAGGCAGCACAATAAAAATCGGTTGGGGGGCAGGCGTGGACGTCGAAAGTTCTGGGACAACATTAAGTTTCCGCAGGGTGAGTGGGAGTGGGGCGGCTGCAGCGACAATGTTAACTTTGGGCTGCGACATTCGCGCGCCTTTCTCGATGCCAAGCAGCGACAAAGACGCAGCGATCTGGGCACACTGGTTAAGCTACACAATAACAATGCAGGGAGACTGGTGAGTGAAATGGGTTAAAAGAAAAGTCACAACTTAAAGTTCTTTAAATCAAATTCAATTGTTCCTTATAACTTATTACATAATCCAAAAGTTCATTTAGTTAACAAAAAACAAAACAATTGCAAAATATCTGACAAATGATTTTCATTCGTTTGCACAGGCAATTCGCGATGCGATGCGTTTGGAGTGCAAATGCCATGGATTGTCCGGATCGTGCACGGTGAAAACCTGTTGGTTGAAGATGCCGCCATTTCGTGAGATATCGGCGCGACTGCGCGATAGATACGATGGGGCACGCAAAGTGGCGCTACGCAACGATGGCAACAGTTTCATGCCAGAGACGCCGCACACGAAGCCGCCAAATAAATACCAGCTGGTCTATGCCGATGATTCCGCGGACTTTTGTACAGCGAACGCAAAGACCGGAGCATTGGGCACACAGGATAGGGAATGCAATGCCACATCGTTGGGGGCAGACAGTTGCGATCTGTTGTGCTGCAGTCGGGGCCACAAGCATCGTGTGGTTACCGAATGGACCAACTGCAACTGCGTCTTCAAATGGTGCTGTGAGGTGACGTGCGAGAAGTGCCTCGAGCATCGTGAGGTCAACACCTGTCTCTAGTTGGTGCCGTTAATGGGGGGGTTATTGGTTTTTGGGGTTTATTTTTTGGTTTTCGGCATAGTCATGAACATATTTGAAAGCTTTCCATTTCGCGTGATAAACAACAGTTTGAAACACACACAACGTTTTGCTGCAGTCCACATTTAAGTATTAACTAACACTAGAGAGTATTAACAACAACAACATAAAGTAGATGAGTTGATTTTAGCCAGGCTCTAGGCCATTCTAGCTGTAAATACTACTACTAATGTATCCTCAACGATACGAACCATGTAAGCCTGTAAATAGTCGTAATAAAAACACACAAAAAATATTAATATGTTCTTTGGATTTTATGAGTTAAACCTCTTTAATAAGAAGATATTGCAATCAGCTTAGAAGCATTGAATTAATTGCAAACAAATTGAATATTTAAGCAGGGTCAAAATCGAAACAATCGTTAACTTTTTGCTAAACGGAAATGTATCTCTAATCGCTTCGTCCATTGATTGGCATCTGCATAAATGATTAAACGTACTTTAATTAAGACAACAGCAGAAGCCGATTGAAAAACAAGTTCAACATCTATCGTTGCAAAAGCTATAGTTGTTTGTGTTTGTGTTTCTGTTGCCTTTTAACGAGCATTGTCAGTAAAAAGTATCAGTAACGCGTATCTGTAGCTGTATCTGCAACTTGATGACTTTCCCATAAATTAACACAATTTTATTGTTGTCGACACGAGATAAAAATCAACAGAAATTTGCCTAAACAGCAACAATACAAAAATCGCATTCGAACAAAACTTTGTGCATAAATTATCGTACGAATTGTTGAACAATGATTTGAATACATAAATTAAATAAACTATTTAAAACGATGTCGGCTAAACTGTATGCAATTAAAACAAACATTCAATGATTTTATGACACAAACCAACAGAAGCCAATGAATCGTTTATATTGACTTATAAACGTTTAAGCTTTTAATCAATATGAAAAACTCACTGTCGTAAGCTTATAAATAAAATGGAATGCATCAAGGCAAGGTAGGGTTTTCTATGCAATATTTTCTTTTTAGATTATTAAGTTTAAGGTTTTACTACATCTACATATTAAACCTAACTGATTATAGGGTATAACTCTAACTCAACCAAAACTTAAACACATTTTAGGCAGACCAATTGATACTATTTCTTGCGATATGAAGCTGCAACTCATAAATATTCAAAGTCTTGGCACACATACTTATACACCACAACCAATACTATTTCCAATAGATAATCTCAGCTTAACATCCACCAGCAATATCTCGGCTTAAGTATTGATATGCGAACAACGCAATGAGATGCCAGATTCCCCAACGTGCCCGAATTCCATTCCATTTGCCTACTACTGCTGCTGCTGCTGCTGACTGGGCCAGGTCAATCTCAAAGAAAACAAGCCCTTGCCAGCGATAACAACAACAACAAGCAGCAGAAGCATCTTCAGCTCTACAGCAACAACTAATTAACAATCGCATTCATTTTATTTATCGTACAAATGCAAACCGCTTGACTTCCAAAACTGTATCTGCATGCATTTATAAGGCTTGAAGTTGGGATCTCTTCTACCCCTCCCCCTCTCTCTTACACATCTCTTTCTCTTTCGCTCTCGTCTCATCTGCGACAAGCGGACAGATCGACACAACGTCGATCGCATCGCATTGGATAGCATCGCGAGGCATGCGAACGCATTCTACACTTGACTGAACAAAATGTATGGTGAGATACTGGTCGCTGAAAGGGGGAAAACGCTCATGCCACAGATACACGGATTCAGTGGCTTTATCTTGGGCGCGTTAATGAGATTTGCTTGTATCTGGAGCCATTCGGTAGATGCATATCAGTGGGTTTCAATTAATTATGGCGACGCTTATTAGTCATCCATCTAACAAACTAAACTGATGCTGTTTCAGCTTTTCTTGGCGCTGGCGCTCTGAATAAAATCTCACTATCTCTCTACGCTGTTTCTCACTCACCTAGTGTTGAGCCATTGACCCCAAACTGACCTTGGCCAGTCTGTGATATTCTTATTTCTTCTTCTCTCTCTGTTTCTATCTTTCTTTGTCAGCTGCCTTATAGATGTGCATTTTATGTTAATAAAAAATGCATTTTTACAGCCGTTTCTAGAAGAAAAAGTTCTTTTGGCGGCATTCTGTTTCAAGTGGCGCCTAAAATGGCGCCATATATACACATACGATCTACCGATATATCCAAAACTTTTTCAAAACTAATGGCTTAATTTTTAAACTGTTACACCTACTGCATTGAAACGGAAAGAGAACTCTGCCTATCCACAGATATCAGACACTGTTGATCACTGCAAACAATTTTAGCCAAATTACACTCGAAAGTCCAGCACAAAGCGAGACAGAGAGGGGAGAGAGAGAGAGAGAGCGAGAGAGAGGGGGAGAAGAACAACCGGGGCGCTAAAAGAACAACTATTAAGAGTGCTGGAGCGACGTCTGCCGGGTTTCGGGGCCCAGAACAAAACCTGAAACATGAAATTCCTGCGTAATTTGTAAGGAAAGGCGTGAAGAACACCAACGAAGGCAACACCTTAATTAATGTTATTAAAATGGAACGAACGACCGACGGACCAACGAAACGATTGGACCTGCACCTCAAACTCAAACTCATACTCAAAAGCAAAAACTAAAAAAAACCCCAAGTCTGAGACTCAAAACTCATTGGACTGCAGGTCCAGGAGCAAAAAGAAGAGTAGGAAGGCAGACAAACTAACACACACTCACACCGAAAGACAGACACGAGAATGTTGCAAGAAGGGAAAAAAAGGTTTTGGACCAGGTCCGCTTGATCGGTTCTTTATTTTGGGTTGGTTACTTGTGCTCACTCCTCTCAATCGCTTTGGCCATGCACGTTCCAGTCGGTCAGAGTGGTATGAATGGTAATGGTTGAATGCCAAATGACCTGTTGTCTTTATTTAGGGCTTGGCCCGGACTAAATGTTCGTTTGGTAAAAGTTATTGGAAAGTGGCCCACAAAAAAAGTGCTCTGCACTTCTGCCCGTCCGATTGCTTTTATAAAAGTGCATAAAATAATGAAAACTTATTTTAGGTAATAGTTTAATTGCTTAAGATCAGTAAGCTTATAATTCTAAAAAATTAAATGATAATTTAAGAATTTAATTTTTGCAGTTACAAACCCAATATTTTAGAATCCCTTAGCGACTTTCCAATCTGTCAATGATAAATACATTGACTTTACTTAAATTAACGAATTTTCATGTAATCCTTCTATACTTTCTCCCAGACGATAGTAATTTAAATCCCAACAAACATTCTAAACTAGAACTTTATGCTTCCTTACCAACAAACAAAAGTTCTCACATTTGCACAGCACAAATATTATGTGGTATTTATTTTTAAGCATATGGAAGTTGTGTATACATCCGACACGCTTCAAGAGGAGACTTCATCAGCGGACAGATCAGAAATTTACCCAGAGCTGCTGCTGCTGCATTCACAGCTGATGTTTGCTGTTGTATGTTGCTGCTTCCCAGCAGCAGCATTCTAAGCCGCCAACAGATTTATCACTGAGCGTTGAGCGCTGACTACATGACATATTCATTAAATTTGCCACATTGTTGCAAGAACAGAGCAGACAGACCAGAACCGACAAGACAACAAAAGCAGTAGAGAGCACAGAGCTCAGTCTGTGGGGAGATGGTCATCTTTTTGACACCTTAATGCGGTAATTAGGGTTTTCTCAGCATTAAGTCAGACAGCGGTAACACCCGGGGCATGCCCTCCGCCACGGGACCTGCGGACCATCCTTAAAAGGCGATCATCATGAGCAAATATTAACACTGCGCAGAGACCAAAGAGCGATAACATCTGAAGCAAACAGAATCCACAAAAACTTAGGAGCAATGGGTAAATGATCAACGCCTATGCGTGTGTGTGTCTGTGTGTTAGTTAGTGTTGCCGTTAACGGTTTACGACGAATTGGCTTAAATTATTAAAAGATTACAGCCAAAGATCATCAACGCCAGCAACATGCACACGGCGATCCTTGCCGATTTGGGTGTGAAGATTATGACACAGCACAAAATACAACACAGACACAGCACACCGATTGTGTGCGGCAAGGGCGTCAAAGGCAGGGTCAGACTCTGGTCCCGCAACGGGAACAACCAAGGGGGACGGGGTATAGGTCTGACTCTGAGGAGCAGCAGGCGCTGCAATTAATTTCAAATTTTTTAACATCTCACGAATGAAGGAAACAAACGCAACGGCTGCGAGCGAAGCGGCAAGAGAGTGATACAAACCAAGAGAAAGAGATAGAGGGAGAGAGTGTCTGGGAGAGGAAGAGAGAGAGGTAGTGGTGGCCATAAGAAGAAAAATTGCATACAAATTAAGATAAATGAATTGTTTAATTGTTGCATGTGGCGTTCACTTTTATTGTGGAGCTGCTAATTTACCTTGTAAAGTATGTAGTATATGCGAAAAGGCTTGTAAAGGCATTAAAGTATATAACGCAACATATTTGATTACATAAACGTACTATAAACATAGGAATTTGTATATGAAATATTTGTTTAACCTTTTTAACATTCAACTGTATTAAATGAAAAGATTGCCAAATTAAGGATTTAAGATATTTCCCTGCTCCAATAAAACTCTTTTAAGCCAAGAGTTTTCAGCTGTTGGAAAGAATGATTCTTAAATTATTTTATACATTAAATTTAATTATGATAAGATCGTCAACAACTCCAATTGCAGTGCTGACCAGTCACTTGACTCTGAATTTCTGAGCTTGAAATCCTATTAGATGCACATTAACACCCATAAATATAATATCTGTATATGCAACTCTCATCAATCAACGCCCTGATGTCTAAATAATGCAACACAAACACAAAAGGTAAACTTGTCTGTTTGTCTGTCTCTTTTAGCCTGCCACAAAGGACTACCGCACTAATTAATACTGCTGCCCTGATGGACTGACTGATGGAACAAAACAGATTCGTGTTGCAGCCACACAAACACAAACACATTAAAGCAAACGAACAACACCATTCTAAGCTAAATAAAGTTATTAAGCTGCCAAAAGAGCCGAAAGGTAAATGTTGCCAAAATACGAAATACGTAAAAAAATCAAAAAAAAAAAAAAAATAAAATGAAACGAAACGAAACATAACAAAATGAAAGGCCCCAAACGCAGCATGTGTTAAAATTATATAGAGAGTGCGTGTGCACAGTAGACCCCCCTAATGGAGGCTGCAGACCCACAAGGATGGGGCACACACACACACACATACACACCAGCAGTTTCAGAGCAAGAGTTAATAAAAAACACATAATTGCGTATGTTTGGACCAGGCACATACATTTCGTGCCAACTCGAAGTCCCAGGTACCGCTTAAGTTATACCTTCGATTCCGCTACACGTTACTGCCCACACTCCATCTGTTGCACTCACCGTCTCCGTTTCTCTCCCCATCCTTTGGCCCGGCCGCGTGCTCAAGTGCGAAGTTCTGCGCAAACGCCAAGCGCCTGTGAAAATATGATTTTTGTTGCCATTTCGTGTTTTGCCACTTTGGAGGTCTTCATCATTTTTTTTTTATTATTATTTTCGTTGCTTCTCACTGTCTCATATCTCTTTCTTCTGAAAGTGTGTGTGTGTGTGTTTCCATAAAACTGACCCCATGGGCAGTGAAATTAAGTTGGTTTTTAATGCAGTCATGGTGGGTAGCCAGGCAAGGTGGCTTCGAGGAGCTTACAAGACAACCAAAAACCTTAAAAAATATTCGGGGCTGTAAAATATATGACCAAAACTGAGTTATGATTGGAATACGAGAGCTTATATCAACAGGTCTTATATCTCATTAATCTGCGCTAAATGAAAGTTTTCATTAAAATTGCAATGCGAGTATTTGACACAATGAAAATAACTTTTCAAATGTGTATTGAAATTTCCTACATCATAAGTTTATCCTCAGAATGTTCTTTGGTTAATTCTATCCTTTCTTGAAAGCATATTATTTTAGTTTATTTGCTCATCTTTTATGATCAACAGTTATTAGCCAAAATGCCGTTCAATGTGTTAAGCCCACACATATGTACATAAGTACATATATGTATATAAGTATTGGACTGCTCATCTCTTGTCCCAAACTATCCAATACTTCCGCGCTTGCTTGCTGCCCACGTTCCCAGAACGTTGCCATAATAAATTTCAACTTGTCTACACCTATTTTTACAAACATTTAAAAATTATTACACTGACTTTTTCATTATGCTTCGAAACAGACCGAAGGAACGAACGGAGGAGACTCGTCGTCCAGACTCGGACTGCGTCCCACCGGCCTGATGACCTTAAATTAAATGTGCAGCACATGAATTATGTAAGCTGTTTAATAAAGTGATTCCATTTGCATGCAAGAGCCCCGCACGCATGCGCAGCAGGCAGTCATCCAGTCGTCCAGCAGTCCAGTCCCGATCCACAGATGGAGCTCAGGCCCCAAACAACTTACTCACAGTGCCTGGGCCCCGGAGCGGAGGCATCGCGCAGCGCGCGCTGATTGTCGCTTAATAAAAATGGTTATTGTGTTTCTGCAAGAGAACTCGAAGGAGATAGAGAGAGAGAGAGAAAGAGCAGAAAATAAGGGGAGCTGCACAGATTGCAGCGGCTATTTATGTGTGGCTTTTGTAAGAATTATTAATGTAAATCTTTCATAATTTTCTTAAGCGGTGCGCGTGCTCATTCAGGCTAGGAAGAAACTCTCAGAAACTTGAAAACTTGCGATGGCATTTACAATGATTTATGGCGCCATCTGGCAATGTTGTGTGGCATCCTGTGTGCAAAGCTTTCAAAGCTTCAACTCTTGCACGTGTGCAGCTTTGCAAGCTTAAAGCTTTCGATGCCTCCTTCTCTGTCTTGCACCCACGCAAGAGTTCATTCAGCATTTTGGCTCCACCCACACACAAAAGCGTTCATTTTGTGTGCTGACGCATGCGCCGTGCCCCAAAGGGGGATGCCAACAAAATGAAGTTGCAAGGAAGCTAAGTGCACACACAGAGAAATAAACGTGAGTGTGTGAAGAATTGCTTTGAGCTGCTTAAACAAACACACTCACACACACACATGTGATTGCAGCTGACAGCAAATCAAAGCCACTGCCACATTGGGCCTCGGGGCAAGTTGACGTTGCCTGCTGCATCTGGGCGCCATATGGCAGGGCAGCAACAGCACTGCGTTTACTCCAATGAGAATGTGTTCAGCTCCTTCTTGGCAAAGGCAATGGCATGCCAAAAGGTACGCCAACTGTTGCCGCCAGCTGCAACTTGTTGGTAGCTCTTTGGTTCCTTTGCCTGCTGCATTCGTCATCTGCACATCAATGTCATAAACAAGAAAGCAGTCAACCAGCCAACCAACCAGCCAGCCAGCCAACAACAACAACAACAATAAAAACAAGGCAGCAGCTCCAACACCATCTACAACTGCAGCTCCTGACTCCACTTCTTCTGGTTGGTTGGCAATCACTAAAAACCCAAGATGGCCGCTACACCCAACGATTGTTGTGTACTTTAACTTTAATTCTGATGCTGATGTGCAGGATTGCCTAGGGTTGCAATCGCAACTATGATTTTTCACACCATCACGAGTAGACTGTATATTTTGTGTTCATTATTAGAGAGAAAAGTCATTCAAAAATAGGAAACGGGAGAAATATAAGAATTTTTGACTCACAACTTTCAGTAAAAGCTCAGTGAATCATTGTTTTATTGCTTAAAATCTTGTTGACTGACTTATTGTAAGTAGTGTATGAAAGTATTATATTTACAACAATATTAATTGTTTTAGTACACTTGCATATTGAGTGTTGAATACCTTTGGAATGATTAATGCTTTTATTGGAATTTGGACGAGTGCAAATCAATTAAAATTTAATAAAACATTCTTACGATTCATTTATGGATGAACAAATATGTTTGTTTTTAGCTGGTATAAGCTATAAAGTGATTCACTAAGCACTTAGACAATCAATGATTCTTACGCTTTTCGAACGATTTCACATTTAACAGTTCACAATGTGTGTGTCCAGCCCTTAAATTTGTTTGAAGTTCAACTATGCTAGGATTTTTGTGTTTTCGCTATGTGCGTGCTGCGGTTTGTAAACCACTTGAAACAATTTTTAATTGTAATTTGCGCAAAGCAACGCCCAACGCCCGCCCAGCCCACTGCCCTAGACCTGTTAGCTGAAGAAATACCCGAGTGCTGCTGTTGCTGCTGTTAGGGTTTGGAGTACTTGCATAGTTTAGAACGTAGGGCATTGCTGGGATGCCAGTCGAGGCTGCGACGTTGCCAGGAATTTTCATAGAATGGCGCGTCCGGCATGCAGACGCTTTGTGCCAAACAGCTGGGCGAGATTTGTAGGTGGGCCAGCAAACAGGCGAATAAGGAGAAGACTCTGGGCAGCAGCAGCAGCCCCTTTTTAATGTACAGGCGCAGACGCTTTAAATTTTCGGTCAAACCTGGTCCAAGTTTAGCGAGTCGAGCTAACCAAGTGCAATTAAAAATGAAAAATTTTCCCACACATTCGGTCAACTGTTGACTGGTCAGCGACGATAAGAGAGTGCAGACAGAGAGACAGTGAGACAGCGAGAAAAAAAAACAAGAGAAACAGAGAGGGCAGAGTGTGCCCAGCCCATCCCGAAACCATTCTGGCAACCCATTCCGAACGTTGCACTGATTTCTTTTTCATGTCAGAGCAATGCAAACTGCGTGCACTGATTGGAGGCCAACGGAATTTTTCCCATACACACATACACACTCACACACACATACAGAGCGCGGACCTCGAACCCTGGTAGCCCTTTAGCTTTGGGTTTTTGGGCTTGAAGTTTAAACCTTACCTTGTGCCACTTTGCCAGCAGCGGAATGCGTCGAGTTATGTTTGTTATGTCGTATGTCGGTTGCTGCATTGTCAAGCAGCCAGAGCGAACATCGACGAGAGAAGACGCATCTTTCCTCCTTCGAAAAATTACTTTGATTAATTTTCGATTAATTTTTATTTTTATTTCTTACTTGCGCAACATATTTTAGTGCAAAATTTGCGTCATTTTGAAATTTTTGTGGGGATTTATGAACGTCGTCGTTGAGTTAATTAAATTCAGCAAAACAGCACTGAAACCAAAAACAAACAGAAGAAAATTAACTAAATTATGGGGTCTCTTTTTGTCTCTGTCTTCCATTATCAGTGTTTGTGTGTGTGTGTGTGTGTAACTCTGGGCAACGCCATTAAAATTTTGTTTATTTTTTCATGATTTTTTCCTTTTAATGAGCACAAATTGTTTTGGACTTTAAGGCGCACCTGCAAAAATATCAATGGGAAACTTTGAAAACCGTGAAAATCGACGCAAATCAATAAACATTTCCATAAACGAAATCTCCCATTGTCTGTGGGCGTGGGAATTGCCATATTATTAAAATCATTAAGACAAATCTGTTGTAATATCTATCAACTAATAGGCACAACAAGGGCAGACAACCCTTAACCCCCTTGACACTAATTGAGGGTATTAAAAGCTGAAAATTTCAGTGTGTAGTCGACTTATCAAATACTCAATCCCAGAGAAAGGTTTATCATGGGTTTTTTAATGATGTACCCTTTCATAAATGTTTAACAAATGTTTGTTAAAATACTTGGAAATTTACAATACTTAATGATAATTGCTTGCTATGCTAGCTTATATACCCAAAATACTCTATAAGTAACGGGTATATAAGCACAGCTGAAACAAAAGCAACCCCAATTGTTTGAGACTACAACAAAATGAGATATCAACACTTGCCCCGTTTGGCAAAAATATGTTAATATCTGTGAAATTGATCTGATTTTAATTTCAATGGCATCCCCCTCCTCTTCGATAGCTGTACGCTGGGAATCCCTTACAGTTCACTGCACATTTTTCATGTTGAACAACAACAACAACTACAACAATAACAACATCAACAACCCTTGACGACTGCGATTGCAGTTCCAGTTCCATTTTCAGCTGTCTGGGTCTGGTTGGTTAATCCTTTTGGTAATTTATGCGCACTCCTCTTGCTGCTACTTACCAAACTAATCATCATGCTTCTGCTGCTGTTGCTGCATCTACCTACTCCTCCTCCTTCTCCTCCATGTCACGTGGCCGTGTCCGTTCCTTTCCATCTACTATCATTATTCCTTGTGGCTGTTGTTGTTGTTGCCGTTGTTGTTGCTGCTGCTGCCGCTGCTTGTCGTGGTTGTATTGTTTATTGTGACAATTCTTGTCAACAGCGCAGCAAATGTCAACGGCACATTGATGGATGTGCCGCCAGAGCCACAGGCCCAAACCAGTAGAGAGGCTCAGTCTCAACCACAGCCAGGTGATGGTGATTCATGGCAATTGGCTGCGGTAAAGAGATGCTCAAATATGTTTTTTTTTCTTGTTATTGTTACTGTTTGTTTTGTGGTCAGTGGTCAAAGAGTGTATGTACAATGTATTAAAGATAATGTCTTCAGTTAGTTGTTAACGGATGTGTCTAATGAGAACTAACTGACTGAAAGTAGGACATGAAATCTGTCATTGAATGCGGCAAGAGTTTTAAAAGGCAGTTCTTAGTTAACTGTAACTATTATTGACAATTCTCTACATTTCAGTTGATTATCCTTTTATTAGATCAGCAAAACATTTGTATCTGTTATTGCATTAAACATCGCATACTTTGCAGGCGATGCTGCCTGAACTGTCTGCCACAATTTGTCGCTCAAAAAAGCTGGCAACAAGTGTTACTTGGCCTCAGTAGCTGGGGCAAAGTCAAACAGGGTTAAGTTCAAATGTACACACAAGCGACCCACATTCGCCTTTAAGCTGAGAAACTAGGAAGTAGACGCGAATCAATTGACTCATTCTTGGTCTAAGGTCAATCCACAAGCACTCTCCTCTCTCTAATATCTCTCTTGCTAAATTAGCATATTTCAAAGACAACAACAACAAAGCGAATGCAATAATTGGAGTCCTTGAGCAGGCTGCTGTGCTCGTTTTCACTTTTGTTGCTGCAGCCGCTTTAACTCTTTGATGTTCACTAGAAGTGGCACTCAGCCGTGTGTCCTTGTATCCTTGCCCCAGCAACAACAACAATGCCACTTAATCAGTTTTCTGCCTACTTGTTGTTTTTTTTTTTTTTTTTTGTGTTTTTGTTGCTAAGTCCTTAAAGCCGTCGCCTTAAACAATCCAAAAAAAGGGTTACATCAGGTGTCAATGTAGGGAGGGGGAGAAAAAGCTTGTGATGACTAAATCCTTAATCATTGTATTGCATTTTGTGTTAATTGGGCCGTAAGTGCAACAAAAGTCAATGGGTGCAACATCCTATGGGGGAATCTGTTAAAATCGCATGCGATAAATGTGCGAGAAATCATATTTGTCATTGGCAGCCCTGCCTCAATGTGGCTGGCTACTTGTGTCCTTTGATGTATGGTACTTTCGCCAGCCAGTCGCTGCGCAGCCAGCAGGCACAAACACACACACACACACATATACCAGAGCCACCCCAAGGACGGGCGTACGTTAGTCAAGGCACGCGCATAGCGGCATCATCTTCATCTCCATCAACATCATCGTTGACATCATCATCATCATCATTGTTTGCCATACGACTCGTCGCAGGCAACGTCATTTGTTGGCTGCTGCAAGGATATCAGGCAGCCCACACACACAGGACGAGGCAGGATGATGCTTGAAGCGCTTCAGTGTTTCAGTTGCTGTTTCAAATTTTGATTTAAATTTGCATTTCGAGCCTGTCGCACTCGGCTCTAGTCTCATAGTCGTGCGGCGCGTTTCGGTGACAGGACGTTTCGAGTCCTGTGTCTTGTGCTTCCGTCAAAATAATTTATGAACGAATTTCGCTTGCTATATCACATTATGGTGAAAAAATATTATGTTCAAAATAAAATTTATACAGAATAATTTTCAATATTAAATATTTAAAACAGCTTAAATTGTGAAATAACTTTACAAAATTTACGGGATATTTTCTACATATGTTTAATGAATAGTGTGTTATTAAAAAGTTGAAGAAAATATTTTCAAAAAACTAAACAAAGCTAATGATTTAAATTATTTTTATTGTACTAACTAATAACACATTTAGAAAAATAGTTAATGCATACAAATCTTCTAGAAAAATACTGGCAATATTATTTAAGAAGAATTTAATTTTTTCATATTTTCTTACTTTTTATTAACTTTTCTCACGCATTAAAATAGTTTAACTTGCAGTTTGAATAACATAAAACCCACACAAATATTTGGCAGGAAAAAAGTTGAAGGAAAATAAAAATAAGCTTTGACGAAAAGTGCAATGAATCAAACTGAATTCTCAGACCCGAGAAGGTAAAGCCACCCAGAAGCAAAGTTTTTTTTAAAAAAAGAAAAACATGAAATAAATAAAAGTGAGCCAACTCGAACTGCAGACCAATAAGAGCATAAGCGCTATAAAAAAAACGATTGTAAATAAACAAGAAAAAGAGTATATAAAAAAATAAAAGAACAAAAAAAGAAGGTAACAAACAAATATTACAAGAAAATGTGTGCTCCAGCTGGCCAGTAGCCGGCGAGCTGAGCTCTAAGTCAAAGCTTTGAACGGTTAACGTTTATTGGTTCGTTGGTCACGATCGGCAAAACGGCGTTCGAGCTGAAAATGTAACGATAAAAAATAAAAGCAAATAATAAAATATAAAAAAGTAAAATATAAGAATTACTTCAAATTGTTTTAAAACTTAACAGGCACAAAAATTCTTGAAAATATGTATGGAAACTGTAAAGTGCAAGGCAAAAAGAGTTGCAGAGTTAATTCAATTTGTACTACAAAATGTTTGCTGTTGCATGGAAACGGCATACCAGCTCAGCAACAACAACAACAACTAACCAAGTAACTTGTGTAGACAACAACCAATGCAACAAAAATGTTCTGCAACTAAAATTTAGGCTTCAATTGTATGAAAATTTATGCAAATCAAAGTCGAGCGATGACTGCGTGGCAAGCATCAACAACAACAGCAACTACCACAAGAGCAGCTGCAACAACAACAACTACAACAAACACAACAGCATGCAACAACATCAACGCAGGAAGCAACTTGGTTGTGGCCGCACAGTCGCCGTCGCGTCATTGCCATTTGCATTTAATTGTTGTGATTATCTTGGCCTGCTGCACACGCTGGTAAGTCCAAGTATTATGTAGATACACATCCCCAACACCATCAACCAACCAACCAACCATCCAGTATTCCATGTATCTACGCATGTAAGTAGTTGGCTGTCCAGCGAATCCATCAACACTTTGGCAAGTATGTAAAGCAAAACTCAAATGTGTAAATGGCCTGTCAACAAATTAACCCAAGCATTACACAAGCTTCGGCTGTTGTCGTTGTCGGTGGCAAGTTAATTAATTAAACGACAACAAACAGCACACAACAACAACAACAGCAACAAAAACAACGACAGAGCCAACAGCACTTTATGTCGTTGAGTCAACAGATTAATCAATGCGAGTCTTACACGTCTGTCCGTTTAGCTCAGTTCGGTTCGGTTCGGTTCGTAGACCGCTCCGGAAAACTGTCAGCCAAAGGTGTTGCCATAATTAATATTGATCTAGCATTAAGACCGAGTCAGTTGAGCTACCTGCTTATAGTTGATGTTGAAGCTAATGGAAGATTTGACACAATAATGGGAAGCTTAGCCTTTAAGCTGGGGCTAAAAATGTTATTCGAGCATTCAATCAACTCGTCGAACGCAGTTAAAACAATTATTTATTTGGAAATTACTGATACTTTACTTTACTTAATAGCCTTTGTAACAATCATCAATAATCAATCCACTTAAAAGTAATGTTAAGATTCCATAATATCTCTCTTAATTGATTGGGAATATCAAAATAGTTTTGTTTCATTACATTTTTCTCTCTAAAAATAATTTTTTTTGTTTATATCTATGTAAATTAACTTGTGTTTTATTTTTTTTTTCAATTTTTCTCGTTGGCATATTATTGAAAAAACTTTGCCATCAGAGGGATGACACTAAAATGTAAATAGAACATTGGAGCCAGTTATATGGCCAAGCAACGAATCGTTGTCAAAGAGGCAACGCCATTTTGAATGGTTCATGGCTACTCCTGGGCACGTTGAAGTCAACAGCCAGCAGCCAACAGCCAACAGCCAACTAGCAACTGGCGATTGCTCTATAGCTAAAGCATCAGTTTGAGCTGCACCTTTTGCTTCCCTTTGGCTGCTGTGTGTATATATTTGTTGTTGTCTTTGTTTCTCGTCCTCGCCTAAACTTAACTATGGGCCAACCTACACAATTGAGTGGATTTCAATTGCAGGGTGGTCTCTGGCACTCAGTCCATATAATGCGCCTGGCGCTGTCAATCGTTCACAGTCTCCAACTCAAACTGCGACTCCGACATCAGTGTGCTGTGTGCAATCAGGCGAACGAGATGCACTGTCTGTCCGGATTCCAGATGCGGCTGACTGACTGCCTGACTGGTTGCCTTGCCTTGCCTAGTAGTTGCAGCTTGTTAATCTTGTTGTTGTTGTTGTTGCATGGGGTTGTCAACATACTTTTTTGCTTATTGACAACACACACACACACAAAGCCAGAGCAGCAACGAACGTTGCAGTCAACTCGAGACTGCAGCAATGCAAGCTGAAGAGCAAACCTGCAATTCGTCGTCTTCCTCGTAGTTGCAACGTCATAATTGCAGCGCATAATGAGGCACACACTCGCACACACCTGCCAGTGCAACTGCATCTGCCACAAAAATTTCGTTTGAAATGCAAATGAGGCACACACGACCACGCCCCATCAATGATGACAGTGCGCCTCAGCGCAGCAAGTGCATAATGCAATGCAGCAACCGAATCCTAATTGGGTGCATCAACATCAACATACAACTACCAACCCACACACATACACACACACACACGCGAACCATTTCAAGTGTTGTGGCCTGTATGTCCACATGGCGTATGCGCAACGTAACGCAACTTGAGTTTTGGTTATATATTTATGTATATGAGCCGCTGCTACTTTGGCAGCCTCAGGTCCCAAATCTTATGTGCTTATTTAATTGCTTGTTAAATTTGTTGCATTTCCTTATCATTTGCCAGCACGATAAACTTGCCTCGATTGGTAGTCAAATGGTCTTTGGCAATCTGCGAAAAATAATTTCACTAACAAATACTCTGATACCGATAGCTGATAATAGCTTGAATTTGTTAGGAACAGAAAAGTAAAAAGTCTAAAAAGTGCTGTAAAAATGGTTGGATGAAGACAAATTTAAAGATTGTTGTAAAATCAGGACAACAATAGATAATAATTAATTTATTAATATTGAATATTTGTAGTTTTTGATAAGGGCTTGATAACAGTTTATAATAAAAGATATGTTTAGATTATAAAATTTTATATTGTCTTCTTCCTATAACCGTGCACAATCCGATCGTTTCCTTTACCAGTTCAACTTACATTGTATGCAACCCATTGAAGCTTCTCTATCACAAACTACAAATCAAGCAAACAAAACTGCAATTTAAAGAGCCGCAATAAGAAACAAAAGTTAAAAGTGATTAAAAAAAAATAAAGTTTCTTGGCAAAATGCATTTTAATTGGTTGCCAGATATGCAATGCAGGGCATCTTACAGACCCATCTGCCAGACGTCTTTCAGATAAAGAATTTAAACTGATGCACATTTTGTTAACAGCTTTATAAAGCGTATGGCTTTTAGTCGCCGTCAACGTTGCTGTTGCTGTTGTTGCCGTTGGCTTTTGGCCATTGCCATTGCTGACTTTGCCAGTGAATTCAATAAAACTGATAAGGCAACAAAGTCAAGGAACCGACGCTGACTCATGCCAGGCATCGCAGACTTCGATCCGATCCGATCCGATTCGATTTGATGTCGATCCGATGTCGACTTCGCAGCTTTGAGCGTATTTCACGCGATGCGATAGCAGCGCAATTGATTTGCTTATACAATTTATCGATCTGTTAGCCGTGGCTTAAAATGTTGCCAGCCTGCTTAATTTGAGTTTAAGGACGAGGATGTTGCTTATCAGGCGTGTAAAGTGTTGCCACGATAACTAAGCAAAGAAACCAACAAGCAAAAAAGAAGAAGGCACTTAAAAAAAAAAACAAAAAAAAAAACACCACAACATTTATTTCATTTTCATAATTTTAGTTTCTCACGCTCTCAAACTTAAAGAGATCGACTGCAAGGTCTAGAATTCTATTGAAATGCCATAAAAAGATTGAAATGTGTGGCAAGGCTTTAATAGGCGCCGCCAAACTCTTGGATCTGTATTGCTTTTTTCTACGTTTCGTCTGTCAAACGGTAGCCCATGCATAAATCAAGGATTTTTGGTCAGTTAATGCCCCTCCACAAACTATAACAAATCAGTTCTAAGCCAGTTAGGCATAAACATTGTTTCCCACACACACACACACACAAGTCAGACTCAGCCGGGTAAAGATAACTTTGCCCCGGTCGAATCGAGACGAGACATTCCAGGCAAGCGAGCTGCCGGAGCCACGGCAACAGCTAGGAATGCTTTTGATCTAAAGGCGACTATTCAAATACAGGGTGCCCAACTGCCAGCCAGTTTTGAAGCATTCAATTTTAATAGCTCAACGCCAAAATGCTGCTGTAATCAAACAAATTTATCACATAGTCTTACGTTTAAATCATGGAAATGTGCAAAAGCGAAAGCTTTAACACAATTGATGTGCAGCTGGAACCGAAAGGAAATGCCTTAATCTTGGTCAAGCATAGCGCTTAAGGATGATGTATATGTATTTAAGCTTAATTTACATTTCAAAAGAGGAACTTACACAATCAAAATGTTTTATACTTTAAGCTAGCCAACTGAAAATTGTTTAATTTTTAATATTCAGAGACTGCCAAACCAGTTCTAGTAAATTATTTAAAATCTAACTTCGTACATATAACTCCTAAGTTAAGTTTAGTTATGGATATCTATTTTTAATCTTTATTATATGTTATATGCATGCACCGCCATCTAAGTAAACCCACGCAAAAAACTTTGCACCTCATTAACATGACTAAACTGTGTCGCATCAATTCTCGTTGTCTGTCTGCATCTGGAACTCTGGAGCTCTAGAGCTTCCAAAAGACAACTGCTTAACGGAGCTAAACTGAAGCATTGCAGGTTCTGCAGTGAGAGAGAGCAGCGTGATTGGCATACCAAATGATGGTAGTAGATCCTCAGATCTGTTGCAGTTGAGGACGTGTGTGAAAATGGCACGTTTCAACATTTGAGTATTTTTTACATGCGCTACGTGCTACAATTAATCCTCACCCCGCCTTCCCTGTCCGCTGCCCCATGGATTGCCTGGCGGATTGGCGTGCGCAAGAAACTACATTGGAGACGCCATCGTTGAGCGCATCACGTATACGCCTGGTATGCCAGGCTATGGCAACTGCCTTACTGCGTGTCGTAGATCAACGCGATGCGATGGTGATGACGATGACGATGGCGATGGCGTTGTGTGTATATCTGTAAGTGGATGTAGCAATAGCCCGATGAAGTTGTTCAACGTCAACTGGCACTCGCATTCTGTATCTGTATCTGTGGCGCAAGATCAGAACGAACACCTCTTTGCTGACCTTGAATGCCACGACGCGCTCTAAATGAGTTCAATGAGAGCCTTGTCAAGTTCTTGGATAACCTCTTTTGGCTTGCCACACTCGTCTGCTAAGCTTTTGTTGACGTTGTGAGTCATTGACGCAAGATTTGACACAAGATTTATGACATCTCTGAAATTTAATTTAGCTACTGGCCAGCCATCTATTTGTGTTGTGTTGTGTTGTTTGCAGCTTTGTTTTCGCATTTGCTGATTATATCTGCCACAAAGTCAAATTAAATTTCACATAAACAAATAAAATTAAATTAAATTAAATTTGTTGCCAAGCATTCTTATAATTGTTGCTCTTTCGATGTTACTTTTTCTATTCTTTTTATACCCTGAACCCATAAAATGGGTAAAAAGGGTATAATGGTTTTGTGCAAAAGTATGTAACAGGCAGGAGGAAGCATCTCCGACCCCATAAAGTATATATATTCTATCTATATCAGCATCAACAGTCCGTCTGTCTGTCCGTCTGTCCGTCTAAACGCGTCGATCTCAGAGACTACAAGAGCTAAAAACTTCAGATTTTGAATATAAGTTCTCCTATACCATAAGCAGAACAAGTTTTTTTAAAATTATCGATAACTATTCTGGGTTCCGATATACACATGGTATCGATTACAAAAAATATCGAATTCGGAAAATGTAAAAATGGGGGTTGAAATAATGGGTAACGATAGAACTTTTCTGAAAATTTCCAAATCCGTTAAAAAACACCACAGATATCGAATTCAATTGAAGTTCAGACATTTTAGTTAAAGTCTTTTATAAATTTAATATATATATTGCAACTGGGCCCAGGGTATCTTCTAGTCGGGCTCTCCCGACTAGTGCCTTCTTGTTTTGTTTTGGTTTGCGTTTTTTATTTTGGCGCTCAAGGTTAATAGCAAATTTTGGTTGCGGTTTGTGTGGGCACGGGCTCTAAACTGAACTGAGATGGGGCTTGGATTGGAGCTTAAAATTTAATTGTCAGCTGCGGTTGCTGTAATCAAATTTCCATTAGACCCAAGAAATGCAAACACAAATTAAAACTAATACAACGAAGGTCTCTTGGGGTTAAAAAAAAATTTGATTTAAGATTATTTCTTTAAACTACAAATATTTGCAGAGATTAAAAAATAATGACTTAATCCTTAACTACCGAGGACTTTATCGATATTATACATATCCTTTAATAACATATCAAACTCTTAATTTGCATAATATATTTTCATGTCTTTTGTTTTATTATATACTTAGGTTGTATGGCTTGCCAGACGGACGCGCCACATGCAGATCTGTGCCTGGCCTCACCAAGGATCAGGTGGAGCTATGCTACAAGGCAAGTGATGTAACAGCTGCTGCTCTGGAGGGCCTGGATATGGCCATACGTGAATGTCAGATACAGGTAGGTAACATATATAAAATATTACTATCATTTATATATACTTTTTATAAAATTCTTAGTTATGAATATGTATTTACTGACTAAGCAACTTTTCTTAAAGTCTTTACGCAATAGTAAATGTTGTAGTTATTATGGTGCTTTTTATCTTTAATTGTCTTTTGGCAAACTGCAATGCTTTATCAAATGTTAATGGAACATTCATAAATTGCTGAACATTATCCTTTAGTGGCAGTTTTGGTCCAACATAGTAATAGAATTTCACGATTTGACATTTAATTTTTTATATTTATATGCATTGCATCATTAGCTAATCATTTTATGTGAATGTAGTTTCAGTGGCATCGTTGGAACTGCTCCTCCCTGAGCACGAAGAGTCGCAATCCGCATGCCTCCAATCTGCTAACAAAAGGTGAGTGTGTTTGTGTGTGTGTTTTGAGTGCATTGAGTGAGTGTTGATGAGTTGGCTGAATTTTCCAAGTATTCCGAGCAAAATGCCATTAAGCTGACACTTAAATGTGCCGTAAGTGTGGCTCAGCTTTCACGCAAACAAAATCGCTTTATGACCAACAAACGGCAACAACAAACTGTCAACGAGTTTGCGGTTAGACATAGAGCAACGGCCCACACGCAAACCGCTAGGCAAAAATAAACTAAAAAAAACCTCTAATTAAAAGTGGCCAGCAGTGAGTTCTGGTCCCTGGTCCCAGGTCAGTCAGCCAATGTCCAAAGCTATTAGCCGTCGCATTATTAGACACGCCATGGTGGAAAACCACAGCAGTTCGTACTGAAGCTGGAGCTAGTTCTATCTCTAATGCTTTGGTTCAGTTGCTCCACGGGGCTAGATCATGTTTCTAAGCTTTCCTCCCAGCTGGCAGCAGCAGCGGCAGCAGCAGTAGTTGCAGTTGTAGTATAAGTGCCGCTTGGGGCTTGTTCTGGGCGCACCTTTGTCACAGCCTAGTGCATCCGAGCAGCGGCAGTGCGAACTTTGACTTTGATATCTTAATCTGTTGTCCAGGCATCATATTACACTCGATTGCCGACTACAACGACGGCGTGTGCCTTATGATCATCTTGACCAATCTACAAAGTGTCGCCGCTTTCTTAGCCACTTTTGTTTTCCAAGTAGCAAATAGCGGTAACTGTATGATCACAACCGCCGATCGTAAGTAACAAAACTGTATCACAACTGACTACTGTTATGATTCACACATGTAGTTTTGAAATCAATACGTTCTTACATACAAAGGCTCTGAACTTAAGCGCTTTAGACAGACAGTGAGGAAGTCAAAGTGGCACACATAAATATTTTTTTAAAAATCTTGTATTAAGTCCATAAGTATATACATATGTACACACATACATACTTATACAAAGCAAAATGAAACTATTTCTCAGGTGACAATCAGGGAAAATAAGTTGCTGATTGCTTGCTCCCTTGGGCTACCTTAAGGTATGTTTCAAGTGCGTTCCCAAGCGCTTCATTAGTTAAATTATGCGTGATACAATTGCTGTAAAAATGCCAAGACAATGGAGCAAATGGTCAATGATCAAAATGGCGGCAAGCAATGCAGATGCAAACGATATACTACACCCAGTAGCAATGTTAAAAAAAGATTTCTCACAAATTTCAATGCGACTCAAAAAGACAAAAACAAGCGGCAGCAAACAAGAGTTGCCTGGAAGACAGACCGCCGAGTAAAAGGGAAAGGCGCTCACAGCCAAGTCGAAGGAGACGACTTGAGTTGAACCAAGTCCGGGCGTAATTTATTTGCATTCATCGTATAAATTATATTGTAAGCAAACCACTTCATTCAATTTCAATTTAAAAAATTGTTATCTCTGTTGACGGATGCTGCCGCGGCCACTGACAACGTACAGCAAAACGACAACCAGACATTTCAAGAGACAAACAAACGAGCAAACGGCATGGGGACAGGACGTACGCGTACATCCAGATGATGTGAAATTGGATGTGGGCATGGAATTGCTGAGCAGACGAAAAACCAGCAACTAAAAAAAAATTAAACAAAATTATTGTATTAATGAGGAATAAAAATAAAATATTAACAAGGCAACTATAAATTAAACAACATTTTGTTCAACTGATTATCTGAGTGCTTAAACATCGATATCTTCGATAAAAGCTGCTGGCATCGATGTTTTTGCAGCCCTTTATTTACATAGATGGCGCCAATACCACATTTTTAAGATATCATATATGTATTGCATTTTGAACAACATTTGCCAAAATCTAAATGGGATTATTTAAAAGTACCCAATGCTATGTGATTGTTGTGCATTTATTTATTCCGACAAAGCCAAAGAAAAACAATGTCATTACAGCATATCTACATATAATTTGCATTTAGCCATAATCTTGAGGCTGCCATCAAGTGCACAAAAAACTTGATCGGGCCAAATAATACCAAAAAAAAAGCCGGGTTAAAGTTAACAACACTGCCCAATATAACAATGCCAAACCATAAATCTCCAAATGCATGCCACACCAGCAGCACTTCCAAGTAACTCTCGGACTAGCCTTCAACGGGGCGAGCAGCGTATCCAATATGGTAAACCCAAGCTTATGTCAGTGACATGTCTGCCAATCTGTCCCTCCGTCTGGCCGTCTGTCAAGCCGCTCGTTCGTGTGTCCATTAAATAAGGAAGGAAACACCGAACTGAACTGCACATAACGAGAGTCAATATTGACAGGCAACAGCAACGCGTGCAACGATTGCGACTTGTGGGGAGAGAGAGACTTATAAGGGAAGAGGCATAGCGAACGAACCTGAGGCAACCTGATCAGCCCCAAACGAGGCGAGGGATCGAGACGATCGGCCAAGTGAAACGAAACAAATCAAGTCGGGGAGGCACAATGACTGACAATCGAACGGCGCACGGACAGGTCAACTATTTTGCATACATCTACTATAACTTATGGAACTGCTCGAATCGTTGATCGTCGTCGCAGATCGCAAGATCGTTGCTGCTGCTGCTGCTGCTACTTCGCCATGCATTATTGTCAATCAAGTGGGGCTGAGACTGTGACTGCGACTGAGACTGGGTTCGGGACTGTAGCGGCAGCAGGCATGTACAAAAGTAGTAAAAGGATTACGTACGATCGTCCACTACGACGGCGACGATCGACCTTTATCTTGGGTCTCTCGGTTCAGCCAAATGCATGTGACAACAAGCGAGCGACGTATGTCGCAAACAATTACTTGGGACTGCAACATAAGAGACAGAGAGACAAGGAGACAAAGACAGGTCGTTGTTAGGGGCCAGTGTAGCGATCGAGGCTTGATCGCATTGCCAATTTATGCGCAGTAAGAAGCACGTCAGTGGCCCCAAGGCATTGTCAAATGTAACTCGCTGGCAATGATGTGATTTGGATTTGCAAATGGTCTGGGGACGTTGAGAGGGGGCAACACACACAAAGCATGCATAAATCAAGAGCCAATCGACCTATCAGCCGATCAGCGATCACACAGATCACAGATCGCAAACGATTCAACAAATACAGAAATGGAGATGGAGAGAAAGAGAGAGAACGACGGAGGAGAATGGAGCTGCAAGGCTGCTGCTGTTGGGGCTACTGTGCGCATTGATGCATTGATTGATGGCGTCTTAATCGTCAATCAAATGCGCGCTACACTTTTGCATTACACCCAGCCATTGGCATTGCAAGTTTGTGTGTGTGGATCAATCCGTTGCATGAGTCGATCGATGCGACAGCGCCAACTTGTCACAACATTGACATTTGCATTCGTGCGCATCCTGAGTGACGGACTCTTGACTCTCTTGACCATCTGACTGATTGTTTGACAGCTATGGCCGATTTGCCCCTACCAACTGCCTCCCAACTATCAGTTACCAGTAACCAGTTACCAGCTACCATCTTCGCTTGATGCACGCCTGTCACATTGACATATGTACTGTCGCCGTTGTGCCTGCCATTGGATTTTGTTTTGGTTTTCGATTTGTTTTATGCAAAGTGGCGCTGACAATTTGCATGTCAATCGATTGACAAATGTTGCCAACTTTGGGTCGCTCAATGACGGCACATGTCGGTCATGATTAACGTCAATTTTGACAGCCGTTTGACAGCTGTTGCATAAGCCGTCAACTAACCCCGCCTGGGTGGGTGTGTATACTTGGGCTGTGTCTGTTTGCTGTTGCTGTGAATTGTGCCCACAATTTTGCATCATTAAATCTACTCTGATCGATCGCTACAATCGATTGCACAGGCCGACTCGCGGGGGCTTTTGGGGCTTGGCTTCAACAAACTTGAACGCTTGTCCAGCTCATGTCAAAGACAAATGCCGCACAATTCCCTAGGCGATCGCAACAAGACAACGACAACAATTTTGCTTGAGCATTCAGTGTTAAAAATAACGCTGCATAACTTGCAATAGTTTGCAATAAATCCCAGGTGGCAACTCCAACCAATTCCAATTGCAATGCTCAGTTCTCTATTCTTCGAACTGAACTTCTTCTTGTACTTTATGCAGGCTATCGGGAAAGCGCATTTGCCTTTGCCATTTCAGCAGCCGGGGTGGCCCACAGTGTGGCGCGCGCCTGCAGTCAAGGCCGTTTGATGTCCTGCGGCTGTGATCCGACCATCAATCGCAAGACACTTAACAAGAATCTGCGCCAGTCGCTCGACAAGGAGAAGAAACTATTTCTTCAATATCTCGAAACGAATCAAATCCTAACGGCCGAGGAAGAAAAGAAATATGAACGCTCCAAAATTGCTAGCCGCTGGAAATGGGGTGGTTGCTCTCATAACATGGACTTTGGTGTTGAATACTCCAAGTTGTTTCTCGATTGTCGTGAAAAGGCCGGGGATATACAATCCAAAATTAATCTTCACAACAATCATGCGGGTCGAATGGTAAGTAAAAATTGGCATTTCGTTCCTACATCTATTTTTATTTGGTTATTTCCAGGCCGTTTCAAACAACATGGAGTTCCGTTGTAAATGCCACGGCATGTCCGGCAGTTGCCAGTTAAAGACCTGCTGGAAATCAGCGCCCGATTTTCATATTGTTGGCAAAGTTCTAAAGCATCAATTTCGCAAGGCCATTCTGGTGGATCAGTCCAATCTGGGCAACGGTGAGCCTGTTGTGGTGCTCAAGCGATCACGCAACAAGAAATCTAATGGCGGCGGCAATGGTGGTAACGGTGGCTCCTCCGATATGTCTGACTCCGATGCGTCTGGCACGATGTCGGGTCGAGACAATCAACGTGATTCGGACACCGAACGTGGCACACGCCAACCAAATTCTGACAAGAAAGCAGCGCGCACGGCTCGAAAGCTCGAGACGTCGCTCTTCTATTATCAACGATCGCCAAATTTTTGTGAGCGTGATCTC
The DNA here is from genome assembly GCA_018901835.1 of Scaptomyza graminum. Lineage (NCBI taxonomy): Eukaryota > Metazoa > Arthropoda > Insecta > Diptera > Drosophilidae > Scaptomyza > Scaptomyza graminum. The sequence continues at coordinate 8,811,803 of JAEIFL010000002.1, forward strand.
GGTGCAGATATACAGGGTGAGTACAAAGGCGTATTTATATTAATTTTATAAAATTCAAATATGTCTTATCAAAAACAACAAAAGGAAATACCATTAATAATTGCTGATTTCCCAAAAAAAAAAAACTTAAGATTCGGTCACACTCCGACAACTGGCAACTAATTAAAAATGATTTATGAACATTGCTTTGGCGATAAATTTGATTTGCCTCTAATAAATAAATCACAAATGCAAATTAACAGCAGCCAACAACTACAAAAAAACTATATATAAAAACCATTTATTAACGGAGCTACCAAACATGCCACATAACTCAAAATGAGCCACGACAAAGTCGAGAGTTGCGCAGGCGCACGGCACGTACTCGATTAACAACAACAACAATGTGAACGTCTAACTGCCACTTGCAATTTTCGTTAGCCATTTTGTAGCTGTTGTTTCTGTTGTTGTTGTTATTGTTGTTGCTGTTGCTGTTGGTGTTGACACATTTGCAAATTATCAAAAGCGACTGCGACTACGGGCCAGTTTAAAGTGTTAATTACGACGCAAATTTATAATTAATCGTTGACGGGGGACTACTGGGGTTGGCCGTACCAGTTTGCCTGCACCTCCCCCATCCCCCCCTCAATCTGTTAGAAACCCATCGTTAAATGCCCCCCATTCAATGAAAGCTTGATTCATGTGCCGTGTCTAGCCAAATGATGGCAATTAACGTTGGCAATTAACATCTAACAATTATGATACTTTACTTAGAGTTGCAGTTAATTGTTTATTTATGGCATTTTAATGGCCTGAACGTGAATTGTATAGATTGCCTAATATCAATAGCGTTGTCACTTGATTTAACAAATTATAGTTTGTGTTTTTTACGTTCGTTATTAAATAGGTTTACATCTTTGAATTTTCAGGAACAGTGGGTCGCAAATGTAATCGCAATACGACAACCAGTGATGGCTGCGCCTCCTTATGCTGTGGTCGTGGCTATAGTCAAGTTAAGGAACGACGCGCCGAACGTTGTCGCTGTAAATTTCAATGGTGTTGTAGCGTCGAGTGCGAGGAATGCCATGTCGAGGAGTGGATTAGTGTGTGCAATTGACAAGTGGATCAGAAAAAACCCAATGAGAACTGATTAAAGACTTCTCTTCAATTAGCAACTGCAGCTAAAAATAACAAAACAGTATTAAAATACAACTTAATTTATGCAAATTTATAAATAGATACTAGATTAAAATACTTAATATTGAATAGGACTACTATCGATCGATCCATTGTGTGAGTGTGTACATTTAATGTTTAGTTTAACTGTGAATTTTATTTACATATATGTACTTGTAAATACTAAGGAATAATAAGATACACGATTTAGAGTCTGGCAATTAGCTGACTTTCATTAAATTTTTGATTTCTGTCTTTTGTTTGGTATTTCGTTGCACGTGAATGTCGCTCTGTCTACCATGGAGATACTAATTCAATTAGTTCGCTAAATACATTGTTGCCCAAGGTGGGTCTGGTGGGCCAATTCAGCATGAAGTGGAATAGGCAATTGGCCAACATGCCTATAAACGCCGTTGCAGGGCTTCTTGGGCTCACTAGTAAAAAGTCAAAGAATCCATTTGCGCAACTTTCAGTTGGCTTTCTGCAGCGCAACGTGCTGCAAGCGTCGGTTCGGTCGGTTCGGGGAAATACTATACAAAATTACAAAGGATACCATCAAGATTTGTGGTGTGGCAAATAACTAAGTGCAAGACAAAGGTCGGTTCTAAAGGATACTCGATTGTTGTTGCTGCTACATCTAAGATAAATTTATCAAACATAAAAGTGTCTAAAGAAAGTTGTGCAAAAAATTTAAATAAAAATCCTTCAGCTGGATCTAAATCTAATAGAATTCAGCAAACTTTTTCTGCATTCTGGATTTATTTTTTTTTTAATTTAATCCAATCTCTCAATATTATTGTTATATACTGTAACAGCTTTCTTTTTTCAATCCCTATTGCATTTTAAAATATATTGTGTGTAATTAAGGTTAAATATCCGTTTGAACTGAAGTTAACTTAGACCTTTCACGGTTACATAATTGTAAGTTCTTAACAAGGTTTTCAACCCCAAGCTGCACTTAGCTTGCTTTCTGATAGTCGAGTGAAACCTTTTCAACGCAATTATGCAACCACAAATGCTAATCCGATTTGCAGCAACGACACATCGAGTAGAAACCTCACTTAAGCGTTGCATAAACTAAGCCATAATTCAAACCCAAACACTTTAGCCTCGTTTGCATCCTGTAAGTGAGTTCCGGGCAACTGAGGAAAATGTATTTGCCGTACACGCAATTGCCGGATCCGACCGATAAATTCGAGATCTATGAAGAAATTGCACAGGGTGTAAATGCAAAGGTGTTTCGCGCCAAGGAGCTCGATAATGATCGCATCGTTGCTCTGAAGATTCAGCACTACGATGAAGAGCACCAGGTGTCCATTGAAGAGGAGTATCGCACCCTGCGCGATTACTGTGCTCATCCAAATCTTCCCGAGTTCTTTGGCGTCTACAAGTTATCAAAACCCAATGGACCTGATGAGATCTGGTTCGTTATGGAGGTTTGTATTTAACTGCGAGGATACATAGCACACCTTAGACCAACTAACAATGCTTGAATCCTTTAAAGTACTGTTCTGGTGGTACCGCCGTGGACATGGTCAATAAGCTACTTAAGATGGACCGTCGCATGCGGGAGGAGCACATCGCGTACATCATCCGGGAAACATGTCGCGCTGCCATTGAGCTGAATCGCAACCATATTCTACATCGCGATATACGAGGCGACAACATTCTAATGACCAAGAATGGACACGTCAAGCTCTGTGACTTTGGACTGTCACGTCAGGTAGACTCGACGATGGGAAAACGAGGTACCTGCATTGGTTCTCCATGCTGGATGGCTCCCGAGGTGGTAACAGCTATGGAGGCCCGTGAGCCAAATGTTACGGTGCGTGCAGATGTCTGGGCTCTGGGCATTACCACAATTGAGCTAGCCAATGGTAAGCCTCCATTTGCGGACATGCATCCAACTCGGGCAATGTTTTCGATTGTGCGAAATCCACCGCCCACATTGACAAGACCCACAAACTGGTCTCAACAAATTAATGACTTTATTGCCGAATGCCTGGAGAAGAATCCGGAGAATCGGCCGATGATGGTGGAAATGGTGGAGCATCCGTTTCTTACAGAGCTCATTGAGAACGAAGAGGAAATGCGTTCAGATCTATCCGAGATGCTAGAGCTAGCACGCGATGTAAAAACATTGTACAAGGAACCGGAGCTCTTTGTGGATCGTGGCTACATCAAACGATTTGACGAGAAACCGGAACGCATGTATCATGAGGACCTGGCTGCCCTAGAGAGCCCAGTGGACGAGAGCATTCTTGACTCGCTGCGCAATCGTATGGAAATGGGCGAGTCCTACAGTTTTATCGGTGACATTTTGCTTTCACTTAACTCCAATGAGATCAAGCATGAATTCAGCAATGAGGTGGGCTTGTTGTAACAAATCTCAATAATTTATCATAAGAATTTTACAAAAATTTAATGTGTATGTATTCCTTGCCCCTTGCAGTTCCATGCCAAGTACAAATGCAAGTCACGTTCGGAGAATCAACCACACATCTTTTCCGTGGCTGATATAGCCTATCAGGACATGCTGCATCATAAGGAACCGCAGCACATTGTCTTCTCGGGCGAGAGCTATTCGGGAAAATCTACTAATGCTCGCCTGTTGATTAAACATCTTTGCTATTTGGGCTCTGGCAATCGCGGTGCCACTGGGCGCGTAGAGATATCCATTAAGGCAATACTGATGCTAGTGAATGCTGGCACACCCGTTAATAACGACTCCACACGCTGTGTGCTGCAGTACTGTTTGACCTTTGGCAAGACGGGCAAGATGAGTGGTGCCGTCTTCAACATGTATATGCTGGAGAAGTTGCGAGTGGCTACCACCGATGGCACTCAGCACAACTTTCACATCTTTTATTATTTCTATGATTTTATTAATCAGCAAAATCAGCTGAACGACTACAATTTGAAGTCGGATCGCAACTATCGCTACCTTCGCATACCTCCAGACTCGCTTCCGTCAAAGATTAAATATTGTCGCGATGACCCCGAGGGTAATGTGGAGCACTTCCGTGAATTTGAGAGCACACTGCGCGATTTGGACTTCAGTCACAAGCAGCTGGAAACCGTACGCAAGGTGCTTGCTGCTATATTGAATATAGGAAACATTCGCTTCCGCCAGTCTGGCAAGTTTGCCGAGGTGGAAAGTACAGACATAGTCTCACGAATTTCGGAACTATTGCGTGTCGATGAAAAGAAGTTTATGTGGTCGCTAACCAATTTTATAATGGTCAAGGGTGGAATTGCTGAACGACGACAGTACACGACAGAGGAGGCACGCGATGCAAGGGATGCTGTTGCCTCCACACTCTACTCACGTCTGGTGGACTTCGTAATCAACAGAATCAACATGAACATGTCTTTTCCACGTGCTGTCTTGTATGTACATTTGTTCCTAATCGAAATATTCCTATACAGCAACAACTGATTTCCTGCCTCTTTCAGTGGTGATACGAATGCCATCATTGTGCACGATATGTACGGCTTTGAGTGCTTCAATCGCAATGGCCTGGAGCAGCTTATAATCAATACATTGAACGAGCAAATGCAGTACCATTACAATCAGCGCATTTTCATTAGCGAAATGTTGGAAATGGAAGCCGAGGACATTGATGCTATTAATCTAAACTTTTATGATAACAAGACAGCTCTAGATAATCTGCTTACCAAGCCCGATGGACTGTTTTATATCATTGACGAAGCTTCACGTTCCTGTCAAGATCAGGACTTGATTATGGGTAGGTGTTGAGATCTGTTCTTATATTTAATTTCCATCCTTTTTTTTATCTCTACTATTACCTAAGATCGTGTGTCGGAGAGGCACAGCCAGTTCGTGAAGAAGCATACTGCCACTGAGCTATCTGTGGCCCATTATACGGGCCGCATCATATACGATACGCGCGCCTTCACCGATATCAATCGCGACTTTGTGCCGCCCGAAATGATCGAAACGTTCCGCTCGTCGCTGGACGAAAGCGTCATGCTCATGTTTACCAATCAGCTAACCAAAGCTGGCAATCTTACCATGCCCTTTGAGGCCGTACAGCATAAGGACGAAACAGAGCGCAAGTCATACGTGAGCGACAGTTTAACTTTCCCAAAATCCTTTGCTTACTTACACAATTTTTAAAGACTCTCAACACGCTGAGCACTGGCTGCATATCGCAAGTGAATAATCTACGCACCATGGCCGCTAATTTCCGTTTCACTTGTTTGACCCTGCTCAAAATGCTCACCCAGAATCCAAATCTGGGCGTTCACTTTGTCCGTTGCATACGCGCTGATCTTGAGTACAAGCCACGTGCCTTCCACTCGGACGTTGTCCAGCAGCAGATGAAGGCGCTGGGTGTGCTGGACACAGTAATTGCTAGACAGCGTGGCTATTCCACACGTCTGCCTTTTGACGAGTTTCTCAAGCGGTAAGTTGCGACCTTAATCTAACTGATTAGCTCATTAAAGTGTTTCTGTGCTTTGACAGCTATCAATTTTTGGCATTCGACTTTGATGAGCCGGTTGAAATGACCAAGGATAATTGTCGCCTGTTGTTTTTGCGCCTGAAAATGGAGGGCTGGATTCTGGGCAAGACGAAGGTCTTCTTGCGCTACTACAATGATGAGTTCATGGCTAGGTGAGCACCCAACGATTTCAACTCCCAAATTCGGCTAATGAGTTCTCACTCTTCCAGACAATATGAGCTCCAGGTGAAGAAGGTTATCAAGGTGCAATCAATGATGCGTGCCTTACTCGCTCGCAAACGCCTCAAGGGCGGCAAGGGGCTAAAAAGTAAGTGTTATCATCTAGTGTTTGACTTGGACAAGTCTATAACCCTATCTATCTACTACATACAGCGGGCAAGAAGGGACCTGGCCAGCATGATGAGGCTGCGTCCAAAATACAAAAAGGTAAAAGAACTCCACTTGATAAGCTTAAAGATTACGATGAGGAAAATATCGACATAAGTGAGACACCATCGGAGGCTGAAGAAATGTTTCTGGATACGCGCAAGGACGAAGCTCTTGCAGCAGTGTGCATCTCGAAAGTCGAACATGGTTCAATTGAGGAATAATAGATCCCATCAATATTTTACATAATCAAACAATGTCCATGTGGTCACTATTATCTAACTAACCCATGGGGGGTAGCACTACCAAAATACTACTACATACAAATACTACTACATACTTCTACCAATAAAATATCAAAGTAACCAAGCCACAAGTTTCCATTAGGGGTTAGTAGGGTCTTCGCTTGGTGTACAATTTAAGCCGCTTAGTGTCACCTCTTCGGTGACGTACCACCCACCACGAGTGCAACACCACCCCATTTCCGCTGATGCAACCAATCGGATTAGACACATTCGACTTGGCCAAGGCACAGCAGAGATAAATTATAAGTGCTGCATAGAAAATAAATGAAAATTTAATTAAATTAAGGCGACTCCCCTCACTGACCGCAATTTTTACTGGCCACTAACCCGCTCTCTCTCTCTCTCTCTCTCTCTCTTTCTTTCCCTCTGCTTTCCTCGGCTCACTAGCCTATCGTGGTTTCCGAGATCGCATGCGCTTGCCGCCGCTAGTGAACGAGAAGTCCGGACAGCTCAATGAGATAACAGCCGATTTTATTCGACCCTATGCGAAGAAGTGGCGTGAAAAGTCTATATTTCAGGTGCTTTTACACTATCGAGCCGCACGCTTCTACGACTTTGTTAATTTATCGCAACAGGTAAAGTTTTCCATAACTATAAAAACCTAAGTTCTATTTAATGTCACTTGCAACTTTCTAGGTGCACATTTACAATCAACGAATGGTGGCTGCTCTTAACAAATGCACTCGAGCTGTGCCTTTCGAACGGATAAATATACGTGAGGTGAACTCCTCGCAGCTAGGACCACTGCCTGTGCCCGTTAAGAAGATGCCCTTCCGCTTGGATCAGATACCCTTCTACGACACACAATATATGGTTGATCCAGCCAATTCGATATCACGACAATCATTTCCCAATCATTTGCTGTTAAAACAGACGGAGGATGACGAGCCATGGGACAGCCCTTTGCAGCGCAATCCTTCAATGACCTCGTGCTTGCTCACCTACAATGCGTACAAGAAGGAGCAGGCGTGTCAGACCAACTGGGACCGCATGGGCGAGAGCGATAATATCTACAATCAAAGCTTCTTCCGGGATCCACAGCAGCTGAAAAGGTAAGCACATTAGTTAATCCCATCTGGACTTTCATCATCATCAGTTCTTTACTCTCTCTCTCTCTCTCTCTCTCTATCAGAAATCAAATACAAAAGAATATGAATGCCTACAACGGTTACAATAGTAATTATCAAAGCAACAGTTGGGGCGGCCATCGGTCCGGATCTCGTCGAAACTCTTTGAAAGGTTATGCGGCGCCGCCACCACCACCGCCTCAGCCCTCATCCAACTACTATCGCAATAATCCCAATCAGCAGCAACAGCGCAACTACCAACAACGCTCCTCGTATCCACCATCAGATCCGGTGCGTGAACTTCAAAATATGGCCAGACGAAATGAGGGTGATGTAAGTAATGCGATAAGTGCAAGCAGCAGCAACAAGGGCTTTGAATTACCTAATTTTACTTACAGAATTCGGAAGATCCGCCTTTCAATTTTAAGGCGATGCTGCGCAAAACGAACTATCCGCGCGGCTCCGAGACAAGTACCTATGATTTCAACAATCGCAATAACTCCGACAACGAGCAGCAGCACACATTCCAGGCGCCCAAGTTGCGGTCAACGGGACGGCGCTACGATGATGAGGGAGGCCAATATTCGAATAACAGTAACGCTAATTATGGTGCGGCACGGAACTATGCTCAACGTGCACCACCGCTGCGCCAGTCTCCAGCAAGCGTAGGCCGTAGCTTTGATCATAGCGACGCGCGCTCCTTCGAGGAAGCGGGCTCCTACGTCGAGGAAGAGATTGCACCAGGCGTGACGCTTTCGGGTTACGCTGTGGACATATAGAAAAACAAAATATTTAAATTATAATATAGAATTTATTGTTAATGCTGTTGAAAATGAAAAGGTATAATAAGCGAACCCACCATTAACACTGCAAAACATATACTTATTTATAGGTAGATTAAAAATTTTAGCAATAAATTTGAATTCAGCAAACAGTTTGCGATTTATTTGAACGCGAAAAAAGAGGTTTACGACGATATAATATTGCTTTTGAATAGTTCACTCACTTGTAGAAGTCCTAAAACGCAACAACAATACTCTTAGTATTACATAGACACTATGCATAGCACATTGTATATATGTATGTACGTAGATACATATATCTATACTAGTATATATTAACATTAATCGCTTAACGAAAGTTCGTAGGAATGGAAAGAACAAATACATTTTTGTTCGCCGGATTTGATCTGATTTGTTTGATTGAAAAGGACTTTTAAGACTTAAATAAATATGTATAGGATTTAACCGCACACCCAATAGAGACATAGTAGTTCTAAATATTCTTAAACATGTTGAGACAAAGCCTTCACTCAACGCCTTGTACAGCGAACGCCATCAATCGTCCATGCCTGGCTCACGGAGTCCATCCGAATGCATTTGCTTGCCAGAGATTTCTAGCATGGCACGAGTCTCCTGATTGCCATCCAGTATTGAACGTTTCTACAATTAAAACAAACAATTGGAACAGATGCCACGTATATGTAGTTTCATTTTTACCTGAACTTCACCACAGCCATCTTCATCCTTGACAGGCAAATCGCCTACAGCCCAAACTTCCATATTGCGTATTTTAAACTGCTTGCGTTTGCTGCAAATGCAATACATTTGAATTATTATAAAGTTCATTTATAGATAAAGGTTATATTTATCGCACCTTAGCTGCACATAGTCGTTGTATGTGGTACAACTTTCGACACTCTGACCCTCGCCAAACATGCAGTCTAACCACAGACCTACAAACGAAAGTGAATAGTATTTATGAATTCATATTTATTGCAAGCTGCGAGTGTTTTCTTACTTACCCCAAAACTCAAATTGTCCGCCCATGCCCTTTAAATATAGAAGCAGTTATAGTTCACATCGATTTAAATATATGTTTAACGGGCATATTTACTCACCAGCCCATTGGGCATTGTCTGCTGATTTATATTAAGATACTGAAAGTGGTCATTGTAGCCAGTGGAGCTGAAGCAGCGCATGGCCGGACTAAGCGTATAGAGCAGCGAAGTTTCATTGCCACAGAATTGGGGTTTGAGTGACCATGATTCAGGAGCATAGCCACCAAATATGTATTGATCCTCGTCTTCAATAAAGAACAACGTCGCGCCCTGATCCGTCAACTTGCCAAGCATGGTGGAGAAGCTTTCACCATGGATTTTCGATGAAAATAGAAAACGCCATTTATGACGCATCTCGCGAGGCAGCTGTGCATTGATATACAGCACATGTGGCAGCTCTATGATCGGTCGATAGTGACTGTTATGCGGTGCATCTGTAAATTGTGCGAATTTGATTTATGATTGAGTCATAAAATACAATTTTAGTATACATACCGCACAAATGGGGCAGAATGGGAATTTCTACCTCCTTGATGGTTGTGCGCTTGCTGTTACCGTGACGTGTATAAAGCTGAGCGAAAACCTCACGCCAGAGCTGTAAGAATTGTGGTGTCACATGCAGCCAGCGTTCTAATGCCTCAGTGGGCAAAGTGTGCTCCCCATCCTTGCTGAGATGACGCATCAAACCCTTAGCCAAGCTGCAAGCCGAGCGCTCTGTGGTCATAAAGCCCAGTTCTTGCCAATCCTTAATGAGGGATCCCTTTGCTGTGGTCTCCAGTAGCACATAGCTCTTTATAACCGAGTGTATGTACTAAACAAATAAACAGATTACTTAGCATATTGTCTTAAACTTTAATCGATTGGCACACCTGTTCTAGCTGCTTAATGTGGAACGTGTCGTTGTTACTGCGTCCCATCGATGATAGTAACAGTTGCATTTTCATCTCAATGCTGCCACGTTCCATAATATAGTAGGGTTCTCCAAATTTCCTTATCGGTATGTGAACGCATTGCTGGCCCGGCTTCGTTGGCATAAACAGAAACTGAGCTGTGTTCTCGGCAAGCGAACGCTCGATTGTCTGAGACCATGCTTCCTGTTTACAAAAAAAAATAAACAAATGTCTTGAAAATTTAAATTTTTAACAATGTTGTGTCGACGATTATATACCTTACAGATATACATAAATAAATTGTTAGATACATTTTTCGAAGAGGGTCTAAGCCATAACCCATATAGTGTCTATCATATACATAACGAATTCGAATATATTATTAATCATCGTCACATGTTGAGTAGAAAACTATAATACCTTCCGCAAGGGTATGTAAATTTTGCAAACGTTGGCAAATTCTTTGGCATTTAGGGGAAAACATGAATGTGAATGCTGACATTTGCAGCATTTGACGCTTCTATTGTGTATTATTAATTCAATTTGATTGCCATAATTATGAGCAGCCCCATCGGAATCACGACTAATTTGTTAGCTAGCCAATTTAACAATGCAAAACAAACACACAAAAACACAAATACGGAAAATGTTCAAAGCAAATAAATTAGATGAACTTTAACGGCACTTTAAGACCAACAACGAAACAAACAATCAGTGCCAATTATTATTGATAACGTTGCGCTGATTGATAAATGATGACGCTAGCTTTCTCCACACAAAATGTAGAACTTATGATACATAACTATAGTTTGTTTGTGTGTATCATTAATGGAGTCGCGTGACAGTTAGAGCGAAGCAGTATGCTCTGCAAATAAACCTTGAACTTGTGACCGGAAAAGCGCACTGCAGGCGACTGCGTTTAATTGATTTTTGTCTAGCTGAAGTGCAACGACCCACAATAAACACACATACCACAAGTCGATCCGAGGTTAATTTTTCTAATGAACCGCCAGAAGCGTTGCGATAGGCCGTCTCTAGAAAGCGCATCTCCTCCGATGTGTACACATTGTCTGATTCGTTTTTGCCACTTGTGTTACCCATGATTGATTGTACGTTTGTATTTTATAGAAAGTAAACACGCTACTGACGCTTGGTTTTTTGTAATTGGAAAAAGAAAAACACAACAGAGATAAAGCACAGCTGGTGTGCAGTGTGACCGCAAGGCAGTTTCACTTAAATGCTGCTTACCTAATTCGCCATACCGCAGCGTCATCAGCAAGCAGTTGCTCTCAAACACTGTTTACTCAATTCGCCGCAACTCATCAGTGTGCTTTCACCACAGCATTGCACTGCTTTGGCGCGACATTTAAATAGTGCGTGAATCTTTTGTTACATTTATAATCCATAACAGCCTTTATTTTGTTCCTTTTCCTATGTACTTGGAAATGGAAACTTTATTGTATAATCTTTGGTTAATCTTTTCTAGAAGTAGCTGTTGTCATCTTTTACCTGCACAATACTATTCACGTTGCATTTTACAAACTTACAGTTGATTAATTTGGTAAGTGGTTTGTTAATGTTGTTCACAATTTAAAGAAAAACTCACGATTTGCTTAGCTGTTTTTGTAGCTAAAAATCAAATGCTAACAAGATTATGCTTGTACAAATTCCAGCACAGTCAAACATACGTAGGCATTGTGAACGTTACCCCTGGCAACAAATATTATTACATCGATATTTTTAAATTCCTTAACGTTAACTACACGAAAAATTTCTTAACATACAAGTTGTATAACAGCTACACGGCCGTATTCACTCAGTACAAGTGTATTTTGTTGTTTTAATATAAATATATATTATTAAAATAAATTGCATGGGACCATGATTGGAACTGGTGCGCCACGAAAGCCGCGAAAGATTCGCGAACAATGCGGCTCTTGTCCAGATCGTTTTTCCAGAGACAAACGTCCGGTGGTTATCGATGACTCGGATACCACTGAGGAGGAGTCCTCAACGGATGAAGAGGAACGATGGAAGGATGTGGCACGTGCTGCCGAAATACCCGCCGATTATTACAACATTCAGAAGCTAGTCAAATACATCAAGGCGGGCAATCAAACGGCTACTATTGTATCCCTCTGCTGTATGCAGGACTACGATCTACGCACACAAATCAATCAGTTTGCCATCCAGGACATCGGTGGCTTGGATGTCCTGGTCAACATACTCGAGTGTAGCGACACCAAATGCTGCCTGGGCGCCCTAACCGTTCTGTCTGATATCACCCTCAACATTGACATACGCAAAACGATTGTGGATCTTGATGGCATACCACTGATTGTTGACATTCTCAGTTCGTCAATGAAGGATCTAAAGACCATGGCAGCTGAAACGTTATCCAATGTGAGCAAAGTGCGTCTGGCACGCAAATATGTTCGACAGTGTGGTGGCATATCCAAGCTAGTCGATCTGCTGGACATCAAGATGAGGTAAGTTAAGTTGAGTCATACCAACAAGCAGTGCGATTGGCTGACGACATGAAGCACCACCAAACGCATGCACTGCTTACATTTGCACTGCTTTAAGATAGAGGCAGTCTTTCATACATAAACAATTCTATTACAGCATATTGCAAACGCCACGCGATCAACTAAGTGATGAGGATATTGAATCCTTGAATATGGCACGGGCTGGATCCCGTGCTCTTTGGACTTTGGCCGACTCCAAGCACAATATGGAACAGATGCGAAAGAGCGGCATTGTTCCACTAATGGCCAACCTGCTGAAGTCCGTGCACATCGATGTGGTCATCCCAATAATGGGAACTGTGCAGAAATGCTCATCGGAGCCAAAGTTTCAACTGGCTATAACCACCGAGGGCATGATAGCAGACATAGTTACACATTTGAACTCGCCGAATATTGATCTTAAAGTGGAGGGCAGCACGGCGCTCTACAAGTGTGCCTTTGATGAGACCACTCGCGAATTGGTGCGCGAGGCGGGCGGTTTGGAGCCACTGGTCCTTATAATCAAGGACAAGACAATACGGGATAATAAACCATTGCTCAAGGGTGCAACGGGAGCCATCTGGATGTGTGCCATGTCTGATGAAAATGTTAAGCAACTGGACGATATGAATGTGGTGCATCATCTGGTTGCCCTACTGGCTGACGAGAGCGATGATGTGCTGACCAATGTCACTGGCGCCCTGTCCGAATGTGTGCGCTTCCAAAGTAATCGGGTGGCAGTCCGGAATTCGGGTGGTCTGCCGGCGATGGTGGCATTGCTTAATTCATCGCATTCCCCGCTGCTCGAGAATCTGGCCAAGGCGATCAAGGAGTGTGCTGAGGATGCGGAAAGTATGCGCATCCTGGAGGACCTGGATGCAGTGCGTCTGGTCTGGTCGCTTCTTAAGAACACTAGTCCACGTGTTCAGTCCAATGCTGCCTATGCCATTTGTCCATGTGTGAGAAATGCCACCGATTCGGCGGAGCTGGTGCGCAGCCTGGTCGGAGCCATGGAGCTAGTGGTGGGTCTGCTCAAGTCCAAGGAGATTATGGTGCTGTCGGCAGTCTGTGCAGCGATTGCAACCATTGCCTTGGATCAGACCAATCTGGCCATTCTCACGGATCTACGTGTAATATATAAGCTAGCTGATTTGGTTAACACCACGGATGATATGCTGCGCATGAATCTGGCAGCGGCTGTCGCTGCTTGCGCCTGTTTCGGCAACAATACCGAGGAGCTAGGACGCCTGCGCACAGTGACGCCCATTGTCACCTACATGACCAGCGAAAATCCTATGGTGCATCGCACCACAGCCATGGCACTAGAGAAACTATCAATGGATCCGCAGAACTGCATCACAATGCACCAGAGTGGTGTGGTGCCCTTCCTGCTGGAGTGCATTGGTTCCACCAACAAGGAGCTGCAACTTGCCGCAGCTGGCTGCCTACGCAACATACGTGAGCTTGCCCTGCGCGCCGAGGAGTATATGCTTAAGATTGACGATGACTAATCTATGTGTCTGGTGGCATGTCCCGTATCATATTTATTATCTGTTTATTGTTAAAAATTGTTTAAAGTGAAAAAAATAATTATATATATAATCCAAAATGCAATAAGAAATTGAACTTAAAAGCGAATTAATTTAAAGGGTGACGAATTGTATCTGAGTCTTAAACTCAAAGAAGATCCAGTGAAATAAATGATTATGACGCAAGACATGGTAACACTTAGATATAAATATATATATTTGGCAAAAGATTAAAGTTCAGTAACTGGCATTGCTGCCTCTCGTCGAGATGCTCATGCGTCTCTCCACCCGATTCGTGTGCGGCATCAGGCATCCTGGAGGCGGGTAGCGCCAGCGTCTGGGCCTGGACAGTAGAGTGCCATCGGTGGAGGCTCGATTGCGGAATGGTGCATCGATATCGCTGCGTGAGCTGCCTAGACTGCTGCTGGCAATGTCATCCGTTGACTCAGTGTGATCGCCGCTGCTTTCCTCCTGGCAAGCGCTGCCAATGAACAGAAATGAACGTCTCGCCACGCTCAGGGGCGTCGAATCGTAGAAGGAACAAGAACCGGAATCTGGTGTTAAGATGCCATCGGCAGCATGCGCCACATCGCTGGTGGAACGTTTGAGCTTTGGAAATTTACTAAACACACGCCAGAAACGAAACACATCACGAAATACATTTTGCACCTATGAGAGAAGTTCAAAAGTTCAGCTTACGAATGAGAATGAGAAAAAGAATACTAAACGCACCTGGTCAACGCTCTCCCTAACAGAAACCTCATGGAAACAGGCACAAGAGAGTTCACGAAAGCGACGCTGTCCCTCCTCCAAACTAACCATACGATCACCCGCCTGATCTGTCTTATTGCCAACCAGTATGCAAGGTATGTCCAAAGCACAATCCTGTACTTAACACACAATTTACATTTAACTTTCAATTTCAATTAAGTGCTATTTAATCAAATTCTCACCTTGCTGGCTGAGCCCAACTTGCGTCGACGCTTATTGTAGTTGATAAGAAACTTTAGTCGGCTGCACTCGTCAAAAGAGCATTTGTCTGTGATGGAATAAACGAGTATAAATGCATCTGCCCAACGTATGTTTGCCTCGAGTGTAACGCCATCCAGTTCCTGCAAGCGCATTTTCTGTTTTATATAAAGCTCAAATAACTTTTTGATTTCACTTACTTGCAAGTGGCCTGTGGCATCCAGTATATCAAACTGAACAGACTCATTGTCTAGCGTTGTTTGGCAGGTGTAGATTTTCTCTAAATTCGGATCATATTCTCCAATAAAGCGGCGTGTTATGAATCTTACTACCATAGCTGTGAAACATTTAAAAATAAGTAACAAAAGTCTGAATTTGTTTGTTTGTTTTTGTTTTAGGTGACACCTACCTGTTTTGCCAACACCGCTCTGGCCAAGCACCATGACCTTTAACGTCTTTTGTTTGCTGGTATGCAGGCCCAGTTTGACCAGCGACGACTTTGGCGAGGTGGCATTCATTGTAAACAAGAAAACAGCACGCACCGTTTGTCAGCAACAAATAAACGTCAGGAATTCAGCTTAGGGAGTCTGCGTTGAGACAATTCGTCTGGCCTAAATGATTGAACGAACCTTTTATAATAATGAACTTTTTTAAATATATTCCTTTACTTTGTTTTTCTCCTAGTTTTGCCAAGTTAATATATATCAAACATTTTTTGGTTAAAGGGTGTTCTAGAGTCGGCCATTTCATAAGTGTGCCTTTTATTTTTGCATAGTTTGACTGGCCGTAATCCATATCAAAGCTGTATCAACTAAACCAGACAAGACCTGGCTGCATATTTTCGGCTCAACTCCCAACATTATTGCATACTTTTCAGAGAAGGCAGCAAAAACAACAACAAAAATGGCAGGATACATTTTATAGTAGACGCCAAGACGCACTAAATCAATGTGGGAGTGAAAGTTTATGTGCGTATTTTGCAAACACGTGTGTGTATTTGTGTGTGAAACAGTGCCACTGATAAGGTCAACAATGCGAGCGACAACGACAACTATGAAACATTTATTGGACACATTTTGCGTTGTCGGCGCCAATCCAGGGCCAGTGCCAGTGCCATTGCCCAAGTAAGTGCCCACGCTTACCCATTGCCAGGGACATTACCAAGGATATTGCCGCAGACACATTCATTATCATCAACAACATCATGGTGCTTATCATGGCTGTCGCACCACGCCCCAACAATTATCAGCCGATTACTCGGAAGCAATACACTTCAAAATAAATACAATAAAATATCAATTAACACTTGAGACGCGCCCCCGTTTAACGTGCAATGCACAAGTGTTGCTCGACCATCATAGACAAGTGCATATTTGATATGTGCAGTCCTCACTAGTTACCCAGCCAGCCATGTTAACAATGGCAAAGGGAAGGTTGGAAAGCTTCTATAATAATAATTATTATAATAAATGTTTATACTAAATAAAACATGGATTCTGCTAGTAATGCTTAATTAATTTCGACTATTACCTTTCTACTTATTTTAATTACATCTACTATGTCCACACTCGTGTTCATGTTTGCGAATACGTGGCATTTGTCGTTCTACCGCAGACGCAGGGTAACTATGTATGTATACATATTAAAGTATTAATATCTGCTGTGCCAAGATAAATATGCATCAAGCGGTAGTCAGAAGAGTAATCCAGCGCAAACTTTAACTTAGTAGCAGCCACATGCATGCTGATGATTATGGCAATGGCTGAAAGACTAGACCGTTCCAAGAATATGGACCAGACGACTTTACCTTATGCGCCTTAAGCAACATTCTTGCGCAGATTTTAATTAGGTGGATTTGAAGCACTAACAAAGGTAAAGCCAAAAGAGCCATGGTAACAAACAAAGGAGCAAAGAGCGAGCGTGCTTAATGAAGCAATACACAGACATCATCGTGGCGTATACGTAACGCATTGAGCGCTTTTGCCTGACTTTACAGGTGCCATCTCTTGAAAGGTACCCAAAACATATCCGCTATCTATTTTCTGCTGACCAGCCGCCTGTTAGTTGGCGCCTCACAAAAACACAACGCAGTCTGTACGGCGTCTGCCACATGGTGGAAACAATGTTTTGTTTTGATTTCGTTTTAATTACTGCGATAGCTTTCGCCCACAAATTCGCAACATACGGATTTTCACACGCCATTACAATAGCTGTCGTGCTCCGATCCGAACTGGCGGTTCATCGTGTGGAACAGGTGGTAGTGTAGTCGAGTGTCGATGTTAACAAAGGCAACAACTGTGTTACGCACACTAATGAGTTTGAGTTCGAGGAAACATTATCTGCCATCTTTACAAGCAGTAGGGGCAGTCGTGTGCGCTGCCTAAGTATTATGTTAAACTCTGATTTATGTTAAGCCCAACAAAGCTCTTTTGACACGCTGGTTAGCGGAATTTTAGTTGTTCTACAATTATATCACAATATGCGCAGCACAAATCTTAAACTGATTTCTATTTTGAGCAACCCTTATGCGAGCCTGCAGCACGTCAACTACACCTGGCCAGCATTTATATAGTATATTATTGACCCATGGTTCTTTCTCCTTGGCATAAACATTGAATTCAAAACTTGTTTACACTTTCAAGAAAGAGAATAGCCCCTGACACTTATATTTAGTTGAATAGGGTCTGACATCGGGTTGATGACCTGATTATGTTTATCAAAAGCTATTGCGTGCTACGTTTCGTAGGGCTTGCGTCTTGTGCTTCTAAGGTAAATGGAGTTGGCGATTGGGTTACGTCTCGTTGCCTAGCACGTGCTGGGTTGGCTGGGTCATGCAGCCCGCCATTTATGATTGTGCTGCTTCAAAATTTTAACAAAAATATATAAATCAACAGCCTAACCTCTGACCAACAAATTAACAATCAATAGACCCCTTAACAATTGTGCGGGCATTTCGTCAATAGGTTACTGTTGTTGTTGTTGATTTCGTTGTCATGGTGCGAAAGCAATTCTGCTTTCCACTTTGGCTAAGGTCATGGGAAGCGCGGCAGTTGCGTCGACATAACTCGACTCTCGTATCGTATGTTCGGAGTTACCTTCAACGGCACCAACTAGCACCTTCCCCACTATTTCCTGCTCGCTTAACACATTTGTGCTTGTCATTTTACTTCATTACCAGCCCTCGACAATAGACCACTGAGTATAACATTAACAACAATATTAACAACAGCTGTAGGCTTGCGTGATGGTGTGATGGGCTCGGAGACACCATATAAGTGGTTCGAAATTGAAGACAAACACAAAATCAAACTTTCTTCTGTCCATAAAAGCAAATTCACTATCCGATTCAACAAGTTGTCAGTTGACTGTTGCATTGATTTAATATACCCATTTTCCACTGTTTTGGGTAACAGGGTATAAAAGCATCTCTCGCACAACTGTTGCTATTGACAGTCGCACTTGTTGTTGGCCCTGAAAATTGGAAAATATCCGAAGAGTTGTCGGTCAGTCTCCCTTGTCACCATCCACACCATCCATCACCATTTGCAGCGACTCAAAAAGTATTGGCTTCGACGCGCATTTCCATGTGGGACGTGAATGTAACCACAAACCTTCTGCGGCGAGAAACATTGAATAGAGCCCAAGCAAAAAAAAATACTAATAATCGAGTTTGTATGCGGTTGCCGGGTATCAATATCCAGGAATGAGGCATATAAAAAGGTATATAAAACTCTTTTATATAAAATGCTGAAATGAGTTCTTGCACACAATTTTTTAAAGTTATTTAGTTTAGTAGTTGTAGTTGTAGTTCAGGTGAACTTAATAATTAAATTCATTGAACCGCAATCACAGCATTTCTGTCCAGCTACAATTCTTGGAATCATATGTAGAGAAAATACATCTAATATTCTGAGAAAAATGCGATTAATCCAAATGGATGACTTCCTGGGATTTTATTTTTAGAATTTTCTCTAAAAATAAAATTAAATTTCTGTTTACTTCCGACTGTAACACAACGTTCTGCTTATTGGTTTGCAGTTTAAGATAGACTCAAATTTAAAGAGCAACTTAATCCTTGTTGAAAGAGCCTCATTAATACAAGTCAAGCGCCGTTTATGTCATTTTTTGGCTGCTCATCCACAGCTCTGTCGATTTATGGCGACCAAAAGAAACGGGCCAGCATTGAAGGGGCAGCCAGAACGGAACACTTGTATATAACGCGTGAGTGATAAGCGACGTTTAACTAAAAGTAGCTTACAGTGTAGAAGAACAATGTAAGTAATATGATATGAAAAGCCACAAGTACTCACATTATAATCAATCAATCACACATACATATGTACGTGTATGTGTGAGACGTCCTAGAGTTATACAGTGGGTTAGGCGTACCTAAGCTTATCAGACAGCTGGTTAGTTAGTTATCTATCTTGGGAGGAGAATCATCATACCTTTAGGCTTATCGCTGTTAATTGCTCCCTTTATTGTCATTCATTCACGTTAACACAACTTTAACTGATTTACTACACTCTTTTATTTTACCTTCCAAAAATAATCCTTATTTAAACATTGTACCTAAATCAAACCTAAAGCTTTTATTCAAGTGTATTAAGCTTTGTGTTTTCTGTTTTGGCCCATTCATTTTAATTTTACCTTAATGCTGTGGGCTTTTTTGCAGGTCCCTCTTCAGGTACTGTCACTCAATGCGTATACTTGCTGTATATTGTATGTATGTACACACTTTAGATAATAATTGAGCAACAATCAAATAGCTTTATATGTATATTGTGTAATGATGATAAATATTATCTTCACTCCACACATAAACAGTCTTATTTCGCTCTCTGATTATAATCACTTTCCATGGAAAAGAAACTCATCCCAATATAATATTCTAATAACTGAAGTCATATAAAATGCCTACGCATCGATTTCTTTCATTATACTTTGGGGGGCATTCAGTTCAATTGTGTGCTTAGGCCTATGACTTTTCCTTTATTCAACAAAGCCCTTAGCGACTTGAAGCTTTTATGCCTGTCATACTTGCCGTATGCTTGATGAACTTTGAATATCAATAACTTGCAGCTTCCACACATTTGATGGCGTACTGATTTAACGATCAGCTCGTAAATGACCGCGTCGTAGGCGACACTCAATCTCAATAAACATTGAATTATGATACGGCGTTTGTCACCAACGGTGGCGACATACCCCTCCCCCCCCATACCGCCAATGTCTGCGGTTGTAAGCCAATAAATGTGTAAGCGCTTTTGTTTGTGGCTTTTTCAAATAAATGCCGACAGCTAGCAAACACGCCTATTGTAAATGTGGGCAGTGGGTGCTGTTCACAAGTAAGTAACTTTATGGCACCGTTTTGGGAGGTGGGATGGGGGGTCCATTTGCAATTTGCCTATATCAGCTCTAAGCAAACACTTTGCTGCGTGGCCGCCAAAACGTGCAACAAATTCATATTTGTCGGTACGTTTTGCCTCTCACTATAACCTTGCAGCCAAATTTAAAAACATATCAAACAAATCAAAATTGAAAGCGCACGCAACGCAAACATCAACAATTCAATTTTATTTTATCTCATTTTATTTCTACTGTATTTTTTTGCAAAGTCAGCGTCGCAAATCGTACCGGAAAAACACGATAATATCTTAGATTAATCGAAATGATTGGCATGAGTATAAATACACTTTCTTTTTTTTTTGTGTGTTCATTTTAAAATACACTTGTAAATGTTTTGAGATTCTAATGAAAATGTAAGCACAAGGCATTATTTTGATGTTTTTTCTTTTATTCCTTATGCTGTAAACATTTACAGAAATATTAAATTCAGTTCGAAGAGGGCATAGCTAATAATGCGTAAAAGTGCCACAAAAACTTTGAGAGGGCAAGAACATGTATTGTGATCACAGCAGAAATCATCAGTCGAGGTCGTTTGAAAAGCCAACATATACTTATTTATATATATATGATTCAGCAGTCAGAGGCGTAGCATAGGAGGCTTCCTTCAAATCATAATCACATTTAAATTAATTTCAAAACATTAAACCCTTTCTAGTTACTGACTTTAACCACGACACATTACTATTAGTATAAAACACATAAAATATTTAGACTTATTTTCGTTTTGTATTTTTCGCTGCGTTGTGTTTGTCTTAATACCAAGTTTAAGGATTTTTTTTATTTTTTATATTTAAGCACATTAACAAATATTTATTATACGCACCGTGTGATTGCAACAGGAAATTATTTATTTTATATGCTTTGTATATATTGTGTTTCCGCTATTTTATTCACAATGTTTTGTAATTTATTTATTGGTTCTTGCTTTTCTCGAGAAACCTTCACGCTTAAGTGTCCTGACGCGTCTAAAGTCAAAGGCACACAGCAATTATGCTTTTATATGCACATGTTTATACTACCTCCGCCGCCAAGTAGTTTCGATGCCGTTGCCTGCTTATTGCGACGTGGCCGGCAGACCATTGTAAAACAATATTGAAAATCCGCAACAGGCACAATAACAACTCTAAAAAAAAATATAACGGCGAATGGAAACCGCGTGGCGACTGCGCGACGCTTTCAACTAGCGAACAAACGTCGCGACGTACCGACGTACCGACCGCCCCTCTTGTGCAGTTGTAAAATGCAAAAGAGTTTTGACACGGAAGTGCACAACACGCCCACAACAACACGATAAACAGTAGCCTGGCAGCACGAGAATATTTTTCACAGTCGCAAAGTTTTGGCGGCAAGCGACGACGCGTCCGATGCGCTGGCGTTGAAACTGGCGAATAAGCAACGTCAGCACCAACAAAAACAAATCAACCAATCGAGCCGGCAGCAACAGCAGCAGCAAACGGCAACAGAAGCAGCAGCAGCAACAGTTAGCGTCAGCCTGAATGCATATAAATGGAGTAAAATACGTACGTATGTTTTTTCGTATTTCAACCAATAAACTTTATCATATTTATTGATATTGTTATTCTAGTTTTGTAGCATACCAATATTTGAGGCATATTTATGCATTTATTATTTTATTTTAGCGTGTTTTCAGCTAAAAGCCCGCTAACCACCGCGCATCTCTAAACTTTAACATAATGTTATAGCCATTTTGAGCTATTAACAGCATGTAAAGCTTTGGCGCCAAGCACAACAGCTACTGCTAAACTTTGCTAGACCAATATGATTATTAAAAATATTACTGAAAATACTTACAACATTTTTTTATATGTATTTTTAATCGATGCATGCCCTAAATACCGTAGTAAAATACCCAAAAAAGGTTTATTTACTCCTCTGCATATTTAGTTAGAAGCTGTGGGAGTTGTTTTGCGCGGCTGACTTCGGTCAACGTTTGGGGTCACACGTGTTGTGTTTACATACATATGTATATTATATTTTGGACAATATGCAAAGATTATCTACGCCAGCAACAAGACACACGCGTTGCACAGCTACACCAATACAAATGACATACACGTGCTAAACTGGCAAACGCACGCGCATATTAAATGTAAATACTTACAAAGGGGAAAGTACATTATTACATGCGTACGAAAAGGCAACCTGTTGACATCAGGTGTGTTCTCTTTGGTAAACTGCCTGTTGGGCGGATGAGATGGCATACAGGATAAGTATGCATGTTACTTAAATATATTTACATACATTTTTGTTTGCATCTCTTTGAAACAGACAACTCTTACCTTAATTATCATAATCATTAAAAATATTTAAATAGAATAATCAGCTTTAAGCAGTTAGTAAAGATAAGCTTGGCTTGTTTTTTACGCTAATACGCTAAAATTTTACCTTTTTAATTAATTTCTGGTATTTTTGTGTGTTTAACCTTTAAAATTTAAAGTATTATTTTCAATTTTACTTATATTTATTTTAATTGTTCTTAACGACCTAAATGCTAACTTCTGTTGTGTTTTAATGCTGTTCAATATTTAGCTTAAGGGTATTTACGAGGAACGGACTATGTCGGGAGCACTTAATCAGCTGTGGGTGTTTGGTCTCCCGGTCACTAATTGCTTTTGACAAGTGCCATTACCTGACCGAGGATTCTCAATTGGCAACAGGTTACAATGCCACCTTTTTTTGTTGTTGTCGTTTTAGGGAAATCATTTATTTTGGCAGGCACTGCGAGTGTGCATTCATTACGCTTGACTGCCTAGGGATACGACGCAACCCCTCCTTCTTTTTCGCTCTCTCTCTCTCTTTTAACCCTATCAATCGTAGTAATGGTTGCCTGCGTCAATATGCTAACCTTTGCTCCTTAAACTTAAACCCCTCACCTGCAGGTCAAATGCTATCGTCGTCATAGCTGCTGTCACCTTGCATTTATGTTGTTTACGCATCACCAACAGCCAAAAGGTGTGCAGCACCCCTCGATCACCCCTCGCTTGCTTCAATCAACACTTGCTCCTCGAACCTGTCCCATCCCATTGTTGTTTGCGGGTTCGAAAACTAATTTGCAAAAATGGAATGCGCAAAAAACTTTTACTTTTGTACATTAACTTGTGCAGGATGTTGAAAATTTGTAGCGAAATGCTGTCCACTTTAATCTTTTATTCATTTTCCCTAGTAGTAACGCTTAAATAGGCCTCAATGTTCAATGATAGATCTGTGTCAAAGTCAAGGTTTCACAGCAATTAAATCATTAAACATGCTCTAGGAACTTTGAATACTGAACTTGTTCACTGTTGAAAAATTCAAGAAGCTTTGAGAGCAATCAAAAATCATGTGCTGGTAATTGCTTACTTGTTCTCTTTGTATTCTTTAACTTAAGAGAAGACTGAAGAATATCTCTTCACTTTAATAACTTAAACAGAAAGAAATGCAGAGTAAAATATTTTGAAGCATTTGAAGCGGCTTATTATATGAGTATAGCTTTCTTTTCCTAGGATAATGATAAGAGAATTGAGAGTTTGGTTTGAGCAGAACTGCATTGAACTATTATTAATCCTTTCCTTCTCTTCAACAGTAAAAGATCGATATGATATCAAACAAGATTATAAATTTGATGTAATTTAAAAGAGTCGAACAATGTTTATTTCTCCTTAAATATTCAATGAGTGTTGGGTATTAAAGAAAATAAAGTGTTTGTATATATTTTGAGGAAAAGTTTGAGCGGTCAGCTCCCAGTCAGACAGTACACATTAGCAACTCGTCGAGAACGGATCGCAAATAACGGTAGATGCACCGGGAAAAGTAGCAGAGCAGAAAGGGGCAGAGAGGAGACTTCGACGGCGACGAGGTGTGTGTGGAGGTGTTATAATTAGCACGTAACGCGTCTTGCGGCTTAAAGAAAAACAATTCAATATTTTGGAGATTTTGAAATAAACAAACATTTATACATATACGGGGTAAATCAAGAAAGACAGAGCACGGCCAATTTTGGATGGGGAAAAAGCGGCAGATGCCAGGCAGATCAAAAGATTGATTGCAGGCCGTAACATAAAGTGTATATACTTAAAAAGAAATGAACATATGTATCTATGTATGTGTCATAAGATAGAAAGAAATGCATAAATGAGCTGCTGAAAGTGAAACGAAATTCCTTATGGTCAACCAATTAGTTTATTTTGTAGGCCACAACAAAGTATAAACAAATCAACAGTATGGAGAATGTGCGCTTTTCCATCATCGTAAGTGCCCCACTCTCTCCCCACTTAGTCTGTTTTGATTTCGATATTTGTTTGTCTTGGCAGGAGAACGATCTTAAATGGCAATCAGAGAGCGAGACGGCCGATATGGATTTGCTGTTTGATAAGCGCAGCACTTCCAGTGAGTCCAACAGCGATGCCGTCTTCAGCAATGAGGCACAAGAGATATTTGTACGCCAGCAACAGAATCAAGTACTCTGGCAGCCCCAAGAGATCGAGGAGACGCTGTGCGCAGTGCCAAATGGCCGGCACATATTTGATATGGTCAAATCGGGTTGCTTTCTAGGTAAGCAGCTGGCAACATTTGGCAATTAAATTTGCTAAATTACTTTTCACTGTTTCATAGCCGAACTAATGATTGAGCCAAGCGATTGCAACCTGGCGCTCTTATGCTGTTCTCTCTATGGATCTGTGGAGAATATCCTGTACCTCCTCACCCATTACAATGCGGATCCAAATACAGCCGATAGCCGTGGACGCAGTCCACTTCATTTTGCCTGCTGTCGTGCTAATGCGCCCATTGCCAAAGTAATGCTCGATCGAGGCTCCGATCCAAATCGATGGGATGACAAAAAGGAGGTGACACCGCTGCATTGCGCTGCCAGGTGAATAAACACCCTGTAACGATTCGATCATAGTTGCATCTCTTAAAGAATCCTGTGTTTAATGCCCTTAAATACTTATTGTCATTTACAGTTCAAAGAGTGTCGAATGCATTTTACTTTTACTACGACGCAAAGCGAATATCAACATAGGCATTAACCGACGATCTGCACTACATTATGCCATTGATGGTGATGCAGTGGACTGTGCTGAGATATTATTAAAGTATGGCGCCGATCCCAATACACCACAAGTTTACACTGAAACACCGTTACATACCGCCTGCGCCTCGGGTTTTACCAAATGCGTTCAACTGTTGCTGAATCATAATGCCGATGTGCGCTCCCAATTTGGTGAAGGCAAAGTGACGGCATTACATTTGGGTAAGTTTTGCTTTTGCTGTGATTTCATCATGCATACAAAACTAACATTATTTTGCTTTGATCTGTTCTTTTTTGCAGCTGCGGAGAATGACTATGCAGAATGTGTGAGTTTACTTTTGGAGCATGGTGCAGATGTCAACTGTCGCAATGCCAGCCAACAGACGCCATTGCATCTGGCCTGCCTCTCCCAGGCGCTGGGCAGTGTAGAGGTTCTCCTAAAATACGGTGCAAATGTAAATGCCATTTATCGGGATGGACGCACTGCCCTGCACGCTGCCATTGTAAAGCAATCGCGTTGCCTCGACTGCTGCATGGCGCTCTTAAAGGCGGGTGCCGATGTCAACAAATCGGATGATTACGGCTATACGCCACTCCATATTGCAGCACTCAATGAATTTAGCAACTGTGTCTTCCTTTTCATAGGTGAGTGGTATATTTATGTTGTCAATCAATATATCATTCACAATATACCATTCACAGAAAATGGCGCTGATCTAACGGCTCGCACCGATGGACACACTTCGGCTTTGACATTCATTGTTCGTCGCTGTCCAGAGATAATACCCAAACTAATGCATAAGCTGGATAACTCCATTAAGGCGAATGATCATGAGATTGGTGATGTTGACTGTCAGATAAGGTTGGACTTTCGGCTGCTGGTGCCCAGCCCATCGGCGGAGAAGGGTGAGGCAGAGCTTATGTTGAGTCTTATTGAGGTGGGACAGAAGCGAATACTGATGCATCCGTTGTGCGAAACCTTTCTGTTCCTTAAGTGGCGTCGCATACGCAAATTCTTTCTCATGAGCCTCGCTTATCACACCTTCTTCGTGATGCTCTTCACACTCTATGTCATCGGAGTGTATGTGCGCTGTTGCAAGAAGGGTGAGAAGTGTCAGGCACCCGGCTATGTAACGACCATTGGCTACTTTGTAATTGTCCTCAATATCGTGCTGATGGGCAAGGAACTCTTTCAAATGGCCCATGGTCTGCATGGTTATGCCAAATACTGGGAAAACTGGCTGCAATGGCTTATCGTTTTTGGCGTTATGCTTTGTGTGGTAAGTAGCTATAGCTGGATCAAATCATTATATAGAACTGTAATAATTATATACTTTGCAGACACC
This sequence comes from Scaptomyza graminum, assembly GCA_018901835.1. Lineage (NCBI taxonomy): Eukaryota > Metazoa > Arthropoda > Insecta > Diptera > Drosophilidae > Scaptomyza > Scaptomyza graminum. The sequence goes on from JAEIFL010000002.1 coordinate 8,838,702, forward strand.
GCAAATACTATGGACTGATGATCTTGGTGCTGTTGCAATGTGGCAGCATCATGTGGCAGCTGTTGTCATCTTACTAGTCTGGTTGGAACTAATGATGCTAGTGGGACGCTTTCCCATATTTGGTGTCTATGTGCAAATGTTTACCAAGGGTATTGAATAGCACCGTTTAGCTATGTATATATTCAATTCATTTTCGTACCACTTTCAGTTGCTGTTAACTTTGGCAAGTTCTTAATGGCCTATATATGTTTGCTGATTGCGTTTGGCTTGAGTTTTGCCGTACTCTTCAATGATTATCCGGCCTTTGAGAATATAACGTGGTCTGTTTTAAAATCCTTTACCATGATGTCTGGGGAGCTTGAGTTTGAGGATATATTTTATGGCGACTATGCGGTTAAGTTTCCAGTCACGTCACACATTATATTTCTGGCTTTTGTTCTACTGGTTACAGTGATATTGACGAATTTAATGCTGGGCTTGGCTGTCAGCGATATCCAGGGATTGCAGGTATCCGCCACACTGGATCGTCTAGTACGACAAGCGGAATTGATATCGAGACTAGAGAGTCTCTTCTTTTCCCGCCTGCTACGAAATGCACCGCTTGTCCACTACTGTAAACGCAAAGCTCTGCTACGCACCTCCCGTGACATGCTACAGTTTACTGTGCGTCCCAATGATCCTCGTGATCGCTCCCAGCTGCCCGAGGACATCAAGGTGAACATCTACAAGCTGGTAGCCGAGAGGCGGGATCGTAATATGAGCATGCGACGTCGCCAATTCGAGAAGAACTACAACATGTTTAGTCGCAGTTTGCAGCGCCCGACTCCAAATCGTACGGTACTCAAGCCACAGCCTAACCAACAACAACAGGAGCCCACATACAAAACGCAGACACAGTATTTCCAAATGCACGAGCTACTGCGTCCACGTTCAGCAACAAATGTGCCACAACAGCTCTGCCAGGAACAGGAACTTAAGCTACAGACAAACGATTGGCGCGTTGAGCTACAAGTGCTTAAAGAGCAACTGACTCAGCTTACGGCCAAGCTGGATAGATTCTCGGAGAATGCAATGCGCAAGATTAACTACAGCGCCAACGAACTGTGCCGCATGCGTCAACAACAACAGCCAACTTCGACGTCAGCATCCACAACCGAGACACTGCGTCATCATCGTTGATATATATTTAATGTAATTAAATTTACACTCATACGCATGTATTTTTCGGGTTACTATCAAACTTTCTAATTGGTTTAACAAACGAATCATATTTTTATGTTTTGTATTTCCACACATATTATATCCTCAATATATAGTGTCTATACTGTCTATTTATGTCTTATGTTGTAATTATCTGGCGTTCATTTTGTAGTCCTTAAGAACCAGCGACATTGGTAAGCCATTTGTCATTGCTCTGATTCCATACCAATGTATCCTTAGCTGGTTTTGGAGCGCGGGGTCCAAGCTGTGTCCAAGTTTCTGATGCTGGATGGAAGGCAAAATTCTTAGAGTTGGCTGGCGGCGGCGGTGGTGTTTGATTAAGCAAAGGAGGTCGTGTTATTGGCACAAAGTTTGGCTTCTCATCGCCTGGTTGCACACTTATATACTCCACCTGCGACTTGGGATTTGAGTAGTCAAGTGGTGTGGCAAGCACATGACACATCAGCATCAAAAACACTAAGTAAACAAATGTGAGATGTTATTTTCCCATTAATTCTGGGATTTTCAGACTCACAGCATATGTGAAAAAAGCCTGGTCTCAGCATATTGTTTATTGTGTTATCTCTCGCTTGAATCTCAGCGTTAAAGCACCAAACGGCAAAACGTTTCGACTACGACTGTTCGGAAATTAACGTTTAACACATTAGACAAGCTGCGAATAAAGCGAGAATGTAAAACATTGAAATCTCGCTTAATTAATCTGTTTGTTATACCCTGTAGCCATAAGCCACAGAGCACGGCAGACGCACATTCTAAACTGAAGACAACTGAATTCCCATCACAACCATCTAAGTTTGTGACAATGTGAGTCAAACTAAATTTTTAATTCCTATATATGATGTTAACTTCTACTTTATTTTGGAAAGGGTGAGGGTATCACTTAGATCATAGCTTTTATTTATATTATTCTTACTTATTTTGTTCAGATTTTTTTTAAGGTCACTATTTGAGCATTGAACTGTAGATTGTGAATCACACTAGGTGCTGGAACGAATTAAATTCCCATTCAGCTGTGATCTACATAGCTGGAGGAGTGCAGATTCCCAAGTGTAAACGACGAACATCTACAAATAAAAGTTAAATAATCATTTACAAGCGGATCAATGAAATAGGATTTAAAGGAAAGTTACTTTGACCACAGCTGACGGCACAATTGAAACGTCCTTCATTATAATAGTTGATATTATCACTGCCACAGATGGGATTATATTCACTGGTTGCAGGACAGGATTGGAGGCAGGACAAATATCGAGGCGATGCCGTCGTTGGTTGACGCGTCGTTGTGGATGCAGTGGGTGTAACTGGTTGTCCCCGGGTGAATGTTGGATTGAATGTTGGATCCCAAGACGGAAATTGGGCATACCCGGCTGCTCCAGCAACCAGCAAGATCAAAGCTAGAAATTTAAATTTTTTTATTTATTCTAAATCATATTGCAATTACTCAAAAAACTAACCGAAAATATAGGTAATACCCATTATTTTTGTGTTTTGTGCGAGTTCCACGAGTTCGTCCGATTTACTGTAAAACCAAAACGCGTCTGAGACTGTCAAGCGTCCCGTCTCTCGTTTATAAACGAAGGTCAGGGCAGATATTTATTTTGGTATTGATTGTTATTGTATATATACTAAAACGTCATTAAAAAACACACTCACGCTTAGGCGTGTGTATAAAGAGCTAAGAGAAATGCCCCCTGTTCGCGTGAAGCTAGAACTGGTTACAATATAAAAAAGAGAAGTACAACAACATGCGTAATGAATTTTCTGATTCATTCTTAGCACCATTTCGAAAGTGCACTTTGATGGATCTGCAGTCTACACGATTGTTAAGAAGTTGCGTATGCAAGACAGAGAATATGTCGACTAGAATGCATCCTTTTAAAAGCTAGTATGTGACTGAAATTCGAATGATAAATGTAATAAAATATTCTTGAAATCAACTGAAGATAAAAATCCAAACCATCAGAAAAACATCTTGCCAGAATTTTCATTTGCAAATGCATAGCATACTTTTAGGATTTTATTTTATTTTGTGCTCGGAACATAAGTTTTTCACTTGTGCTCTTAACCCACTCTCTGGCTGTTTATGTTTTTTGTTACTTCTTTCTTATTGTGGTGCTCACTAGCTTGCAAGCCAAAATCTCGCAAATAAACTTTGCAAAAGCTTTTCATGCAAATCTAGAGCATATATACGTGAACGTTTTATAAATATTTACCAATTGACTTGATGAAATAGAAATTACGTCTCTTGACCAAAAAGTTAAACATATAAATAATTACATCCAAAATTAGTGACAGCTTATCAAAACAATTAAATTAAAAGTGAGTGATTAATATTTGTGTAGCTCAAGATCATTAGATGAGTGGAAATCTATAATGATCAATGGAAAATTATTCATATTTATGAAATGCTTGTGTCAATATTTTGAACTTGCTTGTCTGGCATTTGACGCCAAACACTTGTTGACATAGTGAAATGTTCGTGTAGTAATTGTAGATAGCCAATTTTAGTTATATCTCACTAGCACGCAGAAAATTGTTTGAAAGTGCTTAATGATTATATAGCCTTTTGATTAGTCAACTTTATTAGGGTTATGACTAAAAATGCAACATGATTTGTTTACATTAGATTAGGCGCTTAACTGTCTGCTACTCTCTGCTTCTCCAATAACTGCAATTATCTATCGCTTTTGCTAGCAAATATCGTAAGTAAGCAGTCTGGCCGGGTCTGGGCATTGTGTGAGCATGCGCTTGTGGCATGCAACCAGCAGATTTGTGAGTCATGGAGACTAACTGGTCAGCATGATTTACTGGCCTAGGTAATGCGATTCACAAGCTTAGGCTAAGATTGGATTTTTAAGTAGAGTTTAGAATATATATAATACTTTTAGCGGTATTATTTAATTTTATTTTTTTTAGGAAATAGCTTTTCAATTACATGCATTGTATTTTATTTGGTGGTTTTTTTCCTGTGGTATCATAACTTCTGCATTAAAATTCATTTAATATGACATTGTTAATTGGTTCATAACAACAACAATAAATCATTGATGTTTACCTTATGTTGACCAACAATATTTTCTTTTAGTATTTATATATGTAGAAATATCTCAATGCGTAGTTTCCCACCCTCTTGACGAAATTCAGTGGAAAACTTTGTTTTCTTGTTGAGATTATTTTTAGATGGCGCCTGCCTAATCAAATCAGTGCAAGTAGCCAATATTTATGAAAACAATTGACACGGACAAAAACAACAAACACAAGTAACCTCCTTCCAGGACCTAGCAACGTTGAAGCGGATTTATCAAGTAAAAAATTAAAATTGTCAAGAGCTATTAAATTTTTGAATATTTACGAGCTTATATGTATGTAATGTAGTAAATGTCTCTGCCAAAATAAGGCGAGGGCGCAATGCCCCAACGCAAGGTATGGAGAGCATGCAACAGACACGAAGGCAGCGCATGATGCATTGCCAGGGAAAAGAGAAATGCCGCCTTTGTTTTTTCCGAAAACACACAAAAACAATGCGTGAAACTGTTCGAAGAAAGGGCGACATCGATTTATTATAAAAACTCCGTACATCGGCTAGAGAAGGCACAAATCGTATTTGTACCTCATTACTAAGTGAGTACAGTAAAGTCTTCAAGTGGTAAGTGATGCTTAATGAGGAGAGAAAATTTAATGACATCACATAAACTTGTTTTCGCCTAGCAGCGATTAGAAGCCGAGCGTAAGATTTCTTATCAGCTTAGACGAACTATCGAACCCAACGATTTAAAAAGCAAACGACTCTAGCTACTCACAGTACCTGCTGAGCAGTCATACAGACAACATCTAACTCTACGACTATAATTCTTAATTGCAGTGCAAGTGAAACTCTTATACGTGTATCTTCTACATCTTATACTAAACTTGGCTTGGCATACAACAACAGCTGACAAAATGCCAGAGAGACAAATTGCACCAGTCATCAGTCGCTTTGAGGAGTTCGAACAGAAATTGCCTGGGTAAGTGATTAAATCATCTAAATATATATAATCTTCATGACCTTGGCAACAACAAAAAAAAAGTATAAGGAAATCATGTAATGCTGATAAGACTGATTAGGCAGACGAGCTAACATTTGATTATTAACTATACAGCTATCTGGATGCAAGCTACAAAACAGCCATTCTGCTGGACTATGATGGCACTTTGGCGCCCATTGCGGATAATCCCAGCAAGACCAAAATGCCTGTTGAACTGGAGGCCACACTGCACAAGTTGGCCAAGCATCCGAAAATATTTTTGGCTGTTATTTCGGGTCGTGCATTGAAGGATGTGCAGGCGCATGTGGATATAGATGGTGTTACCTTTGCGGGCAATCATGGTCTCGAAATTGAGTATCCAGATGGTTCGCGTCACGACTACGAGTTGCCAGCGGACATTAAGAAGAACTATACAGACATGGTTGAGGAGTTGAGGCAGCGAGTGCAGAAAAATGGTGCCTGGGTGGAGGATAAGCGTGTCTCACTAACCTACCACTATCGTGACACGCCTCCGGCTCTAAAGGCTGAGCAAAAGAAATTGGCAACAGAGATTTGTCAACATTATGGTTTCCGTGCCAATCAGGCGCACGAGGCGATCGAGGCAAAGCCACCAGTTAACTGGAACAAAGGAGAGGCAGCTCTCTATATACTGAAGAGCAAATTCGGTGACAGTTGGGCACAGAAGACAAACGTTATATTTGCAGGCGATGATACCACCGATGAGGATGCAATGAGAGTAAGCTCAAACTAATCCATTCTTTTGCTCGAAATTCAACTTATCTTTCATCTAGGTACTCAAGAACTTGGGTCGTTCATTCCGTATTGCAGGCGATGAGATTGAAACCTTTGCTGATTTTCGACTGCCCAAACAGGATCTGATGACAGATCTGCTTAAGTGGATAGCCTCTGTCTATGTGTCTTAGAATTTATTGCTTCGAATTAATTATTATCTAAGAATGTTAGTTTTTATTACGACAATGTTTTGCTAAATATCATAAATAAATCACTTTATGTATCAAATCTTTACAATCGATCAATGAATGAAAGTATGACAGAATGCTGACAAGGAACGTCAAAAGAAATAGATTTTCCCGGTGAAATGTTTTCCAACTAAGACGAAAACAGCAACGACCTCAAACAGAGGTGCTGCAAGACATCATCAACGGTCAGCATCCAACCACTCGCTGTGTGCTCTATCGCAATACAAACAAACATATACATAAATACTTATATTATGTGTATAATAGTGACGCTATATATAAAGCACAAAACACACACACATACACATAGGTATAAATACATATATAGAGATGAGGTTCCATAATGGTATGCATGAATTTTTTTATGCCCATATGCCTCATAAATAACTTGCGCCATTACTTGGCCAAGAGTCTAAAGACGCCTGCCAGAGTTGCCACACTTTTTGAGTGAGAGAGAGCATGAGAATATGTGAGAGAAATCAGTTTGTTGGCACATACATATACTATATTGTGCATATAGATCTTCGGCATGGGGCTGACGTTGGCGCACCTTGGACATTAGTATTAAGTCGGTCGAGGTACGTCCAGCACGTCGGTAGATAAAGTTTCCGGTAGATACAGCATACATATATATTATACCACATACACATTTGAGTATTCGACTCATCATGGCTGAACAAAAGAAGGCACCGCTCTTGAAAAAGGAGGAGGATTACGTCAAGGCTCTCGATGGGTAAGTAGCAAAAAATAACCAAACGATACGGAAAAGAATTATCCTTCAACAAGAGACTAATGGTGCACGATCGTTCAGTTTCATTACACCCGAAACGGATCAGGTTGCCCTGTTGCTGGATTATGATGGCACACTCGCCCCTCTGACCGAGGAGCTCTCCGTCATGCCCAAGGACACTGAGATCAACATTAAGAAATTGGCTGCCAACGACAAGATCTTTATGGTTGTGTTCTCTGGTCGCGAACTGAACGAGATCAAGAATCACTTGAAGTTCCCCAATGTTACCTATGCCGGCAACCATGGTCTGGAAGTTGAATATCCATCGGGCAAGAAGTTCAAGATTGAAATGCCCGAAGAGTTGCTGGAGAAGCACAACAAGCTGGTCGCCGAGCTAAAGGAGAAGGTAAGAGAAACGAAATTCTTTTTAAGTAAAAGAAATTTTGTTATTAAATAATATATGTTACAATAGGTTGTTTGCTCTGGCGCCTGGGTGGAGGACAAGAAGATCTCGGTCACTTATCACTATAAGGGTGTAACCGATAAACTGAAGGCCAAGCTGATTGCTGAGGCCAAGGGTCTGATTCAGGCTCATGGCTTCCAGCTGATCGAGACTCCATATGCTCTGGAGGGCAAGCCACGCGTCAACTGGGACAAAGGTTAGTCAAGTCAGCCATTAATCAAAATCTTACTAAGCCTTTATAAATATATATAAATCAATAATTTTGGCCAACTGTTGCCGCCCATCTGGTGTCGTCTGCATCGTCTTTGGCGACGGCACCTGTTCGAAAACAATTCGATTTTGAACGCAACGCTTCGATGATTTAATTATTGCCGTAATTTCTATAAAGCACGGGCGCAAAAATGTATTTTTCCGCGCCAAGGCATGTGGGCGGCCGTTTTGCTCAGATATTTAAGAAAATTATATATATTCAAATAGACACAAAGCAGAAAACAGTCTATACATACATATATATTTATCTGAAAATTTATGTCGACAGTCGCTTTAGTCAGCGTAGAAAAATGTTTCAACCATTTTTTTTGTTGCTTCTTTTGACAAACAACCAGACCGAAAACTGATGTCAAAAGCGCGCCACCAAACGATTATACATAGCTTTCTTGCTTTATGACTATATATAAAAATATTTACTTGCCTTATGATAAATTTACGATTTTTGTACAATATTTTTTAGAAATTTTTACTTTAATGTAAAGTTTTTATTTTGGCCAAAATTTATCATCTAAAGTGTTTTTTATTTTAAAAGTATGTTGTAGCACATGAAAAAGCAATTATGTGTTCTTAAAACACTTGTAATTAAAACGAGGCAACGAACCAAATTTTTTTTTAAATATAATCTGAAACAAAGCGTATCTAATTCGGAACGTTTTTAGTAAATGATGCATTTGCTTCAAACTGTAAGATGTGTTTTTATGTAGATACACCGTTCGATTAATAAACATAGCGTGGATAATGTACAAAATATCGAAAAACTAAGATTCCTACACATAAAATCAGGGGACTTATATTCCAATTAAAAACATTTTTAAATTTCATTTTCTAATTTCCCCAATGAATAATAAGTTTTAAAATATCAAAACGAACGCCATTCCAACTGAAATATCATAAGTTATATCCAAAAAAAAAAATATCTTGTTGAAACCAAAATTAAGACATTTCCAATGAGCTGCGACAAATGTTCATAATTCAAAAGACAACAAATATTTACGGATAGCAAATAAAAATTAATTATAATTGTGCCCGCCTTCGGGAGCAATAAATATCTAGTGTGTATAAATATTGCAAGAAAAGTAAGTCAAAAACACATCAACAACAAACAGAAACAAGCGATCCTAGTGATATTTATTTTACTTTTTATTTTGTGAAATATGAAAGAGTGCCAAGCGCATACTATGAAATGGCAACAAAAGATTCGAATTGTTGGTGCCGTCTGAAAAAATGAAAATGCAATACTTGGGACGGGAAAAAGGCAGAAGACAGAACGTTAATGCGTCATCAATTAAACAAATATGTAGCGTTAATAGGCAGGCTGCTAAATAAAAACAAAGAAACAAACCAAAATCCAACCAAATAACAAAAAAAAAAAAAACACAATAATAAAAATAATCAAAAAGCCAACTCTTTAGATGGGATTTACATGCATATAGTAAATACATATAGATGTGTAGATTTTAAATTAAATTTGGTTTGCATAGATTTACTTGACGAACCGCAGGCCAAACACAATTAGCTCACTCCACGCCCACGCAGGCAACTAAAAATAACACCTAGAGAAAACATATAGATAAATCTTTGGCCGCCTTTAGCGCTGCAGGCGGTTATGGATTTTTTATATAGTATGTATATAGAGAGTGAACGATATATATATATATTCAAAGGAAACTTGTTGTTTGCACCACTTTTATCTATTTTAATTGGCAACCATTCAAATTCTCCAGAATGCCTTAACGTCAAGAGTGAACAAAATTCCAATAAACAACAATTTTGTTGAAATAAAAAAAACGAAAATTACTTATTAATTTTATAAAAAACATTCTTGTTTGCTTGCAGGAGAGGGTGCCAAGATGATTCTAGAGAAGCACTTTGATGCTGACTGGGCCAAGAACTTGAAGATCATCTATGTGGGTGATGATACCACCGATGAGGATGCCATTAAAGTGCTGCATGGCATTGGCAAGACTTTCCGTGTATCCGAGCTGCCAACGCTCAAGACCTATGCCAACTATCAGATCAAGACCGTCGAGGAAGTTGGCTATGTGCTGAAAGCAATTCAGGCCTTTTACGAGAAGAAGAAGAAGGCATAAGCGTTGCAGCTAGCTGTAGCTTAAGCTAATTCCACACACACACACACATCATTAGTTGTTTTTGTCTTATAAAAATACAATATTTATTTCTCATTATTTTGTATGTATGCATGTAATTCTAGCAAACAAAAAAACAATCGCTCGTCCCTTTAATGTTCTACAATTAATTTTCTGTCTTGTATTTTTCGCAATAAATGTTTCACATACTTTAATAATAATTCGTTTATCCCCAAGTTATTAGTTTAAATTTAAATACATACGACTTATCGACGTTCCGATTTGAGGCCACCTGAACGTGCGCCTCCAGCACGTCCGCCGCGACCTGATTGCTTCACAATGGTGGGTGACACAGCAACCGCTGGCGTTGTGCCCACTGGAGGCTGAACGGCACCGGCAACCACGCCCACTGGCGTTACAACCGGCGTCTGTACGGTGCCCATGCCGGCCTGAGGCGCTGCTTGTTGTGGCTCGGCACGTTTGGGTTCACTCATGTTAAGCGCCTCATTGAATATCATGCAGAATTCGCCAATTTTAAAGACCTCGCCATTCTTGCCCGAATACAGGGTGAGACAGTGGCGCCAAATGGACGCATATCCCTTGGTCAGTCTTATGATATCGCCAGGTGTGATCAGCTTGCCGGGCTCATCCCAAATCGACACGTTAATACTGGCTGTTGGGTCGCCAACTTTGAAGTTGCGCACTTCCCGGTTTTCTTTGGTTACAGTTGCAACGCCCACCTGGCATATTATGTACATGCATTTATAAATATAAACAAATACAAATCAAACTTGCAGTCATTTTGTTATCGATAACACATACACACCTCAAGCACTATGAAAATAACATTTATATTTTTTAGTCCCGGCTTTATGTCCTTAATGGCAATGCATTCTGCGTTGTACATGTTTGGACTGAATTTTTTCAAGTATTTGTTAAAAACACAAATTGTCTTTTTTTTATAAGCCAAACAAACGCATCAACCCAGCTGTGGTTAGAGTTCGCAAACAATCGACGGTACAATCGATAGTTTTATACTATCGAGAGCACAAAACAAACGCAACAAAACAGCTGAGAGCTATTTAGAGATGGATAACTTTGTGGTAGCCGTGTAACGATTAATGATTTGATAGTTCTGTTAGATACCTATCGAACAGCATAATGTGACGTCATGACTTCAAAACTTCAATGAATACTAAAATATTTTCAACTAAGAGATTTTAGCTGCAAATTGTAAATATTTGCTGATGGTTTGTTTAATAAAAGTGCCTAACAAGAAAAAATATAGCTATAAAGTCCAAATTAATGATCAACTCATTGTGTTACCTTTAACATCGGTATCCCTGACTCAGCTGTGTGCGCTAATTTTCACATCAAACTAGTTCCGTTCAAAACAACACAAGCTCATTTGTTCATTTTGATGCAAAAATAATACAAACATAGAATTTCAAAGTTTATGCGTTAAAACTTAGCATATTAATACGAAAACTAAGTGAAGTGTGTTTTCGCCACCAAAAGCATTTAGTTGTTGTATAAAAGCTCACAATTGCAGCTGTGAAAACAGCACAAGGCCGTTTGTGTTTACATTTTGTTTTTCAACATGGAAACTGCAAGCAGCTCAAGCTCCACATCGGGAAGCACATCGTCAAGTGGCTCCTCCAGTTGCACGGATACGGGCAGCTCCTCAGAAACCGAATCGAGCAGCTCTGGGGCGCCAAGACCCGAGGAAAAACCACAGCCAACAAAACAACAACAAACTGCAGTACGGCGCAAGGCGTCCGAAAATGAAAAACCAAAACCCACTGCAAGCAGCAGCAACAACAACAGTGCGCTGTCGTCTGCGGCAAGCAAGGTGCGCTCTGTGGTTGCGGCAAGCAATCAGCGAAATGGTGCACTCTCCAGCGACGATGATGACGATGATGATGATGATGCGCCGCCAGCCAAAAAGAATCCTCGAACCATGAACAATACGGTGTCAGGAAGTGGAGGAGCTGCCGCACGAAGAAAACCATCAACCGGGGCGGCGGCGAAGCAGACAGCACCAGCTGCACCCAGCAAAGCGCCGCTGCCAGCAAAAACAAATGGAAACAACAAAAGACCCTCGCTAAGCTCCTCCTCCAACAGCACAGATGACTCCCGCAAGGAGGTTAAGAATGGACGCAAAGTGCCGCTAAAGCTGGCAAGCACTGCGACCGCTGTGCGGGCCAAGCAAATGCGCGCCAAAGCATTGCAAGTGAAAGCAAACAACAGCAAAAATGGAGCTGCTGCAGCGCGACGTGAAAGGAGTCGGAGTAGTGATGGCAGCGATGATTCGGACAGCGGCTCTGGCTCCGAAACGAGCTCCATAAGCGCATCGGAGGGAAGTGATTCAAGTAATTCGTATAGTTCACAGCCTCCAACCGGCAAAACGCATCCCAAGGGCAAGCGAGTCATCGTTGGCGACAGCGAAGAGGAGCGCAAGGATAAGGCGAATCCTATGCGCAAACTTACCCGTTCGCTAAGCATGCGAAGATCTAAGCAACAGCAGCCTAAGCCAAGCAGCGAAACGGAAACAGATCCAGATATTGACCAGGAAGACGATAAGCATCGTGTGCTCTCCAAAAGTCCAGGCAAGAAGTCTACAATAACTTCGGCCTTTGGCAGCATAAACAACAGCCTCATCAACACTAACAACAGCCTCAGCAAATGTAAAGTTAAAAAGGAGCTGCCGCCACTCAAATCGCGGCCCATTTCACCGGCTGTACAACTGGAGAAGAAGTGTCCCATTGAGGGCTGTGATTCTTCTGGGCATCTGAGTGGCAATCTGGATAGACACTTTCTGCCCGAGGCGTGTCCCATTTACCACAACATGTCAGCCTCCGAATGCAAGGAGCGTGCCAATGAGCGCAAGCAACGCAACGAGCAAAGACTAAAGATGCCCATTAATATTGTCACCACACCGGGCAATCAACATAGCAATCTCAAATCTCTGACGCCTGAGCAGCGCGAGTTTCTGGCAAAAATACGTGAATCTCGTGCCAGCTTTCGTCCAATTAGCCATAGCTTCTTAAATGATAAGGTGAGCATATGAATTTTTAATTGTTATAAAATGATTCATGTTTAATAATATTACTTTATTTATGGCCCAGGTCAAGCTGGATAAGGAATCTAGGGACGAGGATCGTGAGCCAAGTCTTGCGGGTCTAGTTCCTGACTATGATTTGCAACTGTTTCGCGAAGCTCAGGCGCAAGCCTCTGAGCGCATCGAGGACGAACTCAAAGATCTACCCGTTGGCAAGGGCATTAAGTGCGTTTTCCATATAATTTGCCATAACTTTTGTAACACCTTATCCTTTTTACAGATATATCAGCATGGGCAAGTACAAAATGAAGGTGTGGTATCAATCACCCTATCCAGATGATGCCGCCCGCCTGCCCAAGATGTACATTTGTGAGTTTTGCCTGCGCTATCAAAAATCAGAAACGGGCATCAAGCGGCACGCTGAGAAATGCGTTTGGCGACATCCGCCTGGTGATGAAATCTATCGCAAGGGCAAGCTTCAGGTGTGGCAAGTGGATGGCAAACGTTACAAGCAATATTGCCAGCATCTCTGTTTGCTGGCCAAATTCTTTTTAGACCACAAGACACTGTACTATGACGTTGAACCGTTTCTTTTCTACATTATGACCTTGGCCGATGTCGACGGCTGTCACATTGTTGGCTACTTCAGCAAGGTGAGTTGTAACTCGAATTAAAGTATTTATTTATCAATTTTAGCAGTTAGATATGTACAAGAGTTAACTGTTAGTCTGTTCAAAGCTGTGTTAATTGGGCGGAAGGTTTTTTGATCAGATTTCAAAATAGTTACCTAAAGGTTTTGGGCAGTATTTAGTTAATTATTTTTGAATGTTAATCAGACCAATGAATACAGTATTTTGATATGCCAATATTTCAAATAAAATAACATGTTTGTAAATATGGATTTGAATACTTATGGTTACATTAACATTATAAATCTTTAGGATTTTCGATTGTTAAGTTACATAAATTATTTAATATTATTTGAAAACAGAAAAGACAACAAAAACAGATTTAATTTGTTTTTTGTTGTTATCAAAAATTCCAAATTCAAAGAATAAGCATTTTTAGATATTTTTTTAAACGATTTCTTGAATAGGAAATTTGATAAAGTTTGTATAAAATATATACAGATTCAAGAAACCTTTTGAAAAATCAAGTATATGCTAGGAAATATGTTTGTTTTATCCAACCATAGTTACATAATCTCTTTCTCTATCTAGCGATAAGCTTAGCTTCATAATATAATTCCTGCCTCGTCTTAATTCCGTGTTGAAAAATGCGTAAAACCTTAGTATTGTTACTTAAAAGCAAATTGAATAATACCATTTCACAGTTTTATGATTCTTTTATGTCTGCAGAGGGTACCAGGCACATCTCAGACAACAACAACAACAAAAGCAGACACATCCCAGCCAAAGCCAAAGCCAGAACCCATGTAATACATAGAGAGAGATAGACGTGCAGCTTGCTATATATGCTGGGGTATTTGTATGTATGTACGCTTTGCCCAGACAGCAGGCAGCATTCTTGACCATACCCAAAAATTGTTTTGTCAACCGAGTGCCTTGGTGAGGGGGGGACATAAATAAGCTGACACTATCAAAGGCGTGGCAAGCCAGGCAAAAACATACATTGCAGATTTCCCCAGCAACTTCCAAAAACGAACGGAAAAAAGAAAGAAACAAAAAAGGAGATGTAGAAATATCCAAACAAGCAACATACATTGTCTGGCATGTGCGCACGGTTTCTTGACCTCCCCCTGAACTGTACATGTAGAAACCCAACTGGAGTCTAGCCAGAATCCCTCTATGTCTGTGTGTGTGTGTGTTTGTGCAGTTGCATACAAGTTTTTTTTTGGGGGCGCTGACAGAGACTGGGTTTGTGTTACAAATTGCGCATGTCGCGCCTGGCTGCTGCGCAGGCACATTCCCCCAATTCTCCACCTTAAACTGTATTCCATTCATCCCAAACACCAGGAGTAGCAGCAGCAGCAGCTGGTTACACACTACTCACATTTTGGGTGTCTAGTTTACATGACTCACTCCAGTTCCCCCCGAAACGGGGGAGGTTAATAATTTTCGGCAATGCTTGCCACCTTGGTAACTTCATACTGCGCAACTATGCCAAATGGAGTTGCAACCAGACAGCAGCCAGACATGACGGATTGGGGCAGGCAGTCAACAAGCCACCCAGCCATTTAAGCTTCTTTCGGCCTTTTATTGTGGCTGTGGATGCTGCTGTTGCTGCTGCTGCCCACTTTTGTTGTTGGGGCGTGCACGATTGAGGTCGTGCACCTCGACGGTCTGCTGCTGGATATTCGTCTGCGCCTGCTCCAACTGTTTTGGGGGAGGATGGGCTGTAGCATTGATTGTCGCGTATGTGCGTTCCCAGACATCATGGCAGACGCGGCCAAACAAAGAACAACAAAAAAAAACTCAACTCTCCGTAGTACGAATAGTACATAAATGTATTTCCCGAATTTGCGAATTGTTGCCCTTTGGTTCACACCCAACACCGGCAGCATCAGCAGCAGCAGCCGCAGACAACTTCGCATTCTTTTTTTTTTTGGCAGTCCTGCAATTCCCCCTTCCATCCCCTGCTGCACACAAATGCGATTCGCAGTTGGCAAACACTTTGTTTGGGTCTCTTTGGCGTTTCGCCCGTTTTCTCGCTCTCTTTTTTAAATGCGTATGTGCATAAAGCCCCCCTTACGCTTATATACCATAATTCTATATAATAAACATAGCTATCTCTCTATACATATATACACAGATGGAATGCACATACTATATAGCATATACCCACAACGTTCATACATATTCTGCATTTACGCATCGCATTTTGCAGAGAGCATCGATTCAATTCCTACGTCGCTGTGGTCATTGAACTCCCGAAAAAGCTAGAAGCGAGAAAATGACAAAAAAAACCCCAAACCAATACTGTCTCGACACTCAGTCTACCCAAAACATATACACATCTATATAATTGTTTGTCTGTTCAGTCGATTGACTTTTGAGTTTGAGGCTGTGTTTGGCCTCCAGCATTTTGTTGTTGTTGATTTAATAGTCATATTATAGTTAGCTTAAATGTATTATTATAGTTTATTTTAGTAAAAAAAAAAGGGATACTTTTCGCTATGTAGGACAGTTTTGTTTTAAAGATGAAATTTTAAAATGTGAAGTTGCTTTTTATTATCCTATATTTATTTTAGGATCTATATTCATTTCAGAGATATAATGCCTAATTTTTAAACTATTGTTAATGCTTTAATCCCATTTATATTTTTAGCATATACCATTCTTGCAAGAGAAAAACTCCTTCTATAATGTATCGTGCATTTTAACCCTGCCACCCTATCAACGTAAAGGCTACGGACGACTTCTCATTGATTTCAGTAAGTAAAAAAATCAATCCTTAAACTTGGTGAGTATTAAAGTTACAATCAAGGTGATTGACCTTTATTATAAAGATCACGTTGAGAAAACATCCTTGAAAGATCTTTTATAAGGTTGATTTGAGAACAAAGCTGAAGTTGTTCGTTATATTCGATACATAGTCTTGCCTTGATGTTCCCTAATCATATCTTCATATATCATATCGTAGTACAGATTCCAAACAAATGTAACTTTCTTAAAAGCCAATGTATTGGGATATACATCTTTTTCTACGATTCGTTCATGTTTTAAGTGTATTTTATAAATATTCTTACTTTGAAGCTATTTTATAGCGTTCTCCCCATTGTTACTTGAAAAGAATCTTGTAAATTGCAACCAGACAATCAGCCCAGCGTTTAAACCATTTAAAATTGTTTTCCTAGCTCATTTGTAAATTCTGCCACATTGTTGTACATAATTTCTTTACAACTTAATGGCATACTAGAACCTCGAGAGACGAAGAGAGAAAGAAAACTTTAAAATATTTCTTGTGCTGATTAATTATTTAAGGTGTGCTATAATGAGCCGCCTATCGATTTAAGTGGCATGATGTGTGCGTGTGACTCATATATATATATATATATATATGTATGTGGTTAGTGCAATATAGTTAATCAAGATTGCATGAGAGAAGTCAACAACATGCCAGTCAAACCAAGCCAACAAGACACTTCATTCGGCTTAGGCCCGGGCTCCATTCGAGCTTAGCTTTCCATTCTTCAAAGGCCGGTGCATGCAATTTCTGCATCAATTAAACGTAGACCAGGTATATATATATATATGTGTGTGTGTGGTATATATATATAATGCATCGCATAAGTTAATTTTTTCGTTATCTTTGTTTTTATTGTTTCCACCCAAATTGTTTAAAATTAATCCGCCTTTGAAAATGAACGCCAGACAATAAAGAAACAGGCACAACACCAACAAAAAAACAAAGAAACTGAACGGAAAAAAAAAGAATTACCCCAGACAAAAGGTAGAGTCCAGAGTCGTCAGTCCGAGTACTTGAGTCATAGGCGGCTTCGATGAATGGCAACGGCGTCAATGTCGGGTCTCTCTATATATTAAACCCGATACATGCAATGCGGGCGTCCAAACACCAGAAGGGGCATATCAGAACGAACCAAACGACATTGACCTTACACACACACACACACACGAACGAGGGAGAGAGAGAACACTTGCGAAAAGTGAGAGAAAAAGACTCAAAGAGCGAGAGTGTAGTGCGAGAGTAAACAGTTTTCGTCATTATTAACAACACCCAGAAAATGTGTGGCGTTTGCCCTTTTTGTATTGGTTCGTAGGACAGGTGTGTGTGTGTGTGTGTGTGTGTGACGCAAAAAACGAAGGGGGCTACGCTTAAGGGTTAAGGACAGCGTACATCGTGCCTGTCTGTCCCTATGCATGTCTGGCTCATTAGCAAGCGGCCAGTCAGTCGAGCGAGATGGCCATACCAAGTACATTATATAATATGGTCAGGTGTAATAACTTCATGCACGCAATATGCAAATGAGATACGATACCTATATGGTGAGGGGGGTGGTGGTAGTGGTGGTGGCAGCAGCTAGATTTTCTCTTATCTACTTGGCTAATTTATTAATTAGTGAAATCAAGTTCCGACCACAAAGTGTTTTCAGACCCAAAAAGAAAAAATCGCTTAAAGCTACCAAATAAAATGTGTAAAATATAAAAAAAATGAAATCCAACTTTTACAGACAGCAAAAACAACAACAACGAGAACAAGAACAAAACAACTAGCATCGCAGTTGGCGGCAGACAACAAAGGTCAGCACAGGTCACAATGAAAGGGCGTCGTCCTCTGCGTACACAGAGTGCAGTGGGCGAACTGTAGTCGAGCTACATAAATAGTCAACGGCAATCGTTAGTTGAGTCTGCAAAGTAGTCGAGTTGCGGATACCTCGGTAAAAGAATTTTTATTTTGGTGCTAATTGCATAGAACAATTGGAGCAGCTCTAATTGACTAAGATTCAAAAGTTATAAATTGTGAACAAACTTTGAACGTATTTAGTATCAGTTGCAAGCCGTTTCGCTAGTCGAGACAACTGAACGCGCCTGTGGGTATGCAACATTGCGCAGTCTAGCTAGCAATGCGAATCAGCCACGGATCGATAAAGTCGTCTCGACGCTGCCTCTCACACCCACAGCACAAAAACTCAAACACACAGGACGAAAAACACACACACAGAGAGAGAAAGAGAGCGAGTCAGAGAGAGGCGGCTGCGCTGCTGAGAAATCAAAACGCTACCCAAAATGCGACTGCATATGCGAACAGTGAATATTCCGCCAATGCAATAGCCGAAGTTTTGCACAAAACGGTATACAGTGGAACACAAAGCTTATAAAGTCAACAAACTAATTTTATGTAGCTTCTAATAGCGTATTTTTGGTTTTCGTTTTATTCATTATACATTAGTGGAATTCTATAATGGTTTTCTTAATTAATGAATGGCAGATTAAAATATAAATGATAATTTTGGATATTATGCAATAATGATACAAACATTCACTTGTTTATGTATTTTTAATAATAAGTTCCATAAGAAACCATCTTCTTCTTATGTGTATTTTATAGTATCACTTCATTTTTTGCTTCATCAGTCGAATGCATAGAAATATATATTACATTTTGTCAACTTTCTCCATCTCAAGCAGTAATATTCTTGCATTAGCCTGTTTTAATTGTCTTTTTAGTTCAACAATTTCTTGTTTGTATTTTGTCTGAGTCAATTGAAAGTTAACCGTTGTACGCAAATTAGCTTTTCGTAGGTCTTCACTGCAATGGGAAAATAAGAATAGTTAATTATCATAATATTTGAAAGGGTTTATTTAGCTTACATTTGACTGAGCATCTCATCGAGTACAGCTTCTTTGCTTTCCATATCCAAATTGGCAACTATTTCGCTTCTATCTTTGAGTGTTCTCTTGAGGTTCTGACGCTTTGCTTTGCTTGCAGTGGACCCTGCAGTGTCATCTGAATCAGAATCAAGATCACTTTCCACACGTTTGCCATTGCGTTCTTCCTTATATCGGTTTGGCGTTGCCTTCGTTTCAAGCCCATTTCGTAAGCAGGGTATCGCGCCTGGCCTCAGTCGAACAATTTTAGACATGCCTTTCAAAATACATAGGTTTAAATGCTATTGTTATTAAGTGATTGTAAATGTTGTAACAAACCCATTTTAGATTGACCGCCAATAATGTCTTCAGGCCTAAAATGATCGCTGCAAACCAATGCATTCCTTGTTTTTAAAAGCAGTGGGTTCCCGCAAAACTGCATCCACTGTTTTGCAATTCCTTCATTTTTTGGTAATGTGAAGAAACTAACATCGTTTATATTTGCAGAAGTGCTAGTATTTTTGCAATAATATGCAGAACATATCTTCATTTTTGCTGACTGCAATTAGCAAGATAAAATACGAAACATATGTTTCCTATCGATAAGCTGTGCTGCCCACCTCTGCACGCACCGATATCGATATGCAAATTCATCGCATAACTGCCAGCCAAGATCTTTTAACATTGGATAAATAGAACATTTTTCTATCAAAAACTGATTGCTCAAATGAATTGAAAAAAAAATCATGGAGTCGTAGCGGAAAACCGATATTATAATCTAACTGCATAACAAAGGTTTTAACACATTTAATATACATATATTTTTTCACCATTAACAAACTAATTTATGCCAGAAAAATGCAATTTTTCCCTATTGTGCATTTACCCAGTAAAAAGAAGTGGCAGAAGTTTTGCTTGTCTTTTCAACACCCCTCTTTGCTAAACCAGTTGCAGTTGTATCTGCCGTCGAGTGCGTCTAACGTCTGTGTGTATGTACATATGTATGTATGGGTTTGTATGTTTTTTTCCCGAGCCTGCCTCAGTGGGTTTTGCGTTGTGAGGGTACGTCGGGCTCGTCCTCGTTGATTTACTTGCTGCACTCATTGTTGCTGTTGTTGTTATCTAGACTTGAGAATTGTTGCTGCCAGACGACGGCAACGACGACGATGACGACGACGACGCGTCGTTGAGCTTTGGGGGTTGAGCTTTTTTGGGTTGAATGCACGGCAGAACGTTGTTTAAATGGCCGCTGCTTCTCATTCATGTGGCCGGGCTGCTAACCCAATCCACCGCCACCCTTGGGACGGACGCACACTTTGCGGAATCCTGTCTAGACACAACAACACACAGAACGAAGAGTTGGGTTCAAGAGTTGTGGGCGGGGCAAACTTGGTCACCATAAATAATGCGCCGGAACTTGAAAGCTAGTTCTATCTATAGCATACTTATGTGCATGTTGTGTTTTATGTGATTTTACCAGGCTATCTGCTAACCCGTGTGGAGGGCAAAATTGGTTCGCCGGAGAAGCCGTTGTCTGATTTGGGACTCATATCATATCGCTCCTACTGGAAGGATGTCCTGCTCGACTTTCTATGCAATCGTTCCGGCAATACGCTCTGCATCAAGGATGTATCACAGGTGGATAGAGCTTAATATAAGATCTAATTAAAAATATTATTAATGAATTATTTGAATTGATTTCCACAGGAAATGGCCATATATTCCTATGATATTGTTAGCACATTGCAGGCGCTGGGCATGATGAAATACTGGAAGGGCAAGCACATAGTACTCAAAAAGCAGGTTAGCTTCATATATTTATTGTATACACAACGCACAGCACCTCCACTAAGAGACTTTTCTGCTTCTTTAGGATGTACTGGATGAGTATGAGGAGCGTGTAAAGCGACGGGGCACATTCCCCAAAATCGACGATTCCTGTCTGCGATGGCAGCCATTCATACCGGCACAGCCGAGCTCATCTCCTTAGCGGCGTGGGTGGAAGTATGCCCAGGTGTGCCTGGACGAGTCTTCCTAATATTTTTTTTTAGAGAGATTTAAACTATGTATTTATATTTAATTTTGTGTATAGTCGCTTAAGGCCTTAAGTATTTGTTTGGTAGCTAATTGATTATATATTGTACATACATACATAAATACCTAGTGAAAATTCCTCAATTACAATTCGGATTTAGGCTTACATAAATATACACTCGAGCTGCGAACCAAGGTTCAAAAAAGACTAGCCGCAGCCCGTCTTGAGATTTATTTATTATGTTCTCTCTTTCTCTATGTTCAACACTGAGCTCATCACTTCGGGGGCCTCATCCATGAATCATAAAATCGGGCAAGAAAAGCCAACGCATACATGTATGTATGTGTATGTGTATGTATGTATGTATACTGTGTGTGGCTTTGCTGTAGCGCATTCGGTTTGTGTAGCAACAGCGCATCGCATAAAAAGTGCAAACTACGGCGGCAGAGGCAGACTGAGCAGCAGAAGCAGCATTGACACTGCCGCCGCCCAGACACTCCTCGGCAACGCCACACACACACACTAACTCACCAATACCAATGCGCATACAAAAAAACAAAGCGTCAGACAGGTAGGGAGCAGCGGACCGGACAGGGGGGCTGGGCTGCTGATGAGACACGAAAACTGCAAAAACGCACACACACAATGGCAGTGACGGTGACGGTAACTGCACGCCACGACGTTTATGGCCAAAAAGCATATGCAGCAGCAGCAGTAGCAACAGTGGCAGTAGCAGCAACAGCGACGTCAGCAGCACGCCAAGCAGTCAGCGACGACAATTCCGCCCTGCCAGACACAGACATCAATCCGTCGCACAGTGGTATAAAATAAGCACGCACTTATTACACTTAAGATTTCATGAAGTGCAGAACAATTTGTGTAAATAAGAACATACAATATAAAAAGTTGTAGCAAAGCTTTAAAATAAAATAAAATAATTTAAATACTCGTGAACAGACAAAATGGAAAAACTGTTAACTAACATAGAATGCTTTAGGTGTTAATTAAAAGAACAAATAAAGAACACACTCACAAAGATGGCGCGGTTTTTTCTATTTTGTTTTATTAAAATTTTCTTATGTATTCCATATATATGTATTCCTTTTTGCCAAAGTTTTAACGAGAAAATTTTAATGCTATGTGCCCAATGTTAACATAGTTATTTCCACTGTGCAACGCTTTTTGTTGCAGTCTGTTGGCTGGTGGTGCCTGCTAACTTTATAACAAAGGAACCCGTGAGTGAGAACTGGGCAAAAAGTATATGCAACGTACTATGTATTGTATTGGTGAGCGGAAAGCGCGGTGTAGGAAGCAGGAAGCGAAAGAAACGGCAACACATATTTATGTGCGTTTGTGTGTGTGAATTGCAGAAACACACAGACAGCTGACGACGCTGGCAAAGGCAGCGACGTCGACAGCAGCGTCGACTTTGAAGCAGTGCGAAATAAAATTCGCGCATTCGGCTTTTGATTAAGCAGCAACATTGAGCATTTGATCACCAACAGCCGGCGTGCGCGGTTCGCTTCGCTTTGCTCAATCCGACAAAGAGCTGGCAAAATAGCAAGTAGCAAAAGGCAAAGTCAAAATCAGAACTAAATAAAATAAAAGGCCAGACCGTTTCTAGGCGGCGGCACAGTCGGCCATTTGCACATCAAGTGGCCGATTGTGTCTCTCTGTCTATATGTGTTTGTGTGTGTGAGTGTGCAATAAGCGACGGACAACCTTAAAAAAAATATGAAGTTAAACTTTGCAACGCGCGTGAGAGTGTGAACAATTAAAAGCAACAAAGAAAGCAATGAATAAAAAAGCTCAGACAGCCAGTGTAATGGCTGTTAAATGTGAACGAAATATAATTACATGAAAAGTTTAAAAGCCCAAAAAAAAGAACAAAAATGGACAGAACATATTGTGAAATTCAATGCGTAGCGGTCGGGTAGCGGGGGGCCATCGTCATCGACGTGTAATTGCTTCTAGGTGTTTCTGCCCTTTTGGAATTAAAACGCAGGTCAAAAGCGAACCAAATGCTCGTTAAAATTGAAGACCTGAACAAAAAATAACAGCAAAATTGAGAGTAGTTGAGGTTGGGTTTATTTTTAGCGTTTTGATATCACAGGCACCAGCAGCAGCTACAGCGGCACCACCAGCAACAACAACAAATGGCACTACAAAAATTGTTCGCTCACGCCAAGGAAGAGAGAGAGCCAAAGAGACAAGACATTTAGAATTCTTGCGGCGATGGCGACGAAAGAGTGACGCAAATAGCAGCAAAAATGTTTGAAGCGACAACGACGACGGACGACCACATGATTCTGCAGACCGTTGTAGTTTCTACATATTTCCAAATTTCTTTTGCCCACCACACAAGAACGCACGCACACACATCAAAGAGACAAAAGCTACAACGAGACAAGGCGACACAGGCAGCCATTGAATTTTTTTGTCGCTCAAATATTAATTTTAGACAAAAATTTAGCCCAGACCAATGAATGCGACGATATACGCACACATATGTAAATTCAAATTTTAATATGTTTTATGTGTGCTTGCGTGTGTGCGTCCGATCGGGCTTGCGAAACATTTTTAATGGCAAACTCCAACTCAGGGTTAAGGGCGTACTCTATTCAGTTTAAAAGCATGTGCTTGCATTTTGCAGCGCTCAACACACACACAGAGAGACCGAAAAGGGAGAGAGAAACAGGCAACACCCACACACAAGCAGATAGACATGCACTCGGCAGTCGTCGGCGCATTGTTACTATTTGAGGTTAGGAATGCCCCACCCAAGCAAGGTACACATTCACATACATATGTACATACATACATATACTGGCATATAAAGCAGTCATGTCTGCTAGCCTGCTGCCCAATATACATACATATATTTATACATACATATTCATGTACAATGTACATACATATGACAGCCCGACGACGTCGCCATTGCTCTGTACATACATATACAATTAAAGGCATCGTACATACATACACACACACACGCACACATGCTCGGCTGGGCACGACAAAACGACATTCGAACAAAATTTGCAATTATTCACAACGCGCGGCAGTCAAAAGCTGCTCGCGATCGCAGAAGCAGCAGCAGCCGCCGTGAAACACCACACGTATACGGTCTGACACACACACACATTGTACATGTCTCTTTGTACACTTAGTAGCTTAGGCGGCGGCAGCAAGTCCAAGTTCATTATACCACAATCTGCGCGAGAGGCTTAAAGTTTATGAGGCGTTGTAAAATACAAAAGTGTAGCTGGCTGGCAATTCATTTAATTCCTTTTTGTCGAGCAGCGAACGAACATTGTGCAAACGGCGAAGAAGCAGCGCGGTGAAATGTAAGAAAAAAAGAGACAAAAAACTTTGAGCGCGTTTGCAAATTCGATTTTATGCCCTCTCGTCTCTTGTGTGTTGGTGTTTGTGCATATACATGAACGTGTACGAGAGAATTCGCGAATGTAGTGGGGCACGTGTGTGTCTTGGCTGCGCTACAAAGCTTGCCAACCAGTATAAATGACGTACGTATGTATGTGTGTTTGCGAGAGTGTTTGTTGGCGATCACGCACGTAATCGTGCTGCGCTTAGTAACAGAAAGAGCGTGAGAGCAGCGAACGAAACGCCGGTTCTTTTTTTCATTTTCGTTTCTCTTTCTACATTGAATTTTATTTTTCAGCTTTCTTGTCTTGTTTCTTTACAGCATTTCAAATATAGAATATCAAGGGTCTCTATGGCGCTGCAAATATGACGACGACGACTAACTGTTGCTGCAGAAGGCAAACAAACGACATGTAAAATTTCGCATTTGGCCAACGATGACGTCACATCCGAATTTGGTGGAGTGTGGACAATATAGCCATTAGCACATATATGTGTGTGGTGTGTGTGTGAATGGCCAGGCAAATTATGAAAAAACATATGACTAATTTGGCATTGTTATTGCATAAATCTGCGACAAGCAGCAAATTTTCAACACAAGAATTTGCGACGGCTGAAGTAAAGCTTCGGCTCAGAAAGCTTACACACGGCGCATATACATACATACATATAGGTACATAGATGTATGTATGTACATATTTGTATATACTTGTGTGAGTATGAGTTTCAAATGAAGTCATCGTCGACGTCGACGCTGCATGAACGCAGACACATACAGAGATCGTTAACCTTAAAGCTCGAAATGGACACAGCGCGCAAGGTCGTTTCCTGCGCGACTCAAGGAGCGGCAACAACAGCTGCGGCAACAGTAGCAGCAGCAGTAACTTCGGACCAGTTGGCAACATCTGTTGGGCTTATCTATGGCTCTCCCGCTCTCTCTCTTTGCGAGACCGCCGTCGTTTACCGTGCGCGCTAATCAGTGACCGGGACTGGTTTTGGTTATCCACAGTCAGGTACCTGAAGTAGCGCGCGTGGTGGCCAGACGCATTCAACGGCAGCAGCTCTTCAATCGCTCAACAAACAAACCAGCAAACATTTCATGTCTCCCATGTCTATTGTACTTCATCAGGTGCTCTGGTGTGTTTTGTAACCCGGCACATGTTGAAGTACACTCAATATGCGGTGATTTACGTTTGCTGCGTTTTAGCTAACAAAAAGTGCAATGAAATGTGTATAACTATAACTTGTAAATAAATACTTAATTTGTAATGTATTTTGTACTTTTCTTATTGGATTGTTTTCTTATTGACTTACAGCTGTCACCTGCTAGCCCACTTTCTACTAAAAGGTGGCAACGCCGCTCTATGCACTTGTTCAGTTTCTGCTTTCAAAGTCTGACGCTAGATATGCCTAAAAAACATGTATTTGATACTAGCTTTAAACCGATAATAGCGTTTAATATAAACAAGCATAATTAAAACATTCATCGATATGTTTTATGAAAACGAATTCTGCTTATTGAGATTAAATCGGCGTGTTAATAATCGATGAAGTAATGCGCAAAAAAGCTTAATGATTAATAAGAAAAGGTAAGGCAAAACATAAATGACGCATACGTTAAATAGAGAATATAACAGACATTTCATAACATTTAAATTTTGTAAGGTCTTGTATTGTTTGTCGTTTCACAAATAAATCGATAGCTGCTAAGTCGATTGCTCTTGGCTGTGGAGCAAAAATGTTAACAGTGGAGTAAAGTCTGATAAGTTATAAAGCAGGTATGTTAATTAAAATACGACCAGGGCTCCGCAAAATAAATAAATAGATTTGTCGTAGCAAGTTGTGACCTAGTGGCGTTAAGTAAGGTCGGCTGCTGGCAAACCTTGGTTTCTTAAATTTTCCGACTCCGAATTCGAATTGATTTACTTATCAAAATTACTAAAGTATAAAGCAGTCTCCATTGAAGACGCAGCTAATAATAAATTGACAAGTTAAGCCCTAGGAGACATCGACGTAAATCATTAAGATAATGTTACGCACACTTTCTGCGACACACGAACTAGGCGCATTGCGCGCTATCTTCCTCCGGTCACAGGCTGCACGACGTGGAGTCAACTATGGAGTTCGAGCTTTGAGCAGCACTCGCAGTCTACAGGCAATCAGGTAGGCGGAGGCTGTAGGCAAGCTAACTCAACTTACTTGCGTTGAGGTTAGAAACTGTGTGTTGTGTAATATTGCAAAATTGGCGAGGCTGCACTGTCGCCCAGTGGGTGGGTGGTGGTGTGGCGGGGCTGACGCCAGGCAGCGTCGTGCCTGTATGCAGGCTTGCTGTATATGTAAGCGTGTTAAAATGCATATATGTGTGTGTGTGTCCAGTGCGTGACCATTAAATCGGCGTCGCATGATACCCCGATAACCGCCGCTGATAAGCGGACATTAGTGCTATTTTTTGTTAACATAATTTTCTGATTGGCATTCGCTATTGCAATTGTTTACATTTTGTGTGCGTGCTATCGATAACAGCAATAGAAACATCAGCACTGGGTTATCAGCTGATAGCGATTGTCAATCGGGTCTCATGACGTTAACAACAACAACAAAACAATAACAACAGCAATAATTTGTAATCGCAGGTCAAAGGAACCCCAAGGAACACTGATCCTCAGCCGACCCCAAATCTTATCGACATGGAACTACAATTTTGCCCGTGCCTACGCCAACTTGCCGGATCACATACGCGTCCCACTGCCGGCGCTATCGCCGACCATGGATCGTGGCTCTATTGTTAGCTGGGAGAAGAAAGAGGGAGATAAGCTAAATGAGGGTAAATAGCAAAGTGGAAATAATATCTTATGTTCATTTTACTCTAAAGTAGACTCTATTTGGTTTTTATAGGCGATTTGCTGTGCGAGATCGAAACGGATAAGGCAACCATGGGCTTCGAGACACCCGAAGAGGGTTATCTGGCCAAAATTTTGGTGCCCGGAGGTAGCAAGGATGTGCCCGTTGGCCAGCTGGTATGCATTATTGTGTCCGACGCTGGTAGCATAGGTGCATTTAAGGATTTCAAGGATGACGCTCCGGCAGCTCCAGCAGCACCGGCTGCTGCCGCCCCACCACCACCACCGCCGCCGCCAGCAGCTGCCCCAGTTGCAGCTGCCGCACCACCACCGCCACCAACACCAGTTGCTGCTCAAGGTACCGCACCCGCGTCAAGCGGCGGCCGTGTCTATGCTAGTCCCATGGCCAAAAAATTAGCCGAAACTCAAAAGCTGCGTTTACAAGGTTGTTATCACTATTCCCAAATCCTGCTGTGTGCATGCACCAGTCCTTTTAACTAATCCAACCACCGCTCGTGCTGTTCGTTACTAATACTGGCCTTTTGTGCAGGCAAAGGTTCCGGCGTCCATGGCTCACTTAAATCTGGTGATCTTGCAGCCTCACAGGCGGCACAGCCAGCAGCAGCAGCAGCTAAACCAGCAGCCGCAGCGCCCGGTGCACGCTTCAAGGACATCCCCCTGACCAACATGCGCACTGTCATCGCCAAGCGCTTGCTGGAATCCAAGCAGAATCTGCCTCACTACTACGTGACCGTGGAGTGCCAGATCGACAAGGTAGGTTCGATTATTCCGTTCCATTGCCTATAGTTGGCTAATGCTTTGAATTTCTCAATGTTCAGTTAATGAAGTTCCGCGCCCATGTTAACAAAAAATATGAGAAGGAAGGAGCTCGCGTCTCCCTCAACGATTTCGTCATAAAGGCTGTGGGCATTGCTAGTCGCAAGGTGCCTGAAGCTAACTCATCATGGATGAACACCTTCATTAGAGAGTACGACGATGTTGATGTATCTGTGGCCGTCTCTACGGACAAGGGTCTCATCACTCCCATCATTTTTGGTGCCGATCGCAAGGGAGTATTGGAAATCTCGAAGAAAGTAAAGGAGCTGGCAGGCAAGGCACGCGAAAACAAGTTGCAGCCACAAGAATTCCAGGGTGGCACCATTTCCGTGTCCAATTTGGGCATGTTCGGTAAGTACCAAAAAAAAAAAAAAGAAGTGTTATAATTCATTAAGATAACGAAACGGATTTCTTGCAGGTGTCAATCAATTCTGCGCTGTAATCAATCCTCCGCAATCGTGCATTCTCGCCATTGGCACAACAACGAAAAAGCTTGTCTTGGATCCCGACAGTCCCAAGGGGTAGCTCATTATTGATTTGCACAATATTTTTTGGATTCTTATTGATTTTATTACATTTATAGTTTCAAGGAAGTGAATATGCTTACTGTTACGCTAAGTGCCGATCACAGAGTCGTGGATGGCGCAGTTGCTGCTGTTTGGCTTAAACACTTCCGCGACTACATGGAGGATCCGCAGACAATGATACTCTAATTTGTGACATTTTAAATACCAGCCAGCTACCCGGAGCCATTGTTATCTTCGAGCGAATAGGGGCATAGATCAAAGCTATTGGAATACTTTCAGTGTTATCTTTATATATAGAAAAAATATTTTAAATTATGAATTGGCTTTGTGTGTGCCTAGCCTCAATGTGTGTCCTTTGCACTAACTGTTCGACTCATATATATTGCAATGTATAATATCGACTTATTGTTTAACCGGATTATATTTATTTTATTGTATGATCTTACACAAATCACATTGAGACAGACATTGTAAATTCTCGTTTCAATAGGCAAAAATTACCAAATTAGATGTACTATTTCAAAACTCATGCGTTCGACATTAAAATAACATGGATGTATCTGAAATCGTTACATAAATAAATCACACGTTTGTAGTCTCCTATTCTTAAACACAAAGTGGAAAATCAATAACATGTGAAAAAAGGGATTTTTTTTACGTTGTGGGAGTAATTTGTTAAGGAAACTGAATTTTTGAATTATTTAACTAGTTTATTGTCAAGTGCTAAGAACTAATCAAAAACATAAGTATTTTAGAATTACACAAATTTGTAGGATTACTTTAACTTATAAACGGACTGGCTGCTGGCTGGCTGAGCCCTACCATTCAGCAGGTCCCAGCTCGCTCCAGGTGTTCACATATTCAGACTGTGCCTCCAAAGCGGGGATCCACTCAAGGCCGCCATAATCGATAGCTGGCATTTGGCCCTTATAATTGGCAGGCAGAAACGCAGGATCGAGAAATTTGTGCAGGGATTTCATGTCACTGCCATGGAAGTGCATCTAAATTAAAGAAAAAATTAGTCAGGCAATGGATTAAATGTAACAATGAGTAGTTAACTTACGCGCTTGTTGAGTTTCTCCTTGACGAAGGGCTTGAACAGCTGCCATACTATGTTGAAGATAAAGGGCTGCTTGACGAAGTGCACCTCCTTCATGCGCAACGGCATTGCCTCCTGAATGAAGGTGAGCAGACGCTTTGAGAAACTGGGCGACAATGCCTTGACCTGCTTCATGGCCAGGCCATCAAAGTCCATGATGCAAACGACGCCACGCACTTGTGTCTCCTCCTCCAGTTGGGCGGCAATGTGCACCATATAGAGCATGCGGAACATTTCATCGCTAGGCACATCGGTGGGATCCCACAGCTTACCACAATTGACAATAAGGATACGGCGTCCCTTTTGATCGCAGTTCTTCAGCACATTGATAACACTGCCCTTGATAAAGCGTTCCTTAACCTGTTCCACCTGCAGACCATGCACCAGTGAAGCGTATTCCTTGCGAAAAGCGGCGGTGCTTTTCATCTGTAACAGCATACAGCAAACAGACGTTTAAACTATGATTTTGATGATATGATAAATGGTTGAATTTAATAGTTTAACAAGTGGTTCCATAAGCCACGTCAACATAAGACGCTTGCATTTTTTTTTTGCACCATATGACAAGTCCACATATATTTATTCATATATTTATATATAAAAGAATGTTTGTATGTACATATAAATACATATATTGAAATACTTAGGAGGTGCTTATCGCTTCTGTTTTTGGTTTTATTTTCTTTATTATTTGTAGAATGTGTCAGCGGGTTCAAATTCGTATCAATACGAGAATTGCCATCGACGCTTCATGTTTGTAATCGCCCTAGCGACAAGTGGAGCGGCCAAACAAACGATTCCTTTTACTTTATAGAATACCCTTCTCATAAAATGTGTAAGGGATTTACATTTGGAGATGAATACTTGTATAAGAAATTATATTCTTTTACCCACCGAACACTGGTATCCCGACAAATTCGATAACCTTTTAGGTAATTATTGAATTTGTGTAAGTTGCTTCGATATGAATTTCGGTTTCTTGTGATTTTGGTTTCTACTTGATCTTCGATGTGACATTGATAGCTAACCTTTCTGTTTGCTTCTTTTTTTGAGTCAGCTAGGAGTTCGGTTTTTGCTCAGATTACACCCAACTAAAGGTTATAGACCCTGCTTTATGTGTATTGAAGTAGTCTTTCTTATTGGGGGTCATTTGGTATATCAGCTCAGCGATAAGCCAATATAGTATATATATACATATAAGTATGTATATGTAAGTAGGTAAGTTGACGATCAGAACGCTATGTGGGTGGATTGTTTGTTAAACGAGTTGATGAAAAAATAGTTATAAACTAATAAGTGTGCATAATACTATATGGACTAGATGACAAGGTACAAAGTTGAAGCGTGTACAAAAACATTGTAGATTGTGTTTGAATTATGTATATTGATATTTACAGCCTTTTAAAGGTGTGGATTGTAAGTGATTCAATCAGCTTTGACACAGATAGCAATTAGTGGACCGCAAATGAGCGGTCATCATAGCTGATTAATGATTATGGAAATTAGATTTATGATTGAAAACTACAAATTATGTAAGTTGAGGATCCATTAGTAAGAATCATTTATTAAATAACTACACACCTTTTCCAGAGCGCCTTCCGGATAGAAGTGGCAGGCGCGCAGGAAGACGATAAGAAAGGCATCATCGTCCCTATAGTTGATCTCTGGCGTTGCCTTGAGCAGTTCACGTAACTTCACGATGGCCTCCGCCTTAACTTCCTCCGTTTCACGCAGTTCTGTGCGGGCAATTTCCACAGTTTCTGGCTTCATATAGCCGAGGCGCAAATTGAAGGCCTCCTCACTGTTCTCGACTGCGGCCATTTTGTGGAATGTTTGTGTATGGGGATTGTTTTTTAGTTTCCGGATTGCCTGCGTGTTTGATTATTTTTTTTTTCGAAAATGCGTTTCAATTAGTTTATGATCACTGAGCAATTTTGGTTAGAGCTGCAATTTAGTGGGCTTAATTTGAGCGAAAACAAATAAACCAAAAGTACAAAACGCAAAACGCAACTCTCCTCAATATTGACAGTAATTTTCAGTAATAAGTCATGCCTCGTACTATTTACCTATGGGCGTAAGATTTTGTATAACGTTTCGACACTGTTTCTGTATGTTTTCGTATGTTTTGTAGCTCTAACGAAATTCGATCGCGTTTTGGTTCTGCTTCCTCGCGACTTGTGTGTTTTATACCAACTGAAATTTGCTTTTTCAAAAACCCTTACGAGTTAACGTTTACGCCTATATATACTATGTCGTATTTTATATATTTCGTCGCAGCAGAAGCAGCACCAGCAGCAGCAGCAGCGACGATCGACACAAGCGGCTATCGCAAATACAAATACAAATACAAATGCATATATAATAACGCGTCCGATCCAGTCGCAGTCGCCGCATGCGTCGCAGTCGACAGCAACGCCGGCTTTGATTGCTACAGTTTTGGACTATGGAAAGTCTCAATCGCTTAAACATCATCGTGTTTTTTAAATATTTTGTAGCAAGGGAGTTTTTTGATTTCTTATCGCGCTACAAAATCCTGCCTGTCAATCACCTTACGCCCTCGAAAAAGTGCAACTCCATTTTCCATTGGGCTTTTTGTAGGTCAACTTTTGTATTATGACGTCATCACGATCATCACAATCCATTGTGATCGCTGGCTTAGGGTTCGGGCTTACATACATACATAGCTCCAGTCTTGAACCCCAACAAGTCAACTCGACTTCCAACTTTGCAAAGTTGAAAAAAAAAAACTCAACAGAAACAAAGGCCACACTCATTGACAGCGATAAAGTAGGCAGCAGAAAAAATAAGAAAGAAAAATAATTTGAATATAAAGATCCAACTACCTCTACGTTCTTAAGAATACTTATTAATGCTTGGATACTGACTGACTGATGGTGTTTCACATTGGCGAGTAAAGTCCAAGTTAAACAAATTCTTAAGCTGATAACAGTTCCGAAATACATTTTTTTTTTCATTTATTATTGGTTGTTTTATTTTCATTTTCATGTTGAATTGATAGGCAGCAAGTGCACCCGCGATGCCGCACACGCTTCCATGACTCTTCGATAGTCCTTATCACAATTTGCAGCGCAGCAACCGATCGACAAGCGTCGTAGCAGCGAAGTCAACGGCGACGCCAGCCGCAACGTCGACGTCGACGTAGGCGTCAACGTTGGGAATACTGAATTCGCTCTTTGAGATACTCTTACCAAGAGAGAGTGTTGTTAATCTGTAATTAAATTGGTTGGATTTAGTTAAAAGAAAAAGAATATTGAAATTGGAAGTTGATTAAGGTGAAGAAACTGAAGAATCGAAACCGAATAGATAAGGTTCTAGATTTACGAACTTGAGAACAATAACTTATTGGTATCGAACCATATGGTTTTGGTTTGCTCTTCACTTCCTTGTGATAAGAGTTCGATAACAGAGCCAAAAGACAGAAATAAAAGTTTATATCTTTCATTATAATTTAATAAAATATTTAATATTATGCATTTTCTCAAAATATTTGTTAGATTTTTTTTAAAGTTCTTTTACTAATTTTTGCAGGGTGTCTGTAAGTTAAGAAGCAATAAATTTCACAGCTGTATCACAAAATGAAGATAAACTGTTGTTTCCAGTACTATTGATTTCATAATCTTAAGGCAACTTGGTGTCATATATACCATATATATATAGTATATTGAATTAATCAGCTACAATGAAACAGTTGCCGCTATTGGGGCAATTTCATGGCTTTTTGTAACACCCGAAGCATTGTGGTAAGGAACGTTATCTTTGTTAGCTTCTTTGCGTTTCTTTTCATAACATGGATTTTATTATTGTTATTATTGAGTTCGCCAAACGTTTGCAAGACGTGAGCTTTGTGTTTTCGAAAATAACATAAATTCATATACATACATATGATGTATGTACGTGCAATATACTTAGTATGGCTGGATATAGTGTAGTCATAGGGCAAAGTCTTTGCACTCGATTCAATTTGTTGTCATCGGCTTCGCTGTTGTCGTTGCTGCTTTGTTGTTTTTGTTGATTCTTTGTTTTAAATTCTGCTCAAGTATTTGTTGTTATTGTATTTACTTATTTGTTGCTCAGTTGCTGAGCGTGCTTAATTCTTTATCGAACTTCTGTTTATCTTGTTATCAATGGGCATTTGGATATGTTAAAAGTTTAATAAGTCTTGATTCAATCAAAAAAGTTGCCGCTTTTGCTTGGAGATTCGTTTGGAGAACTGATAACGATTCGGATTTGGAAACTTCAATATGATAATAAATTATTAAATAATTAATAAGTTAACTAACAACCTTTCAAACTTGAAACATCTAGCTCAAAATTAAAAGTTTTCCTGGCATCAAAAGTCATGAATAAATTTGTGTGTTTAATTAAAATCGAAAGACTTGACAATTGCCAAAACATCCGTTCCACTACAACTCGGAAACTATGCCAAGTACAAAACCCTGTTCCGTTTCTTCCGCATTCAATTTGTTCTACAAACTGCACTTTGTACGGGCCAGCGATGTGTGATTAAACGCTTTTCAGTAATGACACTCTTTTACCGATCAGCTGAAGTTGTTCGAAAATTGTACTATGCACTTTGTGTTGGCAAACGAATGAACGAATATTGATGAGTCAATAATCCAATTATAAAAATTAAAAGTGTCGTATTGAATTGTATTACAAGTGGACTGTAACCAGCAATCAATGACTTAATATTGTGTAAATCGAGTAGAGCTCATTCGACTTTGGCAGGCGCCAGTTGATGACGTCAAAAAACAATCTTTGAACATTTGTTAGCAAACAGTTCTAAACTGTTATGGGAAAACTTAAGACTGTGACAAGTATTTTATGGGCATAACTCTTAGCACACTCTTCAACTAAGTTAAGCTAACTGGGCGGATGTGCAATAGTTTTTGGGGAAACCCATGAGTATACACGAACATCTTCAAAAGCTAATGAGTATGTGTCATTAAAGTGTACATATTCCCGATACATATGTGTATCTCATATTCCTGATAAGCTTGATATTCGTTACATAAAGGTTAATGTTTTTTGAGATTAAGATTTGTAGCATATGTAACTTATTATACAAGGTACGAAACATATGAGAAGTTGACCTTAAAAAAGGGCAATAATGCCTTAACTTTTCGAATGAAAAGTAGATTTAAGTAATAAAAATAAGCTAAGGTCAGTCTCCGCTGTATTTACACATGTTATGCCTATGCCAAATTGCAATTAAACTTGATGCATAAACTTGAATTATGTCACTTAGATTAGTATGATTATGCTGGAGATACTTTATAAGGAAGTCATTGAGCAATAAGCTTTGCTGATTAACATATATATATACATACATTCCTGATAACAATCGCTTACATAATTCGATTGGTTATCAATCAGCAAGCTATTTGGCTATCTTTATGACATATTTTTCCGCCAATTTCCGTTAGCCATGACTATTTTATTGTATCAATAATTTAGATAAGTGGCATTGTGACTTCAACTGATAAAAACGTTTAAAACAAAAACACAATTATTTTTTTGAAAAAAGAAAGTGCAGAATTTGCTCGAGTTAAGAACGAAAGTGTTGAACTTCACCCAAATGCCCTTGGGAAATTTAAGTAAAATGAAAGGTAAGAATTTCATTTAAAAACCGCTACAATCAGCAACAATTTAAAAAGCATACCAAAAAATCTTTCTTATCAGCGCGCTGACAAACTTGTTTAGGCCCGACAAAGTCCGAGGCGGCAAGCCCCCCGTGGCAGCTGCAGTTTATTGATAGATTTAACGCCATCGATAGCCCGTTATCGCAACGGCCAATGAAACCTATAATTACTGGCAGTTTAATGTTTTCATTAGCAAAAACAAAGCAAAGTAAAACCAAACAAAGCCAAACAAAAAGAAAAAACACAAAAGACATGGCATGGCGAAGATTACATACTCTATCTAATGTATAATTCACTTGTAAAGTAATTTTACATATGTTTTTTGTACTTCTGTTAATTTATTTATTGTTATATTTTAAATAGTATTATTTTATTATTAGTGACATTAACTATGTCATATGAAGTGTTTAAATAAATGGCTTTGTAAAAATAAAATGTAATTTTTATTATACGCGTAACATAGTTTTTTATGTTAAATTTGTATAAATTTGGAAAATAAAATATGAAACATCATTTTTCACTTTTATTCACATTTCACAAGCGTTTCAAGCTAAATGAAAATGTCAATTAGCCAAAGCGATTCAAAGTCAAATTAAAGCGCTTAACGAAAGCGCTTTAAAGCTTGGCGCTGCGTGCGCATTTTTAAAGCAAAGCTTTTGCCGTAAAACAGGTTGGCAGCGCCGCACAAAGAGAAAAATACGCAAGCAAAGCTTTTAATGTTTTAATGGGAGTATTCTCGCTGCTGTTGTTGTTGTTGTTGTATGTATCTCTTTTTTTTTTTGTTTTTGTTTTTGCTGCCGCTAGCTTCTTTTGCCACGCTATTTTGTCAAGCTCGACTTGGGCAGTTAATTAATTTCATGAGTTTGCGAGCGAGCTTCCAACTCAGAGTCGATTTAACCGCGCAGCCAATTGGACGTCGCTTGTTTCGTGCTCGCGTCTTTTATTCTATATATCCATATATCAACTACTATTGTTAAAGTTTTGTTACACGCCGCGTCCTGCCCCTACCCAACTGCGAAAGCTGTAAATATCTCAGGCCTTTGTGTGAATGCCGCTTGCAAAATCGCCGTAAAGTGAAACGTGAAATCTCTTAATTTTCGGCACATTTGCCAATTTTGTATTATTTTGTTTCGTACAACATTTTGTTTTGATAATCAACTAAAAACAGTGTGTTTTTTGAGCAAGTGTAGCGGTAAGTTGCGTCCAGGTCAGCTCAACTAAAAGTATATTCGGTGTGTTTGTTGTTGCTACTGCTACTTTTGTTGTTGTTGGTGTTGGTGTTGTAGTGCGCATGCGCAGCAACGTTGACACACTTTCTGCCTTCGCCTGTTTGTCTGTTTGTCTGCCCCAAACCAGCAGCCATAAGTCTTGGCTGGCATTCAAGTGCCGCTCGAGCGAATTGGCAATAAAAACAATTACCACTAGCTGCCTACTAGCTAGCCTACCTGCCTGCCTATCTGTCTGCCAGCAGCATTTCGTCAGCTATCTATCCATCTAATGCTACCTTGTCATAATCAAGTCGATCAGCTGGTGTGCCATCAACTAGAAGTTAACAATGCATTTTAAAATTGTATAATAAAAGACGCTTCTTTAAAGCTGTGAACCATAAAACTATTAAACTAGACAAACTGCAGTCTGACGAATCGATTTACACAGTAAGAAACAAAACCGAGGTGCTAAAATGCAATTATCATGCTCGTTTACACAAAATTATTATACTTTATATAGTAGAAGGAACGCAAAAACAGAGCTTTTTTATTTTGGATTTTTCTGTGCTTTTAGTTTCACTGCTTGTTCAAAAGTAAAAACAAGTTGTTTAAATACATTTGTCAAAATTACCTACAATGCTTTAACAACGCAAAAATCGCGACAAAGTGTTGAAAGTTTTTTTTTGTATATATGTAATTGCCTGTGAATTTTAATTAGCGGCTTTAGCTAACTAGATATGCAATAGGTTGTAAGTGTAAAATAGCCCAAGTTTTAATTAGCTTGGGGATTTGAGTGTTTGTCAGTTGAAGGTTGTTGAGCTTGACACGCACTAATTTTGATTGCATACAATTTGCACTCATCCGTCGACTCGTATTCGTATTCGTATTCGTACTTGTATTCGTTTTCGTGTTCACTTTCGTATGCTATATACTGATTCATTACATTAACATACGTAATACGTATGGAAGGCCTTATAAACATTTAAACATTGTTGTCGAGCATTGTGCTAATGACACCAAAAAGTGCGTCGGACATTCGATTTTTGCTTCAATTTCTGTGTGTTTGTCTAACCAATACGAGACACAATATCCACTTCTACAAAATACAACGACCTTGGTGACGATTACAAATTGAATAGGCCAGCAGCATATAGCCAATATCTGAGTACTACCATACATATAATCAAAGGCGCCAAATAGTGAATAGTCCAACTAAGAAACCAGTTAAACATCTTTAACAGCCTGTGTGTGTGTGTGTGTGTATTTGCTTAAACAGTTAGTTTGTCAAGTGTAGCTTGAAATGTTGCAACAAATACTTAGACAAGATATTTACCGAAAAAATAATGCTGATCAAAAGCTGTTATTGAATTTTTGGCATTTGTCAATGCGAAATACATACAAATATATATATATATCTTTGATTTGAGCTGAAGGCAAGTTTTATTTAAATTTTTCTATATATCAACACCGACTAAGATATTCGCCAGTTTGTGAATATCGAAACCGGCTTTGTATCTAATTCTAGATCATGATTTCTTGGCCGGCAAAACGCTTAATATATACAATTAGGTTTCCATGCAAATTCCGAACACATTTCAAGTGGCAAAAAATCGACCGAAAAGTGTTGGCAAATTTTGAAAATTTCCATGGGTGCAGAGATCAAAGTGCTTATTCAAATTATATATGAGTTGCACCTTTTTTTAGTTTTCAATACCCAGAAGTGGCTCATTCGTGTACTTTTTAATAGAGTATTTTGTGGGGTTTCTTTTATTGCTTTCTCATTTTCTTCTTGTTACCTTCACTCATATTTCACTAGCTGCATTTTGCGGTTTTCTGTCAAATCTGTTGAGCACGTCTTCAAAGAAGTAAACGCCCCATGGTCACATTCACAATTCATGGTCTTTGTATGTTTATTTATTTCAAGTTTGTTGCTAATTTAAGTATAATATACCTTACTTGTATAATCGATGAGATCATATTTCTGAAGAAAGTTTATTTTCAATGCCAAGATCACTTCTGCATCGATAGCTTCAAAGGCAAGGGGCTACCCCGAGAAGCAATAAACTTAATTTGCACTTCAAGTTGTCATTGTTGATTGAATGTAATTATTTTTAATTGCCAAGTGTTAATAGCACCATAAGTTATTTGCATACGATATGTGTTATATATTTGCTTTAAGTTTCTGGATATATGTATACTTAAAATCTTCCTCATAGCCAAGTAGTATGTATATAATTATACTGTTGTTCCACGTTTAATATTTATTCAATTAATTAATTCAATTAGCTTGTTACGATCCTATGAATGACCATTAACAACGGTCTGTGCAGTTCACATATAAACTACAATCTGAACATTGTCAAGTCATTGCCAGATGCTTGTTAAGATACATTTTTTTTTTTTTGCTTGTTAAATGCACATTTGACAACAACAAGTGCTTTGTCATCCGTGTGGGGTCGGCTCTATAAGTTTTTCTTTTTGTAAAAACAGTAATTTGCATTTAATGGTTGACTGGCTGATCAATATTAGAGCTTGCATTTGTTCATTTATGCAGATCACGCTAACTGTTATTATATTTTTTGTTTT
This sequence comes from Scaptomyza graminum, assembly GCA_018901835.1. Taxonomy (NCBI): domain Eukaryota; kingdom Metazoa; phylum Arthropoda; class Insecta; order Diptera; family Drosophilidae; genus Scaptomyza; species Scaptomyza graminum. The sequence continues at coordinate 8,878,011 of JAEIFL010000002.1, forward strand.
GCTTAACATTTTCTTGAAATCATTTTTATGGATATTGAGTGCAGCTGCTTGAGTCTTGATAAGTATTGAGTTCGTTTTTATTGTTTTCATAGCGCTAATCGGCCATGAGTAACGAGAATCGTCAACTATCTGAAGGGTACTCAAATACAATAATCGCTTGAACAAATTTAGTCGTTCTATATGGAAATAATACACACAAAGCAGGCCGATTAAAGTTTTCGCATGTACTACATACAAAAGGGTCGCTGGTCAATTTTCATACATATACATGATATACTATGAAATGTACACTAAATACGCACAACGATAGGGATGGGAGCGTGAGTGCACAAAAGTTTTTTATATACTTATCGCCACGTTTTCATCTTCAAGTTTTTATTGCGAATTTTACTGTCGCCAATTTATGACTGGCTTGCAAAAATCTGTGTTTGTGTGTGTATTTAAGAACAAGTTGCCGATACCGGTTATCAGCATTTGAATAATAGTTAATTATTGCCAGTTAGCCGGCGACAATATAGGCGATTAAGCGAATATTTATGGACGAACTGCTACTTAATCGTAGTAGTTCGTTGTTGCCAGTCGACGAAAACTAACTTTAAGCTTAACAGCAAATTAGTCCAAGTGAGGTCAGTTATAAGTGCAATTGTAATATAAGCATACAGAAGTAGCATTCAATGATATACTTAGTGAAACAGTGGAAAGATTCGCTAAAACTTGTACGAGAACTGATTCAAGCAATGGCCAATTAAACCTTATAAATAAATAAATAAAGTGCTCAGTGTTCCTGTAGACCTTGATTGAAACTGGTTCAAGTTGATATTCTCTAAAAAGACCAGCATACAAGGGGAAAAAAGCTTGGTAAAGATTGTACATGATAAAGGTCATTGCAGAAAAGGTAAAAACACGAAAAATTCCTTTTAGTCGAACTGCAATGGAAGGTTTCCATATTAAGTAAATACTTCACTGTTCCTTTCCATATAAATTCAACTTCGATTGTTTCCTTATGTGGATTTGTATACAGATTGGATATCTTATTGTATCCTTATACTTATTTGTATTGTGTTATGGCTTTGCAATTGGAAATCAATCAAATGTTTTGAATTCTAGTTTTGTTCACCTTTGTCTTTCATCAGCTCATTATTTTCATTTGTTCAACATTCAATACTATATTCAAATGACAAAACATCTAATGTTTTGTTGCACTCCACTTAAATATTCTTCATGTTTTATAGTGTTTATAACAGCCTCAATTGTTTTTCTATATATTTTCAGGGACTTGACAACTTAATAATATAAAAATAGAGTCGCCCTTGTAGAATACGATGCTCAATTAAAATTGTTTTCTCATAACGAGTCATCATTAACTTGATTTTCTTGCTTTTATTTGTAATTTACGTGTCACTTTGACTAATTGTCAATCACTATTGTGTCACGATCCACAACCAAATTAGTTGCACGCTGCTTTACTGGCTTCCATATTATTTCTATTGCATTAAATTCATTCGAGAAATATGATTTTGTTTGTTATGAGTAATTTACTTAGCCTTGCAAAGGGTCCAAAACCAACATTATGCGCATAACTTAATGGGCTGTTGAACTTGTCACAAAGTAAAGTCAAATAATAAAGCCCAAACAAAACAGAGACAAAATTCCACACCCATTAAAATTGTATTGCAAAAGACTTTCTGGACTTTGTCCGAAAGGTGAAAAACGCTCGCTTCAACTAAATCACGTTAAGTTTCTCTGCTGGTTTTATTGGCTTCAATGGAAAACTAAATATTAAATTTTATTAAATTAACTTTGCTCTGGCCTTGACTTTTACCTTGAGAAACGTCGGACACAAATAGTTTTACTAATTGCTCTCTTGGCCGAGTCGTAAAACGGCATTTGGGTCCAGTACGTGTGACTCTGTTGGACGCCCAATGGCAAACCTCTCTATATATATATCTCTCTCTCTTTTTGTGTACCTTATGCTCTGCTTGGGGTCAACAGTGGAGCATAAATCGCTACGTCATGCTTAGCCAAGTTGGGCAAGGTTTTATTAACCAAGTCGTTGCCAAGTCGTCTACGAACAATCAAAAATAGCCTCAACAATATTGAGGAATTATTTTAATCTTTGCAAGCCAAAGCATAATACTCTCGCCATTAATATATATGTTCCTGTATGGTACAAAAATAATATTAATTTTATTATTCTTTAAACTAGATATTATTCTATGTTTGATTTAAAGAGTTTCCATAATTATTTATGTTTTGTTTTGTGGTTTGTGATGGGCAAAGAATATGCCAATTTAAACAACTCTTCTGCAGGGTATTAATTAAATGCTTAGCGGTTTTGAGACGTGCCGTTTGTGACGTGGTTGCGACCAGTCTATACCACCCTCCCTTCCGCAAAATGTCTCGCTCTCTTGCCCCTTGGTTGTCTGTGTTTATCGGCATCGTCTTCCGTTGTTATGGGTTTGTTAATGAAGTTCAACATTAAGTCACATTTGTCCATTGGGCCAAGGCACTCAACCGCTACGATTTGATCGGAAGTAACCCAGTTGTGTGAAGCACATTTTGACTACAAAAATCTTGATGTTTAGTGAAAAGACTTTTAATCTCGATTGCAGCTTTAACTGGTAAAGATGGGCAAAGCGGAGTGCATTAGCTACGATGACAATAAAATTCCATATATCGATTTGGGCACTGCCAAGATACGTATGGAAAAGGAACAGGCACCCGAGTGGGCCCTTAAGAAAGCACAAGATGAACTACGCGAGTTGCCGGACATTAAGGAGCAGGCCATTAAGGAGCTGAGAGAATTATTACAAAGTAAGTTATCAATTCGAGATTAGCAATAATAGTTTTACTATAATCAATTTCACTTGTTGTTCACAGATGAAAAATACCTAAAGTTGCCACTGGATGATGAATACATGATGATGTTTTTGCGTCCTTGCCACTATTATCCAGAAAGTGCTCTAAAGCGAGTAAGTATTGTCTAGACACTCCATCGTATACGCATGTAGCTTATATAAATTTCATTCTGTTCCATAGCTCAAGAACTTTTACAACATGAAAGCGAAATACGGTATAGCTTGTGAGAACATTGTGCCCGATAAGCTGCGTAATGTGTTCGAGAGTGAAATATTGAATCTCTTGCCCAACAGAGATCAGCATGGACGTCGTATACTTGTGCTTGATGCAGGCAGTAAGCATAAAACTCATCTAAGATTAATCTGAGCTATATATATCATTGGTCTTCACTAATAGAGAAATGGAAGCCATCGAAGGTGCCGTTGCCGGATATGTTCCGTGGCATTCAGTTGACCGTGCTGGGTTCCATGGTTGAGCCACTTTCACAAATCTGTGGCGCAGTTGTCATCATTGACATGGAAGGTAATTAAATTAAAAGTGCCTAGCTACAAAGTTCATTAAACAGAGTCTACAATGTTGTTAATAAGCTGTTAAAAAATGATGTGTACTTTGCTCAAACAGCCTAAAAGTCAAATTTAATATCTGTTTTTTTTTTTAATTGTATGTACAATTTCAACAATTAATTATTTAAATGTGTTGTTGCAGGTTTGCCTTTGAGCCACATTACACAGTTTACACCATCTTTTGCCGCCATGCTGCTGGACTATGTACAGGAATGCATCTGTGTGCGCTTAAAGGCTGTTCACATTGTGAATAATTCGTATATATTTAATATGCTTTTTGCCATATTCAAGCCCTTCATTCGCGAAAAGCTGCGCAAGCGCGTAAGTTTTGTATAAAACTTCAGATAAGTTCATCATATAACTTTTTATTTATCTTTGTAGATCTTTTTCCATGGCAAGGATTGGAAATCATTAACGTCACACATCGAGGCCAGTGCCCTACCGGCCAAATATGGTGGTGCTGCCACTTGGGAACTACCTCCCGGCAAACTGCTGGGTGAGTTCTTTGAGTGCTACTCCAAGGATTATGAACGTAAGTGAATAAAAGTCTCCTTGCTTTTACTGCTTACTAATCTATTCGATTTCTTACACAGAGGCAGACAGCTATGGATATACCGAGGGCTACAAAATGTCTAAAAAGTAGATGGATTACTTTTCCATACCTCATTTTCGATTTGTATTTTAACTCTTTAAGTTGGGTCATTTGTGATATTGCAAATATTTGTTATAGCTCTAAAATATTTTAGTTATTTGCTCCATAATTGTTAAATGTTATGTATGAAACAATCTTGCGATATTGTACAAAAATGATAACCACATTATTGAACATAGAGCAAAGACTTTAGTAGGGTTTTCCATAAGGTATATTGTACTTTGTATTTTAAGCACTTTGTGTAATGTATGTACATATTACTTGTATGTCTAGCATTGTTAAATGTATTTATTGAAGCAATAAATATGTTGATTTTGTTACCTTTTATACAAATAACTGATGCGGAAATTTATTATGATTGTGATTACAATTTAATTGTGTATATTCAAACACACTTTTAATGTTTATTGATGCATAGTAGGTATTAAATGAGTACTGCGTTCTTAAAGTATTTAGCATAGATTATTATTTTTTATATATTTCAGTTTTGTCCAAGCAGTTCAAAAGTTTTAGAGCAGCTGGAAAGCAGTTATAGCAAGCAGTGTGTGCAAGCAGTATTTAACAGTTTGAGGCTCTTGACTACGTTTACTGCAACATTCACAAATCAGTTTCATTTAAAATATTTCAAAATCATCAACAATATGTATATAAAATCTTTAATTCGATATTGAGCTTTTACATATCAAAAATAATTAGGTTCTACGAGTATATAAAACAATTTTATCAAAACTCTCGCTGGTGATAGATTTCCGAAACATTTCAAATACCACAATTAGACTATAAATGTTTTTATATATATGTATTTAGATGTAGAAAAGAGTATTCGTATGTTATCTAACCAAGCTACATAATCTTTGGCATTGCCACTATACTTGATCAACTCTAGAATGAGGAGCTGAATATAGAGGCGATGAGGGACATATTTGTATGCATGTATGTATGTTATTCCTACACTAACTGAATATCAACTATGTATGTAAAGCACTAGGACGGCTTACTGGCTAATGGAAAGCTTCTCCCTAATCTCCGCTTATGCCTTTAGTCCTTTTTCATATCACTAATAACCGTTGAGGCGGTGGCAACACTGTCGCCCGTCTGGGACTTGGGCATTATCGTTGCAGGCTTGCCATTCCTGTCGAGCAGTGGTGAGCTATCCGGCGTATCATTTTTTTCACCCACCATTGTCGAGTCTTTCGACTTGAATTCCTCTTCACTGGAGAATCGCGAGCGATTCTTGTACTGTCCATTGCTCTTGTGCTGCATCTTCACATCGTATCGTCCTGTCTGACAATAGCTGAGCAACTGCTGCACTGGTGTCCAGCACAGCATAATGAGTCCAACGGCCAGGCAAACACCAGCAAAGATATGACCAGCAAGCAGCACTATGGGCAACATCTTAATCTGATCGGCCAAATCCGATGTGAGGGTCACTTTCTGTTCGAACCAGATCAACGGAAAGAAGATGCGTGGAATGTCCTGATACAATGCAATGCCCTCAATGGGTTCCACCAGCATGTTGACCTGGAAACGCGCAGCGACCTCAAGTGGAACTCCTGTTCGTGGCTCGACTACCATATAAAACTCGTGGTCCTTTTGATTGGGCTTCAGACCCTCCACCTGATCCACATAGAACGGATCGGCGTTGAAGAAATGAGGATACGACATGAATACGGGTGAGCCAAAGCGACAAGAACTGATATTCATTACGCCGGATGGCACACATTCGCCACCGCAGAAGCACAGATTCTCAGGAAAGAGTGTGCCTATGAAAAGAGAAATTTTCCATGAGATTTATGTAGACTAATGAGTTGCTTAAAAACTAAAGAATTGTTGTATTTAATTAAATAACTTAAAATAATTTTGAATAATTATTTTCATTTGATATCTATTTTCCCAAATAGTTGACTATTGATGAATAGAAAGTTTATGGAAAACTTTATTTAAAAGTTATTGTATGGAACAATTTCCACAAGGTCGATTAAATGAATAAGCTGTGATTAAAATTATGTCATAAGATGCTTGAAACAAATGGCAATTGTTGCCAACATTCAAATACAAGCTTGGGGTATAATTAAATTATAATATATTTCATTTTCCACGCCTTTCAAATTATAAGTAATCAATTGTCATGTGAAAACTATTATTATATATACAGTAATATAAATCAGATATGGATGGGTAGACTTTTATCTGGGACTGTATATTTCATAAGTATGCTTGAATTCAGATCAAAGTTGGCAATTCTTAAAATTTGAGGCTATGTTATGGATATTTATATTTATTGTAATAAATACGACAGTCTTACTTTTATGAAACGAATCTCAATTGCTGAATCAAATTGCAGTTTTCGGGAAATTAAATCGTTTTACGGAAGTTCATTGTATGGAAGTTCGACTATACAAAACATAAAAATAATTATAGTTCCACTAATGGCTATACTGATAGATGGTTTTTATAAATACCTATGAAATATTTAAGTGCTTACCATTATCAACAGATCGCGGACCGCCTGAGAACTTATAACCCTCTACTCCCTCGATTTCCACGGTTTCCACATAGTCCAATGGCAGAGTTCGGCACATGTCAGGAGTGAAGAGACCAACACTGCCTCCAGGCTGCGTTATCTGAGGCTGGAACTCGCCAGCTGATCCATTTGTTAAACCACAATACGAGTCAAAGAAGCCTGTGTGGGTCTGATAGTTCCACGTGTGCATTTGACCCAGTTTAGCTATGTCATCAACGCCAGTGAAGACATTGAAGACACCAGTCAAATCAGCGCTGCCATTGCGCGTATAAAACCAACCAAATTTATCGAAGGGCACTTTGACTTCATCACCAAAAATGGGCATGGCCATGGCAACATCAATCATGGGATCACTGTAGCCCGTAAAGAGCATTTCATCGACTGTCTTCGTAACGGACATTTCCTGGCCATATAGCTTAAGGCCCACATCGACCATGCCACGTTTAACGGGAAACCAATGCTTGGCCGTTGCAGCAGCGGACTGCAGAAGTTAATGATTAGTAAAAATAAGTAATTGTCTCATATGTATTCTTGAAATACAAACCAAAGCAACTGCATTGAGTGTGGTAACCTCATCGTCCAAACTACCCGTACTGCCCGCCGCATCGAAGTAATAGAAACTACGACGTCGATAGCTGACCGAGTTATTTGAAGGATGCCATTTAATGTTGACCTTGTCGGGTCTGTCTATGAAGCGATAGGGACCCAGCTGTTGCATAATTGGTTTGCTGCTCTGATTGCCAAACTCTTCGGGATTCGTCCAGTTGTACAAGTAGATATCTATATAAAGCTCCATTGGCGGCGTCTTCCAATTGTCGTAGACTCGTGTGTCGGGCGCCAGAGCCATTTCCTGTGCAAAAGATCAAATTCCAATTGGCATTAATTGAAAATCTCGACAAGTCTGTGCAGCGACGGGCTTTCAATCCAATTGAGGCGGCACTTTTGAGCTAACTGCTCAGAAGACCATCCAAGTTTTAATTGGCGCTAAGCGAATGCAGCTGCAGCTGCTAAGCGTGACATTGAACCTTTATACCTTGTGCTTAATCCAATTGAATATATCCTCCCAGAACATGCCAAACACTATGCCGAAAATTCCCAGGCAAACTCCAAATATTCCAATAATCATTCCCCGATTGCTCTTCTGTATCCAGAAGGCGCTGTTCTGTGCGGGCATGGCTGTCTTTTTTTAAGTGTTCCAATTATAAAATTAGCCTGAAAAAGGAAAGCGCATTTAAAGTTATTGTTGGTTTCGTGTGAAAAACTTGAGCAGGGGGTTTTTCTTATTATTTTGACACGAAACGCGTCGTTTTTTTTTATCCACTTTACAAAAACTCCCAACACATTTTAAAAACTTTTATCTGCACGCTTAAAAGTTTCTTTTATATGTAAGTATTATCAACGTTTTAAATCTTACATAATATCATCAACAAGAAGTGCTGCATACTTCACGGGCTATCCGCTAAGAAAAAGCACTGAAAGACTATTTTACTAGTTTTAAGCTGATTGCAAAGCTGTATAAATTACCATTTATTGAGAATGTATCTTTTTTTTTAACAGTATTCGCAACATCAAAAAAATATAAACACGTGTTGGCGCACTAAAAAAGTAAATAATCATTTTGTACAAATGTCTGTTTATAAATATTTGTTCCTATTGATGTGTCATTTGTGTGTCATATCAGTGGTCATGATTGCAAAGCCATCTAATCGCAACCCCAAACTGATACGTATACGTAATATGTGTATGTACACATGTAGAGAACGATTTATAATACAATTGATGTGTTTTTTGTTGCTTACAAGTACCATAATCGATATTCGATTAGATGTGTATGTTGCACAAATATTTCAAATATTTTAATTGATAAGCGTGCCTTGAACTTAATAGATTTCAGCGAAAATCAAGGAAATGCACAAAAGAAAGGCATTTTACTGCATTTCTTATCGTTATGAACAACAAAACCAAAATTGTTTCAATTAAAAGTTCTCACGTAACGTGCACCGAACAATTATCACGAATATACAATTTGTTCAGATCGCGTGGCGATCCATATTTATACATATATATATGTATATATCTGTATATGTAGCAGCTGTTATATGAGTTGGTGTTTTCACAGCTCTGTGATATATTGCCGTAATTGAATCTATCAATTGACCCCGATGTGAGCTATGGTTGGGTCTTTGACACCTATCTACAATACAAAACTCTCATATATAAAGAGCATCAGCGTGTTGATGAACATACTAAAAAAAAATAAACATTGCCAACGTTTTTCTTCCTTCTGCTTAATGGTTTCATTAAATTTGATTGGTTATTATTGAGCGACAATGGAAAAGTTTTATTATAAGAAATAAGTAAATATTTTTAACATTTAAAACAAACATTAAAAACATTTACAGTGGCACTCTTTTAATTGAAATCAAGATCAACGCCAACGCACAAAACACAAAACACAAAATGCAAGATCATAAAAATTGTATAAGAGTCAAAACCTTTGCATAAACTAATTGCTTTCAATTAGGTGTGAATTCTATTTATAACTGTCGTTTTATACATTATTTTATATTTTTATTGCGGCAAGCATAAAGAAATTTTTCATTATTGAATTAAGCATGTGATATTCCACTTTAATAATAAATCCAATCATCAAACAACAATGCAATGGTTTTTCGGGGTGCTAGACGATCGTGAAATAAGTGTTTCCGTTATAATTCAAGTATTTGCAATAAGGAGCTCGAATTAACCTCTGACAAATTGCTGCCAATGCAAATAGGAAGAAACACAAAGCAAATATCTTCTAACTAATTTTCAACAAGTTGACAAATATTTAAACAGTTTATGTACGTGATAAGATTTTATAAGTAAACTTATTTTGTTTGTTGCTAAGCTCAGATGATGAGCCAAAGTTGAGGTAGTCATTGAGTGATGGTTTAACAGACCAAACTGAATCACAATAGATCCGAAATATTACTTGTTATACATAGTAAATCAATAAGATAAATACGAACTTTATGAGATCATAGATGAACTCAAAAGTATCCGTCTATGGTAAAATCAACCAAGTAATGATATTATAATAACATTATTGAGCAAGGTCGAAATTGTTTTACAAAACATTCTGTTTAGCAAATATTGTTTATTGTCTCGTTCATTCATACTGCACTATACTGTAATTTATGTCCATTCGTATGTGACAGAATTAAGTTTTGTTGCCGTACTGTAGGGTTAATCATATACTTAAGTACATATAAACTTATTAAATACAAGTGCTGATTGCATTGCAATTGCCCTCAAATTGACGATTGATTTAATCTTGTCTGTTTACAAATACGTCAGATACATAAATTGTGCATTTTCATAAATGTATTGAGAAAACATCTGAGCACAATTCGATTTGCATTTAATCAGCGAGATCATTTACTGTGGGAACATGATCGGCTCAATATGAGGAAGTATCAAGAAGTACAGTGGTTTCAAATTAAATTTAATTGATGCGCCATTCACAGGCAACACCTACTACGATGCAATTCAGAAATATTCAGACTATGGTTTTATTTACAGCTGACCGCAAAACATTGCATGGATGGATAGCATTGTGGCAAACCCTGACTAGACTTGATGCAACAACGCAATTTGCATTTGTTGTCGCTACTTATACTAAGTTCCTATATCTTTGCCTTCTCTCGTTTCTTCACACTTCCCCTTCGGGTTCTCTGTTTAGAGATTTACGCGTACATTGCTTCCTGACCTATGAAATTGGAATTGTTTTTAAGTATTTTTAGCAGTAAGTTAGTTGATGTTCGCATGTTTTGTGAACTCAAAGGTGCTAATCTGTAACATTTGTTTGTTTACTTTATACCATAAGACTTTTATACTTATGCTAAAAGTCAACTAAAACTAAACTATTTAAAACGTTCAAGGTGCTTGCAACAATTAGGCATCCAAATGTGACTAAGCGTAAGTATACTATGTTGACAAGTTAATTTTAATCGGTTTATAATTAGCACTTTGAGAAGAGTACTATGTAAGAAAGTGCCTAAAAAACATTTAAAAAATTTGCAGCAACAGGTGGTTTTTTTTTGTGCTTTATTGTAGATGTACTTAAAAGCATTTACTTTAGCCATTGTTTGTTTTTTAGTCAGAACCCAATCGACAGCGAGATTAACAGCTTAAGTATTTACTACCTATATATGTTTATAAGCATGACCAATGTGCCATCGCCAGTAATCTTAATAAGTCTGCGCGCGATTAAGCAATGAGTTTTATTATTCCAATCGAGAAAATGGTACTATAGACTATAGTTTAACCCTTTTGTCACTTCAACTTGCTGTTTGTTCGTTCAACAATAACTCACAATTTTTGTATTATTTTTCTTTGCCGTTTATCCTCTCGCGTAACTAAGACAACAAGGATACGGATGGGCACGGATTTTATTTGCGTATCGTAGAACACGTTTAAAATTGAGTAGACGAACGAATTAAATAGCGCTTGTGTACCGATACTCGCAAACGCTTGATTACGACTGTGCGCGGCCCTCTCTGCCGGATTGTCAACTAACGGAGCTCTGCCTGCTACTTCGACTACGGCGTTTGTGTTCTTAATATTGCGAAATGCCTCGGCCTGCTGCCGCTGATGAATGTTTGACGTGCGCCCGTATGTTAGTAACTTTATATGTATAGAGTAGGGCAGGTCGATTGGTTGGAGACCGGAAAAAATTCACAAAAATTGCATATGCGAAAATAAAAAAATTTCTCTAATAAACTATGGGTCCAAAATTGATTTCGATTTAGCGATTTTTAATGGGAATTTCGACAGTCAGGTAGCATCAAATTCTGTGGTTAAAACTTGTTTAATGAGTTAATTTATTCTAAAAAAAGTTTTGTTAAATAATAATTAGCATATTTACGTCTCTTGTGAAGATTTCGTTTTCTTTTGTGTTGTTTTGAAATAAAACTAGTTTCATGGGTTTTAAATGATTATAGTTTTTGTTGCGAAATTTTGCGATATCAAAACACAAAACTTTCCATTCAGCAAATTGGTTAAGAATGATCCAGACAATAATTAGAATAATATCCGCATATGCGATTTTGGGCAAAAAAAAAAAACGACCCGCCCTAATGTATAGGAACATTTTCATGGATGAATGTAATATGCATGAATATGAATTTGTACTCAGTGCGTGGGTGTTTGCGTTAATTTGCGCGTTAGATTTTTAAATTAAGCTGCATTTTAATACTAGCCCAGTACTTGTACAACTGTACATGAGCTCAACAAGTGGTTTCGCTCTAAAACTGTGGCTTAAACACAAAGAGAATAATATCCAATGGTATTAAAACTGTTAAAGAGCGTGTGGGCGCTTATGCATAAAATGAGTTGAATTTTAAAAAAGTCGAGTGCTATGAAAATTGTTAGTTATAATTACCGTAGGATGAGTAATGAATATGTCGAGTGCTATGAAAACCATTAACGATAATTAAAGTTGCCTATGTGCTTTTACTCATTGAAATTTAAACTTTGTACTTTGTTAACTTTTATGAGAAGTTGAACAACTGACAATCTTGAGTCATTTTACAATTCGTTATCAAGTGTTCGTCATTTACAATAACTCTCTGTAAATAACAAGCACATACCCAACCCTATTTGAGTGCATTCGAAAGGTGTATGTTTGAGAATGTAAACAATTTGTAAAAACAAAAAATACATTGATAACATATTTTAAAAGCCTTATCAAAGCGGTTAATCGATTTGATAAGCGCCAATGGAACATTCCAACACTGTAGAACAGTTTGTATATTTGTAAGTAGTCAATGAGTGAGTATTGAGCAATTTTGCATATCGTTTGAGAGTTGAGATAAGCTATCTATTAACACATGCTTTAACAAAAAAAGCACCACCCGCGAAGCAGAAAATGAAAATGACAAACGGCGGAGGCAGTAAAACAATCAAATGTCATTGCACCAAGCGACAAGCGTCATACACAACAATGTATTTGGGCCCTCTTATTGGATTATGCGAGAGTCCGTGGCTTGCAAGTGGCGTGTCTATATGGATTACGAGCTCTACTTATTAGTGGTGGTTTCTGACGCTAAGGCAGTCCAAGATTATGCTACACAAAATGGCAATTAGGCTGCTTTCGGCTTTTCACTGAAATGTTGACAACAAATTAACATAAAATTGGAGCAATTGAGCTTTAATTTAACGGCCTGTTTCTGAATTCTAGCAGCGTTGCCAGTTGGTGGCTTTTGTTTGCACTGCTTGTCAGTGCGCCAACACTGCTTGCTTTTTATTATTCGTTTCAGTTGGCAGCGCTGTCCATACACTTAAATTCTGTGGAATTAAACAGCAGATTTTTATAACACAAAGCTATTTAAAAGCACATTTTTATTCAACAAATCAAACGATTTTTGTGATCTATAATACCAATTAATTGCTATTTGACGGAATATTTAAGAGTGCCAAAAATCGATTTGACTTTTATCTGTTAGGTTGTTGGAATTAGTTTCTTCAATGTGATGGGTAGATCGAAACTGTATAAGTATAATGAGGTAGCAAGTAGCAGCGCCAGTTATCTACGGTAGACAAGTAAATCAATTAGAAATCATAAGCTCAATCAATGAAAACTCTAATACTAACCGTAAATATTAACGTACGATCCAAGCGAAATAATCCAGCAGCTGTAAAGCTCACCTTGCGATGGCATAACTGCAACGACAGGCGAAACAATCGATCCCGTAGCTCATTATCATCGGTTATGTTGAGAATCTTGTGAACAATAGCTGCACTAAAGCTACTATGTCGAATGGTTCTGCTGCTGGCCTCCACGATAAGAATTATGATCACAATGTACCACAACATCTGTGTCAAAAAGAAGGCAAAGAACTCATCGGCCTCAAAGTTATCTAAGCGCTTGGGATTCAACAACGCCTCCAATATATAAAAGTCATCGAAGAGTATAAACAAAAACGATATGGCAATAATTCCCAGCAAAGGATATGTAAAATACTCCTCAATAGTCTGGCAAATGTCGCAAAGCAGATTGTGTATGTTTGCCACCTGCTTAATGGCGTACTGGGGACTTTGGCGTATTATCGAGGTAACACTGTAACGTTGCATGGGAGTGCAAATTAAATTCCTCAAGCGTTGAGCATAACGTTCACGACGATTCACCACCGAATGCATTGGTGATAGTTCCATTGCGCTATTCTGTTCAATGTGCGCATCCAGAATATCCTGTAGAATCTATACAGAAAATTTTCAACTTTTAGCATGAATTCTTTTCAATGGAAAAATAAATAAACTTACCTCATTCACCATACTGAATCGACTCTGAGCCAAATGTGTGGTGCAGAGAAACTTAAAGACCATAAGACTTATGTTGATGTGAGGCAGAGCGAAAGCCGTGAAGGTGACAAACGAAGGCGATATTGTCGCACTGACAAGCAAGTTAAAGCTGACACACAAATAGACAACGTTAAAGACCACAATGCCAAATGAGATGAGCGAACTAAATAGAAGAATACGTCGGTAATCCAGCTTCATGCCCAAACACACAAAGATCTCATCCACAACAATGTTATTCTGTATGATGCACACCAATCGCTGGCGCTTGAACATTGCAAATCCAAAGATCGTGGACATGGCAATGATGCCTGTCAAGCGCAAGGTGCCATCGCCAAGTTTGGTTATGTTCGTCTGGAAGAAGTAGCCAATGATGGAATCGCCCTCGCGTATCGAAATCACAAAGCACAGCACAAAGAACAAATAGTGCACAATGCCAGCGACAAAGGAGTACTTTGAAGTGTGAACCTCCTTGTCCGCATTCAGATTCAGTTGAAAGGGCGCCAGACCCACCAAGGATATATATGTTAGCGGTCGAAGCGATTGGAATACATTATCCGCCTGCGAGATGCGCTCCCAAAGCTTTATAGCCATGTCCTTATTTTTTTTAGTGTCACTTTTCACGTTTGTTCACCACGGGCGCTTGAAGCCAACTGACAGCTCATCAGAGTCACAGCTCATATATTATAATCGTTAGCGCACCTGAACGCCAAAGTCGTTTGGACACCGGGACGGCATAACAAGCTAATATCAATAGCTGTAAATATTTAATTAAGCTTAAACGCGTAGCATAACGTTAGGAGGGGAGGTAGGTCCAACAAGTGTTCTCCTCGTTGTAGCAAGTGTGCGCAATTTGCAATAAGTGAATTGCGAGTTATGTTTACCCCATACTTTGGAGTACATACCCAAATTTAATGATGTAAGGTAAACAGTAAAAAACGAGAGCACGAAAATTACTTGTTCTTTGGAAAAAACAAATGAATATCAAAATATTTTAAGTATGTTTTTGCTATGGGCTTATTAACATTTTGTACTCATAATTAATAATAACATGTTATTTTATAACTAAGAACTAAGAATTTTAAATGATTTCATTGACAGTTGTTAACGTTTGATTTGTTATATTTAGTAAGGCTTCACAGCATTCAGAAGCATGTCCTGTTACATTACTATCATTGTTTGATGTAAACTGCAGCAAGATGATGAGATAAGTAGTGAGGGCTCCGCTGATCTGAAAGAAAACAGATGACGATTCCAATTGTGAACAATTTTGGGATTAAGACTAGTCCATTCACTTACTGTAAAGTAAAGCGTGCGATCAATATTAAAAAGACCAGCGGCGGTAAAATTGATCTTCAAATGCAACAATTGCATGGAGAATTGCTGAAGTTTCTCCTTCACCTCCACATTCTTGGTCTTGTTCAAGAGCAGATGCACAATGCCACCAGTTTTTTCACTCTTTTTGATAGCCCGATTGCTGCCCTCAACAATCGAAATGATGGCAATCAAATACAATATCATTTGGCATGAGAAGAACGTTACAAATTCGACAGTCTTGAATTTGCTCTCACGCCTTGACTTGCCAAGAAGAGTCTCGAGCACATAGTATGCATCAAAGACGATGATCAAGAAGGCAATTGAAATGATTGTAAGCAGTTGATAGGTAAAGTATTTGTTGGCCGTGGCAGCTGCCTCACAGATCAAATGATGAATCTCCATGGACTCTTGTATAATCTCATCTGGATTCTTTGTCACAATAGTGTACATTGAAAAGCAATCCAAACACTGCATCGAGCGTGTCTTTTGTACAGCCTTAAGGGTTTGTGTGTCCCACTGAAGAGCGAGATTTTTAAGGACCTAAACGAAGAACAAACATAAGATTAGTTATGGCTGGTATAGTCGTGGAACTGGAAGTGTTTCAAGGACCTCATTTAATGCGCTGATATAAATGCGTAGTTTGATCAAAAGTCCACTCATGAGAATGCTAACAGCGCAAACCATAAAGTTGGGCGAAAAGTGGCTTATAACTACCGAGTACGAAATATAGCTCTGATCACCCGAAAAAACCGAAAAGTAGCTGTTGATAACGAATCCAACCAGCGGGCATAGCAGAAATGCAGCTGAGCAATTGATTTCCCTTGCCGCTCGCATCTGGTTAAAATTGATACCAATTCGTGGAAATGCCTCACGTTCCAGGCCATAGAAAATGGTCATCAGCTTTAACAAGCTCCGGCGATTCAGCAGCGATGCAATTAATATTATCAATGTTCCAACCATGCCGTTAAACATCTCCAGATCGCCGGTAATACCCGACACATTCGTTTGCGCAAAACTAATCATCAACGAGCGACGTTCCATGCAGCTATAAATGTAGTTCAGTGTATAGAATAACATCCTTCCGATTATATTGCTTATGCCCAAACACGACATACGCAATCGACCAGCTGAACTGTCCACATAATACGGCACAATGCCAAAGAACAGTGCCACACAGAATGTTAGGCGATAGCAGCCGTAAACATTTACGGGCCGCGCTAGCCCATTCAAACAACCCGTAAGCCACATGGCGTATGAGCAAAGAACTGAACTATATTGTGAGCCTTACGTATTGAATTTGTTGTATATGGTTGATCTATTTGATTAAGATTGTTTTTAACTAATTAGCTTGATTAAGATTGGACATGAAATTGAAATTGCAATATCCTTGCATATTCTATTGTGTTCAGATAAGGCTTTATGAATTGTCGGACTTATTCGGGTCAAACAAAAGTACAACATTTTGTAGCTTACCTTATTTAAAGCTTCAAAGTGCTGCCAGCAGCGATGGAGGATTGCACCAAATAACAGAACAATGCTGAGCAAAAAAAGTTGTGGCACATAGAAGGCAACTGCTGCCGGATAACTGGGTCTAACATCATTCCAAAGCAGCATGCAAGTTGAGCTGGCCAAGTAAGCCAATTGCACGCCGGATATGAGTAAAAGTTGCGTATGCCTCAAATTCATAATCTTTCTATAATTAAAGCTCACGCCTACATTGAGGAGTTTGTCATCAATGCGAGCAATTAGATGCCAAAGACTTATCAGACGACGCACACGCAGACAGCTGCAGAGAAATAATGTAAACATGCCGGTCATTCCAATAAATTTCTGCAGAGAATCTCCCACTTGAGATATTGGCGAATTGAAGAAATAACCCACAATGCTTTGTTGCTGAATGAGCGCAGAAAGAAAGCAATAGCCAAAAAAACTCAATTGAAGCAAAGCATTCAAATATCCAAGGCGACTCAGCTGTAAATGCCGTGCTTCAGCCTGTCCCCTTATCCGGAATGGAGTTAGTCCCAGCAGATAAGTGAACAGGAGCAACGTTTGTTCAGCACCGTAAGCATCTCGCGGATTAAACAACTGCCTTAAATTTGACCGCATGACTCAAGGAAAGTACAACTAATTTCAGAGCCGGATGTGAAACACCTTTTATACCACTTAGTGCATTGTCAATCAAAGGAGTCAATATTTTCTAAAAGTTAGCCACATAGCTGATTGACAGTGTTAAAGACCTTGAACTTTGTCTGCTCATTTTTGAGTTGCTGTCAGCCAATTTTGTAATGGGAAACCTTTCACTAGAAACACGAATTTGTCATTTTTACAACAATGTTTTTTTAAGCCATTGTTTGTTTCTTTTCTATATGAAATTATATAGTGTGCGCATTAAATTAAATTGTTAATGGTTCCCTTGTTGTAGTATGAGTTAATTAGTTAAATTGAATTCTGCCATTATATTTCGTCGATGTGCTACAGGTTAGAAGAGTTAAAATAGAGAATTACAAGAGGGTCGCATTAAAGTATGCTAAAGCTTTTTGTTTCGATTTATTATGCCCCTGGGTGAAATATATTTTGTTACAAAACAAGTTGTCAATAAAATCGTCTAGTTTAACTTATTGTAATTTTCTCTTGTGTAAAAATACTCTGTTTGTTTAGGAGTTTCTTACAGAGGTTAATAAGTTTGAACTAAAGAACAACTTTATAGCTTTCTTCTCTTAAGCTTACCTTGTTAACCATTACGAGACGCATTTCCACCAGATATGTGAAACAGGTAAACATTGCTATGGCAATCGCAATCACCGTATGCTGAATCATGAATGTAAAGTGTAATGCCCAAGTTGGTTCCACTTTCGATGAGTACAGGACGGCAAAGGTGCCCCACGAAAAGGTGAAATTGACCAAAAACATAGAGATCATAACCAAATAGCTGAAACGCAGCACTTTACTATACATGATCTTGATGCCAATCGTTTGCAAACGAAGATCCATGGTGTGGAACTTTTTCAGGCACTGTTCCAATCGATGCTTCGGTATTATGGCTGTCAGATAAATGACAGTGACGCCAATAAAGCCACTCACAATCTGCATCATGTCACCAAAATATGTTATCCTCGAACGAAAAAAATAGCTAGCGACAGATTCACAATTGTTGTTTATGGTCAATATATAGCAGACAGTATAAAGACCGATGTGAACAACACCATTTAAAAATCCAAACCAAGACTTCTTGATTTCTCTGCGACCATTCTTGTCCCGGAAACTTATGTAAAACGATGTCAGGCCATACAAGTAGGTGACATGGAAGAGCGGACGCAACGATTCATACAGCTGTTTGGCAGAAAACAAACGACGCAAGCGACGTCTTAACGGATGTTGCAGCACCGAATTCATTTCGATATTCGAATCCGCATCCGCATCCTTCTTCGCGCTCATTTCGATGTTGTCGTCTGCACAGCTGGAGCTTTACGCGGCAACTGAACTCAACAAGCGCAATTTATTTGCATGTTGCCGGCGACGCGTCGTTGGTTTGCCACCCCGTTTAATGGGGTGGGACCGAACAATTCATTAATTTCACTCTTGTTGAATTTGAGTAAATAATTTAAGCATTTTATGTTGAACGAATGCAAGTTGGAGTTTGAGTTAATAAACCATTTAACTATTAACCTGTTGCATTTTAATTAATACCCTACAGCTGTTGACCGTGCCCTTGAGACTTCATTTTAGTTGCGCGATTTACAGACATTTAAGTGTATCTCACCCATTAAATTTTTTTTTCCAGTTTCTGTCTACGTTAAGTACTCTGGGTACTTGGCTGTATAATGTTTCTATATTATAGTTGTAATATTTTTAGCTCTAAAAAGCTTGACAACATTTATTGATACAAAAAACCGAAGAATATAAATGGAAGTACATATATTTTACAATTGGTAGACAAATTTTACTTTGTTTTCGATATAAGATTGATTCAAGGAATGCTATATTCTGACAATTTCTTTTAACTTTGGATTAGTGTGCATTTGAAATATATTTATAGCATACATGGAACTACAGATAAACGTAGGCAACCATAGTACAGTTTACGATATTTAGGACAGATATACGTATATATAGCGTATTAATTACATGACAAAACAAAAATAGTTTGTTATAAACATTGAGACGAGATGAGACAAATCACATTGTACAGATATATTGACACTTATGTATATAATATGTATGTATACTAACTCTAATTGCACGATAAATTTACTAATTGCACTTTCAGCTTAGCGCTAGGGCTCTATGAGTGGGTGTCTCTATAGATATAAATATGTATGAGTGTCTCAACTTTAGATGGTTTCGGTGCGCGGATCAATCTTATGAATAGCCTGCATAAGGCTGGTGATGTTAGCTGTATTAATGCCCTGCCTCGACATTTCTGTCAAGCGATCCGTTATGGGCTTTTGATCCTGACCACGCTGCCACCTAAAAGCAACACATATTTCAACTCAATGTAAATTAAAGTTTAGTTTTCTTTACTTACCACAAATGCGCGCAGGTGTGTAGTAGCGGTATATAAAGCGGCAGCAGATCAATGTCACAGAGCGTTTCGAATCGACTAAGGGCCACGAGAGCCCAGCGCTCCGCCGAATAATGAGGCACCGGTGACACTGTACAGGCAGCGACCAGGCGACAGAGTATTAACAGCACGGGTCGAGAGCGATTCATGTAGATTTTGTTGAGCAGACGAAAACAGTTCTCGAGTATGGGTATGGCCATCTCATTGCGTCGCTCATCCAAATACTGACACGCCCTGGTTAGCTCGTCGTGTTGCAGAAAGCGCAGAAAGGCTTCCGAGTCCCGCAGCTTGTGCTGGCTTACAATCTGCTTGAGAAACGTTTCAAAAGCAATGCTACGCCCACCTATCAGCTCAAGCGAGAAGTTGCCCATTAAAACTTTGCTGGGAAAGCTTGTGCTGCTCATTTCGTTGGGATGCAGGCGCTTCAGGCACTGATGCAGCTCGCGAAAGTCTGTGTAGCGACGTTCTATTTTCGCAGGCTGCTCATCCATTGTAGTGGAATCTTGCCGCACTGTCAGCTCATAGACAACGAATCGCTTGATTTTCGTATCGTCGATCTCGCGCGGCATAATGTGTGCCTGTAAAATCTCCAAGCGCAACTCTGTGCATCCATCGGCAGTGGGTGTGAAATTTCGTTGTGGAAAGACCTTCATCCAGCAAGCTGTTTTAAATAGAAAATACATATTTTAATAAAGTTCTTTAGCTGTGTTAGATTTAAATATGTGAGTTTTAGATATATTTATAACAGAAAAAACAATATTAATGCAATGCATTGCACTTTGCTCTTTTTCATTATCGAGCAACAACTGCACAAAAATTTTAGTTTCTAAATAATTTCTATTTATGGAATATTTGTAATAACAATTTCTTAAAAATATAATTTTTATCATCAGTGCCAATGACGATTCTCAATTATAGTACATATGGATGTATGTAAAAAATTTATACATTACGCACCCTTTGGGAATGTTTGATCAGATGTTTGTGGTGGTATGGCCAAGACGGCCGCTTCTATGGCAGGACTGTCGGGATCATCTTCTGGATTTGGGCCTTCCACGGAGACGTCGTGGGGCAGAATACGCTTTGCCATCACTGCGTGCACTAATTAGATGAAAGTAGCATGTTGTATATTGTAGTTATTATTAATTGAAAATGCATTTGCTGGTTGCTAACTCACTTGCTATTTGGTCGCGAATGAGAACACGAGAGATTATTGAATAAACAGCTGTGCAATAATGAGCTACTGTTTAGGTCTTCTTATTTGTTTTTGTTTATCGCGTCTCTGGCGATTGTATTACGTTTGCAAATATTGCAATGACTAATCCCAACCGACCCAAACCAAGCAATGCGGGGCAGTAGGTGGGACGCCTTTGTTGTATTTGGCGAAAACACAATGCACTGACTATTGAGTTCCCTAACCGAACATATGTTTGTTATTGTTGCACAGGCACATAGCACTCACACTCTTTAAACTGCATTCAGTTTGATTTGAACATGGTGCTTATTGAGAAGTATTTAGTGTTTTATATGTGGGACGAGATATGTTACTATATTTGCAACATACTTGTGCGTTGCAGCGCAAGCCGTGCTATAAATTACATTGTAGTTCGGTTACACATTTAGAAAGTGTATGTAAACATTGTGTTATCGCTATCGATAACGATAATTCATTAGAATCACGCACGAACACCCAAAGCGGCTGTTGTCATCGAAAGAAAAAAAGAAGTGGGAGGCATAATTTTCTTTTGTGACAATCAACTATGACGCTGCCGGAGTTTTTTGGTTGCACTTTAATTGCATTTGGACCACCGTTTGCACTGTTTGTGTTTAGCATTGCCAATGATCCCGTGCGCATTATAATACTCATTGCGGCTGCCTTCTTTTGGCTGCTTTCGCTTTTACTCTCCTCCCTGCTTTGGTTTGCGATGATCCCGCTGCGCGATGTGCTCGCCTTTGGTGTGCTGTTCTCGGTGCTGTTCCAGGAGTGCTTCCGCTACATCATCTATCGCATACTGCGAAGCACAGAGCAGGGTCTGCATGCCGTAGCCGAAGATACCCGCGTCACGGAAAACAAACACATTTTGGCCTATGTGTCCGGATTGGGATTTGGCATTATTTCGGCCATGTTTGCGCTCGTCAATGTGCTGGCGGATATGGTAAGTGTGAATGCTCTGGTTGCGCAAAATGCAGATCTAGCTTATACACTTGTTTTCCTTTTAGACTGGACCCGGCACAATGGGCCTCAAGGGCGGCACCGAACTCTTCTTTATAACCTCAGCTGCTCAGGCGCTGTCAATTGTGCTGCTCCACACATTCTGGAGCATCATCTTCTTCAACGCTTTTGACACAAATAACATATTACATATTGTTTATGTTGTGGTCTCACATCTCTTTGTCTCAATGCTGACGCTCCTCAACCAGTACGGATATTATTGGGCTACATTGCTGCCAAACTATATTGTAACAGTGCTCACTGGAGTTATTGCCTTTAAAGTGGCGGGAGGCACTGGAAGCAGCTTAAAGCGATTTATAATGTGCCGATGAATAAATGTAGGCTCGAAACTATTTAGAACTTAGTTGACTCCATACTGAAAGGCATTATCTTTACATTAATTATTTTAAGTCATGCGACATTAAATCGGACAATTTGTCTAAAATATGCAACGCTATGTTTTCCATATGGTTATAGCAACAAATTGGCTACATTCATACATTTTATTTGAATTTATTTAATGTGTTTATTTCATATTAATTTTTAACAAAAATACATACGTCGAATTCTATATTTTTGAGTGATTTGTCTGAAATTTTTATTGTGTTAAATATTAAACGAACGCTGAGCAAGCGGAACCCTTAGGATTATTTTTAAGACTAAAATGTATTTGGGTATTTGGAGATTTACTGACAATAGTCCATTTTGCGCACATTGATGCCAAAATCAGCTAAAGCCGGCTGCAGATCTTCCATGGTCAATGTGAACTTGCGATCCTTGGCCTGTAGTGAAAATATTATTTGTTATTTAAGCAAATTAATGAAAATGCATATTGTGAAGCTCATACGCCTTACCTTTGAGCCACCGGGTGTAGCCGAGTTCTGCATGTGCGTGCGCACCTTGGAGTGCTGCAGTGCATCATCAATAATGTCCGACATGTATTTCTGCGTTGCAAGCGAGATCATACGAACAATACGCCTATCATCTGCATGAAATCCGCCTTTATTCAGATAATGAGCAGTGACTGCAAATATAAGGCAATTATAAATACTAATGTTAATATTATGCGACAGCAACAATTACCTGCATCTGGCAATAATGGAGTGTAGTCCTCCAACTGCAGCATGAAATCGCTAAGATGCGAAGCTGGTGCTGCACGGTCGCTTCCAGAAGCACCAGCGCCAACCGCGCTCACAGCGGTCCCACCACCAGTTGTATTGGGTTGGGCCGACGAGCCGCCAGCACTTGGGTGATAAATAATTCCGAAATTGGAGCCGACCATTATTTTTTCTTCTACGGTTTAGTTTTTAATAAGAAGTATGATGCAGACAGACGGCAACAAATATAAAATTATATTTATTGAGATTGTTACAGCTGTGACAGCGAGTGCAGCTATCGATATAATATCGTTGTACAATATACCACGTACAATCGATGATTTGATTATCGGCATGCTGAACTTTTTTTAAAAATAAATAAACACAATTTAGCATCGTCTTGAAATAAAATAATTTATACAATTTACTTTATTTATTGAAACACCTTAGAGTTGAGTTCAAACATTTCTGTACATGGAATATCTTTTAAACTTACATTTAAATAGGTTTAACCTTTGCCTAAACTATTTATCTTTCTTTTTGATGCTTTTCTTTTCTGCTGATTCGAAAAATGATTTAAGAATATAACAAAGACTTAGAACAGTGAGAGCCGTTATAAATGCTATTGCCAGAGTGCTTGCACTATTGAAATATTCAACAACACGTCCAAATGATATTTCATCCATTAAACTAGATGGCTTGGGTACATTTTCCGGTTGTGTATTCCTTAAATATCCCCCCTCGGCAAATTCGATAAAGTCTTTTGGGGCATATTCCTTTGAGGTGTAACGATACAATTTGCCATGGCGGATGAAAATAAATTCAGGATTTTCAGCAACCCTCAAACGTTTCGCTGTGGACAATCCAGTGCCCAAGGAATTAATTCGTGCCACATTGATCTTGCGTCTTAGACTTCCGCCAACGGACTCCCAAACAGCGTACAGGCGCTGACAGAGCACACATTCCGCAGAATAGAAGAAAATGAACCAATCTCCAGTCGTGGCTCCAGTTGATGCTTGGGTCAAATGCTCGAAATTATCGTCGGATAGTTCCTTGACTACCGGCTCGCGATTCTCACTGAAGAAGTGCATAATCTCCTCCCCATTGATGGTGCCATGGTATAGAATTGGAATTCCTCGCCGGAAATATAGAAGAGCTGGCTCACGGGTTGGATCGTAAATGTGCACTAGGTTGCTTTCGTGGGCCTGGACAACCGAAGCACCCAGCGATTGCTTAAGCTCATTCTGAATATTGCCGACAACACGTTCATATTCCACGCATTCAGCACAGTTGGCTTTTGTAAAAAGAGTCACCACGTCGCCTTCGCCTGTGAGTATGTGAATCAAGTCGGTATCATCAACACGTTCGATTGCAGCGTAACAGCCAGCAACAAGTCCCACAAAGAGGGCGGCAATTATTTTGTAGAAGTACATTTTGGACTTTACAAATTCCACTTGTTTGTTGTTCTTGTGGAAACTTTCTACAATAAGCAATTTAGTATTAATGTGAGTATCGCATCAAACATCGATATTACAATAGATGCAACCATATCGATACTCGCGATGTGATTATATTTTGAACATTTATTTAGTTATCGATATTTTTTCTGTTTACATTTAGAATTGGTATGTTGAATTTAATTATTTAAATAAATCTTCTTAAAAATACACTTATTTTAAAACAATCACAATTTAATAATAATTTAAGAAGTGCAACAATATACATAAAAAAACATATGTAAAGTTTAACTCCTCGATCACAGTGTGCAATAAAGAGGAATTTGTTTGCTCATCCTTAGCATCAGCTGTTTAATTTTGTTTGTTTGAAAACGTAACAAAGAAAATGGAATATTAGAAGTCATCTGAAAATAGAACTCATTCAAAGTCTGCGATCTCTGCCAAAACACAAAATGCGCGTTAAGGTTGACATTGTACAGGTGATTTGTTTCTGCTGCTCATCGTAGCTCTCACGGCAGGCAACGCGCTGGGCGACAATTGTGAGCAGATGAAGAATGTTCAGATCTCGGCCACTGGCCTTTAGCTCATGGCAAAGATGATTCATAAACCAGCTGCCCTCGAACGAATTACTCCACGAACAATATTCGGGTATCGTGCAGAAGGCTATTAAAAAGTCCGCATAGATGGGTATCCGATAGCTGCTGCTGGAATCACTGTCGGTTTCAGTCCGCCACAGGAATGGTGCAATGGTATGACCGGAATCGCTGCGCCTACCCCGACAGGCCTCAACAATGAAGATCTTCGGCTTGCCCGCCAGCGTTAGGCATTTGTCCGCTGCGAACGCCTGCCAGATGCTTTCCAGCTTGTAGGCCATGTCCTTGGCATATAGGACATCGTTATTTTCACCATTTGTGAGTATGGCCACCAGGATGCAATCGTGATTGGAACGATCTTTTTGAACAGCATCGTTTATCTTTCGTTTTATTTCCTTGTAGCGCAGATCTTTATAAATTTTTACGTTGAAACCCAAATGCTGAAGCACACGTTCCAGATTAGCGCTGTCTGCATTCGTCTGGGGCCTCGTTGGCAGCTGTTTGTCATCGAAGAGTTCATGACTGAAGATTAGAGCGTCACCACGTTCGTTGTGATCCATTTTGTAGTCATTGCTATAACGATGCGTCATCATTTGGGCTACGTTACCCGCGTTTCTGTTTACAGAGGTAGACAGTGAAAAGCATGCTCCATCCGTGACAGTTAAGTCTCTGAACTGGTTAGGTATTTGATCATCTGATGGGTCCATTGCCATACATTTTTGTATTAAACTGATTTTATTATTTCAAGCGAAATCAAATACTTTTGGCGGTGAAATGCGGTTGCCCTAGCAGTGATCCGAAATATAGGTGATAACAGCTTGTTGTATGATTGGTGTTAAAGCTTTCTTTCTTAAGATAATCGATAGTTACTGAGAAACGCAAGTCGATTAATACTGCTTTTAAATTTGGTCTCACGATTTATAGCCACAATTATGATTCGAATTGAAATTTTTTTCATTTCATTATATACTTATTTCAATTTTTTTTATATCAGCAAGTGTATTAAATTTCGTCGTGCTGAGATTAACGGTTCTCTTATTTCGTAAAGCGCTTAAAAAGCTTTAGTTTGGTTTTCAAGCTCTGCCGAATTTGCTATAACAATTATAGGAGTTTAAGTGCTATAAATTACCAAGTTTTGACGCGAAACTTGGAGATTTTATGGCAAGTGTGTTGAGTATGGTTTTATTTTACTACACAAAACTGTTATAAATATAGCTTAAAGTTTTCTTTGCATGAAAGCTTAAGAGAGACTACCCCAAAAATAAACACAAGCTTTCGAAATACTTCCCCTTATGGCCTATATGTTGCTGCAACTTTTCGCAAATGCCGCCCCTTTCATTGCAACATGTTGCTAGCCAAATGAGAGCGCGCGCAATTTAAAAATTTGAAATTGATCAAACTTTTTAAAGTAGTGATTCATACCCCATTGCTGCATTATACAAATGCTCTTAATTTCAAGAATTGTTATGAGCTGCAAAGTTAAATCTGCCCATGTTAGCCAATATAAGCCGGTTGTGGGATATTCGACTACGGCTTAGTCGTGCATGTTGCTGGCAACATTCAGAATCGTTAAAATGTTTCGATACACATGCGCACTGCCACTCAGCGCAACCTTCGGGCGAAGCTCAGTTCGCGAGCGATGAATTATTAAAAAAAATCAAATTCAGTGATAAAGTGAAATTCGTGCGCGTTGGTTTACTGCCCTCGGCAGCCTCCCTCTCTCACTTTTTCTCTCCAATAATCGCACACTCTCTTCGAGAGCGTCGTGTGAGCTCTACTCGTGTTGCTGGCCAAAATAGATCTGGATCTGCGGTTTCTCATTTAGCTACAATAAATTCTTAAGTAGCATCTTAGTAAAGGTAGATGATTGCAATTATCACTGACACTTGCAACGGGAATTTCCCATAATATTCATAATATACTCGAATAAGGACCAAAGCAGCGTGGGCGATGCGGCTAATTGGATTTATTCTAAATTTGGCGGCTATAACAGGTGAGTGAATTTTTTGTCACCTTCCGTTTATTTAAAGGAAATACAGTGAGCACTCAACTGTGTTGTAAGCTGAAGATATATAGATGGACATATGGTCATAACTTCATCTAAAACTATCTAAAACATCATCTTTTTTTAAAGTTTCAAGTCAAGCTCATAAGTGTTTTAAAATATTTTTGCAAGTCTTTCATAATATGTGAAAACATTTATATTCAGTGCTCTGCCAAATAGTATCCGCTTCCAATAATATACTTACTATTTATAGCTATTAAATATTTTATATGTATTTCTTTTTTTTGCCAGCTAACTGGGTTAACGGTCTGGTGTCCGGGTTCTCGGTTGGCGTTCGTTATCATTCCTATTTTTGTCTCACGGACAACTAGTTTTTTGTTAGGGCAAGCACATATATATTTTTCTCTGCCATTTTGTTGTTCGTCTTTTGCTTTTGCACATTCTTACGTACATATATATTCATCAATATATTGGTATTTGGTATTGGTATTGGTTCTGGCTCAAATGTCTCGTTGCTAATATAAAATCGATGGCACATTGTTGCACATTCTGTTTACAGGTGAAATCAATGGACAGTGACAAAAAAGACGAAGAAGAAAAACCAAATACTCGAATTCAATACGCAGTTGAGCGCAGTTTCATAGTCATAGTTGAATCTTGCTGTCATTTCAAAACGATTGCAAAAGGGAAAATGCATCAAGATACAGAGTTAAGGCTTATATGTTTCTCTTTGTTTTTTTGTTGTTGGTCGTTTTGGACGGGCTGCCAACAGTGCCTGCCAGCCGTCACGGACAGAGATCCAAAGAGCAGAGACACTTCAATCTGCATGCTCCAGATTAATGTGGTGCTGCTGCGTTCTTTTAACTCTTTGCTTTCCTTCTTGACACTCCTAGCAACCAGCCAACATCCAACGCTGCCCGGCAAATATTTAATTTAAACGTTCCAGTTCACACGATCTGGGCACTTTTAATGTTCTGTGAGCCTTGTAACTTGAGCTGCTATGTAAATGACAAAGGCAAACCGAACAGAATATTTGCAACCAAAACAATGAAATATATATCTGAAAGTTTTAGGTTTCAGGTTCAAATTCAAGTTGAATTGTAAAGTGTGTGTAATAATATTAAAGGGCATCTACATGTCGGCTTTAATTGTACATTCATTTCTGCTTGCTGTAGTCTCTTGTGTTTGTTGTGTCATTTGTGGCATCCTTCTTGTTTTTTTTTTTTTTCGTTTTTTATATTTCAGCCTTCAGCTTTGCCGCGTGAGTCGCTTCGCTTGTTGGGCAGCTGCCCCACTTGTGGTTTTGTTTAATTACGCATATTACTGTAACCTCCCCGACCCATCACCCTTGCACTGCGGTCTCTTACTGACGGGTGCGAGTGTCTTTGGTTTGTCCGAGTCGGACTGCAGGTAGTGCTTTAGAGCCTTGTCAACAACAGTTGTATCTCAGTATTTCAGTCTCGGGAACAGGAGCTGCAGTCCGCACATCCGGTTGCAGTCCTGCCTGCGGTTGTTCCGGCTTTTCGCCTTGCCAGGATTGTCAAAGCCTCAAAAGCGAAGTTCGCCTTGTTAATTGCTTGGCTTTTGTGGCCGCACTTAGCATTGGTTTCTGTCCATTATCTTTGCCCATCGAATTGCTGCCTGGCTCTAATCTGTGAACATTTCCACTCGTAATTCACCATATACTTATTTGTGCTGCAAATCTCCGCAAATTAGACGCAACAAACAGAAGGTGCCAATAAATTATGGACACCACTGTTTGCCAACGCCAACAGTAAAAGCTTCGGCCCATTACTGTTACTTACTTACCGCACTGCGCTTGTTGCAACACTATTATTGTGTGTGTGTGTGTGTATATTTAATTGAGGGAAAGGTCAGCATCGCATCGATTTAACTAACGCATAAACACAAAGCAAACTAAATAAGAAGGCAGCACAACCTATTTCGACAAGTTTAATGCCCTGTTCATTTGTTGTAACAGTTAAGATTTTACTTTAAGTAAAAACTAGACTTGTATACATTTTTGTACTTCAGCTAAGTTCGTTCGTTTGTTTACTTTAATTGACCAACAGTTATTTTGTCATTGACTCTTTCACAACATCCAGGGTATATTTGTTACAATCGCGATTTTTGTATATAGTGTAGGTGTAGGTAGGCTCATTGCCGCCGGTTTTGCCGGTCTCCAGCTGTCCGTTGTCCATTTAAATTAGTTGTTCTCGCACTAGTCACCACTTAACCCTACACTACTCCACCCCCCCCTTGAGCCATCGCTCCTGCTGTGGCTGCATTACATTGATAAATTGCCACTTGACTTTGCATATTTGTGCTGTGAATGGGTCGACAGTAGCATCATATCTGCCTTGCCTGAGCTGTCTGTCTGTCTCAATCCCTAGGTCCGTCCCTTGTTTATTGTTGTCCGACTTTTGACTTGCCTCTTGAACTTTGACTTTTCTCTTGCCACACATAATAATATATGAATATGTATGTGCATTGTGTTTTACCTTGAAATGTTTTAAGGTGTACCAAAAATAAGCATCGAGCTTCGTGTCGCCGCGTGTAAGTGTCTGTCATATAACTGACACATTCAAAAGTGTCCTGTCATTCGCCGCTTCCATTGGCATCCTTGTGCCTTGCGCTCCTCGTGCATGTCAGCACCGAGCCAGTTACTAGTATTTTTGTTTTTGGTTCGTCCTTTCATTTATGCATGCATGGTGTTTGCTTCTCTCGCCTCTTTTATTTTTTTTTAGTTGATGTCGCTTTTTATTATTATTCCGTTTTTACCGTTTTTTTTTTTTGCTTTGCTTTAAATCCGACAACCACTCGTTGTTGAGTGGCTGTCAGGTGTCAGGCCGCGCATTTGTGTGTGTAAATGACACTGCATATATGCTATAGCTCGAGGCTGGCGAGGTCGAGATGCTTGGCTTAGTTACGCTCAGGCACAGAATCAAGCTGAATAAAAACAGGCAGCAGATTTGATCCAGTTTTACATAGAACAGGCAACAAAAAAGAATTTAAATGTTTGTAAGACGACTTTATCTAAATTTATCAGTCTGCAAAATAGACAAATACAGCAAACATTTAAAGTTATTTAAAGTAATTTTATAAAGTTTTTCAAATGAAAAGTATATAAGGGTATTCAGCAATTTTTAGCACAACTTTTAACTCGATATTTTAACTTAAATTTTGTTCTCTCATCTCATTTCACTATTTAAAACAATGTTTATTTAACGTTAATTAAATTCGATAATATGTTTTGTTTTTGCATACTCTGTTTCTTTGTATTTGCAATTCATTCATTGCAATCCATATGACACGCAAATTGAAATGATTTCAAAACATGTTTTTTTGTATTTTTTGGTCCACATTCAGTTTCATTTTTCGCTTTCAGTTTTCCCTCTTTTCTGTTTGCATTGACAAATTTAGTGCAGTGTTCAACGTACAGACACACACTCACTTTGACAATCTAACAAATTGTTACAACAATTGACACTCGCATAATGGCCGGGCGTTACGGTGTTGCATGACCCAACACCCTCTAACCTCTTCCACTCCCTACCCCTTTGGCAACTAACAGCTGCTGTCTTGTAATTTAACTATGAACGAGCTGTCGAGTTTCCAGTGTTGAGAAATCATTGCACTTGTCATCGTCGAAACAATGTGGGAACTACATACATACATATATGTACATACATATGTTCATACATCTGTGATAAGGCAAGTGGACAACAATTTTGTCAAGCATCAATTTAGATTTTGTATGCGTGTGTTTGTTTGAAGCGCTGCTTTGGCGCGTTTGCTTTGTTTATAATTTAATAAATTAATCATTAATTAAATGATTTACGGGTTGTTATACTCACTGAATTTTTATGCGAATTGTTGTCTGGTTGAATTATGTAGTATTATAAAATAACCTTCAAAGTTTTAATAAGGAAGTTAATCTGACTTAAAGCTCATTTTCATCTTTTTCTTAAACTGATGTAGGACAGCCTGTTGGTCAGGAAAGCTTTCATCACTTATATACCTTAAAGCTTCAAACTTACAGCATATCTTAACGTCTAGCTTGTTTGGCTTAATCACAATCATATCTGCTATTCTTTATGCAATTATATTCAAAGAAGGGTGCGCTCTGATGTTTCAATTTCTGCCCATCCGAATCGG
Source organism: Scaptomyza graminum (assembly GCA_018901835.1). Lineage (NCBI taxonomy): Eukaryota > Metazoa > Arthropoda > Insecta > Diptera > Drosophilidae > Scaptomyza > Scaptomyza graminum. The sequence continues at coordinate 8,909,350 of JAEIFL010000002.1, forward strand.
ACCCCACATGAATAACTTGCAATGCATTTATCATCAATTAACCTATGACTTATGCCCGAGCCGAACAATAGAACAAAGAATATTGTGGATGCGAGTCAAAGCCAGTCAAGCGTTTAAAAAATGTTGTGAAAGAAAGCGGCAAAAAGATATTTATTTCAAATATTAAGCCACTGCGGGGCGCTGTGGGCATGGCATAATTCAATTAAAAGTTAAATAAATAGTCGTGCAGAGTTCGGCAGTAAAACAGCTGGCGATTTATCTCAGCCGATTTTAATTGATGTTTATGCATTGCCATTAAACTGAATTGCCTGATCGGTTTGGGATGCTGATGGCGCACGAACGCGACTTAAATATGTATGTGTAAAAAAGCATTGGCAAAAAATGGTGAACAGTAATCGATTTGCATGTGTTTTCAATCAAAAAATAAATATCAACAACAACCCAAACGAAAATAATAGTAAACAACAGCAACAGCAGCAGCAAAGAGCGAAAGACCAACGCATAAAAGAATCTGCAATTTAAATTGTGAATGGCGCACCGTATAAACCAATAAATGTGTACAGGGGTATTTCTGAGTAAAATATATATAATAGTTGAAAAGTATCTCAGATCATAAAATGGCATACCAGCCCTTTGATCTTCTCTCTTCTGAAGTGTTGGCCCTTTAACATTTATTTGATGAATTTCTCACGCCGCTCTTTATAATATGCAATTGAGCTTGAATAACTAGTAAATGCACGTTTGATAGATAATTTTACTTGATTTGATTGCTGTTAAATAGAAATTTCGTTAATCTTATAACTTTTCTTTACTTTTAACCTTAGACTACAGGGTAGCTTCCGTTGACAAACTTTCACCTAAAGCACTTTTATTGGTTTTTTGCGTGCACCGCTTTAAAATAATGTGTTTTTGCTCTTTTGACGTTGTTTTCTTTTTTCTTTTGCTTGGCGTTTCAGAGTTTTATTGATTGTTTGTACATATAAATGCTGACAACTGTGCGGCAAGCAGAAGGGGCAAAATGTTCATTCAATCAGTTACTAATAACATTTGAATAACAACATCAATTTTACAATTGACTTGCAATAATATTTCAATTTTTTACAAAGCATAAAATTCAGTTACAAAATAACAAATATTTTTTTTTTTTAAATTTTTAATTTATTGGTAAGCAAAAAATATAAAGTCATTTTTAAAGATTATGAACCATTTGGAAGGGCTATAAAAAATACGAAAATACCCAATGATGACATTTGCCGAATAATTTATACTAGTACATACTATATGTTACCGGATATGTGATTATTATTTTTGAAAAATGTATGCAATCCTAAAAATGCAAATAAATTGAAAATATTTACATATGCGAGATTCTAATAAAACTAATCAACAATTCTCAATTCTAAAACATAAAAACATTTAAAAAATTTGTATTTATATGTATTTATTTGTAAATTTGATATAGCTAGTTCCTGTTGGCGACAGTATAACAAAGGCAGCCTGTCTACTCTCTGTAGGCCATTCATGTGGGAGTTAAATAACGGAGTTTAAATAAATAGGAGCAAAAATCTGATACTCCGATGTATGCATATGTGATAAAAGGCATTGCGACGCATAAAAAATGCATGCGGCGCATAATGCCGCATGACCCGGCCAAAGCACGCCACAAAAACAAGCCCAAAACACCCACCAGCAAAAAAAAAAAAAAAAAAAAAAAAAGCGGAAAAAAATATTGTGAATGAAATAAATGCGCGGCGTATTGTCTTGCAAAAAATAAAAAAAAAAGTACATATAAAAGGGAAATAAAGAGCAACAGAGCTGATGAAGAAAAAAATGCATAACCGACAGTTATTATAAAGCAGCCAGACGTTGGACTGGGTTTGAAGTTGGTGTGTGTGTGTGTGTGTCTGTGGTGCATGTGGCTATGATGCTAACCTAGTTTATGACAGAGTTTAAATTATCCTTTGTTTTTTCTCTACAGTGTTTTTTTCCGCTTGACAAATATAAGCCAAAAGCGCTCAAGTAGTCCCCGCTCACACACACACACACACACACACACACTTATAAATGTGATTGTGACTAGTAGGAGTATGTGTGTATGTGTACGTTAATGGCGGCAACTGCCATCAAGAAATTGCATATTAATCAAGCGGCGACAGCAAAGCAAAAAATAGAAGAAAAAACAAACGAAAAAAAAAGTGGCAGCTTTATGAACGTTTAATGAGATCCAAATGGTGTTCTTTATGCTGTGTGCGTTTGATTGTGTGTGTGTGTGTGTGTGTGCTTGTATGCCTTTAACGAAGGTCAATGGGCTCTCAGAGCGTGTACTTTATGTGAACAAATCTTTATGGTGTACTTTATGGCAATAAACACAAATTGCCTGTCATATGCGCGCTTTGCGTAACGAGCTCTGAGCTGCTGTGGGCCAACTTAACAATTTGTCCTGCTGTTTGGCCCAAAAGTCAGCATACTTTTTCACGCAACAGAGCGCATAAATCTGCCCGGACAACAACAACTACAGCAACAATGATAATAACGTAAGAGTAAAAGTATCGTAACTGTAGACACAGCACCACCACTGACAATTGAATTTATTGAGCTGAAGTCTATCAATCAGTTAATACGAAGCCGCTGGCCAACAAGCAGTTGCCATTTACCAACTGACCAGGACACGGGAGAGGAGAGGACAGGACAGGACAGGACCGGCCAGTCCGGTACAGTCCAGTGCGGAGAAGCTTCTGCTCCTGACTGTTGCATGCTGAAAGTTTCCCGTTGCTTGCGGCTTGTTGCCTGTCTGCTTGTCTGCCTGTCCACTATCTGCTGCAACTGCTGCTGGCTACTTGTAATCACCAGAGAGTCAAAAGATAGCTTCTGGCGCACAGTGGTTCAATTATTAAATCGGCATGATTTACGTCGTAAATGATTTGAGTGTAATTGCTTGAATAAAAGGAACCTCAGCTTGTAAGATGCTTATAAACAATAAATATTGAAAAAAAAAATACTATTAATATGAATTATTTTAAAACATGAACAAAATGTCGCTGACTGATTGGTTGGTTTTAAGAATAAATTATTAAGATTATTAAGATATTAAGCTGTGCAACAAAAATTAACAGAAAGAAGCTTGTTCTTGGAGAAGATTAAAAAACACTACGATTAAATTGACTAAGCTACTTAAACATATAAATATTTAAAAGCATGTAAATATATTTAAATAAAGTTAGTTTGTATATTATTTATAACATTTGTACAAAGACAAAGAGATTAGTTATCAGATTTTAAAAAGTCTTTGAATATTTCATATCTAATGTACAAACTAAAAGTAGTTGAAGCCAAGGTGCGAACACCAAGCGCACAGTGTAAGCTGAAGCTGATTCATGAGCAAAAAGTGGGCGTAAAAGTTAGGGAAAGGCAGCATATGCAGCAAGGTGAATGCTGCTTAAAGCCAGGCAAATTATTATGAATAGGTTTTTTTCCGTCTTGTTTTGTGTGGAGGGAAAAATATTAAAAATGCACACAATAAAAAGTGCATTTATTCTTTTTGCTTTGCCTAGCCAAGCATTAAAACGTCTCTTTGGCCAATTTAAAACAAGTCAAAACCAGAAGCCATTGTGGCCCACTTATGGTCTTCTATGTTTGTATGTGCATTTGTATGTGTGTGTGTGTGTGTTGCACTTGTTGTAGATTTATAAAATGGCTAACAAAGTTGTGTGCTGGGCATTATTCGTAAATATTTAATAAATTGCATTAGCTTACGGATGTAAAGGACTAAGTTTAGTTTAATTAAATGCCAGGTCCACAAAACTTTTTGGTACCAACGACTTTAAGCTACGCCCCTGTTGCAATTTGTCACTTTTAATGACTTGTCAGCGGGCGCTTCGGTGCAGCACATGTCGCTGTCGCCAGCACCGATCGCCCTCCCCTCTGACATCGAGTTGCCGAATCTAATGTAATTGAAAAGTTTTAGAGACACGCCAAGGGAGTCTCTGTTGTGGGGCATAGCCCCAAATCCAACCACCAAACGAACCCCTTTTATCACTAGCAACAGTCTGTCTTAGCCGCAGTGTAACGCAAGTCGCGTTCCGTTCACTGTTCAGTTGAGGAGCTGTGAGTAAGTGTGTCACTGTGTGTGTTGTGTGTGTGTGTTGCATCATCATCAATGCAGCTCAGAGCATGGCTCAAATGGTGCGTCATGAAACAACAGCACGTCCTTTGCAAAATTCAATTTGTCAAAAAGATGCTGTCACGCAGCAAATGCTGAATGCTTGCTTAATTCCTATTCCAATTCCTAGTTCCCATGTCTCCCTTTTTCCTGACTTGCCAATATGTCGAGAACTTACTGCAAGTGCGCTCAAACCCAAAAACCTCAAACTCAAAACGCAACTGCACAAAAACCAAATAATATTCTAACGATATTTACTTACTGATTGCTAGAGACAGCGAAGTTTAAATGCTCTTTTTGTTGTTTTAAATCATTTGACTTTTTATCCCAACTACAAAAGTTATATACTGTTTCACTCGAAAGCTCGCATCACGCTACTTTCATTGCTTCTCTCCTTTGTTTTTGATTTTGATAAAATTTACTTTTTCTTTTTAAATCAGTTTTTTTTTTTATGAAATTGGTTATTACTATTATTATTGGATTGCAAATCTCATTAGCGTCGCTCTTAGCCCCTTTCCTCGCTTCTTTTTTGTTGCCCTACCCACAGTCTATTATCAATAGTTTAAATTGTTTACTTCTGTAAGTCTTTACTTATTAAGCTTTATATTAAACACTTTTCATGACTCTTTGTTTCCCGCATCACCTATTCGCCATACCTTTTGTTAGGGTATGCTTAAGCATTTTTTTTGTGCTTGCTGCACGTGAACAGTTAATAAATGTCAGTCAAAACGCATTGAAGGATGCTGCAGTGCGTGCCGCAATTACAAAAAACCTTTGCACTGCGGATTTTTTCTTTCTTTCATTGTATTCTTCTTCCACTTGTGAGTGTGTGTGGTTGCGGCCATCATTATGACTTATTGTTCGCTGCGTGTGTTCACATGACGTAAGCGCAACGGAAATAAGGGAAAGAACGACAGAATGAAAAAGAACTGCTGCTGATGGTGCTGGTGCTCTCTCTGCAATTGGTGGCACTCGATTTATGTGCCACTTGCCACTTGGCAAAAGTTTTCTTTTGCATTTGCTCCTTCTCTCTTTCATTTTTAATAGCCTACTTGAGGCGAGGAAAGCGACTTTTGATGGCTACACGTCGCCAGTTCGGCAGCATTAAAGATCAATTTCGTCGAAGTTGAAATTTAAAAGTGCATTTAAGCTGTGCTCCACAACTCAGCCATAAAACTAGTACTTTACAAGGGAGAGAAGTTGAGGGCCAAGGACTGCTGTGGCATCTCGAGTGAGTTACGCAGCAGCCCAAAACGAGTTGAGCAAAAAACATTTCAAACTTCTTATGACTTTAAAAAAAAAAAAAAAATTGGATAAAAAAAACCTTCGCTGCTGAATAACAATAAGCTTTGCACTGGGAAAAAAGAGAAAAAGCTGCCGCAGTCGCAGTGGGCGTTAGGAAACACCGCGTAATGGCTTTCTAGATAAGAGCGTCAGGTATGCAGTAGTTGAAGCTGGCTAGGTTCTTATCAAGCCAACACATACTCTGCCCACACGGCTAAGGGCATAGAGAGAGAAAAAGTTGTAAGGATTGCAGCTGGGTTATGAGACGCGAAACAATGTATGTTCTGGGCAGCAGGTCAAAGGAGGGACCTTTTATGGAAATACTAATTAGAAAATAGCATAGAGAGACTAGTAAGAGAAAGCAACAAATAGAATTTACATTTTCACTGAAAATCCTTTTTAGGTCCAACTGTCATTTGCAAGCGCTGTCTGACTGTCTGCTTGCGTTTGTGCCTTGTAGTCATGCCAGTACAATTTCATTTTCAACACAAAGTTTTGTTTTATTACCCTGAGGACACGAACAGGACTTTGTAACTTACAAGCCAAATAACAAGTTGGACGAAAGCACCGAGACGCTGGGCTCGCTTCAGTTGTTGAAGTTGGATTTGATAATAAAATTACTTTTACAGTTGCTTTTGGATGTTGCCAGTGCTCTGGTGCTTTGCTGCGTACCTCAGTTTCGTATTCGCTCTGATAAATAAATCCATAAGTCCATCTTGGCCTAGTTTTGTAAACGTGACTTTGTAATGAGCCCAAACTGCTGTGTCCATTGGGCCTTTAAGCTAAACTCAAGGCGCATGGGAATCAATCCGAAACAGCATTAATGCAGCACTCCAAAATCAAACACGAAACATGAGAAATTTCCAATTAATGGCATAATGTTTGCATATCTAATGCGTTCACATTACCAAACTCCCCCAACAGTTGCCCAAAACATATCTCTCAGCCCACTTAATAACGCATATTATCGAAGCCGAAGTTGCTCTGTGCTCTGTGCTGTTTGTGTTTGCTCGATGTCTAATGAACTGGCTACTTAACATGGGTCTATCTTGAGGCATACACTCAAAATAATGATGAGGCCAAGGCATGCAAATGCATCTGCTGAAGGTCTTAATTAGAATGGCTAACCCAACATTGAAGTTTACAACACATTTGATGTGTGCCTTGTGTTTTAAGATGTTGCCAATGTAAACTAGATCATAGCCACAGTTATTAACTGCCTTATTTAGCAGTTTTTGATAACGTTTGTCTCAATTTCAAATCAAATGATACGTGTTTTTTGCTCTTTAGTTGTTAATGCCCTCAACCCGAAACAGACTAGAAGTCAAGAACATGACGTCGGCACTCGAACAATTTCCATTTGTGCACAAAGCAATCGAAATAAATGTCTGCAATTTGTGTCCAGTGTTTTGGCACTGGCATGGTACTAAAGTACTGTCAATAAGTGACTCTCAATAATGCAAATGGAGTTCAGTAGAGGCGTCTGGCATTAAAAACAAACCAGGCATACACGGCAAACTAGGTTAAATGTGTAGAGCTGGAATGTAAACTGTAGCATCCTTTTTTCGATTTCGATTTCGACCTGGTCTATAAAGTGTGCTGTATGAACAGTGATGATTGAAGTTTTTCGGTATAGTTGACGAGAGAAGTCTAGTTGTCATGTACTCGAACAATGCGTGCTTGGTTCACTTCATCGTCATCGCCACGGCCATTAGGCATTAGGCTCTGCATTCGTGCTCCAGTCTATGCATGTCGCTTTGTCGGGGCGTCCACGTCAATCAACAGCAGAGAACAATAACAGGGAGCTCAACTGGGGCAAACGTTACGACGTCGGTAGCGGGGAGGGAGCCACAAAACAAGGCAACTGGTGCAAGGTGTGTGGCTTTGTTTGCCCAGTCACTGGTCGACAATTCACTTAAAATCGGGCACGTAGCACTCGAACCTGCATCTCCTCAACAGCCCGCATGCTACCCTCACTTTTATCCCTTTTGGTTCTGTGGTAGGGTTTTGCACGCATTGCTTTGTAAAACTGTTGCCCAAATGCCGTACCGAGCTCCGCAGGACAACACTAGATGTGATAAAAGAATGTCAGAAGTTGAGCTGAGCTGCAGAGGGAGAATATTTTATAGGCACAGTCCAGTAACATACATACGCATATGCATGTGCATGTACTTAAATCCTGTCTGTGTTTCTTGGCGATTGGAAGGGCCGCATAATGGTAGACACGGCCAAATTGGTTGCGTCCGACTCTTATAACTTGCAAATCGATACACTCAACGCAAACTAAAATCAGGCCTTAAATGTACTGGCAATTGCGAAAGAAACTAGTTAAAGTAAAATAAATAAGGATTCATTGTAATATATAATTGATCTTGATGAACTTTTATGTTGGAACTTGGTTATTTTTTAGTCTGTTCCTGGTACATATAACTATTTAAATTTTTTTGACAGTGAGTAACAGTTGTTGCAGCAGCAATATCTTTTCGGCATGCAACTTATACATTTTTCGTTCAATGTAAAATATGCAATGCACTTAAATTGTTAATCATACGCCAGGTGCCCAGGGCAGCTGTCAGCCGTCAGCTGGGGGCCATGCTGCAATACGGGGGTGTGGCCGGCATTTACCTTATGTTAAGTCACAAGTGCATTCAGTAACTATTTTCCCCAACCCGTCATAAATATGTATGTATATGTGTAAGTATATTTACAGCACTTTTGCTGTGTTCGCATTGTCTGGACCACATAAAAGGGGCAAAAAATGTCTTTGGCAACTTTTGCCTTTTATCGTTTTTAATGTCGCTAATCTATGCCGCTATTATTAGCATATGCTGCAACTTTATAGCTGTCATCGCCTTGATGTTCCTGGCTAAAAGTTATTGAATGGACTAAAACTTGGCCGTAATAGTTGGTTGGCGGCTCATTAAGCGCACCTCTCTCTCTCTCTCTCTCTCCGTCTCAGACGCATTAAATACCCCAGATTATAGTGACTTAGGTGACGGCAACAGTTAAAAGGGAGACAGTTCATTGCACCGCTAATTGAGCGCAGCGGCCGTCTAGACGAAAGCCACAGTCTTGGTGCCACAATCTCAATTAAAACGTTGACATTACAATAAACTCACTAACTACTTGTACTTTTAGTTTATCCTTTGAGCTAAGTAATCAATTTGATCATCATCCATTCTATTCGATGACCGACAACAAATGAAAATTGCTATGAAAATAATTACTGCATCACAAATAAGTGCAGGACTAACAAATATTTTATGATGGACTTATATTATTCTCAACAATTTGACTCAATGCTACCATAATGAGATTTCTAATATTAAGAATTTAGCCTTTGATTTATCAGAAGCGTTTAGTCAACATTAAAATTGTCTTTAATTCGAAATGAAATAACAAATCTTAATTTAACCAAACCAAATGTAATTAATTTCAAATGCAAATTTCATATTAATTATTGAGCTGCTGCTTTGCCTTACAAAACAACGATATTAGATTCGGCCATAATTTACCGTAACCTGACATCAGTTCAAAGCTTTGGGGATTGCTTTGTCATTATAACACCATCGAAGACACATACTTTCGATATTGATGTGTAATAAATGATTGACAGGCCTAACAAGCAGCAGTTGGCATTGCCATGGCAATCAGTCACATTAATGCAGACATCTCATTGAAATTTAAATAAATTATTTATTGAGGGAATGTTGAAGCTGGCGAATCAAAGTTAAATTAAAGTAACAAACACGTGACTAAACTGTACTTACAATTGCTTTGGTGTGTACATAATATAATTATATATGTAAATAAGGTTTATGTCTATCTGCATTTAATTACATTTCGTTTGGTTGATTAAGTTGCATTTTCTGTGTGGGCGTTGAACACATATTTGTAGGTCACTGGCTTTAAGATTTCAACAAGAAATTAGATGCTGAAAACTTTAATTTGTTCCTTGAATTATTCAATTATATTTATTTTAATAATTGAACAAAGTTATAATACTTCATTTTACCATATGGATTTATTTAAAATGAATAGCAAAAAGAATTCATTTTCATTTTAATTTAAGAATAATTTTAATGGAATGTAAAATAAAATTAATCTTCTTTAACAACTGTTCGCATGTAATAAGCCGAAAAAGTATAAGCTTTTGAGTGAAATCCGCGCAAGCGAATAAAAAGTTATGCAAAGTTTTTAATGCATTGCGCCCAAAGGTTGTGCAATAAACATTTATGTAATACTTTTTTGTGAGCTTTGAGTTTTATTTTATTGACGCCTTTTCTTACTGAGTCGTGTGTGTTAACTTTTTACACGGCCAGGTGCGAAATGCAAATGTTGGAAGTTTAGTTGACTCGAGGCATTCGCAGACAAACACACACCCTCCTTCACACACACATTTACCTTTGGCGTTGCGCCAACTTTAATTACTTTGTGCAAAGTTAAAGGTATGCCAGTTTAACTTTTTAATTAGTTGCCAGCCTTCAAAGCAATCAGGAACAGGAAAACGGAATACGAACACGGAACATTGCCCCCTAAACGTTGCCTTGTCCTGTGCACCTTTGCCTGTTTACAAGCTGTTAACATGCTAATGAAACTGCATCAACTCAAAAATATAAACATAAATGCATTTGATGACAGCTACCTTTACGCTTATTGATGGATAATGCACACCCAATTTGCAGCTGCAGGTTGTTAGCCTGAACCTGTTGCTTTATTTATGCAACATTAACACTGCAAGTGACACCACAGTCCACACATAGCAATTTGCGTGTCCTCATCAATGGACTCCGACTTGTGTGCGACGTACGTTAATCAAGTTTATGTTATGCATTAGCCTTGAGCTCAGTTGTCCTTCTGTTCCATAATCAACTGCGGTTATGTAGTCATTACTGAAGTGCCAGTGTTGCCACGAGCTACTTGACGTATTTGATATGCAAACAGATAACAGACAACCGTCTAATTTTAGGCATTCACTCATTATTGACCTATTTTGAGAGGAGCAGTATCCGATGGAAGTTGAGTTGTCGGCGTGCCCCGTTCACTGCATATAAAAACAGGCAGATCTTTAACACAAATCGAAGCACGCACACAAGCAATGCTCATTACGAATTCCGGATGTTTTATGCAATTTGGCGTAAAAACAAATCACATGTAGCAGAAAAACACAAACAAAAAAGGGAACTAAATCAAAGTGTATGTCTAGACGAAGTTTAGTTACTCTTATAAGCTGATGCGACTATTGAAAGAGATAAGATAAATAAAAATAAATACAATTAGCAAGCCACACTTGATATCCTTTAAAGTTTTATAAAAGCGTCAAATTTACGTATTTTCTAACATATTTAGCCAACTTTATTTTATGTGCTTTTTTGTTGAAGGGCAGCAAATTCAATGACCATGTAATCAAACCCCAGAGAGTAAAGCAAAAATGTTGCTCGTGTGTGCTTTCATGTTTGTATATGTGCGAGTCAATCAATCAGCCATTCAAGCCATTTAGTCAGTCTATCAATCAATGTGGCCGCTGGAACGTGCACATCATTCTAATGGCATAACATTTTTATATTTGTGTGGCTTTAAATGGTTAAGCAATTTCCTGCTGGGAAAAAATTCAACATAAGAATGCTTTATAAGATAGCAACAAGAGTCTTAATTCGTTTGCTTATCACACTTGCCCCTGGCTGCAGCAAGTAGAAACTAGATTTGAAATTGGCTACGTTGATGATTGGACAAATCAACAGTTGCCCCAGCTTTAATCTGAAGTCCAGGCAATCAGACTTGGATCAATTTCAGATGCAGCTGCTCGCCAAATTATGCAAATTGCATTGCACATAATGCGGCTTACTAGCATTTGAGAGTTTTGGCGTGGGGTAGAATGCCAAGGGTGAAATAACATTGGGTTGTAACAAGGTTTTGAGTTACATCAGTGTGTGTAGATATATTTAGATATTATAGCTCAAGTGCAAAGGTATAGGGTGTACAAATTTGTGTATCAGGTAATCTAAACTAAAACTTGCTTTAAAGAAACTTAAAGCTTCCATCACAAATTCATGAAACAGAATAATCTACATTATTTATTGCCTAATCCACAGAACTTTTAAACGAGGTCAGTTGTCTCACAATCTAAACAATAAATCCACAAGCCATATATTTTATTTAAGCCACAAATGATGGCCTAAAATCTAAATGTATAAATTATGAAGCAATTTGTTGGCTTTGCTTTGCTTTGCTGGCAGCAAATACAAGAACAGTGACAAAGCCAAAGCGACTCTAAGCTAAAACGATTCCGGATATCAACTTCAAAGTGCTTTACAAACACATGTGAGTGTGCTGCTTATCGGATATGCGATATATGATATGCACATTGAACTTGCCTTTAGAAATTGTGCCGGCAATTTGCCCAACATCAAATGAAAAAAATTTAGAAATTCACTCAAGTCCAACTATTGAATAGTTTTTAACAAGACAATGAAGTAAAATTTAAAATTTTTATATTTCTAATTTCATTTATATATTCTCAGAATAGTATAGCCCAGTAAACATTTTTAAGAGGTATTATAACAAAAAAAAAAAAAACATCCTGAAAATGAGATTTGTGCTGGAGACAGCTTTTTGGAAGAGAAGCAAAGCAGACCAGAGGGTTGGATGGAACAATTGAAATGGCATTAACATTTAGCAAATGGCAATGGCAAAAGATAGCAAAAATGTCGAAGACGCAGCTGCAGTTGGGTCAAATTCGAAACGATTCCTGTTTGAAAGTTCACAACGAATTGCACTTCGACGTTGAAGTCTGTGTCGATGTCTGTCAGCACTCCTGGATATTGCGAGAATGGAAGGCGGGCAAGGAGTATAGGGTATCTGTGAGTGCGTGTGTGCTGGGCACGTTTCGTTGCATTTCATTTGATTTGCCGCCTCAGTTGCGCACTTTTGTGTGGTGCACGTCGAAAAGTCTTTGCTACTGGCACTTGCACTAAACTAAGAATAGAATTGGATTTGGGATTGGAAGTGGAAGTGGAAGCGGGAATAAGAGTGCGATTTTCGAGTGCAGAAGGGTATTGAGAATGAGCACGGCTTTGCGCAATCACTCGAATATTGAGTTTTAATTTCCGCCGCCTTTTGTGGCAAATGCCGGCAGCTGCCCGCCGCAGGATATTAAAAATGAACTGAATTTTTCATCTTGAAGAACATTGCCAACAATTTCTCAATCTCTCAACATCAGCAGCAGCAGTTAAATCACATCAAGCTGCCCGTTGGCCATTTCATTTGCATTTTGCTGCTGCCGGCTCCCTTTTGAACGAATGTACTGAGTGCAGCAACAATATTTGTATACATTGCTTTGAGAGATACACTAATGAACTCTGTCTCTTTTTCTAGTCTATCTCTTTTTTTGTTGGCACTTATTCAAGTTAATGTGCAGAAAATAACTTGCACACAGGGTCTGAGGTCCCTCGGCTAGGTATGCAGGTAATGCCAAACTTCCGGAACAGCTGTCGGTTCCTGTTCCTGTGCCTGACCCGCTTCATTGTCTACGCAACTTCATTAAAACAGCCGAGTGGGCAATGGGCAGCAGGGCAGCGGGCAGCGAGCAGCTGCAGCTTGCATGCGAGATTGTAGCAGGAAAGCTACATTCAAAGGGTTGCGGTTGCAGTCAAAGTTTGTGGGCAAGGTTCAACGTTATGCAAACTTACCAAAAACCATTATTAAAGTTGAGTTGCTTAAAAATATGCAATCATGGGCGGTAACAGCAACCACACCAGGAAGACAACAACACTGCGTATACGTAACATATTGCTGTTTGCTATTTAAATGCATCTATGCAGGACAGCCAGGCAGGCAGGCAACATACAGATTTCAACTCTGTGGTTACAGAAGCAGCTACAGCTATAGCGTCAGCGGCAACAGCAGCTTTTCAACAAATTGTCAAAAGCCGCTTAGTCCCCCTTCCCGCATTTAACATCAAGCGTCGGTTACTAAGTGTTTACATGACGACGTACAGCTGGGCGAGTGTGGTTTTGATGTAGTAACTAAGGATTTAACAAAACTATTTTACTAAACGTTTTGGCAGTTAGAAGGGAGCACGAATTGAAACTCAATCGACATCACAAAAGCACCCGCATACCATACCTTATACAACTGCTTTCCATTTAAATAGTTTACTTGGAGCAGAGAAAGAGAGAGCGAGACAGAGAGAGGGAGATAGAGAGAGAGAGAGAGATAGAGAGAGACAGAAAGAAAGGCTTACATAATCAAAGGGATTGGTATAAAGTACTTAAAATATAAATATTATATTAGAGCTTTAAATAGAAAATTTAAACTAGTAAATGTTGATTTAATTAAGAATTTAATTATTATTCCTGTTACCAATTGACACATTTAGTTAAACTTTTATTTGAGTTTCTACCGACCGATTTATTTCCTTGTTGGCTGAATTGTCCAAGGAGATAAGAAAACAGGTAAATTTTTATTATATTATATACCTAACAATAATAGTAATACACCACAGCTTAAATCCCATAGAATTCAATTAATTGACTTTTTATAAAATGCACTCGACATGTTTGTCTATTATGGGATAGCTGCATTGAACGATAAGCGAAACGTAATGCTGCTATACAGGGTTAAAACCTTTTCATTGGTGACACACAGACACAAAAGTAGAAACAAAAATAGCAACAGCATCAGCAGCATTAACAGCTGCATTTGCCAAGAAGAGCTGCCTAGTGAGCCTGAAAGTGTGCAACAGCTTGGAAATAGTTGGCTGCATTACACGCGGCGTATACGTACCGCGAAGAGAGAAAGAGAGCTTTGTTTGAAGCTGTTTTCTGTTACGTTACGCAGCTGTTGTTGTTGTCTATATGTTGCTTGTTGGCTAATGGCTAATGGTGCGTTCACGACCGCTAACAAATGCTGCAAATGAGCTGACAGAGGTTATGATAGTAGTGCACATAGCACATACATCCATACAAACATAACTTGGAATTGCAACCGGACCCCGTTGCAAGAACTGGGTGCAGTCCGCATTTCAAACCTAACGGAGCGGTTCAATTAATGTGCCAGCCATTAGCGAGTGTCCCTACTGTCATACTCATAGTTAATGGCTTAGCACACGGTTCATTTTCATTTAATTGCACAAATACCTTTACTTTACGTACTTACTTTTCCCATTATTACACACTACACAATAGTCTCATTCATTATGGTCGCATGCAATATAGTATGTGAGTGTGTTTAAATGTGTGCCAAGAAAAGTTGCTAAAGTTGCATTGAGGCATTGTGCCAGAGCTTTGGGCGTGCCATACCTGTTGTTGTTTATATTATTAAGCACCTGATATATTGGCAAAGTTTACTGCCAAGTCTCGAGTGCGAGTGCTAGTACCCGTTGCAAGTTTGAACTCGAGTGTGAGTTGCAAGTGCGAGCTGTGAATGCCAGCACCCCATGTAAATGAAGTAACTTTTGCTTCGTGCTTCATTCTGACAGGACCGGAGCTGCCAACTTTAGTGGCCTTTTGCAGCTTAACTGTCGCTTCATATACCCTGTGTTTTGAAACAGTGCAACGAACTGAATTATGGTATAGAATGAAAAGAAAACAAAAGTCTTAATAGTTTTTAATAATAGTTCTTTGACTGCATAAAACAACTGAGAATTGAATGATGTTTTCCACAAATTTATACAAGCTCAACGTATATTTTTTTAAAAATCACAAACACCAATTGCATACTAAACATATTTGCTTTAATCCAAATTGAAAGAAAAGCCTCAAAGCACAAGAAAATAAAACCATGAAACTAAATTAAAGTAAACTTTTTCAATAAATACAAGTACATATAATAAACTTAATTTCAAAGCAATGTTTTTACTTGGTGCCTCTGCAAAGTAAACTCCGTGCCGCAATGACAACATTCTTGCTTGTTTCAGTTTGTAGTTTGACTGCATTTTACA
This sequence comes from Scaptomyza graminum, assembly GCA_018901835.1. Lineage (NCBI taxonomy): Eukaryota > Metazoa > Arthropoda > Insecta > Diptera > Drosophilidae > Scaptomyza > Scaptomyza graminum. Next base: position 8,924,733 of record JAEIFL010000002.1, read on the forward strand.
TTTCTCCATTTTTACACACATTTTCGGTGCGTGCCTTTTGCCCTTTGTGGACTAACAGCAGCTGCTGCAGCTGTTGTTGTTGTTTTTTACTGTTACTGCTGTCCAACTAATTGCCTAAATATTTAAACGGTTAATTCTTCAGCGTTGGCGCCAGCCGTCGCCAGGCAGGGGTAGTGTTGATATTTAAAAATTTGATTGCACAGGTAAATGTTTACCAGAATATGCTCAACCAAACTGAACTGGACTGGGTTGTTTGTTGTAGTTGTAGTTGTCTGTGGGCCAGCATGCGGTTGAATGCGGTTTTTATGGTTTGTTTGTGCGTACATGGAGTTTTTATTAGCCTTGTTTGTGCTGCGTTTGTGGAGTGCAGTCGGCGCAAAGTGGCTTAACTTTTAGAGTAGAAAGCCAATTTTTGGGTGACTGCTGACTGGGTTTTAGGCCCTATCTGAATGCAGCAGCAATGCCAAAAATAAAAACACCTCAAAATAAAGTTGAAAAAAATCAATAAAATCAACAACATCAACAACGACAAAAAAGCGGATGTAACAATAACAACTATTTTGTGCATTGCAGAGTAAAAACCGACTCGACAGGCACATAAAATATGCAAAAAGCCAACGAGCCGGCGTAAATGCGGCAGATTTATTTTTATGGCTCACCTGAGTCCTTGTTCCAGTGTCCTTGTTGCACAGCAAAAATAAATCGGATATATCTTTATGAATAAATACGGTTTACAGTACAAATTTTGATATGGTGCATGATTTTCGTGCATATTTCGATTAGATGATAGACCAAAGCAATAACAAACTGTTATCCGAATGCACAGGTTCCTACATTCATATGTGTATTTGATATTTCACAATAGTTTCACGAATTTTTTTGCTGTTCTTGTTTCGGTTTTATCAAAACATTCTATATTCTATGTTGCCTGCGCGCAATGGTGCACATTTAAATTTCATTGATATTAAATAACCACGATTTGTAGTCAAAAATCCGTAAAACAATTGGCCAGAGTGTTCAGTTGGCTTTGCCCAATGGGCATAAAACATTTGCACGCTGATGATACACATATATATCTTTGCATAACACAGCTCTAATACTCTTTGAAAAGTTGTATGACTTTTTAAGACACTTTGTTTGGATTAAGAGTTAACGAGGAGTTTTATGCAGTGCTTTTAAGGTTTTCATTATACTTTGTCATTAAACTTAATATTCAATGCAAGCCTCTTAAAACATCGACTAAAATAATTACATTAGAATGTCAATAATAGGTATACGAAATGTGTTATCATAAACACAGACATCGTTTTTTGTACAAAAGAATTAATTAGTTGCTGTTGTTCAAATAGACAAATAACCATTTGTATTAATTAATTTAAATTCAATAGCAAGTTGTGTGGCGAATGAAAGCTACTTTTATTTATTTGCTGACGACAGGGGAAAAAAATTTTGAAATTTGTTTAGCGCACAGTGCCAGCTAGATATACACAAACACCACACAGACGCATACATAGTCTATGTCTTTATGGGTATTTATTTTTGGTTTTATTTTTATTTTTTTGCAGCAAAGCATGGATTTTACGTTCGAAACGTAACGAAACGAAACGCGGCCGAGTTAAATGGGCGAAAAAAGGCTTTTAGAGTGTGGCTTGTGTGAAGCCGATGAATCGAATTGGGTCTGCATCAAAATTTATGTGAATTTTATCAAGTGTTTACGGCGCATAAAACAAACAAACAAACACACACACACACACATAATAAAAAACCACATGCAAAGCGCTGGTTACGTGTTAGAGCATGCAAATCCAGCTGCAGATAAGCGTCAGCCTTACTTTAACGTAACGAAGTATACGCAATCTCGGGCATTACGTATACGTTATGTTGGCCAAATTTAGACAAGGCTGTCAGTCGCTTTGTTGGCAGCCTGTTACGAGGAGGCTCATTTAAATTAGGCAAGCTAAAAGCCGTGCGCTGTCATTTAACTGTCAGCTTTTCCAGCTTGATGCTTATTGTTTTTGCAACAAACGCCGCCATTCCCACCCACTTTCACCCTTTTCAATGTGCAGTAATGCGCGTATTTAGCTCAGCTCTTAAAAACTTTTTGGCATGTGACAAACTTGAGTCCTGGGACGATTTCGCGTTAATGTAAATAATGGCATACGCACACCTTGAACTTCACGTTCACCATTCTACTCATTCAATTGAGGGCCTTAATAAACTTTAAACAAGCACAAAATGTGACAACACAACAGCCGCCGTCTCTTACCCACTTTTTGTGCAGCCTTCTGCCAGCTACGTTCAGGTTTGTTGTTTCACATGCTACGCAACTCCATTAAAAATACGTTTTCCTTGAACGCAGCGTTCAGCGCATGAACAGCATAAACCACATATGACCCAACCACCTCCTCTGTTTCTCTTTCTCAGCTCACACACACAAACACATGTGGCTGGCTCAATTTTGTCTATGTTTGTGGCGCTGACACGCCGCACTGCGCCCGCAGCGTGCGCTCTTGCGGTGTGGCAGCCAAAAATGTGAATTCGTTTGGAAAATTAAAGAAAAAATTTAAATGTGCTTATATTTATGTGACATACTTTGTTATTTTTTATTTGTAGGGTGCAGTGCCTGGCAATGGCTTATAATATATGCAAAATGCTTTTAATAATAAATCTCGGCTTAAAATATGAACTCCATGTGTGCCAAGTGCTTTTCAAATATAATGTTAGGTGTGGCAAATGTGTCGACAAGTTAATGCGATAGGTTATTCTTGTATGAGTTCGTAGAGATTAAGATGCAGAGATAGTATGTTTGTTATGTTTTTGCTTCTATACGTTTTAATTTTGATTTAACTGTAAATAATAACGAACGAATGATGATCTTATACAATGCTGCTTTTAAAGAAGAAAAGTAGACACAAACCACACACACAATCGATTAAATCGTTGATGTTACTGTTGTGTCCGCAATCAGAGTCTGTGGAGTCACTGGCTTTTGGGCTAATTTAACGGCAACATCAAAAGTTTACGCACTGTTGAGATTTTTGGCACTGTAAATGTATCTTGCATGTGCATTTGTATCTGCATATGCATGTGTATCTGTTAGCTAGTTGCAACTAGAACACTAAGTGGCCATTGGCAGAGCTGTGGCAATTTAGCGCCTTGTTCAATCCAAATGACAAGCGCTTGGGGCCTAACATAGATAGACAGAGAGAAAAAGAGTATACAAACCAAACGGCCCAAACACACTAACAACTAACAGCGAACACACATACACACGCACATACACAGCCACAATCCTTGATCGAGTGTGAGAGGCTGTTGAATTGGAGCAACGAAAGCTTTTGGTAGATAAGCGAAAACCACAGACGAGCCTCAATTTATGCAGCTTGCCGCATTTTGTACACTTGCCAACCAACGGACAAGCACCACTTTAAAGAGAGTTTTCGAGACGTTGGTTTCGGCAAAAGCTTTTCATTTAAATTTTGACGCATATTTTATTGGCAAATGCATTTGACTATGCCACATTTGGTTGCCTAGCACACACACACACATGTATGGAGACTTGGCTACAAACATATGTGTGTGTGTGGAAAACTTCATGGCTGCAATTACGCTCAAGTGCGTTTAGTCTTTTTATTGAAATTGCAATTTTGGTTTGAGTTTCCGTTTTGAAGATTTTCTTTTATTTTCTTTCGGCTTTTCTTGGTTTTTGGCATGCATATTTTCCTATATATGTATCGAAAGTTGCTTAGTTAAGTGCGACTGAGTTTTATTTAACATCATTTCAAATGCGTTTGCAATATCTCTACGAAAAAGTGTGTCCTTCTTGCTCTATGTGTGTGTGTGTGTGCGTGTGATTGTGTGCAGTTGAGCATTTGGAATGCCAAGTTTTTCGATAAAAAGGAAAAATTCTTATGGTTTACTTTACTCGACTATAGTTTACGGTTCTGTCAGGAAGTACGTCGGGGCAGCCATAAATTTTTGCATAAATTGTGGCTCCGCATGTTGCTTTATGGCATGAGCCGGATGTGGATTCCAGTTACAGCTTAAGAGTATGTAAGATGCGTACTACCAAATTGCATAATTCAATCTGACTAGCAGGCCAAGCAGCTGTACTACCCCACACTGACAGTGAATCAAAGAAAACGGGAAGACTGAAACAAGTTTTATTTTGACATAAACTTTTTATGTATGCAAAACTTAATAGCTAAGAGTTTTGGATTTTTTTGTAGAGAATTAAATCAGTAATAAAAGATCTTAAGATCAGTGTTAGTTGCATTATATGTGCTTTAAAATATTTTCTAGGTATTTAAGCAATGCTTTTAACGTTTTAATTAACACCTTTTGCGAACCTTTTTACTTCCGTACGCTTTAACACTATCAGCAGTCACAAAGTTGGAAAAGTAATAATAACTCACAGGCACATGTTTTCCCAAATGAAACCACATACAACTGGGAGAGTAAAACAAAAACACAAAATGCTTCGAACAGCAATAAAGACTTATTTTGAGTTTCATAACCAATTTAAAAAAATTGAATTAGATTTTACTGGCTTTCCACAAAAGTAATCCTCACAATCCGTATAAAATTTATAAGCCACTTGTGCTTCACACTGAGTTTAAAAACTGCAAGAGTATAATGAGTCTTATCATAAACTTTACTGAACTGAAACTAATATGCAACAAATTACTTATGGCTGCACAAAACTCACAATAAACAACAAACAGAGAATCAGCAGCTGTGGAAGTTCTATAAAAGTTTATTTCTAATATATTTGAAAGCAGTTACAGCAAAGAAATAAACAAACAGAACAACAAAAACCAATTAAAAAATCTTCTATGTACTTTTAATTAGAAATATTTTTCGAAATCGAATATGTAAAAAAAAAAATAAAATTCAAGTAAAATATTATCTCTTTGTTGTTGTGAAGCTAGGCAAAGTGCCAAACTGCATGCTCAAGACATTTAGTCCTGGGACACACACACACACATACACACACACACACACACACACACAAAAGCACACAAACACACACGCGCACGTAAAAGAGCCGAGTAGTGAAATTCAACTTTTAAGAACTTTTAACGAAGATATGTGCAAAAAGAGATGGCAAACTAGAACTCATAGACGGCCCTTAAGCTGACAGTTTGAAGACAAGAAATAAACAAACACACTCGCACACACAAAGAAAGAGTTTTTAGACTGACCAAAGTTTGTTGTTTGAAAAATGTTTAACCGTTTTATGCTTTTGATTTGGAGCTTTTGTGATCAACTTAATTGAATTCATTAAATGAGCTCACGTATATCTCGATGTGCAATTAGTTGCCATCATAGATGAGTTTATTACTATTTTATTATTTTGGCAACAACAACGTCAAACTTTTTTTCATGAGTCACTCAAGCGTAAATGACATTTAGTTAGCGAGCTAACTGAACTCTTTGCTACAATAAATGAAAACTGAACGCTCATACGCACTGTGAGCCAGGCATAAACCATTAAATGCTAATTTAAATATTTTACTTTGTTGACTGACAGTCAGTAGCCGTAGCTGGAGAATTCTAATTAAAATATTTTGTTGTTGAAAAGTTGTTTGCAACTTTTGTGGGCGTCGGCATTCAAAATCAATAGACGGCATTTAATAAAAGTCTGCTTGAGAGAAGCAGAGCAAAAGGAAGCAATTGAAAAAAAAAAGTAAAAAGTAAAAGCTTGACGTAATCAAAGGCAGGCAACACAATAAAATCGCTGCCAATCCCTTCCCTATCATCCCACTTTTGGCATTCGCAATTGCGTTAATAAAAATGGTAAAAGCTGGCAACAGGCAATCAAAGCGATTCAAGGCAAAGAAAAAAAGTCTATTGCAATTCAACAATTGTGTTCTATTCGTATTGTTAACTATATATTGAACTTTATCCAAAGAGTTTTCATTTCAGCTGCGAAATATGAACTTCGTTTCTTTTTAAGTGCTTTGAAACAAAAGTTTATCTCTTAAAATAAATAGTTTGGGTGAAGGTTTTAATAATGAATTTATATTAACATACAAACATTGTGATAGCTATGAGATCTTTCTAAGAGCAAAGCACTCTTGAAATTTTAAAAGCTTCCAAAGTTTATGGAGCCCAAATGAGCCAACTAAATAATGCATTATTTAAAATTTGAACATGCTCGGAATTTTGCTGTCTGACAAATTGTCGAAACGATTGCATTGATAGCCGAATGTCGACTGCTTTTGAGTGTGCATGTGGTCTGGTATGCCATATGATATGGAATATGGGATATGGGTGATGGTACGTGATGTTATTGGTGTCATAGATTGCATAGCTGAGGAAAACGTTTTCGAGCTGTCGCCGTTTTGTCCGAGGCAACGTGGCGCGCATACTATTTGCGACAAGTTATGCGCCTCAAGCGCCAAAGCATGCAACAATGCTTGTGCATTAACTTGGCCAAACAGCCGGCTCATCTGCCCGATCCTTTTGCGTCAGGATGCTCGCTGGCAAAGTGCATTGAGCCTGAGTCGATGCCAGCCGTCGGGCATTGTTGTAATAAACTTTGTTTATAACGCGTCGCCAGCTGAAATTTGCAAACATGCAAACATCGTGGGAAATGCATAACTAAGAGAACCAGAAAGAGTAGGAGAGCGAGAGAGATGGAGCCGAAGTGCAAGTGCTAAACGGAAAAGGCAGCGTTGCCAACGGAAACGGAAGTCGCTACAATGCACACTATCAGAATAGTCAGAGCCTGAATAGTCAGAACGCAGTAGTCAAATGCTGGTCCCCCGAATTTGGTCACTTGGGCATGAGACGGCGACGAAATGTGCATTTTGCAGCATTTGTTTCGCTTGTTTAACGCATTTTAACTTTGATTAACGACTGACTGGCATTTGTGCAGTCAGCTCATGTTCTCATTGTTGTTCTAGTTGTTTGTGCTGCTGCAGAGTTGGCGCACTTTGCTGCACATTTGATTTGTGCCCAGAAATTGCATTTACTTCAACTGTTGCAATGTGCTTTTACAAATTATACAATTTCAGCATTTGTTGCTTAAGTAATTTCAACCTTGTCAGAATTTTTATGACCCAAACAAGTTATAAATTTTATAAAATCTCTCAAAAAGCAACATAGGCAATAATCAAAAAGTATTTGTTATTTGCTAACAAGGAAACAAGAATTGCAAGCACATGCTTTAAAGCTGCTTAAGGGGCACATTAAAAGCTTTAGATCCGGCTAGATTTATTAAGTGGAAAGCAATTAGGCGTCTACTGAGCCTAACTGTATAGTATTTGGAAATTTTCACGCCTTTCAATAATTTAAAGTGACATCTTTTAACTCTCATTTAAAACCCTTAAAATTTGTATCCAGACTGTGTCATTGGCGTTGGCCGCACTGTTTTCCTGCATATCCTTTTCCGAGCAATTAATTTCATTATATTTCAGTTGAATGCATAATATTCAGGAATGCCAGCGGCATTCCACCGATGCGTCAGATCGCGTCGGTTGTCTGCCGTTTTTTGAGATGTCAACGGAACTTTCACCCCTTTTGGTTGCTTATCCATCCTTGCTCTTCCCCACGGGCTGCCTGTGGGCCTGCTGTGCAAATTGTTAGCGCTGATTTATTATTTATTGCTTTGGTTTATGTCTGTGATTTATCTCGAGTGGCCTCCAGCAGTGAGTTTAACGTACCCCAACCATTGTTTGGCAATTTAAAAAAGTGCTATTGGGATAAGGAGTGTAGAGCTCTTTGTGATTGCCATCGAAATATCGAATCGGGTCAGGTTATTTTAAGATATATGTTTGCACTTGTTGTGTGACCCAAAGTGCCAGCAAATATGGTAAGAGTGCTCGACTTGAAGATAGCCTCTTAACAAGTGCTTAAAGTACTTCAACTGTGAACTAAAATTAAATAAAATTGATTATTTTTTCCATAAACAAATCGTTTAAGCTCATTATTTATTGTTTAATAATCACAACCGTATAAAGAAGATTATTGATTACCGTTGTGTTTATTATTCTATTGTTTTCAAATTTGTCGAATAAATAAAATATTAATTATGATTTTATTGAATAAATGTTGTGTTTATTATTGTCGATTTGCACACTATTTTGCATACTGAATTTATTGCACATTAAGTCTTTAAATTTAACTGCATTTATTGACAATGTGGCAAACACTTTAAAGCGTTGTTGTCGACTTGCTTTTGTGGGGCGTATTTCGTATTGCGTATGGAAAAGTACAATCAATATTTGGCCTAAGGCATTGTACTAATTTCATTGTTGTCAATGTTTTACCCTCTACTACCTTACTTCCTCTCGCACTCTTGGCCGTCCATTTCTCTTTGTATTTGCTTTCTCTGGCACACTGTTTCTCCCTCTCTTCTTGTGGCTGTCAGTTACATAAATCGTGGCGGATTTTCATTAAATATGTAACAAAAGCTGTTTAAATAACTAATAATTATCTTGTTGGGCTTCAATGTCATTTGTTGTTCGCTATTTATATGCATAATCCGCTTAGTTCGAATTAATTAACATTAACAGCCACATAAGCAACATGAACAACAACAACAACTAAGCTAAACATTCACTGGCTGCTTGCTTAAATATTTATTGTTTGTTTTTGCGCTGTCCACAATGCATTTTGTGGTCATTTGTTGCTAATGACACTGTAATCCCAATAAATTATTTGCGTTTTTTATGTCACGCATTCCTCTTGACCGTTATTGTTTGCATTCGTTTGCAAAACATTTTATTGTATTTGCATTCTTTCGGCTTTAATTTGATGGCTAGATAATTGAATAAAAGTTTTAAATTTTCTAGTTGAATTAGTTTGTCGTTTTTGCATTCGACTAATCCAAAATCCATTTATTATTTTAATCAAATTAATGCATTCGATGTGCTTGAGCACAGATAAATTTAAGTAAATATATTTAAGGATAAAGTTATCAATAAGAAATATCAGATATTATTCAATTTCCCCAATCTGAGCTAAATGCGTTTATTTTAGTAAAATATGTATTTTCAAGAATATTATATGGATTATGAATACATGCATTTAATTGTTTGCTGATTGAAGTAAAAGCTATCGGTGATATTTTTTCATTCCACGCACACAACAATTTTAATGTTAAGGTGCCCCTTTGTACAAGTATCTAAACGAGATGTGATACAAAAAAACATAGTATACTTATGAGCGCCATTTCGAGTCAAGCAAAAAACTGCACAAAAGCTGCATTTAGAGAAGACCGCCCGCTGTCCGGACAGCCCGCGGTGCACTGCGCTTAATCAGAACTCGTTTGCCGCACATAACTTAGAGAAAATTCAGAAGCAGGAGAGATGCTCGCATACAGGACAAGAAGATACACGGGACGTCCCTAGATGCTGCAGCTGCTGTCTCCTCGCTCCTGGCTGCTGGCTCCTGTGTGTGGTTTGTCTCTTTTGTGTGGCACACACACACACACACACAAGTGAAAGGGGAAAAACAGGATAAGGTAAAATGGTAGAATGAGGGCAATGCACAAAGGCTGCATTAGACTTTAATTTTAAAACAAATGCTGGCAACGCTCAATAGAAAAATTTGGCGTAGCAGCAAGTCAGACGAAAGCAGCGGCAACTGCAGCTAAAATGTATCTGACCAACGAAGCGTGCTCAAATTACACTTGCAATCAAATCTATAAGCAACCGCAAGTGCATGCAACATGCAGCATGCATCAGGAAGCTCCTAGCTAGCAAAATAAACCACAACAACATTCACTGGTAGACGGACTCCAAGATACTCGCAGATGGACATGGCACATACTATATGTGTGATTGTGTTTGTGGATGTGTGTGAGTTACCACAAACCGCACACACGCTTCGAGTTTGTGTTTTTGGATTACATGCAGCTATATCTGCGGTCTGTTAGGCAACTTATTAGATTATTACTGGGGTGAGGGTTGGGGGCACAGTGCAACAGGCAAATATGTTTGTCCCCCTTTTGACTGACCGCAAACAGCTGTCAAACATTTGCCTTTGATTAATATAATTAAAGTCTTGTAGCTCTTAAAGCTTTAAAGTGCTTCAATGGCAGAAACTAATCAGCATAATGCGCTGGGGCTGTCAGCGTTAAGCCATTGCAATGACATGGAATCAGCATGAGATATGCATGTATAAATGGCCAACATTGTTACCAACAGTCGTATGAGTAATTTTTGCCAACTCTGTATGCTTTTGTCTGTGTTGTGTGCACATATAAAAAACAAAGTATGCTGTAGAATTATATTTATGCCACTTTTGGGGCTTTTGCTTGTCACATATGCACAAAGCGTGCTCATGTCGGTTGATCGCTTTAGTTGCAATGACACGGGTTGCAAATGCAAATGCAATGCAACTAGCAATGGGTAAATCTACATAAAGTTGCAAGACAAGCTATGGGTAAATCTGCATTTCGAATACAAAATATGAGGCTTATACAAGAAAGCTAAAAAAGTTATATGAACTGATTGTTATTCATCTCACTAAAAACTTAAAGCATGCTAAACTTTGTTTCTTTTCATCTGAAGCTAACAAGCTGAACTTGAACTGGGATTTTTAGTTCTTGCATCGATATGCCAGTTGCTGTCAGCTAGTGTCATTGAAGTACAAGCTGTAACAGTAGACAAAAAAAAAAAAAAAAGGACTGTGTGTTGCTAATTTGAAAGATGAATTAGATTTGTTGCACACAGAGATTTGCAACGTTGCAGTTTTGAACCGGAGAACTATAAATTTCATTTGTCACAGTAGCAAAATCCCCCAGAGCATGTGTGTGGCTCACAATGAAGTTCGTTTCGTTTTAAGGGCAACAACATTTTTGCGTAGTTTTGTGGCAAAGTCAAAAACAGTATAATGCACGTCACACACAGAGAGCCAGAGAGAAAGACAGAGATATAAACAAACACACACGCACATTGAGAGATAGACACACAGAGCCATTGTCTGGCCGAGACAGCTTACACAAAAGCCATAGAGAACAATTTAGATATTTTCTAAAGATTTAAGCGCTTCGCATGACACCACAGGGCAAAAACTTGTCATCGGTTGCCGAGTTACATAACTTGAGGTAAAAAATAGACATACCAACATATAATATAAACTCGGTCTCCAAAGGGTCTCTACTGTATTTGTTTGCCATTTAAATAAGCATAATTCCAGTTGCACATAAAACTACACTTCCTTTTTATATTGTTAAATGTAAGGGACTTGACTCAATGCTTTGCACTCTACTAGCATATGCATATTCAAAGAACTAACCACAGCAGCTCGACATTATTACTTATGTGCGTTCGTATGTATGTTTGTTTATCTATTTGTTTGTTTGCTTCTGTCTCTTCTAGGTACGTTGCTTCAGCTTTAACCACCTAAGTGCCTACAACATTTGCATACAGGCAGGCGGCTGCTGTTGCTGCTTTAGCTGTAACTGGGTTTGTATGTACATACAAACATATTAATACACATCTGCATGCATGCATACATGCATTAATACATACATACATGTGTATGTCTGTTCATTTGTGCGCATAAGGCTGGCTGGTACTTGAGTGTCTTAAGTTCTTTCTATAAGTGGCAACTTTTTCTCAATTGCCGCAAGTGGTGTTGCAAGTGGTTTTCAAAGCGCTTTAGGCGAGATACAGGTGTATGTGCTCCTGCCTAGCAGTCTTACGGTGGTGTGATAAAGAAAATGCATTTGGGTCTCCAGGAGAGTTTACTAGCACATATAGCCATCCACTTACACACACACACATACACACAGTTCTGACCTCAATGTATTATAAGCTTGTGTGTCAGCGGTGCATATAGAGCGGAAACTTGTTTATGCATATATATATATAGCTTGCAGCGACTAAAAGTTGGCAAAAATAATTGACAGTGGGTTGTGGCATTTGTTTAATAATGTTAGACAGTTTCCGGTAATTGTAAAACCACTTAAAACTTCAAAAAATAATAATACAAAATGTTTTCATATGCAAATATTTAAAAAATCTTATATTCAGTTTAAGAATTCGTTCTCTTTAAAAACAAATTGGTATTAATGACACTTGATATGAGCGTTCTGCTGCGTTTATTAAAATTATATGGGTCATTTTTATTTGTGGTATCTTTATGTGATATCTGATTTATATGCGGCTTTCATATATAGGAAATATTTCCAGACAATTTCGCAGCTTGCCTACCGCAAATCTCTGTCGTAATTAACCCACTTAAAAGGCAGTAACTTTGGTCGGCAATCACCGCAAGTGGGCGGTGGCTTCTGTGGGTGTAGTCCAACGTCCACGTTATAGCCGCAGCGAAATCCCAAAAAATACGCAAGCAACGCGCAGAAATTTGCACAGTTTTTAATGGCACAGATCTGTGTACAGTATGTGTGTGGACTGCGTCGTATGAGGCTTTCGATGAGGGCTTTGCGTGTGTCTCAATGTGTGTGCACGGACTTAACTGACCGGCACACATACATACGTCCATGACGTGTAGGAAGCTGCGCCATGGTAAATGCTTTAAAAAGCCATTCCAGCTTTTTCCGCTCATGTGTTTTTTTTCTACCCCTTTTTTATTCTGGGATTTCCCTTCTTTGATGCGGCCACAAAAAAGGGCGGATTATAAAACACTTAAACGATTTTAAGCGCAATTATGTTGGCACGAGCACGTAAACGCATCGTGGCCATTGCAACGCTTATCCACTTTAATATCTTAACATTGCCCGTCCCCTCCCTCCTAAGCCCGTGCCTGCTGGACATGCTGCTCCTCATTAGGTTTTCATTTAAAGTTACCCGAAAATAGCAGTGCAAATTTGTTTTAAATAATTTGAAAACTAAGTTTGCCACTGGCTAAAAGCAGAAGTATAAAAAAATATATGTGTGCAAGCAAATAATAGCAGAATAAAACTGGAGTATTTTCGACAGTAGTATTTCATTGAATTGCGGTTGAAAGAAAATGGAGACGTTGGCACATCATAAAATACCCTGTAGGGGGTGAAAGAAAAATATAGAAAATAAAAATTGGTATAAGGGCAAACCACAAAAAAAGGGGTTGCTACTATTGTTTTACTTTTTACTTTTAAAGCAAAAGCTTAAATACCCTCTTAGTTCTGTTTTGACCATGGGGTACAATCAGCGTAGTGCCAAGCTCAGTCATGGCAGATAGCCAGAAACAACAACAGCGCCGGCAAATAAAAGAACATAGGCAACAAAAACAATAACAACAACAACAGGCCCAGAAAATCCTAGAAAACCGGTCTGCAAACAATTAGAACGTCAGCTTACCGGAAAAAAGTTTGCATTTCATTTATACTCGAAGGATTTTGTTTATAAAAAGTTTTGCGGAATGCCAGCGAAAGCGATGGGCAGCGTTGACTGCGCTTGAGCCAGGCGTTGTGCATTGTGCACTTTCTTCGGCAATGCCAGGCGATTCTTCACCGAGCACTTCATCGAGTTGTACGGCTAAAAAAGGGGTTGTTACGTTGGCGTTTCCGTTGCAAACGCGCGCCATTGTTGCTACAATAAACTTCCGGTTTTAAATTTCACTTGTTTGTCTGTCTCAAAGTCGCACTGACTGTGACCCGTGCATGTGTGTGTGTGTGTGCATGCAGCTACAAAACAAAATGGCAGCCGCCAGTTGCAGGCTATCGCTGGCAACGGTTTTTGACATTAATTAGCACAGAACATGTTGAGCAACAGAGCAACGGCAATGCCAACGGCAACAGCAACGTCAACGGTAACGGTAACTGCAACGGTAAAGTTTTTGGCCATTTGCAGGTGCATAATGGGGCCCTGAATGCCTTAAGCTGCTGCCATCAGCCGTGTTTATTACGTAATTTAGATAACGTCCAAAATGTTAGACTCCAGCTTGAGCAGCAGCCAATGGAAAGTGCGCTGTCAGCATACAAAGCACCTGACAGGAACATCAGCATCAGCACCTTGAGGTGCCAATAACGTCTCGAAACTTATCCCAGTTGGTCAAGTTTACTTTTAGCTGGTCGTGTGCATAAATCAACACAAATGTGCTTGGATCATCAAAGTTTTAACCAGCTTACAAAGTTGCTCAGCTTTATATGTTCGCAAAGTTGCGCACTTTGTTGCAGCTGCTTAAATTTGTCACACAACTTTGTTGTCTAAATCAATAGTTTTCAAAAGGCAAATTAAAGTTGGATTTTATTTGTAAAAATTTAACTATTCATTTTTTTTTTTGTGTATTTTCTACACTTATCTCTCCTTCTTCTGGCTTTGGAAATTCGATATTGTATTCACGTTTTAAGACAAACTTCAAGTCTAAAAGACCTGGCTCGTTCACATTACGATACTTGGCTATTTGAACCATACGGTTGCTAACATCCTTAACGAAGACATGAAGAAGTTTGGTTGTCAAATCCGCAGCCTGATCATCCAAAGAGGCGGCTTTGTCAATTTTCTTAGCAAACCGATTTAGGTTCGAAACGCTTATAATCTGAAAAGCGGATTGAGCGGGATTATTATAACGGCCATTGCAAATGTTTATTATATACATACATGAGATTTATTGCCTGAAGAACCTGGATGTTCCCTATCGCTGTCGTCTTGATTGCTTTTGCCCGACGAGCTTAAGCTGAATCCTGATGATTCAGTTTCGTTCCCAGATGATTGATCGCCATGATGGTTGGGCAGCTCATCGTCCCAAGGAAAGTTATTCATCTTGCTCCGCAATAGTTTCTCTTACTCACTAAACATCGTGATTTACATTTTTATTTATACTGCAAGGGTTAAAACCGGTTGAGAATTATGAGAAATAATTGTGGAAAGTTGTAAAACTGTTGATTACCTATGTGCTGACAAATAAAATGCTATGGTTGACTTTAAAATCTATTTTATTTAACATTTTCGACACGTTTCTAACAATGGGTTGAAAGCAACGTTTGAAAATGAATACAATATATCAAGCGCTGACTGATCGATTCGAACGCAATTTGTATGATGTCAATGTTAATGTCATTCGTTGACGCCCTTTGAATTACACCTAAATACACACACACTCACTCACACACATACAATTGGCATTGCAAGTTCATGTTCGTCACACAATTCACTGCGCATTTGGAGCAGACATTTCTTTGGATCTTTTGGTTTCCTTTTTTTTTCTTTCCGGTTTCTCTTGCATTGTGTGTTTGTTGACCTCAAGTAAATGTGGCGCTGATTGGAATGCACTTTGTTTGGCCAATTGCATTGATTTGCGGTCCGAAAACGGATGGCAAATTTAACAAAGATTTTGTGTGGCAATTTATTGCTGTCCTTGTTACGAGCTGATGCTGATGCTGATGGTTCTCCGCCAACCACCCTGTTTGTCCTGTGCCTGCCACGTAACTTTATTTAATGGCAAAAAGTTCACACTTCCTTTGGCTGCTCGTAAACTTTGTCCAAAGCAGACAGGACAACCATATGTTTTGTAGTTGTTCCCTGTTGTTGTTCTTGCTATTGTCACAGTAATTTCTCTTGTTGAACTTTTGTTCAAATAGAGGCGCTGTTTTTGCTATTTACTTGGCCCCATTGCTAAATATTTCAAACAAAAGCCAAACAAACAGCTGACAACGGCAACAAAAACAGCAAAGACAACAACACGGGCTGTTACGACGGCAACAAATGGTTGGCGGAAGGAAGCACAACTTAAATAACGGATATTGGCTTAAATAAACAATGGCGTCCCTGTCTGCAATGCCAGAGCGCATATAACACATCTCTATATCTAAAAATATCCTATGTAAATATATTTATATGCACATATATATAAACTATCTGTACAAGCATTAAGCAAACTTGCTAGCAAAGTGTGCGGCGATAAGCAGAGCTTAAGCGGATGTCGCAGCCCGTTGCCTGCCAGTCTGTGGTATACACCATGAAGTTGGCTGCATGCGCAGAGTTGCATTTTGCATGGCATTGCCAAATTGTTGTTCTTTTGGTGTTGTTGTTTGCTGCGGCTGGCAGCGCAACAGCTGTGTTTTGTCAAGTTCTTCGGTCGCTTTAATTGCTTGTTAATTAGCGTAGTTTGCGTTGCGCCACGCCTCAGAAAATATCGCTGGTTGTTGGTTTTAATGTTTTTTCTTGCCACTCTTACAGTTTTTACTGATGTTGTTTTGTTTGTTGGATGGCCCGAATAAGGTTAATTGTTGATGTGTGAAGCCATGACACGCCGTTGATGGAATTTAACAACTGTGCAAATATTTGACACACGGCTGACAGTCTGTCAACGAACCCGAACGAGGCCCAAACCAAATTGTTCATTGACTCGTGAACGTGCGAAAATTGACTGGCTTTCAACCTGCTTGCCCGACCACAGTCAGAGGTCTTTTGAACTACACGAGGGGATAAATAAAAGTTTAACTCAGTTGATGCAAAAACAAATGGCAAATCTGCGGAATTGGCTAGTTAACAAAGTGTGTAAGAAAATCAATTAGAAAGTAATAGTTTCAGTTGGGTGCTTCAAATTCCGAACAAGTTTGAATAAATTGTATTGCAATAATAACTTTGGTGTCTGCTCTCGTTGTGTCCTGTACCTTGCATGTGTGTCAACTGTGTGGCAGCCAGCGGAGCATTCATATTATTTTCACACCTAACGACCGTAAGGGCGACGTCAACGACGAACGCGCTTGACAAATGTCAGCGGCAACATTTGCACTGCACTACAAAATCAAGAACACGTTCAACTTCAGCAAAGGATCCCAAGTGAAATTGCTAATGCTGTAACGAACGCGAGTGCGGATAGGAGGAACGATGCTGTTTTGTTGGTTGTATAAGTAAACCGAATGCTCAACTGACGCTAAAAGGATAAGCGCATTAGGGCATTTACTTTGCAATGCGAATCAAAGGGAAGGAAAACGCATTAATGCTTATAAAATCGAGCAGCCCCTGGGCAGTGGCAGCGCGTCAGTGGCAGTGGCAGTGAGTCAGTGGCAGTGGTAGTGGCAGTGGCAGCGAATCAAAGGGAGGGCAAAAACGACAAACAAGCCACATGTTCATGTGCCGCGTTAAGCTCGACACAAAAGCGCAACAAACAAGCAAGCAGCAGCAGCAACAGCCTCGAGCTGCACAATTGCAGTAGAAACAAAGGACATGGGAATGGAATATAGTGAATAGAGAGAAGTGTGGGGTCGTTGTGTTGCAATGGCAACAAACCGACCGACTTTGCTCAGCCAGTGCACTATGGACCCACTTAATCCTGGCCATTGTGCTCTGCCTTATTATGACGCCCATGCAGCATTGTCTTGGCCTAATGTTGTTGACTCAACGCGCACAATGGAGAGCATCGCGCAAAGACCCTCCAAACATATTCCAAGCATTTCAAAAGCCTCAAGCATCTCACTTATTCTTTGTAAAAAGTAAAGGACAATTTTGTGCTTTATCAGCAGCGATGCCAGCGGCTAAAACTTGTTTGTGTTCGCGGTCTTGTTCAAGTTGTTATTGTTGTTGCGTTTGTCAAATAATAATCGCATCGGTAGGCGTGTCTGTCGGGGTGGGTGGGTATGGTGGTGGTTGTTAGGTCGTGTATGTTAAGGTTACATTTTGTTTTGTTCTCCTTTTGAGAAGACAAGCGCGACTAGACGGCGCCATTTGGTGCCAGACGAGTTCCACCTCGCCCTTCCACCACTTGGCATTGCCAAGCTGTACAAAAAGGTTTTTGTTTTTGGCAACTGTCTCGGGCAAATCGATAAAACGGCTGCCATGAAATCGCTGTGCAAAAATTAAAACAGATTTAAAGACAATTCTTGTGCATACATATGTATGAAAATGCTTAACTTGGTAAAAGAAAATGTTAAAAAGTATTGAATACTAAAATAAACTTTGAAATCGCTTCTTATAAAATAGTTATCTCTTAAAGCTATATTAACGCGTTCTTCATTAATATTGTTTATCATTACATAATACGCTCATCTTTCAGCAGCGTTTAACTCAATCAATTGGCATTTTAATGTAATGTATAAATGGCCTTAATTAATATTTATTTCACATTCCCAGTAATTTAAATTTATATGCCATACGCACACACATACACAAACAAGTATTTATTTGCAAATTGGCATGAATGGGAATAAATTAAATAATTGATATACAACACGAATAAAATGTAAGATGAGATGAGGTTAAGGTTTGAGACTTAAATAAATGAGTTCGCAATCAACTAAATGCTTAATCAATTTTCAACCAAGCCAAAACTAATTATGTACTATGTACTGCAAAAATTGAATGCCAATAAATCAATTGATTATTATGACCACAAGCGCACATGTTATATGTTTTATGCGGCATGCCACCGTTTTCTATCAATAGCACCAGTCACCCTCCACCGGCTGCTTATTAAGTTGCCACAACGTGGACAGAGTTGCCTTGCCCGTGCCGTGGCTTAACTTATTTTTCTAGGTCATGCCCTGAGGAAACGAGGAATTCGAAAAATAAAAATGTGTGGCATTTTCTTTTGTATACCGCGTATTCGTCAATGGCAGGATTGATAACTGTTGCAGTCATTAATAATAACTATGTTTTACATATAATTATTTTTTTTTAGTTAGTTTCGAAAAAGCAATAATTAGTTGCGATCCTTTATTTCGCAATCGCCTGGCTAAAGGGTATTTTCTTGTCGACTACTTTTGAGCAAACACACAGTCTTTTGACATTTTTTCATTCTTTTTGCTACCCATTTTTTCAGACAAATGGCGACGCAGTTTTGTGGCGCCACTAGACGCTGGCTGCAACCACCGTTGTCGCCAGTCACTAACAATTTTTACTGCAGCCATTTCCTAGACGGCAAATAAATTCAGGGGCTGCTTAGCCTCAGTTTTCACCCCTCACTGAGCTCTCTGCAATTGAAGCAGCCTCAACTAACTATTGACTGGCAGTGCAAGTTGAAGAAGCAACGCAGAAACTGGTGAAAGTTTTTTTTGTTTTGGCACTGACATTCTTAGTTATCCGCATACTTTTTTGAGCTGTCGGATCCCTCAACTTTTGTCAAAACAGATACATCCTTCATCTTATTTGATGTGAATCTTAAATAATACTGTTAGGCTTTCGTGTTGAGCAACTTTTTTCATTAGTCTCCACTTTCAGAGCTTTTCTGAGGAAGTCAACTTATACAGTTCTATACATATTAATGAAAGTTGTAATAAGCTGCTAAAAGATGTACAGTTTATTGAATAATTGGCTGTGTCAAATGAATTTGAAAGTTTTAAAAAGAAGTTTTATCAAAGCGCCGCCTAAATGTGTATTGATAAATTATTCAAACTTCAATAAAAAATCAGCATGAGTTTCTTAAAAGTTTCTTAAGCATATGTGAACATACTAGAACTAATTCTGTTGGCACTCCAAACACTGAAACACTGATTAAAAGTATTAAGAAATCACAACATTTGAAGCTGTCATCAAAGTTTAATTAGTTTTTCAACCTTATCTGATAATGCTGTTTATTTGTACATTGAAGTTGGCTTATGAAGCTTATCCGACAATGATTGAAATCGAAATTGTATTCAGTAAACAGACTTACAGTCTGACAGACTCACTAGATGATTTTATATGATTCACTTGACTAATTCACGCTTTGCGATGCTTTGACAGAGATTTTCAAAGCTGCTTCAGTTGCCACATTGCTAAGTTATTGATAGCTTTTATTGCAATGCACTGGCTGTTTATCGCAGTCTATGTAAGAGTGTGTGTGTTTGTGTTTGTGCAAAATCCTTTCATTTCGTGGCACATTACACAAGCCAAGAGAGCTTGACGTCAATCACATTTCCTTTGTGATAAATTCGCTGCCAAAGCAAAATGTCGATTGCAGTCAAGTTGAATTACTAGCAATTAAAAACTAATGCACACACATGGCAGACATATTGCGTCAGCGGCACAGATTGATGGCAAGACAATATGCCGCTGCCGTTGCATGCCTCCTGCGGTGATTACTTCTAGTCTGTAATAAGTGGAACAGTTTATAGACGAGCCCGCGGGTCGTATGCGTTATGCAGCCGCATGGATAAACTGTTTACACAGCCATTTAACATTTTAGTTGGTTCGTTTTTAGCCAGTTAAGCTGCATTTTCAATTTGCTGCTGTGGCAAACTATAATTTTCGCCATGGGAAAGACACTAGACAGGACGTGGCAGACTGTAAGTTGCTCGCTTCTCAGGCGACCCAAAAATTTTATAATAAGTTAATGTGATGCCAAGGGCTGTGGGCCTTAACCAAATCGTAGGACGACAACACCATCGACATCTTTGTGGCACACTAAATGCTTTTCGCAAAAGCAATTTCAATTAGTGAGTTGCCCAGGGGTAAAGCGGTGGGCGTCGAGGAGGGGCGTGGCACAACGTAGGCGTTGCTTATGCAAAATTTGTCGAAAATGTCGCTATAAACTGCAAAATTTAATCACAAAACTCGCACAATTTGCATAGTCGAAATGCAAAATGCAAAACCCAAGCCTGTATCAGGCGTGGATCTATGCAAATGTGTTTTTGGCGATGACAAATTTTATAGAAAAGTGCACGCAAATTAAGTTGTGGAAAAACAGCCGAAATGTGGCGCACAACAACAGTGGGAACTCATTTACCTACTACAAATTTAACCATACAACGCAACTACATATTTTGGCATCTCATTTGCGATGGAATCGTCAAGCGTCAAAGCGAATGTCTGACAGTCGACAAACAGGCGACGCTGATGCCGAAAAATGACAACAACAACGTTGATGATGACGATGATGATGAAGCTGAATGTCGTGAATGCTGGAGACATTCGCGTATGAGGATGATACGGCATCATTGCTGACAGCGAGACAAGCGGAAATGCTAAGGCAACTTCCGTGTGGACGTCATAGTGTTGATCTATGCGACTGTCAGACGTCATCTGTCTGTCTAAAAATGTGTGTTTGTGTGAGTGAGCGAGTGTCAAGCTAAACTTTGTTTATACAATTCGTTTATTTGTCAGAGCATTTAGTTTGTGCATAATGGAAGGACAGTGGCAAAAACGCAGTCAAATTAAAAAGAACTTTAGTTTTTACATAGTACATTGAATAATGTTTTGAACAAGAAAATTATAAAATGATATGATAACAAAAGATAGATAATGTAACAGAATCAGGAGGTAAAAAATATGTGGAACTTATTTTGTTATTAAATTTGCATCAAAGCTTGCGATACTGTCAAGCAAAAACTGTTCAAATCAATTCTCAGTTCAAACAGTTTAAATTTCTTGAACCACTGTGCATCTTTGGGTTTTGACAAATGCTTGGTACACTTGGCGACTTTGTCAAATTGAACTTTAAACGATTTTGCACACGTTGAATGCATATGACTATACTTATATATAGATATAGCCATGTTGTTGGACGATGCGGCACACAAATTTATGACTGAAACTACTTTATATATTGCTTTTTATTCGATTCTCTTGCCGCTTCGAAGAGTTTGAAATGGCGTTAAATGACAGCGCAGCTTTTGCAGCTGGCTTCCAAAGACAAAAGGTTGCCACTTACATTACGGCAAAGATGAAACACGTGACTGGCTGACAATGTGCACACATGCACACATGCATACTTACTCACAGACAGATAACTGTAGTGGCTCTGGATTGCATATTGCCGGATTTATGTGGCAATAAGCAGATGCAACCTGCAGCAGTCGCAGTGGGAAAAAAATGGTGGCGCACGAGAAAAAAGGGCAACGTGCGCTGCGTAACTGATATAAAACGATTAGTACCGAGCACACACACTCGCACACACACTCACATTCAGTTGAGCATACAACGAACTGCATTGCAATTGGCATGGACTTTTTGAAAAAAACAATTTCAACTTGGCAACGGTAACGGCAACATCAATATTGGCCACGTTGCCAGTTGGGGAATCATGCAAGAGGGCTTGTGAAATGGGATTGTAATGGGGGGAGGGGCCAGAAAGCAATAACTCATTACAACGCATGTTTACTTGCGCAACTTTTCCATGCAACACACTCGCACAAACGCCCCATTTTTTGTATCGCCATTCCCTTTTTGTAAATGAGTGGCTTCACAACTTATTTATGCACCACAGCAGCTCTTTGAACTTTGAGGTAAAGTTTAGTGGCCAGCAACCCACAATTTGACATATTGCCAAAATTCAATGTTTGAGCGAAGCTGGGAAAATAAAGCGAGCTAAATGAACTTAATTAATGGTATAAGCGGAACTGGCAAACTGGCTCCTAAATGGAACTTATGCTCTAAGCTGTTTGCCATAGAATTGAATAACAAATAACATAAGCTCTACATATGTAAACACAGGTTTAATAATATTATATGAAAATATATATGTGCTTATATTGCAATGTCAATGTCAATTGGTTGGCAAACTACTAAATCTTAAATTGACCGTCGTGTGTGAAGCAAAAATGTCAATTGCTGAAACTGAAACTGAGCTGCCAGAGTACACGGAGACACAAAGTCGCTGTGAGCAGACGGTAAGCGGCTTAACGAGTAAAAGGATGGAAGCAAGAGTAAAAGTTCCGTCAGGAAAAACCATAACTATGTTGCAGCTACAGCTAAAAATAATAACTCGAAAGGATTAACACATAGCACATTGTTCAAAGACAACGAGGCAGCAATACCTTTCTTGTGCCTAGGAAGTCATAGTAAGGCCAAAAAGATGGATAAGGGATGCGTAATGACAACTGTAAGTAGTGAGTGTCTAAAATTAACTAGTTTCGAATGACTCGACAAATTGTACAAAAGTCAAGGCAATATATTGCAAGATAAACTAGTTTTTTAAAGAAAAGCTGGTGTATGGGACCTTAAAGCTACTGCTCGACATTGAATTGCCCTTGCAACAGTCAAACAGCCAAACAACTAAGCAGCTAAACTGACCAAAAGCCGTTAGCCAGCTTATAGACAAGGGATTTAGAGAAAGAGCTCTGGAGTGACTGGGGATGTAACCTGGCTAACTGGTTGGCCCTCTCAGTTAATGCCAACAGCAAAGGCCAAAGCAAAAGCAAAGCTGTGGCCAAATCCGAAGGCAAACTCAAGTCAAGGCCTGGCGAAATGCGCAAACAGAAAGCAAAACTCGCCAAGCTCAAAATGCAACCGAGTGAAATGCGAAAGCAGATAACGGCATTAAAGGGTTAAGCTTCCCAGTGCTGCAAGTTCAAAGTTCGTATCCACATACACACACAGACACACAGCTGCACCCAAGGTGTTGGAGTGCTATGGGGGTAAGTTGGCAAAGGGTTAAAGCACCAAGTGTCCTTTTAAGTGACGCTGAATGCTCATCAACGTCTAGGGCTTAGCTTTGATTTACTGCGTCACATTTCGACTTTTTCGGAAAGTGTTGTGCGTGGCTGCAAACTTTTGCGCCTGATACGCATCCGTCTCCTTCCACTCCACTGTCCAGCCTTAATGCTTTCGTGTATTTGGGCCCTGTTGCCTTTAGCTATTTGCGCATGCAAAGCACGTTCCAATGGCTTTGATTAAAATTGATGTGCCTTGGGCTTTGTCCAAAAATTTCCGCATAGTCAAACATAATTTGACCTAAGTCAAGGCATAAGCAAATGCGATAGGGCCATAAGGGGCAGGTCATGCTCCAAACTCTAATTGAATGAAATAGCTGAAGAGACTCACGCACTAAAAATTTCCATATTAATGCAAGCCAGCACACCCCAAATACACACACAACACATAGAAGAGCTGCAAGCAAGCCTGAAAATTGTGTAAAAAACTGCCAGCTGGCAGGAAAAATAACTCAGCTCAAAATGGAATTAAGTTGAAATTAACACAGACAGCCAAGAAATGCCAGAGACTGGTGTGTGATAGGAGTAAGGGTTGCGGCGCAGGCTAAGTCAATTTTATGGCACATAAAAATTTAACAACTCTTGCTGGCACCACTAAACGTCATCATTGCAATGGATTAGCTGCAAGTGCGCAACTGTTCCCATTACTCAGCATAGACCATGCAACCGTAAAATCTGCAACTGCAGATAATATTGAGCCACGCCTGCAACTCATTTGCATACTTCTAAGGCATGCAGAGGAATTACAGTTCTATCATTAGCCCATTCCGAGGGACGTTCTAAAGAGAAAAAACCTTTTTGAAGGTTGGTCAAATGAGGAAAGTAATTGGATATAAATACTGCTTTAAAGATTTTAAATTTTTCCATTTCAGCAATTTGACATATTAATTAAGTTTATTACTCTTGTTTTTTTTAATAATATTTCCCTCGCATTTGGTCAACAAAAGATCAAGCAATTGCTGCAAATTTTTATGTTTAAGCGCCAAGCGTGGCTGCCGTTAAGTGCTACGACAACAACAAGAAAACGTGCAACCCACAAAAAAAAAAAAACTTAAAATCTGTAGCAGAGCAAAAAAATGGAATGTTTGTGAACAGCGTTGCCAGCTCGTTTTGCTTGAGAGTGGCCATGAATGCAGACAAGCTGCGGCAGAAATGTCAGCAAGCATCCAAGGACAACAACAAGGACAAACAACTTTTGCTAGCTAGGGGTGGTTGTGTGTGTGTGCGTGTTGCCTGGTGTGTTGTTGGCTTTTCTGTTGACATTAGAAATTGAGCAACCGAAAATGTGTAAACAAGTTTGTTTGGTCCAAGAGTGCGATGCTGTCTTTGGCAGCTTCGACACTCGCCTAACGACACTTGCCACAGACCACTCTATAAAAAAATCGTTGTAAAAAAGAATTTGTTTTGTGTTATGTTTGATAGAAGCAAACAAAATTTAATGCTATATATAGCCCAAAACGACTGCAGCATGCATCAAATAAACGTGATAAATTGGTTAGGCCAGGCAATTTTAGTACTTTTGAATAAAAATAAATCAGGGCCAGGCTAGTAGGCAGTTGCTAAAGAAATAACCAAAACAAAAATACAAAACGAATAATAGCACCGGTCAACAAAAAAAAAATTGGTTTTTCTTCCTAATGTTTAGATTATGACTTTCTGGTTAATTATAAACAAACTCGATAAGAAAATACCTTGTTTTGGTAAAAAGTTTGCTTCTGTTATAGTTATAGTAAAAAAAAAAATATTTTTGGGTTTACGGAGAGAAAGTACTTACGAACATCAAAGAAAAGTTTTTGTAAAGTATTTTGATAGTAAAACTTAATAAAAATAATAAAAATGTTCATTTAAATTGGTTTCGTCTTTAATTGATAATTAAAACCACGGATTTTGAACAGTATCGTCCAATCGGCTTCGTAATAAAAAGCAAACTTTTTCATGCAATATATTTTTTTTTCGTCTATTTACGAACTAAAGAATCGAAATTTAATAAGGTCTAGGTAAAATTTTGTGTTGACCAGTGTAATCGACTCATTTGCCGGAGACAGCTAAAAATGGTCAATAAATAATCATGCGAAGTTCGAGACCAAATCAAAGACAAACAAGAAGTATGCAAAAACTCAATTATTCTTATCATTTGTGGGACTAAATTGGAATTGACTCACATATCCTACTAATATATAAGGGGGACCTTTGTTTTATTCAATCACGTAAAAACTACTCAATGAATTTTAATGAAACTTTACAAGAACATAGCTTATACATCAGAATAACACATAGGGTACAATTTATAAAGATAAACGCGAATTAATTTGCCACGCCAACCTTATCCGCCCAATTTGTTTTATCTGTCAGTTCGCATTAAAAGTCGTGGGCACCAGCGACATATACAAAAACGGTATTTGGATCTAAACATTTTACATTTTAATTTCTGAGCGCCACAGTAACGCGTGGGTGGGTTTTCTTAGTACTTAAATATAAATACTATAATAAATCAAATGATTGCTTAAAATATTTATTGAACTTTTTTGTTATGAAAAGCTTTAAATAAATCTGTCCAACAAACTTACTTTAATCGAATTTTACAAGTAATAAATCAGTTGAGTTCTCAACTTAATGCGAATAGGGTATTTGCTTGCCAACGAGTCCAAGCAAGCACCAATTCTGATGTGATCGCTTTCAAAACTCTCTTAGTAGGTTTGTTTGGTAAATATGGCAGACAGACAACAACACAAAAGCAAACTAATCAAAATTGGACCATTAAGGCAAAATTTTCAAGAATTGGAAGGCAGCAGTTTTGCAACAATCTGGACCAAAATGGTTTGAACGACATATGGATGCAACTGGCAATTAAACGGTAATTGCTGAAGTGACAATTGAAGCCACACATGGAATCGAAAGGCGATGACTTTTCCAGTCAGACAGGCAATCATGTGGCCGAAATTGCATATGAAATGATAACAATGTTCACATCATTGCATACTATAATCAAATGGTAGTAATCAAGACCAAAAGTTGGGCAGCATGTGGTCAATGCGCAACTAAAATGAAACTTATCGTGGCGTATACTTAATATTATACATTCTGTTCATAAATATATATTTCATTCTGTCACTGCAGTATAATGAAGATGCGGCACATTTATATTCAAATTGTTTTACATTTTCAAACATTAATCAACGTCAATAAGGCCAACATGTAAACGTACAAAGCTAACGTCAAAAGTATTGTGATATTGAATGTGCAATAGTTTGTTATTTTTAATGGAGATTTCATGTTTTAAATGAAGCTTAAACTTATCGATTTTATCAAGTAAATCGTACTTTCGCAAGCCTCACTGCACATTTTTCGGCTGGATGAATTACTGCCTTGCCTGTTTGTAAAGCCCTTTCAGAATATTTATAGGATTACAGGATATGCGTATTGCGTATACCTACTACGTGAATCCGCCTAACACATCAATTAGCCAACGCTGCACATCACATTCACTATTTACAAATAACTAAAATGTATCTATTGTACCGCAGAACAGCTGCCCGACCCCATTAAGTGGACTTGGGAAGCCGAATGATAAATATGCGAGTATATTTTAAATGCCGCCCAATGCCATTGATTATTGCACAAACAGACAAATATTTGGCAATTAGGCGCCGCATGCTGAACCTAATGTCCAACCATTGGCCATTGAACCGAGCTTCAAAAACTATCTAAATATTAATTGTTAGTGTTGCGCAATTGAAATTCGAAACGCATTTACCTACAAAACGCATAATTATGTACGACTGTTCCACCCTGGTCGTTACACCATTTTTTGGTAATTAAAAATGAAATTCCAAAGCCGGCTTAGCGCATAAAACAACAGACGTGTGCGTGTGTTTAACACAAAGCTCTGATAATCAAAAATTTTAAATGAACAGATACGTGCTTTAGATACCGAGGCACTTTGTTATGTGTGCATGTATGTATGTATGCAGCTTTGAAACATTTCGATTATATTTTAGTTTGTAAAAATTCTTGTTTAATTTGTTGAATCGCAAAGCAAGCTCGTTTTAATTAAAACTACTCAAAGAAACGAAAACATATACAAAAGGAGCAATGGAGGAGTTTGCAAGTGAAACGAGAAGATACTGTACTTTTAGTACATATAACATGTATCAACTTAATACTTGAATTTAAACATCCTCACATTTTCCTCATTTTGTTCTCAATAAAATATTTATGTATGTGTGTTTTTTTCTGTGTGTGCCTTTTCTTTTTTGTTAGTCATTAAATAAATATGTTGTTGCTTTGAAGTACTTGCCAGCGTTTTCCCAAGTGTGCTTGAATTCAATTTCAAATATTCAACTACATAGAATGTCGATAGAATGAGCGAGTGTGTGTTTAAGAGGAAGAGAGCATAACGTTTGCTATTGCAAGTCCTTTGGGTTATTTTTAGAGTTCTTATTGATTTAAAATCTCAAATGGCTTGCAAAAGTTTTAGCTTTGCTTAAATACATGGCTCAATAAAATAACTTGTTTTTAAGTTTCAGAGTGATTTGGTTTTCGATTAGCTGCTTTTGTTCATGTAATTTGTTGTCCAAAATTTGCATAAGCCAATTTGCTGGCTTAAATCGACGCATCAAATCGGAAATCAAATAAAATGCAATTTGCACATGATTGCATTGACTTTTGCTGTGTGCCTCTATTTGTGGCAATTGAATTTAATTGAAATCCTATCAAACACAGCAGAGAAAAAAAGAGCTATGTATATATCTGGAAAAAAACGAATTAAATAAATTGATTGCTCTTTGAGCTGGTCAGCATAATATGTGTGGCATCCACAAAGCCAGGAGGCATTTTCATTAACTGACTGTTGGCAAGCACATATAGTAAATTCATATATACGAAACACAATGCCCATATCCTGTTTGAGCGTTTTGTTACCCCAACATCGGCTTTTAGCCATTGGCAAAGCCCTGGCATAATTAGTGCCTGTCATGTTGGCAGTTGATTAACAGTTACCAACCAAAATGCCCTAAAATATGAGCACACAAAGTCAAGCTACAAGCTAGCCAGGACGTGGTCACCCAGTATCTTACAGTCAGTTGCTCAGGTATGGCTTGTGATTTATGTACTAAATGTGTGCTTTATCTATTGGTTGTATCTACTTTGTAACGCCCACTCACACACACCTACAACATACGCATAGCTTACACACTGAACTGTTGTTAATGGCCAGTTTGCATACAGCTTGTAAGCCACAAAATGTGCTTGTAAATTGCAAATTTAATTTTGCTAGATTGTCAGTTAAGTTTTCAATTAAACGTGCTGCAAGTGCCATGTACATGTTATGTTAATCTTAAAACAAAACTACAATCAACACATATACACTATTCAACCTAACACGTTAGGTGAAAAATGTTCGCAGCTTGAAAATTTTGAAAATAATAATGCAAATTAAGTAAGTAATTATTTAATCACAAGTAAACTTTAAGCCAAATTTATAAAACATTTATTTTCCACTGATATCACTAAGCTTTAAGTGCACTTAAAGCTCCAAGCTTTCTAAGCAATTTAACAATCATATTCGCGTTTGTTTAGGTACAAGAGTTTTCAGCTAGTATTATCTGGATGTTAGCACTTTGTTGGACTGATATCAATCATACGCACTGTTTGCCGTACACGCGCACATACGAAAATATAAACACACTCATAACGTTTAGTCATGAATCAGCTAAAAGCCGCCAGGCAACGTTAACGTAGTTTCAACACAACAGTAAACTAAATTGCTTTTACACAGAGAACGCACACTAATACACAGTCACACACAGAGAGAGCATGTTAATAAATGTTGTTCACACCTACACATGCGCACACATACACGCACAGCTAGATACAGTTGAAGGCTACATAGTAGCATGTCAGAAAGCACTTAGAGAGGTATGCCTGCAGCCTGTAATTGTTACTACGGATGTTGCTGCTGTTGTTGTTGCTGCTGCAGCAGCTTTTGTCGCTTCGGCAAATGGCTGCTCAACCATTTTGCGTATGCTGCTCACCAAGTAATTACACAACAGCAACAACAACGGACTCTCTGACATGTTGACTAACCGACGCTGCTGCTGTTGCTGTTGCTGCCACTGTTGCACCGCTCAAGCGAATGTTGCAATTATTAGGCGCTGCTGCGTGCGAATGCGCAACGCTGCCTGCCAAGTTTTTAAGACCTTTTGAAATGCGACTCGCACCCCCATCCCACACTCTCACTAAAACAAAACTTGCAACTGAGCTGCTGTCTGGTTGCAACACTCTTCGTCTTCTTCTTCTTTCTCTAACCATGTTGCCGAATTGCAGTTTTGGCTGTTTGCTTCTTGTGCTGCTTTTGCTGTTGTTGGCTTTTGAGTTGATTAGAGCGGGTGTACGCAAAAATATTTTACGTAATTAAAACTTGGCTGACGCTCTCGCTGCCATTGCATAGTAATGCAGTTTTTGCATCATCAACCCGTTTTGCATCTCTCACCCCGCATCTCTGTAAAACTGTGGCAGTTTGCATAAGCAACATTTTTGCAAAGGTTTTTTCGCTGTTGTTGCATTGTCTGATATAAAACAAAGAGCGACCGCAAAACTAGCGCAACAAACAACAGCAGCTAACCCAAAACAACAACGCAACGAAATCAACATCTGCCGTAGCAGCCATATGCAGCACTCTGTGGTTTGTTTGTGTGCGTTCATGTGTATGTGCATGTGTATGTGTATGTATAAGTTTTTTAAACTATGTCGTCCCACTGTGCGGTCGGTGTTTTTCGAGTTTTGTAAAATACATAAATTTTAAAGTAATAAATTAGGAATTTTAAATAAACAAATGGTGCACAATTTATTTATATGACATCATTTGACAATAAAACTGAAAAATGTTGGTTAATTTGTGTAGTGAATAAATCAAATTTTGTTGCTGTTACACAAACACAAACAAAAAATCTTTCATAAAACAATTGACATAATTGGGTTTGAAATAAAATATGTTGTGGGAAAAAAATTGTTGATAGAATTTTTTGTGTGCATTTTATACAAATATTTTTCGCATGCTTATAGTTTAAATTATTTTGTGATGCTTTTTGAATGATGAATGAAAAAAATTTATTCTTTAAATTTACATATATCAGCATGTTAAAATTGTTTGCGTCCAATTAAACTTCCAATTTGAAACTGATGAAATGTTCACAATTAAATTGTTTTTATAAGAATAAATCATTTGAATATTGTTTAAGAACTTAAAACAAAAGTAAAAATTTATATCTGATAACAAGAAAATTTTACTTTTAAAATAATTAACATATTAATTTTCTAATTGGAATGTATCAAAAATATCATACCATTATGCTTCACTGCGGTTTTATACCAAATGTAAAATTGAAAACAAGGTTACAAGAATAATGATTTTGTTTTTGCTTTGCCCCAAAGGTATAACAAAAAACTTTAGCTTGTGCATGGAATTAAAACAAAGCTCGAGGCGAATGGCATTTTTCCATTTATAATTCTTTATAATGTTATTTGATTTAACAAAATGAGGAATTTTTTGTGCGACACTGTAAGGAAAACGCTTGATCCAGCCACCACCACCAGGAAGTCAAACGAACAAACAAGATGCAATTATCAGATAAACATGTCGCTTTTGTCTGCTTCATTAATTTTGTTCACTACAATTGGAATGAGTGACATGGCGACAAGTTTCTATATGTGAGGAAAATTATACAAAAATGTGCGCCTTAATGAATTTGGATTCGTTTAGAATTGTTCAATGAGCAAGCAGTGTTTACAGATTTTGTAAAAATTTAAATTTAAAAGCAATGTTAAATATGCTGAAATATATATTTCTTGTATTTGACTTAATTTTTGTTTCATTTCACATCCTATTTGCTCTTGCGATGATGTTTCTTTACGCATGGGGCACGCGGCTAAGTAAATAAAAGCATTTTCTAGTAGCTTGATAGCGGCTTTCTATATCTTATTACACTGGCTTCAGTAACTTGAGTGTCGTTTTCATTTCCATTTTCGTCTGGGCCTTTTGCGTCTAACAGTTAACAATGGCTTGGTATCAATTGTGGCTCTTGCTTTGCGAGCAAAACTTTTGTGCTGCATTCAAGTGGTTGGGATAGGCAGCTGATGTGCGGCACAGCCTAAAATCGAATGACGCAAGCGAAGGCGAAACTCAATAAAAGAAATATTTTTGTTAGCGCACATAAAGTACTTTCATAGTTGGATGAACTGAATGAAACTCTTGCGTGGCGGTATGGCAAAAGTTATAATAGTTTTTCAAGCAGAGCAAATGCAATTCTACTTTTGAAAAGTTCGCTCAATAGACTCTGTAGATTCTCATTCTCTCACTCTCCCGAACACTTCATCCAAATGGCACGGATACAGTTGTCGTCAAGTGGACTCTGGCCAACAAACAAATGAAGCCCATGCGGGCCAACTTGAAAACTGAGCACAATTCAAATTTCAAAGTAGCTAAAAGTCTGACACACAAATTTCTGCTGCGACATTGCTGATAAAATGTTCAAAGCTTGTTATTTGAGAAGTTGCAATATTGATATCAACAGAATAAGAGTGCATATTAAATTCTCGGAATTTATTTATATGCAAAATTTTATTAAACAGTTAAATATTTACAAATAGCAATTAATGTTTGCTACTTAATTTAAATTTATTTATTTATCGCCATTAAAATGCCACCCCCAAAGCAAACCACAATAAAATCATTAAAAAAATCATGACGAAGCTTAAATACCCTTAGAAAAACCTTTCGATTATAATTGCATAGTTTTATTTCATTTGCGGACATTTCACCATAAACTTCTGTTGAATGATGTTGCAACATTTATAGCTAAAGCCTTGCGGTTGTTCTCCAAAAAAACAAGAAAAATTTAGTAGCAATACAAAAAGTGTAACATATTTACGAGCGCTTACCAGCGTCAAACTTTTGCTGCATTATAAAACTGCTGCCCTTGCTCATGCTGTTGTAGAGATTTATTTTTTGAGATGCCAACACCTGTTACCATTCAAAAGTGGATCAGTGCACCAAGTCATCGGCTTATAAAGTTTTCAAGATAACGAACAGAAACTTGGTAAAACTAGTTTTAAAGTCCCACTTGGGGCAACACAACGCTTAATGATTCTGTAATGTGAGTTATATAAAACGCTCGTGGTGTAAAAGTGTGTAAAAAAAATGAGAAAAACCGAAGACAATACCTCGCGCAGAACAATAGAGATAGTCCATGGTATGCTCTAGGGGCTGGGCAAAAAAAGTCAATTAATCTTCTTTTATTTAAACTTAACCATTATGAATGCAAAGTGTTTGGAATGAGCGCTTGTAATCAGTTTGGCTTTTGTTTGATATAAATTAAAAATAAACTCAATTAATCATGTAAATATTGAAATTAAAATGTGTCTGTCCGTGGATTCCATTTTGTTTACTCGCAGCTACTCTAGCAGTAAAAAAATCATTCCACCTTTCAATGCTATTGTAAATAGTTGTGAGGCTGTGTGTGTAAGTGGGTAGATATTTGTGTGCTAGTGTGTGTGTGTGTGTATAGCCATCAGACAATGACAGCATTTAAGCACACACGTCTGTGTACAAGTATGTCATGTGCGAACTGGCAGGAGGAAAATGCTGAAAATTCAAAAATTTATAGAAAAGCAAAGGGAAGCTACTAAAAATTGGACCAGAGCCGTGATAGAATAAACAATGTCCTGCAAAAAGGTTTATCGGTATGTTAAGGTATGAGTTACATTCAAGTCTTCAGCTCGAGATATTTAATAAGATTAATGAGTATTTAGCTTAAGATTAATGAGTATTCAGTTTTGGATTCACTATCTTGTTGTATTTCAAGTTTATAGGTACAGTTTTTATACCCCATAAAAACAATCGCATAAGCATAGGGTATTTGGAGTTAGAAAAAAAATAAAAAGTAGTGTGACATGAGTGTCTATGAGAATTCTTGATAGTCAACGTGCTGAGGCTGGAGATGTGCGACGTGCTGCTTGTTTGCGTGAGAGTTTCTGGAGTGTATTTTGTGTGTTGTGTGTAAATGTGTATTTTTCTGCTTACGCCATCTTTCTTGCTCAATTTGTAAAACAATTTTGCATACAAATTGCAACAGCTCCGCCGGTTGAGCTTGACATGCAACCATAGACGGTTGCATACGTTGCATATAGTACTACAACAGCTATAAAAATACAACGCCAGCCAGCCAGCAATGCAAAAATATCGTGAAAAAGCGTGGCCAACATGCATGACAATGCATGACTAAAGTAATGAATTACTTATTGTAAGTCCCCCTGACCCGCTTCATCCAACGAGACATATGTCACTGACTTGCTCTGCGAATATGTTGGTAGACAGCAGCATAACTCTTATTTCTTCATCACCCCCTCCTCCCCTGCTATTCTTACCATGCATTCTCTCACTCTCTCTCTCTCTCACTGTTGGGAAAAGAAAAAACATGAAAAAGGTCGGTGCTGTCTTGATGATGGCATCTGAAATGTGTGTGCATTTGTTTGCCCAATTTAAATGAGTGACAAGCGACTTGCATTTAAAGCAAACTGTTTATCTTATCCACTGAATAATATTGTATTCATTTGCATTAAAAATTCAACGATAATCATCTACAAGAATTGCAAATGCTTTTGATCTGGGTTTTTTTTAAATAGTTTTTTTTATTGGTACAGTGTCACGCATTTATAAAATATTTTAATAAACATTTATTCACCGATGCTGTATTCGATGCTTAAAGTTACTTAAATAACTAAAGCTTATAGTTTCTTCCATCGTCCATAAATAATAATAAATTCAATTTTATACTCATTAAAATTCCATTTAAAATTTTCGTTAAATGTTCGCGTGTAATATTTTTTAAATTGTTTAATGCTTACAAAGTATCAATTACATGTTAAAGGCAACAGCTTTGAGCAGCATACAAATAAAATATTTGTGGCTTGGTTTACAGTTTAAATAAATTAATTACTGACACATAACTGCACACGCACAATGGCAAATATGTTCAATATTGCCCCGCTTGCTATTAGTATAAAATGATAGGTTTTGGCAAATTGCACTCAGCTGTATTGAACTTAATTAGTTCTTAACCATATACTTCACAAACAACCGTTTTTTTTTTTATTTTTTAATTTTACGACTATATAATTATGATTTTCACTTTGCTTTATTGCTGCTGCTGTTGCATACTTTGCGGAGCATAAAACTCACTTAACTCTCCGGCTAATAGTCGCAGTCATTGTGATGTATCTTTCGCTGAGCTGGTGGTTATTAGCTGCAGCTTAAGCGCCACCAACATTACCACACACACACTCTTATCTTCTCTGTTGACCTTGTCAACTATGCAAGTCTGGTAATTGGCCTGGCTTATGACATTAATCTGCCGTGTGCACGCATTTGAACCAAAACCATCCCATTGAATTCTAGATGTTTGATCACCAAGCTTTAATCTAAGTTCACTTTCTTTTGACTTTCATAAGCTTTCAGTTGATTTAATTAACTTAAATAACTTGCATTCTTTATAGTTTATTTTGCCTAAGTGTTGCCTGCTCTTAAATAATATAAGTCCAATTTAATTTGATTTTTTCCTAGTTGGAAATTATGGTTTGTTCACGCAAGCTACAAACATTGACTATAATAGTTTCTGCAGTGTGCGCAGAAAATCCACAACAACAATATTTTGAGCTCGAGCAGCTTAACATGTCTCACCTGGCAAACAATTTTGTAGTAGAAAATATTGTGTGTCGCATTTTTCAATATGTGTTGAGCCGGTTGCCTTCGCAGCACACAAAAACTTGTTAAGTGTGTGGTTAGTAGTGTGTTGTGGACATGTGCGTATGAGTGTGTGGATGTGAAGGCTTAGGTATGAGTGCGAAAAATTCAATTTGTTACAGGCTTTATGCTGGCTTTGGCTGTTCATAACGTGCCGTTAAAAGCATGCTTGCCTTTTTTGGTCTAAACAATTCTAAACGCTTTGGGTATAAATTAATCGCGCCTGCGCTTTTTAGTCAGATGGCTTAGGCAAAAATTTCATTAAACTGAAAGCTAGCCGAAAGTGGAGCTTAAGGTGGATGACGTGAAGATGCCACATTGCTGCACACATAGCTCGAATGCAAAATTCAACTAAACTATTTCAGGCAGGTAAAATGCAATTCTCCAACTTCAAATACTCTTACTTAGTTGTAATTTTGCAATTACGAATGCGCACTTAAGTTGAATTAAAAGCAAATTAATTGTTGCACGCAACAGAGCGCCGTCAGGTACTTATAAGTTGTTACCTTGCTACCTGCCGCTATCTGTTGTGGCACCCGCAACAATTCTTCGTAAACTTGAAAAACAATTTGCCTTGCACAAGCTAAAATTTATAGTGTCTGAGCTGCTGCTGCTGCTGTTGCTGCTTCTGTTGTTGACTGGATTAAGAGTGGCTCAAAGCTGGCTAATGAAATATTAAGCTAAATGAGCTCAGCAAAGTGCATCAAGTTGCATTAAGCGCTCGAAACTGACCAAATTGAAACGGGTTGGCCAAAGTTTTAGCTTCATTTAAGTTGCCAATTTCAGTGATGCTTCCAACTGACTCAAACTGAAATTGCAGACTTTTTCTTTTTCTTATGACGCACTTGAAATGAAGACACTAAATGCAGCGCCACAAAAGCAGCGTAATTTTTGGTTATAGTTGCAGCCATTGCTGTAATGTGGCATGCAGCAGGAAACATCACCATCGCAAACGCGTTCTTGCACACACACACACACACACACGCAAACGCACAAGCTACTAATATAATAGAGAAGAGAACAACTTGCGCGTGTGTGTAAAACTTTATTTTAACGACAAAGTGCAAGCTGCAAAGTTGTTGGCAAAAGACACAAGCTGAAGCATAATAACAAAAAACAACTTGAAGTTGATAGTTCAAGCATGATAGACTTAACGACGCCCTACAAAAAAAAACAAAAACAAAGAGAAACTAAGGCGTGGGTTATCTTAGGTTTCGTTAGTAACAGAAATAAAAAATAGATTATTTGACTAATTTTTAAAGACTTCTTGCTTTTTATAATTGGAGCTTTAAGCAATTGAAACGTTATACCCTTACCTAACATATTTTTGATTTCTGCTGGGTATTCTGTAGAGAACAGTAAGTCGTAATAAGTTGTTGTTGCAAGTTTTTAATTTTTAGCAGCACCGTGCAGCAAGTGAACATGAGACAAAGTTTTAACTAAAAATTGCTACGCTGGAACTTTACTTTATATAGCTCAAGAAACTTGATTTTTATTCTCAGAGTGTCGCCAAGTCGCTTTCACTGCAGCTGCTGCTGCTGCTGCTGTACCACGTTGCGTACACACGTACACACACACCCAAACAACGGATTCAATTACATTTTCAAGGCAAACATGTAAGTGGGGCGAGGCCAATTGTGGGCGTTGCAACTGTAGTCGCGAGCAAGCCGATAATTATGTTTGCCTGCTGTTTCTTCTGTTTAGTTTCTTTGCAACCATCCTTTCACCTGCTCACCCCTACTCGTAAGGCTTACTGCTTACATAATTGCGCACGCCATTAACACTGACACTGACACTTAATACGCAATTTATGCAATTTGATAGGCCATGATTAATGCCTTGGCTGTCGTGTTCCATCTTGACGCAAATTTGTTCAACAAATGATCCGCCAGGTCGTTCAGTTTGTCTGTCAAGTCAAAAAGTATGCAACTTTTTTTTTTGCCACTTTTGTTGCACAATCGTGAAAAGGTGTTGGTAGGGTGAGTACCTAAAAATTTCATAATGAAAAAAGTTGTCAAAATTTATCAAAGTTTGTCGTCAAGTAAAGTCTGGAATATTGGGTTGCGTAAATTAATTTAAATTTTTTACAACGTTAAATCAATTAAAAATTTTAGTTGGTTTTAATATATACTGTCTATATTCAGAAAAACTATTAATTAGTAGGAGGAAACATCTGACAAGCAAACTTCCTTTTAAGTTACATATAAACTACAAACCTAACGTTACATTATTATATTAAGTCCACTGTTCACAGACTAATATATGAAGTGTTTAGGTAAAGAGAGAAAGAGAGAGGGAGAGAAACTTGTTTCTTTAAACTTAGTTGGGGTCGTTTAGACTGGAGGCCATGCCCTTGCGTAAATGTTAAGTTTGTCAAACTTTTGTTTCAAAAGTCAAAGGCGCACAATGTTGATGAATGAGCTGAAACAGTTTCATAAGTCGTGCCAGACGTAGAAAAAACACACTGAAACGAAAAGAAGCGGGGAGCAGAGAGTTCTGTGCAAATGTTTTCATCATGTTCGCCATTCTTATCGCTCGGAAGGCGAAAATTAATGTGCACTTTACTTCCTTTTACTGTGTAGTCGAAAAGAGAATTATAAGAGCTTGCGAGCATTTAAAAACGCATAAATGTATTTTCCGGTGCACAATCCATTCCCTGCTGCATATAATTCCAAATTTATGAACTTACCACTGGGCACAAAATAAACGGAATAGAAACGGAAAAAATTAATTGCGATAGTAGAGCATAAACTTCAAGTGCAAGGCAACCAAGCAAATTTGTAAGCCAGTCGAAAAGCAAAGAACCCAAATTTTAGTGTAAAGCCAAACTCCGAGTCCAAGCTAGTAGTGTCAGCTACAAAACTATTAAAAAGGCATCACGAAAGTGTGAGTGGGGGAGGAGGTGGTTGGTCTACCGAGAATTACCTGTGAAACTGAAGCACGAGTTTTACTACTTGCATTTCCGTTTGCCACAAAGCAAAGCCCAAGCCCAAACTGAAGCTGACTTCCTGTTGTGGATGCAGCAGAAGCCGAAGCAGCAGCAGCAGCAGTCGGTGGCGATAAATGCAGATGGAGTTGAAGAAGTTGGGGGTGGCTGGACGGTGGTATGCAGCCGAAAATGCGGAAACGTCCATTTTATAGCGGAAATATATTCTTATGCGGAGACGTGGCGATGATTTATGTATGTTTTGGCATTACGTGCCACAGAAGCAGAAGCAGCAGCAGCAGCAGCAACAGCATTTTCAGCGGCAGCGACAACGCATTGTGTGAAAATTTCGAATTAAATTCCTTGCCCCATGACGGCAGCTTATGAGATGCAATAAAAAATATATGTACAGACGTATGTGTGCAGCAACTTGCAACAGAAATGGGTCAGGCTCATACAAATGCTGCAATTATTTGCATGCTCAACTCTCAAGGATTTCTATTTGCTTAGTCGGCTTGCCTTTGTGGCAAGCGAATGGCAAAATGGTGCACTAGCTAGATGTGCGTGTCTTTGCTGCGCCTCGACTTCAAATTCAGGTTAAGTGTGCTTCATATGCGTTTATGCTGACATTACTATAAGCTTCACCCTCTCTCTTCCCTCTCGCTCCCTGTATCCCCTCCTGCCGAACGAAGACTTAACTTCTCTGCTCTCGATTACAGTTGCAAAACTGCAACTTTTTCATTTGAAGTTGAAAGCATGTGCGTGCAACACAACAACTGCCACAGCAACTTTTATTTTTGTACAGCAATCAAAATAATTAAAAAACAAAATACAAAAAAATTTTGCATGTAAAAAGTTCACGCAGTTTTTCTGGCAAACATTTTGAGCTGCGTTTGCTTTTTGTTTATGTTTTTTTTTGTTTTTTTTTTTGTTTTCCTTTTTTGGGAGCCTATAAAGTATTGGCAAATAATTAAAAAGTTTTTCACTGCTCGGCTAATGGAAATGGAAAAGTTTGTGAGACTCATTACAGCTGACATTTTTGCAATTTATTGAAAGCTTATCGAGTCATTTAAAAATTCTATATAATTATCCCTTTTAAAACAGCTTTCAAACGCAAAACCTTAGGCATTAAATAATATATTAACTCCTTTTTAAATTGTACACAGGTGTATTTTTTGTAAGTTTGTATTTTCATTAAGTCAATTTGTATACTGATCTTGCAGCTAATGAAACTTTTAATACGTTTACATTTATTTGAACATTAATTTTGTAATTAAAATTTGTTGTAAAGCATTAAATTACAGCTTACATTGATACAGATACATTTTATATGGCAAATGCCTGCAGTCATTTAATGAAATTTACGGGTCAACACCTCCCATCAACATATCCATGCAAGCATGTATGTAAATATATATGAGTGCGTTGCACGAACATACACCCACGCGTACATCTAGCTGTCCGGTTCAGCATTTCACCATTGCTTGCCCATTTACATGTTCAAACTTTGTATACTCTTGCGGGGTCTAAAAACTTAACATAAATCAGTTTGTACAATTTTGTTTGTCTCAATTTTTAACTCATCAAAATTAATAATTTAAACAAACTACACAGGGAATAATTTTTGTAAATCATTGTACATATAAGAGTATTTAATCGTCGACTTGGCCAAAACGTCACTGTTCATATTATGTATTTACTTTTGGTATCTCTTGCGCTATGGTGCCTTTCACCCTTCTTTTTAACATATCTTTCCCGTTTTCTTTCTTTTTCCTCCAAGCCTTCCTGCGCTCACACATTACTGTGTGCATTTTTTTGTGCACTCAGATTCGCGTGGCGAACGAGTGCATAACATAAGCATTTATAGAGGCCACCGAGCAACGCAGACAGGGAGAGAGAGTGCGACAGATAATTTTGCTGCTGTTGTCTGGCAATGCCAGTTGCCATTTAATGTTAAAGCGTTAACGTTAACCGTTTCTTTTGCTTGCATTTTGCAATGCTTTCCTTAATATATTTGTATATTTTTACTTTTTAAAGATGTTTTATTTTTTTGCGTTGTTTGGCTTTTGTGTTGGTGTGTTTGTTTTTTGGTGCGGTTGCGCCTGTCATTAAGGTCGCCTGCGTTGCGACTTTGGTTTGCACATAAAATTTTATGACGAGTGTTTCGCGTATTGTTCGCAGTTGACGTTGCCATTTCAGATAACGAAATCGCTGACAGCCAAGAACAACACAGACACACACACATCAGCGAAACAACAACATCAACTGCAGGTGCTAAAAGCAAACAATGAAGAGTACATACAATGTATACGTATAATAAATAAAAGCACACGTGGAATAAATAACTTCAGAAAATCATTACGATATTTAACACAATTGTAAAGTCTGAAGAATATTGAGAAATTATTGAGATTGTTTGACCTTTACAGTAAAACTGCATTAAAAGTTGGTACTTGATTTTCGAAATGCTTTTAAGCAACTGTTCGCTTTAAATATCAATCAACTGAAAATTCGATCCCGTGCAGAAAAGTTGCCCAAGTTCAACATTTTAGTTTAAGCCGTTGCACATTGAGGTATGAGGAATGTTTAATTTGCATGAACATTATGAAGAGCGCTTTGCTTCAACATGACCATTTTGTTGCCAATAAAATTTCAACTTTGCTTGCCAAACAAAAAAATAAAAGGAAGTATGGGAAGAAAAAAACAAATAGACTGGGCAAAAGTTTTGCTGGCCCTCGGCCCTTCGCGTCTTTTGTGTGCCTTCCCCTGTGTCCTGTCCGTTCATCTTAGTTTGTTTTTGTTCCTTTTTCTGGCACTTTGGGCATACAAGAAACTTTATTAAAAAGTATGCAAGAAATTTTTGCCTCCATGCATCGCAGTTGTGCTCTTACCAAGTTGTTGGAGGGGGATGGAGGGGGTGCTTCATGATCCA
Source organism: Scaptomyza graminum (assembly GCA_018901835.1). NCBI lineage: Eukaryota > Metazoa > Arthropoda > Insecta > Diptera > Drosophilidae > Scaptomyza > Scaptomyza graminum. The sequence continues at coordinate 8,965,636 of JAEIFL010000002.1, forward strand.
CATTTCTTTTTAGTTGCTGTTGTGCATTTGTTGGTGTTGTTATTGCTGTTACTGTTGCCGAGATTGACAGAAAACGGCAAAATGAAATTGCAATTTCTTGTGATAAATTTCAATGAACAACCTGCCTGCCTGCCCTTCTGCCTTTCTGCCTTCCTTCGTGCCTAGGTTCACAAACAAGTGTATGAAGATATGAAAATATGAGCCATACAAAATGCAAATAATTTGAGTGCACTTTGTTGTTCAACATGAATCAAAGCCGAGTGATTCATGTGGCATAAAGAATATCCAGCCAGAAACTACACATTGCCATTACAAAACAACTAGATATTTTGGCATTTCTCATCATCAAACACACATGCATTCACTGCCAATTAGTCAGTAATTGCCATTTTGCGCAAATCGATTCTCATCAATTTTAGTGTGTCTGTGTGTTGGTGTGTGTGTGTGTGTGTGGGCCATAAAAGTATCGAAACAGCATAGAATGAATGTGTGCTGTTTATTAAATGATAAGGTTCAATTGAAAGGTATTCAGCAATTTGTTAAAGTGTAGGATATTAACTAACTGATAGTATCTACCTCTAAAGTGAGACAACATTCTAAACATTTTAAGCAATTTTTTTAAACCTTGCAAGTCTTTCGTGCAACCACCATAAACGTTAAATGGGTGTGTTAAATAAGACTGTAACTTTAACGCCTGAATAGAAAATATTGAAATTGTCACTTCATTTTTGCTGCTGCTGATGTTGTTTGGCGGTCAAAACTTTTGTGTTAATGTGGCCCTTGGGTTTGCTGGCAAACTATATTTTACAGTCAAATTTGAATATGTATGTATGTGTACTCTGCCATCTAAGTTGCTGAAGTGAAATTCAACTAAAAACTAAACTTAAATGGGCCAAAACTGGCGTCTTGACAAACTTGGCCATAGAAATTTTTCAATTTACATTTAAAATGTGCTGCAGTTAACGAGCCATTTACTAATATATATGTTTGTATTGAACTCTTTTGATCCAACAGCTGTCGCGTTGGCCAATCATCATGACGGCCTGACGCTGAGTCCTGGCGAGCACAGCGTTGTTCGCTACACTAATGAATCCCTCATTGTGCAGTGTCGCAGCCCTGGTCCCGATGTGAAGCTGCATTGGAAATCGCCGAAAGGTGAAATAATTCACGAGCACAAAGGACGCATACACATCGAGCAAACGGCACCTGGTGAGTCCTCATTGAAACAATCAATTGAGCATTGCTGCAACGGACTCTCGCGCCAGCAGGCACACTAAACAAACAAATACAATTAATTGCAACGCTTTTCAACAAACACACACTCACACTCACACAGAGTTAGACTGTTCCGTTTGGCTTGGCTTTTGTTTTTACAAATCTCTTTTGACCTTTCCTATTGCGTTTAATACACTTTAATCAAGTTGAGTACAGTCAACTAGTTCAAGTATAATAGAGGTAAAATAAGCAAATAAGTCTCTTAGTTAGGTTAGTTTAACTATTTTCGTACATAATTTTTATCCTAATACGAAATTGCTTTACTTGTGCACATATTATGTCAAGAACTACTATGAAATAGTAAAATCAAAATTTTTCTGACGTACAAATATTGATGCACAATAATATTCGATTCAAATTTCAGTCATACTGAAACTGAATATGAAATTTAATTATGGTGGTATTAAATGGATCATTTTATTAAAAGTACTTATTTTTCAATATGCGTGTATAGTTGAATTAAATATATTTCAACGTTAAATTGAACATGGAATGTAATTTTTACATGCACGCATGTTATTTTAAAGTTCGCGCACTTTGATTTAACTATATTTCATGTTCGTTTTGCTGTTTAACTCTGATTTTAGTTTATTCAACTTTTTTTTTTGTAAAATTTACTACGTTTCATTGTTAAAATCCGCATAGTAAAATTAACTATTTTCTTAGTTGATTTTGGGATGTTTTTCTTCTGAGTGTATGAATGAAGTTTCTATAGTAAGAAATCTAAATAAAATTAAAATACATAGTTATACATAAAATAGTTAAAATACATGCGTGTTACAGGATATGTTTGGGCTTAGATTGACTGTCTCGTGTTTATTTTTATTTGACTTTACTTTTTTTCAACATTCTTTACCGCACAGAACAATTGAAAATCGTTTTTGCACACATTGCGCTAGCGGACAAAGGCAATTGGACGTGTGAGGCTGTGGAGGGCGGGCTGCATAGTAAATCGTTCGATTTGATTGTGTACCGTAAGTACAATGATCGAACAGAATCCAACAAAAGCTCTCATTAATTTTGCATTGTATTCTCGCCACACGTAAACACACAAACACAAAAATAAACACTCACACACATACACACAAAGAGAAAATTACGTTCACCGAAAAGGATACCGTATCGACCGTTAAGGAAGGTCAAAATGCTACCATATTATGTGAGGTGAAGGGCGAACCGCAACCGAATGTCACCTGGCATTTCAATGGACAACCCATTAGTGTTGAGGGTGAGTTAGCCAATATTAATGAGCTTAACCCAAAACGAAGAGATTATTTTTTCGTTTTCGATTTTGTTTTCGGAATTTTCGCTTTTATTTCCTGTTCATCATGTTTCTTTCATTTTAGTTTTGGCAGCAAACGCTCCGAAATTTCGCATCCTGGCCGATGGTTTGCTCATCAACAAGGTAACACAGAATGACACCGGCGAGTACACGTGCCGAGCATACCAAGTGAATTCGATTGCTTCCGATATGCAGGAGCGCACCGTTTTGATGAAAATCGAACGTGAGTGTGATTTATGATTATACCAACAAAGCACACTGAAACAAAAGGTTGTCAAACAATAGAAGAAAGTAAAAAATAATAGGACTAACAAAATTAATGATAAATTTAGCTAGGTGGACAAGTTTAGTTGTTTCTTTCTTATTACTTTTTTAACACTTCCTCATTTACATAATGATTAAATAAGTTTTTATTTGTTCACTATTGATTCCCAGTGTACTTGTGTACAGAATGGCAGAGAAATTACTTGAGCACCTTTATTGAACGCCTTTAAAATATATTTTTATCTCGTGTGGAATTTAGTATGCAGCGCAGTAAGCTTCAAATAGTTTTTAGAGCACGGAATATTTTAAAATTATATACGTTTAGTTCGCATATGTTGTATGTTGGTAGGTAAGTCGCGATATGTGGGGGCGTGCCACACATGCAGCTAATGGCTTTACTAGCGTCAAAGAAATGTCGGCCATATTTGATTTATGTATGCAGCAATCGCATGACTTTGCATACTTTTGAGCGACAGCTGAAGTCGGAACGAACTGGACAAATTGCTTGATAAATTTAATTAATTACTGACTTTGATTGAATATAAATAGATAAGCCCCATTGGACATTCAAGCAGCATGTTGGCCTGCAATATGCATACATCAATGGAACGGCAAGCATCATGTGCGAAGCACAAGCGGAGCCTCCAGCGATATTCACCTGGTATCGCAAACAAAAGAAGTTGGAGAGCAATGGGAAACAGTACACCATCGAGACGGATAACTATTGGTCGCGCCTGACTATCCGGGTGCAGGATGCCAAAATCTTTGACAACTATCGATGTCGGGCGCACAATCATTTGGGCAGCATTGAACGCATCACGCGACTCGATGAGGGCGAGAAGCCACCGCCTCCTTTCGTATTTCAGTTGCGCGGCTATAATTCGAATACGTTTGATGTGGACTTGAGCGCGCAGCGGGATAAGGATCAACGCGGTCTGATGGATGTGAATGGCTTTCGCATTGAGTATATGACGGAGCTGGAATTCAAAACGGATGGTGGCCGATGGACGAATGCCAAACACAAGGATTTCCCCTTCGAAGAGGGTAAGTGTGTGAAGGCAGCTTCCAGCTGCATCACCTTGATGTAATTTTTCAACTACAGCTTCGCCATTTTTGCCGTTGCGACAGGTGCCAATTTTCTCATAACGAACCTGGAGCCGGATACCGTCTATCTGATACACGCAGCTTCGCGCAATCTGGCTGGTTTCAGTGACTTCACTAAAGTGGAGAAATGTAGAACTCTGTCGCTGGAGCCACGAGTCTCAGCTGGTGCACATCTGCCACCCATTTATCAGCTGCTGTCTGCCATGCTGATGTTGCTACTGCTGCTGCGGCGTTGCCATTGAATCCATGCAAATCCATAAGGTTAATACCCGCCCACGTCCCGTTCCATGTGCTTTGTCTAGCTTTAGGGCTTGTTCACCTCCAAAAGGTCGTTTTCTCAATATACAGCCGATATGGCTTACGGATAGTTAAGTAACCTTCCTGCTTTAATCTCTGATTTGCTATTCGATTGCTTATCGTGTAATTTATTGTTCAAAGTTGTTTATATAACCAAAACTTAAGCATAAGTTTAAGAGAAGTTACTCATTGTTTAGTTAAGCTTATGTGCAAAACCAACTAATTAGTCAAAATTAAAAGCCAAACTTATATATTATCACATATATTAATAGAAATATACTAAAGGGGGCTAATCTTATAGCTGAAAATTTAAAGTTAAACATGATCCAATCACAAGAGCTGTTGTTCATCAATGAAGTATGAACCATGGACTCTTAGCTGTTTGCCTTGAGGCCAGAGAAGAATATGAACTTAAAACATAAATTTACATAAATCATTCATAGAGCAAAGTCATCATTCCAATTAAACAATCTTCCAAATATTTTTGCAACTAACAATTTAAAAAAGACATTTTTGTAAAAAATATATGCATTTATAAATCATATCCCTTCAATTGTATGCCCCAAAGCAAGACTAATCCAACTCAATAACAAATCGTCTTTGAAATTGTGAATGACATTAAAGGGAGCTTAACAAAAGGATATGCAATTTTTTTATGCAAACGATTTACAACATACTAGTAGAGAATTCCAAACTAAAAACAGATACCAAGTAAAGTCCAAAATTCAAAATAAAATATTGAAATAAATAGAAAAGTGTATTTCGTCGTCATATATTTATACACCAACCACACACACACTTAAAAATAATATTTGTATTTTAAAAATACACAAATTTTATAAAATATTATATCAAGTAAAAATGTTGCCAATAAATATATGTGTTACGGATTCTGTGTGCCAACTGTGGAAAATATATGAAAATAAAGTAAATATAATATAATAAATGAAATCGCTGTTTATGTAAATGGAGCTAAAAACATTCAGCATGTTAATAAAAATATTATTTTACTTTCGTCGCTGGACCTTATTATGAAATGTAACTACTCTAGTGCGTTTGAAGGCTATATAAAATTTGTGTATCCTTATATATTAAAAGTGCTTCATAAATGCACTGCTACTGCCCAAGTTTAAGATATTTGTCAGTTCAATTCGCTTCAGTAAAAAAAGGTTATATCAAACTGTCGACCCCAGTCAACAACAAAATTGGCAAGCTTTTGAGTCCAGTGACTATGAAATATTCAAAGAATATATTGCATTCAAAAGGGAATGTCAGCTGTCAGTAGGCAACGCAAATTAATTCATTTCAGAATATACTCGTATTTGCTTGCTTTTGAATGTTGGGAACATTGTTAAGCAAGCATCGAGCTGTCAACACAACCTGAACAAGTGTCAGACTACGCATAAAGGCAGATGAGAGCAGTTCGAGTACATAATTGTTGAGGCGTGCATATTTGCAGTTAACAAACAAAATGGGTAAGTTTATTGTCCAATTGCAAATTGACGAACATGGTTTCTTACCAACAGTTTTACAGATGCAACACGTACATACGCCAGGTATTTAAGCGCTAGAATACGCGCTGAAAGGTGTAACGAGCTTTTCTCAGGACATTCGCTGAGACCGGTCAATCACGATCGTTTACTTGCTGGTGGACGCGTAGGTCCAGGTGCTCCTTCACTTGGTCTTTTCACGTGTAGGTCAAAAAAGCCGAAAAGTGAATGTGCGTGCAGCTCTCCTGCAGCCAACATTTGGAAGGTTGGACGCAAAGAAACCAAAAAGGGGAAACAACCTCCCAAAGTAATCAAAACGGAAGAGCCGGAACACAAACCTCAATGCCAGTGTGCAGAGTGTGGCAAAAAAATTCTCTCTCCAGAGGAAGTTGAGAAAAAGACGCGCTTTGGAGAGAAAGAAGATACTGCCGACCCCATATGCAAGGGATCGTGTGCGCTTTTAAAACCTGAGTCAGAGCCAAAAACAGAGCCAAAGACAGAGCCACAGCCAGAGCCACGGTCAGAGCCAGAGCCATTTGCAGCCCAGCAAAGTACTGAGGAATGCACGGCAGCATGTTCGCTCGGTAAATTTGAGACAATGCCACAGCCAGACCCAAAGCCAGAGCCACAGCCAGAGCCACGGTCAGAGCCAGAGCCACTTGCAGCCCAGCAAAGTACTGACGAACGCAAATGCATGGCAGCATGTTCGCTCGGTAAAGTTGAGACAATGCCACAGCCAGACCCAGAGCCAGAGCCACAGCCAGAGCCACGGTCAGAGCCAGAGCCACTTGCAGCCCAGCAAAGTACTGACGAACGCAAATGCACGGCAGCATGTTCGCTCGGTAAATTTGAGACAATGCCACAGCCAGACCCAGAGCCAGAGCCACAGCCAGAGCCACGGTCAGAGCCAGAGCCACTTGCAGCCCAGCAAAGTACTGACGAACGCAAATGCACGGCAGCATGTTCGCTCGGTAAATAAATTTGAGACAATGCCCAGCCAGACCCAGAGCCAGAGCCACAGCCAGAGCCACGGTCAGAGCCAGAGCCACTTGCAGCCCAGCAAAGTACTGAAGAACGCAAATGCACGGCAGCATGTTCGCTCGGTAAAGTTGAGACGGCTAATTTTCAAAATGAAGGTCAGAGTATTCAAAGCCGGAGTAATTACACAACGAACGTACAAAAGAGTGATTCAAATAAATTTGCAGTGATAAGAAAATGCTCGAGCACATGTCAATTCTGCAATGATAAGAATCTTCGCGTGCAAAGCTCCATGATGGCCGATCTCTTAAAACTCATGGACACGCGCTGCAATTCGGATGTGGCACTGACGATTCTTTTGCGTTACGATAACATTTACCATGTAAATGTCAGAGAAGTTGAGACAGGCGATGTACTGGGCTGTTTGCTGGTGAACCAAGATGGCATAACGGAGGCGAACAATTTGGGTATATTTGAGAAAATAGTTACCTTCTACGTAAATGATGTGCGTAACACACTCAACCCCAAGTCCACCGCCATTGACGGTAGCTACAATTTTGAGTTTATAAAAGCGGACCGAGTAGCTGGCGGTAAAAGTTTAAAAAATCTAGAAGAGCAGATCCTTACGAACATTCTCCTAAGCTATAAAGACTCATTTTTTGAAGACAAACTGTGAGACTCAATACACAATTTCCTCGATAGCTATTAAAAGGCTAATAAGCTCCTCAATCTGCCATTATGTATTTACAAATTCTAAATTTTATATATATAATCGAAACAAAAAATAAAGATTTATCTTGCGGTACTTCAACTTAATTTTAGTAGGGGTAGAAAATGAATTTCAAACGACATTGAAAACTTGACGCTACTTTGCGATCAAGAGTGAAATTTCAGCATGAAATCATTCTATTAAGTTTTTGTTCAGTGAAAAGCTTTGCAGCTGGCATATGTTTGGATGCACAACAAAAGCTTTGCAATTTCATTCAAAGCGAACTGCACAAAGGACATTTTTGGGCCGGCATCTGTGCAACTGTCCGAAATCGAAGCAACAGCCGCTGCAGAGGGGAAGAGAGTTGCCGTCAAACCGCATGCCAAACGGTTCATTTTGGCAAATAGCGGTTTGTCAATCAGCAACGTTGCCGTATCTATCCATGCGCCAACTGTCCGACCAGGGGATAGAGGGGACGGTACATTTGCGTGTGTTGTAACCAGCATCTGGTGCTGGTAACTCCTGGATGAGCGCTGACAGCCGCATAAATCAGATGAATGGCAAACAGCGCAGATGCGGATACGAATGCAGATGTGAAAGGGGATGGACCATGCCGATACGGAAAAAAATCACAATGACAGTCGCCATGTTGCGGACCTTACAGCCCCAACTGACTTTTAATGCTAAACCGCGCGTTAAGTAGTATTTTTCGCTATACACAATTATATTTGTGCCTTATAATGGCATCAGAATTTCGGCATTAGCATCACAGACCCATCATAGCATCAGTTGTTTAGGTCAACAAAACTCCGCAGTTCGCATGAGGCCGACTGACATTTGTCTAATTGTTTTGTGTGTGAGTTGTATGAGGGCAGTCATTTGTTGCACCCGGCAAATAGCAAAAAGCACAGAGCAGACAGCAAACAACAATCAACATTCAACTGTCAAAGTCAATTCATATGTATAATGAGACCATGTTAGGCCAGTTATATTCATGTGAGCCACAACTCTTGTAAAGCTCTCATTTAAGCAAAAGCTGCTGCTGTAAAACTCTTTAAAGGCCAACTACATAAGTCGCTTAACACAAAAAATTGCCTCGTTTTGTGTATTTCGTTTCTTTTGGCTAAATGGTGTTAGTGGAGCGCACGCTTTTAGCTTAAATCGATGGCGTTCGTTAGTTCTTTATATACCCTGTAAAAGTTTAGATGTGAAATAGGCACCAATATGTTTGTCATATGCAAATAGTTTTAAGAAACAGTGGTTGGTAGTAAGATGTACAAGGGTCTTAGATATGCATGCAGGTAAAATATTTTTTGACGTTATACATTCTACTTTCCGGCATGATTCTTCGATAAAAAAAATTTAGTGTGAAAATTGTTAACATATTGCTGGGTGTTTTAAAGTCGAATCCTTGACACATAATTTTTTTCTCCTATATTTTGTTACTCGCTTTTTTGCCAGGCCGCGTAAAGTCTGTTTTCAGCAATGGAAACTGCAGCTGCCATTTCAGTTGTTGTTCGAGTTTATTAAGCCAATGCCATTTTGATGTCAGCACTAGCTTTTTTTTTGCCACCCTTTCACGTTCGCCTTATCGGCAGCACATGTGTACCATATGTATGTATGTACATATGTGTTTGTGTATGTATGATGCAGACGCCTAAAATGTGGCTTAAAATTTTAGGCAAATAACTAAAATCGAACGCGATTTGTTGGCGGGTTTTGAAGTTTAGCTCTTTGAGCTGAGAGTTGAAGTTGCAGTTTGTTTTTGAAAGTCCCAAAAACTTTGACGAAACTTAAATAGCAGCAGTTCTGTTCTTTAACTTTTCATTTAAAGTCTAGTTAAAAGAGAGAGAAACTTATAATTACAAATTTGTAGCTCTCATTTTTATTTTCAAACTAAACAAATAACATTTTTTTTTCAATTATACCATGTTTTTATAACACACTTAAATGTATAACTATATTTAATAGTTGAAATAAAATGTACAAGCAAAGAGCCCCCAAAGTATCTTTAAAAGCTTTTCAACTGAACAAATTTAATTGGCGCATTGGGCATTTGATATGCACTTTGAGAAACCAACACACAAACACGCTTCTGGTCAAAAAGCCTCGGGATAAAAGCTGTTTAAAATGTGCACTGAGGAATAAGCACACACACTGCACACACACACACACTAAAACACACATTTAGCTTAGGCTAAACTTTTAGTCAAAAACCAAGCCAACCAGCCAAAAGCAACAACACCAACAAAAAGTTCCTACCCGCTCGAAAAGAAAAGGAAGGATAAGAGTGAACAAAAGAGAGAGAGAGAGAGAGAGTTGGACTCAGGTTCCGCAGGCAGCATAATTAATTGCGGTAATTAGTGTGTTGGCAACAAACAGCAAACACACGAAAAACAAGAATAGCAACAAAATCTATAAGGAAGGATGTAATTAAATATGCTTGTTTAAGTTATACCCTTTAAATACTTTGAAGTAATACACTAACAATACAACACTAATGAAAATTCAAATATGCATTCCTTTTTTTAAGAAAATTATGTTAATTGATAGCATGGTTCTGAATTTTTTGATAATTGGTATTCTCTGCTAACTTTTCGCGCTTAAAGGGTATAAACAATAAAGAACAACAATGGAATAGAAATGTGGCAGCAGCATTTGGGGAGCTAGAGCTCTTGAACAGGTAACTGGAATTTTCGAATGCAACTGGCGCATTTACTTTACTAAAGATTTGTGGGCCAAACAACACAAACTTGCTGGCATATTAGTTCTAACCAAGTTTTATTTACGACTGTGGCGCAACTGTTGACTGTTGTTTTTGAGAGGCCCGCGGTGCTAATTAAGTTTGCTCTTTCATTGCCGTATTGCGGCTGCCCTGGCTGCCATCATAAGAAATCTTAAAATGATTTCATAGCCAAACAAGCAGACAAAGGCCGTTGAAGACGACTTCTCATCATGGTGGAGGTTGGGTTAGAGGCAACGCAGACTGCAGAATAAATCTCAGTGGCAAAAAATTAGTAGCAACAGCAGCTGCTTAAGTGGCTCCCCTAACTCCCCCAGCCGCAAGCTGCTCGTCAGGGAAACGTAGCGGAAGAGTCGGACACTTTTTGCAGTTCACTTTAATTGGTCACTTGGCGCTAGCTGAAAAACAATTTAATTTTCGCCATTTTCTTATTATCTTGATTTTGCACACCAGTTTGACTCGTGCTGTCTTAGTCACTCATTTACCGACTATATGCAGTGTGTCGAGTGCTGCCATATCTGCTATAGACTTAACCAGGACGAAGGCTACTCTGCTTGCTGCTATCACTATCCTCCATGTTCAGTTTTTCACGGAGCTTCAGGCGCAACCGTTTATGTAATTAAACGCTGCATACTTTTCCGCGCCATGCTTTTTAATCAGCTGCCAGCAATAGGGTATATGTATCCGTGTGTCTCTGTGAGTGTGTGTGTTTGTCCGTTGGCTACTCAGTGACTCTACTGCTAGCAACGTCTGTTGTGTGTTATTACCGCAGCATCCATTAAATCTTTTGTGTGTAATTAAAAAAATTTAAATTTAATGCTTTGTAAATAGCTCAGCGTTTATTTATTGACATGGCCACAGTCTCAGAGTTCTCAAAGCAATCACGCCACGAAGTGAATAGTGAGCAAAATTGGGATTGAGGAAAAAGTTGAATAAAGACTCTTTGATCACTGAAGCTATATAAATTGAAGATGCTTGGAAACTCTTCAAAGTAGTTATAGTCTTTAACATTTCAATATATATTTAATCAACAGATTGGGTAAATGTTGTTTTTTGCTAAATATTTATATTTGTCTTATATTGAAAACCTGAAAATAAATTTAACTGAAATGCATTCTGAACAAGTTTTATATTTGTATTTCATACTTGTACGAATTTTTCCCATTCAAGCTGATAAGTTGAAATATTAAATAACAGATGAAATAATTTTTTCGAACATAACAATTCAAATGCCATGCATGTGAGCAACGCTGAAATAATATACAATTTGTATAGCATACATGCCATTTACGATACACTCAGAAGCACACACACACACACACTAACCCTAACACAGATGTTTGGAAATCAAAAACAAGCATAAATATTATACAACAATTCGCATTCGCAATGCTACTTAGCAAACCAAATGGCAAAACATGCATGAAAATTGAAAATTATGTACAAAATGCACTCTGCGGCAACGAGCTGCAAAACAACAAAACGGCAGCAGCAACAGCAACAGCAATAGCAATATGCAACAACAATAACAATCAAACGTAGTAGCGGGTAAGTGTGCGAATGTAGGAGTGTTAGTTTAAGAGTAGTGCCATATGCTATTTGTTGTGCCTGAATGCCACGCTTGGGTTTTGCCAACGCAATGAACTGCAACAGCTGTATGTATGTGTATTTGCCTCTGCGAAATGGGCAGAAGGGGTATATAAAGTTGATTGTATGAATAACCACAATGACTGTATTCTTCACTATGTGGAGAAAAAATAATCAAATCACTTGCATCTTTAAATCAACAGGGTATTTATTAGCCATGTATAAAAATCCACAGCATTCTAACTTCAAAGTGTGTGTCAAGCATATAGAAGCCAACCAGTCACCTATGGGACCAGCTTCAGCTTCAGCTAAAACTTGAAGCCAGCCACTACGTATTGTAAATTTTGTAGAAAATATTTTTGTGTTTTGTCAGGATTTCCTGCAATTGCACTGCAGTGCCAACTGGAAACTGTCAACAGTGTGGATAACGCGGCATTGTGGTTTGCTTCTGTGGTCTGAAGTGGTGCTGTTTCAGCAACTGTTGTGCTACTGTGACACCTGTTTGCATTTGGCTTTCTTTGCAAGCTTCTTGCGCTTTTGTATTCAGCTTAATGTAATTGTCGTTATTGCGCTTTGTCTGATTGCATCCGCAGGCAGCACTCTCTGAAGAAGCTTTTTTGTATGCTAGTTGAACTTATGCGTGAAGTTGTTTTGAAACTGGCAAACGTTCAACTTATCTGCGCTAATTTTTGTCATGAACGTTAAAGAATACAAACTTGATTTAAGAGTATCAAAGTATGTTGCCCAAATACCTCAATAACCGAAACTCTATATTCAATATCAAAAACAAAGGCAAAACTTTTATTGTAAAAATGGCTTACAAAAATGCAGACTTCACTTTTACAATAGGAAGGTGATTTGTTCTTGCCTGGCTTAAAGCGGATTTGTTTGCTTGCTGTCTCAATTACAGTTAACAGGTTGCTTGAATCGGCACTTCCTTTCTCTTTTGCTCCCTCAAACAATATTTGATACCTATATTGGTTTGGCATTATCATTGTTTTAAGCATTTTATGGTGGCATGCTAACATCCGGCGTTCAATTATGTATTCTGCACTATTTGCACAGACACCAAGTCCTTGCTAGAACGAGCTGTAAAGGGGCGCAGGCAGAGTGTTTGAGGTAAGTGTCTGTTGGCCTTTTTCCGTTGATGTTGCTGTTGCCGCTGCTGCCATGTTGTTGATATTATTATTTAGTTAGTAGAAGGTGTAAGTTTTAGTCGTATTTTTTGTGCTCTTGTTAGCAACTGCAGCTAGTTTATTTGTTTAGTTGTTTGTACATTTGATGTCCTTTGGTCCACGCAGTCACTTCTGATAGCATCGCCCCTGCATACCCGAGCTTTGTTTGACTTTCAGTTTTGTCTGCCGTTTTATTAGTTTGCCTCTTATGTGATGTGACGCTAGCTAATGACAGAACAACTTTTTCCTTGGCTCTGTCAAAGCGAAAGTTTTTCCCAAGTTTTATATTTTGCATACAGTTTGCCAAATGACGGTGGCTTTAACTTAAAGTTAACAAAAGGGCAGCGGTTAATTAAATCCCTAAAATGAAAACACACATTCCTTATTTCAGTTGCAATTTAATTTAATGTACTATTAATGTCGTTTGCAATTAAGTAAGCGAGAAGCTTTCTTCTTTTTTATTTTACTCTTCTTAAAAAGCAGTTTGCTTGTAAAAATAATTTTATACCGAGACGCAATATCATCAAAAATGTTTCAAGTTTATACCATTTTGCTGTGCAAATTATAAGTGCAATTAGTTGGATTCACTAAATTAGGCTCAAGTTTTACTTTGATTCATTACGATAGAGAAACCAAAGCCTAATGCGTTTTACTTTCAGCAAGTATCATTTCAAATCTCAAGCAGCTGCATTTGCCTGTTGCTTTAGGAATTGCAATTGCAACTGCAACAGCAAAAGTGCAAAATTGCAGAGCTGCACATTTATCAAGCATGTGCCGTTTGGTTCCTTTGACAAGCAAAAATGTATTTGCAAGTATGCATTAATCACACGCAAAATTACGGCGCTCGTTTGATGGGCAACAAATCGGGCGCAAATTCACGCAAACATTGGCGCCATCTCAGCTGCATTCGAGTTGTGCATGCAAAACGATGGCACGATGGCCCACAAATCAGTTTTGTTCAGTTGCCATTCGTTGAGCTCCCTTATCCTTGCACTCTTTCCCAGTTACCGTGCCATAGCTGTCCTCAATCTCGTCAGAATGCCTGGCAATCTGGTTGACTAGTCTGGCAGTCTGGTACTTTTGGCTGTTCGGCTCCTTGGCTTTCCTGCCACGCAGCTGACTCATTATGTGCGCCAGTTGACGCTGCTTTTGCTGCTGCTGAAACTTCGCATCCCAAGCACACAAATCTCCCCTTAAGTAATTTACTGGCAACTGCTGTTGCTGCTACTGCTGCAAAATGCACTTCGCTATTTTTCAAATCGCAAAAGGCGGAAAACAACAACAAGTAATATTTTTTGTTTATTATGACCTGTACTTACCCTATCCTTTCTTAACTGTATCCTGATAGAGAGATTAAAATATCCTACAATATTTTCAAATATTAATTCATATGTTATCTGTGACTTGGGAGATCTGTATGAGATTATTTTTTACACTTAAAATTAAGATAATTCATGGATAATAGGAATTCTCAATGTACTATTTTATACTTGAGAAACCCAACATTTGTGCAGGGTATAGTAGAAACAACAGCAAATAGATGGCTGACTTCTGGCGCTGCTTGAAGTTGAAATTGAAATTGAATTGAGATTGATATTGATTGGCTGCGTGCTTGAGCGACAACTCGGCCAAATCATGTGCATGCAACGCAGACTCTCCACAGCTGCGAATTGGAAATATACTGGCACTCAAAGGTCTTGTAACTTTCTCTTATTCTTGTATATATGTATTGTAGATATATCCCTGCTGTAGATGGGATTATGAGCAGCTTAGAGAGTATCACTGAGCTCCATTGGCGTCGTCTCGATTTTGGCATCCGAGTGTGTGGCATGACATGAAATCGAATTTCAGTACTCGGTGCAAGCTGCCCGCCCCATGATGCGTGTCTCTGCATTTAAGTAAAGTTTGTGTATTGTTTAGTCAAGTACAGTTGCTCGAGCAACTTGTTTATGTGCTCTACAAATACAGTTTGGCAGCAACGAATACGTGTGGGAGAAACTAAATGGGAAAATCTTATTGAGTTGCAACAGCAGCCATAATAAGCACTACGAATTATAAATCAAGTGACCCACATATATCCAAGCAATCACAATTTAAGCTTTTATCTATGAATTTTTTGTTTCTTAAAGCCAGTTCCACTTTCAGATATTTATCACTCACTCATTCAGTCCGTCAGCTGACCGACCACAAAATATGCCACAAGTTTAGCAAATGCATTTCAACAACTTTTCGTTTTACATTTTACATTTCCTTGCCATTTTGGTTTCAGCTTATATTTCCTTTAGTTTTTTATTATTATTTGTATGTGTTTTTATTGCTTGTTTGTTATGTGGTTTTTACACTCAGCTCACCAAAACTGTTGAAAAATGTTTTGCCATGCAAATATTTGTAAATCAGGCGGAAACAGAATTACGAGCAACTTCCGGGTCGCATAAACTGTGTCCGCCAAACCATAAAAAAGTGTTGAGCAGCGGCGTAGGTCAGCGGAGTTTAATGATCTGAATGGGTGGCACTTAGTGGCAAATATGAAAACTTCGCTTAGAGGGTTTTTATAACTTGAAACGTATTATAAATAAATGTTATTTTATATATTAGCAGCTCGTAAGGTGGTTAGTTTGTAACTCTTCAATCCCTTTCAGCAGCAACTGCAATTCATTCACATAAATCGTTGAGGCGTGCACTCAAGTGACCGTTCCGTATTTCTTCAATCCAGCCTTCGACAGAGTTTTTTCCGCCTTGTGCTTAATACACCGTATTGAAGTGTGTGCAAGTTAGAAGGAAGTGGCATGTATTGGCTACTCCCCAGTGAATGAGTCCTATAAGGAGCGGGGAGAAAAAGGTTGGCATGGGTATGTTTGTGCCACATTTCCTTGCTTATTTGTTTGTTTGCTGTGGTTCTTGCAGCTGTTGGCGATTATGTTTTGAACTTCAGCAGGTGTTTGAACTTGGCTCTATTTACATATGCGATACGCACTTTGTTAGCTTGTTTATTTATACGAGCCATTTATGCACTATTTTTTAAATTCATACAACAAAATAGGACAAAGGTTAAAATTAGCTCATATCTTTTTTTTTTATTAATTATTATGAGTTAGGCTCTAATGTGCCTTCTTTTTTGTAATATTTATGATCTCAGTAAGTTAACTAATTTAAGTTGAGTGTTCAAAAATAAAAGACTACTGTTTTTTTACGTGGTAAGTAAGTTAAACAACCATAAAGCTTGAAGCGTTACATTCGATAAAGTTTAAAGATGAAAAAGTTCACAAGGATTGTGTCCCTGCATCGAGCTTTTTGCCACCCTTAATCACCCTGTGAGCTTCAAGAGCCGTCCAGCGCACGGTAGCGCAACTAAACAAAGCTTTGTTATTATGATAGATGGCGCCAGTGTTACGACTTCAAACATGAAGTAGCTGACCAAATCAATCTTTATTTCTTTGTTAGTTGCTGCAGATTTAATACTTAAATAAACTTCTCGACTTATCTACGGCACAGACAGGTCATATTTGAAGGGGGCCAAAACCATGGCTGGAGGCTTACACGTCAACAAAATTAATAGAAATACCCTTGTATATGTAATCTAGGGTATTTAAGTGGCTGCAGTATTTTAGACAAACCTCTCCGGCCACTTCATTGTGGCTCTTTATATGTGCTTAAGCTTTGATTATTTTAAGCTGTAAACGTGACCCAAAAAAAGGAACAGCAACTCGAGAGAGTAACTTACTTATTCCGGCTTTGATATATTTTAGGGTTTCCTGTGGCCGGGTATTTTAAATTGGAATATGTTGTTAGGAATTTGTAGCACGTTATGGATTCGGCACGCCATGCCACAATTGAATTAGAAAGTTTATCGCATGCAATTCACATTTCTCACCCTCAAAAACACACACAAGGCGTAACTTTAATGCAGTTTAAACAGCACCACGCAACTCTCTTTCTACTCTCTTTATTCAATTCGTTATTTCCACTGCTGCTGCTGCTGCTGGTACTGGTTTTCTTTTGTGGCATGTTTTGTGCGCTTTAGTGCTTTTGGAAATTCTTTGTGCATATCTAAGATCCAACTCACACTTGTGCCTCGCCTTGCATAAAAATTCACTTAACAATTCGATGAGATTGAAGCGTTGAAAACTCAAATTTCCCCACTCTCTTAGTCTTTTAGCTGTTGGAGTGATACAGTGCATACAAAGTATGCAACAAAAATTTCATCGTGTTTGCTCGATAAGGCCGCTTACAAATATCAAGTTTAATTAACGACACTAAGTGCTTTTCACATCAATAAATACCTTCAACCAGAAAGTAATGTTTGCTAATAAGCAGTCGTAGGCTTTCGCTTCATTAGAAACGTTTTTATTACTCATACTTTTTATTTCTTAACGACGCAGTGCGGAAGCTTTTAACGTCATGTAAGATCTTATCAATAAGACCGCCTGTAATGCCGTTAAATAACGAAATTTCCATCTGTGCAGCACAAAACCAATTTCTATCTGATTCACATTTTCTTTCACTCTTAGAAACTTTTTATTCTCCAGGGCTGACAAATAAAACCTAAGCTTAGATAAGCCTATTCATTAAAAAAGAGGTAACTCTTTCTTTTGAGACAGATTTTTGTCAGTAAACAATAGCCATTGGGTCTATTGCAAATCTTGGCAAAAAAAATGTCTGCAGTCAATAAATACTTAAAAGTTTCGTTTGCCGCATTGTTTTGATTTAATTATACAAAATGAAAGCTTCAACAAAAATAGAAACATTAAAGTTATAACTCGATTTGTATAATATTTTTTTTTATTTAACAGAAAAAAGACAAAACCATTGGCCATATCAAGCAAAAACAAACCGCAAACCGCATTAAAAAGTCAAGAATTTTGTTTTCAAACACAAGCAGACCTCACAAACACATTTACACACTAGCACCATGGGACAGTTTGATCGAAAACCTAGAAAAATGTTTCGAGGAATAAAAACTGCCAAGTGATTTCTCGGTTAAATATTCCAAGAATTTAGCTTCAGTTGTACTTAAGTGTAAAGTAGAAGTAAATTCCGAAAGTTGTGAAGTTAACAAGTTAAATAACAGTGTACATATACTAAATTCTTAGATCTATTTTAGTGCCAGTTATTTAGAATTTCGACCACTGTTAATGGGCTTAGCAAGCTAGTAGTTGCTTGCTAGCCAGTCAGCAGGCCGCCACTTAAGTGCCCCCAGTCAATTGAAGAAGAGGAAAAGGAAGAAGTAATAAGATATAAGGGCGAGACAATGGAAACAGCACATAATCAAGTAGGGTTTGTTGTTTTTGTTGTTGTTGTTGTTTCTTTGTGTGCGATGGCAGCGCACTAAATCGGATTACTGGGGAATTATTCTTGTTGGCATTTATTTTGGTTTTACAGCGCAGGCCACACAAACACACATTCACAAATACACGCACATGCAGACGGGAACACGGACAGTATTTTGTCGCAGTGTCTTGCCAGCAACAGCTAAGGCATTGTCCTGCCGTTGTCTGACCTCGTCCTTGGGCTTGCTGCAATGCGAGTTCGAATACGACTGTGACTACAAATGAGCAGGAAAATTAAAATAACAAATAAAAATCAAAATAATGCCCAGTATCCGTTTGCCTTTTCGAACCTTTGTCCGCTTGTTTGTTAGTTGCTGTTGTTGCTGCTGTTTCTTTTGTTTTGCTTTCGATTATTTTTCATTTCATTTGAGCATAATGAACCTCTGACCACTTTCTCATTTGGTTCTTGAGGCATGTTTAAATAAACACACGGCAAATTGACTCAATATTAAAGCCACAGCCTCGTGGCAGCCACGATAATCTATTAACACATTACGCCTGACTTAAACCAGCCAGCTAGACAACTGTGCAGCCGCAAAAGGTGTCGAAGTGTGTGGTAAATTGTAGCATTTGCCCCACAGCGGCACGTACTCAACGCCCACCGCACTGTCCGCTGCCACATCCGCCACATCAAAAGGCAATCGACGGCGGGCGTTTCGAGTGCGTGGCCTTACATTCGTGTTGCATGTGTGGGGTAGTGAAGGGGGGTGTTGACTTTCACAACTAATTTACATACAGTTTCTATCGCTGTAACCTATGTTGCCATGCAAATCACATGACTGGCGGGTTAGATGAACGTTTCGAGTACCTAAAGCTAAAAGTGGTTTTATATGCAATGACACTGGTTGATTTGAGTCCACAAACCAGTGGATTAGTCTCACTGAACTCCCTACTGAAGAGTTACTTTCAGCTACTGCCATTGCAGCTTACGACAATCGATAGAGCTATAAAAACGTAGAAAAGTTCTGTTCTAGCGTTTAAATTAAACGAAGCGTTGGAGCGTTGCTATATTTGCCTTCAGCTAAGCTGCGTACTGTTAATGATTGATTAAGACGTATCTATTGTTGAACACGTATACGCCCGAGCACGTAGCTAAGGAGGCTTCAAGCTTTACCTTTCTCACCTTTTTCATTTCTTTTTTTTTTGTGCTTGTGCCTTTATGTTCGTGATGAAATCACATCCATAAACGTTAATCGCTCACTTTTATGAAGTGTAATAAATTTGATGTTACACGTTTGCCAGCAATTTAATGCTGAACTCTAACAGCGACTTTTTTTTTGCAACATGTTTAACTTATAGGTGAAAATAAAAGACTTTATTGGATTGTAGTTTCTCTAAAAATAGCTTTATTCATGTTTGATTGGTACCCCAAGTTTTTGTAATTGGTTTGTGTTTTATATATATAGTATTTATATTTTTGTTTTAATTGTTTTATATAAATTAATCAGATTTCATTATATGTAAATAACATGAACAAACATTTATTGAATTTTATATGAATATCATATAACAATCACATTTAATCAATATTAATATTATTGTATGCAACAAAGTGTTACATACTAAGTTTTATTGAGTCATGCATATACACACTACAGTATATATTTTAATAATATGAATTCATTTTGCAATTTATATTTAAACAATCTTCACAGTGCTAAGATACTATTCAACCTGTTATATATTATTATATACATACGTATATTCTAGTAATAATTATTTTCAATTTAACGAACTTTCTATCAATTGTTCTTTGGTGTTTGATTTTTGCCTACCATGGAAAATATTCTAAATAAATTACTAACTTAGTAATTGCAATTGATATTTTTTCTTATTTACCATTTGTTTGTTGTCGTTTGTTACATTTACAATAAAATTTAAGCTTGCATATTTTATTTGGACCTTATTTTATGTTGGATCCAAACAATTGTAAATGGTTCAACTTTATTTGATTATCTCATTTTTTTGTGCTGCAAATCGATTTCCATTGTTAAATTATGTGCTCTTATATATAAATCATATTTGCTTAGCCCTTTTGTGCATTTAATTAATCATTCTTAAATGTGAAATGTGAAAAATTCAAAAAGAATGTGTTTACTGTTGATCGAATTAAGCATTCCCAGTGTTCTAAAGCTTTTAATAAACGTGCAAAATACAATACTTTGCATATTGTTAGCTATTTTTCAAAGGTACAGGCAGGGTATACAAAATAAAATTATAACTCAAATGTGGTATTGAATAGTTGGCAAAAAAATATAACAAAATTACTAAGCGCATGGACTTCGTGCATTTAGGACACAGCGCCATTACATAAGCCATACAAAAATTAATTTCATTTTATTTTAGCCCCACAATCAATACGCTTGTTTGGATTAAACTAGTACTTGTGTGGATTACCAAATTTAAATATTTCTATTAAAGCGTACAAATTACCGAAATTTGTATAAATTACTTAAATACGATTACGAATTGCCAACGCCTAAGTGCGTTTTAATAGACGTGCATTTCAATTGGAACATACATACTTTATATATTGTTTGTTATACTATTTAACTTGATTCCTATAGGATTGATGTTAATTAATATCCACAAAATGATTTTAAGTGCTTATAGTTGTATTTTTATTTTTATTGGTCACATGTTGCTTGTTTTTAGGTACTGCGCACAGTTCAACTTTGTTGTTGTCTTTGAAATTTAAACTTAACAGAAACCATAGGCCACGTTTTTTTCTTGATATTTTGCTTTCACTAATGCATGTTGTGTTCTCTTTAAGTGTGTTGTTGTATAGGTGAACTAATAACATTTTGCATTATGCTCTAACACATTCGCAGTGCCAGTTCCAGGACCAGGTCTGTTACAGCTTTTTAATTAAATTACCATGTTAGTATCATATGAGGCTACGTCTAACTTTTACCTTGGTAAGCACCTGCCACCCGCCAACCGCCAACCACCACTTGTCTTATCTAATCTTAATGTTAGCTCAACAATAATGTGTTTTTCTAATGGATTTTTATGTAACAAAACTCTATACAATTTACAGGCATTCTTCTTGATAAATATTAAAGTTGCAATTTGCTGAAATTGTCTAAGTTTGTATGAACTTAACTCCGTTTGTAACAGCTTATGTTATTGTTACTTATTGAACTGCGCTTTCAAATTGGTTTAACATTTCTCTAATTTTTGCTCTCTTGCCAAAATGGGCAGCAATTACAGTTAATATTGTATTGTACATGCAGCATAACTAACTTTGATTATCTACAACTGTTTCAAATGTATATGCACTAAATATGTTTAAATTGGTATTGTGTGTAGACACTGTGTTGACCTTTGATTACATTTCTAATTGAGTTGTTGTTCTTTCTTGTATACTTAGGCTTTCAAGTATGTGTTTTTAGTTTTTCATAGGCTTGACTTAAACACTAGTAATTGATACAAGTAGAGTGTGTGTTTGAAGTATGTGTAACATTTAAAATTAAACAATTTCGGCCTCGTCTCAGAGATAATTTGGACGGGACACGCAGCATAGTAGGCTCATGTTCTTGCATATATAATTCTGGCGTCGTTTTGTTGGCCACGGATCATTTGTATCCAGAGCAGCGTTGCGTTCTGGAATCATAAAAAAAAAGTTGTCGCACGTGTTGTGTTTGATTAATGAATATATAATGGTAGACTGACTTGATACTAAATTACTATTGGCAAGTTAGTTTTGTGGCTTTTTTTCTAGCTGTATGCTTTTAAACTTTTGTTTTGGCCTCCGGTCTGACCTTGAGTAAAATATCAAAGTGCAAAGTGCAGCGGCGACTGCGCATAAAACTCACCCAAATATGCCTCGTGCTGTGGCATATACTCCTGCATCTCTGAAAGCAGCATGGCAATGTCCTGCGAGTCCTTTGTAATGCTGCACAATTCTTCCTCATTGAAATCGGGCGTTATTTGCTTGCACAACAGTATTTGGCTTATAACATTGCCCAGATTCGAGGGCCCAGCACGATTCTCTGCAAAAAGGAAAAGAAATACGCAAAATATTCACATAAATCTTGATGTTAAGTGTCAAAGCCAATAGTCAAGTGTGTCCTTGCACAGCTGCAATTGGCCACACAATTAAAGACAAAATGAAATGGTCAACACTCGACCCTAACAATTTATACTACTTGACTCTTTGTGCAATTTTGCAATGAAATACATTTATTTTTGGCATTTTCATTGGCTTTGTATACCCAAAAAAATAAATAATTATTAATTAACGAGTACTTTTTATTTGCCACACTATAATGCAAACAATTTTCTTGCCCTTTGTCCCAGTCGGAATTATTATTTTTTTTTTTTATACAATTATGTTAAAGTTATAAACTTAGGACCTAATTTAAATTTATAACATGGCTCCGATATGGCCTTTAGCTAAGTCGGCGGTATTTATTTATTTATTTTTTAATTCATTAGTTTTGCTTTTGTTTCATTCTCTTTTAATGGAAACATTGAAACAAATTGTTTGATGTTTGCCGTTAAATGACTTTTTTGGCTAAGAAGGACATAAAGATCTTTTTTTTTTACTTCATCTAATAATTAAAACATCTAAAGTCAATGGCTACATTTGTTAATTAAGCTGGTTGACGGGGGAATAAAATAAATAAAAATAAAGGTTAACATTCGGATCAGCTAACAGCTAGCTCATTCATCAATTTGCGATCATCATTAATCTCCATCAGAACAGCTGCAACAGAAGTAATTACAATATATATAA
Source organism: Scaptomyza graminum (assembly GCA_018901835.1). Taxonomy (NCBI): domain Eukaryota; kingdom Metazoa; phylum Arthropoda; class Insecta; order Diptera; family Drosophilidae; genus Scaptomyza; species Scaptomyza graminum. The sequence goes on from JAEIFL010000002.1 coordinate 8,988,608, forward strand.
CATCTAAAAAGTTGTGGAGCTTTTATTTGCGTGACTATAATACATTTTTTTGATCGTTAAGCCCGACGTATACGCAATATGCATAAATGCAGGAGTTGCAATTTTTGATTTATGTGAAGTGCTGTTTTTCACTGCGATTGCATATTTTAATATTTCCAGCTCCCTTCCAACTCCTAGACGCATATATTGGAATCAGGAATTCCATACATACTTGTAAAATATTGCGCTCATTCAGCCGCCCTTTGTCATTCCCCCTCCAGAACCTCAATTTCATTTCATAAGGCTTTGCATTTTTATGGCATTTTCATTGCACTGCGCTGAATTTTTGGGCAAACACACACACATAAAATGTGAATGCGTTGGCTCGTCCCTGTGCCTGGCATAAATGTGTTGCTGCAACTACCAAAACCACAAAGCCCACAGTGATTCTGAGGGGGGTGCTCACATAAATGCGAGTGGCATTGTAAATATTTGCATTTGCGTTTTCAATGTTGACAGCAGCCAGGAGGAGAGTTGGTAATTAAAAAATTTATGGTCAGCAATTTGCGTTTTGACAGTATTATTGCGACTGCGAATACGAGTGCGAATACGAATACGAATCCGACTAGCCAATCAGTCAAGGTCAACTAAAGAAAAGAGCAGCAGCTTTCACATTCGCACGTGCAGCTTTCAACATCATCATGGCCAATAAATGTTTTGCAATCAAAGCTTGTACACTCAAGCGAAATCTTCCACTGGCAAATGGCAAACAATGGATCTAAGCACTTGTACTGAATTGCAATGACACATGCAACACACAAACAGAAAGAACACTCACATACCACACATAACACACTCACATGCATCACTTATTAAAGCTGAACTTACCGTAATAGCCAGACATGTCCATTGGCACAACTTGAATAAGTCGATAGCTTTTCACAAGTTCACGTAGAAAAAGCTGAGCCATATAGAAGAGCAACACCAGGTGCGGATTGTCGGTGAGTATGCCATCGGCAAGAGAGCTGAAAAATGCACAGGCAACAAATAAATCCAAAGGGTTCTAACATTGTGTGTGTTTCTGTTTGAGTGTCTGTGTGTGTGTGTTTTTTTTTTGTGACACGCTTAATTGGGATATGAAATATGTATTATCTGGTCGGGTATAATAAATTCATTGAGGCAAGTTTTAATACCATTGGCAATTGCTGACCCAAATATTAAGAGCTCAGCTTAGATGCTATGCTGGTGCACGAATAGTTTTCAATTGATTTGAGTGTATCGTTGAATTAGATTTTTGTCAAATATATCACTACAAATAGTATATAAATAAACAAATAGTATATAAAATAAATCTGCGGGTATATTCTGCATTGACAATAACTAAACATTTCAATCAGAAATATATTTTTTACAAAAATATTTCTCTTGTCTCCATAACGTAAGTTGTGAGTGTCAACAAATATTCTACTAAATTCATTTTTACATGCTTTTATATAACTTGACTTGTTTGTCTGTTTGTTTGTCTCGGAATCTTGTAATGAAATTTTCACCAAGTTCCCAAGTTCTAGAGCTCTAAAATTTTCAGCAAAGATGTATTTCAGATGACAATACATGTTCTTAAAGTTTTTTTATTTTTTATTTTTATTAACTTTTTCTTTTTTTACAAAAACATGTTTGATATTTGATCGACGCGTCGCTCGTCGCTCAACAGCTGCGTGGCCGCTTAGTGCGTGGCTGAAGCCTTAGGTGTGATTTAATCTCTTTTTTTTCTCTCCTAAGAAATCTTTGGGAATTTGCAACTGCTGTGTAAATTGCCCAGCTTAGTTGGACGTTTACAGCATTAACTTTGAGCTGTGTCGTTATGAACAGCAATTATGAAGCGACAGTCAACACATAAATATGATAGAAATTGCCATAAACATACTTGTAGGAGCACCATGGAAATAAATTCAATTTGTTAAATTGCTTTTGCATAGCCAAAAACCCGAAGAACGAGCAACTAACTAACAACTTACAGTTGCACAACCAGGCAATACCCTATGTATATTCTTAGTATATATTTTTAACTGTATTGGTCATCCAACACTTTTAGCTAACCCTTTGCCCATTCAAATGGCGAACGAGTATTTAAGTTATTGCTGGAAATGAAAAGTATATCTTACCCAAATTACCAACTTGCCGGACAAGCAGTTCAGGTTGCCAGCTCAGTACCTAATCCCTGGGGTCTTAAACCTCCCCCAAACCCACCCACAGTCATGTTGAATTCCAAAAGTGTTGCCAGCTGTCCTCGTCCTTTCCAACCCTGCCAACGTCCTGCCGACATTAACACGCATTTTTACCATTAAAGCAAATAAATTACAAATTAATTAACTCTATGTATGATGGTGTGTATGCATCGATGTGTATGAGAATCCAACTAGTTAAAGCGATTTAGATTTGGGACTGTTGCTCATGCAAGGGTTGAATGATTTAGGCACAGTTTTTGTGGAATTTGTGGCTAAGATTATAGAAATGCCGTTGCTTAACATGTGTCACATTGAAGAGGGCTAATTATAAGAGTTGAGCATTTAATGAATTGCGTGTCTCGTTTTTTTCCAACAAAGTTAATTATGTTGAGCTTAGGTAGCTGAATCGATAATCATGCCAATGTATTTTTAATGAGCTATGTTTGTTTTTAGCTATCTAATTAACTCAAGTGTTTGATGTTATTATTCTAAATTTTTACTGAAAATACATGCATAACGTTCAAAATTACAAATTAATCATAACTTTGACTTGCATGTTTCTAATCTATTGTACCGCATATGATAACTGAAAGTAGAGAACAGTTTAATATTTGTCTTGCTGCTCTTCATAAATGTGCAGCATATGGCATTTATAGAAACAATAATTTTATGTGTCTGAAATAAGATTAAATTAATGCAATACGATTTTTATTTATCCCAAGCTACAAGACATTGTCTGAGGAACATGGAAAATATTTTTAATAGCTTCCAGTTATTTTCTTTGAACAAAAAGCTGCTCCATCATCCATATTTCTCTTTCTTTGAGTGTCGATCTCTGTCTGTTCTTGCCCGCTGCTGCTTATGTGCACATTAACGCGGGTCATTTTCAGCAACAGCAACATAATCGCAAAAATAAGTTTAAAGCAAACACAACAACATTATTTACTTTAAGAAAACCGAACATTAAATACCCTCGTAGACAGTTCTAACTCTAGTAATCTCAAGTATTTAATTGTACTTTCTGACCAATATTTCAAAGATAGCTGACTCAGCAAAAATTAGTCGTTTTTGATTCGAGAAGAGCATACACAATGCAAATAAAACTAATACGAGTACTCTTGGCCAAAATTACATAAATAGCAAAGAGCTTATTCTGCAAAAAAAACAAAGTTCTAAATGAAAATCGTTGAAAGCAAAACAGAAAAGGAAATCAGCTAAAATATTAAAAAGAGCAGCTGCTGTTGATTGCAGTTTGAACGTTAGATTCATTTATTGCGAATAACAGTGAAATATTTTATATTATTGTCAAAAAAAATATTGAGCGAGGAGAGGTAAAGCTGCTTTTAACGTTCGATGCGATAGCTCAGCGGTCGATCGGAGTTACTATAAACTGCATCTGTGTTTGGGTTGTAAAACTTTTCGTGCTTTACGACACTCATTAAAGTGAAGTGTATCTGGCTACGTGACAATCCACCAACAATCAGTTGTTGTTACTTAAGAATGTCCAAAGAGTCCAAATGATAAATAAATTTGCGCAATCGGTATGAGCGTAATTGACTTTAAGTTTTGTACAACTAAAAGCAGGTTTCACTTTTAAGGGATTCAATGGATGTTTTTAAGGTTCCTAATTATTTAAACCGATTTCTTCTTTCTCAACAATGCAAAAAACAAGAATCAAGAATTTAACGCTATAGATATATAAATATATCTAAATATCGATGCACTCAAAACGACTTGACATTGGCTGTTTTGAACATCGGACAATCGTATTGTTATTCCACATTTGCAGTGCATTTTCGCGTTTTCTAGGACGCTTTGAATATGCCTGAATGTCGTGACATTATTTGCAAAGGAAATGCGTTTTTGTTTGCTTCAGGCAGTTTGATGACTAACTGACTGTCAAAACAGAGCCCAATGATAACAGTTAAAACAAAGGCAGCTTACGACAGTAATTTAGCAACAGCAAACAGCTTGCGCTGCGCATAACTGTAAGGCAAATACAAATAGACAACAACATGAACTAAAACAGAGGCAAATACAACATATGAAATGAGCGTAGAACAACACGAACTAAAACACGTATACGCAGCTTTGGACATCGGGTTGCTTTCTATGTATGTAAGTTTGTGTGTGTGTGTGTGTCTGTGTACGGCCGAGTAAACAAACATGCAAGCAACTATCAGTCACTTAAGGCAGTTGGCCAAAGTGCTGTCTACTCAGAGAAGCAGTCAAAAAGGGGGGGATAGCGAAGTAGATGGTGAAACATATGAGTAGTTAGATGGAATACCGCTTGCGTTGAAGTAAGTGCGTGGGTTGTTTGAAGGTAAAAAGAAACTTATTGTATGGTCACCGGGGGGAACACTGTTATAACTTTGTCAGATTGTTTGCTCTAGGAAATCCTTTATACTTATGCCGAGCAAAGCTTTTGCAAAAGTGAGAAAACTATTATAACTTTTGACTTTGTAGCCTTGTAGACCTTATTTAGGCAGAGCGGTAAAGTGAATTCCAATAAAAAAGAGGGATAAGGCAAGGGCAACCTATAACATATTATTTTTAAAAGTATATTCTGAGAACTAATTTCCAATTATTCCTTTAAAGTAAATGTGTTTTCTAGATTCAAAATATAATTGGGATACATGCCAGAAATATTCCCTATGAACATTTTTTGAAGTTTGTTAAAGCATTATGAATTTACTGAGATGTATTCGATAAAAGAAACGCATACTTGTTTCCTAAGATCAAGGAACATTTTCAATGCGGAAAAGAGCTCTCTTTGTTGTTTTCTTTTGTGTATTTTTGTGACTTTGTCTGAGTCACATGGCGCGGCATGTGTTTACAAAAAATAAGAGCAAGAACGAAACACTGTCAGAAAGTTTGGTCTGTGTCATTGCCAAGTTGAGCTCGAAGTTTTTTCAACGCAAACATACAAACATACCACCTCATACTCGCTGCCACCTTTTCTCTCTCTCTCTCCTTTCCCACTCTTCAACTTTATCTCTTTGCTTTTGCCGAGTATACTTTGTGCTTTATTGAACTTTGACTTTCAACTTAACTTTCTGGTGCTTTGATCTGGCGGCAATGTCGTTGCTACTGCTGCTGCTGCTTTTATTAATTTCTTGACATTACTCATACGCCCTATGTGTACCACTGGGTAAATCGCTGAGCCCTTCATTTGTGTCAAAAGAACGTGAAAATTAATTGAAATCACTTGTGCGAGTTATAGCAACTTTTTTTTGATTCGCTGTTGACTTTCTTTTATTTGTTTGCTTGACTCAAAGCCAAAGTCAATCATCAATTTCAACTGCCAAAAGATCTTTTAGTCCTGCACTTTTCACCTACACCACATCAAAAAACAAACAGCAAGAATAAAAAAAACAAAAAATTGCTCATCTCGTTATTCAAGCATTGCCTTTTCAGCAGTATTTTAATGACATTTAAAGCGACTGCTCGATAATAAATCAGACTGTCATAGGGTGTTCTTAAAAAGTTATATCCAAATAGCAGACACCTCCCAAACGCTCCTTCTCTTTTTTCTCGCGAATAGCATTGACAGACACATTGTCCTCTGAGATTGTGACTGAAATTACAAAAACATAAGCAGCTACAAAAAGTTTTACATATATATTGTGTATAAGATTTCGCTTAAGTTGTTTGCTAAGAAGTTGTTGTTCTCTTCATTTTTTATAAAAAAAAGCTTTTATTCATTACACTTTTGCTGGGAAAACGTGCTAGCCAAATTATGGATATTAAAATGCTGGGAAAATGCAATGCATCTACAATTTTTTTCCCATTTCATGGGATCATGGTATGGTTTTGACTCCTTTGAAAATGCTACTTTTAAAGTTGGGTACACAATTTTCACATCAAATTCAAGTTAAAATGTTACCCAAACTTCTCACTGCATTTAAATCTATGAACATAAATTTTCCCATTCGATATTTTGATTTTTAAGTTGATATATATTTGCACATATAAATTTCTGTTTTACTGCAAACATATTAAGCTGATCTAAGCTTTAATTTTCCTATACTGACATTGGGTCAACACTTTTTGCGCTCAATAGAAGTTGTTCTTCAGTTTGAGTGGAATTTATATTATGGCTTGCTCATTTCCCAGACAATAAATTACACATACAAGCACATACAAATACACCGGTATTTTTTTTCACTAACCGCCTTAATAAAAGAAATTGCAAGGGTGCTGTAAGCTGCTGTTGCCTTGCCCGCAGCTAGTTGTTACCAAATGTTATTAACTTTTTAGTCTGTGTCCGTGGCTCACGGCAACTGTCCAAAAAGCTAAACCCAAAACCTGACAAAACACATGCTGCTAAATTATGCAGCATTTGAAATTGAATTTCAAACTCAAACGCCAACGAGCACTAACTCAAATTACAGGGAACTCGAATGAGAGAGCTGACTCCAAGTTGAAGCTGGAGTCGGAGAGGTGCTCCAACAGGAACAACAGTGACAAATGGTTATTTATGTTATCCTTTTGGATACCATTCTGTTTGTTATGCTGTCCCTCTTGTAAATTTGACAGCAATTAAATTTGCATTCATTTTCATAAAATGTACGACTTTAAAAGCTTTCACATCAACACATGTATTATGGTGAGAAATGCACGAGTGCTTATTAAGATAATGCCCTGTAAACAAGATCAGCTTTTGAAAATCATTCTGTAAAACTTAAACAAGCTTTGATTTAATAAAAATTCTAAGATTTACTATTGATTTAAATCAAATCAAAAGTTATATATATTTTCATGTTGAGATTTGTAATACCCTTTATGTTAATGTTAAAATGTACAGGGTATTCAAATGCGAGCCGTAAAATGTTACGCACATGTTGATGTTTATGTTTATGTTAATGCGAGACGTGTTGTTGCTCCGAGCTCTGGTATAGAATAGGGTCTCTTGTTATGGTATGGGTTCGTACATACATATATAGAATATGGTATGAACTGATATATCCATGCTATCTTTGCTTACCTCTTGACCTGTGGCACGAGTATTTGGGCTGTGTGTTTAAACGCTTCTACGCAGGTGCGTCGCAGTTTTCGTATCTTCTCGCGTAGCTCCGGGCAGTCCTTGGCCTGGCCAATATGTATCAACATGTCGCGAAAGAGCGCCACATGGCTGTTGATCTCCACGATGAGCTGTAAGTGCAAGTCAAATGATTTAATTTATGCTAGGCATCATCATCAGGTCAGAGGCATGCTTAATTTATGCCAAGCTTTTGATATATCTTCCTTTCCTCTCTCTCTCTCTCTCTCTCTCTCTCTCTCTCTCTCTCTATTGGCCCGTACAAATTAAGCATTATTCAGTTTAATTTATGCACAGCAGCAGCAACAGCAAATAGACCCTCAAACATCACCGAACCGCAGGCCCAACAACACTTTTGGGCTATTTCCTGGCATGAGCTGCTTTTATTGGTGTCGTTGTTGGTTTTGTAAGTATTTTTTTCTATTTTACGGGTCATTTGACAGCTTTAAGGGTGCAATGGTGGCAAATAAATCGAGCAATCGAGCCTTACTTTCATCCTGCTGCCCAAATCGGAAGCGTAGTAATTAAAATGCTCAGCAATTTAAAAAAGAATGAAATGACTCTTTTCGCTTAACTTATCTCCTATTTGTATTCATAACTGTGACTATCATTGATTGGTACTTAAGTTGAATGTAATCAAACTCAATTGCTTTTTCACTTTACTATTTGTCAATTACATTATTAAAGTTTATTGCTTGAAGATTTATTATGTCTCTCTGTTTTTCTTTTTGTAGTCTTACACATAATGTTTTTTTGTCATACATCATTTATCCATTTACCATGTAATAATTCACTAAATAAATTTATTATTTGTTTTCTTTTTTACCACACATTTTCTACCAAATCCCACATTACATTTCTACCAAATCCCACATTACATCGTAAATCGTTTTTGGTTTTCCCAAAACTAAATGTGCTTTTAGTGTTGTCGTTCATGTTTTCTTAATCAGCTGATTTATGCTTACTTTAAACATCAGTTAATCGATTGGATTGCTTATGCATATACATATGTATCATATTTTATGCCTTAATATCTCAGTTCCTTAAAAAGCTTTTATTCTTGGGGAAATTTCCAACGGTTTCCCGCCCTTTTGAAATAATTCATTTATTATTGCTTGCCTTGAGCAAATTGTTGCGCCTCTAACGCTTATTCTTTAGACCAAAACAAGAGATTAATTTCTCAAATATATTTCATACAAATCGCCGTTGGCAATCCACGAACGCCAAGCATATATATAGGTTAGGATGTTTGTATGTCATATACAAGTGAGCAAACAGCGTGCTCAAATATTTTTGACAGACAGCAATAACAATAACAACAAATTCTGGCCCAAAATAGATTCCACTTTGAGTTAAGAGTTAGCTTTGGCCTCCCCATGAGGATAGATTCTAAATAAAAAAACCACACACTCTAAGCACACTTAATTTAAAAGCGTAAGCGTTATTTTAATAATCCTCTAACGGCTGACGCCGCTGGCAAATGCAAAGTGAATTTTGTGGCTTGACTCGATGCGAGCTGACAGCTGTGCGGTTGCTACAGCAAGAAAGAGAGAATGAGACGGAGGGGGTACTAACATCTCGCCATGAAATATATGCGTGATTAGTCATATTGACAATGGAATAAAATGAAAACGAATGCTGAGAGGAAGATAGAACATTACACAGGCAGCAGCACTTAAGCAAATTGCTTATTAAAAGTACAAAGTTATATGAAATATTCTAGGCGGAGAAGCATTTGTTTTGTGCCAACTAGGCACAATGGAGCCATTTGACTACTGTGTGTGTAGAGGCCACATCGCGAGGCAATGGCACTGCTTTGTAGTCAATCAATGGCACAAATATAGTTGTGGAACATCAGCAGCTGCTGCTGCTGTCGGCTGTGCAACAATTTATTGCTTTTCACACTGGGCGTTCCCACTGACTGTTGACATTTGGCAAAGTCGAGGTTCTAATTGCCAAAAGCTGCCTTAACGATTTATTCAGAGCAACGTCTTTGGTAAGTCGACTGTGTTTCAGAAGCTGCTATGTAGGAGCTGAACAAAGGCGGAATCTATCAGATTTTAATATAGATTTGACAAGAGAATGCTGTGCGAATATTAAATTTATTTTATTTTGTAATAATTCGGTATTCGCAGTTGTGATTATGATAACAAAATAATTCCGATTCCGAAACTCAAACAATTTCTAAATATATTGTTAAGATTTATATGCACATTTGTTACATACAATATCTCAACCCTTATAGAGAACTCTGCAGGGTATTAAAACAAAGCATGGACTAACCCAGAAAAAAAGCAAACACACACACTCTCAGTCATATACATATGTACTTACTGACATAAAAGCCACACACGCATAAATTTTATATGTGGCTTAAGTCTCAGATGAGATAAGGACGCAAACACATCGTGGCATGCAACAGAAATGCAAATCCCCAATGTAAGCGACTGCGGCTCGCTTAAAAAGGAACTGCACAGCCATTAAAGGGACAGCGTTAAGCCAAAATACAAGCCAGTCCCAAAAAGCAAAAAAATGTAGAAAAAACTAACAGCAGTTTCGTGCCACATTTGTGAAATTACCTGACTGGCAGCTAGGAGCTATTCATCCGTTTCCAAAGCCATGCGAGTTGCACCACATCCTAACCAAATAACTGGTCAAATAATAAATATACAAAAAAGAAACCCAGCTAGCGAAAGCACAAATTGAATTCTCCCAACGCTGTGCAAATTCATGCAATGGGAACACCAGCTACAAAAGATTTACGTGTTGAAGTAGAGAAACTAACCGCGGCTTGCATATTCATGTGTCAGTATTATATTCTTTCACTTTTTTTCTTCTTATTATTCTAGTCTACTACAAGGACAACAGCAATAGCTAAAACAACAGCCACAAACACAACTACATAAGTTCCTTAACATTTGCTTCAACAGTTGAAGCGGAAAATTGAAAAACAGCTGTCGGCGTTTGTTTCTTTTTTATCTATGCAAATACAAAGGCAAAATAAAAAAAGATATATATAAAAACAAGACAAAAGAGGAAAGCTGCGTGCCTGCTTGTGCGGGTGTGTGTGTGTGTATGTAACCAAAAGAAAGTTCAGTCGTGTCTAGAGTGTAAATCAGTAAATACATGAGCAATGCCATGCGAAAAACAAAGATAGTTAAACAACAGGCAAACAAAAAAAGAAATCTAGACACAGTGAAAGCGGAAATTAAAATTGCAATACAGAAAAACAACGCGTTGCAAAACACACAAAAAGCGAACTGCATTGCAACGCATTTGTAATGAAGTAGATGCGGATATAAAGGGGATGTAGATTGTGGGTGAGCACTGTGGCTGTGACTGGCACACAAGGCAAGTGGTTAAGATGCATTCACAATGCTTTTTTGCGCGCCTATTTAATCGCACTCAGGGCCAAGGCACTTTAGAAAGTACAACAAACTGCCTACATACTTAAAATAGTCTTAATGCTTTCATTTCATCATGTTCTGTGAATACGTTTTCAACTTTGTCTCTTTTAAATGATAGCTAAGTAAAAACCTTGGTAAGTGTTTGTTTCTTATTATTTATTTACATAGATTTATATGTATCTTAAACTTTTTCTACTTGTTGAACCAAAGTTGAATATGTTTAAGGGTACACACTTTGTCTGCGGCACTGTGTTGATTAAAGCTGTAACAGTGGCAACACGTGGCACCAGCCAAGTGCAATATCCCACAGATCTGTTCGCAGGGCTTCTAAATAAATAATGGGCAACATATAGTGTGGTAATGGGGCGACTGGCTTATGGCAAGCAGATGATAAAAGTAGCTTTTAATGCGCTTTTCACATCTGTTGATATGGTCGGCCACTCGCACACTCAAACACGAATCCACAAGGAATTTCAGTGGCGCCAGGGTTAAGGCTAACAAAGTGGAATGGCAAAACGCATTAGCCAAGGAGTTGAACAGCAACATAATTACAATCGAACTGTCAGTTGGGCAGACTGTGAGCTGCGGGCAGGAAGTAGGCAACTAACCAACTGACTAACTGTCTATTCAACCGTATTCAGGGCAGCCATCAAATGGACCCTATAGGGCCTTATAACGGTCAACCTGAAAGCTGAAAGCTCCAAAGCGGCTTAAGTGCAACAACAGCGGTAACAATACAAAAGTGCAATTGGAACACGCTGCCAATACCAAATAGCAAATTTTCATGTTTTGAGTACATGTGCGTGTGTGTTTTTCTTTTGAAAAACTTTGTATAAGTGTGTGGGTGAGTGTGTGTGTGTAATAACAAGAGGTTGGGGAACAAAGTAGTACAGCAGCTGAGTTTTATGTACTTTTTCACTTGTCTACGTGTAAAAGTCAGCCACATAATTCCACAGAAGGTCATAAGGTATAGGCCAATTGACAATTATTTATCAAATACAGGTTGCTCTATATTTTTTTGTACAGCCATCAACAAAACAAAATTTAAAATCTATGTTTTATCAGTAAAACTTAGCTTATAAACATATCTACCACTTAAAGAAACGTTCAGCAGACGATTTAGTTTTATTAAATGTCAATTTAGCACTTGCGTAAATAAAAGTGAAATCGATGAGATGCTTGTTAGATGTCTGCCTGATTGGTTGGCTAGTCGTCTGCCCCTTTTTGGCTTTGGTTTGTTGGCTGCTTTTATTTTGAGCTAAGATATCACACTCAATGGGGAACGATAACGATAGTGGGGCAAACTAACACCATTAGACTTTTCCATTTGGCTCTTGAGTATATTGGGCTGCTCAGTTTACATTATCAATCAAGTTGACAGACAATCAACAATCAAGGAGAGCAGCTAGTCTGGCTCTGCGCATTTCTACCTTCAAGTCGCAAACACTGAAAATGATACGAACGAGCTTAAGAATAGTTTATCCCTTTTCATGGCGTCTTTATATGCATGTTGTATGTCATTAGTATCTATTTGTTCACTTAAGCATGGGGCTTGAACACGATCCTTTGTGTGTGCTAAGCTAGCAAACCTCTTACTAAAAAGGGGTTAAAGCATTAAGCAGGAGAGTTTCGATCGAAAAAGTGTCATTAATTTGAAATATAAATTTTTTGAAAAGTTTTATATCCTACATTTTGACCTGTTTTTGCATATTTCATTTATAGCTCGAGAAATCTTTCAGTGAACTGCATAGATTTATAGTGTGGCGCTATCATATTGTTGAATACTTAAGAGTATTCAAAAACATCTCGTTATGCGGTTTGATATTCTGACAGCATTCTGCATACATAATCGAAATTCATTTGACCTTCAAACATTTCCGCAAACTTAAGAACAATTTTTCAGATTTTTACACACACACTGACAGTCGTCGCACACGCGTTAAATGTTTACACAAACATGCCATTTACTTTATTTTTGAAGTTAAAATAATGAAGATGTATTGGTGGTTGTCATTGATGTTTTTTGCTGCTGCTGTTTGGGCGAGTATGTACTTGCGTTTATTTAATGAATATTTGTTGTAGTTTTTGCACGCATACCCTCCCCTTCCTGCCCCCAGAAAACACACCCTGCCGGACCACTACAGCTGTTGGGTAATATTGCAAATGGTCCTACAAAAATTATTATTTCCACTCTAGCTTCAGGCAGCTTGCAATTTTTCTTGAGCCATGGCACTCAACACATTCACTTCACCATTTTCGTTGCTGTTGTTGATTTTGATGTTTTTCAAAAGCAAAAACATGTCGAAAGGCACCAGAATAAGGGCTGTGAACTTTAAAAAGGATAGCGGACAGCAGAGCCCCACCCAAAAGTGCTTCATTACTTTGCGCAGCAGCTCGCGAGAATATAATGAATGGCAATAAACGCGTTTCATATTTTTCTTTTCGCTGGACCACTCGGCACTTTTGAGTATAGTTTTTTATTTTTTTGTTTGTTATTGCCCAACGACTGCTGCTGCCCAGAAAATTGTATTTTAAGTTTTCACACTTGACTTCGTATACGAGCTAAGAGAATTTATATATATATATATACATATGCCTGTTGGACTGCATTTTGCAACTCTTGACCTTTGTTCGTGAATTAATGCAATCTTAATTATTAAAATTTTATTTTTCGCAGCTGCTGGCCCGTATGTAAAACGGAATTTTATTCTTTTTTTAATGTTGTTATTATTGTTCTGAGCGAATGCTCATAAATGTCGTTGCAACTGCGTAAATTGCTGATTATTTGGTGTGCTGGGCTTAAGATCCTTGTGCTTTTTGTCTTTAGTTGAAGGTCGGTGCAATCAGCTTGCTGTTAAGTCACATAACGCATCCGCTGCAAACGCATTTCCCGCTGTTGCTGCTCTTGACGGATCTTCAAATTACTGTAGCATAAGCCAGGGCGACTGCAGCTTAAACTGTCGCTCTCTGCATTTAATTTATTTTCAATTTTCCAACGATTTTCTCTTGGAAATGGATTAAGAATTTATTAGTGTGCGCATTGATCAGCTTTACACTAAATCTGCGTCGTCTGATAGCATCGAAGCAAAGGGAAGGTTTTTCATTACGACAACAAATTTTCAGCATTGAGCGTAGAAAGATTTTATGATATGTTAAAACTTTAAAAATTTATTCAGCATTTAGGCTTTAAAATTCATAACTTTGTTAACCCTACACTGATATAAAACCGAAAAAAGAAAGTGGCAAAATTGTTGTTTAGTTTTGCATATAAATTGGATTTGTTTGTGAACAAAAATTGTTTGCTATTTGCTTTCGCATCTGATTTTATTAAGCTTTAAAAACAACATTTGTTGATTTTTTGTATTCACTATACACTGCCGTTCGATATCAAAGTTTTTGTATATTTCGATATAAATTTTTCTACTCTATCTATTTAATAATTTAAGGATGCAAATTGCAAAAATTCAGAATCGCTTGCGTGCATAACAAAAAATCATCTTTAAAATAATATTTCAATTGATATTTTGGTTTTACTTACCGTATTTAAATTGGTTACCTTATCCAATTCGATGGCCGTGCTGCCGCGATGATGATGCAAGTGATGCAGATGATGTGTTGTCAACATGTTGTTTCCATTAACAAACGTCACATACGTCTCTCAGTGTGATTTAATTTGCCGAACACCGGCTAAATTGAACAATCCATCAAGTGTAACAACACGACAACCCCGATGTGGGATAAATGTTCTATACGACTTCAGCTTCAGCAGCACTAGGGGCACGTGCACTTAGCTTCGCATAATTTAAATCACATAGCATGCATGTAAATCCACCTGCAGGAGGGACAAGATAGAAGATTGGTATTAAATTGGTGCCTCAAACACGCAACACTGCAACGCCTTTATGTTGCCACTAGCGGTCACACCGTTTACGTGCCCCTGATGTTATGATTTTTTTCGCTATCCGATTGATAGTTGAAAATTTTTGACTTGCCGTTAAGGGAGTTTGTAGCACGTCAATTTTTCGCGCACCGGATGCGACAGTTGCCGACCGCTTTGCGAATTTGCCTTTAAGTGGCACAAATTGCCAGTTGGCAGCTTTAACATGGCTGCAACCTGGACACAGCCAAGTTTCCGGCTTTTACTATGAACTGTGTTGCGTTTGGTTGCATTGCAGCCTTGCGGCATTGTGGCCTTGTGGCAGCATAAATAAACAAACAGACAACAATAAGAGTCGAACTGTAGGCCGAGATTAATGAAATTAATTTGTACACTTTCTCGTCTTTTGTTTTTTGTTCTTGTACATATGTCTAACATATTGCTATGTAACTTTCACCTGTATTCTGACCTTCTGTTAACCCAGCTTGCTTATTTGTTTCCTGTTAAAGTTTAGAATTAGATTAATTTAACAAAGAAGTAGTCCTTTTTATTGTTACATTGCCAGACAGCCATATGTTTACAACAAGCAATAAGTAAAACTATCTGAAGTTGAAAAAATAAACCATCAAAGTATATTTCCTTATAACCTTAAAAATCAAGAGTCGCTTTTATTAGCAAATAACAATATGTATATGTACATTTTACAACTGTGCTTAAAGTAATAACAATAATAGTAGAACACAGTTGCAGCAGCAAGAATCATCTAAAGCCGCAGTGGAAAAGCACTGCAACGGCAAGAGCTAACAAATAATTCATGAAAATAGCTCAGGTAAATTGTTGGCATTTCCCGAGCTCGAAGTAGATAGATAAATTCAAGATAGTTCAAGTGGATGATTTTTCTTTGATTAAAAAGCTTATTTTCGGCACATTCAGTTATGTATTTTGATGTGCTCGAAAAACGTTGAGAATATATTGTGGACTGCCGTATTAATGCTTATATCAAAAGTGCCCTTTCCACTTATGAAAACACCGTTAAGCTGATTAACTGACAACGAACTATGACTGAAAGTTGGTTAAGCATCTCATTTCCAGACAGGAAGGAGGTCATTCAAGTTTATTGTCTGTGTTTTGTATGCTTTGCATGGAAATACAAATGGAAATATGCCTCATTAAGTCGCGTTGCGTTGGAAAATATGTCACGAAAGGATTAAGTGAAGCCCACAGAATGGCGCGTCGCAACGCACATTAAAGGATATCCGTGTAACATAATTAAAAATTTAAATGCATCGCTCTTAGCTCTTATGAAATATTTAGGCGAATATTTTGATGCTGCCACTCGGTCTCACTTTAATCACCTACAACTGTGTTTGTTTTTCTGCTTTTACACAGCATTCGCCGGCTAAGTGGCACATTTAAAACAATTTGTTTGCCTTTTACGCAGCGTTTGCTCTGCTAATGGCATCCGGCCAAAAAGTATTTGCTTATCAAACTTTAAAGCGTATTCTCTCAACTCTTGATCTGACTTGTCTCTCTGTCTTGTCTGTGACTTGTCAGCAACAGTAGTTAAAGTGAAGTGAAAGCTTAGCAGGCAGTAAAATCTAGTCTAATACCAACAAGTAGTAGGGAAATAAATCCATTGTCCTTGCTTAAGAATAAGCATGAAATAGGGTCTGAATCGAGCTAATTTGAAATGCACATGCCGGAAACTCATTAGCTTTATTACACATCAAGTATTTCTAATATCTATATTGTTCTATTTTATGAGCATAGGGTATACAAAAATAGGCCGCCAGGCACAGATGTGCCTGTAAGTCTGACTCATTTGGCTTCTTTTATATTTACTATTCATGTCTGAAAATAATTGTGCACATACACACTCACACACACACAGACACTTTCACACACGCTCCCACTTTTTCATTGGCTGACAAATTCGTGATTAGCTCAAACATGAGCACTAATTTTTTATGTGTTAGCCAACAATATAAAATTACCACTTCATAAAAATGGTTTGTGGTAAACGTGGACAAGTTTATGTTTAACTTCTGGTAGACATAGTTAACAAGTTGTGAATTTTGTGTGGGTGTTAACACAACTAAGTGGCTAACAACTGCCAAAAAGAGGCAAGGGGAATCATAATTGTTAAAAAATGGAAGAAAGTTTTCTAAAGCTTTCCTTAGAATACACAGTTTATTTTTAGAAATACAGACAAACCTCGATAGTGTGAACAAAACGAAAATCAAAATTTTGAAATTTGTTGGCACTATCGAGGTTGTTTTTTTTATTTTGTTAATAGATTGATATTTACGGGCTCTACATAGTTAAATAAATCATTTGATTTGTTGCCTTTATTCAAATTCACTTTTAAAACATAAAAATAAAGTCCAAATCCATAAAAATTTATTAAAATAACTTTGTATCTGTGAATGTAGAATTTTTTACATATTAAAAAATGCTTATAAATTTGCAGAAACCGTTATAACTATTCTTACAAATGTCAAAGCGACAAAAGGGCAAATAAAATGAATGAAAAAAAAAAATTTTCATACTAAAGAGGTTTTTTTTTTCAACCTCGATAGTGTGAAGAAAATATTTTGTTCGAGGTGTTCACACTATCGAGTGTTCACACTATCGAGATTTGCCTGTAAAAGGATTTGTTTGTTAGCTAAGTTAAATGGTAGGCTAAGATATTTCAAATAAATAAAATATTGGTATTATTAACATAAATATCGTATTATGATCAACAAAAATATTAAATTTATAAATTGCAGTTATCATCATCATTTAACGTAAAAAGATGAACAAATATTTTTGACTTAAGTTTAAAGCTTAATAAAAAGTTGCCTTAATGACACTTGAGAGCCATGGAACTGAAAGCGTTTAATGTATTTGTATTACTTTACTGTGCAAGGATACACGCACTAAAAAGTACATATACCATAAAATGAGAATCAAAGGCATCCTAAAAGGCAAAAGAATAAGAAACTGGACCAAAAAAGCATCATAAAAGCGATACGAAAAATGAAAATGAAAACGAAAACAAAGCGAGGACATTAAAAGAGTCGCATGGCGGAATGGAAACAGCAAGAGTCTGAAGAGGTAGGCCTAATGGCAATGCCAACACCGGACGAGGATGTGTGACACATGTCCTCATCCCTTTGTCCCGTTGCCTTATTGTCGTTCTGTGCTAAGTAGGCGACTTTATTAAGCCAAGGACACTATGGCCAAAAAGTGTGCAACGCGGAACACAACAACAACAATTTATACACACAAAGGACAGAGGCCAATTGGAGACAGCGGGGTGTAAGCGGTACACCTTGGCTGTCCCAAAGCTGGGGGCACGTGTTTAGTGTTGCGGCCTTGTGCCAACAGCGTCTGGCACAAAATTAAGCGCCTACTGCGACAATGCCTCTACGAACGAACTTGTAGCAAGGCGAGCCAAGGCAAGGTATGGCCGCAATTTGTTGCTTTTTGATATTTGTTTTGACGTTGGCGACGACGGAGACGCACGTTAAATAAAAAGTGGCTCATAAATCAACAGTCTTGAGACCTATGACGCGTTCTCTCGTGTTTCCAGTGCACACAATAGCCGCATCGGAAGCGGAACTCAGCTCGCGCCTTCGCAAGCAACCCAAAACAAAATGGCGTGGCGTAGCGTGGTGCTAAGGATGGCAGCTAGGTGCTGAACAAGACTGGAACTTGTTATTTATGAGAGTTTCATCTGCGGTGAGCAGCCTGAATTATTTTTAAACACCGCAAAGGTAAGGTACTCAGTGTCACTAATCGACCAACAAGATGAATGTTACGCTAAGGGGTTTATGTTAGGGAATCATAATAAATATAGGTAAGTGCAAAGCTTGAATAAGAACAAATGCAACCTCGCGAGCAGGCGCTTACATCTTCAAACAACTAATTAAAGGTAAATATTTGAGGGAAACTTTGGCATGGAAATAGGATTAACATCTGCTACCGAAACGTGAAGTAATGTTCTTATATTTTCTTAAAGGTTTTTTTTTCTACTTGGCACACTTTTGGCATCTGACAGGCAGACTACTACTACTACTTGACTTTTTCTTTTGTTGGGCATTTCTCAACGTAGGCTTAATGTGCCATGAAAATGCGAAGCCATATATATAAATGCCTCTACCACTCACTCACTTACTTAACCCCAAACACTCGCAATTCGAACCCATACCCGTACGCATTTACACACTTGACCTGGCAATTGAGTTAAAAGCCCAAAACATGTTTTTGAAAAAATAAATAAAAATTTTCTTCTCCGCAGAAATTGTTGGTCATGACCATGGGCAGTTTGTATGTACAAATGGTGTGCGAAAATGGAATATATATTCCGTACCTTGGGCAGCACATTTGCACACTTAGTATTGGGTTTCAGCAATGAGAAACGTTCGTAATCATAATCCAAAAACGACACATTGGGGCGCATTTAAACTGATTTCATTAAGGACCTTTGTGCGCATCTATGTTTGTGTGTGTGTGGGTAGGTGTGTATCTGCGTGCCTCTGTTGCGTTTAAAGCTACAACAACAGCAACTGGAGTTGAAGAGGCAAATTCATGTGGTGTACGTCTTGACACGCACGGATCAAAGCCGCAAAATCATATTGAATACGTCGTGCATACTATTTTCAATTCGTGGCTCGATACTCCCACACACACAATCAGCTCTGCCTTGGTTTTCCCCGATGGTACTTGTCAGATAAGCAGTTAAGTGACTTTGGCCCGAACACAGCCCTTGGCAGTTCTCGGCAACCGCCAAGTGAATTCCAAACCTGGACATAAAATAAATACGTTAAGTTTGTGTTTTCAACATACCATGCAGCATGTGAATGACAAAAAATATATTAGCCTTAGAGAAGATCGTAAGAACAGTAGAAGAAAATTAAGTAAATATTAGAATGAATCTCTGAATTGTGAATATTTATTTTTATATCGAAAGCATCCAGCCAATTATGCGATAGTCCGTCCTTACAGGGTATTTCGCTTATTTTATGTGACGACAAATATTGAAACTGTTGTTGTTGCTTGATATATCTAAAAATAAATTGAATTAAAGTTAAATCAGTTGCCAGTTGCTGAAATAAATTATTGAAAATGCGGCAGTCGATATAATAAGCCAAAAAACGGAAACAAAGCCACAAAACATAATCAGATAATCAGAGAAATCAGCATAAATCAATATACTCACGAATAATTGGCTAGAAATAACATAAAGCCTGCTACAGTTTAAGTGTCATTTTCGGCTCTTTGATTGACAAGTTAAAATTTCTGTTTGATTTAAGCTGCACAGTTTGAAATTGAGACGTTATTCAACCAGCTGGGCAACACTCATTAAAAGCAGGTTTTGTGGCTTAAGAATTTATGACATAAACTCATATTTAATTAAACTCAAGTGTAGAGCGCTCCCTGCTGTCGACCCAAAACAAAATATGGAAAAGAAACTTCTTTATTTTGGTCATTCACAAACATATTTGCAACTTATACAGCTTTGGGTTTGACTTAAACGACTCGAGCTTGTCAAGCGAGAGTCGTGCAATATGTTGCCAAAGGCTTTTTGCGTCCTTGGATATCTTACAAGCTCATGAAAAGCTGAGTGTGTGACAAAAAATTGAGGCAAGCAAATGAGGTAAAGTAGCTGAAAAATAAAACTTAAGCCCCACAAAGAATACTGACAAATTGCAGCTAATTAGTTAAGAAGTTGAACTTAAAAAAACTTTTACTCGTTCTCATTGCAACAAGTATAAAGTTACCCCTTAAATTAGCTTTGACAAGCAAAGTTGCGGCAGATAAAGAAAAAGTTTCAAAATTTATACATATAGTTGCGCATAGTACTTTGTATAAATAATTGCGCAATTGTTGATATGATTCGATATTAAATACATATTAGTTATTCAATAAGATTTAAAAGTGGATTGCTTTTACAGTACCATTAATAACTTAAACTATTGTACTTGGATTTTGTTAATAGATTCGTTAAATGCCTGTTTAAATAATAAATGAAAATGAATGACATTTTGCCATGTTGTCAGTAGAAAAGTAAAGTGCTGTAGTTTAAGTGAGCCATTAACTTGACAATGTCCCATGTTAAGATTTTTTATTGGTGCAAGTGGATCTAAGCTCTGAAAGGATACTTTGCCGTTCCTTAAACCCTAAGAAGGTTGCTTGCGAATCACAGAACGTTTTTAAAATAATGCGCAATTCTGATTTAATAGTTTCGACATTAAGTTAACAAAGCCTCAATTCCGTGGGGCATCTTGAGGTCGCATCAGCTGCAAATGCCTCTCCGGGCACCTGTCATGGATTTGACAAACTTATTTATGTGCGGACTAACGTGCTAAAATCCAGACCCTCATGTAATGAATCAGACTTGAGTCCAACACCTAATAACAAAATCAAATGATGATAAACGCAAACTTAATGGGCCACAAACCACAAGCCAAATCTCAAGGACGATTGCAAACGATTGTTAAATTATTCAAATTAATTGCATTGTGCTATCTGCGATTGTGGCAGCTGTCAGTGTGTGAGTTTTAAGTGCCTGTAAGTGTGAGTATTTGTGTGTGAAAATTATAGACAAAACAAAATTAATGTTATTACTGCAAGGGGGCAAATAAGCTTGTGACGGTTTGTGTTAGCATTTGCATTTCACTAAAAAACAACACACGAACAGGTAAACAAATCGAGGCAGACAATGCCTGAGGACAGACACTCTCTTCACCTGACGGTTAGCATGAATGATGACTACTTGCAAGTAGCTAACAGACTTGATGGCCCCCATTGCGAATGACGAAGGTGACGATGCCGACAAGTGCCAAATGGCAGGCAGCAAAGAGAAAGACGACTTTAATTTTCTAGTTGAAAGGAGCATTTTGATGTTGTCACTTGGCGTGCAACACATATAAGTATAAAGAGAAGATTTCAAAAAGGAAAAGGAATGCCAGGCATTAAATATAAAGGACTTACCCCTGAAATGTTTAACAATACTATAAACATAATTGTTGGGATTTTTAGAGTATTTAAACTTTGTCTAGACGCTGTTCTTGTTTATCTATTTCCTAATGTAACTGCACTGCAATTGCTTGTGAGGGTGTGTGCATTTTGGCGATTTGTGGATTTCAAGGCGTTACTTTATTCGTTGGATCGAGTGTGCAAACGTGAACAGCCCAGGGTCTGCTTGCAAGCGTAGGAGTGAGGCAAGCGAATGCCTCAATTAGTTAATATTCCGCCCGAATAGACACACGTTAAAAGTGCGTGTAAGCAGAACAGCGAAATTATAATTTAATGTACTATGGGCAAACAATAAAAGCATTGCCCAAATTAGGCAAGCAGCACTCCACGCCCATAAGCTCACACCCTCCCAAATCCCTGCAGCCTGCCCGCAAGCCAACAAAACTGTCACTGGAAACAGGCACCTCAGTGACTGTGGCTTGAACAAAGGTAAAGGCAGAAGAAGAGGAAGAAGAGGAAGAAGAAGAGGGCAGCCGGTCAGATAATTTCCTTTGTTCTGCATAGCAAATGTTTTTATTTCTTTTTTGTTTTCTGTTTGTGCTGAGAGCAGCGGGAAATGTGTGGGTCGGTGGGTTTGAGCGCGAGTTCTTGTCAGCTATTTTTGTTGTTGTTTATTTTATCACGTTTTGTTGCCTGTTTATACATTTTTTCTTTGTTTATGTCGCATCTCAGGCTCAGACAGGTAGCAATATGCAAATCAAACAAAGAACTAAATACCACCCCTCAGAGCAGGAAGCGCCGCTGACAAAACAGCGTAAAGAGCCATTGGAATGCCAGGCGACCATCAATATGGATTTCATGTGCCAAGCGAGGTCAAGGCAGCTCTTTAAAAATGCGTTGATCTAATGCGATTTCCAAAAAAAAAACGTATATAATTATTTTTTTATTAAACTTAAATAAGTTTTATATGTTTTGATTTGGGTAAATTTTGAAACACTTTTGGCGTGTTTTCTTTCGATTTATTTCATCAACTTTTATTTATTAAGTTAATATGTTTTTTTTTTTTTATTCTGCAGAAACAAAGGTAAGAATCTTAGAATACAGATTCAATACACTGTTTTTATGTATTAGTTTTCGATTGAAGTATGTTTCGTAGTTTAATTTTCTTTGAAAATTTATCATAAGTTTTCATTAAACATATGTATTATGTTCTTATTATGTTTTAAATTATTTATTACTATTTTTGTACGTATAGTAATTTAAATGCTTTACAATTCTATTCTATACATTTACTTTAATAAAAGCTTATTTTTTTGATTCAATAAAATCGCCTACAATGGCAATATTTTTTGTAAATATATTTGACATTAATAATCAAATCAGCAAATTACTACATCAATTAGCTGTCAAAATAAGGCAGATAAAATCGTTTGATGGTTCAACTACACTGACCATTTCATATAATTCTCACTGAAGGAATAAAAACAACGCGTATACGCCTCGTGTAACTCGTGTTTTGTTGACTCGTTGTCACAGAACATGCGCGTCGCGTGTACTCTCGGCTAAACGTCTGCGGTTCGACTGAGAAAAATGAAGGCAGACAAAAATAACATACAAACACTCACATTCACAAACACACACATACACACTGCCAGCTGTCAGAGGCTGTGTCGAGCGATGTTAACTCATTAACAGTCGCTTAACAGTTCCCTAACAGCAACAGCAACAGCTGAGCGGGCCATTCATTCATAATTATTCTGAGTGAAATTGAGTTTCAGTTGTGGCAGAATCTGGCGCTGCGAATCAATTTACTTAGACATGAATGTGCCGCTGGGGAGCAACTGAGAAGGGCTTGTTCCAGACAAAACTGTTAAGTGGACATCTCAGGACATGACCAAGGCAATAACTTTATATATATAAAAATATACATATGAAAAAGGACCGCATAACCCAACGTTAGTATGACCTTTGGTTTTTTTTAAAGAAAAAAGACAAAATAACATAGAAGGAAATAAACGCGCGTGAAATGTCAAAATCTCTGTCACGGGTCAGAAGAAATGTACGAAATAACCAAATAGGAAACCACCGAAAAAAAAAAATGGATGGAGGGCAAAGAAAAACATAGATAAGAGAAAGATGACAGCGCATATACAGAAAACAAGCAAATGCCATTGCCATTGCCAATGCCAAGGCAATCAAGTAAATTTGCTTTAACAAATGGCATGGCAAATACTACGAGAAGCGAATAGTAAGAAGAACGTTAAGTGTTTGCATAAACTGATGATGATGATGATGCTAAAGCTAAAGCTACATAAAAACATAGATACACACGCACACAACTGTGATGAGCCGCTTTGGGGCAGCCCCAAACGAACCATAAGCAAGTAAGTACTATGGTATTCCTGTGGGTTGCCTTTAGCTTTGCCTGTTGCCTTTTAAATTGCAACACGGCTTACGTTTTAACACAACAAAATGTTGCAAGTTTAATTGCAGTTAGTCGTCCGTCCGTTGGTCGGTTTTTCTGGCTTTATCTTGTGGCCACAGTTTTCTACTCTTGGCGCTAACAATTTTTCGAACAGCAGCAACAGCAAAGTTATAGCCGAAAGCTGGATTTATTGTGCTTAGAGCTTAGACAAACAAATTTCAAATGAGACCACAGCAACAAAAGGCAGTGCCACAACGCTCTGTTGCAATGAAGCCAGCTGCGGCTCATGCCACACTCTTAAGTCTCCTCCTGCTGCTGCTGATTGCCGTCTGTTTGTCTGAATCAAACTGCGCACTGCAGGCACTGCAGGGGAGCAGGCAGTATCTGTGTCTTGGGCTTATTAAGGCAAATTTCTTGCACTCTTTCTCTTTTGTTCTGTGTCTTAAATGCCACATTTTGCATCGACATGCCAAATTGTCGCCTCAATGCTTAGAATTCTGATATTTAAGCCATTCCAAAGAAACTACACACACACTTTCACATCGATATACCGTAAGGCACAGAAGAAATTACAAAAGTTTGTAATTGTTAAAAGTATCAGTTATGTTGACTTGGGGTAGCTTGTAAATAAAAAAAATAAAATTTACTCATGCACAGAGTTTTTATTTATTTACTCATTAATGCCCAGCATGGTGGCTTTTTTCACAGTGTGAAGCATTAATTTTAGCTTGCTCTGAATTTCATTGATATCTCTTTAATGCCCCGCTGACTGTTGTGGAACTAACCACATAATCACCGTATCATATCGATGCCATAAAGAAGCACACCAACAACTACTACCACATAACAACTTCTTCATCAATTTAAGTGTGTGTGTGTGTGCGTTGTATACACATGAGATTTAAGCATTTCTTCTCAGGGTATCTTAGTGAACTGTGTCTGTCTATTGAAATAGTATTGACTAGCTGATTATTTTTATTTGGTTCTCGCAAACGTTTAGATTGAGACATAAAACTATGCCGTTGGCCTGCCTACAGGGTAAACATAAACATTTATATACGATTAAGTGTGCTGTTTATTTTGATGTTTGCTTTACTGCTTCCGTTTCTGCAGCTCCAACGGATTCAATACATACATCTCTATGGTGTGGGGCTACGCCTAGGCAGATATGGTGTGTACGACGCATTAAATGGCCAAGAATGAGATAGACAAACAAAGATGAGAGACTTTGGCAAAACCAAAACAGAACAAGAAAATAACAGCTTTTGGCAGATTAATGTCGGCATTCACATAAAGTGCTCGAGATATTTGCCACGATTCACGTTATTCCACACACCGGAATTCAATTCGAACATTGGTCAGAGCTACGATAAATCAATAAAAATCTAATCAAAAAATCAAATGCAAGCATTGGGAATTTGTTGTACAGTAAATTGATTGACAGCTGATTATCTATGGCTGTGTGACAGCTGACCAGAAGTTGAACACTGTGCAGACTGATAGACAAAACAAAAACATTCAACAAAAAGCCAAATTAACGCTTTGTTTCAACCAAACTTTATTTCATTATGAATGCAAACCAATTATATTAAAAGCATAATATGGCAATGTTGCCAGACACTCTTTTATACCCTGCAGACAAGAGGAAATCTAAATGGTGTAGTTCAAATATGTCTTAAAAATGTATTTATTATATATGTACTTACTAAAGCTTTTAATAAAAAATAACCAAAATACCGTTTTTTTTTACAACTTGCTTGGTATTTCTTATTGTATTAAAGCTGATCGGCGAAAATTTACATAAATATTTCCCTGATCAAAAACAAGAGCATTATATCATTGGTATTATTTGCTTGGTTCTTTTAATAAATTAAACGATCTTCTAAGACCTTGTGTTTCATAAAAATTAAATGTGATTTTATTTATCGTATTACTACTAGCATTAAGTAACTTCTAGTTAAAACCTTGGCAGCTGGTATATACTATATACATATGTATGTATTTTGTTGGTTGGGGACGTTGCGACAATTTCGTCCATTTTCAAATTTCAATTTATGCAAATGCAACAGCAAAATATTCGACCAGCTATGGAGACGCTAGAGAGACAAACTCAAGCCACAGGCTGTAATGCTCTTTAGGGAGTAATCTACCCCAACAAATTACAGCCAGCTAAGAGATTTACGTATATCAACTAAGCTGCATATTTACAATTGCTAATGTACAAAAAAAAATAATAAAATGAAACAAAAGCTCAATGCGCTTAAATTACGTTTTTATTCGGAGTGTGTACCAAACGCGAAGCACTTGAAATACAATTCCGCGACTAAAGCCAGTTGGCATTTAAAATGCAAAATGTTGGGTCTTGGAGCCTTAAGCCAACGAAATGCATGCAATTAATTTGAACTTACGACTCAACGGAATGGAATCAGGCAGGACTTACAGCTGTTGCTGCATTTGTACGCGTTTCTCGGTTTGTGAATGTAACGATACTTTAATGATGCAAGTGGTAATCCAAATATAATTTTGAAATTAATATAAAAGCTCTTAAGAGAAAAAAAGGCTCTTGAATATTAAAGAACATTAAATGTGAATTTACAGCTAAAATCATGCAAATAGATTATTATTATACATGTTACATTTTACTGTTCAATATGAGACCCGCTAGATGTCGCTTTGGTTGATTTGCCGATCAATGCCAACCTGAATCGATATTTCCTTTTATTGGATTGCCTCGAGTGCATAATTTAAATGTGTTGATCAAAATCATACCCATCCAATAAGTAAATTAAAAAATATCGATATGCGTCTATAATATTTAATTTATTTTTAAAACTTTATAAGCTCATTTAAAGGTAAGACTTACAGCTGATGAAAACATTCTAAGAAAAAAAGTATAATGGAACTTGATTGCAGAACTTTGTTCAGCTTCCTAATTAGATCATTTCCTTATCTAATGCAGTTCATCACCGGAACTGGAGACCACCTCAACTTGAGCGTCACCAAGACGATCCTTCAAATTCCTATTGATATTGTCAACCATGTCAAAGGCACCGATGATCATTTCGGCCTCGCTCTGAGCCTTGTCATTCATTTGCTGAAGACTGCGTCGCAGCTGCTTGTGCTCTCCACTTGCGTCGCGCTGTTCTCCGCGCTGAAACAGACTGCTACTTGTGCGGGCAAAGAGGGCAGCAGTCCCGGTGCCCTGCTTTAACTGTTGCTCGAGATCCTCAGGCTGTGGGAAATCCAGGGCTAGGGAAAAGCAACGCAATTGCTCATATTTGGTTCTGAGCACCTGCTGATCCTGGCCATAGCTAATGACAACGGCTTGCAACACCATATCGCTGCCTGGCAGTTGAACATACGCAATGACATCTTTGAATTGATTCTCTTGACGCCACACGGTCTGGCTGTACGGTATGACCTGGTAGACAACAGTCTCTGGATCTGGACTGTATTGCACTAGCAGCCAAGTGTTATCGTCCATATGTTGTTGGGAAGCATCAAGATTCTCATCAAAGGCTTGATCGAAGCAGCGTGCCTTCAGATGCAGCAGCACCCTCTCCATAAACTCCCGCTTCTCATAGGCATACAATACATGGCCAAGGCAAGAACCCACTTTAACCAGCGGAGTGCCACCCAGCTCGTGTTTAGTACTCAGCCAGAGGGCACGTTCTGGCGATATGATCTTCTGCACAAGTCGATTGCCGGCGGCATCATCCTCGTTGTACTGCACCAGTAGCTGGCGAACATCTTCCTCATCCCGCTGTTCTTTGCTCATGGACACGAGGGCAGCATCGACAAGCTTGCGCTCATCGGCGGCCAAGATGAGTTTAGCCTCCAGTTTCATGCCATTGATTCGGAACTCCACGAAACGTGTCATATATTTATCGGAAACATCCGATTCCAGCAGTTCCATACTGTGCAGTACACACAAACGCCTCTTGCCATTGGGCTTGCCATTCTGCATTGAGCCCTCGTCCACCTCGGCCAGGAACCAGGAGAGACGTGTTGCTGCCAACGCTGCTGCACCCGCATTGCTTGCCAAACCACAAATCGCCGAGTCATCCAAACCACTATCGTTGCTGATGTTGCTCATAATTAGTTTTGTATTTTCTTCTTGAGGAATTTGTTGTTTTGTATTTTGTTGCGCTCTGTTGCTTGACTCACGACAAACTGATGCTCGTTGCTTGCAGATGCTGGATTTTATACGATTCTCTGACTTAACCCTTGCATCGGGTATTAACAGGTACGTGATCCTATTGTCATCCCTTTCGCATAGGGCTTTTATGACTGACAGTTGCACGGATTTACCTAATTGTTTGTCGACCGACCGAGTAACAGCTGCAGGCCATAAAATATGATTAAACTTAAAGCAAGGTCTGCTACCAAGAAATGAAGGTAAGTTGTATAATTTCCCAAAACATATATTTTCGATTTTTATCTGACAGATAAGGAAAAATGAATAAATACATACTTGCGTAACGATCACATTAGTTACAGAAATGCCCGATTTTAATGCTCAACACTAAATATTAATCGATAGTCTTTGCAGTAGCAATAACTTTGGCTAGATCAGTTATTGGTAAAAGGCATATATCGATAGCTTGCAATAAGCATTTTCCCTTCTTTAGAAAAGTTCGAAGATCAAAAAAATTCTGCGTTTCTTATTGAATTTGTCATCAAAATACACAATAAAAACGAATACCAAGTAAGCAATAAATGCGATTACCGATTAAAAATAATTGTTTATTTAAGTTAAAAAGAATAGCTTGTGCTCTGTTTGCGATCTTTAACAGCAGATTATTGGATAAAGTTAATTTTAAAGTGTTTTAGTGCTTCAGTTTAAGTTTATCGACATGCACACCAAGTACTTCGGTTATAAATTGCAGGGTTTTAGTATCCAGAGCCATACATCTGTCAGCTTCTGTATCACTTGGTTGATTTTCCCTTGGGTTTGCCACGAATTCAAATGGTATGCCAACAGGGCGACCAATTGGTTTGATGGTGTTACGTGTGTCAATCACTGAGTAGGTGAGAATGTTTTTAAAAATTCCCTGATCTATGGCCTCTTTGATGGTAGCATGATTGACCGGAAAGCATCCGAGAATTTCCTTCGAATCCCGCAACGTGACATTCACATGATAGATATTGTCCGCACTGAGTATAACGCATAGCATGATGTACTTCAATGGTCGATTCGCTATCAACTTAACCCGATTAAGCAGATTATCAAAAACACGTGGCTCGTCATCTAAGAAAAAAAGGCACACACCGGATGGCTTACATTCCGGCCAAGTGTTGGGTTTCGGCTGCACTGCTGTTTTAGTCTGACTACTAACGCAAGAAGCTTTAGTTCTTTGTGTACTAATTATCGTTTCCTCAGATTTGCTATTAGTGCTCATACAGGGCTTATTCCAGCAGAACAGGCACTCAGTGGATGGCTTACCTTGCTGCCAAGAAATGGGTTTCGGCTGAACTTCAGGATCAGTTTGAGTACAAGCGCAAGTAGCTTTGGTCCCTTGTGTACTGGATGGCTTACGTTCCGGCCAAGGATCAGGTTTCGGCTGAACTTCTGGTTCAGTCTGAGTACAAGAGCAAGTAGTATTGGGTCCTTGGATACAGGGTGGCTTACCTTTCAGCACAGGATCGGCTTTTGGCTGCTCTTCATGTTCAGGCTTAAGCGGCTCCATTTCAGATTTAGTCTTAGTACAACAGCAAATAGCTGCGGTTTCTTGTGTACTACCTTGCATATTTTCAATCTGATGAGAAGTTGAAATATTTTGAATCGATTTGCTTTGAGTGATCGTACACGGCTTTAACGATCCAAGAACGTACTTAGAACGTCCTTCATTAGTACTTGGGTTTGACTGGGTTTGGCTGGTTTTAGAAACGACAAATAAACTAGCCGATTCCCTGTTGCTGGGATTCATTTGAGGCTCTTCTTTTTTATCCGCCTGCGTCTTAAGATCTTGAATATTCGTACTACCTTGCATATGGTCAATCTGATGAGAAGTTGAAATATTTTGAATCGATTTGCTTTTTGTGATCGTACACGGCTTTAACGTACACGGCTTTAACGTACACGGCTTTAACGATCCAACTTCCCTACTTGGGTTTGACTTGCGGGTTTTAAAAAAGCCAAAACCAGCCGATTTCCTGTTGCTGGGATTCATTTGAGGCTCTTCTTTTTTATCCGGCTGCGTCTTAAGATCTTGAATAGTCGTTTGCAATTTCATTACATCTGCCTCAAGTACATTCATTTTGAAATTTATTCTACTTAGTTGACGGCGAATCCACGGTATAAAAGCACTATCTGATTCTTTTTTATCATCTGAATTTTGTGTAGGGACATCAGATATTTTTTTATCATAGTCAGTCAGTGTTAAGGTTCTGGATGTTCCTTTGTAGTTTGTCATTGTGCTTCTATTTGAATATAAATTATTGTTATTAAATATATAAAGATTTTCTGGAGTAATTAAGTCAAATGACTCAACGTGATCCTCATCGTTGTATTGACAGCTGTTGGGTGCGTCTGCAGGTAGGCGACTTATTAGTTGGGTCGACGGTATTGGGTCCTGCCTGCGCCCCGTCATCCCAGGCAGGTGGCCTAAAGCATCTGCAAAAAAAGGGCATAGGTAATAAATAGTTTGTATTGCAGAAGCTACCTGTAACTAGACGACATCGTATTGGCTTGGGTATATAATAGCAGCGCTTATTCAGAGTTTATTCAGTCAACAATTGGACAGCAAACAGTGAACATGGTAAGTGTTACATTTCGATAAGCTCTTCTTGCGCATGTTTTCTAATTATTTTTTTTCAATTTTAGATCAATCGCCGTCAACGCTTGGAATTTGCGCTCAGCATTCTGCCCTACGATCATAAGTTGGTGCAATTTTCACCGGCACAACAGCAAGTTGAGAAGATTATAGCTCGACTGCGCACCGATGACATCTCCGGCGATGAGAACAGCGATGATGAGAAGACCAAAAGCCAGCAACAGCAAAATGCTAAAGGATTTGCCGAGCAAACAATGCGTAACATTGAGTTTTCCGAGGGCATTCAACAGCCAAAACCCAAGAAAGTGCTAAGCACATTTGCAACCTTGACGCTGGCAGCTGAGAAGCTGATGAAGACAAAATGCAAGATAGAGGCGGAATGCGTTGATGATCTGGAAAAGTTCAATGATGACTCGGAAACTGTTTTGGATGAGGAGGCAGCGCTGGCCAAAATCGATCGACGTGAGCTCATGGAGAACAGCATTCAAGCGATGAATGAGGCACGTTTAAAAATGCTGCAACGTTGGGAACGCAGCAAGCGTAAGGCTCTCGATCTGCTCACCATTGAGATCGAGAAGGTGCAGGCCATGGACCACGCACATACCCGGAGATCGGCACGCTTTGAATTCTTTCGTGATGGCGCCGATGAGCACAACACCTCAACGCCAAAGACAAATGACGACGATGACGCAGATAAGGAGAACAAGAACACGAACGAAGTGATTGAGCTGGATGATGATGATGATGATGATGATGAAGAATATGTGCCCCACGTTGCCGAGAACCACAATAAGCGCAAACGGGTGCAGAAACCCATCACTTCGACACCAAATACAACAAACAAGTGTCCGCGCTTTGAGTTCGATAACGATGTCAGCTCAAAAATGGTCACCATTGGGCCCAATGGCACACAGATATCGCGAGCAGTTCTTAAATGCATGAATTGGGGTATGTCAGGGCCAGCCATAACACGCAAGCTGCTTTGTGAGGTCTTTGATCGGGCCACTCTTGCCTTTCATACACTTTCTGGGAAGCCGTCGCCCGCATTTAAGGATTGCGCTCGTCCTAGCAAGCAGCCGCTGGACCCTCTCAAAGTGGGCGATTTAGTCTATCTGATGACCAACAGTCTGAATATGTCACCACGTGAGGTGCGCACCGCTATAACCACCAAGTGTGCCGATGAGAATAAGATGCTACGCACTCGACTCGAGCGACGTTCACGGAGAACTGTCTAATGTACCAATCTAGATCTTGGCCCAGCCATTCAAATGTGGCCCAGTGCATCGAATTTCGAATATACTTTTTATACCATTATACATTTATACATATCTATATAATAAACTATAATATTGCATATAAAAATTACCTGAGATCTCTGTGTATATATTATTCAGTTGGATTACAAATCTATTGAACATTTTAAAGCTTTTATTTTGATCGTTTGTCTGCTAATGTCATCATCAACCAATTGTTAAGGGCGTCCTATAGCTTCTCTAAAAATTTTCCACAATATCCACTTATTAAAGTCCAATTAATAATACCATAATGAGAATTTGCTGAAATTTTGCATTTATAATTTTTAAATTTTAAAATATATTTAAAACGTTGATTAATTTGTCAGCAAAAGAAGCTAAAACACAAAAAGTTAACGAAAACAAAATAAATATTATTTTATTCTATCTGGTTTGACATTGTTTGCAGCGCACAGCAAATTTACGATAGTATGATAATTACTCAAAAATTCATTGAAACTAAACGAAATTTGTTCAGAACGAGAAATTAAATCACCAATAATAAAAAGGATATTTATTTGAGCAACACTTTATGGTCTGTCAGCTTCTCAATATATTGCCATTATTTTTCACACACATGTTGACAAAATTGATGAGTACTGAAGAAATTTCGTAGGAGCGAAATAAAATAAATAGGATAATCAATTTTCAGTTGTTGCTGTTGTTGCAGATTTAGACCAAAAACGTGTCAATGTTTTCAACTCCTATCCCTTGGTAAATTATCTAGTCTCGGGTTGTTTTTCATCATTTTTTTTTCGGTCGCAAGCGTTTGGATATGCAAATGTGTGCCACAAAAGGACAGCCTGATTTGAATACATGTGCAAACTTACTCACAATCGTACATTCATATATTTTATAAGCACAAAAGTTTTGGCTAGACCTTTAGTCGCCTTGGTTTACATACTCTACATACACAACATACATTTATATGTATGCATGTAGTTAACTTTGTGTTTTGTGATACGGCAAAGCGCTGCATGGCTGACTGATATCTTAAAGCATTTAACTGGCCGCAACTATCAAATAAATTGGCTCAACAATCGACAAAAATGGCCATAAATAACAAAGCACGGAAACTCTCTTCCGCAGGTCTTTTATCAAAGAGAAATTTATATCAATCATACCCACTGTGGCCAGAATAACACACGCGCAATTTTATCTACGAGATGTTGCAGAAAATTGAAACATTCTATAAAAATTTAGCTAAAGTAAAGAAAACAACGCAACAATAGAAAATGTCTGCAACTGTATTCAATTTAAAGAAAACTCGTTCTAATGTTATTTATAACGAAACTAACAAAATCAATTAGAAAACCACACAAATGTTGCGTGGCTCCGAATAGAAAATACCTTAAAAATACTTTAAATTTTCTTAAACGTTTTTGTATAAGAATGTTACGCATTAAGGTCATTGTTTCTTAAATGAAGTTATTGTTTCCATGTTTAAATTTATATGTATTCTTCAAACAAATAACAATGCTTCAAACGTCTCTTTTCGAAATACGCGCTTATACTTAGAAAAGGATATAGAAATAAACATAAGAATTTGATTGATATCCTTTAAATTTAAGGAATGTTGTCCTACGCTTAATAATTTGTAAACGAACAGGAGGCAATAGACGACTGCTGCTGCTGCTAGAGGAATAAATTGCCAAAATTGTGTGCGGTTGAAAATTAAGCCATTATTCTTGGCCAAAGTCATGTGTGTGTTTGTGGGCGCAGCGTCAGCAACCTGGCCAGGAATCAAAGCCACACTTCACGGTAGCACGAACTCGAACTGGCAATTTTACTCCTCCCGCACACCATAGCCTTTGTTTGTGTCCTTGTACTCGCTTAACCCTTTTCGAGCTGCTTCGGAACTGCTGATGTTCCAGCAAAAGTGTCATCGGCAGTCGTGTGCCGCCAACCGTTGCCACCCGCACCCAAACTGCCAGCAGCCACGCATCCTTTGGCAGCTAACGACAACGACAGCAATAACTGAGCACTGGGCAACACCCATCTCCTCTTGCCACAAAATACTGGCAATGACATTTACACTTCAGCCGCTGGCTTTGCTTGAAAGTTCAATGGAAAGATGATGAATGAACGCATCGTAACGCAACGCGTAGCGAAGCGCAACTAAAGTTTGTCTCGCTTCGTTATTTAGTGATTTTCTCTTTCCTTGGTCCATTAAGTTTAGGTGTTCGAATTCCGCAACAGAGACCTTCTATCATTAGCCACACAATGCACAGCCCAAGTCCTTTTGTCAGGCATCATTTGATTTGATTTTGAAGTTGGTTAAATAATCACTTAATCTTTGTATCCTTCCAACTCTCCATGTGTGCAGTTTTAATAACATTTTACGTTGCAAGTAAACAGTCCAAATGCAATTTTTGTTATTCATTGTTATGCAACGTTTAATTATTTGCGCTAGTTCCTGGCATAAGTCAATTAGCTAAGGGATTTTCTTCTTATTTTTTTGAGCATTGCAGCAGCAAATGAAAATTTTAATAATGCAAATGAGATGCCGGAGGCTGCCTCAAACATTTTCCAGCTTGTTGCATGCCACCGACCAGCATTTGTTGGCTGTGTGTTGCCTTTGTGGTGTGCCAGTAGTTGCCTTTCCTATACCTCTGTTTCGCTCACTTCCCCTCAACCCTTTGCATTGACATTGGCCATTTGCCATCAACGTCAGCGTCATCGTCGTCGTCATCATCCAAGTCATCATCGTGCTCATCATCGGCTTGTCGCTTTCAGCTCTCAGTTATTTTTGCGTCCTTGCCGGCATGACAACAATGGCCAACCGCTCGACAACAATCGCCGAGTTAATTGAATTGTGTTTACACTAGAGCACAAGGCTCGAATAGGTCCAAAACATTGCCCCCAGCCTCTTGTTGTGCTATTTGGGTTTGGCTTTTTGTTGTGAACGCAATTGCAGTAAGTAAAAAAAAAGAAAACACAAAAAGTCACATCACATGTCGACCGGCATTCCAATTCATCGATTCGGTTTGATGGCATTTAAAATGCAAAAAATTATTATTAGGGAACTATTCAGTTTGTATTTTGTGTGTGTGTGAGAGAGAGAGAATCCTAATGAACAAGAGTCGAATCTCATGTTACAAATTAAATTGTTAAAATGCTCATTAAAAGATTTTACGTAAAAGTTGCTCGAATGCTGGACGTCCTAATGACTTTAGTCGGTTTGAATTGGGGCTTTTGATTTTTTGTTTAAAAGTTCTTTCCAATTGATCGCGAAATGAATGCCAAAGTCGACAAAAAGTGCGCACAAATGTTGTACAACTTGTTTGTAAAACCATTTTGGTAAATAAATAAGCAGTTAAATTACCGTAGAGCATTTTATCTTCATCACCTCATGAATTAAATCTTATTTTTTTGATGTGATGTAATTTTTAGCGCGTGCGAATTGTAAAAGTTGAAAGATAAAACGATGCCCACAGTAATCGAGGCTTATAAGTGGCCGAGAATGGAAGACTAGCCGAACTCTCTCAAACATTTAAGGCTCTTAATGTGTTGGTCGACTTGATCTACAATAAAGTTAAGTCTTTAATCTTCTACAAACAGGAGCTCCCGCTGTTCACTTACAGAAACACTCAAAGCACAGATAGCCTTAAGGGAACAACAAACAACAGCTGTTTGCTTAGAACACTCACATAACATTTTCTTGTTTTTAACATCACTCAATTTACAGACTACTGTAGTGTTAAAGTACAAAAAACGTTTCAAGTACCTCGATTAGTATGCTTTGTGTGCTGCATAAATAAAACGCGTTTGACACATTAAGTAAAATATGCTTTCTTAGACGCCAAATACGCATTATATATTGAGGCGCACCAATTCAAAGCCGCAAGTCGACAATCAGCTGCTAATTAAAGCCCTAAAATGCCAGTTTACAGCAGACGGTAGAGCCCATTAATGACAGTGCGTTTTACACGTCCAAGTATACTTGGCATAATGAGAAAACTTTCACACGTGGCACAGTGACAAAAACTTTTTGGGGGGCAATCAATTTAATTTTTATGATCTGCACAAGTAGCAACATAAATGACACAGAAAACCACCTAAGCAACTGTTTTATGTCCCTGCACTTTACTTGTCAAAAGGGTGTAATATACATACGATTTAGGTTGTAGTTTGAAAGTGTTCTTTCATTTTTTTTGCATGATTCTGTGATACTTTAGAGGTGCTTAAAAACACTTTCTTTAATATGCAATAAGTTTATGCCAACAGCGTATCTTCTAATCGGATAATTTTGCCTACAGAAGACTCCATTCTTAAGTGTGTAAACAACACTCTACTTTGGTCTTACTTCTAATGCCCAACTGACAGTTTTATGTAAGTGCAAATGTAAGTGTGTATGATTGTGCGAAAAATTAAGCAAGCAACGCATACATAATATATGTACATATATGGTATACATACAAGCCTTATATGCCATATGCGGTTGTTCACATTTGAAGTGTTAAGGCTGCCGAAAAATTATAAGAGTCAGTTGAGGGCTTGCGTCTTGGCAGGAAGAACGCGCCCGGCTTTATCAATATAATTTATGTGGCGTGCATTATTAACGCATTTCATTTGCGTAAAAAGCACAGCACTTAAAAACACTTACTGATGCCATGGGGCATACAGTTATTGCGCGTTTGGGTGTTGCGACAACATGTCATTTGAGTTATAAATACAAGCAACATGATCATAAAAAAATATGTCAAAAACCAATTTTTATGCATACATAAATGAAAATCAATAAAAACATCTCAAGTTCTACATGTACTTGCACATCAAATGAGAACCAATCAATAAAAAAAAGGCAAAAGGATCCAAAGCGGAAACGACATTTAAATATTTCCGCATCCCACTCTTCGCAAGTGCCAAATGAAGCGCAAAATAGGCGTAACAACGAAATACGCCTTGTTAAGTGTTTGGCAATGTCATCAATAAGGGATGCCCCCAACCCACCCCATTACAATCCAATCCACCCTAAATGCAGAAGCAGGAAGTGGCAACATTTGAATAAATGTCGAAATGCATTGATATGTAAAGCGATTTGACATTTCATTTGTTAATGAAATTAAATGGGAATTGTTATTGAAGCTCTCAAAATGGCATCTGTATTTTTTATTGTGCTTAAACTTTGCGCCAAGTTTAATTGGACGAGTAATGAGAAAATCATTTTAAACGATTGCTTTCAAGTTATTTCTAGCCTTGCGCAAGTCTGTAATTTGTTAAATTGGATTTATACAGTGATGGGAGTTAAATGTATGCTAATTGGTTTGAACATATGTATTCGAAATAATTGTTTAGAATTTTCGCAATATTTGCTTGCATTTGTGCTAATTGTATCTTTTCGCTTGAGTAAATATTCAAATACATATCGATATGCAGAATTAAATTCTTGGAAATTATGATTTTATTGGCATAAACTTCAAATGGTGCTCCGATTATAAACAACTTGTGGGCCTCCATTCCAGTACTAAAAAGATCTACCCTTCTTTCTTTATCTAATCAAAACCACAAACTGCTAAATGAACGATGGTCTGATTGGGTTAATCGCAAACCACGCAACAAATGTTGGACCTCTAATTTTCTTGTTGAATTTTCCAGAGCGTAAACGTTAATTTTTCAAAGGTATTCAAATTTAACTGTAATTTTATATTTAAATTTTAACTTAACTATTTTAGCTATACATCTTTGAATTTAAATTAATTTTAATTTTTTGTCGGCTGCTCAAAGTTGACCATAAATAAATAATAAATAAATAAACACGGTGCTAAATAATCGATAACAAAAAAGTTTTGAAGGAATATAGCCACCGTTTATAGTCAATTGTGGCTGCTGCTGCTGCGATTTCTTTGCACTTATGTACGTCAACGTTTCAGCTATAAATTGCCTTTTCATGCACATAAAAATAAACAATTTTACTGCATGCGCTTAAAAAGAAATGTATTGACTCGAAATCAGTGCAAAGAGCTGCTTTTGCAATTTTTGATCCAGAAAATAAAAAAAATAGAAAGAAGAATAAAAAATACGATATTGATGTGATTTTTATTTGGCTGTGAACTTTTGGTTGGCAAACTTACTTACCTGCAGGCCACAAGCCAAAAGGCAAATGCAGTTTGCCTGACAAATGAGCCGTGCAGCCTGCTGCATGCCAAAAGCACACACTCACACACACACACTCACACAGGTCTCACCATCATCAGCATTACCATTACTACAAATTCAATCCAAATTTTACCGTTGCGCTCGCCAACACTTGACTTTTATGGCCCTGTGGAACATTGCCTGTGCTCCATGCGCTTCATTAGCTATTAATTTTGGGCTGCCACACACAAAAACCGGTCTACAACTTGGGTGTGGCTCAGAAAAGTTGAACAAAAAAATAAAAAAATAAAAACGCTAAACGCCTCGCTGGTTTTCTCAGCCAACCGCAGCCGGCATTAAATCCTGTCAAGTTAAATACGCTCGAATAAATAGTGTGATAGAAAACTGATCGGAAAAACAAGAGCTGCGCCGGAGCACACAAAAAACAAGATGCACTGCAAATTTGGGGGCAGTCAAAATTATCGCAAGCAATGAAGAGGAACGATTTCAAATATGAGACCAGTAAACTTCGAAAACTACTATAAAGCTTTAGACCAAAAACAGAATCTTGTAGGTCAAAGTTGACAAGAAATGTTTATTAAGTTCGTTATAAAAAAAAAAAAAACGGAGAACAGTGGATATGTCTATAAATATTTTAAACTGTATTAAGTACCAATTATTCAGCCAAAAGATAGAGCAGTAACATTCAAGGCAACTGCATTTTACTGGAGATAACGAAAAGTAAATTATTTTGTTTTGAAATACACACAAATCGACAAAAACTAAGCAAGACAAGCAAAACAACACCTAGAATTCAACAACAAGAGTGACAACAACAATGTATCAGCATCAGAATGGAATAAATTCGTGCTAAAGACGAAGCAAACAGCAAAACATGCCCTAAACAACAAACAGTCAAAGAAACGAACGAAAAAAAAGAAGAAATACATATATACAAAAATTGTCCGCTGTTTATGTACAACGTGTCGTATACGCCATGGGAATCCAAAGGATCACAGACATTTGGCAGCGGCAGCTTAGATGGGTAAAAGACAACAAAATTAGTTTCAGTATTGCCAAGCACAGAGTGTGACACAGAAAGTTGGCCAAAAACGAAATGTGCAAACATGGCCAGGCAGTTTCTGAGGTAAGCACATGTAAAAAGTTGATTTGAACATGTGTATGTGTGCGCGTATGTGTGTGTGTTCCATGTGCAGACATCTAGTTCAATTTCGATATCAACCCAATCGTAGCAAACAAACAGAAGAAGAAATACAGAGCAAAACGATGCTAACAATTTTGTCAACGTGATAGCCTTGAAACTGATACCAAAAAAATATAGGAGAAAAAGTCCTGAGCACTTTATTTTTCTAGGTTAGTCACAAAGCATTGTTGACAGAAGTATGATGAATAGTTTTTCCACAAAATGAATATAAAGCTTAAGGACCCGAAATGATTTTATTTCCTATATATTTATGATGTTATTATATTGGTTAGTCAACCAAAATACTCGTTAATTTCTCAGAATAGTTTACTAATTAGCTAAAAACAATGAATTCTAGGAATTTATTTATGGTCTCGCAAACTTTACTCATTTAAGTTTTAAAACGCACCACAAATTGTATTTAGCGCAAATAGTTAATTAATATTTATGACAGAGTGGCATGCGTAAAATGTAATGCATGTTCGAGGGCTCGTGAATAAGTAATGCCCTCTTAGGCGACACTGAACTTTGACATTGAGTGCCAGCATGTAGGAGGTTAATAATTTGAATGGACGGCCACGACATTGGCATCAAGGGAGGCAGCCAACCACCGCTAGCAACATATTAGAACT
Organism: Scaptomyza graminum; assembly: GCA_018901835.1. Classification (NCBI taxonomy): domain Eukaryota; kingdom Metazoa; phylum Arthropoda; class Insecta; order Diptera; family Drosophilidae; genus Scaptomyza; species Scaptomyza graminum. The sequence goes on from JAEIFL010000002.1 coordinate 9,028,510, forward strand.
CGAAGGGTAACAAAAAGTGTAGGTGAAGAGGGTAGAGTGGTGTAGGTTTTTGCTCAGTTATTGCCATGAGCCTGTCGCCGCGACGCTTGCTACTTAGTTTAGCATAAAATTTTAATTTTAATTTCTAGCATGTGCGTGGCAGCAATGGCAACGAGTTGAGCCTGACAGAAGGCTGACATAACTGCCTTGGCATTGGCTCCCCTTTTTTAAGGCTCCTTTACAGTTTACCCATTAATTACTCTTTTAATTAAACTTTTTGCTATATTATGCGAGTGCGTAAAGTTGATTAACTCTCAGTCAGACCCCCAATGCGACGCTCTTAAGTCGGTGTCAATGTTTAATGCACGTCAACGCAACTCAAAAGCTTTGCTTCTTCGCCTTCATTCTCGCTGCTGCTTCGGAGTTAATAAATTATTAAATCTATGCCCGTCGTGCATCTTCGGGCAACACACGCGAAAAAGAAATTACCACTGAAACCCATCCCAACTGTCCCGCAGGCAGTTTCACAGTTCTCAGCTCGTTGATTGCTGATTGCAGTTTGCAACTCGATGCATAATTATCATTTGCATACGGCTCGAACTGAACGAGAGAGTGTGCGAAATCAACTTTTCACCATCAAGTGCGATGTCATTGAGAAATAATTAGCGGTTTTACAGCTTACAAGGCAAATACAAAATTATATATTTATTTTCTACGCGGATTAAACAAACTTTTAAAGCTTTGATCAAATTTTATGTTGCATAAATTTGTTTAATAAATGTAATATATACTTACTAATTTATAAGGCTAAAGGCTTATTAGAGCTAGGCTAGCACTTAATTTAATTAATGTGATAAACATGAATAAAAGTACTTGTAAAGGTTAAAGCAAAGCATACAAGTATTACCGCGGACAGTCATCAAAGTTTCTGGCAGAGCATTAGCAGCATCATTCCCTGCCATGTTAACTAAACAAAAGCAGCTTAAAATCTTCATAATTTGCTGCCATTTTCACTTTGACAACATTTTGACAGCTTATTAAAATGTCAACAAGCTGAAGCTCCAAGCCCAAAACTTGGCCCTCCGCCATCACAGCAGAACCTAATAGAGAGTAAGACTGGGTAAGTTAACTGCAGTTCATAATTGACAAGTGACCATAATGTACTTATGTAACTTCATCAACGTTTTGCCAAACACATACACACACATACAGGCACATTAGCACATGTAGCTGCAAATTAAGTACGTAGCCAATTTCAGAAATTATTTTTGTGTTTGCTTTCATTCAAAACTATCAGATATACACCATGCTTTGACTTGCACGCGATTGCCAGAGATCTCTCTTTTTGTTGAATGCATTTAAATACAACGCGTGCGTTACAAATTGTGGCAATGAATATAAAACTCAACAACATCGTGTTGTCATCAACATTTTAATAATTGGAAATCGAACAACGAAGGAGAAATGCTCTAAAAGTCATTTTGGAGATTTCACTTCTTATTTTCTATTTTTAAAACAATTAATAAATAAATTAAAATAACAAAAAAGATATTATTATGTTATAATTATCCAAAATACCAGCCTGATAAGCAATTATAATTTTTCTATTGTTGCAGATTTATCTATTGTTCTCGTAACTAAAATACAATTCAAATTTAACATACTTACTTAATACCCAAACATACTTACTTAATACCCAAACCGATTAATATAGTTATTTTATCCACTCAGCGAGTGTATTTACAGTTTGTAAATGCAAATGTAAATGTCATGTAGTTTGTTAAAATTGTTGCGCTACACGCGAAGCTCGTTTCGTTTTTCAATTTCAGTCCCGGGTTAAATGAGTAATGGGACAGACACTGCAGAAATTAAAAACACAATGAAAATAAAAACACAAAGTTGTAAGTCGGAATTTGGTTTAATTAAACGTTAAACATGTCTGTGCCTGATTAATTAATATATCAATTAGTGTTTTATCTCTCATAATGTTTAAATGCCAATGAAATGCATTTAATGCGCAATGATTATAAAATTCAATCAATGTGCTTAACCCACATCCGATGCGAGTTAAGGGAACGCTTGAACACTCGAAGAATGGGAACTTTGAGCATCACTTGATTATATGTGCAATGCTAACTAAATGCATAAAAACGCAATTATATGCAAAGGGGGCACGGGGCACGGGCCACGTGGCAAGCGGAAACGGAAGCTTAGCCTCACACTGACTGCCTCGAGTAGCGTTTATCTTTAGCACAAACATGCGCTACACTTTCTGTGCGCAACTTTTTTGCGGCTTCTCGCACTTCTATTTTTTTGCTTTGTGGTGTTGGGCAAACGTTTGCATTGTTGACTTCAACGGGTTGTCCTTGCTGCCTGTTCAAGGATTTCTGTCGTGCAGTCGCTTAAGGTTTTTATGACTTTTAACTTGGTGAATGTTTAATTGGCGTGCCGCACTTTTAAGTATGCAACGCTTTAACGACACACCGAATGTCTCTTCGTAAATTATTCATAAAATTGTTGCAAATGACACACGCCAAATGCTACTGCTGTTGCAACTGTCTATAATAAAAGAAATCAGAGATTTTTAAGCAGCTTTAAAAAAAGTCTGTTTAATATTTATTAGTTTCGGTAGCCCTGACTTGGTAACATCTTGCGTTGATTTACTTTTTAACACACATGTTTTTTTTTAAATTTTCCCCATTTTTGTATTGTTTTATGGCGACCATCAAATGCAGTGAATGGATAACTTTTGGGCCAAATGTGTGAGAAATGTTTGGTACCAGTTTATTCTTCGTCGCCTTTTAGATGTTTTGCAGCTGGTCGTAAAAAATGGTCCTGCATTTGATACACGATTCCAAAATACAGATGCGCATAAGTATCTATCTCTCGCTTTCTCTCTTTTTAGTTCCCATATGAATGCGCTCTAAAGATACATAGTTTACACTCGCCTTTGACACCATATGCGTGGTGTTCTACAGTGCTGTTGGGTATTAATCCGAGTAACACACACGCTGCTTCACGTTTGCCTTTGGTATAGTATATCGAAGTCAACAGCAGCAGCATGCCACAATCATCTGGACATGTGGCTCTGTGTGGCAATGTTGTCCCCTAGCAACAGCTGTGAATGCAGTAAGATCCATACAGTTTGTGTCATTCTAAGTCTAAAGCCATAGGTTATGGTCACGACAGTGTTGCTCAAAACAAAAGCGAATGAATATATGCTGGCTGTGTGTTACTTGTTGATTATTTATATCTCTCTATTTGTACAACAAATTAATAAGCATACTGCACTTAATATACTATCTTTTACAAGAGTTTATATTGAAGCAATCTAAAATTTACAGTTACATCTGCTTAGATGTACTGAAAATCCCGCTGCTTTCGTATCTTACAACAGTTTCTATAACTGCAACGCAACACAGAAGGCTAAAAGCTTGGGCACGTTCTTGTGGCAGTTACAAATCCGCACGAATCACACTCAAACATATCGGCAGTGTAGGCAGTGTATACCGTATGTATAAAGAGATACAAATGAATGGAATTGAGTGTGGGCTGTATTTAAATGATTTCATTAGAGCCGAGCGTGCCTGAGCATCCCTGGAGAGGCTGTGCATGGAATGGGTTGGGTGGGTCTGGTTTGGTTTGGTTCGGATTTGGATGGATGGCTGCAAATGTGGCTGTGACCCATGTAACGCATTACCTTAACCTATTTATCACCAAGTTTAAGAGGCATCAGCAAGGGCCTCCCCAGGTAGGGGCAAATGGAGCAGCTGCCATCCCCCCCCTTGAGCATCAGCAACATTCAGAACACGGTATCAGCAGCTGGACCTAGTGTGAGGTTTATAATCTACTCGTCCTCCTTCCCTACATCAATTCTCCCGCAATCCTCTTTCTTTTTGTGTGTAGTTTAATCGAGCGCTGCGCAATTCGTTTTGTGTGACTTTCATACATAAATAAGTAAAGGCTCTAGATTTTCTGCTCAGGTTTTAGTTCAGCTTTCGCTTCCACTCCCGTTGCTTCTCTGCATACGTCAGCAAAATTTGTTAATTTCATTTGCACAGTTTGCACAAGTTTTTGGCCCATAGGCTGGTGCCACGGCTATTGTTTGCCCTTTTGCCACTTTTAGCTCGTTTTGTTTTTAGTGCTTATTTTACTATTTTAGTTTCACTTGGCTTGCTTTTGTTCTCGCACTCGCTACGAAAAACTCTCTCGTAATTATCTTTGTTCTTTAATTGTGGCTCATTATGCGTGCGCCCTGATTGTTCCAGCCCCAAGTGGCTCAATTAATGTGCAACACACATAATGTGCTCCAACCCATTTTCTCATAGTGTCATACAAATTTTGGACTTAGCATTAGTTTTTAGGACTGGACGTTTGCGTGTTTAGTGCCGCCTACAACTTAATCGTTAAACTGCTGCTATTATTCTCTATGCTGTCTCATAGACATTTCAGCAGCATCCCAAGAATTTTACTTTCAGCGGTTATTTATTTAAAATATTTCGACTTAAATTAAACTTTATCTCCTCGGCCAATTTGCCAACAATGCAAAAGGAAATTGTTCTTTTTAAGGGACTGAACCGCACACGAAAGCAAAAATATAATTGAGAGCATGTTCGAAGAAAATGTTTGCTAATTTTTAGCAAGGAGACTTTTGCAACTGAGAATAAAAGCAAATGGTCAAATAGCAGCTCAATTATTAACTGCACCCAAGAGCAAACCAAGCACTAACAGCGTCTGTATGAAAAGCGAACTGAATGGGAATATGTTAGTTATGAGTGCAATAAAGACGTGCTTGTAGGGAATTAACTAAGGAGATGGGTCATTGTGGGTTTGAGCAAAGATGGAGATGAATGAGAAAAAAAAAAAATTTGAATAGAAATATACTTGTTAAATCTTGTAATTGTATCTCTTTTAACCTTTTATATTGACAGACAGACGCCAGAACACTTAGTTTTGAGCATTTACATTCCATTCAAAGATAGCCCAGCCTATAATCCGTAAGATTTATGAGTTCATCCCAAGTCAGAGTCTATTTCAAAATAGCAAACCTCTATAATATATTCCAAATATTCCAACGTGCCGACATTGACGAGTAGAAGATTCCAAAGGATAAAACGAGAAAATTGGGTAATATGACCAGAGGGCTAACGAGTTTATTGGTTTGCTGAATAACAAGCATTGGTTAAACAAAGGCAAGATGTCAATAAACCTATTTGTAAGCCTCGCAAATTGTTGGCAAATATGCCGGCCAATAATGGAAAAAAGAAAGGGCAAACGCATAAGAAGAAGCCAATACATGCAACATTAATAAATATGTTGGCCAATATAAAAGTGGCCGTCATCAATTCAGGCAATTCGGTCCCCATTGCCAATTGGCAACGATGCATATGAATAATCGAACTAAGTATATACATATAAATCTGTATACTTGCTAGGCCAATGACTTGGTCAAGTATTCGATTTGTGAAATGAACTTGAAGAGCATAATTAATTCGACTGTTGCTCAGCAGACATAGACAGCCATAAGTTGGTTCTTCAAATAAATCGAAAGTTTGCAAAGCAAAGAGATTTAAGTTTCTTTCTTTGAGTAAAGTAAACTTTTGCTCATTTATCGCTCCTGCTGTGCTTAGTTGGGCGCTCTCTAAAGTCATATTGATGAACTTGATGAAAACTTTTATGAAGACACCTTCAAAAAGGATTTACGCAAATAAGGAGGGGAGTGTAAATAACAAAGGCCAAGCGCCTTAATTTGTGAGAAGGCAAAAATGGTTTCAATAATTGAGCTACTAAGGCGATAATAACGATTATATAATTTTAATTACCATAGGTTGGAAAGATTTCTCTATTCAGTTGCCTCATTAGCATCACTTTTGATTGCGCTTGCTCTGACATTTAGTGGCATTGCCATGATTAGCTATTCCCTGAACCCTACTGCTTCTTTCCTAGCAAAATTAGCATGTGATATGGCTGCCATTTAGGCAATTTCAAATGTCAGCTTAGCCGCACCAACAGTTAGCCACATACTCAAACACTCGCAAAAAGTGTCATGTTAACTTTTTTTCTCCACTTCTTTGACATTTTGGCATTTCACCTTTAACGAGTTGCCGTCATAAATGCGCATTTTCCGCTATAATGCCATGCATGCCTTTAATCCCGCCAGACACAGTCAGGGCCACCCTTTTTTCAACCCAGAACCTCTGGCAGCCACGTGCTTCATTATGCGGCTCTTTTGTCACAGTACCCCACACGCGACATTTTATGCATTTCACAAGGCGCGGTTTCTAATTGCATATCAAAATAGCTGTGTTACATGTAAAAAGTAAAGTATATTCATTCAGTTAAGCTGGAACGATTTCCAGAAGTAAAGTAATATTATATTATTTACGAATTGTGACAAGTTTGTGATCGAAAAAGCTTTGAGATTGTCGTATCTGCTTTAAGTAACTTTATAAAAGTATTTAATCTTCAGATATTCTTTCACAACATGTTTCATTTAGTACCTTAGATATCAACGCCAAACATCTTTCATCCTCTTCTGCCTAATTTAATATGCTTTCTGCTGCTGCTTTTGTTGCTTGCGTGTAATTTATTTCACCGTTAATTTGTATGAATTCTTTTCTTAACGACGCAACACACAACAACACAAAATGGCCGACATTTAACTGTCTGCTTTCTTCTTTTGTCATTTATTGAATTTGTCGGTTAATGTCGTTTTGTCTGCCTGCAATTGTTTTTTTTGTTGTTGTTGTAGTTGTCTTTGGATATTCGTGCACCTATGTATGTATATGTTTATAATTAAGTGTCTGGCCTGGGCTTAGGTTATGCGTTTCGACTTGTCTGCTATTAGCGTGCGAATTTATGGCTGTTTTATTATAGCACAGGTTTTTATTAGTCTATAATAAATCAAAGAAACCAAACAGTGTGGGAGATTAAACGATTGTTTAGTGTGCCAATTCTGTTTATCAACCAAACACTGCATCTATATGTCTATTGAATCGATTAATTAACTAAAGTAATTGAGGCAAAGTCAGCACTGTAAGAAATACTTGTTCAACATATAATTCTTTATTGATTTCATATTTATATCATCATTAAAACATACGTTATTATGGATTTATTTATATATTTCATTTTCATTCATAATTATTACAGCACAAAATTTTAATATATAAAGAAAACCAACTCAATTTTTTCATACTTGTGTGCACTTCAGATTATTTATCGTTGTTTGTTTTGACTTGTGAAAATATTACCGGTATTTTGTTAAGCAGCCGGCAAGCAATCTACAGCAACAACACCAACAAAAACCAACTCACTTAGTTTGAAATTCCGTCAATAGGTGCGCGTTAGCGAGGACAGCAACCACAGCCAATTTTCAGCATCTCAAAATTGCGCAGCTCACAGACCAAACTAGTTCAATAAAAAACTGTCAGACGGAGCGGTTTTACTGTAAATAACACTAACAGAATCGAGAAGTCCCCTGGAAATTCCAGGGGACTTCTCGATTCTGTTAGTGTTAGTTTACAGGGGACTTCTCGATTCTGTTAGTCTGGTTGTAAACTTAAATTTAAGCTTTCTCCGAAATGTTGAATTTCAAAGACAAGCTAGCTGCACGCAATTTTGGCTAAGTGCGTTAGGCGCCAGTTTAAAGGTCGACAGGGCAAAAAAATATTGAATAATATAAAAAAATAAAATAAATGTTTATCTAAATACTGTAAAGGATTTAAACATTTTCAGTCCATTTAAAGTCAGCCAGTTTCTTAAATGCACCATGAATTTAAAAAGAGAATCTTATCTCTTCCTTTAATGGAAAGTCTAATCGCTATCTTTTGCTTCCCAGAAAGTTTTTAAAGCCCATTCAGATGCCAATCTGTAAATTATTCACTCAGCACATCAATTTAAAAGCGATGATATATTGAGAACCAGCGGGATCAAGTGCAGACAGTCATGATTAGTTCTGGAAAATTGAATTTCCCTTTTGGTTCCCGTTTGTGCATTGAGCAAATATTGATTACAGCTTTCCAAAAATTGCCACAATATGTTTACACATATGGCCAAGTACAGGAATTCGTAAGCCAACTGGCAAGATAGCCAGGCTAGCCTACGACTGACCAACTGGACAAATGGACAAGACAAATGCGGCAGTGACACGTGTTAAGAATTCCGCACATGGCAACTTGCCGGCTTGCCACTTGAAATGCCACACAGCAGCAGCAGCACAGACAAGGAGAAGGAGAAGGCTCATGCATATGCACTGGTGCAGAGTCTGTGGCACAGACGACGATTAACATGGCCCGCCCGCCCAGAGACTCTACATCTACAGCTCAGACGGCCAAGGAGACAGTGCAGAAGACCCTTTTTAGTTGTTTGCATTCAGTGTTCAGCGCAAATTTCATAACAAATGACTAACAACATGGCCAAGCAAGAGGCAGCAGCTATAACAAGGCAAGGCTGGCTGCAACGACAATCGCAGCTAGATAGATAAACAGCAGCAGTTGAAGCAAGTGAAGCAGCAGCAGCAGCAGCTGAATCAGATGCAGAATCAGATACATGTCCATGTTGTGGATTTGAATCTGCATGCATGCAGATGCATGTGTGTTGATCGCGCAGCGGGGCCGATTAACTGAAAGGATGATCAAAGTGCTGCAGCTCCAGTTGGGGCAGCTATTGATTGCGTGTGGCAAACACAAATGCCACAGACAAATGCTGCCAACTGGGCGCACACAGGAAGCGCCCCGATGCGCTTTTCTCGATAACTTTTCTTTTTTTCTTATCTCTGGATGCATCGCCAAACAGACAAACGGACGGAGATGCGTTGAGAGGGACGTGCGATTGGACAGCGCCAGCTTAATATTCAATTTGTTGTTGCAAGCGTTTGTTAAATATGTAAGTTTCCTCTTACCCTGCTCTGCTCTACTCTATCATCGATTTGTATACTGAGAAAGTGAGAAAGTTGAATGTGGAAATGTTAAATTCTTTGTTCCGATTAAGACTAACTGAAACGGATAAAAAGAGCATCATGAGAGAGTTTGACGTAAACTACTTTTGAAGTTTTAAAGTCTATTTTTAAAACTGTTTGATATCCATTTTTTTATTTCTTCTGCCATTCTTACGAACATAATGGAAAAACGCATAAACTCTTTTCGGTTATTGAAACAGGGTAAAAAATAAAATGATGCCCTTCTCCTTCTGTGTGGCTTAACAAGTCAGGCGTCAGTTCCCAATTCCCGATTCGCGCTCTATGCCAACTTTTTGAGCAAGGGTAAGGGCAAGCGCAATCAGCGTCTTGTGGCTGTGTCTGTGGCACGTATCGTAGCTTCCGCGGTGCGCAGCTTGTTGCTGGCAACACTTCATTTATTTTGATAACCATAAGATTGCGAATAATTCAGATACAGTCAGGCTAGTCCATCCGTCCCCTTACAACCCTACTCTGGAGCTCTAAGCTTGTTTCTGGACGAACAAGATCAGGTCAACCCTTAGCCTGTAGCTGCTTGATTGAAATTGCTGGCGATGGATGCATTGAGGGGATTTGAAATACAGGCGCACAGATTCGATATGCATTTTGAATTCGGTGTTCAGGTGTCGGATGACCGCCTCGAAGTTGACAACTGACACGACAGCCAGTTTCAGGGCCATAACCACGTACCAGCAACTGCGTTACCTGAATTGGGTTCTAATTGTGATTCTCTCGTTGCAGTTTTGGCTCGAGCTTATCTTTGGGTCAATCGCTGTCAATGCCATTGACATTGGGTTAGGCATTGGGTGTGTGCCAAAAACAGCCAAAAATGCAGAATATGTTTATTTGTATTTTGTTGTGTTTTAAATGCATATACATTTCTATACATCTCTTTCTTCACACAGTCAACTTAACGTTCCTTATGAATTCGCATTAAACATATGCAAATATATGCGCGATTTGGTCACACTGATTGCCGTTTGCTGTTGTGCTGTGCAAATAGTACAAGTCACGGCACATGTCATAAATCCCTGGTGCTAACTGTACTGCACACAGTTTGGCCATGTCAAATGGAAAGCCTAGATGGATGGACATGGAACATGGAGCTAGTTGTGGTAGGAGTAAAATACCCGTATGGCAAACTTATTGTGTAGTATATCGTGCTTTCATTGCATTCTCCTTATAAGGTTAGAATCTCAGGGCTAGCCAAAATCACAAAAAAATAGAAGAAAATTGCTGCCCAGCTGTGTCAATGGCAATGGCCATGGCTTTTGTAATAGTTTTCAGTTGATGTTGCTGTTGCTTTTGCTGTGGTTGGCTTGTGTGAATGTTTGCAACGCCTGCTTCACCCACTGACTCTGCATAGTCAAATGTTTGCTTAAGCCAAACTTCACTGCCCCTTTTCAGAGATATTGTGAGTAATTTTTCAACGTGCTGATTGTTCAGTTTGCAACTCTACCAACTTTGACTTAATTTTTAGCTTTGCTGCACGAGGTCATCGCTTGCGGTTGGACTGCCACGCTGCAAGCTGACTTTTTGACTATATTTTTCTGTATATCTGTGTATCTGCTAGCTAGCTGGGTTTCAGTGTCTCCTGAATGTTTGTTACACCGTTGGGATTTTGTATCTTTAGCCGCGCTCACGTCGGCTTCACATTAACGGTGCTTTCTCAACGCTCGAGTTTTGCAATTTGATTTCCTTGGCTTACCTTTAAGGTTTTCGCATGCTCTCTGACTGTTTTTTTTCTTCCCATCTAACCCCCTCAAGCTGACTTAGTTACTTACTCTGCTTTGTCTTTGGCGTTGGCTTTTCAGCGCAAACAAACAAATAATTAAAGTCATCAGAATTGTGGCAAACTATTGCCATTGTTATATGTATAGGGCTTACCACATACACTTGTTAACACTATACATATATGAACTTGTTCCTCTGCGATGTCTGGGCGATAACAACACACAATTGTCGTAATAAATAAATTCTAGAAATTTATGAGAGCATTTTGCGGCTTTTGATACATATCTCTCTTAATGCACTGACTGAATGTGCTATGGCGGCAATAATTACTATATTTGAGTGTGTGTTTAAAATAATTATTAGTTGTGAGTTGTTATTAAAGAGATATGAAAAATCACCATTTGATCCAAGCCATTCTAAAAAGTACTTACAGATAAAAAGAGCATTAAAAAGAACGAAATTCGATACAAAGAATACTCCTTCATGTTTAATAGTATAACAGTTTTGGTTTAGTTTCCTAACCTTGATCCGCATTTGTGTAATGCTTACCACTTGCCCCAAACTGAAGACCTTAGTGCAACTCAGTTGCTTAACAAGCTGATTTAAATGTAAATCTGCTTAAAATACAAAATTTCGCCTTTAAAACGCATTTGAAATAGCTTTAAATTCTTGTTAAATTTTGCTTTCGAAACACTTCTGCAGGGTCCAGGTGAAGGGAGCGGTGCGAGGAGGGTTGGAAGGCGGTCAGAGTCGGTCTTCGGAGTGTAACTTGTTATTTAGTGTAATTAATTTTGAAGCCAAAGTGCTAATTAATTCAGAGAGCAGAGCAGGGCAAAAGCAAATTGCTTCAGGTGAAGGCGTTGGAAGTGGCATATAGCAAAAATTGTGGCAAACATCCGCCGGACAGCGCCAAATTGGACGCGCTGAGCAGCTGGGCCAACTAAGCAACTAGACAACACAGAAGCTGCCGCCACCATCGTCGCACAATTAATGACCAGACCGAAAAATCGCAAAAAGGTAAGGCGTAATTTCAGAAGAATCTACAGAAGACAGGAAACTTGCATAACTGTACGCGCAGTCCATCAAATCTCGAAGGTTCTTTTGTTGTGTTCGGTTTTGTGTTTTGTGTTTTGTGCTTACGCAATGCGCGACTATGAAAATTGTCAGCCCAAACACACAAGAGTTGTGATGTGTCCCACCATTTCAGCCCAGCCCCAACAAAACACAACACAACCCAGTTCCAGCCCCAACCCAAGCCAAACCAACCAAACCCAATGCAGCCCAGTCAGCAGCAACAAACTGAGCCAATAGTAACGCCTACCAATACCTTTAATTATAGTGCCAGCCGCCAAGGATGGCAACCTGGGGCCATAGCAATTCCTTTGGTTGCTGTGGCCAAACATGACGCACGTATAGAAAACATATTTCAAACTAAACAAACTCATCAAGCAAAAAACGTTGGAACGCGTGCAAAATTAAAAGTAAAGCAAGAAAGTATGCAGACAACGTAGCATTCATGCAGGCAGCGGATAAAATACACAGTAAACAATTATAAACGACTTCAAGATAAAATGTAGCGATTATAAAAATGATATCAATGAATGCTCATAATTATAATTAAAACATAATTAAATATCTACTTATGAACTTAAAATAATCCAAAAGTAAGTCCAAATACTTTGGTTGTTCACTGTGTAGGGATCAGGTTGAACTGAATGATACTGTAAACGTATAGAATGCCGCTTGTTATGCGCTACACAACGCCAAGGTCGTGCGATTTGATCGCTGGGGCGTTCACTGGGGCTGCTCCCCATCTTTCGGTGACGTCATGGCGCTTAAACTTTGATGTCGTGATAGCATCATGCCATTAGAGATGGAATAATATAACAAAAAGATTAGGTTTATTATAACCCCTTAGGCTAATTCTACCCCCTCATATGGTCAGGCCTGGCTTTCAAAGACGCCCACGTTACCAGTTAACGCCTCATAAAAACATATTTATTTTTGGACATTTGGAAAATTACTTAACTTATAGATGATGTAGTTTGTGAATTGTGGTTTTTGCGAGCGCGCCATTCGATAAGGCCCGCTGGCAATTTAGCAATTATGAAATGATTAATTTTTGTACATTTTCTCAACACCTTCCACTTAGCAGCGTACCCTTAAATGGGAATCGTTGACGAGGGGGGGTGAGGGAACTTTGCCTGGATACCTAGAAACCTGGGCATGGGCAGGCGTTAAAGCGCAACTACTGTCGATTTAAGTGCCGTTGGGCCCATTGGCCGTGCAGGGTATCATTAGGCCAGGCAAAACAATTTAAAATAACTGCCCCAACAACCAGCATAATATTATTAAGAAGCGACTGCTCTCTGCCAGCCATAGACAATTTTCATAATGGCCAGAAATAAATCTGCAAGCAGCTGAAGCAGCTAAATGCAACAGCAGCAGCTAGAAGCAAGCTGGCTCAGAAATGCTGGGAACGTTGAATGCGCCACAGCACAACTTAATTAATAAACTAATGAGCAGTTTGCAGGCAGCCAAACGAGGTCCATTCTCAGGCTCAGTATCAGACTCAGTCTTAGCTCGGACCCATCTGTACGAGAGATTATCTACATGACCGCACTCAATGGGTGCCCCGTGTTGTTGCCCAGCCTATTTGCAAAAGATCAGCGAGAAATTAAAATAAATGTGCAACGTGCAAATATTCCAAAAGATCCCTGAAACGGCTAAACTAAAGCTGCAAACGTGCTGTGCAATCCAAAAGCACTAAAAACACACGCACAAAAAAAAAAATATATATGTATAAGTATATATAAATATGTTTGATTTATGCAAAAAGAGTTCGGAAATGCCCTGCCGTTAAATACGTGACAGTAAAGCAATGCTTGAAATACATTTAGCACGAAAACTGATATCACTTCGAGATGACAGCTGACAGCATCATTCAGAGATATAACTCTTAAGATTATTCTCATAAATACCTTAAAGGAATAATATATGTTTGCCCCGAAAGAGAATTGGTGACCAAAAGCTTGATTAATTTAACTTAAAAAGTATGAACTCTACTTTTAAGAACATTTGGTTGACGTAATCTGTATATTTGCATATGCAGTACATTATTAAAGATTACGTAACTATGTTTGAAAACACATTCCCTGTGCACAATTATCATAACATATTTAAAATGGTATCCCGAACATTTATGTGACTGAAACAGTCATAAACTTTTGTTAGACTTGCAAATAAACTATGATTTACATTCTTGTCTCACTGACAACAAGCTATAAATTGCTAAAAACGCTTTAAAGATTTTTACAACTGTCTCGCATTTGAACCAAAAATGCTTTTGATTTATGGCTATAAATTTGAGTACTGTTCTTGATGAGATTCTAAACAGTAATGGTACTTACTTAGGCTGCTTCCAGTTGAAGATATATCATGTTTAAGCTATGAATAAAAGCAAAAAAATAAAAGTGAAGAATGCTTGAGAGTGCCTCTGGCGCTTTGGCGAGAGAGCAAAATCATTTTGTTTTCACTACCTGCTGGTGGTAATGGTGGTGCTGGTGTTGCTGCCGCAGTTTAATTATCACAATTCCAGATTTGGTGCATGTAAGCTGAACCTTCGAACAGCTCATAAATTGTGCGGCGAACCAGTTAAGGCTGACGGCGACTGCTTGAAACTTGTAAATTGAAAATCGTCTTAGTTTAAGTTTCGACTGCTGCCAACAGCCACGACAAACAAATGTACTAAAACATGGTACGAGTAAACACTTTTGAAATCAATGAAAACTGATAGCCTCGAAGGCAAAAGAGAGCCAAGTCAGGATTAACATAGGCTCGGCCCTAAGTAGTTCTCGCTTGGCCAAAGATGGCACCGGCAAAGACGTCTAGGTTCGGCTATGTGTAGCATTTAAGCGACATGCCAACACTTAGGCACTTGACCATGATGCCAATTGTTGCCGCATCTTCTACTCCTCCTTTTGCTGCTGATGCTGCAAACGTATCATTAACAAGTCACGACAAATTCGCGTTCAGACATTTGAAAAGCCAATGCCAAATTTGGTGAGGACAACGTCGACAGTTGGCTGGGCTCAGCAGCAGCAGTTGGCATTAGATAAACTTCCAACATCCAACAAATACACTCTCTCTCTCTCGCTCTGTCTCTCGCCCTTTTTGGCTCCTTTGTGGAGTGGCAAGTGCCAAGTACATGGACAGGTTGGCCAACTGGCAAACTGGGAACTTGTTGAGTGCCGGCGGCTGCTTTGAACCGACCACCGCCAGATTTAGAGGTGTGAAAAATCTAAAATGCAAACACGCTACGAGTGCCACAAAACTCTTTGCTCTATCTGTATCTAAAGTTGGACTCTGCTGCACTCCATTTGTAGTTGCTCCCCTGGGCGCTGCCCAAAAAAATACAGAATAAAAAAAACACGAAGCTAAAATATCAAAGCCAAGGATTGCTACATCCAGTTCTCTCATACGCATGAATTATTTATTTTGATTGTCTGCAGTGGAAGCGCTGGGCTTGCATTATTTTTAGTAGCCATAAAGAGACACTGGATTTATGTGGTGGCGGGATGTGGGGCCCGAGGTAGCGAATCGATCGATCGATCGTTCAAATTATCGCAGGAGCATGCAAAATTTATTAACAAACATAAAAATTGTTCGAGAATTTATTTCATCTTAATTCAATTTAACAACTTAAACAGCCATAAAGTGTTCACATTGTAAATCAATGCAGCGTCCTATGCACAATTCTCTACACTCCCATCCCCTCCTTTCCCCTCCTGTCCTGTCCCGTCCTGTCTACATGCATCGGCATCATCACCGTCTCTGGGAATAGGGCTGCAGCTGGAGCTAGGAGCTCCTTCTGCTCTTCATAAATTTATGAGCTGTGCATGAAAATGAGTCAAAACAAATTATGCCGCAAACTGATTGACAGGCGCGTTCCATACGAGTTTCAGACGCCGCCTTAAAGTTAAAAAGAGAGGGAGAAACCATCTTGCTAACGATTATTATTATGATGTGAACGTCTGTTGCGCCTGCCAAAAGATTTCCATCAGCAGCATCCCCAACAATTTCGAGGCATTAATCATTCCACTAAATATATGAGGGTGGTTCCAATAACTCAACTTCATAAAAGCCAAAAGCTACTCTCACTCTCTGATAAGCATCTGTGGCTCAATTTTCCATAATATCCATTTGACAGCCATAAAAACTAATCACAAAAAGGCTGAAAGAGCTTTTTGCCAATCATAGCTGAACTAAAAGATTATATCTGCAAATTCTTAGAAAAGTCAGTTCTTTTAAGTGAAAACTTTATATCTAGACCAATCTAATCAGAAATGTTTTCGAAACTTAGAAAAATAGTTTATTTTGGATGGTTAGATTGTGGAATAATTTAAAATAATTTAAGAAGTGTGGATGAATGATGCGGGGAACAGCTTTTAACCCTGGCAGTAACAGCCTTCGGCGGAGTTCTTCTTGATCCAATCGATGAATTTACTTATTCTGGCATAGACTCCAGGAGCATTTGCCTGGGCGCAGCCATAGCCAAAGGACACAACACCAGCGAGCTTGTAGCGACCCTCGTTGACAATCAGTGGACCACCGCTGTCACCCTGGCATGCATCCTTACCACCAGCCTTGACTAGACCGGCGCATAGCATTACATCCATAATCTTGTCCTTGTAGCGGGTGGCACGGCATTGTTGGTTGGTGATGATGGGCACACTCACCTCCTGTAGATAGTTGCTGGTGGTACCACCCTCCTTGATCAAGCCCCAACCAGCGACAATGGCCTATAGAAGCAACAATGAAGATTGTTTTGGTAACAGGACAAAAGACTTAGGCAGCGAACTTACCGTTTGGCCATCAAATTTTTGATTTGCATCGGGCAAACAAACGGGACGCATGTTGCCCGTTAGTGGCACAGATGACTCAAGCTTCAGCAGCGCCACATCGTTGACAATGCGCGAGGAATCGTAGTTGGGATGAATTGTTGTTTGCATCACCTTGCGCACAATGCCTGGATCAGAGGAGGATCTGTCCAGTTGCAGCAGCCGCACTGTTATCTGATCCCGATTGCCATGCACACAATGAGCTGCTGTGAGCACATATCGATCATTGATCAGTGATCCGCCGCAGAAGAGACGAGGATAATAGCGACCCTTGACTAGCTGAGCAGTCCATGGATACTTGTTAGATCGCACCTGCTGTCCACCCACAATGCGATTGACATTCGGAGTGCCACAAACTGCAAAAAATAAAATGAAGAATTAGCAACGTTGTTTTAAAGGATGCAATTGCTTACTTACAGCAGTTAGCCTTGGTGGTGCATTGATTGCGCAGCTTGCCTTTTGTGGGACGTGCTCGAACAAGATTAAACTCAGGCTGTGCTGGTTGCTCTAATAAATTCACAACATCACCGAATTGCTCATTAAGTGTCTTCTGGGGCGCCAAGTATTCATATTGTGCCAGCGCCAGGCTACAGCCGAGCAGCAGCAGCGGCAGGGCGAGATAACTACGCATCTTGACTGAAGTTGATTCCGGTGGCAAGTGACGATGCTGTTTGCACAGCACGTGCTACTTATACAAAAAGCTCGGCCATCAGCCATCCTCGAGGTCTTCTTCATGTTAATAAAACTAAAAATATGAAGGTTTTATTGATTGTTTAAACAGCTCGCGATCTGTTTCTTTCTCAAGTCTTTCTTGTCTTTCTCCGCTTTCTTTGTTTGCTATCAGGTTTATTTGCATAACACTTTAAAACTTGCTCACAGCCAGAACACAAAATGACAAATAAACTTTTGATTGTTATTGTTTTTGTTGTTGATGCTGATTTTTTTCTCTTTGCATATTCCCAAGAAGTGGAGCAAACTTAAAGCCGCCTCCACATATGCCGCTGCTTAATGAACTTTTAATGCGCCGTTCGAGAGGCTTAGGCATAGTCATTTTGAACGGCATCATCATCATCATCATCATGATCATTTTAATCTTTTTTTTTGCTGCCTGTGATCCAGCTTTGTCCAAAATATACTCAAACTTGTACTGGAACTGGAACTGAGCTGAGTTGGCGGTTTCGAGTGTTTTTTATTCGATTTGTGTTCGAAGTGAACTCGCAAATTCTGACTGCGATTCATTTTGCTTGGCAGCAAAAATTCTCATACACTTGCAGCATAAATATCCTTTAAGTGCCGGTTATCCGGTATCATCATTAACCAGCAGCCAAACGCCTGCTTTCACGCTGCTGCACATAATTTACAAGGCATTTACTTGCAATCGACTCTGATACTGCACTACATATTTGTATTCTTCTCTCTTTTTTTTTTGGCATATTTTATGTAGCAGAAACCGAGTTGCCTTCGTTCGTTTTGTTGCTTTCTGCCTGCTGGCTGCTCATATTTTGTAGCCTGGAATGTCGTCGCTTTTGGTGTCTGCCCCCAAAAATGGAGCGCCGCAGGCTTATTGTCCATGGAACGATCGTCAAAATAAATTGGTATTTACAAAAATGAAAAAAAAACAGAGAAACAAGAATATTATTAAAGCGTGTCGCTCGAAAATTATGCAACATGAGGCACTTTGGTTGCAGCGCGTGCATAAAATTGCAAACTCAATAATTTTTTAATTAATAAATTATGTAGAGCACACTCTGCAATCAAAGTGGCCATAATATTGCACCTAAAAATGGGTATTACAGTTATTTTTTCTTATGATTTACTTAATATTTTTAATATACCATATTTGTATTTTTATGATGCAATTAATACCAAAAGGGAAAGAACAGAATGGAAGCAATTAAGCTACAGGTGAAATGGTTTATATTATTTGCATTTTTCCCATAAACTTTTCCACAATCCAATCTCGACCTACTTCTTATAATGGATTAAATATATATACTATCACATAAATCTAACTAAACTAAATTAGCAAATATAGATTTATTGCTCAATAATGGATGTAGGTAATATATGTGTATCATTTTTGAACCTGTGCTCATATATCTTCAACAACGTCACACTTAACAAGTTTACGCGTGTCTTTGCTTCGTTTAGTGGCAATATTCACTTCTAAAACATAAATAACTTTTACTCTTATGCCAATCTTAATGGAATGCAAATTTAATCAATGCCAGCTTTAGTATTTTCGAAATTTCTTTGTTTTTGGCTCATTTGCATAGCCTTAACATAGCGAAAACTAAAAACCATAACAACCAGCCAAAATGAAACTGAAGCAAATATCATAAGCTATTAGAGATGGAAGCGAGTCGTGACTTAATTATGAAAAATGTTTAAAATATGTAGTATTTATTCAATATCTGCATATCTAGTATAGCTTTGTCTGCGTGACGTCACGCTCTTATCTGCCTGTTGAAAATCTTACTAAGTGAGGAACAGCAGCACAAGCAGCACATGCTGATAAGACAATTGTTTAAATCAATTATTAAATGCAATTATTACGATTGTTTTAAGACACTCAACTTGAACTTGTTGCAAACATGCAGGTGCTGCAAGACAATTGCACTCACATGATTTTTTGTCTGAGGTGGGCGTGGCATTTCGACAACAATATCAAGAACAACACTTATGTATGTACAATTGTGCACATAGTGCATTGAACCGGGTAGCAATAACGAAAGACTTAGGCAACAAACTTGACTGGCATGCCAAACTGTAACAGAGAGTTTTAGAAAGGTTGAATGGCATTTGCCATTCACTTGAGCATGGGGCACCTCAGCTAGTGGTAGTTGCAAGTCAGTCATTCAGTCAGTCACTCATAAATTTGCATAAAAAGAGAGAGAATTGCATTATCTTAGGCAGCAAGTTGCCAATGCTTTTATCTATGCGGCATTAACAATCAAGGCAAAAGCACAAGCATTTTAATTATTGTGTGTGACGGCACAGCAAACAAATCATGACTGCAACAACGCTTTCTCTCTCTCTCTCTCTCTCTCTCTCTGTCTGCTATTTGTGGCTGTGACTGATGTGCTGCATTTGATAACTGACGACTTGGTTGGACCCTTAGATAATGAAAAGGAAGCAGAGTCTTTGCTGTAATTCAAATTTGTAGCACTCGCAGCCCGCTGGGCAAACAAACGTCAGTAAACGTCTGCAGTCTGAGATCTGTCGCAGTAGCTGCTCCTGCTGTTGCAACTGCCTCAACAGGCAACATCTTCTTCCTCAATGACATTAATTCATTCTGTATGCAAAGCAATCAGTGACAGTAGCCATGGCCTTTCTGGCTCCAAACCAAGCTTCTCTGACTCTGACTGTGATTCTGTTCTTCATCTTGGA
The DNA here is from genome assembly GCA_018901835.1 of Scaptomyza graminum. Lineage (NCBI taxonomy): Eukaryota > Metazoa > Arthropoda > Insecta > Diptera > Drosophilidae > Scaptomyza > Scaptomyza graminum. The sequence goes on from JAEIFL010000002.1 coordinate 9,048,469, forward strand.
CTCTTGGCAATTAGAAAAGAGTTGGAAAATTGTATGCGAGTCGAGTCGTCTTTTTTTGGTTTGTTCGCTCGTTGTGTGTTTGTGTGAGTGTTGGTTTCTGGTTCTGCAGCATTTCCAAACTGGCACTGCGCTGCACTGATTTGCATTGCACGATTCTCAACTTAATTTAACATAAAGTAAACAAGCGCAGTTAACAAGGCAAATACAAGCCATGAGCGTGCGGGTGCCAGTTTTATGTGACTCTCAAGTTTCAGCTCCATCTCCATCCCCAGCTCTAGGTCTAGCCTCCAACACCAGTTTGAGAGACCAGCTTCTAACCCAAAAGGGTCTGTAGCAAAACATACATAAACCCTGTTCGCCTGTCGTGTGACGTGTTTGTTTGAAAATTCTAAAATATTTGAACTTGGCTCTCGTTTGCCATCTGAAGAGCTTTCTCACAAGTCAACGCCAGGCGCGAGACACTTTAACATCGAGCATCGTGAGGAGTTTATTAAAAGACACGACGACCCATTCGCTGGACAGTCTTCCTGCTAGTCTTTCTACAACCTCACTCCACAGCAAGCAAATCCTTTGTAAGGTAATTGCTCATTTGAGTTATAAACACGCACACACATAGTCTCAGTCATTCCAATCTCTTTTGCCTCTTCTCTGCCCTGTTCTGTCCCATGTCGCCCATGTTCCAAGCCACAGATTGAAATCGTTGTGTTATTGTTGTTGTTATGGCCACGCCTTTGCTTCATGGCTGCTTGGCTGGCTTAAGGTCCGATACCGAAAGGGCTGCCTTACGACGTTTTGCATGTCTAACAATTGTTCTTCTAATTGCGCTTATGGCCAAAAGGAAGCTATGGGCACAGCCAATAACATTGGCTTGTAAACGCAATCGGACAAGATAATCTCAGCTAGCGCCCAAAAAAGGGCCGGTTGCGTGGACGTGTGGCATGTGGCATGCGGCATGCGTTTGGGGCTCCAACAAATTGGCATCGAATTCTGATTGAGTTCTTCAAATTGGCATTGACGATGGCATTGATAGAAAAGCGTCACACACTCACATTGCATTTATGGGCCGGCCATTAACTGCTCTGGAAAAATGGACAGCAGACTCTAGAAAGCGAATGAGCAGCAACAGCAGCAGACACAACAAAAATAATAAATAACAAAACAATTTGGCAGCAGCACTTAATAAAAACTAAATATAGTGCTTTGCAGATGTTGCAATTTCTTGAAGTTTTGTGTTTTGTTAGAATTCTTTAAGTGATTAAGGTTAAAAGTATTGGCTGGAGCTGAATGGAATGGAGAAGCAGATAAGTACCGAACAGATAGATTACTTGGTTAGACAGATTAATAGCTGTTTGAATATGTTTCTCATATGGTAATCAAAGTATGTTCCTAAAAGTATGCTATATTAATTGCAATTGTGAAAATGAAATCCAGAACTGATATAAGCAATAATGAGTAATTGTCATTTTAAGTCAAAAAAAAGCCTTATGTTAGTTCCTAGACTAACTCTAAGTTTTATTTCAAGCACATTCAATCAAACCATGTATCATGTTAGTTTTTCCAAGATCAAAAATATATTAAATACATCAATAGTTCTATCTAGTACATGTCTGTTGATATAGTCTCGATATGCCGCCGTAGATGTAACACAATGTCAATGGCAGCAATTTGGACGCTGCAAACAGTTCGTGGGCTGCGTTGACAACAGCAATAAAAAGAGAAAACGATGCACTGGGAAAACAAAGTTGGCTTCAAATATAAGAAAATCGCCAGAGGCAGGCACAAAAGGCTGCACACACATGTTTCCAAGTTGTGGTGGTGGTGGTATGGTGTGTGGCTAACTTAAATCAGTGGAAAATTGAGGACCAGTGCGGTGTCTAATGATAACTGCAGGAACTTTAAAGGCGCGAGATTGCGGAAATTTCAAGACAGCGGCGACGACGACGACGGCAACGACTTCAACAAGCAACTACAACAAACCCGACAACACAACAACCGACAGCAATAACAACCACAAAGACGACGACAAGTGTCAAATGAAGCTTAGATAAATTTCAAAAGGGCAACAACATTGGCAAACACATGCCCAAGAAGAACGGGCGGCCAAGATCGAGGCGCAAGATCAATACGAGCAATGTAAGGGGCAGTAGAAGATGGGATAGCGAAGACTAACCTTGCCATGCCGCACAAGTAGCCGCAGGGCGGCCTCCGACTCCAAGTCCAACTTAGACACAGGCACAGACTCAGTTTCAGCAGCATCCTTCTTTGTGGTGGAAGGAATGCGATGGCCATGAAGTCTGCTAGTTTTCGTTGCTCAGCTTGCTCGTATTTGAACTTGCAGACACGCTCTTGGCCCTTAACATTGTTGACCGTCATTTCGGCGATATCAAAATTCCAAGCCAGAGAGATGGCTGAGAGCGAAAACGCTTTGTGTGTTGTTGTTGTTGTTAGTTGCTGTTGCACTTTCTTTCAACAGCAGCCTGAGCGGGGCAGCAAAAGTGTAGATCAACGCGAAATCTAATTTATGCAGCAGACAGCCATGCAAACATGTTGCACGATGATGATGAAAATGCAGCACAGGCACCAGGCAATATTTTTATTTAAAAATTAAAAAAAAAGCAGCAAAGGAGCAGTAACATCTACAGAAACAGCAGCAGCGCGGCAAACGACAATCGCGAGGCGAACAACAACGACGCATGTTTTATGACTCTCATTGTCATTTATGCAAATTAGACAACAGCGCGGCGCGGTAACAGGAACAACCACAGTGCAACAACAGCAGCAGTGCAGAAAAAGAAGAAGAGGCATAGGATACTCGAACAAGGTTCAAGCCAATGCCGATCTTCAACTTCTTTCTTATTTTTTCCTGCACTTCTAAGCAGCGGCGTAAATTTCCCACCATACCAAACGAACAAATCTCTCTCTTCGGCTGAGCTTTTGTCATGGACCCGGGCCATGTTGTCCCTTTGGCTAGATGGTTTGTTGGTTCGTTGGTTATGAGCAACATGTTTTATGATATCTGCCAGTGATTTATTATCATTTGATTTAAAAAGCAGTAGACAGGACACACATCAATAAAGGACTGCAGCGGATAGTGGACAACAACGCGCTTCTCAACAGCAACCACAGACCCTTGGCTTATTTATAGTTTGGACTTGGAACACTGAGCTGTTAGCTCAGAGCTGTGAGCTGGATAGAGTCTGCATTTCATGCTTATTATAGAAATGTGCGCTTTTATGAGCACAGCGCAGCATGTTATGGGAGGAGAGAGAGAGAGAGAGATAGAGAGAGTGCCATCGACTGCCTTTTGGCCATTTTAATTAGCGTCATGCGCTGCGTTTAAACATTAACAACAACGAAAGACTCAGGCAACAAACTTGATTTGTGTTGACTTTGCTACGGATCGTAAAATGCAGCTAATTAATTTAAGATGCGCGGCTGGGCAGCATTTTATATTATGTCCAGCACAGTTACACTTAATTTGAGTTGAGCCATATAATAGAGAAAGCCCCAGGTGGGCCCGACACAGCTAAGCAAATTTCATGGCCATCTCGTCCATGAAATACTAATTAGATTTTAATAAGCTATAATATCTATTGATTTGATACTATGTTAAGGGATAGATATTCTCAAATAAAACTGTCTTACAAATAATTGAGGACCCAATTTATATCGACAAATCAATTAGCTCAACCTCGTTAGGATCAAGCTTAACAATAATTTCGTGTGTACTGAATAGCATTTTTATTACATTTTGCAACAAGATCCGTTTACACAAATTTCCGCTAGTCACACACGTATTTCACAATCAGCGACGTCATCATTGAAATTGTTTACGTGCCAGGTCTTGGTCCCAATCCAAGCCCAAGCGCAATGATGCGCCTCCCTATGTGCTCATCTTTGATGAGGTGCATGTCTATAAGTAGATATTATGCATTGATTATTGTTACTTTTGCATTTGATTTATTAATAAATGACTACCTTCACATATATTTAATTCAACGATATGCAAGCTGAGAACGTGGGTTGTCATAGAATTACGTGAACGGAAACCATATATGTACGTATTTCTATATCCATTTTCAGAGTTACTTCATTGCTCTTTCAACAACTTCTCAATCGTCCATCGCTGCATGACCACTGCTATTATATGTGTTAATACAACTTATATCATTTTGTTTGTTGCACTTGTGGCAATTAACTGTCCATTCACGTGCCAACACAACATGCGCAACATGACATCATTCGACCCCTTCTCATCTCCCGCCTTAGCTTTGCATCATTAAGAATTTTCATTGGCATTTTTGTGGCTGTTGTGCTGGCGTCAGAGACAAAAGCTTGGCTTTAACATATGGCCACGGCAATGAAGACAATGCTCCGTTAGCTTAGGTCGCCTCTGCTACAATCTTATCCTCCCGTCAGTTGTTGTTTTAGCTGCCGCCCACACAATTGGACTTGAGTTCAGGTTCAGGTTCGGGCTCAGGGTTTTGTTGGAATACTATTTTCAATTGCAAATTGAATTCAATCATTGACTATAATTTGGCACACTCAGTACAAAGAAGGCAGTTCGGAACTGCGACTCTACTCGACTTGACAATTTAACAGTTAAATGTTGCAGCGGCGTTTGCATTTAACACGCGCAAATTGCTGCTGCAACAACAACTGCCACAGGCCACATAGCCAGCAATGGGCATGCAGCAAAGTCAAAGTCAAGACAACGACGACCATTAGAAATTCTAATTCTTTTATGCAGCAACAACAATTGGCCATGGCTTTTGATGTTGCTGTTGCTGTGGTAACTGCAATCAGCCATACAAAAGTCACCCACAAGCAGCGGCAGCTGAACAAGAGGTGGCAAATATGTAAGTCACGTTGTACTACGTACAGTTTTGGGTGGATTACAATCGTTGGAAAGGGGGATGCTTGCTTGCAGTTAGCCCTGGCCAAGCTTTCTTTGGTGTTGCTGGCTTGCCATTGACAACATACGACATACGGCGACGAAGTTGCTGCTGCTGCTGCTGTTGTTGTTGCTATTGCTGCTCATTCTTGATGATGAGGCAGGCAGACGGTTGTTGCTGCTGTTGTTGTTGGTGTAGCAGATGCCGCCATAAACAATTTGCGATAAAAAAGCGTGCGAATTTCTCACGAACTGTTTGAGCTAGGAGTAAAACAAACATACACTTAGAAAAAAAATGCAATTTAAAACAATTCAATGGAAGAACTAAAAACTGCAGGTCTTATGTCAAAATAAATATGTGGCAAGAAGACATATGTTCTCTTAGTTTCGCTCAGTGCACTCCCTTCATAGATATACATATGTTGTACTTACTATATAGAGAATAGATTTTAGGCTGTCTATCCAGCTACCCAACATATAGCCATACAACCACTACCCACTATGGTGGCTCTGATGTCTTTAATTCTTGGCGCATGTTTTGCCAGGCGGTATTTGCGCTTTGATTGCCCAAAATCTAAAAACAGATGAAAACAGTTGGCAACAACAACAATTGGCAAACCACAACGCCAGCAACAGCAATAGCAACAACATTTGTGGGCAAAACCACAACAACATCTTCTTGGTTTAAGTGGGCTCTGGGTCAAGCCATGGCCGGCATTGTGTTGTGGCACTAATGATTTTGGCATGGTATACTACAATTGATTGATTGCTTGATTGAGTGCATTGAACCGCACTGGTCAGGGCTATATGAAAGAAGAGATGCGCTGCGCCAAAGGTCAATTGGTTTGTCTGCTCTGCTCTGCCTTGTTGGCTGTGACAAGTTTTACATGCATTGCTTTCATAACAACAACAGGAGTTGCTGTTATAGCAGCAGCAGCAACTATAAAAACCTCACGTCGAGAAAATTGTCCAACTGTTGGGCTTATTATTTCGATTGCATAGTCAACGCACACATAGGGAGAAATAGAAAGAGAGAGAGCGAGAGAAAGAGAGAGCAGTGAAAAGGTTGGATAGAACCCAAGGCACGTAGCAGCACTTTGGCTTTGTCTGCGGGAGCAACTTGCAACTTGGAGCCATGCAACAGAATCCCCCCATCTTTCCTTTCTTACCCTAAAATACCATATTCCATCTTCTCTCTTGTCTCCCTCCTATATGTGTCTGTTGCTTTTGCTGCTGCTGCTGTGAGCACCACTTCTAATGATGCAAGCGAGGTCGTTCCAGACCGGCCAGTAACAAAGTTCTGCAACTTTTTTTGTTGCTGTTGCAAAGGCTGCCTGGCAGGCCTGTGAGGCTGCCTGCTGCTTGCAATTCTTTTTTTGTTGTTGTTGTTTTGATTTTTTTTTTTTTTGCTACAGCCCCACAGAGTCCATGCTTATTTTCTATTACTGCTTTTTCCACTTAAGGCCATTGCACTTTTTACGTGCAATGCCATGGAGGGCTTCTTGGCCATTGCCGTCGTCGCTGTTGTTGCTGCTGTAGTTGTTGCTGTTGTTTTTGTTTGGCTGGCAAGCTGGATAGCTGAACGTGCAAAGGTTGTGAAAATGCTGACGCTGTGTGGAAAAGTTGGCAACAAATTTTGCGTCATGCTTGGAAAAAATGAAGTGGAGCGAAAAAATGTTGTTGCTGGACAAAGCATTGACTTGGATCTTTATGTTGTTGCTGTTGTTGCTGTTCTTGCTGATGCTGCTGCGGCTGTTTGTCTGCTGTAAGCGAAATATGGGACTTTTTAGGTTCGTTGACTTTGAACATTGCATTGGCATTGTTCTTCTCACTTTATTATTTGCTGTGTGGAGGCTGCGGCTGCCGTTGTGTTGTGCAACATTTCGCGTGCAGTAGCCACAACAGCAACACTGCCTGGCTGCTAGCCTGCTGCCTGTTAGCTGCTTGCTAAACAAAGCGCAAATAATTCATAGCAGTGAAACCAGCAGAACCTGGACTTGCTGCCGTCTTCAGTCTGACCCTTTCATTAGACGCAATAGCAGCAACAAACAAGCAAACTTTATGCATCCTGCGCGTTGATTTCCATTTAAACGACAGCGTTAGAGAAACAGCACATCACGAAAATACAATCTATTGAATTGATTCACACAACATTTTAGCAACACTTTCTCTCATTAGAGAGGTCAAACCTTACAAAAAATAATTTTTTGTAATCAAAACAAAGTGTTATTTCATACTATCACACACAGTATTCCTAAAGGTCTTAAGGTTCAAAACAAACTTTTATATTTATATTGATGACAGTATGTACTTTTAAATGTATATGTATGCAATAATATTTTGAAGCTTTAGCCAAAACATACCATTAAAATACTTGAGCTGTTAGTTTCAGAAGGCAAATCCTAGCCCAATCTTGTGGGTTGAAAGGGGGCAAGGCAATTTTTGAGGCACGTAGCAGCTGCAATTTGTTCGTGCTTAGGTGCAAGAATGAAAGCAGCTGAGTTGCTGCGTGCAGTGCAATTAGTGGCAAATTGCATGGGAAAATTCTATAAAATTCTATATGCACACAAATTGTTGCGCGGGCGAGTCGCGCAGCCAAACTAGAGCCATAACTTTAGCTACAGCAGTTAGCTGCTGCCTCCAAGCGCCGCTGGGCATATGCAAAATGAGAGACTTCAGACACGAACTTGACGTATTTGGCTGCGTTTTTAACAGTAAAATGAAAAAACAGAAACTTTTCTGAGCTCCTCTACTTGCCTGCCTGTTTGCCAGATTTGGCAAATTAGGAAAATTGGGAGATTCAATAAGGAATCACTATGATTAGCATTTATGTGCGCTGCATTTGGCATTAAATTCGTAACTGGAGCCTGTAAGAAATGCTTCCTTGTTGAGCTGTGTCGTTGTTTTTGTTTCTCTCTATTCCACTCCTTTCTTTTAAACAAAAACGAAAACTTAACCTTAAACTTGGCGTGTTGCATTTCTTTCTTTTGTGTTTGTTGCAGAAATCACAACCCAGAGACAACAACGATCAAAGAAGCAAGCTGTTTGGCCCAGTCACATGCAATGTTCGCTTGCGCATTTGACGTAATGGGCTACAACAACAACAATAACAACAACAACAATAGTCTCTCATCAGAGCGCCAAGCAGCTGGGCAAAAGTTCATTACTCCACTTAGGGCAACATTTGCCACAGCTACACAAAGTTGAACAGTTTTTTTTGCCTGGAACCTTTTTGCGGGCTCTCAGATGCATCGCAGAGGTCGCTGCGCCTCTAACGCAATGATCATCTCCATCGTCATCATCATCATCATCACCATCGTAATCGTGCTGTTGGGTTCTTTGCCTTTTAGTTTTTTGGATTTAAATGTTTTTTCTTAAGAAGTTTGATTCGATTTCAAGTGGGCGGTCAAGAAAGTTAAAGTTGGACGTTGAGGATTTTATTTTTCTTTCTTCAATTCACCCCAAACATTTTGCCAATATGCTAAACAAGTTTTTGGTTAGCCAATGGCCACTTCTATTTCTATAGTTGGCTTCCGGCTCAGGGCTCAAATCATTTTAAACAAAGATGTGCATCAAGTTGATAAATCCTAACTAACTGCCAACTTCACATAAATTGCACGCCATTGGCCCAATAATTGGCTAGGCAGAAGAGGCTTGAGCTTTTGTGGTTCCTTGTGGCTTTTTTGACTCCTAGGCTCTTGGGCATTTGGTCAATTGTTATGAACATGTCAAAGTTAACGAGTTCCCGCCGTCAGCTATTTCGACTGTCAGCTGTTCAAAGTGTTAAGTGGCTGAAGTGGCTGCAAGGTAGTTTGAAGTAGATAGCGAGGGCGCCCAACATCTCTGTAGAGAGTATTTAGCAGCAACAGCAGCTGCTGCCGTTTGCAAATAGCAATTTATCTTCCTCCCATTCAAATGTGTGCAATATTGTGTCCTGGGGCAAATTAAATTCAACATATGATAGGGATTTTAAAAGAATTATCTTATAAGAAGTAATGTGATATTTTTGAAACTAAACCAATTTGTTAGCTACATGTTCATTTAAACATTCATTCATTCATACTTTTGCATTCATAGTTTATTTAATGCAATTTCGCGCTTTTGTAATCAAATATCGTGACATTAACCTTGACAGGCTAAGTTTTTATTGCATGTAATCTTCACATAAAATACATAAGAGGAAAACATACTTTAAAGCTAACGAAGGTCGCCCAAGGGTGCTCGTGGCTTATGAATTGGAATACAAATAGTATTAAATCTTAGTTTAGCATTTATAAGCTAAAGAGGTAAGTTAATACGACAATACATAGGTTAAAATCAAGTGAACATTCTAAGTACTGGAATTGTAATTAATGCAAATGCATATTTCAAACATAGACAAACAACAACATTAGAATACATAATTCATTTGTTTGATTTGTGTTGATTATAATATTGTTTTCATTTGTGATTAGTGCTCATAAAAATGGCAATGACGCCATTGAGCATCTCTGTCGCCGATTTATGAGTGCTTATAGTACGTGACGTGTTCGGTTTTAGTTAAAGAGTCAATTAAATAAAATAAGTAAAAAGCTATAAGACTGCAGCTTAGTTTGGCTTGTGCCTCATGCATGTGTTCAATGGGATGGGGTGTGGCAATGATGCTGCTTCTGCTGCAGTTGCTGCTACTCTCTGTTGCTGCATCATGTCGCATGATGTGTGGAAAATGGCATTAAACACCTACCAGCTATTAATAGCGACTAAAGATGCTTAATTACGAGTCACTTCAGCGTCTGCCATTGGACAATTGAAATGTAAACACAACCTCAACAAGTAGCTGCCAGGTTGCAACAGGTGCATCAGCAACCGCAGCTCATGTGTACGCCATGATCTCATCTCCCAACTGCTGGGTGGAGGCACGCACCCGGCACACGACCTTGACAGCCAACCGCCGATCAATGATATCCAAACGGCAGTGTAATGCTATTGTCCATGTTCTGTGGCATATTAAATAGTCATTAACATTTAATTACATTCTTGATAAAAAGTTGGCTGCTCACTTCTGCATTCTCATGCACTTTCAGTTTATCTATTTTCCATTTTCAATAGTTCGAATGGTCTTAAGCATTGCAGCATTGCTTATTGCTCATTGCATAGTTATGCGAACTCTGAGAGATTGGAGCATAAATAAGTCTTACATATGTCAAATTGATTTGCTGTGGCTATACTTTGTAAGAAATCAATGAGCTGTAACATGGAAATGCCTTTGAACTAAACCGATTGCGTTCGTATCATGGCAAATCAGCGGAAATTTGCAATTTTTCACAAGTGACTTTTGAGTTTCGTGCGAGCTGGAAAAATCCATGTGCGAATAACTGCAAAACGTTTGTGTGTGTATGAGTGCGTGTGTATGCGTGTTAGGCAAAAAAAAAAATACTTGACAGCTGTTTATCACAGTGATAAACTGCAATTGATTTTTTGGGGTCATGAATGTATTTTAACTATTTATACAATAATCTAAACAAGGAAAATCGTTAAGGCAGCTTATGGACATTTCAACTCTAAACAATGGCCTTTCAGATAGCACTTAAAAACGGATTTGGCTTATATGTTATTATCTCATCTGTAACTTATCTTGACGCATCATCAATTATATGTGAATCTTAATGATTTTTGCTCCCAATCATTAGAAGCAGTTTCATTATAATAGGTGCAATATAACTTGTTAATTAAAACCCATAACAGAAAATACAATCTGTTACTCAAACCCTATATTTATCAAACATAACATGTTTACAATAGGGTTTATGACAGTCGCTATAGAATTATATTTCCGTTTGGGATGAGTCGATACTTGTTTTCTAAGACATAAAACTCAAGATCCTGAAGTGCCTGAAAAGTATGGGAAAAACATAAATGCATAACTTAAAATCAAAAATTCTCACAGCTTTAGATACGCTAATCCCTTTAATATTAAAGAGCTTGCAATGAATTTGCTGTTTTACATCTTAAACACTCTAAGTATACTGATCTATAACGGTCACACTTGGAATAGCTGCTCCACATTGCCCACTTAAAGAAAAAGCAGGAAAATGTGTAGCTTAAATAGTTTTCGCTTTTGGAAAATGCTTTTGAAATTTCACTCGACGAACAGTAAACATGCAATGTTAATGTTTCAATTGTATTTCGTGTTGATGTTAGGGCAGCTAAATTATAAATTATCTACGCTAAATTATCTCATTTGCTTTTGTTGTTGTTTGTAATTCTTGCTTTCAGCAAGTTGACGTTGATTTAATTTTCTGACACCCATTGTTTCAGGCAAAACCTGAGATTTAAGAGCAGTCAAAGTAACGTTTACGGTACTTTCTGTTGCAGACGAGTGGGCTTAGATAAATATTTATTATGACAAGAAAAACGCAGCTAGCGTAGCCAAAAAGTCATTGAGTGAAATTGCACAGGGTGTGCTAAATAAATTGCCGTTGTTTCCCCCATGACAAATGCACCGACAGAAAATTTATATTTCATAAAAATCTTTTTAACATTTTAATGGCTGCTGCGCAGCATGTATCAATGCAGCGAGACAGTAGCGGTCATAAAAAAATTTAACAAGCTAAATTTATTTATATCAGCATGAGGGACCTAAGTGGCTAATGAAACTGCTACTGACATACTCATTTCCCCAGTGAGCGTTATAAAAAATATAATAAAAGACATTCAGTGCTCAAATTCAAAAGCTGCCCTTCAAATCTCTTTCTATCTTTCTCTTACTGTGCAATAAAAATAAAAAAAATCCGGTTTTTCCTTTAAAGTTAATAGCAATAGTAAGTAACTGCTCAAGACTTTAAGCCTCTATATTTCACAAGGAATCAGCTCCGCCCACCCTTTATTCAAACTAACAACTTCAACTTACGAATACCATTTAAAATATTTGGTACAGGGTATCTTTGTTATAAAATATGTCACGCGACATGGTCAAGCGCAAATTTCATGCATTGTTGCCGCTGGGCTGCGGCTACAGTGAGGACCTTGAGAGATATTCATACTTGACGCCATCGAATCATTGTTGTTTTTGGCAAATTAGCTAGTTGACGGCCCATGCAAAATGGCAATGTCTGTATATACGACGACAAGTATTTATGCCTGTTTAATATTTGTGTACAAAATTGGCAGTGTTAGTTTTTATCACGTCTGGACTTATGCAAAGGTCTTTCCCCTACTGCCTGACACTCTATTAATGTTGTTTTTACCATATTGAAGTATTATGCAAACTAAAAGTTTATGCAAACCATTTGTTTGTTAAAAAGGCATTTCATTTATTGTTTACATTGTCAATGTGAGCCTAAGTCGTATTTATGGCATTTTTAATGAGGCACTTGCAATATTTGCGCCTTTGCGATGCCAGCTAGGCGCCATTTGTGTTCAGCTTACACTTAGTTAATACCAGGCTGGATATCAAAATACCCTCACATTGGGCATAAGGCTATCCGGTTGTTTACTGCTGATGTAGCTGCAACTGATTCTGTTATTGCGGCTGTGGCAGCTGCAATAGTCCGTGCTTCATTAGCATCACATTTTGTATTGTGGAATTGAGTTTACATAAAAATTGATTGCACACCATTCACGTCATATACTACATATATATGTGTATGTATATGGCAAGGCGTTTAATTATCTAATACTATGTATGCATGAATTCATCTCCCCATCTGAGACATTTGAGATCTGCCGATGTCATTAAAGTCTTATGACTACAGGGCAACAATAAAGGTACCAACAATGACCACCAATACAAATGAAGCAAGCCTTTGAACTGAGCGAAGCTAGCTATTTAAACCGATTAATTAATATAATTATTTTATTGTGGCTGCTAAAAATTAATTTTAGGTTAAGAGGCCAGAGCAGTTAAAGGCCCAAGGCAAGGATTTTTAATTGTTATCATAAACATTTTACACCAACGATTGTTAAACAAGATTTGATACGAAATAAAAGTCTACACGTGAAAGCAAGTATATTTTTTTTACTAACCATTAGAAGCTTTAAAATATTCTCAAATTGCTAACAAATATTTATTTAGTCATACATATTTCAGTCATTTTATTTTTTGTTTTCTCATCAGTTTGATCATCAAAACATTAATTTCAAAAGATCATTTAGTTCCTATTGCTTGTAAGATACTTAGCAAATTTTTTCTATTTTATTTTCCAACCGCAAATTTGCTAAGATTTGCAAATATTACGCCTGTTAGCTAAAAATCTAAAATGATATCATTATAATATACTTATGTAGTCATAAAAATCACCAAGCAAAGTACTTTAACGACAAACATGCTAAGAATTTTGTTGAGGGAGGCGTTAGAGTATTGCCAAGACATTTCCGCTTCAAGGCAAATGCAATTAAAATGGATGAATAATAATTAAGTATTCATGAAGTGAAGCAGTTGTTGTCAAACTGTGGCACACGATCAATCCACGGATGAAAGTTAATTAAGTTGCCCCGTTGCGGGTTCGAGGAACTGAACCAGAGAAATAGAATAAACCCAATGGCCAAAAAGGCACCGCTACAACAAGACACCAAGTAAAATTCGCCTTCAACACCAACAGCGAGCCAATTGTGTACGGGGTACGATCAAGAGGGGGAAAGCTGAATAAATAAAATCACAATGAAAAAGTCATAATTCTTATGGTCAGAAACCGCAGGGAATCATTAAAATTGTCTGTTGCGCGCATGTCAAACACGAGCAGACTCCAAAACAGGGTTAGGTGGAGGAGTATGAGTAGTAGAAGGAGGTGAAGGTAGGGCAACATACAGCCCAAGCCCGATCAGCACGCGATTTGTAGGAACAAGATATGAACGACATGTACATTGAATCCAACAACAAATGAACAAATGAGCGAAAGAGCGGGGGAATCGATAGCAGTTATGAATCATTATTCTTCGAGTCAAGTTCAAAAACAGGCCACCAAAGAAACGCACTCGAACACAATCGATGAATGGTATGGAGAATTGTACAGCGCGTCCCGTCGACGCGTTTCTTTCGGGGCAGGCAGATTATTGACTCTTTATTATAAAAAGGTGATTTGTTTACCCAAATCAAGTTGAAGCTGAGTCAAAAGTGTTTGTTTGCTTGTCTATGGCCACTTTAAGATACAGCTCGCATACACTGCTCGAGGCCAATAACTGTGCCATTTCTAGGCAAAGTAAGTTTTTCCTGCCTGTATTACGCGAGCAACCTGCCGCAGTCCTATTAAAGAATCATTAAAATGGCTGAATATTTTTAATTTGAATTTAAATCGTCGGCACGTATTCTGAAAACTTTATTTCGACATGATTTTTTTTTGTGCTAAATTTATTCGTTCCAATTAAGCTGTGCCTGTGGGCGTGGGATATGTTGACATTGTGTAGCACAGTTCCGTCAATCAAGCGTTCAATCTGTCACCCAGACAGTCAGTCAGTAGCTTGAGAAACTTTTAAATGTGGCACGTGATTGTTTGCAAAACTAGATACCAAAATAAAAAAGCAACACCACAACATTTTTAACTGTCGTGCAATGAGCTCATTGAACTCTCTTTTACTCCCTGCCTCCCTCCACATATAACAAAAGCTGTTTAATTGCTCAATTTGAAGTCGATTGCCATTACGTTTGCTTCTTCCTTTAAAAAAAAAAAATAGCTGCAAGCGATTTTATAACTCTTTTCCACTTCTTTTGTAGTTATTAAAGAGCAATTTAACGTTTGTTCATAAAAAATAATCAGCCAATACTCTGTTAAACTCGACTGTTTTTTGAATCAATGAGGTAAGATGTTCGGTAAATCATTTGTGCAACTTTTTAATAAAAACCCATAAATCGTGCAATTAAAGAGATTAAAGTTTAGATGTACATCATTTGTAAATGTTTTAATAAAGTAAACAAAATATCTAAACCCTTTTTTTTTTACAGTGACTCCTACACTGTACTAGCTAAGAATTTTTGTTAGTTACTTGATGATCTCATCACGGTCTTGATTTTGGAAATATTTAAAAGAACAAACACAGACGTGCAGAATTCCGCTTTGGACGTTGTACAAAGCTGTCCGCCTTGAAAGGAAATTGTGTAGTTTTGAATATAGTATTTTGGGGGATTGTATTGTTCTAATTGCGCTTGACTGACTTTAATAGTAGACCTGTGTTGCTGTACGTGTTGTTGGCCATTAGGTTATTAATCAAATGGCTAACTTAGCTCCAAGTTCACTGGCTGCCTTATTGTATTTTAATTATGTGTATGTTTGTGAAATCGGCGAATCTAGAGATTGATATGATGTCACTTTGTCTTTGGCCAGGTAATTTGACACTCTCCTAAGCCGCAAAACAAATCACAGGCAATATCTAAACACCTACTCCATACAAAGTATGCAGTGACTAGACTTCACTGCTCTTAACTCTTTAAAAAAAGCATTACAAGGGCGAAGAGGGTATACGAATTGGCTACATGTTGATGCCACATCCATAAACTGCGCGCTTGTTTGTTGGTTTTAATTGGCAGCGCCATAATCTATCATTAATTTTGCCATAAATTGTTTCCATCAATGCGATCCGGTTGCCTACACACTTCAATTCTCTCTCTAGCTCTAGCTCTATCTCTTTCTGTCTATGCCCTTCCTTATGCTGGGCATTTTATTTATTTTTATTTTTATTTTTCTATAAAGCGTTCCTTTTTATCTGCGTTTGCAAGATTTATGCGCGCGGCTATAAAATAATATGCTGCCAAGGCAAGGCCGTGTACTTGGACCATCTCTGCTCCTTTTAGACCACTCTGCTCTGGGGCAGCAGTAGTGGCTGCCGTTCCTACAGCAGCAGACGTCACATCCTTTGGGCCAATGCCAACTATTTAGCTCATCTAAAAATAGCAGTCAACACACACACACACACACACACACACACTCAGCCATACACTGAGATACACATAGCAAAGCAATTGCAATCACTCAGTTTGTTGCTTAAGTCTTTTGTTTTATTTCTGTTTGCATTTTTCAGTGTCAGTCGGTGGCGCAGACTGGCGGGAACGTCGAAAGCCCAGCAGGTCCGCACACAATCGGCAAGGGATCCATCCTCTTTCATAGACTGAAAGTGAGTTATGCAGTCAACAGTTCATAGAAAATATTTTGTGTTGTCTCAAAATAAGAGAACAGAAGCAGAAGACAAACTATGCAGCGCATTTATTTCAGCGAGCAATTCAAGTTATTTTTGGCATCTATGCATAGCTATCGATATGCCCCCCACTTGGCTTTCTCTGTATTATTCTGGATTGCTTATAGTCCAGCGTTTTGGTCTTCGGCCATAGCCATCAAATGCGGAAGACCAGCAGTCTACAATATTTCAATAAAACAACGCCAAAAGGCTCTTCTGCATTTTCGCATCGGGCACATACACATTTTGTAATAAAATTAATGACACGTCATTACCGTAATATTGTTGTTATAATGTGAGCTGCATGCGCTTACACTGCAGTGCTCAACAGTTTAATACGACTACACAAGTACAAGTACTTACTTGGTTACCGGTCTTCTGGGTGCTTCTTGGCGAATCACCGTTAAGAATGAACAAGAACAGCAGCAAAAAATATATTAGCCGCATGGCTGGAGGGTGAAAAGTTTTCTTTGTTGCCTTTTTTAGCCCAGCTCTGTCATTAGTTTTAAAGCATTTAGCCGTTTAAATTGATAAACAACATTTACATGCAAATTGCGGTCATTTAAAGATAATATCTCTCTCTCTCTCTCTCTTTCTGTCTTTCTCCACTTCTGCAACAGCAATGGTTCTCAGGCCTGTTAATGTGCGTCAAACCAATGGCTGCCGGCCAAGACAAACGATAATTGAATTACTCCCAGTGACACCAAACTAACCCATTCTTAACTGAAGACTCCAGCAAATGGGTGTCAAATATTAGCCAATAAATAGAGCTTTTAGCGCTAAGTGAACTTAATAACTTCCTTGAAACTTAGGCAAAGAGAAATGAGTCAAGTCTTCAGGAGATAATTAAGCTTTCTACTTAAGTTGTGTTATATTGCTCAAAAGCTTTAAGAGTCTTTTAAATAATTATTATTTTATAAAGTTTTATAGCATAAAGAACAGTTTTTATTGTTTTTGTTCTAATACTTTAAGGATTGCTATACAGCTTGACAAATTTTTTCTGGCTAGCAACTCCATATATGGGTCACTTACTACAGAAGAATTTGTGGCAGCATCGTCAGGATTGTTTGATTTATGTGCACAACGCACGCCAAGTTGCCACAATTAAAGGGATGCTCAGTCAGTGACAAACCCAACAAGATAAACTTTAATTGATTGTGCGTGTGTTGCAATCCAAAGCGTTTCGCACAGGTTGCAGCATTTATTTATGGACCCAGTTAAACATAATGACAGCAAAAGCAGCTCATAAGATGATGTAGAGCAAACTTCACCCACTGGGGGCAAGAACCGCACTCGTGCACTTCCTGGTTTCTAATTTTTTTTCTTTTTTTTCCTCCAAATTGCACAATTTCAATGCGCATTCACTTATGCAAATGATATCCATTGCACAACAAATATTTAAATATTTTTATGACTTAATAAAAGATTTTTATTAAATTCGAGCAGCCGCATTTGAAATGCAAATGGAAATTCAACAGACTCCAGGCATCTTCTTTTGTCTGTCTTCACAATTTGAAATACCTTTGAATTGCAACTGCCAATCGTGCATGAAGTCCAGGTCCAAGTCAATTCCAACTGAAAGTCAGAGCATGCAGCAACAAGACAGTCCCCCTGTCCACTGTCCACGTGTCCCATCGTCCATCGAGTCGGACAAACGTAAATGTTTAAAACATTTAGCGCCGTGCACTTTCCTTGCAGAACTGGCGTACATAATTTAAATTTTAAAATAAATAATAAAAGTAAGCTTACAATGTGGTTGAGCTATAACGTATAATGATATCACCTATATCAAAAAACTGTTAATATTTGCTCAACTAGATGTGAAAATTTGCAGTCAATAAACAATCATGTTGTCAAAGTTAGCGCTATTTATTTGTTCAAATTATAAAACTTTTGTCAAGTGATTAACGAACTCTTACCTTTGTAATGTTGTAGGGTATACTCGTATATTATAAGCTATATACCATACGTATTATCCATACTCATACATACATAAAATGTTAATTCAGAACGATTGCTTGGCCTGCTGCTGCTTTCATTTTAACAGGAGCAAAAGCAAAATTTTTAAGAGAGTTTTGGAGCAACGTCTAGTGCCTGCTGTCATTTTTTCCATGTTGCGAAATACACATAAATTTTGTATCTTAAGCCAGAAAGCCTGCCCACCACTTCCTAACCCAGAGGGGTGCCACATGTTGCGTGTAGTGCAATAATGCGCCGTTGCGTGTGCAAGCTCTGTCTGTATGTGTGTTGCATAAGGAGGATATGTTTATAAGGCAGTGGAAAAAAGACACTTTGGCTGATAAGCGAACTTGTCATCTAATTTCAACAAGAATTTTCTGTAGCTTTGCGGCATTTGACGCTAATTAAACCAAATGCCAAAGATGCTCAATTCACGCCTAAGTGTTTGTGGCCATAAACAGAATGTTGCTCCGATTACCCGTTCAGTTCTAATGAGATTTGTCTGTTTGCTTTGGGGCATGGCATTGCTGGCAAACCAGCTGCTATACAATTTGTATCGACTGTTCTGACCATAAATGGGCTCTCTTCTTTTAACTGCCAGATCGATTTGGAGCTGTTGTTGCTCTTGCACTTGGACTTGAACGGCAGTTAACGGTAACTGTTAGTTGGCCCCGTCTGTGATTTTCATTTCAATTGAGTTATCTGCTACTCGTACGGCCAAAACGGGCACATGCTAGGCTTAAGCCAAAGCCAAAGTTAAAGCCATGTCTAAAGCTAATTTGCGGTTAGTGCTAATGAAATACAGACAAGACCCCCAACACAAGAAACCCGACACTGACACCCAGCTCGCGACTCCGTTCTTCCATTGATTCCAGACAATGCTTATTTCACCATCTGGCCACCCACTCACCATGTCAGCAAACGAGTTCCGCCAAACGAACAAAGAAATAAAAAGATAGAAAGAAAACAAATTTATTTTTTTGGCCAGGCCAAGTGGTTGTTGGCTAATATATATGTAACGGCTAACTGTACACAAAGCGACAATATCTATGGCATCATCGCGGCTTAACGGACAAACAGAAACACAACCGCAGGCACTTTAAGATTTTGCCGTGTGCTTAACAACTGTTTTTGATACCCTGTGGCTACAACTTATGAATGGTATGCGAATAGAATTGGATTCTTGTTACGGTCGGTATGTATATGTTAACAGTGGAGTGGCGAGCTCTTAGTAAGTACTGTTAATAACTCACTGTTAATTAAAAATCAATTGAAAAAAAAAAATATGAAATAAATAGAGAAAATTACTTAAATATTTTTTGTTGATTTCTGATTATAGGGTATAGTTTTGTTCATCACTTGCCGCACTAATATGCCATCTTGTTGACTCGGTTACAGCCGCGTGTGCACACAGATAAAATCATACCTAGAGATTTTGCTTAGCTTTTCGTTGTATCTGCGGCACGACACGGATCGGGATTGGGATCGGGATCGCCCAGAAATGTTTTCCCAATATGCCTAGGCACTCGCACTCGCACTCGCACTTGACTCTGGCACTGGGATGTTGCCTGTCCACACATTCCACTAATTATGTGGTGCAACAGATGAAACTAGTGGTGTGCGCTGCAATTTAGCAAGCATTTCCGTGGGCGAATGCTGCAGGTAAATTTTTTTCTTTTCGTCTGTTTTTGGAAGATTTCTGCATTGGATTCGAAGTCGAGTCGAGTCAAGTTTGCTTGGGAGTTGCATCCATAAATTAGAAGTATGTCATTTGGCAGCTACTGCAGGAGTGAAAGAGAGATGCCCTGAATCGCTTTCAGCCATAATTTCATGAGCCAACTCGCAAAGCTAAAGACGGCGAAACCAAATCCCAACTCAAAGTCGCAGTCGTAGTCGATGATATCCAATTTCGTAATAAAGCATAACGAATTATGCACTCGACTTGGTTTATTTCACCCGAGTATTCGTTGTTGTTGTTGCTTGGCTGGTTAACGGTTCTGGTTTTGGCTGGCTGCCTGTTTGGGTAGCGGCTCACTGAAAGATGAAATTGCATGCTGCAAATTCTGTGGCGACGACTGCAGATACTTTTCTTCTTTTTTGCATTTTATGCATTTCTTTGGCAAAGCAGCCTAACTCTCATCGAATATACGATTTATGCGGCAATTTGTAAACGAAAATGGCTTTTGCCAAGAATTATTATTGTCCATCATGACCAGCCAACCAGCCAGCCATCCAGCCATTCTGGGTAGTCAGTCGGTCCCCCGCCACAAAAGAATGTGATACCAGCAGCTCGGCAGCCAAAAGCCACAAACTTGAAAGCCTTTTAGAGCCCCATCAGCTGCACTTAGCCAATATTAAGAATACAAATACAAACTGCAATTGCCGATTACGTGTACCCAAATAGCCATAAAAAATCAAACAATTTTTTAGATGTGTTTTATTTTGCGGTTGGTTTTCAGCTATTTGCGGCATTTACATTTAAATCGGTTTGTACTTCGCCTATCACTCAGTTTGTAGAGACCTTTGGTTTTAGTGATTTCTTGTTTGAGGTCACTAAAATAATGAACACATGGAATACATATACCCATTCGACCCGAGTAGCTTGTCAACAGTCTGTAATAATTCTTAAGTTCGCTGTATATTCCATTCAATCATTCAAAGCTTACGATTTCCGTATGAATAAAACTCCGTTTCTATGCAATTTGCAAACAAAAGACAATAGAAATTTGAATAATTTATTTGACATGGTATTTTTATGTGTGGTAATATTTTAACATATAAAATAAATCTTTGTCTGAAAATCAATTAAAATTAAATGTAGAATCCAATAGAACTAAAATTAAAACGTGTATCTGATTTTGATAAAAGTTTGTTGTTAAGATAAAAACAAGTTAATTAAGAATCATAACATAAATTCATTTAATATTGAAAGTTTTCAGTTAGAGAACCGCTTTAATATATAAAGTTTGTTAATTTTATAGATGAAATTTTATATATAAGATTTAAAATAAGTACTTACATTCGTTAGTGAAAAAAAATGATGCCACTTTCAGAAATTTAATTACTCACATTAAATGCTATTGCCTTTTCGAACATAAAGTGATTAACATATATTAACATTAATTGATTTGCAGTACACACTTCAAGATTAAGCCGTCTCCTCTTAAGTCTGTCTAACAATAAAACAGTCGCATTTCTGTAGACGTCAAAACTCAGAATTGGACTGCATGCAACATTAACTTGTGCCAATTTGTGCCGCATTGCGTTCGGGGCACATTAAATTTTAGCGTGCTAGCGCGAAAAACGCATAAAAGTCTCAAAATGGGAAGCCTTGAACTTGACCCAGCCAACAAGAGCAGCAGCAGCAGCAGCTACAACTTGGCCAATAACAATAACTACAAGAAGCAGTGGCCAATAAGCGAGGAGCTCTTGCTGTTGTTGTTGTTGCTTTTGTTGCTGGCGACGTGTGTCAGGGGACTCGACTTGGACTTGGACTCGATGTGCTGACATTGACGCAGATGGAGGCGCAACAGAATTAAGATACCCTATAACAATTGATGGGGTGTTATGATATTGTGAGGCATCTCTGGTGTAGCTCGAATCTGAGAGTTAAATTGATTTGTCGATTACTGACCCGTAACTAAATATCAATAAATATCAGTTTTACGCTCTTTGCAAAGTATGTATTTGATATATAAATTTTTCGGCAGTCCACTTAAATTCCGAGCTTTGTACACAGTATATTTTCGGAAAGTAGTTGCTATCACATTGTTGTTGTGCAGTCAGTGAGCCATGTAAGAGGTTTCGGGTTGAAGAGCAAAGAGCGCAGCATAAAATGTTATTACAAGCGGTGGCGTGGGGTGTTAGGGGAAAAGGGGAGTCGAGCCAAGCCACTTGCGCACAGACAAGGCATATGGGGTAAGAGTAATGGTAAGGGTAAGAGTGAAAGGGTAAGGGCGAAAAAAAAAAATTAAACCTTTTGACACAAGCGACGCTTGGACGAGCAACACAACAACAGTTGATGAAGATGATGAGGCTGCTCTTCATTGCTGTTGTTGCTGTGGTTAGTGAAGTTGCTGTTATTGTTGTTGGTGTTGGGCCGTCGCCAACATGTGGATGCTGCCAATTACTTGTTGTAAGCCATCAACATCAAGCGATTTGGCTGCGTATCCACCAAGCTGAAAATCGCTGGGATACAGTTCTCTCCGTTGATGCTTGTTGGCTGTGTTGGTGGTGCTGATGGTGGTGGTGGTGGTACTGGTGTTGGTGTTGATAGCCATCTTCTTCAGCTTAATTTAGCATGTCTGCGCGGTTCAACACTTTTACACAGCATTCCCAGACCCAGACCCATAACCATACCCACACCGCAACAGTTCCAAGTTTGTATCTCTTTCTCTCTCTAACTTTGATCCATGCGAATGGACGTGCCCATTTGGCAACTTGATAATCTCTTTTTTAAGCGGCAGCGCCAATCACTCAGGCGGCACTCAAACGTGAGCGCTGTGTTCCTCTTTTCTGTAATTGTCTTAAATCAATCACAGAAAAGTGTTATTATGACAGCGTTATTAATCGTGACAGCGCACAGCTCACAAATTGCCGCCGAACAAAAGACTGGCAACGAACTCGGCCATCATTCCAACAACAGCAACAAAAACGAACAACATGTAGTTACTACTACGCCTAATGATTTTGAACTTGTACCGCCATTTGCAGCTAATGCCATAGCCAAAACCACATGCACATGCCCACAGCTCTCCCGACTCTTTATATATCTTTAACCGACAGCCTCCAACTACAACTCCAAACTCCCAACTCCAACTTCAATTGTGTGTCCGGCCACATGCGGCCCACGCGGCGATCGCCATTAAATGCAAATTATTTCATTTCTGTGCCAATTGTTGTGCTACTTTTTTCTCGAGCTTTGTTCGTGCGCATCATCAAAACCAAAACATCAGCAAGAAATCCTATATATAGAGACGGAAAGAACGAAGGAGAGAAAGAGAGACAAAATCAGTCAGAGGCGGGAGAAATTGTTGTTTGAGCTTTTATTGATTTTTCATGTACCACTGAGTTTGGTTCGTCATAATTACGAAATGGCTAAGATTAGAATTATACAAAAACAACAGCAGACAGACAGACACAACGCAAGCAAAAAAGCTGAGAACTGAGGAAACCTGGAAAGGTAGATGGAAATGTGATTGCAATTGGCAGGAAATTGAGGTCAGTGTTGTTATGATTGTTCTGTGAATGAGTTTTTTTCTTTCGTCTTGTTTGCCAGTCTTTTGTTTATTTAAGCCGCATTGCTTTGCAATTTGCCCTATAAAAAACTGTTTGCAAACTTGCCACAAACAAAAGTCCATTTACAGTTGAATCCAGTTGAGCAAAGCGAAAACAAATAAAAGGCTTGCCAGCAAATCGTTTGACTCCTAACAAAATCCAGTAGTTAAAGTTTCGGCCTAAACTAATGTGTGGGCGCGGCAAATGAGTTAAGAGCAACGCATTCGCAGCCAAACAAATTGACAGCAAAAAATATTATCTAACACGACTCTTGCCTCTCGATGCTACAGGCGCTGCTGGCTCCTCTCGTTGCTGCCAATGATTTATGATTTTTTTCGTATGTGTGTTATTTGGCGCGCGTGTTTGCCACACATACACACACCTCCCAGCACACGCCCTGTCCATAGATCATCTCAGTCAGCAGGCGCATATTTCAGTTGACAGTTCATTTGCCTGTACTGATTGGCAGTAGGAACGGTAGAGGGAAAATTTAGACACAGGTTCAGCCTGAAGCACACACGCAGTTGTGCATCCCACAACATTTTCTGTACTTGTTTGTGCTGCATTTCAAATTAGCATTTACAAATGGTTGCCGCTTTCGTTGGGCCCTTTGGGGCTTTGTTTGTTGTTGGCTCATTTGATGCTCAAGTGCTGACATGCAGCAAGAGCTAGTTGATAATTTGTCACTTTAAATGGTATTTGCAGAGCGCTTCGGTTGTCAATTATCAGGCAACAGGCCTTACAGTTCCTGTCAAACTGTATTGTATATTACTTTTGAACTTTTCACTAAGGTATTTATCAAAAAGAATTCAATTAAAACTTGGTGTCATCCATGCGTTTATCGTATTGCGTGTTTGAGCTAAATGGCATTTTATTGCGGTCTTCATTGGGAAAAAAACAAAAGACTTAGGCAAGAAACTGGCTTGCAAATACTGATGATGCTGATTGTTTGGCGTCTTTGACCATCAACGGCAATTAACCCATCACTTAACATTCTAATGCAAAGCAAAAAAAATAACAATAACAACAACAAGCTTGTGTCCCATTGCCAGTTGACCAGGTTTCTACATTCTGCCTCCAAGGCATCAGAAAAATTCTTATCACATTGCAGGTTTTTGAGTTGGACACGACGTTGCTCAGAGCTGAAACCACTGCTGTCTAAGCTGCCTGCCACAATATCGTCTTCTTCGTCGTCTTCTGCATGCCAAAGCGGCGCTAATCAGCAGTTGCCTGTACCTGGAACGCCCTGTGGCTTTGTGACACCTCCGGCCAACGACCGAGACTTTTCTCGGTTAGCATATTTTCTATTTTTATGGGCCAACAGACATTTAAGCCCGCCTAATACCATCCATACTCCACTCCTCTCTTTCTTACACTGGCAATCATCTCAACTGAGTCGATATTTAAGCAGCAAGAACAACGTATGATCAGTGACTGGTTCTTGAAGCGCCAACAGGTTTGAATCTCATTGGCCATTTTGGCCTGCAATATTTGGTCATGAATTTGCAGTTATGTGAGAAGCGACGATGATGACTCTGTGTGGCTGTCAATTAACTGGCAATTTAATAGATTCCAATTTTTGAATCCACCCAAACGAAAAGTGTGTCATTGCATTTGTGTGTCGTTGCTTTCAGTCGGACTTTAATTGATTGTTCGGCGGGTGTTCTTTTTTTGGTTTTCTTCTTCTCCATGCTATTTAATATCGAGACAATCAATCATTGTATCGCCGCTTCTGTTCGTACGTCTCCCCCTCCACTTTCTTTATGTGCTGCTTTTGCTTCTAGACAGCACCTGACGGCTCAACTGTACCTGCAGTTCAATGATGTTGCTGTTGTTGTAGTTGGCATTTCCCATGCATGCCGGGCAGGCCAATCATTTGGCTAGCTAGCCGCCTGTCTTGCCACAAAACGGAGACAGCCTCGACCCTAGCGGCGATTTGGCAAAAACACAGTGAGTGAGAGACCCCTCATTAAAACTACTTAAGTTGCTGCTACCTCAGCAAGATCTGGTGGAGCTCAAAAAGATCTGAACTTTAATTTGCAACGAGCATGCAAGAAATTAATTTTATTTTTTTTTTCAATTTTAACTGTAAAAACCAACATGTTATTCACGACGTTGTAAACAAATCAATTTGCCAAGCAGGGACCACACTAGATTCATGCATGACTTCGACTTGGATTTCAATTAAGCCAATGTGGTACCTTAAATTAAAGTGGCCAACCCACAAGTGATCCCTTCAAAGAACTAGAGATGACACACAGCAGTATTACTTATCCGTTTTTAAAAAAAATAAGATAAGAATAAAAATAGTTCGATTAATTTTGGAAGTTTTTTTATTATTGCTTTACCTTTTGGCTCCCTCATTTTTGCACTTTGTGATTGTCGTGCTTGTGCAAGTTTAAGTCGAACATGCAATTGTTACTCAGAGCACGGTTCGTGTTCATCTCTAAGCCCGAAACTCCGGACGCATATCAGGCGAATATACATATACATATACATATGTGTGTGGTGTGTAACTGGAACCCATAATTAAAAAGTTTTAACTTTGTATGAAATTAATTTTGAATACGTTTTAAGACAGACAAACACTTGACTTGGATGTTGGGCTGCTTTTTGCTTTTGATGACGCGCCGACGCCGCTCAAATTGCCTAGACTCAAGTTAAAGTCCAAAAGGGGCCTCACACATATGCAAAAAGAATGCTGATGCTGCTGCTTCTGAGCTGGGGCAGCTCTGAGAGTGACGCACGGATTAAGTTGAGCATTCAAATTGAAACTGACAGCCTGGCGGCTCTCAGCTCTTGGCACTTTAGAGCTGGATTGGAAGTGTATCCTCGCCCATAAAAAGTGCCAGGCCCCATTTGGGAATCAGTTACTTTGTTCGCACGCACTGTAAACTAGTAAAAATAGTGCCAAAGTCATAAAAGTGGTCGGTCGGTTGTAAAGCGCATATCGAATTATATGACGGCATAAATTTACCCACAACTTCTATTTGCTTCAACCTTATCTTATCGGTTTCTTTAACTGACTGAATGCCTTCTTCAACTTCAACTTCAATGCCAACATGATAATAATTAGATGCAATAAAATCTTGGACAAACAGCATTTGCATACTTGTCCACTGACTGGCTTTGTTATATTTGTCTAGGGCATAAAAAATCGGCGCTAATTCAATTAGTTAAAAGTGCTAAAAAGTCAAGTACTCAAATTTATGTTTGTTTGAACCAAGTGTTTGTATTTGAATTTTTGCTTCTTCTGCTGCTGTTGTTGCTTCTGTTTGCACTCACTAATTGCCACAAACAACTTGAGGAGGTGTAGGTAGGAAGTGGACTGCCATTTACTGCCGGTTACGCAAGCGGGTCAGCAGCGTCACGATTTTCATTTACATTTAGTTTTACCCACATTTGATGGGCACATTAAGACTTGCAACACGAACTAGACCAAAGCCCAGTTAGCCATCAAGTGTTATGCATTTTTTCTTTCTATTTTTTGCACTATTCACAGCAAGTTGCAAGGAATAAATGATTGTTTTGTGTTAAAAGATACTCTTGACTTAATATCTCTATGAAATTTTAATGATATTTCTCACGACAGGGAGCATGCAATAATTGTCAGGCTTTTCAGTAGGCTGTGTAAAATTATGAAGTGGGT
Source organism: Scaptomyza graminum (assembly GCA_018901835.1). Taxonomy (NCBI): domain Eukaryota; kingdom Metazoa; phylum Arthropoda; class Insecta; order Diptera; family Drosophilidae; genus Scaptomyza; species Scaptomyza graminum. The sequence continues at coordinate 9,075,390 of JAEIFL010000002.1, forward strand.
TTAAATGGAAATTGAACTGACCATGTAGAAATAATACTAATTACTCCAGCAAGATTAATCGGTCAAAGCAATGTGTAATTACATTTTTATATATTTTGTACAAACAGAGAAGAAAAAAAATCTTTAGATCTAAATAAAATCAAAGCATTATTTAAGAAAACAAACCATTCGAAAATAAACAATCGCTTACACAAAATTTATATTTAATAAGCATTACACATTTATAATTTTGTACCAAGCATTAATTATAAGGAACACAGCTTTAGACAGGCTTACATGATGTCATTGCACCTTTTGACGGTTGTCGATAATATCAAATAATGCCAAAATTTGACACACACCATTAATAATCGTATGGATTTCATGTAGACTGTCGTCGCCAACTCATGCGGTGGCATCGTGTGGCGACACGCCAACCAGGGAATGGCTTAGAATTGGAGGACACCCACGCAGGCGTTGATTTTAAGCCGATTTCAAAGCCAGACAAATGTGAGGCTTAGCAAAAGAACAACATTTTGGCACGGCGCAAACTATAAAAAAAAACCTTAATTTGAAATTCAATATCAATGCTTTAGCCATTTGTGCCCGCTCGTCGATGCTCACAAGTTTTCAGTTTGGGTCAGTGTGCGCCCGTCAAGTTCGTTGCCTAAGTCTTTCATTATCTGGCCAATGCACGAAACTCACCACGACGAGCAGCAGCAGCGTTGTTCAAAGTCTCAAAACGGTGACGTCACAGTTGTTAACAAATCTCGCCCGGCAAAACTGAGCAGCAGCAGCAGCCGCGCAGCTTCAAAAAACCAAAACAAACCGAAGCCGGCCACGTGAGAAAAACTTGTCTCAGCTGCGTTTGTTTACATGCGCGAGACGCAGAACAATTGAGAGAGAGAGCGACAGACCGAGAGAGAGAGAAAGAGAGGCGAACCACGCTCTCGCTCACGTGCAGCCTCTGCAATTTGTGCATTTGGTCAAGTTCAAGTGTGGTGTGGTGAGTTTCTCTTTCCGCCTTGTTACGTCTAATGCCGTCTCCTCATCTCCGACTCCATCTTTTATAATTGTACCCAGTTGAGGCGCTCGCGCTCAGTCTTGCTGCGCACCTCGTCGTGTGAAGTGGTCGTCGTCGTTGCCGTTGTTTGCTCGACTTATTTTTCAGTAAGTAGCAGCAAGTGGCAGCTCTCCTATAAGCCAGTGTTTTTTGTCCCGCTCTGGCTTTGCGCCTTACGTAGTCCGTTCGTTGACCGATCGCGACGTTTACGTCATTTGTCGCTTACGTTGTCGTTGTCGTCGTCGTTGTATCTCTCTCGCTGGGGGTTCGCAATAGCAGCGCTTGCGCATCTTGCCACATTCCGAGTCGCGCTCAATACCGAACCACAACTTGCTGCCCACTGTGCGCATCGCTGCAAAAAAGAAAACTAATTGCGAGAACATAGAATATACTCAAGCAAAAAAGTATTCGCGAAATCCAAAAACTGTGTTGTGTGAGTTTTGTGCGAATATACAAAAGGATTGATTTTATATGTGCGTTCGGTTAATCATTAAAATAAATTATTACTTATTTATTAAAAAGCAATTTTGGTTGAGATTTTTGTGCAAAAATAATTAAACCAAGTTAGAGACAACAAGCAAATAATAAAATAAATGTTTAACTTTATTTAAAAAAAAAAATTAAAATTAATTTTTTTAAATATTTCTGTTTTGAAATTCAAACAAAATAAATAATATAAGCATATATATTATAAATAACTTTTTTACACAATTGGTGCCAAAAGCATAATATTGAATTGGGCAAATGCAGTAAAAGTAAAAAAAAACAAAAGTTTAATATTCTTTAGCTGTCTAGTTTTCAAAAACCAGAATCTGATGAACTTCAACAATTATGTCCATCTGACTTACGTAAAATTACTTTAATATTAAATGACCATCGTGGCGGTGTGTGTGTTCGCGTGATCGTGTCTGATTTTTTATTAAAAAATGTAAATGCCGTCAGCAGTTAGCATCTTTTGCATTTAACATTGTCGACATAAATACAATTAGCTAAATTGGCAGCAATAAAATTAAAGTGCAACAGCAACGAACTACGAATAACGAAATCAAAATAAAAATCACAATCGAAAGGCAACGCCAACGCAATGCAATGCAAAAGCCGAACAACTTTATAAACTAAGCACGAGCCGCCCCGACAATTGGCATGAGTTGGCGGCATCGGCAGCTGGATCTTCGATTTTGTAGAACATGCTGTTGTTGGCTTGCTGCCACCTTGGAATAAGCAAAATTAACTAAATTACAACATCAACGCAACGCAGGGGCAACTTAAAAAGCATAGCGGCAACAGCAAATTTGTTGCACATGCAAATTTATGTGTAAGTGAAGCAGCAGCAGCAACAGCAACAACAACAACAACAACAAATTGCAAGCAGATGCAAAAAGCACACTGCTTCGACCAAGGCAAATAATTGTGCTTAAATAAAGCTGTAGTCAAGAATTTCGTCTAGGCCTGGCCAATGGCCACTAGCCACTAGCCAAGTTTGTAGTTGCTGCTGATATTGCTACTGCTGCATTAAGCCATATCCGGTTCAGCTTCAGGTTCGGAGCACTATGGACACTGGGCCTGTCTAAATTTAGCGCTTAATGAAGCTGCTGCTGCTGCTGCTCCATCTGTTGTTTGCTGCAGATGCAAATTGTTGCAGTGCAAACAGATCGAACTCTCGCTCTGTGTCACAAGCCCTCTTGCGCACTAGTTTCGCTTGCCCCGTAATAATTCATAAAAATTGGCAAATTAAACGCCAACACAACAAATGATCCGCGTGTCGACTGCAATTTGTATGCCACAGCTTAAACAAAAACAAAAAAAAAATCAAATAATGGCCAGCAATTGCTGGGGCATGCAACTTTGTTGGCAGAAAAACAGTTGGGTTCCACAACAACCCAGCGATGATAAATGTGCGCCCACTTTGTTTATTTATGGCCACTCAAATTGAATGCAATTGATTTTTCCCCTTATTTCTTTGTTGTTTGCTCGTCTTTTGTATGCGTTGGCGTTGCATAATCCGAAAGTTAAGCTCCTAACTCAAGCAATTCTTGCAGGCCCTAAAGGAAGAAAACTGCCCGAAACAATTAAATAGGTACTAAACATACAAAATACTCGTTATAATCGTGATTTGTGTATATGAGTGTGTGTGTTCGTATATATTAAAAATGATTTAACCCCGAGCACTAGAAATATTTACAAAATAAATATCAAATAATAAGTGCAACAAAGTGTTAAAAACGATAAATAAGTAAAGTTTACGTGGAGCTGAAAAACACATTTAAAGAGGAGCCCAAGATTTTTTTTTGCGGAGAAATGAGTAACAATAAATTATTGGTAAGTCTATAAATTTTTAATTAATATTAATTGTAAACAAGGCGACTGTTTAATTTGCATACATTTAATGTACAGCCACAAAATCTAAAGTAACCATTTTAATATTGTCAATTTATTTATGACTTTTGATTTGAATCGATTTGTTTCTAATTGTTTGAAATCTGCGGTTAAACAGTTTATAGGGTGCTCTAATTAGTATTTGTGTGTTTCTTTCAGAATTTGAAATTTAATCAGAATTTTGTTAGCATGTATTTTGTATGCTGACTAAACTACTAATTAAATTAATGTTTACAAATGGTTGACAAATTGTTTAATTTATATGGCATCTGGATACATATTATCCTTCAACTGTAAAAAGCTCGACTAGTTTTTTGTTCTATCTTATTATTTTCTACAGTGCCCGCGATCAGATTCTGATTTTCCTATATGCAAATTAATATAAAAAATCACTTTTTTTTCTACTTAATGCAACACCCAACTAACCATTAAGCAGTTTAAAGATACCAATGTTTCTTTATTATTTTACCTCTCTCATTTCATTGATTATATTTTCTAATGAGTCAGCTTAATATTTTTCAGCGGCATATAAAATTACACACACTTCTAAATATGATCTAAATGATTGCTTAACATGCATGCAATCAAAGCGTATCTTTGCTCATGATAATATATATGTCTCATCTCATCAGCCGCCAATCTATCAATCAATTGAACCATTCAGTCTTCCATTTTTATTTTATTTTTTGCTTGTCCAACAACTCGAACGTTTTGCTGTCCAGTGAAGCAGCACGGTAATCTTTACCGCCTCTTGAAGGTTGAAAAAAATCTTTATGCATACATAGACATACAACTGTAGTATTTTTATAAAATTAAATTTTAAATTTGCGATGATAGCTCGTGTTATTAACAGCAAACATTTTTATAACATTTTAATTAAGTTGTTAATTATGCAGTAGCTTTAACAGTTTTAATTATAAGATTTCTGTTCGCTCATATATTAATTTTATCATAGAATTTTAATTCTAACAGAAAATGGTTTCTTAAAAGCTATATACAAGTCCTAAGAAATCTTAAGCGTTTTAGTTAATATCATTAAGTTTATAATTATTTTTTCGAAGTTAATATTTCCAAAGAGTAAGGTTACGTTTTCTTCATCTAACTCGACGTGGTTGACAATTCTGCGGGTTTTTGTTTTGTTTCCTAATAATTTCACGTATGCCAGCTTTTCGATTTATTTTGTCAAATAGCTATGCGGAATTAAATTGCAGTTTATTTGTTTTATATTTTTTTTATGTGCTTTATTATTTTCGTAGCTCGGAGTAAAAAAAAGCAATACTAATTGAGCCTTTGTCTTGTTTCAATGCAAAAACGCTTGAGAATTGAAAACAAATTTCGCATTGCCGCCTGAATAGCCATAGCCTTGAGACAAGCAACAAATTTTTGTTAAAACAATACACAAAGAGACGCATAATATTCCGTTTATGTAAGTATTTAATAATAACCACAAAAATATTAACGTGGCACTGGCACGAACGAACAGTCGACCTAATATTGAGTAATTTTGCGATCAGGTCTTAAAAATAAATCTATTACGCAGTTACGGCGAGCTTCTCGCAAATTACAGCAGCCTCCTAATTGAATTAAAGTCATTTCGTGTAGACGCATCCTGCCTCCGTTGGTGTCTCAAAAGACAGAGAGAGACATAAATTCCGCCACCTTCGTGGTCGGGATGCTATTTTTGGTGTCCATGTGCCAGGCGACCCACGAGACTCGATCTGAGGCCAGCAATATATTTAGTATATTGTAAAACTCGCTGAACATAATCATTAAGCGCAATTTACCTACAAAGTTGCTTGCCGCCAACAACGAGAGCTACAGACAGACGGACAGACAACTGTGACAGGCGAACCATGCAAAATGATTATTACCATACGCCCCGGCCAATGGAGAATTGGGTTCGAGTCGAGTTCGGGGGCCAACAGTTGAGCACGAGCGCAACGAAAGACTCAAAGACACGAACTTGACTTGGCCACAAATTCAAAGTGTGGCAAATTTAACTCACATACTCCACATACATAAATAAATAAGGTAAATCAATAAATAAATAAATAAACAGCTCCAATTGTTCGCTCGCAACGAATAAAGTGAAAGTTGACGCTGTTTTGGGGTTGGGTTTGAGACATTTGGCATTTACGAAACTTTTTCAATTTTTTTTACTTGTCAGCTGAGCACATAACGGGCAACTGTCAATAAATAATCAAAATAAACCAAAGCTACAAACCCGATGCGGACAATTGACTATTTTTGGTAACTTGGCGCTTGTAAAAATATTTTTGTATGTGGCGTACATGAAGGAAATTCGAGCAGTGAGCATTTCATGAATTTGTGAAATTATCCAATGATGCAATCGCAACAAGCAGTCTTTACTTAATCATCGACTTAACTGTTTAAAACTGTATTGAGTGGGTGCCAATTGAATGTGATAATAACAGTTGCTCGCAAATAATGCTGCACTCTTTAAATGTCAGATCGACAAAAAAAAAAAACAAATTAAATAATAATATTAAGCAAATGCCAAACGAGTTTTGTGCCAAAATATAAAATTTGCATATAAAGTAACCCAGTCACCGAAAGTTAAATTGTATTAAATCGCTATGCAATGACCAAGTGAGCTCTCCAACTTGCTTGCCTTGAGTTCACATATCGCGCTACACTTCACAGACTCGGCAAAATAAATACAAAACACATACTACTTACGTCAAAGAACAAAACAAAACCGCTCAACTGGGCCTTAGAAAAGGCAATAGAAACATGGCTGACCGCATCCGATCATATTAACTAAAAATGCTTGCTAGGAAGTTATTATTATTATTATAAAAAACAAAAAATTCTTAAAGATATTTTCTGCGTTCTTAAAAGACTAATATTTAACCAAAATCAATAAATCTCATACAGATGTGAACTTAAATCTTCCGTAAGCTATCATAAATTTGCAACAACTTTATGCTGCCCATTTCTGTCTACATCTTGCCTAACAGGGTATACAAACGCATCCATTAAATAACGAGCACAGTCTGTAATAAATGCCATTCATTAGCAACGACCTTAATTGTAAACAGCATTTTTCTTGATGTTATACGAAAGTCAAACAAAAGACTTAGGACACAAGCTTGCCACTGTTTAAACGAGAGTCAAAATTTATGACAATTTAATTAGTTTAATCGATGCATAAAAAAGCTGCTGGGTAGAGCCTCACTGCGATTCTTCGCACACAAGCTTAAGAATATTTATGGTAAGCATAAAATTTAAGTGTTACATAAGTTAGAAGAGGCTGCCCCGTTCGGTCGAGGCTGTGGTTCTCTTAAGGCTCGCTTATTTCACAATATTTAAGCCATTTTTATAATTGACTTTAATGATTAATGCTTATTTGTTTTGCGCCCTTTGCACAGCATTCATTGCTCCATAATTACGTAACGGTATACCGTTGTATTATTAATCGCACTTACTGTCAATAAGTTTTTAGCCTTCTTCTTCTCGTAATGAATTGCACGAAATTTTTAAAGTTTGTCGGCGACCAAGAAAACCACAAAAAAGTATACGACAAATGCGAAAGTTCAAAGACACGCACCAGGCCATCAGAGAGGGGATAGTAGGTTATGTGTTTTGAGAGGGGCTCTATTCGTTTTGCCATTAACAAAATATATTTGCGCCTGTGCTTGATTTCTTTTTATTGAATATTTTTAAAGCTTTTAATAGGATTTTTATTTAAGATGGGTCTCCATCATTTCTTTTCTGTTTCCCCGAAACGTGTCTCGAAAATTTGATGCGTGCTAATATTATTAATGATCTCATATGGCATTCAAGGTGGGCTTCGAAAAGTAAACAGAGAAATTTCTATAGTTTGCCAATCAAGGCTAATGAAGGTCGTCAGTGCAGAGTTAGCTACAGTATTTCAATAAATTTTTACAGCCTCAAACAATGTCTGGGCACTTGGATATGCCTATAAAAAGGGCACACATAAAAACCTCATTTAAGCTTTTAAGTCTATTCAATGACTATTAAATTTGTAATGGCGCTCTAAATAAGTGGCAACCTCTATAGAAAGACAACATAAAATACAGAATGTAAATATTTTTTCCTTTTTATAGGTTTTGCATTTCTGAAGACTTTGGCTTTTGCATTTGCGAAACTTGTTTAAAGAACTCCTAACCAATTAGTGATAAACTATATAAATTTTACTGTAGTATTGGTGTTGAAAATGCAAATAACAAGAAATGTCGTTTTGATCATGAAGCCAGCAAAAAAAAGTGTTGAAATTCAGTTGCAAGATAGAAATCTATTCCAATTTCACAAGATTCAGCTTTTAGAAGAACAGACTGTCTTTTCGAAATGTCAAGTTTAGCATAGCAACTCAATTGAATTTTAAAAAAAATAAACTTGGACCACACTGGCAGCAAGCAGAATTATATGTAAGCTCCAAATATAACGCCCACAAGAAGAGCCAACTGACAGACAGCGTTGACAGAGAACAACTTTGGTTTAAAAGCAAAAACTTATAAAAATACGCCAACTTATGCCACACACACACACTGACTTACATTTTTATGGAGACATCAAAATCACAGCTCAGTCAAGTCTTGGGTGTGAATGTTTTGCGAGAGCTGAGGAGGGGGAGCTTTTAAGAACTTGGGAATATTTTTTGTTGATGGTTTATGCTGCAGCCAATAAGCTGTGAACTATTCGCATTCGGTGTGTACCTGTGTGTGTGAGTGTGTGTGCAGTGTGTGTGCAGTGTGCATTTAAGCACAGTCCATTATCATGATGATTAAAACTTATTATTGGACCTGTATTACTATTATTAGTTGTTCAGAGCTGTGGCAATGTCCAGGGCGGTTACACGCACGCCGCTGCCATCGCCATTTCATCCTTTCATAATTCTCAGCGCCTGCAACACCACCCCACCATAGCCCGCCACGCCCTTCCTACAGGGCGACGTATGCATATTTTTAACCAGGCTGCGATTGTATCCAACATGTTATTAATACGTAGAAACAAATAAGCAAAAACAATAAGAAAGAGCCGTTTGCGGGTCGCTGGCGCAGGCAACTGCAACTTGCAGCACAGCAAAAATACAGAAAAAAACGCGTTACAATTCTGCGGGCTACACCCCAGAGTCAGCAAGCTGAGACGAAGCTGAGAGAGACCAGCTAAGAGCAGCAGCACATTCACCTGGAGCTGGAACTGAAGTTGGAGTTGGAGTTGGAGCTGGAGCACGACGATGACGACGGCTTTGGCTTTGGCCATTGTTTAGTTCAGTTCGGATTTACCTTGATGGCCGTTCACTCTTCATACAAACAGCAACAACTTTTACTACTAACACACACTTACACACACACACTTACTCACACACTTATTCACACATGTGTGTGCTCTGGGTTTAACTTTCAGCGCGCCATCAAAACAAAATATGAGCGAACCGCGCACAGCCGGCACTAAAAATCGCTCAATAATATGTACACTGGCCAACTAGCAATTGAGCCAACTAGTTGGGCCACGGCCCCGTATCTGATAAATAGAGTGGTTCACAAAATGCTGACCGGGGCCACAGATCTGCGCCAAGCCAAGACAGGCCAAAGCCCAGGCTCAGGCTCAGGCACAGTCTCTTAGTCGCCCAGTCGCAGCGGCATTTCGCAGTTGTTTGCAGTCTCTGTCTCTCTCTTTCTATCTCTCTCTTTCAGTGGTCCAGGCATTTGTTTCTTGGCCGGGCCAAGCCTGTTTTCTGTACCCTTGCACTTGGGCATTATGATTTTATGAAAGCCTTTAAAACATAAGCATTATCCAGTCCATAAACTATATTTAGTTTAGTGTTAACTTCTATGCAAAGAATCTTAACAATTATGCCTGTCTGCTAAAACATTCTTTGATTTGTTGAGCTTGAAGAACTTATGCAAAAAACTCAAGGAAGGCAAATTTAACGAGTGGCTGCGAAAAGTCATTTAAATTCATTAAGTTTAAGAAATTTATATGGTCATATAAAATACTCACCCACAATAATTACAGTAAATAAAAACAGAAAACTAAAGTTAAGTTTAAAAACAGTTTGTTTCAAAGATATACTTAATCAAACAATCGAAAGATCGATACAAATTGCAACAATATTTCCTTATAGCTCTTCTAATTAATAAAACATTTCATTTTCGTTTAGAGTGTTTGCAAATCGGCGTGCTAAACTAATTTATATTGTTTGTTTGTTGTTCTTGCTGGTGTTGTTGTTGCTGGCAATGTTTGCCAATATCTTTTTTGCCCGGCGTTGCTTATCACGATTTGTGGGCATATTATTTCAGTTTTTTCTTGTTGTTGCTGCTGTTGCGGCTGCTGTGGCTGCTGCTGCCGCTGCTGTTGTTGTTGGGTGTTGTTGCTGCTGCTGTTGCTGGTCGTGTCGAGTCATGCGGCATGCATTTTAACACATATTTTGTAATTGTTGCTGCTGCCGCTGGGTGACCTTTCGCCAGAGCACTGCCCCAGACACATTTGCATGTTGGCAATGCGTCGTAGACTAAATCAAGTTCGTTGGACGGGGGGCAGTTCATTGGCCCATCCCGACGCGGCAACCGCATTTCTTAAGCTGCTTTTGCCTCGCTGCCTCAATGTCTAATTACCAAGTGCGCTTTGCTGCCTCTTTCCTGCTGCTAGCTGCTGCTCATAATTACCAACAAATGAATGTTAAAACCATAAAAATTAAGCTTGACGCCGCAAAAGTTATGCTTCAGTAAAATACCTTTTTTCGGAATTGGCCATAAGAACAATAAGAACAACTTCAAAAACAACCAAAAACTTCTTCATCATTGCTCGCATTTGGCTTTGCTTTTATTTTTAACCAGTTACTCTTCGCTTCTAATTATTTACACGCTATGCGCATGCATATCGCTTACCATTATTATAGCCATAGCTATTGCTTACGGCCCTGGCCCAAAGTGTCCAGAAGGCCCCTCACCACAAGGAAAAGAGGGTGGAGAGAACCGAGAACAAAGTGTTTAAAATCTTGTACAGTTTAGCAGATTCAAACGCTTCGCTGAGCTTTGTTTCAAGTTAAGTAAGGGGGAGCTGTGCGAGGGGGTGGGCGTTATACTTGCTACAGCAGCAGCAACAGAAACTTGTGCATTACATGATTTCGTTTACCGTTGTGTGGCCGTTTGATTAATTTGCAGCAGAAAACAACTTTGAATGTTGTTTCTATTTGAATGCGCAGCCAGCTAAAAACTTATGCAACTTCGTTGCCCAAGTCTTTTGTCTGTCTTACTGTTCTAAATGCAATTGTGCAAAATGTCCCGCTAATCTTCGTGTTTGCGATTGGCAGCTTTGGCACAGTGGCAATGCAATAACCAATGGTAAACCAAATGCTAAAAGGAAAAACTGATTTTAGAGATTAAAAACTCGAATAAATAAAAAGTTTTGTAACTTGCATTTTGAGCTTAGCTAAAAAACTACGATTGAAAGATTTTATTTTTGAGAAATTTCCCACTGGAGCAGCGAGTTTTAATGTGTACAGGCTTATTAAGCAAAAAGTATCTATCACGAAAACAAAAATCATTTTATGGTAAAACCAAACTCGAAAATAATTAAAAGAATCATTTAGTTTTTTAAATGCAAGTACTCATACTTGAAGCCCACTGTGCAGCTGGGCGCAACCAAGTTCGTTGCCTCAGTCATTTGTTCGGGCATTTAGCTATTATGATGTAATAAGGAAATGCCTCAGCTGTAGCATAAACTGATTATATATGTGTGGACTCATAAACATGCGCACCATTACATGCTCGGTGATGGCCAAGAACAAAACTCCTGTTATTTATATTCTAATTAGGAGAACCTTTCGAAAATGTCTATCAAAAGTCACGCCACTTGTGGGTCGGCTACTTTTCTCACTCTGAGCTTGTTACCAGCTCACGTATAATGCTGATTAGGCACATTTCAAACGACGAAAAACTTCGAGAAACTCACTGGCAATACATCTCTACGCTTTGTTTTCGTAGGCGTCCCTCGGTGAAAACAAATAAAACTGACAATGTCATGTTGAAAATGTTGGTAGCGGCTACCAAACTATTGGTATAAGGTGACGACGACAATGATGATAACGATGATAACGATGATAATGATGATGATGATGATGCCTTTATCAGCAAGTGTCGGTGTTTCCAAACTATGCCAGACACACGGCTAATATTCATTGCCAAAAACAACAACAACACCACCAGCAATAACACCTTTGAGACCTTCGTTTGATTTTGTTTTGTGGCATCCTTTCAGCCAACAAGTTTTCCGGCAGCTACAAAGGCCTTGTAATTGTATGTGTGTGTGTTGGTCAATTCAAAGGAATTTCTATAACCGCTAGCATTCCGTGTGTGTGTGTGTATGTTGTTGTTGTTGTTGTTGCTGTAATAGTTGCTTTGACTGTGGCCTGTTGCGCCTAATGGCCAAACACAACGACAACAACAAAGGAAACTCGTCGATTTTTCTCTGCGTTTCTCTATCTTTCTCTTTCTGATTGTTTCTTGTCTTTCAATGCCTTTTGCTTTCTGCGGCTGTACGTAACGAAAATGAGCGCAAACAGTAATAAAAAAAGTGGCAGGAAAACAACAAACAACAAATACTAAATGCACAACAAGACGAACAGGTTTTCAGGGCAAGCCAAAGATGCGTGCGTGGAAAATTGTGGAAAATGCAATAAGACAAAGAGAGAGAGAGAGAGAGAGAGAGAGAGAGAGAGAGAGAGAGAGGAAAACCGCAGCGTAATCTCTGCTCCACTCTATGGACACCATACTGGCCTCCACACTGTGCATAGACGTGCATTGGCCGCGCTTGACCCTCGGCGAGCATTTGACACATTTCAGCAGAAGAATACACAGAAACAAAAAATAAAAGACAACTGCAGATTAATTTTTGCGCTTTTCATTTGCTTATGTGCATTGCAGTCGAAGGAGTTGTAGGGTATATGCGTTTATGATTGCATGTGATTCTTAAAATCATTTGATTCGTTGATTATTAAATTTTCAATACCCAAAACTATAAAATGGAAGCTATTAGTTATAATCCTAGACAAACTAGAGAAATATAAGTATAAAGAGTTTACAGGGTATCTTCTAAGGAATGGCATAGTTTTCAACTGGTTTTCAATTATCTCATCTTGCAGCCGCATTCCTCGCAAGCGTGCGTCGCATTGCATTTGGCTGCTTAGCATGTTCGAGTGCGAGAGTGAGTGCAAGTTTGAGTACTCGCTTGCTATGTAGGTTGGTGTGGCAAGTAACGGTACTTTAACGGCAAAATACACCGCGGTTTTCGGTTAAGTCGCAGTCGCAATTTGCAAAGCTGCCAAGCGACGCTTGGATGGAGGGAGGGAGCGCAGTTCGGTGCAGAGATCTGTGGTTCAGGCTCAGAGGCTCATCACTCTGGCCATCTAATGTCTAACTGCATTTAACTGTCAACTGCCAACTTGTTTACGCTACATGCAGTTTGAGGCATCTGCCAGTGCCGCTGCCGGCTCTGTTGCTGCGTTGGCGTCAACTACCGTAGCTAAAAAGTTGTATAGTTTTTTAGGTCAGCACGCGCCTCGCATAGGCGCTTATATAATTGCAACGACACAAGCAAATAAAACAACAAACAATTCATAAATCATATAACTTATGTGCATATGTGCGTATGTGCCTTGGCCTGGCCAATTATGCAAGCGAAGCGCGTAAACATTTAACCAAGTTAGTGTAAAGCAGCTTACCGCGTCGCCAAAAACAAAAAACAAACCACAACAAACTGCAACAAAGTATTTTGGCCTAAGCGAAGCATAAATAAACAGCCGGCATTACACATTTTATGATGGCGACGTGGCATCAGGCAACGAACGGAACGACGTGACTTTTAACTCAAAAATCTACAGCATAAATTAAATTAAACCGACTGCACCAAAATTACAGCCCCAACACATATCTTAAAGATATATCAAAGATCTTTCTTTTCACTCCTCCTCCCCATAAGAAACGTAAGAAACAACTAACAATGAGCGAAGCGAATCTCTTGCTTTTGCAATTTTCAGCCTGCAACAATTTCATTTCGTATTGAATTTTGTATAATTTTAGACTTGGTAGGCAAAATTAAAAGATACACATTTAAAAGTAAGTATACCTAATTAATAAAACTATACACCATGCAGTTTTTAAAATTTTGTATGGGTTTACTTGTTGATTAAAATGGTATATAAGTAGCTGAAGCTTCCATTAACAACAGTCTTTAATATCAAATTAAAGCAGATTTGATTTTTAACTGCAATTTAAAGAGCATTTCAACCGGTTTATATGATTGGAATCTACAAAAGTATATTCAGTTATTAATACTCGGTGCTCCTTACTAAAAACTGCACTATGTCCCGTTCTAAAAGCACAGGGTATACAAATGCAAGACATAAAATTAACAAAAGATCATCTTGTCGATTTATTATATAAATATGTATCATTAATTCAACACCCAGCTTTTCTAACTGTCAATTGCCGCATTGACCCACATTTGTGTATGCTAACTGTAACATACAGATTGCACTCTAAAAAAATGAATGTTTCGACTGATTCAAAACAATTTGTCGACCAGTGCCAAAGATCGTTAAAAAGTTTATCTTGATTGGGGTAGATGTTATTTGAATATAGAGCTGTACTTTTATGACATTTGATCAATTTATGATCATTTGAATTGTGTTAAAAACACGTTTTTTCTTCGAATGCACAAGCAAATCGAGTTTTTATTCGATTGTTCTTCTCTATACGCAATATTTTTAGAAAAAACAATTCGTTTCTCGCGAAAAATATCAAATCCTGTCACTGTTCCAATTTAAAAGCCATAATTAATTAATTTTCAATATCAACTCAATTTATCAGTTGACTTGACAAACACAATAAAAAAAAACAAATTACCTGGCGACAAACCTGCGATTGCCTCTCACCTCTCTCTCTATAACGTGCTGGCTCTCTTTTCGTAGCACAGTTCGTGTGCAACTGTTATACACCTAATTTTTCAAATGCCCAGAGACTTTGAAACGAAACTAGTTTTTCTTTGTATTATGCTTGCATGTTAGAGAGATCTCTCCCAGCCAGTCAGTCAGCTGTTTCGACTATCGACTTGGCTTAAACGTTAAGTTGCAACAGCTCGCTCTCTCAGTTTAGTTTCAGCCGGCACGTCGCGATGTGTGCACCTCGTTAAAAAATTGTTTGTGTGTGAAACGGTTCGATTTTTTACCTAGTCGATTATCTGCCCCCCTCTCAGAGCTGCCTTTCATATCTAGTTATAATTTATTGTAAAATTCACAATTTACACAGCTGTTGTCGAGTTTCTTGGTAACAATGTGTGTGTGTTTGAAAGTGTGCGTTCGTATGCAAAAGCTATCAAAATTAGCAGCAATTTCTACTGCTATTTGTTTAATTTGTTGACGCCATGCAATTTGTGATAGATTGAAAAAAACATTTATAAACTGAATACGCTCTGCGCTTACGTAATGCATGGATTAACTTTTTGCTTTTTGCTGTTGTTATGCGAATTATTTAAGTTGTTGCTTATTTTCATTTGCGAATTTTTGCAAATGACTGCGTCGATTTTTTAGCAATTTTCATTTGCGAATTGGGGCAGAGGTTTTTATCTATTTATTTTTTTTCGGCGATCAGTAAATTCGCAAATTGCCGGCATCATCAGCTACGTTTGAGTTGCTTTCTAGTGCAGCAACAGTGGCAGGTGCAAAGTGCATACAAAAGACTTAAGCAACAAACTTTCATGCTACATATAAGGCAATGAATGTATTTTGCCATAGTGTAATGCTAATAAAGCAATAAATAAATTGTAAATAATCATAAAAACTTAAACAACAACTTACATCACAAGCAGCTCGCCAACTTGCTGGCACACTTTTCACAGCTGCAACAACAACAAGAGTGAAGAAAAAAAGCGCAGAGTCGCTGCATTTAATTAATCAAAAAGAGCTTTTGCTGTTGCTTTTATGAATGAGCTCAGTGAATCAGTAAATATATATGAGTGAATGAGTGAGTGAAGTCACTGAATGTGGGCACGGCCTTGTCCATGCTCATCTTCTCTTACCAACGCCAACATCAACTTTTGTCATCCAACCTTAGTTGCTGATGCCGTGGAAGCTGCTTCTGCCTTACTTGCTAGGGCAAACAACATAAATTATGAGCGGCTGGAAGGCGGTTGCTCCTTCAGCTGCTGCGAGTATTCATAGTATATACCTATATACATATAAAAATATGACTTATTAATAAAAACAGACAACTTAGGGCCGAACAGCAGCCACTTCAACAACAACAACTTAATAAAACCAACAAGATGCTGGCGCCAGCGGCTGACATTAACTATCAGAAGGAGAGAGAGCGAGATAGAGAATGAAGTGGAGTCTAGAGCAGTATCAGAGTTCGGAGGCGCTGCCCCGTCATAAATGTTGATGTTTTGTTGATTTTTCATTAAATGTGTTAAATATGCCAAGTGTAGGAACGACGCGTGTGTGGTTTTACTCAATCTATCTCTTTCTATCTCAGTTGTTGCTGGATTTTTTCGCGGCTGCTGTATGAAATTAGCCATTGCACTTGTTGTTGACTGTTCATAAGAGATGTAGCAGGTGTATACATTTTATATACAAGCAGTTCAACATATTTTTAGTTACCAAAAGCAGATTATGTATTGGTATCTGTTATTAATGTGCATCGTTTGAAATATTTTAATATTAATAAAGACTTGCAAATCTGTATAATTTAATTAAGACAATATGCATTTCTATAATCCAGCGAGCTCTGCATTACACTTGACTTGCTTATTAAATCAAAAAACTACTTTGCTAGTTAATTAAACGCCCTCAACCTGCGAATGTAGTAGCTTATAGTGCTTTGAGTACTCTTACTTGCTTAACCCAACTGCATTTTGAAATAAACTTGTTAATTTACTGCTGAATACACTCACCTCACAAGTACTTTGTATGTGGCACACGTATTACGCTTATATTCTTTTTTAACTTCGTATGCGGTATGAAAAAATATTAAGGGGCGTACAAAATAATGTGCAGACAAAACATGTTCCAAAAAAAGAGATAGCGAAAGAGAAAAGGGAGAAGTACAAAAAAAAAGAATAACCGTATGATGGCCCTGGAAACCATGAGCCTTTTTTGGGGTGTACGCGGAAACTACTTTATTACAAAAAGAAATAAAATAAAACAGAAAGAAAATTGGCAAAAACTTAAAAAGTCCGGACATGCAGTGCATAAATAAGCTGATAGCTAGTTGCAACAATGTGTTGTAACCGGATGACGTGACCTTTACAACAACCAAGTAATCCAAATACTTGTGCACCCACGCACAAGGTCACAAACTAGTTGCATAGACAAGTTCGTTGCCTAAGTTTTATGTTGTTGTTTTTTTTTTCGAATTCAAGACTTGTCCAAAGAGCATTCGTTTAAAGAGCAAAGTTTAAGTGTGTCTTATTAGCATAAGAGCCAAGCAAATTGAATGAGTCAAAGCTAATGCCCATATATATCGGGTGATATGACCACAAATTGCCCACTCACAGTGCTCGGTGCCAAGCAGCGAAAGTTCAAGAAAAAAGCTTAAGAAATATTGTGAAATACAAATATGTGTAAATAAAATGTTCGAATCGCCCACAATACGTTATCGATATTTGTACGAGTGTGTGTGTGTGGGTGTTGTGGGCGTGGAATCTGCGCCTGACACCGAAACAGTTAAATGTAGAAATACAAGAAATTCAACTGAATATCAAGCGCAAAAATTACGTCAATCAAAAAGTCAAAGCAAACTGGCAAACTAGCAAACCAACAGCAAGCAGCCAGCAAATATCCAAAGCTAAAAGCTAAGAAAAAGTGTATTTTTTGCAAAGGCGTCCATACAAAAAGATGTGATGAAATAAAAAGAAAAAATATTGCTAGGTTTTTTTCCTCTTATTTGTTGCTTTTGCCACTGAGCGGTCCAAACCAAAAATGGACCATGCGGAGCCGTAGCAGCAGCAGCGTTGGCAGCGCAGTCAGCGTTGACGCAGCAGCGCAGCGTGTGGGCCGCAAAGTTGCCTAACAACCTAACAACAGCGAACAACAAACACAACAACAAACGAACACCAACACGAACAACTAGTCTCAAGTCTCCACTGGTCGTCAAAGACGACATCGTCAACGCTTCGGGATCCAGCTTCAGTTTAAGCCGCAGTAAGGCCAGTTCGAGAATTGAGTTTCAGTTCGTTTTTAGCGCGCGTGCGGTGCGGTTCTCTCTCTCACATTCATACATTCACAACTGGAATCCAACTTCTCGATCCATTATAGTTGCTGAACAGTGTGAAAGGCTCTGAGGTCTGCAGTTAGCCAACATCTGGCAGTTATCTATATAACCAAAGCATTTTTAATTGTTTGGATGAAAAATCTGCACCGTTTTCATTACAGTGAAAGTTTTGTGAAGCGTACGCAAAAAATACAAATTTTTTAAATTTTACTAGTGAAAATTGTAAAAAAAAAAAACCTAAAAACGCAACGCGACGCGCGCAAATCACCAGCATCAGTCAAGTGTTTAAAGAAAAGCGTCAATATTTTTTATAATATTACAACCAAAACAAAAATAAGTTCAAAAAGTGTCTCAGTGTGTGTGTGTGTGTGTGCGCCAGTGCCTGAGTGTGCCTGTGTGAGCGACGGTGCAGCAGTCACAAGACTGAAAACGAATATCTTGCTGGCGTTGTTTTTCGTTGGCAGCTGTTGGCAGTATGAATTGATTTTAACCGAAATTTTATGAAAAAAATGGTGAGCAATTGATTTTTGTTTTATTTATGTTGTAAAATTTAGGTGATGCAAAAAATTTCGGAATCTATATAATTTTTATTCTAATATTAAGTTTTTTAAAAGATATTGCAATTTTTGAATATTAACTGATTTTAAAATGTGTTTCTTCGCCCGTTGAATCAATAAAAAAAAAACTCCTGCAAACTTGAATTTCTAGTGTAAATCTTAAGTGGAAAAAAATTCCATTAAATTTCAATGACAAACGGTTGTTGTCAAAAAACTCACAACAAACAAAACGTTTCACTTTCATTCGTGCAAATCTCCCTTCTCATGGACAATTGTTATTTGTGAAACGCAGATGAAGTTGAGGATTGAAGATGATTGTTAAAAGTTGCCTTGTCACTAATACTGTTTGATTTCTCTGCATCACAAATAGGGAAAATACGACAAATAATTGCTCAAAATGCTCGCTTGACACACTATGCAAGTTGTCACCAAAAAAAAAAGAAGAAATTTGACATATCTACCTTCCAAATTATGAAAGATGAAAACACAAAAATACCATTACCTAATTTGACAAGTGCCTGAAAAATAAAGCTTTGCGTTAAGCTCGCACAGTTATTAAGTGGTGCGACATTGTTTAATGTTAGTTTTGTGTTTTCAAGTTGTTGATTGAAAAAATATCAACTATTGGCTTAAAAATATTTTTTTTTTTTATCCATTAACCACAACAAATTTAACTGACGAAGTTTCGAGCTCGTCTTAGCATCGTTTAATTTTGCCTGTCTTTTTTCGGTCAAATGCAAAATAGCGAAAAGCTAAATAAAAAAAGCTACCGCTTGCTCTGGGCTGCTAGTTGAGCTCATTTGTCAGTCGGCGCCAGTTTGGACTTGCTGCAAGTAATTTGTAAAATTTCATTGTTCAGCAATCTTTGTAGTAGTCGTGTTGTGATTTTTGTTTTTGTAGCCGTTTTTTTTTTCACAAGTTCGTGGCCCATCTGTTGGCCACGGCGGGAAGATTCAGCCAACCAAATGACTGACAACTAACTGACTTGGTTTGGCTGCATTGTTTGTGTTTTCTTGAGCTGTTTAAATTGTTGCGTTGTTGTCTGCTGAATCGTAGGTGCAAAACTTTCACTTTATGTATTATTGTTTTGCGTGCGAGCTTTGGCTCAACGCAGCTTCAAAATAAAACTCAGAAAGAAATTAAAATATTAATGACCATAAATTATGAGCTTGACTCATTTGTACCTCCTGCACAAACTGCGTGGGCGCAAAATTGCAGCTATTAAATGAGCCAAAAAGTCAGAGAGATTGGCATGCAATTCTACTTAAGTACAGGAAAGGCGGCACAACATTGCTGTGGGATCTCATTAAAACGAAAGCAGAAAGACTATAAAACTCATGAAATTAGTTCATGAAAATGTTTTTTAGTGATCATTAGTGAACCAAATCATGTTTTTAGGATATTTAGTTTTACGATCTAGGTATGAGTCAAGTGCTTGGCTGGAAACATCTGAATATGTCGCGATTAAGCTTTGATGTCCAATTGCCTTAACACAAAAAAAAAATCAATTTGTTATTTGCTAAAGGTGAAGCTGAAGACATAACAGACTCGAATTTATATGGAAACGTTCGAATTGTGAAATTATTTATTATTTTTATTATTATTTTAAACGAAAAAAGGAAACATTTGTTAACATAAAGATAACAAAACGCTTTTCAATTAAGCATAATTAATCAAAAAGTGCTATAAATGGAAGGCTGAGGCAACAAACTAAACTGTTTCCTGCTGCCTATACATATTTTTTATCTTTTTTCTACACCACTTCTAATTAATCAAATTGCTAATTTTCAATTGAATTCTTGTTAAGAAAATAAGCCTTTATACCAACTTATACGCCAACTTTGGCAACATTAACTTGTTTTAAGCACCCCACACAGTCTTTTGAACCTTAAGTGGCAGCGGCTCAAGGCCATTCCCATCGCCAGCTCAAAAAGTCGTACAAAAAGCCGCAGCAGCCGCAGATTCTAATGAATTTTGCAGAAAAAACCAAATCAATTTTTATCGCTTTTTCGTTTTGTTTTTTGCACGCTCTTCTTTTACGGCACAAGAATTCTCATAAATTGTGTACGGCCAAAAAAGTCAAAGTGTATGCGCAGCGCGCCCACAAACAGATCAGCGAGTAAGCGCTTCAGTTCTTTGTTGCCACAGTTTCATCTAACAGCAGCAGCAGCCGTCGCATCATCATTAGTCAGAGTGTCAGGCAAGGCTGAAGTCGACTTTTACGAGTAGTTTTTGTCTAAATTGGCATGCGGTGGGCGTTTGAGCTGATTGGCAAAGATTTTTTTGTTGCGTGGGCATTTTGTGTGCTTCATGACACAATCGTTCAACAATACTGAAGTCACTTCAAGTGTGGTTGGTTTGTGGCTGACTTGCACTTGTTATGCGTTTTCGATTTCTGTTTCTGGACAAGAGGGCAACCTACTTTCACCAGAACATGCTTTCGTTTTCAATACCTTATGTGCGGTGTTGTACGAAATAACTTTTGGGGCTTTCAGCGAGCTGTCAGTTGCTACCAACCGCAGACACAAGTAAAAAACAAAACTGAAATAAACAAGCATCGGCAGATCTGCAGAAAAAGAAATATGCGCCAAAAAGCAACAAAAGCGAAAGTAAAACAACGACCAGTTTTTTTCCTGGTTTTGTTTTTTGTAGGGCTGTAGAAATGATGTCATGACTAAAAAGGAATTGCCAAAAATTAAGGTTTTTTTCTGTGGCCTGTTGTGTCTGCATCTGCCAGTTGCAAGACCCAAAATTGTAGCAATAAAGCGAAACAGAACGGACTAAAGGACGGACCGTAGTTTTGTTTTATGCAAAATCATGCAATCTGAAAACTGAATGGAACAGTGAAACAAATGCAAAAGTAACCAGACGACTTTGGCCCAGCCCAGTTCGAGAGTAACAGTTTCAGATCCAAAGAAACGCCAACGTGATATTACTGTTGCAGTTGTTGTTGTTGTTGTTTTTATTTTACTTTTATATTTTAAGTTTATGCCGGTATGAGACCCTGAGCCAAAACGACGCCTGCATATAACCAGCTGTAATGCCGTTTATTTATTTCATTTTAAGCAATACACAACAAGCCTTTAAATTTATGACTCATATTAGTTGCCACAAGCAGCAGACTCGATCAAAGCTTTAAAAAACCAAAAAAACACACCAACACGGAACTTTTTATATGGCAATTTGCAACAATTTTCGCTGCAACTGCAAAAGCCAAAGCACCAAATAATATAAAAACCAGTCCAGACAGTTAAGATTGGCGCCCAATTAACGGCGCCATTTAACTTTCAAATAGTACAACAAAAGATCAAAAAAACCCCACTGCAACTGCTACTGGCAACGTGCTGTGTGTGATGCGGGAGAGCAGGCGCCACAAGTTCGTTGCCTAAGTCTTTTGTTAGCGCCTGTCCAATCGACGATTGGGGCTGCCTAATAACTTCATTTAAATTAATCTAGTTAATTGCCTGGGTGCGTATGTCAGCAATTTAAAATTCAATTACAACAGCCGCCACGTTTGATGTTGTGCCACCGCACAAATCAATTTGCAAGCACCCTACGATATGTGTGTGTGTGTATGTGAGTTTGCAGAGACTCACACGACAACTTCCTGTTGCCAGACAATCCAGTCAGCCAGCAGTCATATCCTGTGAGTCGGCCTGCTCGTAAATTGCTAAAACCGCACATGCTAATCAACTGTGCATAGAGAGACAGAGAGAGAGAGATACACTGGGAACAAACCGCAATTATTAAATTACATTACGCAGTCGGCCTAATGGAATTGTCCAGCTAGTGACTGGAGGCCGATGGTCGCCTTCTTTGCCAATGTCCAATGGCCAACAGCTGCAGCAGCTTCCAGTAAATGATACTAGACAACAACAGCAGCTAATTAAATCGACTGCACTTTAATGAGGCTTGACAGGCGCTTGCGGTAGTTTGTAATACGTATCTTCGTTTATGTATGTATATATCAAAATTATCAGCTACAATTGCGAGGTGCCCCCCCAAGACCTAAGTGTTAACCGCTAAAGACTTTTGACATTTTCATAAATTTTGAATAAACACTTTTTATGTAATGGATGTCCAACAGAGATCGTACTGACCGCAATATGATTCTTTAACTTTTTTAATTTCTATATGCGATATTAATAAGTTGAATTGACCATCAATTAGTTCAACGAACCATCGACAAAATGATAAACTAATGATACATAGACATAAATAGAAGTTGATTAATTGTGTCTAGAAATTGTTTATTGATAAATATGGGTTAGGCCAAAACTTTAATTTGTTATTTCCTAAAGAATGAAATCCGATTGAATGTTTATGCACAAAATCTGAAAATTATGGTGAAACTAAGCTCCGGCTTAACTTGTGGTCCGGCTTCAGTTACGCACGCAATATAATGCATGACTCAGCGGTTGCGAAGGTCAACAACTGCCACAGTCGCAACATTGGCGACAATTTGTTTGCCTCAAACGCGTATGTCTGTGTGTAACTACAGTACTCACACTTGGAGCGTACCTCACAGTGTTTGGCCTTAGGCCGTGCGTAGGTTTTGCGACTCAGTTGGCTTGATTAAAAAGTATTGTGGCAAACGCCAATTGGCTTATTACCAATAAGCTCAAGCTAAGAGAAGAAAAAACCCGATTTACATATGAATCAAAGCGTGATTCTAGCAAGCGAGCACACACCATTATCTGCTCAATTGCAAAGGCGTTTGTGGAGGGGCGTAGGCTGGTTGAGCAGCCTTCAGAAACCACACTGAAGCTCTACCCACATGTTGGGGTAAAAAGACATTTGTAATTAAAAGCTCTTACACGCAAATAAATTTATATAAAGCGTTGATTGATTTTGAAAGCTAATTGAAGAGGCTTTTATTTTGGGCCTGTCCCCAAAGTACCCAACAGAAAGGGTCAAGTCACTTCCTTGCACATAATTGTCAAGTTCAAAGAACGCGCTTAAAATGTATGGGTGTATGTGTGCATGTTTGAAACAATGAGCAATGCGATTTAATTGATTGATGTGCCAATCGCTTTCAAGTGGGCTCATCAACTTAGCAATTGTTTTTATACTCAGTTCTTGAAAAATCAGCTAAAGTGCAACTAAAACATAAAGGCAAAAAAAAAAGTTAATTGTATTAAGCAAGGAAAATATCAAAAAGAGGGTTTACTTTAGTTAAGTATATCTGACTTCATAGACTTTACATGATAGTTAGAAAATAAACAGCAAAACATCGTGCGGTCAAGTTCGTTGCCTGAGTCTTTCGTTTCGGGGCATGCCGACAGGCAAGCAGTCTTTCAGGCTGACCAACTAATTGGTGAGTAAAAGAGCAAACAAGACCAATAATGTACCGCCAGACAACAAATAACAACGTGTAATGAACGCAGCTTATAGTTCACTGTAGCTCAGAGTTGAGTTTTTTATTTTTTTGCTTTATTTTGTTGCTTAGCTCAATGAAAAGTAAATTGGCCTAGCCGCCTTGCTTGATACCACATGGACATGAACATGCACAACATCCGAGGAGGTCCAGTAAGCAAAAAAAAAACAGGAAAAAACATTTATTTTTATATATGTTCGTATTGTAGTTTTATACAACGTATAAATTGATGGCATGTTCAGGGAAGGCAGGACTCATGAAATTTATGCCGTTTTAAAGCGAGAAATGAAACACGCCCCAAGTGCATTACAATAAATTATATAGAAATATGAGTGCTAGCATCAGCAGCGACCTCTCTTTCATTCTCTTTCTCTTATTTTTGCTGTCCCTCTCTTATAACTCAAGTGCTCTATTATAAAGCAATTAATGCAGACGACTCGCTCCACTTTGCTTAAAATATTTTAATAATTCATAAAAATAAGCGCATAATAAGGAAACCTGGGTGGGCCCGGGGCATCGACATCAACAGCTTCCTTTGGGCAGCTCATTAAAAAATGGCAATTGCTAAAAATAGGCAGAAGTAGCAGCTAGCACACACACATCTGTGCTGTTTGCTGTCCCATGTTCGCAGTCGCCACATATTTTCATATTAATTATCCTAGCCAGCAACTTGTACAGCTGTCCAACTTCAACTGCAACATTCGAGTCGTTGCCGCACTCTGTTGCCATCTATTCTCGAGGGGCCAAGATGCAAAGTGCTTGGCCAGCCACGCAGTAGATGGCGATATGGCGACAGTAGCCAAACCAGGCCAATTCGATGTTGACCGTGCGCAAATTTGCCGATTGTCTGCCATTGACTTTTAGCGATAATTAACACCTCGCAACGAGAACTGAACCAAATTGAATGCCAAGCCGGCAGACATCTGCTGCTGCACAAAAAAAAATAAACAGAAAAACGCGAAAAAATGTACAAACTTGTCGCGTTTTTTTTTATTTTTTTAATGGTCGATTTTACATTTATTTTATTGCAAGACCAAACTGGAACTTTGCTTATTGATTTGCATTTTTACAAGCGTCTGCTTGTTCCTGTCTACAGTTTCTTGCTGCTATTTTTGTATATTTAAATAGCTTGTTGTAGTTTTTTGTATATCAAGGTCTCGCTGCTTTGACATGCTAACAAAATACCCCCCGAAGATGCTAATGCAAAAAAAGTGCAAGCTTTTGTATCCTCAGGTAGCTGAGCTTTAGTGTTGGTAATTTTTTTTAAAAAGTTTAGTGAAAGAGAGCGAATCAATTTGAGACTCTCAAAATTCAATGTTTTTTGTTACTAGTAACATATTTATAATGTTATTATATTTATGTTTAAATGCTTTGTAGTGTACTTGTAAGCTTTAATTGAACAAAGTACAAAAACCGTTTCATCCACTACTTCGAGTATGTGTTGACCATTCCAAGCACATACAACAATTTTGCCTACGCCACTGTGCATGGCAACTGCGCAACTAACTGACTCATGTTTGGCCCTTGGCCAAGAGCAACCAAATGGTATTACGTTCAATTCAATCAATGCATCACAACACGACTCGCCCACGCGCACCACGCAAGGGACTGACTGAAAGGCAAAGACAGATTGGTGATTGGGTTTGTGGAATTGGGAATTGAAAATGGTCAAACGGCAGCCTTTGGACAGCACTTTTCATAACATGGCCGTAAAGGCGAAGGCGACTAATAAAATTATGCAGAGCACATACATACCACACATACATACACACAATCCTACACTTGGCACTATTATACAATAGGCAAGCAGCAACTGAACAACAACAACAACTGCAATTGCATTAAACTCTTTCTACAATGTGTCGTTGTTGAAGAGCCCAAAGAGGATCGCGATGGCGACGCCGGGTCCGGGCACGTACGTATTGCCAGCAGCAAACTAATGCCCAAGTATATAAGTTGTTGTTTTTGTTGTTATTGTTATTTATTGAAGTATATGCCAGTTATGCTTTTGCGCATTCTTCCTCGCTCTCTACTAGCTGCTTTCTTGCGCGCGCGCATTTGCAATTTACAACACAAATAAACTTAACCAAGGAAAAGAAGAATAAGAAGCGTACAACAACAATGGTTTACTTCCGCTGGATAAATACGTAAAAATCATATAAATTAGATTCGTGCGTGTGTCTGTGCGTTTTTGTTTGTTGTGTAGGTTTAAAACATTTCCGTTATTTGTGATTAATTCGAATGCACTCGCCGGCTGCTTAGTCACCTTTTATTTTTAACTTAAGCCCAGGCGACACTTACAATTGCAAACAAAAGACTTAGGCAACGAACTCTTGTATCGCCTGCCTTTCTATTGCCCCAATGCCATTTATGGTGCAGCAGCAGACAGTGTCCATATATGGCTGACTGGCATGCCGCCAACAGTAACAGAGTTGAGTTGCTGCGGCTGCTGTTGCAGTTGCCAGTTTGTTTTGTATTGGTTTTGTTTGCGTCTTCGGGCGTAGGCGAAAATTGGAAAGTCAATAGGCGCCAACTTGTCGATTGGTTGCATACTTAATGGGCTTGGGGCAAAGTTCAGAGACTTAACTGCCACACAACGCATCTGAGAGTTGTAACAACTGCTGCCTACAGACAATTTATGGCTTATTGGACATTTACGAGTCGCAACTTAGACACATTTTGTCATAAATTAAGAGTACGAGCTTTTGAAGTTTAATTTAAAATCCTTCAATTTACATCATGGTATATTGACATTTATGTTTAGCACAAACTGCAGAGCCGCTTTTGTTAACAGTTTAACATCCTGAAATACAATTAAAAAAAAAAAAAATACAAATTAACACCTTGGTACACTCAGAGACGGAGGCAGCTAATTTCTGGGTTAAATATTGAACAGAAGAACAAAAAACAAAAACAAAGACAAGAAAGTCATCCATGTCAGGCAATGAAAGCGAAATCTCAGTGCCCCTTGACTCCCGTTTCCCGATGGACCGATTGCCAGTTTTGCCGACACTCGAGACACTCGATTTGCGATTCTTAACTGCCAACTACTGACCATTCCTAAAATGAAAAACAAAAAAACTCTACAACAACAACAGCTTGGAGTCAACATTCTTTTTAACAAGTCGCCTGCTGGACCAGACCTGAAAAAGGTTTTGCGACTGAGAGCGCAAGTCAAGTTAAATACGCCCGCCGTGTCCACTTTGGGCTTGGTCTTGGGTCTGGACCAGAGGCAGCAGGCAAGAAAATATCAGAAGATCAAAGGCATTTTAACAGCGTGCGCTGAACGTCCCAATGCAAACAATCAACACGACTGGCCACACGGGCAAAGAGTAGGGGCACACAACTTACCGAAAGCGAAAGAGAGGGACAGAATGAGAGAGAGGGAGAGGAGAAAGAGAGAGCATGTCTTCGAGCCATGGTCAATGTGGCATGGCTTAAGGCCTAAACCTGTGCACTTAGTTGGAGGACACGTACAGGATAAATTAGCAAATATTTGTTTTTCAGTTTTGTTGTTGTTGTTGTTGGGTAAGCAACGCGTTGCAGATTTTATTTCTTATTTAAGCAAAAATTGCATTTAAATTGTTTTCTACCTTCCCAGACAGACGTCGTGCAGAGCTACTTTGTAAAGGTTAAGCATTTAACCTTGACATTTTCCCTGGTCAGTGGCCAAAGCAAGTAAGCTGCACCCACTCGACTTTGTAGATGCTCTGCAATTAAATGCGTTTTTTGCAATGTCTCAATTATGTCAAGTGATTGTCACAATCTTGGCACCCTCTCTCTAAAGTTGTAATGCAGCGCAATTGATTTGCTTACAAGAAATGCACCTACATAAACACAAAACAGTCAACACACCATAAACAAAGATATGTTCCCTTGCCCAAGGCAGACACAGTAATATATCAAGACGTTGCTACTACAAATAAGTTGACTGCACGGCCAGCTCCATTGTAATGGGAATAAAGAGATTTAGTAGCTTTGCCAGCTAGGCGCACACAACAGATTGAAGTTTAAGATTTCAGCAGCAGCATCCAGCACCTCTTTGTGTGTCCTGCTGCTGCGCCCACAAGCTCTCCCACCCTGCCCTACCTTGCCCCACCCAACTGTCCTTTGCTGTCCTCTGTCCTTCTGTGCGTGCAATGCTCCCATCGACAACAACTGTTTTGCATGCCAGAGGTTTTAAGCCTGTGCGGCATGCGGCATATTAATCTTATCAAAACTTGTCAACAATCCAATCCCAAGGCATCAGCAATGTTACCAGTTGCTTACTGACAACAAATTCGCATTGTTTCTGCATCTGTTATGTCTTCATTGTAAGCCTACAGCAGCTGATGGAAAAGATCTTTTACGCATACATATATTACGATGAACAAAAAAAAACATTCATATTTTTAAACCTTCATTGGCATTGACATATTTTCAAGAACTGGTTAATTCTTTTGGTTTCCTTCAGTTCGGTATAATTAAAACGATTTATTGCCCAGGCACACTTACCATTCCTTGCCACACTAATAACTTCCTGCTTAAAAGCTCAGGTTCACCTAAAAACCCAAAAAAAAAAGAATAGGATGAGATAGAGAGGCAGACGGGAATGATTAATTACGGGCAATGTGAGCGAGCAGCGAGCAGCCTGCAGCCAGTTTGTTGCCTAAGTCTTTCGTTGCGATTCACCAGAATTTTATGTATTTGGGTTAATGTTACACAAAACCACAACAGAAATGCTTCTGTTGTGGTTTTTGTAGCCGTTTTTGTTAGAATTTGCATTTGCATTGCTTTGATTTTAACACACAAATATTTCCAAGTATTTATTTAATGTGTGCAACGCGGCGACGATCCACTGCAATTTCCTTCCGTCGACCGTCGAATCTGCGGCGCATCTTGATCTGGCCAACAACAGCACAGCAGCAGAGACCTGGTAATAATAAAACAACAGCAACAACAAAAAAAAGCTTTAGAAGCGATTGGAGCTGTGCGTTCTCAGGCTTTGGCTAGAGCAAAACTGGTATGCGCCAGTGTTGCCGCTGGCCATTTCAAAATCTAACTGTTAACTTGAAAAGTTGAACGTACTTGCAGCATGCTACATGCAACATGCAACGTCGACTGCACCCACGGCACAACAGCTAACCGCAGAGCGCCGTCCAACGAAACGAGTTGAAAGCCGTTTTCCCTGTTAGCCAAGTTGAATCAAGTCGACTCAAGCCAAGCCAAGCCAAGAAGCCGAAGCCAGCTCTTGAAAGTGGTTTCTTGTCTAACTGCGTTAGTTTTGCTTTAAATTGTGTTCGGCTGAGCAGGGACCAATTGACTGCAACTACCCTGCAACCCGGTTGGGGCAACTCTTACATTACAACTACCGGGCTAATGGCTTCTACTCTGGCTGGGAGAGAGAGTTCTCAGCTAAATGTCATAGCAGCGGATGCTTCGAGCATTTATCATTAATCACAAACCCAAGCAGATGTCAATATTGCCAATGCGGAAACTGCATTACAGCATAGCGGCGGGTACCGGTACCATCGACACCGGTACCGCTGATATTGCCACTGATGCCGACACTGGCAACAGTTGCTGCTGTTAGTCCAGGTGGCCATTTCCGTTCGTCTTTAGTTTGGGTTCCTCTTATTTTGACACTGCCCTCGCAACGGCAATAATTGCTGTTGTGGTTGTTGGTGTTGTTGTTGCTCATTTGTTGCTCTGATTTATGAGATTTTAATGAGCGGCAACTTTATACGAATTGTTGTTAACAACACTCAACTCTCGTCTCGTCTGTCGGCTGCAATGTAATGCCATAAAGTAGCTGCTCTCAAGCACTCACCTTACCGGTCAAGCTTTATAAGTAGTCTACTCATAGCTCGCAGTATCCCGCACCCTGACATTTAAGATGTGCGAAATGTCGTCTTCACGATGGAGATGAAGATGCGCAAATGATACGCCAATGGGCGTCGGAATGCACATGGGCAATGATCGTTTTTTTGCACACTTTTCAACAGTTTTTGGGTATATAAGCTGAGTCATTGTTTCGGTGAAAAATAAATGTGGAAGTAAAAGTAAACATACTACACCAAAGACATTATGATTGATTGTGTGTAAAATTGGTAAATTGGTTTACCAGCTAAACTAAAAAAGAAAGAAATTTAAATGTTGTATATGTAGCTGAAAAGTCATGGTTTGACGTAGCGGTTTATGTTTTTAACACAAGAATAAAGTGATGAAAGCCACTACATATCTTGTCTTAAGAGCAACACTAAGTGCATGCAGTATTCGCAGTAAATGAAATGCGTTTTCTCATTCTCCTCTCTATCTTTCTGTCTCTCTCTCTCTTTTCGTCTGGGTTTTGTAGTTTTTCTGTGATTGATTACACATTTTCGTATGAACTGGTTGCCAGTTGCAACTAGCAACTTGTTGCTGTTAGGCTGTTGCTGAAGTTGTGGAGTTGTAAAAGGGCATGCGGGCAGATGAGTTGAAATGACGATGATTTCAATGAGTTACAGCCAGCAGCATGTAGAGACAAGCCGGCGGCAACGATTGCTATACTTTGTGAGGCAAGCAGGCTGGATGGCAACTGGCAAACAGTCAGGGTGGTAGTCTGCGGCGCTGTCAGTGACCTTCAGTTGGCGGCAGTCAACCTGCAATTAGACAAAGCTACAAAAGACGAAGCCGCAGAATAAGTAGGCAGCCAGGCGCCTGCCTCTTCCACGCACACACACACACACAAGGGGCAGATTCTCCGGCTTGCAGTTTCGACATTGAAAAAGCGTAAATTATTGATAGGCGTGGTCGGCAGCCTACGTACACTGATCGATTGCATTGATGCAAGATTTATGATTGCAAATACAAAACTAGGGCGCAATGCCTGCAATTTTGAAATCAATCAAAACCAAACACAAATGAACATTAATAACAACAAATGACAAGTCGTGACATGCAAATAGTACCTAATGTTTAACACAGGCAACAACAACAGTAAGCAAGACTACTGTTAAACGAGCAAACAAAAAAAAAAAAAATTGTAAACGTGTCAACATCCGGTTTAGCAATTGATTATTTATGGGTGTGCACGTACGTGTAAAACTATCAGCAAAAAAACCTTAGAAAACATACAAATATAATTATATACACCTACTCGAAAAGCGGTCGCAAATGCACAAATTGTTTGCCCTTAAAATTATACATATATTTTTTGTGCTAACAGCATTTATTTTTAATAAAGATGCGATCAGGCAGCCGGCATGTGTGTGTGTGTGTGTTGATTTTTTCGGCCGAACAGGCAAAATGTGTCACTCGCTTCTTTGACTTTGATTTAGTGGCTAGACAGGTTAATACAAGATGAGATCATCGCTGGCGACGCTCTCGATGACGACGCTAAGACAAGACACAGGTAGGGGGCACACTTGAGAGGGGCGTACTTGGATCCAGTTTAACAGCTAAGCAAAGCAACGGCTTATAATTTGGCTTTTTAACATGACTTCAGCTCAAGTTTGCCGCCGGCCTTCGTTTAAAATTTTGACATTGTACAAATATATTCATTTGAGAGCACAAAAAACAGCTTTAAAATTGCCGTTACTGCTAAAATAACTCAATAATTATTGAAAAGATTTTGTTTATTTTTTTTGTGAAGAGTAAACCATTTTTGAAAGGGGTTTGGGTTTGATCTTGAATGATTGGGAAAATGTCATAAGTTAACAAATAGAACATAGAATCTGTTGGGAAATTTAAGTAATACTGTTCCATTATCGACTGTTGATTATTGTAATCATCAAACTTTTTGCACGTCTTGTTGCTGAACTACGAGAACAAGTTTTGTAATATGATAATAAAATAACAACAACGGCAATCTTAAACTTAATTCAGCACTTGAAATCAATTGAGTTATTTCATGTTATTTGTAGGGTCTGGGTTTTATAGCACATGGCATTTGCCCAGCGTTGTTAGATCTTCAATCAGCCTTAACGAGCAGCAATAGCCAGAAGAAAATGAAAAAGAACATTCACATTTATCACGCACATTTATCAGCTTGTCAGCCGGAAGGGAGCTGCTAATCCCCAACTGCGGCTCCCATCCCAATCGTTGCCCAACCCAAGTAACCAACCAAATTACGCTCATTTCGTGGCAACATAAAATTTATCAAGCAGCATCACAACAAAAACAAAACTATATTCGCAGCAACTACAATGCGAGTGCACACAAAGAAAGACAGAGAAAGATTCTAAAGTACACTCCGCACGGTTCCTGCTTTAATTAAGTGATCATGAACATGGGCAACAAACACTCGCCCAAAGGCCACAGCATTAACGACCAAACAAGATTAGCCAAAAAGGCGATGGCCTTCAGCCGTACCAGAGACTTTAGCCGACCGGATACTCAAAGCCAAGCTAAGAAATCTATTCCTAAATCACTTTATATGTCGTTAGAAGAGAACGATTCTAGTGGTTAAAGGTTGCAAGTTCTAGAATTGGGATAAGCTGGACTAGATGCTGCCAATTGTATGAGAACTCTTAAATCAAATTCAGAAGGATTCTGTAAAAAATGGGTATATTGTAGCTTATACTTACCCATTTCAAACTTAGTTGCACAAATTTTATTTTCTTTCCGGCTGGCAATCGTGCAAAGCGCATGTAATATAGCTTAGAGTGTGTATTTTATTTAAGCGTTTATTAGCTGATAAACCGAAATAGATAAATCGTAGACGACCACAGCTAGGGCTAGTTAGAAAACTCAGGCACAGGCCAAAGTCAAGGCAAAGGAGCAGTAACTTGGGCCTGTTGAAGTTTTTATTGTTTGCCCGGGGTGCAATTTATATATGTTTTTGCAGAATACTACACGCAGATAATGGCAAATTTTAACATATGCACACGTTAACGTTCACGCCAAGTTAAGAAAGTTGTTTGTTAACGCCCCAGACGAAAGGGCAACAACTGACTGCAAATGCCCCAAAGGTACAACCTTAACTAAGTCCATCCCATATCCATGTTCATATTAATGGAAGGGTCTCGGTTTTTCTTTTGTATGTTATTGCTGCGTGTATATTCTATCAAATGTAGTGTTGCCAGGGCCTCGGTTCAACTTCCGGTACCAGCTGTTGATTGCGTAATAATTATGTGACCACCTACCTGACTTACCCTGAGTTAATATCTGAATGTTGGACGCTGAAGTGCCATATAAAGATGCTATCAATTTTCACACAAAATTATAACATTTTCTCTCCGCGCAGCAACAAAATTGGATTGCGTTACGACTATTCTACCCAATTAAGAGGCCTTGCCTTGCCCATTTTCTGGCTGTCCGGCTACCGGCCAAAACCTTATGAAAATCAAGCAAAGCGGCTGAAAAATGAAAGTGGAACATGATTGCGTGAGAAAACAAACAGCATTAACTACAATAATAACAACACACATTACTTTACATTGTTGTTGTATTATTTGTTCATTATATTGCCAGAGGTGTTGTTTTTTTTGTTCAGTCTGTCTCTAATTTTAATGCTGGTCTATGGTTGCAGTGCCGTTGTTTAAACTTTTCAAAGAAAAAGGCTGAAAGATAAACGCAGACGTTGCTCATGTTTGCGCATAAATTTTAAGTGTCATTTACCCGTCTTCGCACATACATTTTTGCAAGTGTATTATACATTTTTATTTGTTTTCTGCCTTATGTGTCTTTTGTGTTTTTTGTTTCGCTTTTTTGCTTTTTGGCACCTGTCCCTGATGACCACGCCAATTTTTGCAGGGCTCTTGAGCTGCGTGTTTGAAATTTCAAGTTAATTATTTGTATTTGTTTTCGTAGCGCTCGTAAGCAGGAAATCGCATTACAAACTTTAAGTATTCCCTGCGGATTCTCGAAACATTCCCAACACTTAATATTATAATTATGTTTGCTTAACTTGATTTTAATTGTAAATATATTTTTTTCAATGATTTTTAATGTGTTTTATTCTCTCTGTATCATTTCAGCAAAAATGAAAATATTTTTGCCACTAGTCACGTGGATAGTGCTACTACTCTCGAGTACAGTAAGTATCTAAAATTTAAAAAAAAAAACATAACCTCATCAGTTAAACAAAAATATAAGTAAGTCCAACTAAGGTGTGTTTGCTCCGGGTTCAAAGGCAGCACAAGTTCAGGGCACGCCATAAATTTAATTATGAATGGGCTTGAAAATCGAGTTAGTAGCTAGTAGCTGGAGCTGACAGTTAGCACATGAACAATAATTAATTTATGACTTTGTCCTGAACACCTTTCACACATCACACAATGCCTGCGGATCTTGACAAATTTATGAGTTGCCAACTTTTTATGAAATAAATTTTAATACAAATACTTAAAAGATACAAAATAAGGGGAGTAAACATAAATGAAAAATGATCTCAGCTTTCGCAGGGTAAAAGAACCAAAATGCTCATCTAACTAATGATGCAACTCAGCAAGCCAAAAACACAAAGAAATCGCTTTTGATGGCTTAACGGTAAATACCCGGTCATGCAAATGAGCTATAAAAAATATTACTACCAAAGAGTGGATTTATTAAATTTTAACAACAGGCTTCAAAAAAAAAAACGGAGAAAAGAAGAGCCGCAAACGTAAAAGATTTGACTTGATACAAAGCAAACAATTTAATAGCGACAAGAATCAAGCAATCAGCATTTGGTAGTTGATTTAATGGCTGTTTAAACAGCGAGAAAATAAGAACGCAAGGCAGTCGAAATAAAGAACAAGTTACGAGACACAAACTTGCAGAAATGGTAAGACATTAGATGCCCTATAAATATGTTTGTAGAATGAAAAAAAAAGAGTCGATTAATAAAATGAAACTTACTTCAATCAATCTTTTTGTTTTGTGCAAAGTTCATGTTGGGTTATTAAAAACCTAAATTCCACGCATAATAAACTTTTTTAGAAAACCCAAACGCTCGGCGTTTTAACAGAGAAATGGATTAAGAAGAAGACACAAAACGTAAATCGATAGGAAAAGAAAGCTAAAATACGTAATGAATAAAAATAGCCGCATTAGCTGTAAAAATGCTATGATAGTCATCGATTTATGCAGTGGACAGGAGAGGCAGACAAAGAGAGGAGAGGAGTGAGGAACCAGAACCGGGGCTTTATAAATTGGCCAAAAGAATGCTCTAAGCCTTAAGCGAAGCCAAAGGTTCATTGACATTTTTAACGGCGTACGCAGTTTGTTGGTTTTTGTTTTTTGCGACACTCTCTCAATGGAGGGAATTTTTTTTCTTCGTTTACTTTATTGCTTTCTATTTGTGCGTTGTGATTTTGATGATTTATGAGTGTGCGAATGAGCTGAGATTCAATTTAGTTGATTAGCTGACAGGCGAAAAGCTTGCAAAACTAAAGACTTAGGCGACAAACTTGATAGTGGGACTTGTTGTTACAGAAAATGATCAAAGTGAGCACTAAGCAAAATGCCCAACGACAGTTAGCCCATTATAACGGATGCATCTAAGCGCTGACGGCTGTTGTCATTGTCCCTATTAACTTGGCTAACAACTTGCCAGTGAAAAATTGTGCATTGTCGACGCGATGCAACGCGACGCGACGCTCAATGTCATGGGAGTTTCGCTGTGGCAGCATCATCTTCACTGCAATACACACTAACACCTTTAATTGTTGCATGTGATGATGCGACTACTGCTGCTAACGATGATGCTGCTGCACTTGAGTGCATGCGCTGTCAATTGATAAAAGTTTCAGGCGGGTGTGGTGCGAGGGCTGAGGCGGCTGGCTTTTGGCGGTTAGCTGTTAGCTGCTGCTGATAGCTGCATCTATTGTTTAGCAAGGCCGCTAGCGTTGCATGGCGTGAAGTGAGCACAAAGCAAATCCGAATGAAAAACCCTCAAACACACAACACGTACATACATACGAATAGAACTTCCACACACACACACAAGGTTGACTGTTTTACTTAGTTTCGTTTGATAAAATACTACCCAAAACAATTCTCAGACTTAACTTGAACTTGACAGCAGTGAGTGCTTCATGCTCACACCTTAAGTTTTTATTGCACTCTTTACTGTTGGCTGCTGCTGATTAGCGAACTAGAAAGGTGCCAATGTGGCTCACGTGCTGTGGATAAAAATGGAAGCACCACAAATTCAGCTCAACTCTGCCGTAATTGGTTCGATCAGCAATTTTATGAGACTGCAATTGCTTTTCAGTGCCATAAAACCATTTTAGTGCCCAATTGTGTAAAATATATTTACAGTCTTTCGAACAGACACAACTTTAAAAACAATGTTTTCAACTTATTCCAACATTATTTTGATTTAATCAAATTATTTTTCAAATCAAGATACCTTAAAATATATTAAATGCTACAAATTAATAGTACTTAATAGACCGAAACCATGTCTTTGATCTTGCTTCTTAGCTTAGTTATATAAATCATCATAAATTAAGTTCTAGTTTGTTGTCTGAGTTATTTGTTTAGCTTATATGAGACAGTCCTTTGACCTGTAACCTATTTTCAAGCCAGATAAATATAAAAGAGAAGATTCCGAGTAACTGAGTAAAAAACATATCTTATTTATGGTTATCAATTGGGCAAACTTTATGGCCAGTTGAGTGTAACAGGAACTTAAACTCGATCGCGGCATATAGTGATTTTATTGGATTGGAACGCCGAAACGTAGGAAGTAAAAATTGATCGCGCTGCGAGTACAAAAACAGAAATAACAAACAGAAGAAATATAAAATCAACAATGTGCTAGCCAAATGAAACTTGTTTTAATTCGTTTTGCAGTAGCGCAAAAAGGTCTTAAGTGACAAACTCGTTTCTATTATAGCAATCTAATGTTCAGCACTGGTAACACCAACAATCCGTACCGTCAGTAACTTAGTCAGTCACAACACACATACATATACATAAGCACATGCTGTGAAAATATGGCAAACGACTTTTGTTTTTGTCTGTTTATAAAAGTAAAATCAGCCAAGTGTAACAATTAAGCGTTGGCAAAACAACAGCAACACACACAACAAGACGATAAATGTATTTTTGTACTATGAATGCGAACATGTATGAACATGCTGCCCATATGGACCGCATCGAGCTGCGGCTGTCGGCTGTTAGGAAATCTTTTTTGTTGAAGAAGCGTTGATGTTGATACGCCTGCTAACTTTACTGTATCTAATTTGAATTTAAATCAGTCTTAAGCCAAACTTAAAAAGCACCAAATTACTAACGAAACGCAGTTAGAATGAACGGAATGTGGTTCAGCTTTAGGGAGAATAATATCCCCATTATTGGCAAATCTAAGCTACATGGCAGGAAATACATATCTAAGTACAAATCAGCAGACTTCATATAATAATTAGGTATTACGTCTCATCTAACACACTTTGATATGTTTTTTGCCAAAAATAAGTTATGCATGCTTAAAAGATCTGTAAGGATTTTAAGACTTTATATTTATTTCAAGTTCTTCTCTAATCGAATACCTTTCACTTCACAGGTACATTCACAAAAACAACAACTACAACCCTTCAAGACAAATCCAAACAAACATAGTCGATTTCGAGGCGAGGTATTCTTTCTGAATCTCGAGGATGGCTATTTTGGCTGCCAAGTTAATGAGTCCACAGACTATTTACAATTATACGATCTATCGAAAATATGTGACGGCAAACAAGACTGTTTTCTTGGTTCCGATGAGCTGAGTAAAGAGCTTAAATGCACAAGTAAGTAACAACCTACAAATCCCTCTCGCTCTTTGGAATGGGTTTAGTTAACGTTAAATTGACTTCCCTCTATTTGCACAGATGACTGTGATAAGGATGGCACACAGTGCACAAATGGTGTTTGCCTGAATGGCGTTTGCCATTGCAATGATGGCTTTGGCGGCTGCAATTGCGTCGATCAGGGTAAGTCCAACTAACTAAGCTAAGCTAACAATGTGGGCTTGTCTCATCTTACATAACCGTTACAAAACCTAAAAACCTCCACTCTCCTTTACAGATGAGAACGAATGCAAGCAGCGTCCATGCGATGTGTTTGCCCATTGCACAAACACATTGGGCAGCTTTACGTGTACCTGCTTCCCGGGCTATCGCGGCAATGGGTTCCAATGTGAAGGTAAGTGCTAGCCATACAGCCAGCCATGTTGTTAGCATAAGTTTATAATGACCGAAAGACCGACCAACCGAACGACCAGCAACAGTACAAATGATTGTTGTTGCTCTTCGTTTTGTACTTCCGTCAACGTCTGTAATATTATTTGTTAGCCTGGTTAACCGCCACTCTCTGCGCTGCCAGCTAGCAAGACCATGATTTAGTCTAGGTTACCTCATAGATCTTAACGCTAACGGTTTATTTCGCTGGAGATCTTTTAAGAGTCAAGTCATTTCAATAGTCTCAAGTGCCCATCCTCTAGTTTGAAAATGTAACAAAAGACGCGCCGGCCAACAGCAACAGCAACAATAATATGAAAGCTTTTCACTCAGTTTCACAATAGCACAGCAATGAAATCTCCTCTGTATACTTATCCAGCAAGGTAATAATAATGACCGTGTAGCGATTACACTTGAGTACCTTTAACCGTCTTTTGTTATAAGTCTGCTTTTGTATTAGAGCTGCGATCTGAGAAATACACAACACTAAAGTGAAGAGAGAGCGGGAGGGTAAGGTTGAAAACACAACAGACAAAAAAAAGCAATTTGAATAAGAATTATATCATCCAAGTTCTAGTTTAAGTCTTTCTAATGACCAAAATGAATTTTAAGCACTGTTAGAAATACAAGTGAGCTTTTGGCTTTAAAAAATATTTCTAATATATCAAGCTCCTTTTTCGCCACTTTTTTACACTCAATGAAGTGTCCTGGAATTCAGTGACTCTGTTATAGTTTTTCACTGAAGAGGTCTCAGGTTAATGAGACTGTTTCATCTACTTGTACTTCGTAAATTGCTCACAGCGTGGGCTTAGAGTAAGAAACGAACCCTTCAGCGCACCTGTCCAACTGTCTTGACTATTCGACAGTAGAGAAACTGGCAGCCATAATTGGACTGGGCCTAATGTTACATAATGAAAACACTTTATGGGACCACGAAGAAAAAATGAACACTAAAAAAATCTCTAAAAAGAAGAAAACTATAAAAGTAATAACTAGAAAAGCAGAAGATTCATTCCAAGGGACCACTTACAGATTTGCCAGCGTGGAACTTCCTTTAGCAGCTACAGCAACTGCTGATGATAATGATTATAATGATGATGGTGGTGGTGGTCGGCAGCTAGAAGAAGTTAAAAAGAAAAAAACCACAACATATGTAGCAATGCTTTCGCGC
Source organism: Scaptomyza graminum (assembly GCA_018901835.1). Taxonomy (NCBI): domain Eukaryota; kingdom Metazoa; phylum Arthropoda; class Insecta; order Diptera; family Drosophilidae; genus Scaptomyza; species Scaptomyza graminum. The sequence continues at coordinate 9,114,276 of JAEIFL010000002.1, forward strand.
CATGGAATAAGAACAGACATAGACATAATCGTACTTACGAGCACACACGTCTGTTAGACGAGGAATCAGTGTCATGTAATCTGACCCCAAACATGGACACGCCAGAACTTTCAACACTCAAAAGCATGTGTCTGTGGATGTGGTTGTGGCTCTGAGTCTGATTCTGAATGTGGATGCATCCCACTCCGCTCCGGTTCGCTCTGGTCCGATGCAATGCGATAACGAGCGCAAATTTCACAAACGCTCTGGCATTATACGCCACTAAGTATGAAGACGTTGCCGAGATTCTAGATTACATGTGACGACTTCTCGAAGCAACTGTCTTGAATTGACTATGGGGGGCGGAGTAGATGGGGACAGTTGGGGGGTGCAAGTGAGCGGCAGGCATGCATAAATTCTAGGCAGTGGCATGTAACGCCAGCATCGCATTTCAATCATACGAGCATTATCTAATTCCTTCTAGTCATGCCTCAACGTTCCACCTCTCATTCACTCCCTTTCTATTTCTCTCTCTGTATTGCATATTACGCGTATATTCATGATGTAGTATTTTATTATCTCAGTTAGAGTTCCACAGAACTCAACTTAACAGTAGTTGTCTACAATCATTTGAATCAACCTGCTTTAAATATGCTGAGAAAGTTTCGCCCATCCATGTGCGTGGAATAAGTACTTAAACTTTTCCCATAAGCTGCATTAAATTAAAGACACTAGATCTTATTAAATTGCCAGTTAATTAGTACGCAATTACTTTAAGTTATATGCCAGTTAATTTTAACCCTACACTGCTCTTGACTCACATTTCCATTATAAGTTTGAAAGAGTAGATCATGGTCAAAATCTTTTGAATTAATGTATACAAAACAAAAACCGATAATAAACCGATTATTATGTACGAATATCAGCTCTTCTGGCACTTGCAGTTATATATAGTTAAATGAATAGAAACAGGCCAAATGTTTTATGTTGTCAATAGGCTCGTTAATATCTAGTTTACATTTGCTTTCTCAAGTTCACCCAATAAACTTTTCAAATAAACCATGGCCTGGACCTGGTTTTGGCCAGGCCAGTTCCCCTTTTTCTATCTATTATCCCCAACACCACTGACTACATAAAGAGCGACACATTTTTTGCGTGGAGGGAGATCAAATGCAGTTACCTGTTTCGGCTATTTTGCCAGGTTTAACGGTATGAAGTGGGTCTACCACCTGTTCGCAGATCTGGTGGCAACAGCATTCGCATTCGGTTTCGCATTATTTCATGTTCATAACTCAGATGCGTGTGCATTTGGCGATGGCTTCGTTAACGCATCGCCAAAGTCCAGTTATGCAACGAAGACTCCAGAGTGAAGAGACTAAATTGCAGCAGCAAACAAAACACAACACAACACAAGCCTGTTAGTTTGTTAGCTACTTCTAATGCATTTGTCTTGCAACGCGCCGAACAGAATAAATGGAGTAAGTGCCTCGAGTTGAGTGCTAAATTTATAACCATTTTTGCAGCACTCAGGAGACAGCAACACAAAATAATCTTACAAGTTTTTTGCAGCTGTTGTTGTTGTTGTTGGTATTTCAGTTTGTTTTACCACGTTCACCAGGCAGCTCCCTTTCGTTTCGCTAACTGGGGCAGATCATTAAAACGGATAAAATAGATTGTGAGCCCACGTAGCGCAGCTTTTGGCGGCATCGGCAACGCATGAGGTGTCAGCATTGTCGGCGCTTAACGCTCTGTCCTCAAAATAAAAAATAAAGTAAAATAAAATTAAGCCCGCAAACGGCACTGCCTTCAACTCCGGCAACAGATGCCAGCAGCAACTACTAGCTGCAGCTACAGCTACCAGCTCCCAGCTACAACTCTCAGCTACAATCCCGCCAACCAGTTCGACGCACAGTTTTCTGATCAACGTCAGCTGATAAGCGTCGCTAGTTTTTGTGGAGCGAACGTGTTTAATCTACAGTACAGACCTATATCGTACATATCTATACACAAACATATTTATTTTCTTAAGGTACTTTGCAACTTTTTGCATATCAAAATGGCAGCAATTAATTGCCGTGTCGCAGCTGAAGCTGATAAGCCAAAAATGGCTTTAAGCGTCGGCATTGACACGCCTAATTATACGAAGAACGCCCCTAACAAAATAAAACTCCCATCGATCCCTCGCAAATCTGCTTTGCACGTTGCCACTCATGACAACAACTTCGGCGTCGGCTGACATCACTTGACTAAATGCCTGTCGGCCTGGCGGCCTTGATCTTTTTTTGTCTCACAAACATCTATGGAAATACTTAACGCATAATTGCGGCACAAATTTGTTAGTTAATTTCATTTTTACTTCGTTTTTTTTGCTCCATTTATCATCTTGAATATACCCTATAAAGAAAAATTTACGAAGTTCTACTTATAGATGCATGAAAACATTTTTAATATTACAATATTTTTAAATTATTTTGCATCTTTTTTATTTATATTGATTTTAAATTAATTTAGAGGTGTGATCTCTTCTATAACTCAATGAATATGTTTGCACGGGGTATCGTTCAGTTGGCCACTTGCAACTAACCCTAGATTACTCGTTTCTTTTTGCGTTTTAGTTTTTGCTCGAGTTCAAGTTCAAATGTTATAAAGCTATGCTTCACCATAAATAAGGCGCATAGACATTTAGCATTATGTTTTTCTGTGTTGCTGCTCTTCGTAGACGCACAGCAGTCGAGCATGAAAGTCATGTCCGCTCGTAAATTGCTGCTCTTCTATAAACGAATTCACATTTTTGACTATGTGCGACAAATATTTGTGGCACGAATGTCATAATTCAAATAAATTGCAAATGCTTATTAGCGCAACAATTACACATATTTATTAGATGGACGCCAGCTAGACCAGACAAAACCTGACCAGAGCCATGATTTATCTATGTGCATACAATACTTAAACAGTCGCGACTGCTAATTAGTTTTGCTTAGTGCACTTAAACAAAGCGCAGAATGCTTTTTTTGATAAATTAAAATCCCACCAAACTTTAATGTTTTATAGGAATCCTATTTGTGACATCGAAAATAATAAAACATCGAAATAAATAACAATAAGAATATTTAAACCGAACTAAAGAAATAAATAAGCATATTTTCCAAAATGTTAGTTTCTAGACATAAAATCTCTAAATTCAAATGCCAGTGGCTCTAATTGTACCTCAAGCCACAAAAGCCAAAGCCAAAAGCCGGAATTGGATAGAATTATGTCAGCATCATTTTCGACATGCATTCAACTAAATTACATTTAGTCACGCATGTTTGATTAGTTTTCAACCAAAGGTAGAGAAGCCAAAACATTTTGCCCAAGGCTAACACACGCCCACATCATTTCGAACAGAACTGTATCCCAAAAATCTCAATTATAATTGGCAGCTGAAACGCAAATAAATTTAATTTTTGCACATCAAAACTGTCTGCAGAATATGATAGGTGACAGCAGCGGCAGGAGTAGTAGGAGCTGGAAGAGACACAACCAATGGCCAATGGCCTTTGGTCAATGGCCTGAGCTTGTGCCTCAGCTAGTAATAAGTAAGAGACTGAGACGGGGCCGGCTGAACAAGCATCTGTGTCCGTCTGCTGCTGTAACCGCATTGCATAAAGTAATTAAACTGACATTGAAACTTAGAAGAACATAGAATGCTTCCTGCTTCTGGCTAAATTTTCTGTCCAACTGCTACCAACGGGCAAACGAACAAACAGGCAACTGCCAAGTGGTAGACAGGCGAACGAAGACGATGACATTGAGTAATCAGTGTTAGCAATTGCTGGCGTTACATTGCAACACACGGAATGCAACCGTATCAGTTGGTTAAGAGCGACAGCAGGTTGCCGGCTGCAGGTATGGAGGGAATACCAGTTTGGGAGTGATGATCCTCTTAATTTATAAGCTAAAAACTAGTAATTATAACTGCGCAACTTGCTCGACTGCTCATAATTGTAAGGCACTCTGCACTAACACTTACACAAATCTTACTCCTTGTGTTCGCGTCCTTGTCGTTTGGCTTTAGCCAACTTTTGTACTTATGTCATATTAGCTATAAATGTACAACATTTCTTATCCACAAAGCCCAATGATTAATGGCCAACAGTTTGCCCAAGAGAACGTACAACAAACATATGTACATCGCTAGTACATACCGTATCTGCTGCTGTATCTGTATCTCTATGTTTTCCTTAGACTGGCATCGTTTACCAGTTGCCGCTTCACTGACTCTTTGGGGAGGGGAGAGAATTCAATTGAATTCTCAATGCGCTGACGGCCTATTGGAGCGGAACGTTTTATGTAGTGCTTCCGCAAGAGCTGACTATGCAGTCTTTTCAATAGCGAAATATCGATTAGAAAACAACATCAGCTACAAAAATCTAGCTTAAGATTTTCAATGTAAACAAAGAACGAAAATTGTGAGTTGATTAAGGTTTTAAGGTTGCAGTTTGATTATATCGAGCGTTACAGAGGCTAGAATCTAATGCTGCCACCTAGTCCGAAGCAAATTTTTTGCAGCAAATGCTGTAATGCCACATTTCTGAACTCAGCTCGTTGAAATGAACTAATCATATTCAACTAATATGATATTTAAAAGAAAAAGGTTCGGAAGAATAAAGATAAGGACATAGTTAATCAATTAGTTTAATAATCACTTAAACTATTTTCATATTAAATCAAACTATTCGATTGATGCTTTTAGGCATCGATACTTTTACATCGTCACTTGCACGACATCGATATCTAGTACTTCTATTCGATGCCGTTACAGTTGAAAAAAAATAATCGGCATGAACGCGTCGCGTAAAATTTTCCTAAACGAAAGAACAAAATAAATATCTTATCGCATTAATTACGTTCATCAGAACCGCTCCGCTTATAATTAAGTTGGGAGAGTGCAATCTAAATATTCTCCTGTTAGTTCGCAAGCGCAGCGGCTCTAACAAGTGTACAAAAAATACATGAAGCGTATTGCTTTGGCCCTCACCGCGCAACTGCAAATGTATTAGTGCCAGCGAAAAAAACAGGCGCGATATACATGTAAACATATATGTACAACAAAAGTCTATACATATATATATAAACACAGTATATATATACTATGTATTAATTTATGTTCATTCATATTTTAAGTGTAAGTCTGACATACATACATAGTCAATTATCTGTCTACCAATGACTCAATCGAGGCAACGTGCAAAAATATACATAAAGATATACATACATACAAACATATGTATGTGTATGTTTTCGTTCACTTACATTCTGATAATTTTCTTAAATATTTGTACGTCCTCTGCATATAAGCAAACAAAACAAAAATCGAATATATCGCATATATTAAATGAAGATTTTAAAATTCTGTGTGTTTTTTTTTTTAAATTAAAAAAGTAGTAAACTAATACCGTTATTTGCAAGCATTTGTATGTACATACATATGTATCTATATATTATAACAAGAAGTTTACCTTCATTCGACTGTGGTAAAACATGGTAAATAAAGAATTTGCATGCAATTAAAAAAAAATAATAATAACAATTAGTACAGAACATTGCTCACTTGTTTAGTAGGGTGAACAGCTCATTCTTGCTCACTCACTCATGAGCAACCCAACACTAATTCATATGTAAAAGACGCTATCTACACATAATGTAACATAAAAATCAAATTAAACTAAAGCAAATTGTTTTTTTGCATTACATTCAAAATGTATGCAACTGGTGTACAAACAAATACTATGTATGTATGTATATATGTAAATACATACATATTTATGTGAACGACATTGAAATGCCATGCGTAACAGCAAATGCTGTAATGCCACATTTCTGAACTCAGCTCGTTGAAATGAACTAATCATATTCAACTAATATGATATTTAAAAGAAAAAGGTTCGGAAGAATAAAGATAAGGACATAGTTAATCAATTAGTTTAATAATCACTTAAATTATTTTCATATTAAATCAAACTATTCGATTGATGCTTTTAGGCATCGATACTTTTACATCGTCACTTGCACGACATCGATATCTAGTACTTCTATTCGATGCCGTTACAGTTGAAAAAAAATAATCGGCATGAACGCGTCGCGTAAAATTTTCCTAAACGAAAGAACAAAATAAATATCTTATCGCATTAATTACGTTCATCAGAACCGCTCCGCTTATAATTAAGTTGGGAGAGTGCAATCTAAATATTCTCCTGTTAGTTCGCAAGCGCAGCGGCTCTAACAAGTGTACAAAAAATACATGAAGCGTATTGCTTTGGCCCTCACCGCGCAACTGCAAATGTATTAGTGCCAGCGAAAAAAACAGGCGCGATATACATGTAAACATATATGTACAACAAAAGTCTATACATATATATATAAACACAGTATATATATACTATGTATTAATTTATGTTCATTCATATTTTAAGTGTAAGTCTGACATACATAGTCAATTATCTGTCTACCAATGACTCAATCGAGGCAACGTACCAACATGCAAAAATATACATAAAGATATACATACATACATACATATGTATGTGTATGTTTTCGTTCACTTACATTCTGATAATTTTCTTAAATATTTTTGTACGTCCTCTGCATATAAACAAACAAAACAAAAACCGAATATATCGCATATATTAAATGAAGATTTTAAAATTGTGTTTTTTTTTTTTAATTAAAAAGAGATAAACAAATACCGTTATTTGAGGCGTCGTAACAAACAATTGGCATGCAATTAAAAACAAGATAGCATTAGTACAGAACATTGCTCGTGTTGACTAGGGTGCGCCTTCTTGTCACTCACTAACCCAACACATTCATATCAAAAGTTCTACATAATGTAACATAAAAATCAAATTAAACTAAAGCAAATGGTTTTTTTGCATTACATTCAAAATGTATGCAACTGGTGTACAAACAAATACTATGTATGTATGTATATGTAAATACATACATATTTATGTGAACGACATTGAAATGCCATGCGTAACATGCAAATTTCTAATGGCAAATCCACTGGATGGGGCGCTGTGGTTGCACAGGTGGCTCATGCGATACGCAGTCAAGCGCACAAAAGTCAAGTTCGACGCATAAAACTTTTGTTAAGTTGAGGAGGGTGTCTCCGATTTTGAAGTGCGTCTCATAAATGTGTTCAAGCTCATTTCGATTAATCATGCGTCTTATCTTATTGCAGACATTGATGAATGCCAAGATCCAGCGATAGCCTCGCGTTGCGTAGAGAATGCCGAGTGCTGTAATCTGCCAGCGCACTTCCTGTGCAAGTGCAAGGACGGCTACACGGGCGATGGCGAGGTGCTGTGCACAGACATTGACGAGTGCAGCAATCCGCATGCCTGTGGCGTTAATGCCCAGTGCATTAATACGAACGGCAATCATACGTGCATCTGCCCCGATGGCTTTGTGGGCAATCCCTATGATGGCTGTCAGGATGTTGACGAATGCGCGTACCCCAATGTGTGCGGACCAGGTGCCATATGTTCGAATCTCGTGGGCAGTCATCGCTGCGACTGCCCACCGGGATACGACGGCGATGGACGCACTGAACAGGGTTGCGTCGATTTGGATGAATGCGGGCGTTCGCCTTGCGGTCGCAACGCGGATTGCCTTAACACAGATGGCAGTTTTCGCTGCCTTTGCCCCGATGGCTTCAGCGGTGATCCAATGAACGGTTGCGAGGGTGAGTACAAATAAATGTTTTTATACTCTTATTACTCATATTTGACATATTGCCATCATCTTATTTTTTTGGTATTCTTGATATTATTTTGGTGCACAAACATACACACACATGCCTCATACATAAATGCACCGCAATTTGATTCATTAATACGATTAATGCCTAACACCAACAACAAACGCCAGCAGATGTGGATGAATGCGCCATTAACAATCCCTGCGGCTTGGGTGCTCAATGCGTGAACTTGGGCGGTAGTTTTCAATGTCGTTGTCCACTTGGCTTTGTGCTTGAGCATGATCCGAACGCCGAGGCGCCAATGTTAAACACACCCAAACTAAAACTGGGCTATGGCGATGGCGATGGCGATGCACTGATCACACAATCGGCACAATCATCGGGTGCGGGCTTGCCTTGCCTGGACATTGATGAGTGCAATCAGCCGGATGGTGTGGCCAAATGCGGCACCAATGCCAAATGCATCAATTTTCCGGGCTCATATCGCTGTCTCTGTCCAAGCGGATTTCAAGGACAAGGCTATTTGCACTGCGAGAGTTAGTATTTGCCTATTTGAATGTTTTTTGCTCAATGCTTGAAAATCCAGTATTCATCGAATGAAAATTTGGTTTTCAACTTGTAGATAGGCGTGTAACCAGAAAAAAGCAAACGCTACTTAACGTAAAAATCTTTCAAATTTAATTTGAACCATGAATTTAAATACATTTTTTGGTTTGCTGATACTCGCCCGTCTAGTTTTGAGATTTAAAAAAGCCACAAAAGCCTTGCCAAAGCTTACAAGCTGTAAAACAAACATCGCATGATTTTTGTAAGTTTTGGCATCTGTGCACTTTTTTCGTTTTTTTCCTCTCACTATTTCTATTACCCAGTGCTTCTTGCTGTTTGCTTTCAGCCGCTATTTTTGGCTTGAAGAGCTTATAAGGCTAGCTTTTATTCCCGCTTCTTTTTGCAACTCAGACAGATTTCTCTTCTTTTTCCCAATCCTTTACCCACCTCCCCCACTTTCACGCTATGCTTTCACATTTATCATACTCTTGCATTGTTTGATTTGATTACTAATTTATTAAATTACAACATATTTAAACCACCTCCCCTTCCCTGGAAAAACGCAAAAACGCTACAAAACACGCCAATCCCACCGCGTTACCCCTGCCTGCCCCTCACTTCAAACACTGCGTGAAATCAGACATCAATGAATGCCAGGATAATCCGTGCGGCGAAAATGCCATCTGCACCGATACCATCGGAAGCTTTGTTTGCACGTGCAAAACGGACTACACGGGTGATCCATTCCGCGGCTGTGTGGATATCGACGAATGCGCTGCACTGGACAAGCCATGTGGACAGCATGCAATCTGCGAGAATGCTGTGCCCGGTTACAATTGCAAATGCCCACAGGGCTATGATGGCAAACCCGATCCAAAGGTGGCCTGCGAGCAGGTCGATGTTAATATTTTATGTCGCAGCAACTTTGACTGCACCAACAATGCAGAGTGCATAGAGAATCAGTGTTTCTGCTTGGACGGATTTGAACCCATTGGGTCAAGCTGCGTGGACATTGATGAATGTAGAACTCATTCGGAGGCCTGCGGTCCTCATGCCCAGTGTCTAAATACGCCCGGCTCTTATCGCTGTGATTGCGAAGCCGGCTACGTCGGAAATCCACCGCGAATGCCATGCAAGCAGCCGTGCGAAGATGTGCGTTGTGGTGCACATGCCTACTGCAAGCCGGATCAAAATGAAGCGTACTGCGTCTGCGAAGAGGGTTGGACATATAATCCGAGCGATGTGGCAGCTGGCTGCATAGACATCGATGAATGCGATGTGCTGCATGGTCCCTTCGGCAGCTGTGGACAGAATGCTAGCTGCACAAATACACCTGGTGCTTACAGTTGCGCCTGTCCACCTGGCTACTCGGGTGATCCGCACAGCAAGTGCTTGGATGTGGACGAGTGTCGTGTCGGTGGTAAATGCGGTCCGGGAGCTGAGTGTATTAATATGCCAGGAGGCGGTTACACATGTCGCTGCCCTGAGGGCTTACTACCCGATCCGGATCCTTCAGTGCGTTGTGTGCCAATTGTTAGTTGTGCCACAAATGAAGAATGCCCGGGCAATGCAATCTGCGATGGTACAAAGCGTTGCCTGTGTCCGGAACCCAACATTGGCAACGATTGCCGTCATCCCTGTGAGACGCGTGACTGTGGTGCCCATGCCCAGTGCATGCTGGCTAATGGACAAGCTCAGTGTCTTTGCGCACCTGGATATACGGGAAATGCTGCTCTTCCGGGTGGCTGCAGTGATATCGATGAATGCCGCGCCAATCCATGTGCCGCCAACGCAATTTGCAGCAACACAGCTGGAGGATATCTGTGCCAATGCCCAGGTGGCTCAACGGGCGATGCTTATAAAGAAGGATGCCCCACAGCGAAGACAGTGGGCTGTTCTGATTCCATTCCGTGCCCTTTGGGCGAAAGCTGTGTTCAGGACGCTTATGCGGGCAGTAGTGTTTGCATATGCCGCCAGGGCTATGAGCGCAATCCGGAGAGTGGCCAATGCCAGGATGTAGATGAGTGCTCAGCACAACGTGGAAAGCCTGCATGTGGCTTGAATGCCCTTTGCAAGAATCTGCCAGGCAGTTACGAGTGTCGGTGCCCACAGGGACACACTGGTAATCCGTTCGTCATGTGTGAAATCTGCAGTAGTCCCGAGTGTCAGTGCCAGCTACCATACAAACTTTTAGGAAACAGCTGTGTGCTTGCTGGCTGCTCAAGTGGCCAGCCGTGTCCCAGCGGAGCCGAATGTATCTCGATTGCGGGTGGCGTCAGCTACTGTGCATGCCCCAAGGGCTACCAGACCCAGCCGGACGGTAGCTGTGTCGATGTCAACGAATGCGAGGAACGTGGCGCCCAGTTATGCGCTTATGGTGCTCAGTGCATCAATAAGCAGGGTGGCTACAGTTGCCACTGTCCTGAGGGCTATCAGGGTGATGCCTACAACGGACTATGTGCGCCTGCTCAGCGCAAATGCGCTGCTGATAAAGAATGCTCCAGCAATGAGAAGTGTATACAACCGGGAGAGTGTGTTTGCGCACCACCGTACTTTTTTGACGCACAGGATAACAACAAATGTAAGAGTCCCTGCGAGCGTTTCCCTTGCGGAATCAATGCCAAATGTACGCCTTCTGATCCTCCGCAATGTATGTGTGAGGCGGGCTTCAAGGGAGATCCTTTGCTTGGCTGCACGGATGAGGATGAGTGTGCGCACCTGCCTTGCGCCTATGGCGCCTACTGTGTGAACAAGAAGGGAGGATATCAGTGTGTCTGTCCCAAAGGCTTCACCGGTGATCCCTACAAGAGTGGCTGCATATTGGAGAGCGGAGTGCCGAAGAGCACCTGCATCAGTAACGAGGATTGCGCGAGCAATCTGGCCTGCCTAGATGGCAACTGTCTTAGCCCTTGTGCCAGTCTGCTATGTGGCTCGAATGCCTATTGTGAGACGGATCAGCATGCTGGCTGGTGTCGCTGTCGCGTCGGCTATGTCAAAAATGCCGATGGAGACTGTGTATCGCAGTGTCACGATGTTATTTGTGGTAATGGTGCACTCTGTATTCCCACCAGCGAAGGACCCACCTGCAAGTGTCCACAAGGCTACTTGGGCAATCCCTTCCCCGGCGGCAGCTGCAGCACAGATCAATGCACAGCCTCTCGACCCTGTGACGAACGTCAAATATGCATCAATGGACGCTGTAAGGAACGCTGCGAGGGTGTCGTTTGTGGCATTGGTGCCACCTGCGACAAGAACAACGGTAAATGCGTCTGTGAACCAAACTTTATGGGTAATCCAGATCTGCTTTGCATGCCACCCATCGAACAAGCTAAATGCTCGCCCAACTGTGGAGAAAATGCTCACTGTGAGTATGGGCTAGGACAGAGCAGATGCGCCTGCAATCCCGGTACCTATGGAAATCCCTACGAAGGCTGTGGAGCCCAGAAGAAGAATGTGTGTCAACCGAACAGTTGCGGGCCGAATGCCGAGTGCCGCGCTGCTGGAAATCAAATCACATGCATTTGTCCACAAGGCTTCAGCGGTAATCCTTATGTGGGCTGCCAGGATATAGACGAGTGCGCCAATAAGCCATGTGGTCTTAACGCCGCTTGCCTCAACACAGCCGGAGATTTTGATTGTCTGTGTTTATCCGGCCATGCTGGTAATCCCTATAGCAGTTGCCAGCCCATCGAAAGCAAGTTTTGCCAGGATGCCGACCAATGCCAGTGCAGTGAGCGCGTGGAATGCCCCAATGGCTACAGCTGCCAAAACGGTCAATGTAAAAACCTTTGCTCGCATACAGCTTGTGGACCTCGCGCCATTTGTGATGCCGGTAAATGTCTGTGCCCTATGGGCTATGTAGGCGATCCGCATGACTTAAACCAAGGCTGCAGCATCAGGGGACAGTGTGGTAACGATGCCGACTGCCGTCACACAGAGATCTGCTTCCAGCTAGGCAAGGGTCTGCGCAAATGTGTAGATGCCTGCTCCAAGATACAATGCGGTCCCAATGCGCTCTGCGTGGCCGACGATCATCGATCATCGTGCATCTGCGCCGATGGCTATTTCGGTAATCCGAGCAATTTACAAGTTGGCTGTCAACCTGAACGTAAAGTGCCCGATCTGGAAGATAAGTGCAAGACAGACAAGGATTGCGAACGTGGTTTTGGTTGCCAGTCGGATGCTCTGGGAACCCGAGAGTGCATAAATTTGTGCTCCAACGTCGTTTGCGGTCCAAATGAGCTGTGCAAGATTAATCCGGCTGGACATGCAATATGCAATTGTGCAGATAGTTATGTCTGGAATCCAGTTGTTTCATCATGCGAGAAACCCTCGTTACCCGACTGCACTAGCGATGAGAACTGCCCCGATGCCTCCGCTTGCCGACCCGACGTCCTGGGCGTGCTCAAGTGCGTTGCCATTTGCGATGCCTTTACGTGCCCAGCGAATTCAGTATGTGTTGCCCGTCATCATCAAGGACGCTGTGATTGTCTCAGTGGATTTGTTGGTAATCCCAATGATCGTAATGGCTGTCAGCCAGAGCGTAAACATCAGTGCCGCAACAATGCTGAGTGCCCCGAATCAGAAGCATGTATCAAGGAAGAGACAACTCAGTCGCTGACTTGTCGTTCCGCCTGCGACAGCATCAAGTGTGGACCACGTGCCGTTTGTATTACAAACAACCATCAGGCGCAATGTCAATGCCCACCCGGACCTTACGCTGGCGATCCAAATGATCCGTTCAATGGATGCCAGAGCGTGCCCTGTGTTTATAATCATGACTGTCCTACAAATCAAATGTGCAACCGAATGACACACACCTGCTACGATGTTTGCGATGAGGAATCCTGCGGTGAGAATGCAATTTGCCTGGCTGAGGATCATCGCGCCGTATGTCAATGCCCACCTGGACACCGTGGCAACCCGCTGCCTGAGGTTGCTTGTGTAAAGCAAAGTGGATGTGCAGCAGGTAGTTGCCACCCTACAGCTATATGTGAAGTTGCACCCGAGGGTGCGATCTGTAAGTGCCCACCTCTGTTTGTGGGAGAGCCGGAGACAAGTAGCAGAGGCTGTCGTCCAGATGGCCAGTGCCCAAATGGAGATGCTGACTGTCCTGCTAATACTATATGCGCTGGTGGACGTTGCCTCAATCCCTGTGACAATGCTTGTGGCTCGAATGCCGATTGTAAAGTGATCAACCGTAAACCAGTTTGCAGCTGCCCGTTGCGATTCCAACCCATCTCTGAGTCGGCCAAGAATGGATGTGCTCGAAGCGCCTCCAAGTGTCTCACGGATGTGGATTGTGGTGGACAATTGTGCTACAATGGACAATGCAGAGTGGCTTGCCGCAACACACAAGACTGCTCCGATGGAGAGCGCTGTGAAGGCAATGTTTGCGTAGTTTCCTGCTTAGATCATAGTCAATGCGCCAAAGGATTGGCCTGCATGGATGGTCACTGCGCCATCGGCTGTCGCAGCAACAAGGAGTGCAAACAGGAGCACTCATGCATTGGCAACAAGTGCATCGACCCCTGTCTATCGAGCACCAGTTGCGGACCGAATGCACTGTGCAGCATGCACCAGCATCGTAGTCAGTGCACCTGCCCAGACGGCTTCGAGGGTAACCCAACGCCGGAGCAGGGCTGCGTGCGCGTGCCCGCACCCTGTCAAGCGACCAATCAATGCCCTAACGGACACATGTGCATTGGCAATCAGTGTAATCTGCCCTGTACAAAGACTTCAGCTTGCGCCGTTGGTGAACGTTGCTATCAACAGGTATGCCGCAAGGTTTGCTACACCAGCAACAACTGTCTGGCTGGAGAAATTTGCAACAGTGATCGCACATGTCAACCAGGATGTGAATCGGACGCGGATTGTCCACCAACCGAACTGTGTTTGACTGGAAAATGCAAGTGCGCTAGTGGATTTATTGGCACTCCATTCGGCTGCTCGGATATTAACGAGTGCACAGAACAGCCGTGTCATGCAAGTGCTAAATGTGAAAATATACCAGGATCTTATCGTTGCGTCTGCCCTGAGGGCACCGTTGGCGATGGATATACTCAACAGGGCTGCTCGCAGCCCCGACAATGTCACAAGCATGAAGATTGCGCAAATAGTTTGTCATGCATACAAAGCAAGTGTACAGATCCCTGTCTACATACGGTATGCGGCGCGAATGCTCATTGCCAGGCGGAGTCACACCAATCAATGTGCAGCTGTCCCGCTGGCTACCTGGGCGATCCCAATGACACAGGTGTTGGCTGCTTCAAAGTGGAGTGCATTGATCATGTTGATTGCGCAAGCGATCGTGCCTGCGATGCGGAAACCAATCGCTGCATCAAACCTTGTGACCTAACCAGCTGTGGTAAGGGAAGCTGTCAAGTTTTAGATCATAAAGCCATATGTGAATGCAACAAGGGATACCAGCTTGTCAATGGAGTCTGCGAGGATATCAATGAGTGTGTAACACAACCCTGCCACAGCACTGCCTTCTGTGACAATCTGCCCGGCAGCTACAACTGTAAGTGTCCCGAGGGACTCATTGGAGATCCTCTGCAAGCCGGCTGTCGCGATCCAAGCGAATGTCTCAGTGATGCCGACTGCCCCGCCACGGCCAGCTGCCAGAACTCGCGCTGTCGCAGTCCATGCGAACAGGAAAATGCCTGCGGCCGAAATGCAAACTGTGAAGCACAGTCTCATAGAGCCATCTGTAGCTGTTCCGGAAACTCACGTGGTGATCCGCAGCTAGAGTGTATGCACATCGAGTGTGCCGACAATGGTGATTGCGGCGCAGACAAAGCCTGTCTGGATGCCAAGTGCATTGATCCCTGTTCGCTGCCCAATGCCTGTGGCGCTCTGGCGAGCTGTTCCGTGCAGAATCATATAGGTGTTTGTGCTTGCGAGTCAGGCAGCACCGGAGACGCCAAGCAGGGCTGTGTGCCGCTGCAGTACTGCCAACAAGATGCACAGTGTCCACAGGGCAGCATCTGCGCGCATGGCATATGTAGTCCACTGTGTAGTAGCAACCGCGATTGTATTTCAGAGCAACTCTGCCTGCAGGGCGTTTGTCAAGCCACCTGCAAGTCTAACACGACCTGTCCACAGTTCCAATTCTGCCAAAATAACATTTGCGCAAAAGAACTTGAGTGCAGCATCAACAGCGATTGTGGCGAGGATGAGACCTGCCTGCTGGATCCCTATGGACGTGCCCGTTGTGAATCTGTTTGCTTAGGACGCGCCGCTTGCGGTCGCAATGCGGAATGCGTAGCTCGATCCCATGCACCTGACTGCATTTGCAAGGAGGGCTTTTTTGGAGATGCCCGGTCCGGCTGTCGCAAGATTGAGTGCAGCAACGATGAGGACTGTTCGAACGATAAAAGCTGCGATAATCACATGTGCAAGATCGCCTGCCTTATTGGCCAGCCATGTGGCGAGCATGCGCTCTGCACAACCGAAAATCATCGACAAGTATGCCACTGTCAGCCCGGCTTCAGTGGTGATCCGCGCGTACGCTGTGACGTTATCGACTTTTGTAAAGATGCGCCGTGTGGCCCTGGTGCGCGTTGTCGCAACTCGCGTGGCTCCTACAAGTGTACATGTCCGCCTGGTCTCGTCGGTGACCCTTACAACGAAGGCTGCCGTAGCGCCGTCGAGTGCGAGACACATGACGATTGCCCCCCGCATGCTGCATGCATCAAAACTAACGGTGTTCCTAAGTGCCAGGACGTGTGCGCTCAGCTACAATGTGGACCAAATGCGGAATGTGTTCCGAAAGGTCATGTGGCGCACTGTGCATGCCGCAATGGCTACGACGGCCAACCCGCTGACCGGGTGGCCGGTTGCAAGCCATTGCCAGTGCCCTGTCAAATCACTAGCGATTGCCCCACCAACACCTACTGCTCAGATAGTGTCTGTAAACGTAAGTACTAACACAACCAACACCAAACCCAAAGCACCAAGCCCAGGGCCTTATACCGACTAGCAGACAAATACTAGCCACATACTTAATTCGCTACTTACTCACTTACCAAACTAGCACGAATACTTGATGTGGTTAATTGTGTTTTCAGCCAAAAGCTAAGTACAGTAGTCACTCAAAATCAAAAATTTCGTTATTGAGTGACCACTGTATTCAAATCAAGCTCAACGCGAATCTTACTTCAAGAGCTTGACTTGACTAATAAAGCCTTTGCCTGGAAATGCATCTTCACAGCAACTGCAAGAGATGCTCGCGTATCTCTGCCTCTAACTATGGACTGGCTTTGAACCCAGTGCTACCCGTAGCATCCACTAACTGTTAACTCAACAATACACACACGAGACAATAAAACCAACAACAACACACGCAAAGACTGTGATACCAACTGAGAGTAAAGCAAACCTATCTCAACCTTTCTAATCCGTTTCTGCAATCCCTCGAAACAGCTGCCTGCTTGCTGGACACTGAATGTGGTCCATCGGAGGTGTGTCAAGGCGGTCAATGCTTCGATCCCTGCCAACAGCCTCAGGCATGCGGCCAGAATGCCGAGTGCCAGATGCACAGTCATGTAAAACAGTGCCATTGCCCGGAGGGCTTTACCGGCGATGCCGGCAAGGAGTGTGTCCGCGTACCTGTTGCCTGCGATGGCCACTGCTCGCCAGGATACTCTTGTCGAGACTTCATGTGCCTGCCGGTCTGTCAAAACGATCTGGAGTGTGCATCGAATGAGAAGTGCCTGCGTGGCAATTGCATGCGTAAGTAGCTTAGCAAGCAACATAGTGCATTTCATTTATTATCTTCAAATTTTCAATTTAGTGACATGTCGCGTGGACAACGATTGCTTCCTGGGCCATGTTTGTCTGCATAACAAGTGCGTCTACGGCTGTCATGTCGACGATGATTGCAGTGCATCCGAATCATGCCGCAACGACAAATGCATCAATCCATGTCTTGAGAATCCATGCGGTCCCAATGCCGTCTGCTCGGTGTCCAATCATCGTGCCAGCTGCAGCTGTCTAGACAACATGGTGCCCAATCCGACACCCCAAGTCGGTTGCGTGCGCTCTCCACCACTGGAGTGTCGCGAGAATCGTGATTGCAGCAATGGTCTGGCCTGCTATGAGTCCGTGTGTCGTCCACTGTGCGCCGATGATGCTGGCTGTTTAACTAATGAACGTTGCCAGCAAGGCATCTGTAAGCCACTGTGTCGTCATGACAGCGAGTGTGCCAACGGGGAACTATGTCTGGGTCTCAATTGCGTTACTGGATGTCGCGCGGATCAAGGTTGCCCCAATCATTTGGCATGCATTGGCCAGCAATGTGTCGATCCGTGCTCTGAACCCACTGCCTGTGGAACCAATGCACTTTGCCAGGCAATCGATCATCGCAAGCAATGCACGTGCCCCGAGGGGTTGAGTGGTAATGCCAATGTGGCCTGCAAGGCGCCACGAACTGCCTGTGGTCGCAACGAGGACTGCGAATCGAATCAACTGTGCTATGCTGGCAGCTGTCAAGGCAAATGCCGCAACGATCAGAATTGCCTATCGGATGAGCGCTGTATGCGTGGCACTTGCCGCACCGTCTGTAACACGGATAGCGCCTGTGCCCAAGGTCAGATTTGTGAGAATCGCGTCTGTCAGACGGGGTGCCGCAACGATATGAGCTGTGTCAGTGAAGAGGCCTGCGTTAACAAGAAGTGTCAAAATCCCTGCCAAACACCTGGACAGTGCGGTCAATGCGCGGAGTGTCTGGTGATCAACCATGGCGTTCAATGCCAGTGTCCGGCTGGCTTTATTGGCGACGGTCTTACCGGCTGCCAGCTGCCACCCGAGCGTTGCCATCCTGGCTGCGAATGTGACGAAAGCGGTGCTTACTGTGCTGCCAAATGCAGTCGTACGGAGGAGTGCTCGTGCGGACAGCTGTGTGCACGTGGCAAGTGCCGAAACAAGTGTGGTGCCAAGCGTCAGTGCACCGTTGGACAATTATGTGAACGGGGAGCTTGCATCGCTGGATGCAAATCAAATGGAGACTGTGCCGCAGATCAGAGCTGCGTGAATGGAAAATGCGTTGATCCTTGTGCCGATGATAAGGCCTGTGGTCGCAATGCTTTGTGCACCGTGTCGGAGCATCGCATGCTGTGCTACTGCCCCGACGGCTATGAAGGTGAACCCAGCAAGGAGTGTGTACAATTCGAGTGTCGTCAAGATAGCGATTGTGAGTCAAGCAAACGCTGTGACCAGGGCAAATGTCGCAATCCCTGCCTGGAATATGGGGCTTGCGGAACCAATGCTCAATGTCGTGTAGTTAATCGTAAAGCTCAGTGCTCCTGCCCGCCAGACTTCTTTGGCAATCCGGCAAGTGAATGCCAGCCTCTGGATGGTGGCTGCTCCAACAATCCATGCGGAGTTAATTCAAAGTGCATTGAAGTGCCTGGTGGGTATGAATGCGCTTGCATGGATGGCTGCATGGGAGATGCCCATAAGGGTTGTCTATGCGAAGGAAAACTGGTGAATGCCTGCCATGAGCAACCTTGCGGCCTAAATGCCGCTTGCCGTGTGCTCAACAACGATCAAGCCGAATGCTACTGCCCAGACGACTTTCCGAACGGCGATGCTTATGTCAATTGTAAGTGACTCATATCCTCTCTGATCAAATATAACTAAACCAAATTTCTTTCTTACTTTTAGGCTATGTGACACCACCGAAAGAAGATTGCCGCACCCTTGGCTGTGAAGTTGGCGACTGTGTGCGTCAGGGCTATGATTATGTTTGCCAGCGGGGTAAGTGGCCAAAAACTATATTGTTTCAAGTACCTAAAGTACTTTTAAAACCTAGAGTACAGCTTAAGCTAATAATGTTAACCAGCGTTTCCTACAAAGTTTTCGTTGGTTTACATACTAAATACATACAAAATAATTTTATTTGGAGTAATCAGTTAGCGTTATTACCGTTATCGTTGTCGTTCTTTTTTATACATATAACTGGAGTTCAGTCAGTAACAAAACACTGATATTGTTGTTATAATATGTATTTGGTTTGATTATTTAGCTATGAGTTGTTTATAAAAAAAACCTTTAAACCAGCTAATTTCACTAATTCAACAGCTATAACAGCTGACACAAAAAATTTAATTCAAATTCAGTGTAGTGTGTGTTTTAATGACGATAAAAATTAATGAATTAATTATATATATATATATATATATATATATATATTTAACAACCTATACACATGTTCCAAGTTTTCAAGTGTAAACGTTTTGTAATATCAAATCCCCGCGCACCACAAAAACACACAGACATATACAGCAAAAACACAAAAACCACAGCCACAAAACTAAAATGCAATATCCGAAAATTTCCTCCAAAATCGATTTGAACAAGCGTAAATTCAATATGCACCAGCTTAAACTTGTGTGTTTTTATTACTACATAGCTAATAAGAAATTTTTTAAAGGAAACATACATATATTTGCTACGACATTCTACCCACAACTGCTAAAATCAACGCATATGGAATATCGTGGAATGTTGCTGTCGCTATCGCGGTTACCCAATCTGTGCCTAGAACTCATTTATAAGAACCCCATTTTTCACAAAGTAACTGCAAATTTAAGCTAAGTAATTTAAGCATAGCATATTTTGTTTAACTACACGTACAATACTAAACCAAAAATCAAACGACATTCAGTGCTTTTGACAACACTCCTTATCGTTGATAGAGTTGACAACCCAGTTCCATAAAGCTTTGAAGCCTGCGTTTATCATTAAATTCATTCAGCATTCATTAAAATTATTAGAAACATACTTTCGTACAATTGGCTTTGAATAACTCATTATTTTTTTGAGTGTTGCATGCAGCACCACCTTCAGCTCTGCGGCATACATTATCTAATGTTCTTGAGACCGTTAAAAGCACAGATCAGTAGACGAATTAGTTTATATCACATTATTATTATATTATTTTAATCACAAATGCCGCGATAGCGATACATACAACAAACAACAACACTAAATTTAACCTATTTTTTAAAATAGAAAAATTAGTTATAAAAGACAACAATTCCCAAAACAACACATCCTTGCTACCTAAAAAAAAGAAGCATCGTCAACATCCGTGCTCCAGATTTCCCCATCCTGTGACTCCTATGCTCTATCCACTCGTCCTCGAAACGTGAAATCAATAACCCAACGTTGTTATCAACTATTCTGCTACCCAGTGCCACTCTGTCGATTGCCTTCGCTAAACAAAAATAAAATATTTTTAAAATATCTCTTGTTACATTTCTTGAATGAATGAACAAAGTCTCAGATTGGGAACTGTGGACGGGACAATTCTCACACATGGTTCACATATGCTAAAAAAAACATTTTTTTTATATATATTGTCAGCTCAAGTGTACTATAGTACTCAATATAAAACACATTATGTATAGATAAATTATAAAAACAACTACTACTACTTTTCAATGCATTTCATAAAGCAAGTCGTTAACTTGCAATAACCCAAGGACTTTAAATTTTGTATAAAGCTCATAAAAAATACTCGTACATTTTAAGATCGTATACTCTGAAAGCTCCTACCGCCTACCTAAAACACTTTAGTTTGTCTATTGGTTGAAAATCGCTTCCGTACAGACAAAATCTTAAACCAAACAAAACAACAATCCCAAATTTATATAAAAACTGTTGTAACTAAATTTGACTAACACTGCAAATATATTTTGGTAAATTTGATTAGTCTTTAAGTTGTATATACAGAAATTTGTATATGTGATTAATCACATATGTATATATATGCGTATACAAATGTGCCGTGTCTTTGCGGCCCCCAACTAACCCAAATTGAAAATGTAATACCAAAACTGTAAATATATACAAAATTTATTAATTGTGAATTATTAACAACACACCATAAAAACAAGGAAAATAAAGCTTCTTAACGTACTATCCTAACGTTTTTTTTTTCCAAATTGTACTTATAAATTTTCTTCTACTCTCGCTAATATTGCTTCAGTCAAAATTTTTACCTACAGTACCTCTCAGTTAGATATTAATCTTTCGTACGCCTACGCTCAGTTTTTCCAACTATCCCGCTAATTTCGTCTGTCTCTGTCTGTCTATTCTTTTTACTTATATTATGCCTTTTTCAATCACCCAATCATCACCAATAACGTGTCTCTCGTGAGGGCAGAGCGCATGTGTTGGATGTCGTGTAATTTTCACCATTACTCAACAAGTATATACAAAAAATTCGCATTAGACCAACGAGATCATTGCTAAAAAAAAAAATTAAACAAAACATGTCCATTTATTAAAATGAAATTTATTGGGCAAAGCAAGCGCAAGTCTCTCTATCTTTACACCTGTTAAAAAACACTCGTTATATAATAATTGGTTATTCATCAAGGATTGTTACTATTGCTCACTCGATCTTATTTGTATCTATAAGGCTGCTCGCTCGCTCGCTGCTCGAAGACTTATCAAATTCATTTAAATCAACCAACAAATGCAATTAATCTACATACCAAACCACAGCAGATACCTACTATTTAATAATATATATACACATAAATGACAATTTGCAAGCTTATATAAAACAACCTGAATAAATGTGAGATGTTCCCTTCACAGTTCTGCAATTTGATGTTGACGTTGACAAAAAATTTTAAAATGTCTACCAAAAACTTTTGCTGTCTGACCCTAACTGCACCAAACTGAACTTAACTCGATATATATACTAGAATTTTTATTTCCATTTTCTATATATATTTTCTTATGACCCTATCCGATCAAAATTTGGCAGTCTCCCAATTAATGTTCTATTACTTTAACAAATCCCGTGCACAAAACCCAAAACCTAAAATCAAAACCACAGCAATCCCACTGACATTTATTTTAAACAAAAAAATTAAAATATTTAAAATACACCCCCCAACCACATACACAGGTACTCAAACAAATCAAAATCAAACCAAACCAAAGAACACCAATCAACCAATACTGGATTATACTGTTTTTATATATTGTCTTGTTTAAGTTTTTCTATTTTTGTTTTTTTAGAACATTTTAGCATTAAGTTTCTTTTCTGAGTTCCCAATATTTGCAATTCCTTCTATTCTGTGAAGACCAAGTACTACCAACAAAAAAAAACTTCCCTTCCGCTTCAACCGAAAATCTTCTTTTGTCTGTCAAATTTAAACAAATAAATGCTAAATGATTTCAACTTCGCACTTATACTCTTACCTTAAATGCGTTCAACAACAAGAAAGAGCCAACTTTGTTTAGGGTATTTATATATCGTATATGCCACCGAATAGTTGAGTGCACCCAACGTTTAACATAGTATATACAACCAACAACCTGTCTATCTCTCTCTCTCTCGCTCTTCGCTGCTGCTGTTACAAAACGTTGTAGACATCGAACAATGCTACTCAGATACGGATTGTCCCAGTGAAAAATCATGCCTACAAGGACACTGCACCGATCCTTGTACAATGCGTGGCGCGTGTGGCACAAATGCGCTATGTCAAACTGTGCTGCATCGTCCACGATGCTCCTGTCCCAGCTGTCACATAGGTCGACCCGAGGTCGAGTGCAAGCTGGATCCGAAATGCGTGCCAGAAGACACTGACCCCAAGACTAAGGATCAAATAACGTGCACTAACGATGCCGAATGCCCGGAGACATTGCAGTGCGGCCAATATGGCCAATGTACAGATCCTTGCAACAACCCACTGTTCATCTGTGAGAGTAACAAAAAATGTGAAACGCGTCGTCATCAGCCGGTTTGCATATGCAAATCAGGCTTCATTGTCAATGAATACGGTGAATTGACCTGTGCACCGGATAAGCGTGAATGCTATCGCGATGATGACTGTGCCTCGAACATGGCCTGCACGGATGGCAAGTGCCGCAACCCATGCATAGTTCCACTGGGTCGTGCACCGATTTGTGCTGAGAATAAGTCCTGTGAGGTGCAAGATCATAAGCCCGTATGCATTTGCATGCGCGATTGCCAGCCATCGATATCGATATGTTTGCGAGATGCTGGCTGCCCGGCGGGCTTGGCCTGTCGAAATTATCAGTGCGTCGATCCGTGCAAGTTTGCCACGTGCGCACCCAACTCGCCATGCATTGTTGAGGATCACAAGCCGATATGTAAGTTCTGCCCAACTGGATTTATAGCCGATGCCAAATATGGATGTCAAAAAGGTAAAGCACAAAAGTACTCTCTCTCACAACTCTGTCAAGCGAAAGTACCTTATGTCTCTGTCTTGTTTTTCGTTTATCTCTGTTTCCTGCCTCCTCTCACACGCTCTCACCTTTTGCTAGATCTGTTTCAATAAAACTGTTTCCTCAAAAACAAACACATACAGTTAATTGATTAACTAGCGGAATATGCTGACCAAAGACACAAGCCAATAATTCGAACCTTGTCAATTTATTTCCTCACAAATTGTGTAAATGTATATAGAAATGAGGAATTAACAAACTATTCTCGAATAAAGCTTTCTCTTGACAGCAAATGGTCAAAATATGTATTTAACCGATAATCGATTTTGAATGCTAATCCACGAACCCAATTATCAAAACAGGATAACTCGAAATGCCCGTTTAGCTTCAAACCAAAGCTTAAACAAAAGCGCAATTACAAAATAGGAAAAACTGTTATCAAAATTATTGATGATAATACGTCATCGTCACCCCTTGTGTTGGCTGGCTCATCAACCAACAATAACAGAAACAAATACTCGTATACAAATACAAAGCAACTCTTCTGAACATTCACACACGCTCATGCTCACAATGATATTAATGCCTCTTGAAAACTTTAAATATCTTAACAAATGACTCTAAATAAACGGTTACAAGATGTAATACTAATGGTATAAAAAACAATATAAATCCAATATGTAGCTAACTAATAGTAAAAACAATCGTTCCTAATTTGAATATATCTAACCGTAAAATAATTTTTACTAAATTTTTGTACCGAATGTTTTTGCCACCATTTCAGAAAATTAGCTCACAACTTCTAAAATATATAGCAATGCCCAAGGTTCCCCTGTATATATAGTGCACATTCCACTTTTGTTGTAGCTATACACTTATCTATTTTATATCGTATTAATTTGTAAATATTTTAACGATTTGTATTTTTTAAATTTTATACTTTATTTTAAATATGTACAAAAATACTCCAATTCAAAAAATAAAAATGATTAAAGAACAAGCTGTTAAGCCTGGTGGAAACTGTACCACACACGAAGATTGCAGTGATGCGCATCAATGCGGATCGTCTAGTCAATGTATCGATCTCTGCCAGACAGCTTGTGTGGCCTCAGAAAAATGCGTCACAAAGGCACACTCGATTATTAAATGCATTTGTTTAACGGATTCGAAAAACAATACCAATATAAACTGTACACCAACTGACGAACCTCACACTATCGAACTAGAACTGAACGAGACGACTACTGATGCAACAAGCACCCAGTATACCGTTATGGTTTTGGCAAACCAAACAGAAATGCGTACTCGTTACACCGACATTGAAGCTGAGAATGAAACAACCAGCTCGTTTGATAGTACAACTGAGTCATATAAAACTACAAAACAGCTTATAATTGACAAAACGGAAAGAACATTTCCGCAGGGGTCTACAGTGGAGCCAATTTATACAGAAAAAACTACCTCCCCTACAGAAAGCCCACCCTCTGTTACCCTAAAGATTACAAGCATAGAAACTACCTTGTCGGCAAAGACAGATCAGACAACCATTGCGGGTGTTACCTACATTCCTCCCAACACCATTCCACCCTCTGTAACTCAAGTTACAACTGAGCCTCTTATATCGACTTCCCCTTTCCCATCTAAAGAGTTATCTTCTACACAAGGCTCTACTCAAACGCCATTACCTAATGATATGACTACCCCATCTGTCCCTACAACCCAAAAAACATATACCGAATCTTCTGCCCCTTTGTCAACTGATGAAACTACTGTCCCAATTGATATGTTGCAACCAACAACCTATGTAACCACTAACACCTATCAAACAGAACGAACTTTTGCAGATTGGTCCACGTCAGTGCCACTTTTAACAGAATCACCTACCTTGTCGGCAATGACAGATCAGACAACCATTGCGGGTGTTACCTACATTCCTCCCGACAGCATTCCACCCTCTGTAACTCAAGTTACAACTGAGCCTGTTATATCGACTCCCCCTTTCCCATCTAAACAGTTCTCTTCTACCCAAGGCTCTACTCAAACGCCATTACCTAATGATATGACTACCCCATCTGTCCCTACAACCCAAAAAACATATACCGAATCTTCTGCCGCTTTGTCAACTGATGAAACTACTGTCCCAATTGATATGTTGCAACCAACAACCTATGTAACCACTAACACCTATCAAACAGAAAAAACTTTTGCAGAGGGGTCCACGTCAGTGCCACCTGTTACAGAATCAGTTACTTTCTCGACAATAACAGATCAGACAACCATTCCGGGTGTTACTTACATTCCTGGCGACAGAGTTCCACCCTCTGTTACTCAAGTTACATCTGAGCCTCTATTCACGACTTCCCCTTTCCCATCTAAAGAGTTCTTTTCTACCCAAGGCTCTACTCAAACGCCATTACCTGGTGATATGACTACCCCATCTGTCCCTACAACCCAAAAAACATATACCGAATCTTCTGCCGCTTTGTCAACTGATGAAACTACTGTCCCAATTGATATGTTGCAACCAACAACCTATGTAACCACTAACACCTATCAAACAGAAAAAACTTTTGCAGAGGGGTCCACGTCAGTGCCACCTGTTACAGAATCAGTTACTTTCTCGACAATAACAGATCAGACAACCATTCCGGGTGTTACTAACATTCCTCGCGACAGAATTCCACCCTCTGTTACTCAAGTTACATCTGAGCCTCTATTCACGACTTCCCCTTTCCCATCTAAAGAGTTCTTTTCTACCCAAGGCTCTACTCAAACGCCATTACCTGGTGATATGACTACCCCATCTGTTCCTGCAACCCAAAAAACATATACCGAATCTTCTGCCACTTTTTCAACAGATGAAACTACTGTCCCAATTGATATGTTGCAACCAACAACCTATGTAACCACTAACACCTATCAAACAGAACGAACTTTTGCAGAGGGGTCCACGTCAGTGCCATCTGTTACAGAATTAGTTACTTTCTCGACAATAACAGATCAGACAACCATTTCGGGTGTTACTTACATTCCTGGCGACAGAGTTCCACCCTCTG
Organism: Scaptomyza graminum; assembly: GCA_018901835.1. Taxonomy (NCBI): domain Eukaryota; kingdom Metazoa; phylum Arthropoda; class Insecta; order Diptera; family Drosophilidae; genus Scaptomyza; species Scaptomyza graminum. The sequence goes on from JAEIFL010000002.1 coordinate 9,140,820, forward strand.
TTACTGAAATTACATCTGAGCCTCTATTCACGACTTCCCCTTTCCCATCTAAAGAGTTCTTTTCTACCCAAGGCTCTACTCAAACGCCATTACCTGGTGATATGACTACCCCATCTGTCCCTACAACCCAAAAAACATATACCGAATCTTCTGCCACTTTTTCAACAGATGAAACTACTGTCCCAATTGATATGCTGCAACCAACAACCTATGTAACCACTAAAACCCATCCAACAGAAAGAACTTTTTCAGATTGGTCCACGTCAGTGCCACTTTTAACAGAATCAACTACCTTGTCGGCAATGACAGATCAGACAACCATTGCGGGTGTTACCTACATTGCTCCCAACACCATTCCACCCTCTGTAAATCAAGTTACAACTGAGCCTCTATTAACGACTTCCCCTTTCCCATCTAAAGAGTTATTTTCTACCCAAGGCTCTACTCAAACGCCATTACCTAATGATATGACTACCCCATCTGTCCCTACAACCCAAAAAACATATACCGAATCTTCTGCCCCTTTGTCAACTGATGAAACTACTGTCCCAATTGATATGTTGCAACCAACAACCTATGTAACCACTAACACCTATCAAACAGAAAAAACTTTTGCAGAGGGGTCCACGTCAGTGCCACCTGTTACAGAATCAGTTACTTTCTCGACAATAACAGATCAGACAACCATTCCGGGTGTTACTAACATTCCTGGCGACAGAATTCCACCCTCTGTTACTCAAGTTACATCTGAGCCTCTATTCACGACTTCCCCTTTCCCATCTAAAGAGTTCTTTTCTACCCAAGGCTCTACTCAAACGCCATTACCTAATGATATGACTACCCCATCTGTTCCTGCAACCCAAAAAACATATACCGAATCTTCTGCCGCTTTGTCAACTGATGAAACTACTGTCCCAATTGATATGTTGCAACCAACAACCTATGTAACCACTAACACCTATCAAACAGAAAAAACTTTTGCAGAGGGGTCCACGTCAGTGCCACCTGTTACAGAATCAGTTACTTTCTCGACAATAACAGATCAGACAACCATTTCGGGTGTTACTTACATTCCTGGCGACAGAGTTCCACCCTCTGTTACTGAAATTACATCTGAGCCTCTATTCACGACTTCCCCTTTCCCATCTAAAGAGTTCTTTTCTACCCAAGGCTCTACTCAAACGCCATTACCTGGTGATATGACTACCCCATCTGTCCCTACAACCCAAAAAACATATACCGATTCTTCTGCCACTTTTTCAACAGATGAAACTACTGTCCCAATTGATATGCTGCAACCAACAACCTATGTAACCACTAAAACCCATCCAACAGAAAGAACTTTTTCAGATTGGTCCACGTCAGTGCCACTTTTAACAGAATCAACTACCTTGTCGGCAATGACAGATCAGACAACCATTGCGGGTGTTACCTACATTGCTCCCAACACCATTCCACCCTCTGTAAATCAAGTTACAACTGAGCCTCTTATATCGACTTCCCCTTTCCCATCTAAAGAGTTATATTCTACCCAAGGCTCTACTCAAACGCCATTACCTAATGATATGACTACTCCGTCTGTCCCTACAACCCAAAAAACATATACCGAATCTTCTGCCCCTTTGTCAACTGATGAAACTACTGTCCCAATTGATATGTTGCAACCAACAACCTATGTAACCACTAACACCTATCAAACAGAAAAAACTTTTGCAGAGGGGTCCACGTCAGTGCCACCTGTTACAGAATCAGTTACTTTCTCGACAATAACAGATCAGACAACCATTCCGGGTGTTACTAACATTCCTGGCGACAGAATTCCACCCTCTGTTACTCAAGTTACATCTGAGCCTCTATTCACGACTTCCCCTTTCCCATCTAAAGAGTTCTTTTCTACCCAAGGCTCTACTCAAACGCCATTACCTAATGATATGACTACCCCATCTGTTCCTGCAACCCAAAAAACATATACCGAATCTTCTGCCACTTTTTCAACTGATGAAACTACTGTCCCAATTGATATGTTGCAACCAACAACCTATGTAACCACTAACACCTATCAAACAGAAAAAACTTTTGCAGAGGGGTCCACGTCAGTGCCACCTGTTACAGAATCAGTTACTTTCTCGACAATAACAGATCAGACAACCATTTCGGGTGTTACTAACATTCCTGGCGACAGAGTTCCACCCTCTGTTACTGAAATTACATCTGAGCCTCTATTCACGACTTCCCCTTTCCCATCTAAAGAGTTCTTTTCTACCCAAGGCTCTACTCAAACGCCATTACCTGGTGATATGACTACCCCATCTGTCCCTACAACCCAAAATACATATACCGAATCTTCTGCCACTTTTTCAACAGATGAAACTACTGTCCCAATTGATATGTTGCAACCAACAACCTATGTAACCACTAAAACCCATCCAACAGAAAGAACTTTTTCAGATTGGTCCACGTCAGTGCCACTTTTAACAGAATCAACTACCTTGTCGGCAATGACAGATCAGACAACCATTGTGGGTGTTCCTAACATTCCTCGCGACAGAATTCCACCCTCTGTTACTCAAGTTACATCTGAGCCTCTATTCACGACTTCCCCTTTTCCATCTAAAGAGTTCTTTTCTACCCAAGGCTCTACTCAAACGCCATTACCTGGTGATATGACTACCCCATCTGTGCTTACAACCCAAAAAACATATACCGAATCTTCTGCCCCTTTGGCAACTGATGAAACTAGTGTCCCAATTGATACGTCGCAACCAACAACCTATGTAACCACTAACACCTATCAAACAGAAAGAACTTTTGCAGAGGGGTCCACGTCAGTGCCATCTGTTACAGAATCAGTTACTTTGTCGACAATGACAGATCAGACAACCACTGTCAGATTGTCTTACTCAGAAACTAAAGTTACATCGGGCCAAACAGTCACGACTTCTTCTTTTTCACCTTACGAGCTTTTATCTACCCGCAGTAGCATACCATCTATGGGTACCACAATGGTGCCACGTTTTAAAGGGAGTAGCACTGAGCCAACACTGGTAATGACTGACATTACAAGCACTGCTAAACAATTGACTTTTGTATCTGATACCACAACTGTTTCGGCAGTAACGGAACAAGGCGCTACTGAGTCAAATTTGTCTCGTGTTCCAACGACAACATCAAGTGCTTTGAATGAAACGGTTCCCTTCTTTTATACTTCAATGCGGTATCCGGTCGATCTGATTACTACTTCTGTACGGTCAGGCGCAGAAGATACAAAATCAACAACGCAGTTTTCGCCAAGCTATATTGATACACTGAATACGACTCGTACATTTGAACACACGACCGAATATTCACCTACATGTACAATAACAAACGACTGTTCTGACGATGAGATATGTGTGAAAGCAAACTGCATTAGGCCCTGCGAATATTATGAAACAATTTGTAATGTTCAGAACTTTACTGTGTGTCGTACATTGAACCACACCGCTTTGTGCTATTGTGATACCGCCGCAGATGTAAATAAACACGGTTGCTCTATTAATGCAGGTAACTAAAGCTGTGTTCGTAAATGTTAAGTTTTATATTTGGAATCCACTTGATCTCTTTCAAATGAATGATTTGCAAAGAACCACTGGGTTGCGGTGAAAAATTCTATTGGCATCCGTGGCGTCAACTACTTAAATTGCTACTGCCTCTGGCAATAGAAGCCTACTTCAATTTGATGTCATATTGTCTTGTTATTCTTCAACTCCCTCCCTCTGAAAATCTCATCACTCCTTCTCCCACTTGTGCCATAACTGGCCTGACCGGCTGAATGGCTGGCACGTGCATGTTTTAATTTTTTTCGTTCTGTTCCTTGCAATACTATCCCAGTGTGTTCCAATATGAATGGCATTAAGCGCTTCAAATTATACTCCATTTATTCTCTTCCTACCCAGCTCTTATAACTGGCGCTTATGCTATCATTCATATATGTATGTATATGCTTGCACCCATCACAACAACCCATTGCAAAAACACCACTTGGACAAGATCATAAAGTCTATGTATGTGTTCACAAATGGAGCAATATATGAACTCAATTAAGTTTGAGTGATTACTTTCTCTAGTTCTCGATATTTCGTTCATGTTAGTTGCCTGCTTTGTGATCGCCTGTCTGCCTGCTGCAAGTACGTGCATCATCAAATCCTACATCATATCACATCATGTTGAATGTCTCTCGATTTCTTTTGGAATGTGCTCGATGTGCATGTTATATGTCAGTGTTACGATCTCATATTTAAGTGTTCAAAAAGACAATTTGTGTTGATATTTGTTGTATTTAGTACATATGTTTGTTTGTACATATCTATTTATTTTATGTACACAAATTTGCGTGTAGCAAGTTTAACTTATTTGTAAATTGTAGTATGTCTAATCAATTGTATGGGTTTGCATGTGATAATACTAAATGGTGTTGTAAGATCTAAGGCTTTTCTAAAAAGTGCACTAACCCCAAAAATCCTTATTGCTTGCTTGCATGTGTATATGTTGTATTGCGACAACATTAACCGCTCAACAAAAACGTAACAACATCTTATTATAAATACTTATAAGCTTAAAAGTGTTTGATATGCTAGCATTAATAGTGTTGATGGCAGCATATAAGCAAATAATTTATATTGTTTATTAAACTAACAGCATTGAAAAATTCAAGAAAAACTACCTACAAAACAGGTTTCTTAAAGAAAACACAACAATAATATGAATTAAACATATTAAAACGAATGTCTAAACCGAAATATTACATTAAACCTTGACTAATGCAAACAATCTGCTTACTTTACAACGCAATTCCATACGGTTCAACAGAGATTGGTTGTTCATCAAGCGATGAGTGCCCCACCCAACAGGCTTGTGTAAATGCGCTTTGCGTGGATCCTTGTGCATATGAAAATCCATGCGGTCGCAGCGATGACTGTCGCGTTATTGCTCATCAACCAGTTTGTGCCAGCGGTGGGTTTTATTTCTCAAACTGTGTTCCTGTTTGATAAAAACAATATCTTTAATAATACCTATACATCTTGATTTTTAGTCTGTGAGTGTCAGCGAAAATCGGATTGTCGCAATGGTTTTGAGTGTGATGGTTGTCACTGCCGCGACAGTAAGTATTATTATGTTTGTTGTTGTGAGTTTATAAAGTGGGTCATTAAATATATTGATGATATTACAGCAACGGGACGCACTCCTGGTTGTGAACACTGTCCGCCAGGCGCGAACTGTGATCCTACAACTGGCGCCTGTATCAAAGGTATGTACAAGTTCTCGATTTATTCAGTATTTAATGGTGCATTCAACAATAATCATACCAGGCAATGCCTTAACACTAACAAGTGTAAATATAATTCTGTGTATATATGTGTATTATAAAATAACCACCCTTTACCCATGTAAATATATCTCTCTCCCTAGCTAATGTAACAATAACAACTAGTACTACCAAGAAAACCACAGTGAAACCAAGAACTACAACAGCACAAACAACAACTACAAAAACAACTACAAAAACAACAACAACAGCTAACCCCACTACTGGTGACGATATGTTGCCAACATTTATCAACGCTACCAGCACAAGCACCACTACTACTAGCACTACTGAAACAAGCACAATCGTAAGCGCTACTAACAAAACCAGCACGAGTAAGCCACCTGTTGAGACCACAACACTTAAGTCCGGGCACACAAAAGGCTATCGGGATGGTGAAAACAATATTACCGATACGCCAACACCGAGGCCAGTGATCACAACAACAACACTCGCCAGCACAGATAGTGGCAGACGTACCACAACGCCAAAAATGAAGACAACACGACTTGATACCTCAAATGAGATTCCTGAAACGACAACGATGACCAGCACAACAGCCTGGCCCACGGAGCTACCCACTAGAGCGGGCACAACCACGGAAATAGATGATTTGATCACAATGCAAACATCCACACCATCGGCCAACACCACAGACATTACAATAATTAACCCATGTACAGTAGATACTAACTGTGCTACTAACGAGCACTGTAAGCGGGGGCGTTGCCAAAAGAAAGGTATAAACATTGGTCTATACAATTGGCTATGCTGTCACTTTCGGTACCCAAAATGTGTAAAAAATCTATGGCTTTTTAATTATTTTGTAAATATGATGATTTCAAATATTGCTACACATGTATAAGTACCAAAGTGACATGTGTGCAATTCACATTCCCAACATGTAATATATGACATATGACACAAAAAAAAATGTAATTTACACATGCAGATTAATACATTTTTAAAAGTTTGGAATTGTCTGATTTTCTGAGTTGATGTTACACATAATCCAGTCGATAGCATTTTTTAAGCTTTTAAATTAAAGTATTATATTTTTTTTCTAAATATGCATAGAGTATGCATTAACTAAAAAATTTGTATATATAATGCAAACATGATAATTAAGTTTTTTGTAAATACGAGAACTATCCGAATTTAAAACTTAAGATATTTACATAGTGTTCATGAGTTAATTAATCTACTTATATAACACAACTGCTAACCAACATAATGATTTCTAACAAGTAGAACCACCGGGCACACCCAAAACACCTGAGCCATGTCAATCGAACAATGATTGTATTGAAAGCGAGGCTTGCTACATGGGTCTGTGCCATGATCCCTGCGAATTTGCTAAGGTTTGTGCTTCAAGTGCAAAGTGTACGGCGAAAAGTCATCGACCCATATGCAGCTGCCCACAAGGCCATGAAGGCAATCCAATGGTCGAGTGTGTGCCCACCGAAACGTCAAGTAAGCAACTAATCAATTAATCAACAATTTCATTTGACACATCAAATTAATACAACTAAGAAAGAATCGGTAGCAACTTATTGACTGGTTAAGGCTAGCACTAATGCTATATATTTTTTCACAGTCGAATGCTCTGACAATTCGGATTGCGGAATAACGAAAGCCTGTATTAATGACCGTTGCCAGCATCCCTGCGATGTTCATGATCCTTGCGCCCAGAATGCAGTTTGTATCAATGCAAATCATGCTGCCGATTGCAGTTGTGTTGATGGCTATCAGGGCAACGGTCTTATCGGTTGCCAACCAGGTTAGTAGCTAGTTATACCCAGCACTTGTTGCACTTTTGCTATCCCATGCTAATGTGACACCAAATGTTCATTTCCCAAAATGTCTCTCTCTCTCTCTTTTATACACTGTACAAATTCCCCGTACACCTGTCAACACATGTAAAAAAAAATTGTACCGCTCCGACTCACGTACTACAACAACAACATCACGAATTGAATTATAAATACACAAAACAAAACGCACCGTAACCTTAACCCAACCAAACAGCACGCACCCACGTTTGCCAATACAATGAGGATTGTCCACCTAACAAGCTATGCGACCGACTCAATCGTCGCTGCATCAATCCCTGCCAAGAGGATTCCTGCGGCGAAAATGCCGAGTGTGTGACGGCCAACCATGGCATTGACTGTCGCTGTCTGCCCGGTTACTTGGGTAATGCCTATGTTTTGTGCCAGCAGTCACAGGGCTGCCGCGCCGATTCCGAGTGCGATGCCAGCCAGGCATGCATAAATGGCAAATGTACATCGCCTTGTCAGTGTGGTGCTTACGCTCTCTGCGATGTGATTAACCATCGTGGCGTATGCAAGTGCCCACCGGGATACAATGGCGACCCAGAGATAGGTTGTAGTCCACCACAGAATCCATGCGATCCAAACCCTTGCGGTCTCAATGCGCAGTGTGAGCTTGACAATGGCAATCCCATTTGCTTCTGTCCCAAAGGACTCACCGGTAATCCCTTCAAAAACTGCAGTAAGTATTTGGTTGTCTTTGATCAGTCGTAAGCAAGTGTACAATTTTATCAACTTGCAGTACCCGAGGGCGATGAGTGCGCACCGAATCCATGTGGTCCCAATTCTGGCTGTCGACGTGTTAACGGTGCTCCAGTTTGCTTCTGTCTGCCTGAATACGAAGGTCAACCGCCACTGATTGCTTGTGAGCTACCTACAAATCCCTGCGATCCTTCTCCATGTGGTCCCAACACGCAGTGTGCGGTGCTAAGCAATGGATTCTCCAAGTGTACCTGTTTACCTGGATATGTGGAGAGCCCCAATACCATACGCGGCTGCGTCGAACCCATCAATCCCTGTGAACCAAATCCCTGTGGCACTGGTGCCATCTGCGACTCGTCTCGCCAGCCAGTCTGCTACTGTCCGGACAATAAATTTGGAAATCCCTTCAGAATTTGCGAGAAACCCGCCGTTTCCATTGAGCTGTGCCAGCCCGGGCCATGTGGCCGCAATGCCGACTGTTATGTGGCCGGCAATCGGGAGGAATGTTACTGTCGTTCGGGCTATGTAGGAGACGCTTATCAAGGCTGCCGTGAACCAAGTCGCACTGTTTGTGATCCCAACCCTTGTGGACCCAATGCGAATTGCGTTGTTGCCGGCGATGGTCAGACTGCATGTGTTTGTCCCGAAGGGCTGTCCGGTGATGCCACATCGCTGGTCGGTTGTCATGGCTATGAATGTCAAGTGGATGCCGACTGTCCGCAGAGCAAGGCTTGTATGGGCTTCCGTTGCTACGATCCATGCCCCGGCGCCTGCGGCTATGGAGCCAACTGTCGCGTGGAGCAGCACCATCCGGTGTGTTCTTGCAATGCGGGTCTCACTGGAAATCCTGGCGTACGCTGTTTTGCATTTGACCAGCCTAAGACAAACCCATGTGTGCCGAGTCCGTGCGGTTTAAATAGCGAGTGCAAGTTGCTCAATAACCGTGCTGTCTGCTCTTGTCTACCTGGATATTTGGGCGATCCTCAGTCCGGCTGTCAGCCTGAGTGTGACATCAATTCAGACTGCGGCGAATCAATGTCGTGTATTAATCATAAGTGCATAGATCCTTGCGCGGGCACTATCTGCGGCATAAACGCCATTTGCAATGTGCGTCAACATACGCCCGTTTGTCATTGTCTGGATGGGTTTGCTGGAGATGCTTTCCTGCAGTGTGTGCCTATTGGAATATTGAAGAACGTTTCACGTGATCCTTGTGCACCTTCTCCTTGTGGACCAAATGATGTTTGCTCCGTTTTTGGCGATGGTGTGGCACTCTGTGATCCTTGCTTTGGGCCCAATGCCCAGCAAAATCCACGCTGCCGACCTCAATGTATTGCCAACTCGGACTGTCCCTTCGATCGAGCCTGCTTAGGTCAACGTTGTTTGGATCCCTGCCCAGGCTCCTGTGGACGCAACGCCATTTGCAATGTGTACGAGCATAACCCAATTTGTGCTTGCCCCACTGGACTCTATGGAAATCCCTACGAACAATGCTCACCACCATCACCAATTGTTCCAACGCCCTCAGCCAGTTGTGCCAAGCTGGAGTGTGGACCAAATGCGGACTGTAAACGTCAAAGTGGTGGCTTAGCGTGCGTCTGTCGCAAGGGCTACTTTGGTAATCCATACATTAGCTGTCGCCCAGAATGCGTGCTCAACAGCGACTGTTCGGCGGACAAATCTTGTGTGAATTCGAAGTGCGTGGACAGTTGTAATGGCGTCTGTGGCATCAATGCCTTGTGTCGTGTCGTCAATCATGCACCAGTTTGTGTGTGCGCCGAGGGCTATAGTGGCGATGCTTTCGTGGCTTGCAATCCATATTACCTACCACCAGTGACAGCACCTGAACGTCGCAATCCGTGCGAGCCTTCGCCTTGTGGACCTAACTCACGTTGTTTGGCTTCTTCCGATGGATATGCAGCTTGCTCTTGTCTTCCAAACTTCAAAGGTGCTCCACCTGTTTGTCAGCCAGAGTGTGTGGTCAGCTCGGAATGTGCTCCTAGTCAGGCGTGTATCAATCAACGCTGTGAGGATCCCTGTCCAGGCACTTGCGGTATCGGTGCTCGCTGTGAAATACTGAATCATAATCCGATTTGCTCGTGTGAAGCACATTTCGAGGGTGATCCCTTCGTTGCATGCTCACGCGCTCCAGAACCTGAACCAGATGGCAAATCACCATCGAACCCTTGCGTGCCATCACCCTGTGGTCCCAATTCAATATGCCAAATCAAACAGAACCGACCTGTCTGCTCATGTGTGGCTAATTACATAGGCAGTCCACCCTACTGTCGACCAGAGTGCACGTTGAGCAGTGAATGCCCTGCCGACAAGGCTTGCATACAGGAAAAGTGCCAGAACCCTTGTGCTGATGCCTGTGGACACAATGCCCGCTGCACAGTTGTTGCACACTCAGCACATTGTAGCTGTGACTCTGGATACGAGGGCGACGCATTTGTGGGCTGCTCAAAGGTCATTGAACAAAGTAAGTGAAAGCTGTTATTTCTAATATGTCTAAGATTTTAACTTTATTTATCTGCCGCAGAACCACACGGTCATATTAATCCCTGCTATCCAAATCCTTGTGCTGAGAATGCAGTGTGCACACCGCACAATGACGCTGCTCGCTGCAGTTGCATTGAGCCCTACAATGGAGATCCCTACAGCACCGGCTGTCGTCCAGAATGTATATACAGCTCGGAGTGTCCATCATCACTGGCCTGCATTAAGCAGCATTGTCGTAATCCCTGCACAGGTGCCTGCGGTCCTAGCTCTGAATGTGCGGTCGTTAACCATTTGCCAACCTGCAGTTGCGCTCGTGGCTTTGAGGGTGATCCATTCGTGGGCTGCAAACGCACGCCCATTGGACCCATCAGCGTCTGCGAACCAAATCCTTGTGGTCCGAATAGCATATGCCGTACTGTAGAAGGTCATCCTACATGCAGCTGCCAGGTTGGCTATTTTGGAGCACCACCCACATGTCGTCCGGAGTGCGTAGTCAGTTCGGAGTGTGCTCAACATTTGGCATGTATCAATCAGAAGTGCGCAGATCCATGCAGCGGCACATGCGGTTTCAACGCCAAGTGTCAAGTCAACAACCACAATCCCATCTGCACCTGCCCCAACGAATACGTAGGCGATCCGTTTGAACAATGTGTGCCTAAACGTGAGTAGTATTCAACTTATTTTTCAACTTGCGCTTAAGCTTGTTTCGTTTTTCAGCTCCTGAAGCACGACCCGCTATTAATCCCTGCTTACCAAATCCATGTGGACCCAATGCCAAGTGCCGTGATGTAAATAATCGTGCCGAGTGCTCCTGTTTACCAGGCATGTTCGGCGCGCCGCCCAGCTGCCGACCCGAGTGTGTCATTAATCAAGATTGCCCTTCAAATCGTGCCTGTATACGTCAGCGCTGCGAGGATCCTTGTGTTGGTACTTGTGGCTTTAATGCGCTTTGTACCACACAGCATCATCAGCCCAAGTGCAGTTGCCTTGACGGTTACGAGGGCGATCCATATACTGGCTGCAATATGCATCAAAGTGAGTACATCTTTTTCGATTATTTGCTATCCTTTCCAAGCGCTCGATTGCCGTACAGTGATCTGACAAACGCGCCCAAATGTCTATTTAATGTTGTATGTTTTTTTCAGTGGTGTTTAAATCTTAAGGGGCTTATGGTTATGGTCTTATATGCATGTTCTTTGTATTGTGTACATATTAAATTATCCTTCATTTGCATATGCCCAGTACTCATCAAAATTTTTTTGGCTGTTAAATAATTGAAATGTATCCGTGTCAGAAGCCAAACTTTTAATATCCTTGTAGATTACAAGCTTATCCGTGTCAGAAGCCAAACTTTGAATATCCATGTAGATTACAAGCTTAAAGAAAAAATATAAAATTTTTACTTGATTTATGCCAAAAGTCCAACAAAAAATTGATCAAAAGAATCACGCAGCATTCATGGTACCAAGTACTGGGCTTACGGTATTAAATATCGGTCTTTATCGACTTGTTTGTTTTGTATATGCTTAGTCTGTAAACCATCTCTGTAAACTGTATTTTTACTATATTTACTTTATGCATCATACCTGCTTGCTATTTCCATGCCATTTCAACATCTGTGCCTATAAACAGTTGTGGTGCCCGATTTGCCTTCTGATCCATGCTATCCATCACCATGTGGTGCAAATGCCATTTGTCGCGTACGAAACGGTGCCGGCTCATGTAGCTGTATTCAGAACTATTTTGGTGATCCCTACATTAATTGCCGACCCGAATGTCTGCAGAATAGCGATTGCCCCGGCAGCAAGGCCTGCATTTATATGAAGTGTCGCAATCCATGTGCCAATGCTTGTGGTTTTAATGCAATATGTCGCGTTGCCCACCATCAGCCTGTTTGCAGTTGTGATCCCGGTTTCACAGGCAATCCTCTGCGTGCCTGCGTGGAGCGTCCCTCAAGTATGAAGACGCAACTAATAGATTAAGAAATTTTTAATGACCATGCCCTTATACACCTGCTCTTAGATATGTACCTACCACTGCCCAAAGATCCATGCAGACCCTCTCCCTGCGGCCTCTATAGCACTTGTCACGTGGTTGGCAGTCGTCCAGTCTGTGCTTGCTTGCCAGACTACATGGGCAGCCCACCCAATTGCAAGCCCGAGTGTCTGACAAGTGCAGAGTGCTCCTCAGATAGGGCCTGCATTAATCAGAGATGCCGTGATCCCTGTCCAGGCACGTGTGGCTATAATGCACGCTGTCGCACAACCAACCATTCGCCAATCTGCAGCTGCTATGATGGCTACACTGGTGACCCATTCCACCAATGTGTGGCAGAGCGAAGTATGTGCCCCATAGTCCCTATTCTTATGCAGTTTAAATCTAATTTTGTCAACCTTGCCATGCTTGTAGAGCCAACTATCATACCCGATCCAATAATACCGCCAAATCCCTGTGTGCCTTCGCCTTGTGGCCCCAATTCGCAGTGTCAGGCCGCAAGTAGTGGAGCCGTCTGCGCCTGCATCAACAACTACATAGGACGTCCACCTGCCTGCCGTCCCGAATGCAGCATAAACTCCGAGTGCCCGGCCCGCATGGCGTGTATGAATGCACGCTGCGCCGATCCTTGTATTGGCTCCTGTGGCAATAACGCGCTTTGTCATGTCAGCTTCCATGCACCCGTGTGCATGTGCCAGCCAGGCTTCACGGGAGATCCCTTCTCCGGCTGTTACAAGATTTTGGAAAGTACGTTCTGTTCCCAATAAACCCTTTACCCTCACTTTTTGTGTCCGCACATTCAAAACTGTTATCTGTTAACCACCACCAGCACCAGTAGAAACAACACAACCTTGCCGTCCCAGTCCCTGTGGCCTCAACGCGTTATGTGAGGAACGCAATAGTGCCGCGTCTTGCAAATGCATGCCCGAATATTTTGGCGATCCATACATCGAATGCCGACCCGAATGTGTAATCAACTCTGATTGCTCCAAATCACGCGCCTGTGTCAACCAGAAATGTGTCGATCCATGTCCAGGCATGTGCGGCCACAGTGCTCTGTGCGCCGTATTCAACCATGCTCCCAACTGCGAATGCCTGCCGGGCTACACAGGAAATCCTATTATAGGCTGTCATTTAGTGCCCGAAACACCGCGCTGTAAGATTCTGACCACATTTGCTAGAAACGAACTAAGAATAACCCCAACTAATAGCACACCTTCCAATGTGTTCAGCTCCCGATCCAATTGTGCCGGAAAATCCATGTCAACCCTCACCATGTGGTCTATACAGCAACTGTCGTGCACTCAACGGTCACGCAGTCTGCTCGTGCGTTCCCAATTATGTGGGCGCACCACCCAACTGTCGACCCGAATGCATGAGCAGTTCAGAATGCAGTCAGGATAAGTCGTGCATCAACGAGCGCTGCAAAGACCCCTGCCCTGGTACTTGCGGCAACAATGCACTCTGCCGCGTCGTCAATCACAATCCCATTTGCTCCTGCAGTTCAGGTTATACTGGTGATCCGTTCGTACGCTGTTTACCACAAGAACGTAAGAAACCGTCGTTGCATCCCATCATCAAATGAAAGTTGGCCTCGGCTTGCTTTCCTCATTTTATCCATGCCCAGAATCACATCTATTACCTAAACTATTTATATGTATTATATTTTTCTTTATTATTATTTTGGTGCATGCTGTTATCATATTTGGTTCATTGGTAAATGTAGAACGCCCCATCGTACATGATCACATCAATCCATGTGTGCCCTCGCCATGTGGACCCAGCTCGCAATGTAGGGTGTCGGCGGCTAATGAGCAACCAGTGTGCTCATGCTTGCAACATTATGTGGGTAGGGCGCCTAATTGCCGACCTGAGTGTACCTCGAACTCCGAGTGCGCTGGCAATTTGGCCTGCATCAATCTGCGCTGCCAAGATCCCTGTGTGGGCACCTGCGGCAGTCAAACCACCTGCCTTGTAAATAATCATAGACCAATTTGCCGTTGTCTAGATGGTTATTCCGGTGACCCATTCTCTGAGTGTAGTCCACAAAGTAAGCGCTTAACGCTCAGCGGAACAACAATGTCTGATAACTCTCATATTAAACCTGCACCTTTTTCCCAGTTATTGTACCGCCTGAAATTTCGGAGCCCTGCAATCCTAGTCCCTGTGGCGCCAATGCCCTTTGCAAGGAACGTAATGGAGTTGGCTCCTGCACCTGCCTGCCTGAATACAGCGGCGATCCGTATACAGAGTGCCGCCCGGAATGTGTGCTTAACAGTGACTGTTCGAAAAATCGTGCTTGCCTTAACAACAAATGTCGTGATCCCTGTCCAGGTGTCTGCGGCGTTGCCGCTGAGTGTCACGTAATCAACCACTCCCCTAGCTGCAGTTGTCCATCTGGTTTAACGGGCAATCCATCACAGTACTGCCGCGAAATACCCAAATGTAGTGTATTCCCAAAAACTAAAGATCAGACCTTTTGAGTAATATTTTATCCCAATTTAATAGTGGCACCTCCTATTCAACCATGTCAACCCTCACCGTGCGGTCCCTATAGCCAGTGTCGCGAGGTGAACGGGCATGCGGTCTGCTCATGCGTTGCGAATTATGTTGGGGCACCACCTGCATGTCGTCCCGAGTGTTCAGTTAGCTCTGAGTGCGCGCAAGATAAGGCGTGCATGAATCTCCGCTGTGTAGACCCGTGTCCGGGCACCTGCGGTAACCAAGCCGTCTGCAAGGTGACAAATCATAATCCGATTTGCTCTTGTCCAGCTGGCTATAGTGGTGATCCATTTGTACGTTGCGCACCGTGGCAGCAAGAGCCAGAATCACCCAAGTCCAATGAGAATCCTTGCGTGCCAAGTCCGTGCGGTCCGAATTCGCAGTGTCGCGTTATTGGTGAGACCGGAATCTGCTCCTGCCTGCCTGATTACATCGGACGTGCGCCAAATTGTCGTCCCGAATGCACGCAAAACTCAGAATGCCCGGCCAATTTGGCCTGTATCAATGAGCGTTGCAAGGATCCCTGCCCCGGCTCATGTGGCTTTAATGCATACTGTAACGTTGTAAATCATTCTCCTGTTTGCACCTGCGAGAGCGGCTATTCTGGCGATCCGTTTGCTGGCTGCAATCCGCAAAGTAAGGCTATATCTTAAGTCAACTTTCCAATGAGATAAGACCTAATCGCTTGTCTGCTATGTATGACCCTCAGCTATCGCCATACCCGAAGAACGTTTGACACCCTGCGTACCCTCACCCTGCGGCCCGAATGCTGAATGTCGGGAACGCAATGGAGCCGGTTCATGCACCTGCCTTGCTGAATATTTTGGTGATCCGTACAGTGGGTGCCGTCCGGAGTGTGTGGTCAACAGTGACTGCTCACGCGACAGATCCTGCATAAACCAAAAATGTGCGGACCCTTGTCCGGGCGTTTGTGGCTTAAACGCAGAGTGTCGCGTGTCCAATCATTTGCCCAGCTGCAACTGCCTAGCCGGTTACACTGGAAATCCATCGAGTGCCTGCCACGAAATACCGCAACTACCTGAACCACGTAGGTTTACGAACCAATCGAAGATTTTGAATCCAACTGACAACCTTACCCATTACCACTATTTGTAGCTATAACCCATGAGAATCCCTGTGTGCCCTCGCCGTGCGGTCCGTACAGTCAGTGTCGCGAGATAAACAATCATGCCGTGTGCTCCTGTCAGCCCAGTTTTATTGGTTCGGCGCCCAACTGTAGGCCCGAGTGCATTGTTAGCTCGGACTGTGCACAAGATCTGAACTGTCAGAACCAAAAGTGCGTCGATCCGTGCCCGGGCACTTGTGGCATTGAGGCGCGTTGCCAGGTTGTTAACCACTATCCTGCATGTTCCTGTGCCCCAGGCTTTACTGGAGATCCTTTCAATCGATGCACTCGAATTATATGTAAGCATGAGTAGTCCAATCTGATGCCCAAGCCAGTTGGACAGAGATCGGGATGGGCTTAGATTCAATAAATATGTATAATCCTGTCCAGCTGGCTGTGGATATATTTTTCTTTCCTGCATGTATATAAATCCTTTACCTTAATGTTCTATATATTTTCTACTTTATGTTTTAATTATATGTACACTCTACAATTACTCAATTACTCTACACTATCCGAACTTCCCAACTGTACTATGTATTTGTATATGTTTAAATGTGTGTTGTGTTACAAACTACTTCAACTATCTGGCATGTCTGGCTTAACTTGGCTATGTAGTGGACCCAACACCCAAAGATTCTGGTAATCCTTGCGTACCTTCACCCTGCGGACCAAACTCCAAATGCGTCGATGTGCGCGGTTCGCCTGCATGCTCTTGCCTGCCCGACTATCTCGGACGGCCCCCCAATTGTCGACCCGAATGCATGAGTAGTCCCGACTGTCCAGCCAACTTGGCTTGTGTTAACCAGCGCTGTGCAAATCCATGTATTGGTGCATGCGGCATACATTCACAGTGTACTGTCATCAAGCATAATCCAAACTGTCAATGCGAGCCTGGTTACACCGGAGATCCATTCTCCGGCTGTGCCATTATACAACAAAGTATATAAATGCCTACAATGTATCAAATTGCCTATTTCTAACATATTTATATTTTGTGTTTCTCCTTGCCATTCACTTACATCCCTGCAGTCACACCAACGGAAGCACCACGTAATCCCTGCAATCCGACTCCATGCGGTGCCAACGCCATCTGTCGCGAACGCAATGGAGCTGGCTCCTGCGCATGCCTGCCCGAATACTTTGGTGACCCGTACAGTGGCTGTCGTCCGGAATGTGTACAGAATGCCGATTGCGATCGCTCACGTGCGTGTACCAACAACAAGTGCCAAGATCCCTGTCCCGGAGCCTGTGGTATCAATGCCGAGTGCCGTGTTCTGAACCATGCACCCAACTGTCAATGCTTCGATGGTTACACAGGCGATCCTCATCGCTCGTGCGCGCTTATTGAAGTAGTCACACGTCGTCCGGAGAATCCTTGCCAGCCCTCACCATGTGGACCTAATAGCCACTGTCATGACACGAACAGCCATGCGGTATGCAGTTGCGTTGAAGGCTATGTTGGAGCACCACCCAGTTGCAAACCCGAATGTGTGGTCAGCTCAGAGTGTGCACAGAATCGTGCCTGCATTAATCAGAAATGCGCCGATCCTTGTCGTGGTGCTTGCGGAGACAATGCCAAGTGTCAAGTGGTCAATCACAATCCCATCTGCAGCTGTGTGCCAGGAATGACTGGTGATCCCATTTCGGGCTGTGTGCAGGATGTCGGTAAAAGCACCGAAAATCCATGTGTACCATCTCCATGTGGGCCCAACTCTATATGCCGTGAGATTGGACAACAGGCTGCTTGCTCTTGCCAGTCTAACTACATAGGACGCCCGCCCAGTTGTCGACCAGAATGTACCAACAACGACGAATGCCAGAACCATCTTTCCTGCCAAAACGAACGCTGCATCGACCCGTGTCCTGGCTCATGTGGCAGTAATGCCATCTGTCAAGTGGTTCAGCATAATGCGGTTTGTTCCTGCGCCGATGGCTACGAAGGTGATCCGATGTTTGGTTGCCAGCTTATCGCACCCGTCTTACCGACGCAACCACCTTCCTCGCCGTGCGAACCTTCACCTTGCGGCCCACATGCTGAGTGCCGTGAACGCAGCGGTGCTGGAGCCTGCTACTGTCACGATGGTTTCGAGGGTAATCCATACGATGCGCAGCGAGGCTGCCGTCGTGAATGCGAGATCAATGACGAGTGTAGTCCGGCCTTGGCATGCGTGCGCTTCAAATGCATTGATCCGTGTGCCAATATGTGCGGCGAGTATGCCATTTGTACAGTGGATAACCATGTGCCCACCTGCACGTGCTCGGAGGGTTACAGTGGTGATCCGTTCTTTAGCTGCAGACCAGTGCCAGTTACACCACCACCACTTTTGAATCCTTGTGTACCATCACCTTGTGGCCCAAATAGTAACTGTCGCAGCATCAACAATCAAGCTGTGTGCTCATGCCAATCGGGCTTCGTCAACCAGCCACCTAACTGTCGTCCTGAGTGCGTTGTCAGCGCTGAATGCGCACCAGAGCGCGCTTGCGTGAACAACAAGTGCGTGGATCCATGCCAACACACTTGCGGCATTCGTGCTATATGTAGCACAAAGAATCACAGCCCTATCTGCACATGCCCGCGTGGCATGACGGGTGATCCATTTGTTCAATGTTCCAAGATACGTAAGTAGTCAATTAAATTAAAGCAACGGCTTTGAACTAAAAAAAATCATTTTATTTATACAGCCATTACCCATGATGTAACCACACCCGAACCACCCGCACCATCGTGCGTGCCTTCTCCATGCGGACCGAACTCCAAGTGCCAAATTGTTGGCGGAAGCCCGGCTTGCTCTTGTCTTCCGGACTTTATTGGAGCCCCACCACGATGCCGGCCGGAGTGCGTGCTGAACTCAGAATGTGGACCGACCGAAGCCTGTATCAATCAAAAGTGTCGCGATCCTTGTCCCGGCTCCTGTGGCTTTGAGGCGAAGTGTCATGTACTTAACCATCTGCCAATCTGCAACTGCATTGAAGGCTTTACTGGTGACCCATTCATACGATGCAGCAAGCTGCCAGAAGTAAAAGTAGTGCAGCGTCCCGATGATCCTTGCAGTCCCAATCCATGCGGTTCAAATGCTGACTGCTTTAGCGGTGAGTGTCGCTGTCAAAACAATTATCAAGGTAACCCCTACGAGGGATGCCGACCAGAATGCACACTGTCCGCTGACTGTTCGAGGAATAAGGCCTGTATGCGCAACAAATGTGTGGATCCCTGCCCAGGCACTTGTGGCAATAATGCCATCTGTGAAGTGATGAATCACATACCCGTATGCTCATGCCAACAGGGCTATGAGGGTGATCCGTTTACCAATTGTCGTGTAAAACCGATTGAACCTACGCCCGAAATCAGAGCCTGCTCGCCCACGCCTTGCGGTGCTAATAGTCAGTGCCGTGATGTTAATGGACATGCTGTATGTTCATGCTTGGAAGGATTTATTGGAGCACCGCCACAATGTAGACCAGAATGCGTCGTCTCTAGCGAGTGTTCAGCGCTGCAAGCGTGTGTAAATAAGAAGTGCGTAGACCCTTGCACTGGTGCATGTGGTATCGATGCGCGCTGTGAGGTTATCAATCACAGCCCCATCTGCGGCTGCCCACCAGGCACTACAGGTGATCCATTCAAAGGCTGCACTGAAATACCAATGCAAAAGGATGTCGATCAAGTCACTCCACCGAGCGATGTTTGCTTGCCGTCACCTTGCGGACCAAACTCATTATGTAAGTCCGATTCAAATGGACCTGTTTGCCAATGTCTGCCTGAATTCTTTGGAGCACCACCCAACTGCCGTGTCGAATGCATCATAAATCCTGATTGTCCTTCGACACAGGCATGCATTAACAACAAATGTCGCGATCCCTGCCCTGGCTCATGTGGAACAAACTCCGAGTGCCGTGTCATCGGACACTCTGTCTCCTGCTCATGTCCACCAGGATACGCTGGCAATGCTTTTGTACAGTGCGTGCAACAGCGCGAAGAGCAACCCAAGCCTTGCGAGCCTTCACCATGTGGCCCTAATGCTGAATGCATTGAACGCAATGACGCTGCCGCCTGCAAATGTATCGATGAATACCAAGGTAATCCCTACGAGGGCTGTCGACCGGAGTGTGTGCTCAGCTCAGACTGTGCCTCGGACAAGGCCTGCATAAGAAACAAGTGTCAAGATCCATGCCCCGGCATCTGTGGCTCTAATGCCCAATGCTATGCCACCAACCATGTGCCCAATTGCGTCTGTAACGATGGTTACACTGGCGATCCATTCTCCAACTGCCGTCGCGTCGAACCAACAACGCCCGCACCAGTTGGTGATCCATGCAGCCCATCTCCATGCGGCCCTAACAGCAAATGCCGTGTTGCCAATGGCTTGGGCGTATGCTCATGCCTGGAGACCTTTATTGGAGCACCACCCAACTGTAAGCCGGAGTGCACAGTAAATGCGGAATGTCCACAGAACAAGGCGTGTCACAAGTTCCGTTGCTCCAATCCGTGTGCCGGCACTTGCGGCATTAATGCGAAGTGTGAAGTGATCAACCACAACCCTATCTGCAGCTGTCCTCTGGACATGAGCGGAGATCCGTTTGCACGCTGTTATCCAGCACCCGAAGTGGCTGAGCCCAAGGAAAGCCCCAAGGACAAGAATCCATGCCAGCCATCACCATGCGGCCTCTACGCAGAGTGTCGCGTGCGTGGTAATCAGGCCTCATGCTCCTGCCTGCCGACTTACATTGGAGCACCACCCAACTGCCGACCCGAGTGCATTGTTAACACGGATTGCGCCTCAGATCGTGCCTGCATTGCCGAGAAATGCCGTAATCCCTGCGAGGGTTCCTGTGGCGTTAACTCTGAGTGCCGCATACAAAATCACCTGGCTATTTGCACGTGCCGTGGAGGCTTTACTGGCGATCCGTTTGTTCAATGTGTTGAAGTTATTGAGAAGACGACACAACCTCCAATTGAATCTCAAGATCCATGTGACCTGCAGCCATGTGGTGCCAATGCTGACTGCCGTAACGGAATATGCAGCTGCCTGCCTGAATACCACGGTGATCCCTACACAGGCTGTCGTCCGGAATGTACGCTGAGCACCGACTGCTCGCCTAACAAGGCTTGTCTTAACAAAAAGTGCGTCGATCCATGCCCTGGCACATGTGGCCAGAACGCACAATGCGATGTTTCAAACCATATACCCATCTGCAGCTGCATACAAGGGTATACTGGCGATCCGTTTGTTCACTGCCGTCAAGAGACTCAAGTTGCCAGGGATCCATGCCAGCCAAATCCTTGTGGACCCAATAGCTTGTGCCATGTGTCCGCTCAGGGTGCTGTCTGTGCTTGTCAACCAGGCATGTTGGGTTCTCCACCTGCCTGCAAACCCGAGTGTGTTGTCAGTTCAGAGTGTTCACTGCAAACGGCCTGTATACAAAAGAAATGCGTCGATCCGTGTCCAGGAGCCTGTGGCCAGTTCGCTCGTTGTCAAGTGATTAACCACAATCCATCGTGCTCGTGCAACACGGGATACACAGGAGACCCGTTCACCCGCTGCTACGAAGACGAACGAAAGCCCACGCCAGTGGGTCCAACCAACCTTTGTGTGCCGTCGCCATGCGGACCCAATTCAGAATGCAAGGAGCTCAATGGCAATCCAGCCTGCTCGTGTGCGGCTACATTTATTGGCACACCACCTAACTGCCGACCAGAGTGCACCATCAACCCAGAATGTTCACCAACTAAAGCATGCATTCGCCAAAAGTGCGCTGATCCTTGTGTGGGTGCCTGCGGATTCAATGCCCGTTGCAATGTGGCAAATCATCAACCCATCTGCTCATGTGATGTGGGCTACACGGGAGATCCGTTTACTGGCTGCCAACAGGAACAAGGTAGGAACCCATTTTCATTTATTACACACAACATGTCCGTAGTTAGGTCAGGGCGTAAGCTAGCTTGGTTTTGGTAGCTTTATTGGACTCTTTTTGTCAAATTACCCATACTCTTGCCTTATAGCCAGAGCTTCACTGATAAATCACTGCAATTACACGTATTCGTATTTGTTTACGCCTTGATAGGGAAAACAGAATATGAAACTGAAATTAAAGCAAAAAAAAATGCTTGTTAAAATGTATTCCTTATTACAATTATTGTTATTTAAAATTTACCCTGATCTTATTTTAGATACCTGATGAACCCATACGATATTTCAGTTTCATATTATTTAAATGCGTATTAGAATGTTTCATAAATTGTGCCCTTGAGTGTGTGTGTGTGTGCTAGACAGATAGTTGCAACGGTATTTGTGTGTCCAGCTTATCCAACTTTTCGTTGTTGTTGTTTTTAAAGCGCGCTTCGCTGCGCCCCAAGTGAAATTTAATTTCGTTTATTTCGTGTGTTTCGCTTTTGCTGCACTTTTTCGGCTTCGTTGCCAATTGGTGCGTACTTTTGTAAACAAAGTGTTAACTTGTCTTTAAGTTGTAATTGCATTTTATTTTATTTTTTTCGGCAAATATTTCGTAACAAACTTTTTTCTTACGAATGACTCAATGCTTTAATCATTTTCAACGAGGCGAGGCTTTCACAATTTTATGTCATAATAATGGATTTTAATTTGTTATTAATTTGTTTATTTTTTGGCAATTGGAGATGTGACAATTGCACTTAAATATTAACAAGATCGATACTTCTGTACTACGCGTCACTGATCGCCTATCGATAGATCAGTAGTATCGCGAAGTACAGTAGTATCGATAAGCAAATGGTTATTAGCTATTCAAAAGTAACGATAGGAATAATATTATACAATGGTATTAACTATACCATGGCTGCATATTCAAATTGCCCAATACAGCCTAACAATTGTTACATCCTTTATGTTTATATATTCAAAGCCAACGTACACTTAACTCTTTTTACACACACAGCTCGTTCTAATGCGCTTAGTTGTTCAGCAATTTACACTATTTGAAATTAAAAGTTTCTGTTATCGCACGCACAAGCACAATGCATTGAAAAAGAAGTGTTTCATATATGCATAAGTATATATGTATGTATGTACATAATATGTACATGATAGGTATGTTTTTGTACACTTTGGCAAAATGCAAATTTCAAGACGCAAAATTCTGTACGAGTTGTCTGAATTATTGTTGCTTTTGAAAGTGTTTGTGTGCGGCAGTGGCAAAAATTTTTGATTAGTTTAAGTTTATATTTTTACATTATTTATATTTGCTTATAAACGCCTTTAACGCCTACAAACAATATGCAAACTTGCCCCGCCTCCTTACCGCCTGATATACAAAACATTATTATGTACAATGCCTCACCCAAACGCCTTGAATCGACCTAACCCCTGATTTTGTAACTTATTATGCTTTGGGAAGTAATATTTTTTGATCCTGTTGTCGAATTGACTTTGGACCCATGAAAATGCTTTTACTTATATGTACATTCATTGCTTGAATTAGAAGCAAGCAATTGATGTCTATTTAACCCCTAAATTTGACACCTTAACTCCCTATTGAAAAATCAAAACTCCCTTGAAATTGAATTCTGCGTTGTTGCCCAAAATTTTGTACCTTAATTTAACAACGGTTCGCTAAAGGATTATCAACAAGTACTAGTCAACCAATACCAAAACAATATGAAACTAAAAAGCGCTTATTTATATAAAATTAGTTTATTTAATACGTTAATACTTAAATAATAACTCTGTAGCTCAATAATTTAATTTCTTAACAATGATGCAAATAAATAAATTGGAATAAGCTGACACGAAACACTTGTTTTAATCGATCAATCACTCGTAATGTGCATATAATATGCAACACTGCACAAATATACTGCGCACAGCACCAGAACACTGCAACGCACTGCGTTTAACAACAACACTAAAGTCTAAACATAACGCGTCGAATCACATCAAGTGAACAAAATAAAAAATATTAATTGGAATAAGCCAACACCAATAATGTGCTCTAATCCCAATGCCAAAATCAAAACAAAACCAAAGCCCAATTGGATTAATCAACCGCAAAACTACTATAACAAAAGCCACTTCCAAAACTATATGAAACTAAAAAGCGCTTATTTATATAAAATTAGTTTATTTAATACGTTAATACTTAAATAATAACTATGTAGCTCAATAATTTAATTTCTTAACAATGATGCAAATAAATAAATTGGAATAAGCTGAAACGAAACAATTGTTTTAATCGATCAATCACTCGTAATGAGCATATTACGTTATGCAACACTGCACAAATATACTGCGCACAGCACCAGAACACTGCAACGCACTGCGTTTAACAACAACACTAAAATCTTAACAAAACGCGTCGAATCACATCAAGTGACCAAAATAAAATATATTAATTGTAATAAGCCAACACCGCATCATCAATCAATAATCAACCGCAAAACTACTATAACAAAAGCCACTTCCAGGTGTGTTCGATCGTACTAAACCCGAAGCACTAAATTATAGTTACTAAAGTTTTTTGCCAAAACTCTTCTCTTCCGCCATCTTTATTTCACAAAATATCTTCCGCGAGTACAGAGCGGATTGTTAATGAAAGGGTAACACCCTGTGAACCAAATCCATGCGGATCGAACGCCGTTTGCCGTGAACGCAATGGTATTGGCGCTTGTCAATGCCTGCCCGAGTACTTTGGTGATCCCTACCAGTCGTGTCGACCGGAGTGCGTACGAAATTCCGACTGCCCATCGAACAAGGCGTGCCAACAGCAAAAGTGTCGCGATCCCTGCCCAGGAACTTGTGGCTCAAATGCCGACTGCCAAGTAACGAATCATCTGCCATCATGCACATGTCGCAGCGGTTATACAGGTGATCCCTACCGTTACTGCCATGTGCAACCAACTCAACGTAAGCTTAACCCAACTGACCAGCTGAACAATGACTACAAGATACCCTTTACAGCTATACGTCTGGCCGAACCTAGTGAACCCTGTCGACCCTCGCCGTGTGGTCCCAATTCCCAGTGCCGCGAGCTAAATGGTCAAGCCGTTTGCTCTTGTCTCGAACTTTACATCGGCTTGCCACCCAACTGTCGACCCGAGTGTGTGTTGAGCAGCGAATGCCCAACCAACCAAGCGTGCATTAATCAACGTTGTCAGGATCCTTGTCCAGGTACCTGCGGTATCAATGCCGAGTGCCGTGTGCGTAATCACAGTCCACTCTGTCAGTGTCGACGCGGTTTTACGGGTGACGCCTTTACACGTTGCTATGTTTTGTCACGTAAGCGAATTTGTCCCGATTCTTGTTTACCATATCACAGCCAAGTTGATTGTCCCAATTTAGCTCCAACACCTGCCATTGAACGCGTGGAGCGTGATCCTTGTGTGCCCTCGCCCTGTGGTTTGAATAGTCAGTGCCGTAATGTCCAGGGCGTACCATCCTGCTCATGCTTACAAGAATACATTGGCTCACCTCCAAACTGTCGACCCGAATGCACTATCAGTGCCGAGTGTGCCTCGAACCTGGCTTGCATACGCGAAAAGTGTATAGATCCATGTCCTGGTTCCTGCGGCTATGCGGCGGAGTGCAATGTCGTCAACCACACTCCAATATGTACTTGTCCCTCAGGTTATACGGGAGATCCGTTTAGCAGCTGTCGTCTGGCACCGCCAGAGCCTGTGTTAAGTGAGTGTCCGGAACAATGTCAAAAGTTATCGCATTTCTAAGTGTCTTTTAACTCTAGACGAATACATTGATCGTTGCCAACCTTCGCCGTGTGGTTCAAATGCCCAATGCAACGATGGCGTCTGCAGCTGTTTGCCTGAATATCATGGTGATCCCTACTCCGGCTGTCGACCGGAATGTGTTCTAAACTCCGATTGTTTTCGAGACAAAGCCTGTCTGCGCAGCAAATGCCTTAATCCGTGCCCGGGCACATGTGGCCAGAATGCCATTTGCGATGTCATCAATCATGTACCCATGTGCAGGTGCCCCGATAATACTGCCGGCAGTGCCTTTATACGCTGCACACCCGTGCCGAGTACGTCAAGCGTATTTTTGCTTTTCTCAGTTTTCCCTTTTAATCATCGGTTCCCCTCCACAGAAACTGTTGTCACCACCAATCCTTGCCAGCCATCGCCCTGTGGTCCTAACTCCCAATGTCGCGATGTCAATCAGCAGGCTGTTTGCTCCTGTTTGCCAAGCTATATGGGCTCGCCGCCCACTTGTAGGCCTGAATGTACATCAAACTCCGAATGTGCACCAACCCAGGCGTGCCTAAATCAGCGCTGTGGTGATCCATGCCCTGGTACTTGTGGTGTGGGCGCAAATTGTGCTGTGGTTAATCACAGTCCCTTCTGCACTTGTCCGGCGCGCTTTGCCGGCAACCCTTTTATACGTTGCCAGCCAATAAGTAAGCAATCCTTACTAATACTAAAGAAAGTTTTTAAAATTACAAATTTTAATCAACTTTTAGTCGAACCTGTGCGTGACATTCAGCCAATTGATCCATGCCGACCATCGCCATGTGGTCCTTACTCAAAGTGTCGCGCCATTGGCGAGGCGCCTGCTTGTTCATGTGTTGAAACCTACGTAGGGCGTCCACCAAACTGTCGACCCGAATGCGTCACCAGCTCGGATTGCATCAGCCAACTAGCGTGCATCAACCACAAGTGTGTTGATCCGTGTCCAGGTCGCTGTGGGCTGAACGCTGAGTGTCGAGTGGTAAGCCATGCAGTGCAGTGCATCTGTCAGCAAGGCTTCACCGGTGACCCGTTCGTACAGTGCAACCTAGAAATCGTACGAGACATCGAAGTGCGCACACCATGCAATCCTAGCCCCTGCGGAGCAAACGCCATTTGCCGTGAGCGCAATGGTGCTGGTTCCTGCCAATGTCTTCCGGAATACTTTGGCAATCCCTACGATGGATGCCGTCCAGAGTGCGTAATGGATTCTGACTGTCCTTCGAACCGTGCCTGCCAGCAGCAAAAGTGTCAAGATCCCTGCCCTGGTACATGTGGCCAAAACGCCAATTGTCAGGTGGTTAATCATCTGCCATCCTGCAACTGCTTTCCTGGCTACCTAGGCGATCCATATCGTCTGTGTACACGTCCCGTCGAACGTAAGAAATCACAAACTTATTTATTGAACAATCTTAAACGTTGTACATCTTTAATTGCTGCAGCAATCCGTAACGAGTACACTAATCCTTGTGACCCGACACCATGTGGTCCAAACTCTCAATGTCGCGTTACCAACGATCAGGCCGTTTGCTCTTGTCTGTCCCTGTTTATTGGCGCCCCACCAGCCTGCCGACCCGAGTGCACCATTTCTTCGGAGTGTGCCGCCGACAAGGCCTGTCTTAACCAGAAGTGCGTCGATCCCTGCGCAACCAACACTTGCGGCAGCAACGCGATTTGCCGTGTGCGCAACCACAGTCCAATCTGCAGTTGCGTCGGGGGTTTCACTGGCGATGCCTTTACACAATGCTTCCCAATACCACGTAAGCCACATTGTTGCCAATCAGGCAGTGAGTACAACTTTACAAAAAATTTGTGTTTCGCAGCGCCGCCCATTGAAGTGCAACGTGAACCAATGCGTGATCCTTGCGTGCCCACACCATGTGGTCCACACTCTGAGTGTCGCAACATTAATGGAGTCCCAGCCTGTTCATGCCTGTCCACGTTTATTGGCCAAGCGCCCAACTGCCGCCCGGAGTGTACCATAAACTCAGAGTGCCCCAGTCAGCAGGCGTGCATAAATCAGAAATGTCGTGATCCTTGTCCAGGCGCCTGTGGCTTAAACGCTGTTTGTAGTGTTATAAGCCACACGCCACTCTGCGCGTGCATTGAAGGATACATTGGTAATCCGTTTACCAACTGTTATGTGAAGCCAACAGCACGTAGGTGTTCAGCAAGTAGACGGCGAATGCAAAAAATATTTATACTTTGCAATTTTTACAGCAGCAACGCCACCTGTTCTAGATGATCCGTGCAACCCTACACCTTGTGGTGCTAATGCCCAATGTAATGATGGTAAATGCACTTGCATAACCGAGTACCAGGGTGATCCCTATGTCGGTTGTCGACCAGAATGTGTGCTCAACACAGACTGTGCCCAAAATCGAGCCTGCATACGTAACAAGTGCATTGACCCTTGTCCTGGCACCTGCGGTGTAAATGCCATTTGTGAAGTTAATACCCATATACCAATATGTCGCTGTCCCGATCAAATGTCGGGCAATGCATTTTTCGAATGCCACTCTGTACCAACGCCATCAGTACAAAATCCCTGTCAGCCATCACCTTGTGGACCCAACAGTCAGTGCCGTGTGGTACAACAGACTGCAGTTTGCTCTTGTCTGCTCGACTACGTCGGCAGTCCACCACAATGTCGCCCAGAATGTGTAACCAACTCCGACTGCCCTGCCAATCAAGCTTGCCAGAATATGAAGTGTCGTGATCCTTGTCCCGGCACTTGCGGCTTCAATGCTTTATGTAATGTGGTAAATCACAGTCCCTTCTGCAGCTGTCCAACTGGCATGTCTGGAAATCCTTTTGTACGCTGTGAACAAACTAGTAAGCCAATTGCATATATGTAATCAATATGGCAAGACTACAAAATAAACTCTTTTCAGTAATTCCCTTACGTGATGTAACGCCAACAAATCCATGTCAACCCTCACGCTGTGGTCCTAACTCTGAATGCCGTGTCTCAGGTGATTCGCCTTCCTGTTCTTGTTTACCCGAGTTTTTGGGGACTCCACCAAATTGCCGACCAGAATGCATATCCAATTCCGAATGTGCTACCAATCAAGCCTGTATCAATCAAAAATGCGTGGATCCTTGTCCGGGACTTTGTGGTCTTAATGCCAACTGTCGTGTCTTTAGTCATACAGCCATGTGTCTGTGTGAAAGCGGCTATACTGGGGACCCATTTTCCCAGTGTACTCCAATCAGAAAGGCACCAATAGAACGGATTCAGCCTTGCAACCCAAGTCCATGTGGTGTCAACGCCAAGTGTGAAGAACGTGGTGATGCTGGCTCTTGCCAGTGTATGCCGGAGCACTTTGGCAATCCCTACGAAGGCTGTCGACCAGAGTGTGTGCTCAACTCAGATTGTCCATCAAACAGAGTATGCCAACAGCAGAAGTGCCAAGATCCCTGTCCAGGCACATGTGGCCAAAACGCCGAGTGTCAGGTCATAAGCCACTTAGCCACGTGCAATTGCCCCAATAGCCATACTGGAGATCCTTATAGCTTCTGTCGTATTATTGAAAATGAACCACGTAAGCCTTATCAAATACCCTTACTATTTTCCCTATGCTAATGCAAATGTCTTATAGCCGAACGGATTTATGTGAATCCTTGTCAACCATCACCATGCGGACCCAACTCACGTTGTCGCGAAATAAATGAGCAAGCTGTCTGCTCTTGTCTTACTGAGTTTATTGGTAGTCCACCTGCATGTCGACCCGAATGCACCAGTAGCGCCGAGTGTGCCGCTGATAAGGCCTGCATAAATCGCAAATGCGTTGATCCGTGTCCCAATGTCTGTGGTCAACAAGCTGAATGCCGTGTTAGAAACCACAGTCCAATCTGCACATGCTTAAATGGATTCACTGGCGATGCATTTACCCTTTGTTATCGATTGCCGCGTAAGAAAATTTATTTAAATACACTATTGAAGTCGCACTGACATTCATTATCGCTTTATAGCTCCTTCTGTAGCAATTGAAAGTGAGCCTCTTGATCCTTGCGTACCCTCACCATGCGGTGCTAACTCGCAATGCCGCGATATTCATGGGACACCTTCGTGCTCCTGCCTGCCCAACTATTTAGGCACACCACCAAGTTGCCGACCCGAGTGTTCCATTAACGCTGAGTGTTCTAGTCATCAGGCGTGCATCAATCAAAAGTGTCGTGATCCTTGTCCCGGCTCTTGCGGCCTCAACACCCAGTGCAATGTTATTAATCACACGCCAATTTGTAGCTGTCTAGTTGGTTTTATCGGAGATCCATTTGTTGTTTGCAATCCAGAACCACCACAACGCAGTAAGAACCTTATCAGGGTCTAAGCCGTAATCACATTTTAACCCGTTGTGTTTTCAATAGTTCAAGAGTCGCCTGAACCCCAAGACCCATGCAACCCCTCACCATGTGGCGCCAATGCTCAGTGTCTTAACGGGCACTGTACATGTATACCCGAATATCGAGGAGATCCTTTCGTCGGCTGTCGTCCGGAGTGTGTACTACACACGGATTGCGCCCGTCATCTCGCCTGTGTGCGTCATAAGTGTATAGATCCTTGTCCTGGTACTTGCGCGTCCACAGCCATTTGCGAGGTGCTCAACCATATACCAAACTGCCGCTGTCCTGATGGTATGGAAGGCAATGCTTTTGTTGGTTGCAACCTAGTACCAAGTAAGCAATCACCACGGTTTTTATTAGTGCCCAGTTCATATGAGCGTTCGACTTTTTGCAGAGCTCGACGTCGTCCAGAATCCTTGCCAGCCATCACCGTGCGGACCGAACTCTCAGTGTCGCGAAATTAATCAACAGGCCGTTTGCTCCTGCATCAACTCCTTTGTAGGAAGTCCACCATTCTGTCGACCTGAATGCACATCCAACTCGGAATGTCCCTTGAACTTGGCGTGTCTTAATCAGAAATGTAGTGATCCCTGTCCCGGCGTTTGCGGTCGCAACGCCCAGTGCCATGTGACAAATCACAGTCCATTCTGTCGATGCTTGGACCGCCATACAGGCAATCCGTTTGTCAGCTGTCAGCCTATTATTGAACCTCCCAATCCACCACCACGACAAGCATGCTATCCCTCACCCTGTGGACCCTACGCCGAATGCCGCGAAATTAATGAAACACCTTCATGTACTTGCCTTCCAAACTTCAGTGGTGTACCACCCAACTGCCGTCCGGAATGTGTAACTAGCTCTGAGTGCCCTACACATCAGGCATGCATACAACAGAAGTGTCGTGATCCGTGTCCTGGTCTGTGTGGACAATCAGCTGTGTGCCGTGTGCTCTCGCATACGCCGAGCTGTTACTGTCCTGAAGGTCTAGAAGGTGATCCATTTGTTCAGTGTGTGGAAAGAAGAATACAGCAGTTGGATCAGTTGGACCCATGCAATTCTAGCCCCTGCGGCAGTAACGCGCGTTGCACGACCCGCCAGGATGCTGGATCTTGCCAGTGCCTGGAAGGATACTTTGGCAATCCCTACGAAGGCTGCCGACCAGAATGTGTCCTTGACTCTGACTGTCCTTCGAATCGTGCTTGCCAACAGCAAAAGTGTCAAGACCCTTGCCCAGGCACCTGCGGCATTAACGCAGTCTGCAATGTTCTTAACCACGTGCCCAGCTGCAGCTGCTTAACTGGATACAGCGGTGACCCTTACCTTGTATGTCAACAGGAACGCGAACGTAAGAAAACGCATAAGCGTTTATAAGCAATATAAACATCAATGTCTTTTGCTTTCCTTTGTAGCCATCAAGCAGTATGTAAATCCATGTCAACCCTCACCCTGTGGTCCCAATTCTCAGTGCCGAGAAATCAATGAGCAGGCTGTCTGCTCTTGCCTGCCCGAATATATGGGTGCCCCGCCGGTCTGCAGACCCGAGTGTACAATCTCATCGGAGTGCGCTGTCGACAAGGCTTGCGTTGCCAAGAAATGTATCGATCCCTGTCCGGGAACATGTGGTGATCAGGCACTTTGCCGTGTGGTCAACCATAGTCCCATTTGTTCTTGTCGCTCGGGTTTTACAGGCGATGCGTTCTATCGTTGTTTGCCAATACCTCGTAAGTGTTCTATTGGTCCCTAATCGTACTATTCTTAATGTTCCCATCTGGTTATAGCTGCACCACCTACAGCAATTGTACAAAAGCAACCAATTGACCCCTGTGTGCCCTCACCTTGCGGCTCCTACGCTGACTGCCAAGCGCATGGTGATGCACCATCGTGCTCTTGCCAATCTGGGTATCTCGGCGTGCCACCTAACTGCCGTCCCGAGTGTCGTATTAACTCTGACTGCCCTAGCAGTCAGGCCTGTATCAACGAAAAGTGCCGAGATCCATGCCCTGGCTCCTGCGGCTTTGGTGCCATTTGCAGTGTTATTAATCATATACCCAGCTGCACGTGTCCTGCAGGCTTCACCGGTGATCCCTTTAGTCATTGTCAGCCTGAACCACCTCAAAAACGTAAGAATCTGCAACAGAGTTCAAATCCAACAGACAGATATAATCGTTTACTCTGTAGCTGTGGAAGCCGACGATCCCTGCAATCCCTCACCATGTGGCCCGAATGCCGTCTGCAACGCAGGAATTTGCACCTGTCTGCCAGAATACCAGGGTGATCCTTACAGTGGCTGTCGTCCCGAATGTCTCACTAGCTCAGATTGCCCGCGAGACCGCGCTTGCGCCCGTCACAAATGCTTTGATCCTTGCCCAGGCACATGCGCTTCAAATGCCCTATGCACTGTGCTCAATCACGTACCGATGTGCTCATGTCCCGAAGGTTATGCAGGCAATGCATTTATACTGTGTCACCCTGTACCACGTAAATATATAATGTTTACAATTGAGCAAATGGATCAGTTCCTACCAATTATTATTTTTACAGCACCTGTCGTTGTTCAACCTTGCCAACCCTCGCCATGCGGTCCAAACTCGCAATGCCGAGAGGCAAATCAGCAAGCCGTCTGCTCTTGCGTATCTGGTTATATAGGCACACCTCCGCTTTGTCGTCCAGAGTGTACCAGCAACTCGGAATGTGCCGCACACCTGGCTTGTGTGAATCAAAAGTGCGTTGATCCTTGTCCCGGAGCTTGTGGCCAAAATGCCCAGTGCAGCGTTGTAAATCACAACCCTTTCTGCACCTGTTTGCCCCACCATACGGGAAATCCGTTTTTGGGCTGCCAGCAAATCATTGAACCACCACAGCGGGATATTGAGCCTCAAGATCCATGTCGTCCATCGCCATGTGGTGCCAATGCTGAGTGTCGGGCCATTGGGGAGACGCCTTCGTGCACTTGTTTAAAGGACTTTGTTGGCTCGCCGCCCTACTGTAAACCGGAATGCGTTGCGAACTCCGAGTGCCCTAACAACCGTGCTTGTATTAATCAAAAGTGTCGCGATCCTTGCCCGGGCATCTGTGGCTTCAATGCCATCTGTCGCGTTGTCTCACATACAGCTATGTGTATTTGTGACGCTGGATTAACGGGTGATCCCTTTACGCAATGCCAGCCAATTGAACAGGATGTGGAAATTATTAATCCTTGCCTGCCTTCGCCATGTGGCTCAAATGCCGAGTGCATACAGCGCAATGGTGCTGGTGCCTGTCAATGCCTTATCGATTTCTTTGGCAATCCCTACGAGGGCTGCCGCCCGGAGTGCGTTCTTAACTCGGACTGCCCGTCAAATCGCGCCTGCCAACAACAAAAGTGCCGCGACCCCTGTCCCGGTAGCTGCGGACAGAATGCCGAGTGTAATGTCGTTAATCATACGCCCATGTGCTCCTGCTTCGTGGGATATGTTGGAGATCCATATAGCTATTGTAATCAACCAGCTGCACGTAAGCTAGTTCCAATCACTTATGTAGAGTCGTCTAACCAACTCGTATTAGTTGTTACTAATTCAAAACGTGTTATCTATTTGCCTAACCCTAACCATAGCAATTGTTCACGACTATGTAAATCCATGTCTGCCCTCACCTTGTGGCTCGAATGCCCAATGTCGCGAGGTTCAAGGCCAAGCGGTCTGCTCTTGTCTACCTGAGTTTAGGGGTGCGCCACCATATTGTCGACCCGAGTGTACATCTAGCGCTGAGTGCCCTGCCACCAGAGCGTGCATTAACCAAAAATGTGTTGATCCATGCCCGGGTGCTTGTGGCCAACAAGCGATTTGTTTGGTGCGAAATCACAGTCCCATTTGCATGTGTCCTTCTAGTCTTATGGGCGATCCCTTTGTGCGCTGTCTACCTCGACCAAAACGTAAGAAAACATTCTTAATAGCTTAAAAAAAAATCATCTTAAAACTTTTTGCTGAAACATTAGCGCCGCCACCGCCACTTCGAGATGTTGTACCGTATCGCGATCCCTGCGTACCCTCACCCTGCGGCCTGTACGCCGTTTGCCGTACTCAGCATGAGCAAGCGATCTGTTCCTGCCAACCCAACTACTACGGTACACCACCGCATTGTAGGCCCGAATGTACAATCAACGCTGATTGTGCCAATCACCTGGCTTGCATTAATGAGCGTTGCCGCGATCCCTGCCCCGGCGCCTGTGGCCACAATACTGAGTGTCGTGTGTTAAATCATACGCCAAACTGCGTTTGTCTGCACGGCTTCGTGGGTGATGCATTTGTGTCTTGCCAACCTGCCCCTCGTAAGCAACTCTATATTAATTTTAAATCCTCAGTACATAAGCTCATCTACCTGTTCCCAACAGCACAATCAGCCTATGAGGATTCCAAAGATCCTTGCAACCCTAGTCCCTGCGGCAGCAATGCCGTCTGCTCCGGTGAAGGTCAGTGTTCATGCATTGCCGAATATCAAGGTGATCCTTACGTTGCCTGTCGTCCGGAATGTGTTATAAGCGCCGAATGTCCCAGAAATCGTGCCTGTGTGCAGCAGAAGTGTGTCGACCCATGCCCTGGCACTTGTGGTGCTGGCGCCATCTGCGATGTTGTTAATCATATTGCCATGTGCCATTGTCCAGAAGGCACGACTGGCAACGCTTTTCTTAACTGTAGTCCTGTTCAAAGTAGGTTAACTCATAAATCCCACTTTCTTTCATCGAAAAACTAATCAACTTAAGCCCACCCTTCAGTGACCGTTTATCAAAATCCATGTGAACCAACGCCATGTGGTGCAAATGCCGAGTGCCGTGAACGACAAGGCCAGGCTATTTGTAGCTGCGTGCCCAATTATTATGGCGTACCACCATACTGCCGACCCGAGTGTTCCTCTAACTATGACTGTGCACCCAACAAAGCTTGTCAGAATCAGCGTTGTATCGATCCCTGTCCAGGCGCTTGTGGTGCCTATGCGGAATGTAGGACGGTCAGTCACAGTGCTTTCTGTAGCTGTCAGCCTGGCTATACGGGCAACCCGTTTGTCCAATGTCACAGAATTAGTAAGTTCGCACTGTTCAACAAGCTCACCCACCTTACTGATAAACATATCATAACTACAGTCGAACCATTGAGGGATGTTTTGCCCTTGGATCCGTGCCAACCTTCACCCTGTGGTGCAAATAGTCAGTGCCGCCGTATAGGGGATACACCGTCCTGCTCGTGCCTTGAGAATTTCTTCGGAACCCCTCCCAACTGCAGGCCCGAGTGCTTGTCCAGCTCTGATTGCGCTTCAACCCAAATATGCAGAAGCAACCGTTGTGAAGATCCGTGCCCAGGTCTTTGCGGCAACGGTGCTGACTGCCGTGTACTGAGCCATAGTGCTATGTGCTACTGCAGGCCGGGCTACAGCGGCGATCCTTTCGTTTTTTGCTCACCAATTCGACATGAACCAATTGAAGTCTTACAGCCCTGTCGACCCAATCCGTGTGGCACCTTTGCCGAATGTCATCAACGAAATGGCATTGGCGCCTGCCAGTGTCGGCCCGAGTACTTTGGAAATCCTTATGAAAGCTGTCGTCCCGAGTGTGTTCTTGATTCCGACTGTCCATCACATCGCGCCTGCGTTAATCAAAAGTGCCGCGATCCCTGCCCCGGTACCTGCGGCCAAAATGCCGATTGCTATGTGAGAAACCATTTGCCCCAATGTATTTGCCTGAATAACTATGTGGGGGATCCATATAGTTATTGCAGCCTTGAGGAGAAACGTAAGCAGTCTTTGTCTTGGCTCTCAATCCATCTAGAACACTGTGAACTCTCTTTTTCAGCTATTCGTGAATATGTTAATCCTTGTCAACCCTCACCTTGCGGCCCCAACAGTCAGTGCAGGGAAATCAACGAGCAGGCTGTTTGCTCATGTTTGCCCGAGTACACAGGCAGTCCACCTGGTTGTCGTCCTGAGTGTACCATTTCATCGGAATGTAGCTTTGACAAGGCTTGTGTTCGTCACAAGTGTGTTGATCCCTGCCCAAACGCATGCGGCAGCAACGCGCAGTGTCATGCCACAAATCATGCACCATTGTGCGCCTGTCAGCCAGGTTACACTGGAGATCCCTTTACGCGTTGCTATCCAGAGCCTCGTAAGTCTTCTAAGTTATATCTCGTATCTCAGATACTGACCTAAATATATTGGTTATTTAGCACCACCTACACTTTTGCTGCGTGAGCCAGAGCGTGAACCCTGTCAACCATCTCCATGTGGAGCTAACGCACAGTGTCGCCAATCCCAAAATCAGGCTGTTTGTAGCTGCTTGACTGGCTACTTTGGTGTACCGCCTAGCTGCCGACCCGAGTGCACACAGAGTGCCGAGTGTTTACCCAGCCTGGCTTGCATAAACCAGCGCTGCGTTGATCCTTGCCCCGGCTCCTGTGCTTATAATGCTCTTTGCACTGTTCGCAACCACGTGCCCAGCTGTCAGTGTCCAGTGGGCTATGTGGGTGACCCGTTCACCTCCTGCCACCCTGAACCACGTAAGAATAACAACAGCACTGAAGTTATGTCTATTTTTACCAATCTTGCCATTTTGTCCATAGCCAAACCCATTGTTCACGATGATCCCTGCAACCCTTCACCCTGTGGATTCAATGCCAATTGTCAAAATGGTCAATGCACATGCCTATCCGAATACCAAGGTGATCCCTATGTAGGTTGCCGTCCGGAATGTGTACTAAACACAGACTGCCCTCGAAATCGTGCTTGTGTACGAAACAAATGCCTCGATACCTGTCCAGGAACCTGCGCTCCTAACGCCATATGCGATGTACTTAATCATATTGCTATGTGCCGCTGTCCTGCAGGCATGACAGGCAATGCTTTCATCCTGTGTGAGACACCGCTTGTACAGCTCTCACCGCCTACAAATCCATGTGCTCCTTCGCCTTGCGGCCCCAACAGTCGCTGTCGTGTGCTTAATGAAAACGCAATTTGTTCCTGCATTGAAGATTATGTGGGCAGTCCACCCAGCTGTCGTCCGGAATGCACACGAAACTCGGATTGCTTGCCACGTCTGGCGTGTCAGCAACACCACTGCATTGATCCATGCCCAGGAACATGTGGTTACAATGCCATCTGCCATGTAGTAAACCATGTTCCAATCTGCAGTTGTCCCCCACGACATGATGGTAATCCATTCCTAGGATGTATGCCAACTCCACCCCAACGGGACGTTATTCCTGTCCAACAGCCATGTCAGCCGTCGCCTTGTGGACCCTACGCCGAATGTCGTGCAGTGGGCGACCAAGCTCAGTGCAACTGTTTAGCTAATTATATTGGAACACCACCTAATTGTAGACCAGAATGTGTAACAAACACGGAATGCAGTTTCGACAGAGCTTGCATCAATCAAAAATGTGTGGATCCTTGTCCAGGTGCTTGTGGCTCAAATGCCGTCTGTCATGTGCTCAGTCACGTGGCTATGTGCTACTGTGCTCCTGGTTACACAGGTGATCCCTTCACCAACTGCCATCAATCGCCAATAATTCAACAAGATGAGATCACTCAGCCGTGTTATCCTAATCCCTGTGGTGCTAATGCGCTATGCCGCCAGAAAGGCAACGTCGGTTCCTGTCAATGTCTAACAGATTACCATGGCAATCCGTACGAGGCTTGTAGACCCGAATGCGTCTCTGAAAATGATTGCCCATTGGACAAATCTTGCCAACAGTTAAAGTGCCGCGATCCTTGTCCGGGTGTGTGCGGCCTAAATGCCGCTTGTCGAGTCCTTAACCATCTGCCCACATGCCATTGCTTAAGCAGTTTTGTCGGTGATCCATACAACTACTGTCAACTGCCCGAAAAACGTGAGTTGATAACTTCAAAAAACCCCATAGCAGACCCTTCTTAATACATTGAAACATGTTGTCTTATAGCAATTTTGAAAGAGTATGTGAATCCTTGCCAACCTTCCCCGTGTGGCCCCAACTCTCAGTGTCGCGAAAACAACGAGCAGGCCATCTGCTCCTGTTTGCCGGAGTATGTAGGTGCACCACCTAACTGTCGTCCAGAATGCGTGACAAGTGCAGAGTGTGCATCGGATAAGGCCTGCATTAATCAAAACTGTACGGATCCATGTCCTGGTGTTTGCGGTACTAACGCCGACTGCCGTGTGTATCACCATAGTCCCATTTGCAGTTGCCGTCAAGGCTTCCAAGGGGATGCATTTACTCGTTGCTACCCTGTGCCACGTAAGAAGTGCCCGTCAGAGCGGCCATATTATCTTAAACTCACTTTTGCTTACCCTGATTACAGCCCCACCTCCCGTTCAGTTGGATACGTATCAGAATCGCTGTGTACCATCACCGTGTGGTGTAAATGCCGAGTGCCGTGACAACCATGGAGCGGCAATTTGCAGTTGTTTACCCAACTATTTTGGTAGCCCTCCTAACTGTAGACCCGAGTGTGTCATCAACGCCGATTGCTCAGCTCATCTGGCCTGTCAGCAGCAGCGCTGCCGTGATCCTTGCCCAGGTGCTTGTGGTTTTAATGCTCAGTGTTTGGTTATAAATCACATGCCCGTTTGTCAATGTGCACCTGGTTTGACAGGCAATCCATTCGCCTCCTGTCAACCACCGCCCCGAGCACCACAGCCCGTTGCAGATGACGATCCTTGCTTGCACATTCAGTGTGGTGCCAACGCCATTTGTCGCCAGGGACAATGTAACTGTCTACCTGACTACTATGGCAATCCAAAGATTGGCTGTCGCCCAGAGTGTATATTGAGCACAGAGTGTGCACACAATCTGGCCTGCGTACGCCAAAAGTGCATTGATCCTTGTCCAGGCACATGTGGCAGTCACGCTATCTGCGAAGTGCACAATCATGTGGCAATATGTCACTGCCCTGCCGGAATGACAGGCAATGCCTTTGCACAATGCTTGCCGGCGCCACCACCACCGCCACTCTTATTTGCCGATCCCTGCCAGCCATCACCATGCGGACCTAATGCCCAATGTCGAAATATAAATGGACAAGCTGTCTGCTCATGTCTGCCTCAGTTTATTGGGGTGCCGCCATCTTGCCGTCCGGAATGCATCAGCAATACGGAGTGTCCACTGCACTTGGCATGTCTGCAGCAACGTTGCAGTGATCCTTGTCCAGGAGCCTGTGGCTTGAACGCCGAGTGCCGTGTGCTTAATCACAGTCCGAACTGTCGATGCATTAACTCCTATACGGGAAATCCTTTTGTTGCCTGCCATCCACAACCGCCTCCACCCATTCAACATGATTTGCTTGAACCCTGTCAGCCCTCGCCTTGTGGACCGAACTCCGAATGCCGCACCGTTGGAAACAATGCACAATGCAGCTGTCTTGCTGCATTTATTGGAACCCCACCAAACTGCCGACCTGAATGCGTTAGCAGTGCAGACTGTCAAACCAATTTGGCCTGTTTAAATCAGAAATGCCGTGACCCCTGCCCAGGTGTATGTGGCAATAATGCCGAATGCTACGTTATCAACCATACGCCCATGTGCGTATGTTCCAGCGGTCATAGTGGCAATCCCTTTGTCAGTTGCAATATTGAGCGTGATGCAATCGAACCAATTACTCCTTGTGTGCCCAGTCCTTGTGGGTCGAATGCCATTTGCAGCGAGCTAAACGGTGCCGGCGCCTGTCAGTGTCTGCCTGAGTTTTATGGTAATCCTTATGAAGGATGCCGACCGGAGTGTATTTTAAATTCGGATTGTCGCAGCCATTTGGCGTGTCTCAATCAGCACTGCCGTGATCCCTGCGTGGGTACCTGTGGTCCCAATGCCGAATGTCATGTGCGCCATCATTTACCCCAATGCAGTTGTCTCAGTGGCTACGAAGGAAATCCCTATAGCTACTGCAGTGTGACACGCGAACGTGAGCAACCCATTTTATCATATCTTTGAATGTTAGTATTTACCCTAACGTCTTTACAAACAGCATTGCGTGATCCAGTTCCACAACATCCTTGCAATCCCACACCCTGTGGACCAAACTCCCAATGCCGAGAGGCAAATCAACAGGCGATTTGCACCTGCCTACCTGACTTTGTGGGCGTTCCACCAGCCTGCCGACCCGAATGTACCATATCTAGCGAGTGTTCTCTTGATAAGGCATGCAACAACCATCATTGTGTCGACCCCTGTCCGGGAGTCTGTGGACGCAATGCCGCATGTCGCACGATTTACCACAGCCCCCACTGTAGTTGTTTGCCCGGATTTACGGGCGATGCCTTCAGCGGTTGTCGAACAACACGTAAGAACCTGTCTCACAGTCTGAACTTGTCTTGAAGTTTGCTAAACCCAAAAACAATTTCAGCGCCTGCAATCACCTATGATAATCCAAAAGATACCTATCGCGACCCATGTGTTCCCTCGCCATGCGGCACCTTTGGACACTGTCATGCCCAAAACGGTCAAGCCATTTGCCGTTGTCTGTCTGGTTACTATGGTGCTCCGCCTAACTGTCAGCCAGAGTGTGTACTAAACTCCGACTGCAGTTCACACTTGGCCTGCATGACTGAAAAGTGCCGCGATCCCTGTCCCGGTTCCTGTGGTTTTGCAGCCCAATGTAGTGTCATCAACCATACGCCCATTTGCAGCTGCTCCGTTGGCTTCCAAGGAAATCCCTTCGTAAGTTGTGCACCAATACCAGTGGCGCATGACCCGCCACCACGCGATGCCTGCAATCCATCACCCTGTGGCTCAAATACCATATGTAACAACGGACACTGCACTTGTATGGCTGAGTTCCATGGAAACCCATACATAGGCTGCCGACCTGAGTGTGTACTGAACACGGACTGTGCCCGCGATAGGGCCTGCCAGCGCAGTAAATGTGCTGATCCCTGTCCTGGTGCATGTGGAGTAGGTGCAATTTGTGAGGTTCACAATCATGTGCCCATGTGCAACTGTCCCTCAGGAACATCTGGCAATGCCTTCGTGCAATGCGCTTTGGTACAACGTAGGTTCTTATGCAATTTGACTTATTCTGCAGCCACTCAATATCTATTTTACAATTTAGCTGATCCTATCGTGCCTATAAATCCCTGCCATCCATCACCCTGTGGAAACAACGCACAATGCCTAGTGGCTAATGGGCAGGGAGTATGCTCCTGTCTATCCGGCTACTATGGCACACCACCACATTGTCGACCCGAGTGCACTATCAACTCGGACTGTGCGCCCCATTTGGCATGCCAGAATCAACATTGCCGCGATCCTTGCCCAGGCGCTTGTGGCCTGAACGCACTCTGCCAGGTTGTACGCCACACGCCGCATTGTAGCTGCGTGACTGGGTTCACAGGCAACGCATTTGCCTTGTGTCAACGTTTGCCGACGCCTCCAATTGTTCAAAGTGAACCAATTAATCCTTGTCAGCCTTCACCATGCGGCGGCAACGCACAGTGTACCCCCACACCGGATGGCAGCCAAGCGCAATGTACGTGCCTTAAAGATTTTATAGGAACTTCGCCTTATTGTCGGCCGGAATGTGTGACATCAGCGGAGTGTGCCAACACATTAGCTTGCATTGGACAAAAGTGTCGCGACCCTTGTCCTGGAGTATGTGGCCAGGCTGCAATCTGTCA
This sequence comes from Scaptomyza graminum, assembly GCA_018901835.1. Classification (NCBI taxonomy): domain Eukaryota; kingdom Metazoa; phylum Arthropoda; class Insecta; order Diptera; family Drosophilidae; genus Scaptomyza; species Scaptomyza graminum. Next base: position 9,182,487 of record JAEIFL010000002.1, read on the forward strand.
GGTGATCAGCCACGTGCCGTCCTGCATTTGCATAGCCGATTATATTGGAGATCCATTTACGAAATGCTTTCCGCGTCCGGCCCTTGAACGAGATCAGATAAATCCTTGTGCGCCCAGTCCCTGCGGAGCTAATACCGTTTGCAGCCAACTGGGTGGAGTCGGCTCCTGCCAGTGTTTACCTGACTTCTTTGGTAATCCCTACGAAGGCTGCCGTCCCGAATGTGTTCTAAATTCAGACTGCCCCAGCCATTTGGCATGCCAAAATCAACACTGCCGCGACCCCTGTCCCGGCAGCTGTGCTCCAAATGCCCATTGTCAAGTTGTAAGCCATATACCTATTTGCAGCTGCTATCCTGGGTACAATGGCGATCCTTATCGTCACTGCCATCTGCGCCAGTCTGAAAGTAAGCATTTTTACCAGCCCTCAACACAAATTTGCACTAATCCACCGAACTATGTATTATTTGCACCCATTTGCACTTTCTCCACAGCCATCAAATTGGTTTACGTCAATCCATGTGACCCCTCTCCCTGCGGTCCCAATTCACAGTGCAGAGAATCGCAGGGTCAGGCAATCTGCAGCTGCCAACCCGATTACTTTGGTACGCCGCCCGCCTGTCGTCCCCAATGTACTACAAACGCCGAATGTCCCACAGACAGGGCCTGCATTAATCAGAAATGTCTAGATCCTTGCCCTGGCACCTGTGGCTACAATGCTTTTTGCCAGGCGCTGAATCATAGAGCTCATTGCTTATGTATCCCCAGCTACACTGGCGATGCTTTTGTGCATTGCCATCCCACACCAACACAGCAGCCTATTGTGGCCCGTGAACCATATCGCGATCCCTGCGTGCCAAGCCCTTGCGGACAGTATGGTCAGTGCCGTGTGCTTAATGGTCAGGCTATCTGCAGTTGTCTGTCCGAGTATTATGGCTCGCCTCCTCATTGCCAACCAGAGTGTACATTGAACTCTGATTGCTCCGCTAATCGTGCGTGCATCAATGAGAAATGCCGTGATCCATGTCCGGGCGCTTGTGGTCTTTACGCTCAATGCAATGTCTTAAATCACGTGCCTAGCTGCACATGCCCCAGTGGTTATATTGGTGATCCATTCCATCGTTGCTATCCGGCACCAGCTACTCCCATTCCAATTTCCAATGATCCATGCAATTCAACACCATGCGGTGTTAATGCTCAATGCTCAAACGGTATTTGCAGCTGTTTGCCACTTTACCAGGGTGATCCCTACGTAGGTTGTCGCCCTGAATGTGTTCTTAGCACCGAGTGCCCCTTAACAAAACAGTGCGTACGCCATCGCTGCGTCGATCCTTGTCCAGGCAACTGTGGTTTTGGAGCAATTTGCGAAGTACACAACCATGTGGCCATGTGCCAGTGCCCAAGTGGTACTCAAGGCAATCCATTTGTTCTGTGTCAAACTGCTCCATTGCAGGCACCGACAACACCACAAGCACTGCAACCCTGCCAGCCATCGCCATGTGGTGCTAACGCCCATTGTCGACCAGTTGGACATCAGGCGATCTGCAGCTGTCTGCCCGGCTATTATGGCAGTCCACCAACCTGTCGACCCGAGTGCCATACCAATTCTGAATGTTCACTAAGCTTGGCATGCATCAATCAGCACTGTCGCGATCCTTGCCCGGGTGTTTGCGGCTACCAAGCAGAGTGTCATGTGATTTATCACAGACCGCAATGTGTGTGCCCTGCTGGGTACACGGGCAGTCCGTACACACACTGCCAGCCCATCCGACCCGCTCCAGTTGCAGTGCAGCGTGAGCCACTTGATCCCTGTATTTCTTCGCCATGCGGCCCACACTCTGAGTGCAGCAGTAATCAAGGTGTTGCAACTTGTCGTTGCCAGCCCGAGTACATAGGTGTCCCGCCGTATTGTCGCCCTGAATGCATATCCAATAGTGATTGCCCCAGTGATCGAGCGTGCATAAACCGCAAGTGCCAGAATCCTTGTCCAGGGCTATGTGGGTTTAATGCCATATGCCGTACCAGCAACCACCAGCCAAACTGTGTGTGTGCCCCAGGGCTAACAGGCAATCCGTTTGTGTCCTGTCAAATACCGCCGCCACCGACATCACCACCCATAACTACGGCTATACAAACAGTACATGAACCGCCTGCAACTAATCCTTGTGAACCTAATCCCTGTGGCGCTAATGCACTGTGTAACCAACATCGAGGCATTGGCTCATGCAGCTGCCTTCCCGATTACTTCGGCAATCCCTATGAAGCCTGTCGTCCAGAATGTGTTCTCAACAGCGATTGTCCTTCTTACCTAGCTTGCGTTCAGCAGAAATGCCGCGATCCGTGTCCCGGGACATGTGGCCTTAATGCCGAGTGTCATGTGGTTGACCACTTGCCGCAATGCAACTGCTACAGCGGTTACACGGGCAACCCAGTGACGCACTGCGCTCCCCTGCCAACGGTACAGCAATGTAAGCGACTACTAAAATCGAATTTGTCTCTCATGTGTAACCAGTTCATGTTTGTTTCTGACTCAGCTCCCATAGTACACCTCAATCCCTGCGATCCATCACCTTGTGGTCCCAATGCACAGTGTCGCGAAGTCAATGAGCAGGCAATTTGCTCGTGTCTGCCTGAGTTTTATGGCAGTCCACCATATTGCCGACCCGAATGTACGTTGAACTCTGAGTGTGTCTTCGACAAGGCCTGTGTGCAGCACAGGTGTAGGGATCCTTGTCCAGAAGCCTGTGGCATAAATGCCGAATGCCGCGTGCATTATCATAATCCTATTTGCTACTGTAAACCAACGCACACGGGCAATCCATTTACCCGTTGCTACGAAAACCCAAGACGTAAGATTATTTTTGATACTAAAGTGAAATTCAACAGCTTGTCTAATAAATTTATTTTGGCAAATATAGCCCCAACCAATGTGCGGCCGCCAATATATGATACACCAGCGCCACCCTACCCAATCGCAATACCAGGCGTGATTAATATACTCTCCGAACAGCAGCCGACCTATACCATATACCAACCCACAATACAATCGTCCCAAACCCCAATCACTCCCCAGTCTATGCCGGTTGTACTCAATATTCCATCAATATCGCAACCATTCCCACCGTTGGAAGTTTTAAATATACCTTCAGTGCCTCAACCAATTCAACCAACAACGCAGGCGCCCATCTTTATACAGTCACCAAACCCAACGAGTCCAGTACCTCAACCAGAAATAATCAATTTACCATCCGTACCACAGCCAACTTATCCATCACCATCACCTCCAATACATAATGTAAACTATCCAACACCTCAGGCACCACAAACGCCTGGAGTTGTTAATATTCCATCAATTCCACAACCTGCAACACCAGCGCCCCAGGCTCCGATTTTCGTGGCTTCTCCAGTGCCAACAACACCTTTACCAAAACCAGGAGTTATCAATATACCATCTGGTAATCAACCTACATACACAACCCCGCAGCCTCCAGTTCATGATGTGAGCTACTTATCCCCACAACCTGCTCCAATCCCGGGGGTGGTGAATATTCCTTCAGTGCCACAACCTGTGCAACTAGTGCCACAGACACCAATATTCGTGCCATCTCATCCGTCAATTTCAACACCTGCAACAAAACCAGGAGTAGTAAATTTACCATCCGTGCCACAGCCAACTTATCCGTCACCTCAGCCTCCAATTTACGAAGTGAACTATCCAACACCAACACCCCCTGAAAAACCTGGAGTTATTAACATTCCTTCAGCCGCACAACCAGTATCGCCTAATCCTCAGTCGCCAATATTTGTGCCATCACCTCCAATTTCTACACCGGTCTCGAAACCTGGTGCAATAAACATTCCCTCCAGGCCGCAACCCACATACCCATCTTCCCAGCCGCCAGTTTATGACGTAAACTACCCAACGCAACGGCCAGCTCCTGAAGTTATCAACATTAATTCTGTACCACAACCAGTGCAAACTCCTCAGCCACCGCGACCAGCAATATACGATGTTTACTATCCGCCACCACCCCAAATACCAGGAATTATAAATATTCCATCCTTACCAACGCCAATATATTCGACACCAACACCGCAACAACCAGTTTTTATACCCTCACCTGCAACGCCATCGCCTTCACCTCAACCTGGTGTTATCAATGTTCCATCCATACCGCTGCCAACATATCCAACTCCTCAGCCTCCTATATACGATGTGAGCTATCCAACTCAGCAACCCACGCACAAGCCTGGAGTAGTGAATATTCCATCGTTACCGAGACCGGAGACTACAGCACCACAGCCGCCCATATTTGTACCGTCTTCTCCTTTGTCTTCTACACCTACCGTCTACCCGGGAGTTATAAATGTGCCATCCTTACCTCAACCAACATACCCAACAACTCAGACTCCAGTGCATGATGTAAACTACCCAGCACCACAGACGACTCAAATTCCTGGTGTTGTTAATATTCCTTCGATTCCGCAACCACAACCTCCAGCTCCACAGCCACCTATATTTGTGACGTCTCCTGTGGCAACTTCAAAACCTGCAACAAAACCGGGAGTTGTTAACATTCTTTCTGTCTCTCAACCAACATATTCAACACCTCCACCTCCGCTCTACAATGTAAACTACCAAACATCAAAACCATCTCAAGAAGCTGGAATAGTAAATATTCCTTCGTTCCCGCAACCGGTGCCACCAACACAACAGTCTCCTATATTGGTGACATCAGCTTCACCACAGCCTGGTGTAATTTACGTTCCTTCAGTATCACAGCCTTCATATATAACACATCAGAATCCTGTTTATAATGTAAACTACCAAGAACAACAACTTAAACCTACTCCAGGAATCATTAATATTCCCTTAGTAGGAAAACCAGCACCATCAACCCCGCGCCCAATCTATGATGTTGCAACAACAAGTGCAGAAATGAATCCATGCTTCCCATCACCTTGTGGTCCATTTTCTCAATGCCACAATCGGTATGGTGCGGCAGCCTGTGTTTGCTTACCAAACTACAGTGGGACACCGCCTAATTGCCGTCCAGAATGCGTTGTGCAATCTGATTGTCCTGCGCATATGGCATGTTTGAACGAAAAGTGCCGCGATCCTTGTCCAGGATCTTGTGCATACAATGCACTGTGTCGGGTCCATAATCATATACCCAGCTGCTTCTGCCCCTTGGGCTACACCGGTGATCCTTTTATCTCATGCCAACGGACGCCAGATCCGTTAGTCGTTCAGAGGGAACCAATAGCACAAAAAGATCCTTGCTATCCTTCGCCTTGTGGAGTGAATGCCATTTGCAACAATGGTGTCTGTAGCTGTCTGGCCGATTATCATGGAAATCCTTATGTCATTTGTCGACCTGAATGTGTACTCAACACAGATTGCGCCAAGGACAAGGCCTGCAGGAGGCAGAAGTGCGAGGATCCATGCCCGGGAACTTGTGGACTGAACGCTGTTTGCAATGTTTACAATCATATCCCAACTTGCTCGTGTCCAGCTCAAATGGAAGGAGATGCCTTTTTGCGCTGCGACCCAATTCCATTGCTAATCATCAAAACCACAACTATCCCAACACCCAGCACATTACCTGCAGTGATACCACCTCGCATACCAGTTAATCCCTGTCACCCCTCACCATGTGGACCAAATGCTCATTGTCGTGAATACCAAGAGCAAGCTATTTGTTACTGTCTGGCCGGCTATTATGGCACACCACCCTCCTGTCGCCCCGAGTGCAGCAGTAACTCGGATTGTTCTCTTGACAAATACTGCTTGAATCTCAGATGTCAAGATCCATGTCCAGGTGCATGTGGCTTACGTGCTGTATGCCACGCACAGAATCATAGTCCCATTTGCGTGTGTCCAGCCCCACTGACGGGTAACCCTCTTGTTGCCTGTCAGCCCATAAGTATGACTCATATTCTCAAAATCCCAACAATCCCTAATGCACTTCTTTCAGTTGTACTACCAGAACCCTTAAGAGAGCCCATCGAGCAAAATCCCTGTCAACCATCACCGTGCGGTCTAAACTCAGAATGTGCTGTAACACCACAGGGTGCCCGCTGCACTTGTCTTAGAGAATTCATAGGCACACCACCGCACTGCAAACCAGAATGTGTTAGCAGCGCCGATTGTGCCGCTGACAAGGCCTGCCAGAATCATAAGTGTGTCGATCCCTGTCCCGGCATTTGTGGGCAGCTGGCCTTGTGTCGTGTCATAGCACACAGTCCGCACTGCTTTTGCCCGGAGGGTTATGTGGGTGATGCGTATAGTGCATGTGTGCGACCCCCGCCGCCTCCTCCTCAAGCGACAGTCATACATAAGCCCGTTTCATGCCTGCCAAATCCTTGTGGTGTGAATGCTGTTTGTCGGGCGCAATATGACGAAAGCGTTTGTCAGTGTCTGCCGGACTACTATGGCAATCCCTATGAAATTTGTCGACCCGAGTGCACGCTTAACTCGGACTGCAGCAGCGACCGGGCCTGTGTAAATGAAAAGTGCCGCGATCCTTGCCCTGGTGTCTGCGGTGTCAATTCCTACTGTCAGACTATCAATCATGTGCCAGTCTGCGAATGCCAGCCCCATCATGTGGGCAATCCTTACCACAGCTGCCGTCTTGTGCAGCACGAACGTAAGAAAATTCACAAAAATTGCAAACTAAACTCAGGCCACTTAAAACCAAACCCAACACTCTCAGCTCTCTGCTCTTTGACCAACAACAACGCCGTACCTAATTTTACTGATTAAGTTTCTTTCGCCCATTTTCAAGTCTCCTTATAACCATCCAAAACTAAACCACCAACTCTCCGCGAGCTTTACTCTCTGACTACCAACAACGCTGTATTCAATTGTATGCCTTTGCTTCTATGCCCTTATCAAGTGCTTATATTATTATTACATAACTGAGGTTATTATTTTATAACTCAAATGACAATTCTGTGGGGTCTCCTTACTTTCAGATCAAGAAAGCAAAGCTCATTTCTGACTTGCCTTCACTTCTTTGCAGTTGATTTTCTTCTCATCATTACATTATTCAACAATTAAGCACATATTTTTGTGACAATTTGCTAGAAATAGTTATTAACGCTTTGGAATTGCTTTGTGCGCTAAGAAAACGCTTCGCTTAACTTTTATTCGCTCAACATGTATACAAGCTAATTTATATAACTTATCTCGTTTAGCCTCTCCCCCTGTTTATGTGAATCCCTGCGAGCCAACACCCTGTGGCACCAATTCCCAATGTCGCGAATCTCAAGGTCAAGCTATATGCAGCTGCCTGCCTGAGTTTATAGGCACTCCGCCCGCCTGTCGTCCCGAATGTGTTATCAGCACCGAATGTGCCGCAAATAAGGCCTGCATCAATCAAAAGTGTCAAGACCCTTGTCCAGGCGCGTGCGGACTTAATGCCCAGTGTCATGTGCGCAATCATAGCCCGCTCTGTTCCTGCCAGCCAGGTTACACTGGCGATGCCTTTATACGATGCCTGCCTTTGCCACCCAGACAGGCTGAGCCACCAGTTCAACCAACAATGCCTTGTGTACCGTCACCGTGTGGACCTAACTCTCAGTGCCGTGAGGTAAACGGTGGTGCCAGTTGCAGCTGCTTGCCCAACTACATTGGCGCAGCGCCCAATTGCCGGCCCGAGTGCACTATAAGTGCGGAGTGCGCCAGCAATTTGGCTTGCATTAACGAGAAGTGTCGCGATCCTTGTCCCGGTTCCTGCGGTTTTGCAGCGCAATGCAATGTCATTAACCATACGCCCAGCTGCTCTTGTCCTGTGGGCTATACAGGCGATCCCTTTACCAGCTGTCGCTTATTGCCACCCACACCACCGCCAGCACCAACGAGTATGACCAATCTCTTTCAATACGCGTTGCTTTATCCTAAACATGTATTCAACTTTTTCACAGCACGCGACGATCCTTGCAACCCTTCGCCATGCGGTGCTAATGCTCAGTGCCGCAATGGTCAATGCTCTTGCCTGCCCGAATATCAAGGCGATCCCTACACCGGGTGTCGTCCCGAATGTATACTCAACTCTGAATGCCCAAGGAATCGCGCCTGTGTGCGCAATAAATGTGTTGATCCTTGCCCTGGAACATGTGCACAGAATGCTCTGTGCGATGCTATAAACCACATTGCCATGTGCCGCTGCCCAGAGCGTATGACTGGCAATGCATTTATTGCCTGTTCACCTGTGCGCGACGAACCTGTTGTCCGGCCTTGCCAACCATCGCCATGTGGCACAAATGCTCAGTGCATTGAGCGCAATGGAAACGCGATCTGTTCCTGTGTTACCGGATACTTCGGACAGCCGCCCAACTGTCGGCTGGAGTGTTACACCAGCTCGGACTGCTCGCAACAGCACGCGTGCATAAATAACAAGTGTGTGGATCCCTGTCCAGGGCAATGTGGCCTGAATGCCATTTGCCAAGCAGTGCAGCATCGTGCTCATTGCGAATGCATCGCAGGCTATACAGGCAATGCCTACAACCTATGCCATCTCATTGTTGTTGAACGCAAGCCGGAAACGGCTCGCAATCCGTGCTATCCGTCGCCATGTGGCCCGAATGCACAGTGCAGTAATGAGAATGGTCAAGCGCGTTGCACTTGCCTGGCCGAGTACCAGGGCACGCCGCCAAATTGTCGACCCGAGTGCTCCAACAACGATGAGTGTGCCAATAATTTGGCCTGCATCAATCAGAAGTGTCGCGATCCATGCCCCGGCAGCTGTGGTCAAAATACTCAATGTCAAGTGACCCTGCATACACCCAACTGTCATTGCCCAGCAGGCATGACGGGTGATCCTTTCCGACTTTGCCAGCCAATACCCCAAAGTAAGAACCCTTTGTCCAAATTCCAACCACAAGTTTGCATATTGTTATTAGGCAGGGCAATCCCTTTATTGACTAATTCTAATCATAATCCTTGTAATCACTTTACAGCTTTGCCTACACCACCGTCAACACCAAAGAATCCATGCTATCCATCACCTTGTGGCAGCAACACGGAGTGCCGCGTGCGTGGCGAAAGCTTTGTCTGCGAGTGCGTTCAGGAGTATATTGGAAATCCCTATGAGGGCTGCCGTCCTGAATGTGTTGGCAATTCTGACTGCTCAGCCAACCGCGCCTGCATACGCAACAAGTGCGCCGATCCATGCCCCGGTACCTGCGGCCTCGATGCCCTCTGCAGTGTCAACAATCACATACCCATCTGTTCCTGCACTGCAGGTTACACGGGCAATGCCTTTGTGCAATGCACTCGACAGGTGACACCGCCGCCGCCATCGGATCCATGCTATCCATCACCATGCGGACTTAACTCAGTGTGTCGTGTGCAGCGGGATCAGCCCGTGTGCGAGTGTCTGCCTGGCTTCTTTGGCAATCCATTGGGCCAAGGCTGCCGTCCCGAGTGTACGCTCAGCTCTGACTGTGCCAAGGATCGAGCCTGTGTCAACAATAAGTGCATAGACGCTTGTGCTGGAGTTTGCGGCTATGGTGCCGTTTGCCAGACAATTAATCACAGTCCTATCTGTAGTTGTCCCGGCAACATGGTAGGCAATCCGTTTGTTCAATGTGAAGCGCCTCGTGAAATTGAAACTGTCGATCCATGCCAACCATCACCGTGCCGCAGCAATGGCATTTGTCGCGTACACAGCGGCGCTGCCACATGCAGTTATCCGGAGTGTGTGACCAACGAGGACTGTTCCCGAGATCGCTCCTGCGTCAGCCAAAAATGTAGTGATCCTTGTCTGCATGCCTGTGGCCTCAATGCCATTTGCCGTGTCGTAAATCACAAGGCCATCTGCAGCTGTCCGCCAGACTTTTACGGCTCGCCGTACGCTCAGTGCGTGCGCCAAGTGCCACATATGGATCCACCCAAGCCCGAGTGCACCAACGATGCTGAATGCACCAATGACAAGGCCTGCATCAATCAAGTCTGCCGTAATCCTTGCGAACAATCAAATCTATGCGCTCAACAAGCACGCTGCCATGTGCAGCTTCATCGTCCGCTCTGCGTCTGCAACGAGGGATACACCGGTAATGCTTTGCAGAACTGCTATCTCTTGGGCTGTCGATCCGATAGTGAATGTGCACCCACTGAAGCCTGTATCAATGAGAAGTGCGTGGACCCTTGCAGTTTCACCCAGTGCGGCACAGGAGCCATATGTCGCGCTGACTTCAATCATCGTGCACGCTGTCACTGCCCCGACGGCTATCGCGGTAATCCTCTGGTGCGCTGCGACCGACCTGAGTGCCGCAGTGATGATGAGTGTGCCTTCCATTTGGCATGTCGCAACGAACGCTGTGAGGATCCCTGCAACTGCGGTATTGGAGCTCAATGCCGTGTGGAAAACCATCGTGCCCAATGCCGTTGCCAGGCCGGATATAGTGGTAATCCAACTGCACGCTGTGATCTGGTGCCTGTCCAGCCTGAAGGCTGCACAATGGATGCCGAATGCCCCAGTAAATTAGCATGCTTCAATGGCGAGTGCAAGAACCCTTGCGATGTGACCCATCCATGTGGGGCCAATGCCATCTGTGAGGTTGTGGACACTCTACCACTACGCACGATGATGTGTCGCTGTGAGCCAGGTTACGTTGGTGATGCTGACATTGGATGTCGCAAAGGTAAGTCAACATTAATGTACAGCAATCCTCTTACACATTGTGTGAGTGAAATTATACTTATTTCAGCTTTATTTTGAGTTTGCTTATCTCATTGCAGCAAAGTTGTAAATAGTTTAATATACTATGTATATAAATTAATATTTAATATTACAATCCCGTTTCTATCCGTTTACAGAGTTGCACAAATTATGCAGTTACACCGTATAATATAAATGCACTCTTTATAACTTTTCAATAACTGCTGCACAAGCTCACAAGATCACAAGCAATATCCAATCAAATCAAACCATATCTAATCTCTTGTTTCTGAACCGTATAGAAACCGTACGAGACCAAGGCTGCGTGTCACATGATCAGTGCCAAGATATGGAGGCGTGCCGCTCTGGCAACTGTGTCAATCCTTGCCTCGACGCTTCCCCCTGTGCGCGTACAGCTCAGTGCCTAGCGCAACAGCATCGTGCTATCTGCAGCTGTCCACAGGGCACACAAGGAGATCCCTTCACCAACTGCTATCAGCCACGTAAGATTCTCAGTGCCATCATTTGTTTCAACCATAGTATTATTATTATTATTATATTGCAGCTGAAATCACAACTGGTTGCAGCCACGACTCGGAATGTACGCCCACAACGGCTTGCATTAATAAACGCTGCCAGGATCCTTGTGCCGAGGCCAATCCTTGCGCCGGCAATGCCGAGTGTCGAGTACAAAATTCCCGACCGATTTGCTTCTGTCCCGCTGGCTGGGGCGGTGATCCACAAATTCAATGCTTCAAACGTAAGTGTCTTTTCTATGTCTGTCTACCATACACATGCCTAATGCTCTGTTATTTTGTTAGCCGAATGCAAGATCAATGCTGATTGCCCCTATGACAAGGCCTGTCTGAATGAAAACTGCGTCAATCCTTGCACTCATGGGCAGGTGCGTTGCGGCAGCGGTGCCGAATGTCTGCCACAGAATCACCAAGCTGTCTGCCGCTGCCCAGCTGGAACACAAGGTAGTCCCTTCATTGCCTGCATCACTGGACATTGTCAGTACAACGAGGATTGTGCAGATCATGAGGCCTGCGATCGTCTTAATCGTGTTTGCCGTCCAGTTTGTGAACAAGACACCTGTACCGCAAATGCCATTTGTGTGGGACGTCGTCATCAGCCGCAATGCGAGTGCCGACCTGGCTACCAAGGAAATCCATTCGTGCTGTGCGAAATGCCCAAGCGTGATCCACAGCCAGAGTGTACCCAGGATGCTGACTGCCCATCAAAATTGGCTTGCATTAATCAACGCTGTGCCAACCCATGCGCTACTCCACATGTATGCAGTCCACAACAGAGCTGTGCGGTACTGGACACACTGCCACTGCGCACTATGATCTGCAAATGTCCCAGCGATACCGTCACCGACAACTCTGGCAATTGTGTTCCTATAAAGCCCGTTATAGTTGCTGACGGTTGTCAGCATAATGCGGAGTGTGCTAGTGCTGAGGTGTGCCTCCATGGTAGCTGCCTAGACGCCTGTCGCCTTGAACGCTGCGGCGTAAATGCTCAATGCAGTGCACGCGATCATTACGCCCAATGCAGTTGCCCAGCTGGTTACCAGGGTAATCCAAGCATCGAATGCTACACTACGGATATTGCCCTGCCAAAAATACCTGGAGCCGAGTGCACACGCAACGATGACTGTCCACGTGATAAAAATTGCCAGAACGAGCGTTGTGTAAATCCATGTGTGGCTGATGCTTGTGGCCTGGGAGCCTACTGTCATGTACAGGATCGCGCTGCCGTCTGTCGGTGTCCGCCTGGCTACACTGGTGACGCTCGCTTACGTTGTATACCACGTAAGTCAATTCAGCAATTTCTTGAATTTGAACATTCTTTAACCACTTAATTCATTGCAGCTTCTGATGTCATCACAGTGGGCTGTAAGTCGAGCTCCGACTGCCCAACAACGGAGGCGTGCATCAATACGCAGTGTGTCAATCCATGCAACTGTGGAGACAATGCCGAGTGCACTGTCAGAAATCATCATCCGACTTGCTACTGCAAACCTGGATTTTCTGGCAACGCGCAGTTTGGTTGCGCCCCCATTGGCTGTCAATCGGACGATGAATGCGCCAATGATAAGCAATGCCTGAATCGTGAGTGTATAAATCCGTGCTTAACTACCGATCCGTGTGCCCTCAATGCGGAATGCTATGGCCGCAATCATCGCGCCAGCTGTCGCTGTCCCGCAGGTCTTGAAGGTGATCCATTTGTGCGCTGTTTGCGCTTGGAATGCCACTCGGATCACGACTGTGCTACCAATTTGGCTTGCGTTGCTAACCAGTGTGTCAACCCTTGCGCCCAAAGTCCCTGCGCCCAAAATGCCATTTGCCAGTCCCTACAACATCGAGCAGTTTGCCGTTGTCCGGAGCAAATGCCACTGGGCAATCCCTATGCCTTCTGCGAACCGAGACCTGTTGAACCAGTGTGCCGTGATGATGGTGACTGCCCTAGCGGCCTTGCGTGCATCGATGTAAAGTGCCAGAATCCATGCACTGAGCTCTCACCCTGCGCTCGCAGCGCCCATTGCAGCGTGTTGGACAGTGTGCCTGTTCGCACCATGGTCTGTGAGTGTCCCGAATCGCAAGTGCCGGATGCCAGTGGAGAGTGCCGAGAACTGGTGCTGCGGAGTCCACCTGGTTGCGAAAGCAACTCAGATTGTAGCGAACAGGAGGCGTGTGTGAATCGCCAGTGCAGGAATCCATGCAATTGTGGCACCAATGCTATCTGTCAAGTTCAACAGCATCGCGCCGTGTGCAGCTGTCAGGATGGCTACGAAGGTAATCCCTATTCAACGTGTCGCTCCATTGGCTGTCGCGTCGATGGCGAATGCGACTCTGGCAAGGCATGCATCAATGGCAATTGCCTTAATCCCTGCCTTCTAAACGATCCGTGCGGCCCCAATGCCGAGTGCTTTGTACAATCCAGTCGCGCTCAGTGCCGTTGCCTCAGCGGCTATCGTGGCAATCCCTACGATCGTTGCCGCGTCATTGGTTGCAGTAGCAACAACGATTGCCCCACGGACAGGACCTGCCAGAACGAACAATGCGTCAATCCCTGCGTTTATCACAATGTGTGCTCTCCACGCGCAGAGTGTCGTCCACAGAATCACATGGCTGTGTGCCGCTGCCCTTCAAACTTCCTGGGTAATCCATATGTGGACTGTCGACCGGAGCCACAGCCCGTATGCAAACTGGATACGGACTGTCCTTCTCGCTTGGCCTGCATCAATGAACAATGCGTGGATCCTTGCCTAGTGTTAGAGCCATGTCAGCGACCTGCCCAGTGTAAGGTAACACCAACGGCCCCAGTGCGTACCATGATCTGCATTTGTCCCGATGGTTACATAAGCAGCGGCAGTGGTAGCTGCAAGCCAACTAAAAGCATTGTGAAAGTTGGTGGCTGTATATCAGACAGCGACTGTTCCGCTGACAAATCTTGCTTGAACGGTATTTGCCGCGATCCATGCAATTGTGGAGTGAACGCTGAGTGTCGCATTAAGGATCACAAGCCAGTGTGCACCTGTCGCCAAGGCTATGAGGGTAATCCAGAGTTCGAGTGCGCCAAAATCGAGTGCACCATCAATTCGGAATGTCCAGCTACACATGCCTGTCGCAATCAGCTCTGCGTACCTGCGTGCCAGGGCGAGCTTTGTGGCCCCAATGCTGACTGCCTGGCCATCAATCATCGTGCGGTTTGTCAGTGCGCTCCTGGACATGGCGGAAACGCGCGTCTGGGCTGCACACCTCTCGGATGTCGCAATGATGACGAGTGTCCTTCGGATAGAGCCTGTGTTAACGGCAAATGCGCCAACCCCTGTGAGACAACAGCGATCTGTGCCAGCGATGAGCTCTGCAAAGTTTATCAACATAAGCCACAATGTGCCTGTCCGCCTGGCACCGTGCCTGGTCGTATTGGTTGCGAACAGGAGCGTGTGGTGCCTATCTGCATCAGCGACGAAGATTGTCCAAAACAACGAGCCTGCCTGCGCGGCGAGTGCGTGAATCCCTGCAATGCAACCCAACCTTGTGGCGTAAATGCTGAATGTCGTGTCCTTGATACCCTGCCCGTACGAACAATGATCTGCGAGTGTCTCGTAGGCTACACCGGAAACGCGGCGGTGCAATGCGACAAACGTTCCCTCTGCGTCATCGAAAAGGGCTTCGTGCGCGATGTGGATGGCCAATGTGTCTGTCCACCTGGTAGTGCTCTCGACATCTACGAGTACTGTACACCATGCCTGGTGGAGCAGGGCTATCGGATCGATGAAAGCGGTCACTGCGTGTGCGCTCTGGAGCGTGGCATGGTGATTGATGAACGTGGTCGCTGCACTTGTCCCATTGAGCTGGGCTATCGTCTAACACCGTTAGGCGAGTGCCAGCCAGGAGAGCAGCCCGAATGTGTTACCAATGAACAATGTGCGGATAATCGCTATTGCAATCCCGAAACAAAGACCTGTGAGGATCCTTGCCTGACCAAGACGTGTGGTGTCAATGCATTCTGTAATGCGATAAATCATCGTGCCCAGTGCCAGTGCATAACCGGCTACACGGGTAATCCTGAGCTGCATTGCAATCACACAAACTTCCGCACCGACTTCCCTCGACCCGATATGGTTGTCAGCTGCTTGGCTGATGGTGTTCAAGTAGAGATTCATATCACCGAGCCAGGATTCAATGGTGTTTTATATGTAAAAGGACACAGCAAGGATGAGGATTGCCGTCGCGTTGTCAATTTGGCCGGCGAAACGGTGCCCCGTACCGAAATCTTCCGCGTCCATTTTGGCAGCTGCGGCATGCAAGCCGTTAAGGACGTGGCTAGCTTTGTGCTGGTCATACAGAAGCATCCCAAGCTGGTAACCTACAAAGCCCAAGCCTATAACATAAAGTGTGTATACCAGACCGGCGAAAAGAATGTGACCCTTGGCTTTAACGTATCCATGCTGACAACGGCCGGAACGATTGCCAATACAGGACCTCCGCCCATCTGTCAAATGCGCATTATAACCAATGAGGGTGAGGAGATTAACTCTGCTGAAATAGGCGATAATCTGCGACTTCAAGTAGACGTGGAGCCAGCCAGTAAGTACATTATTTATTTTTTTATTTGTTTATTGTTAGAACATTGAAACAAGCCACTAACATTATTAAATTTTGTTTATTCACAGCTATTTATGGCGGCTTTGCACGCTCCTGTATCGCCAAGACAATGGAGGACAATGTACAGAACGAGTACCTAGTAACTGATGAGAACGGCTGTGCCACAGACACTAGCATCTTTGGCAACTGGGAGTACAATCCCGATACCAATAGTCTGCTGGCCAGCTTCAATGCCTTTAAATTCCCCTCCAGCGATAACATACGTTTCCAGTGCAACATACGCGTCTGCTTTGGCAAATGCCAACCGGTGAATTGTGGTGGGTACAATGCTTTTGGACGACGTCGTCGTTCTATTGCGGACAACTCCAGCGATACGACAGCGATTGCCACCAGCACTGGTGTGGAGGGTCAGCTGCGCGAGGAGATTACCATCTCCTCCAATGCCATACTGACATTCGAAAAACGCAGCGGTCCAGGCTTAAACGATGCCAACAGTGAGCTTCCCATCCCAATTTAATATCGTTTAGTTTCTAATATCCTGTTTTTTTCTTAGTCAAACCGGCTGCTCAGCGCGTTGAGGATATTTGCGTCTCAATGGTGGGCCTGATCATTGCTCTGGTTATTACGGCGTTGCTGGCATTAGTCGCTGTCGCTGTAGCAGTCTCCTGCTGGCTGATGGCCTACAGAAGAAGACCGAAGACATTGGCACCATTGCCACATCCGCCAGAGTTCCCCAATCCGCTGTTTGCCAATCCGGACGCTGCGCCCGAGCCAACGCCGGATTATATATCCTAAACAGAAAAGTAACTATAATATAAAACTCAGACAAAACAACAACAAAAACACCTAGCTATAATTTTAGTATGTAAACAAAACAGAAAACACGATAAATATTTGAAAAGCACGTGCAAAAAGCAGACACGAAATTAAATTTCGCGGAAGAGAATGCAATGAAATGATAAAAGAAAAAGCAAAAGTACATTTGTGAGCTGAAAATGAAGTCGTCGGGCGTTTTTGAAACGCCCCCGTTAATGATGCACAAAAACGAAACTTTAAAAATTTGTATAAAGCAAAACGACATAAAATAAATGCCACAGAAAGCATTCAAAACATAAAGCTAAGAAAATAATTTTATTATTTTGTATTAACATTTTAGTATTTTTCCTTACTAATATGAGAATTTTGAGTAGTTGGGCTAGTACAATAAATTGTGTAAACACAACAAAATTATAAACAAACTGCCAAAAGTTTTATGATACTAAAACAGAACAACATTGAAAGAAACAATAGACTTTTTAGATAAGACAAGCAGCTACAAAGAAATTCTCGTCCTCTAACGACAACTTCTTCATTAGTCGGTTATAATTACATATTGATATTTTGTTATATACATACATATACACGTAAATATATACATATATATTTAACTAAAGACTTCCTATAAAAGATTAGGGTGTGGGTAGTAGCAACAACACTTTGTATTATAGCACAGACACATATATATTATATACACTACTACTTCCTGTGTAATTTTAGGACAAGAGCTCGCCTTTTAAAATTTAAAACTGCCTTTTTCCAACATCACAAAACGAACAATGCACCAAAAAAAAAAAAAAATAACAATAATACTCGTTAACTTAAAATGGAGCAGTGTATATCCAAAGCAGACATTAGTATAACCACAAGACAATATATCACGATTGTCTTTCATGGATTATATCAACGAAAGTTCCGCATACACACACACACACACTCAGACACTCAGACACAAAACACAGCGAACCCACAGTGAAAAGATGGAAAGAACTGCTCCAAAAAAAAATCGTATGAAAATAGGAAAACAAACACAATAAAAATAAAAACTGCCACTGAGGCGTCATCAGCGCACAAAATATTAATGCATAGGAGAAATATATAAGGTTTGTTTTAATTTTAAATGCAACAACGACTAATGGAGGATTTGAACTATGACCTATAACTCTAACTCTACTGCAGACTACTACTACTATAATTAACCAATTATTTTTGTAGATTTTTAGTCAATTATTATTAAATTGTTGTGATTGTTTTAAAATGCAAATGAAATACTTCCACTAAATAACTAATAGCGAGTACTTAAAATCAGCAACGAACCGGCGCGTTTAATTATCCGATCCGATCAAGCACAGGGCGAGCTGTTAACGCGCCTATAGCTATGCAGCGAATTTTTGGCTTCCGCGCTTGTTCACAGAGCGCAACTGTCGCTTGGGCGGATGTTGGGAACACGCCGCTATATTTAAATTATTCAAAATGAAGTTTTAATATTATTAAACATAAACAAAATGTATAGTCACTACTTTAAGCCCAACGTGAAGCGCGAAATCCGATACATTGTCTTTTACAAGTATAGTAAGAAATACCACTGACAAACAACACACACACGCCTACAGAAAAAGACCAATTTGTAAATAATACAACACATACACACAAAAATCTTTGGGATTTTTAATAGCGCATTTTGGTGTACAGATTTTCCAACTTTCGACCAGCAATAGGAAGATGCCAGGAATAAAATTATTTTCTGATATCAATAATATAATAACAAAATATATAAAAATCCATTTACGCTCACAATTAAAAAAAAAAAACTTTTATTTTTTCTTTAAAACACCGTTAAACAATCTATCTAAATAAACAACTAGAATTAAGTTGAAACAACTTTTTGCACTGGCTTTGCACTTGTATAAAGAACACAATAGTTAAATTGTAATTATAAAGAGTTGTATTTAAATCGAAACAAAAAATGCATAATTGTAATCGCTTATTGTAAACTAATAAACATTGAATAAATAAAGAAAATATAAGAAATGATTTAAAGATTTTGCTACTACTACTACTTTGGTTCATTGAAAATTAAGCTATAAGAATTTAGAAGCATTTAAATTCAATAAACATTAATAAAAGTCATATGTCTATAAATTTAAATTAACATTTAAAAGCCAGTTTTGATCAGAACAGGTGATATTTTCCAGTGTTTAAAAAACTGCAAGAAGTTTCATTTATGTTGCTGCTGCTTCTGCTTATGCTTCTGAGAAAAACGAAAGTCGCAGTCGAAGCAACAGCAGAAAGCGATCGCCGACGACAAGCAAAGCAGCAGCAGCAGTCGCCGTTTAAGAATTTTTGATTTTGCTTTGCTGCTGCTTTTGATCAGAAACGCAAGTTGAAGCGGCAGCAACTGTTCGACTTCTGCAAGTCGTCGCAAGTTGCAGTCGCGACTGCTGTCTCGACTACTGTCGCGACTGACTTTTTGCTGCTGTTGCTGCTATGTGTATGTGTGAGAGAGAGAGAGAGGGAGAGTGAGTGAGACGGAAGCTGCTTCAACTTGCGTTTCTGATCGAAAGCAGCAGCAAAGCAAAATCAAAAATTCTTAAACGGCGACTGCTGCTGCTGCTTTGCTTGTCGTCGGCGATCGCTTTCTGCTGTTGCTTCGACTGCGACTTTCGTTTTTCTCAGAAGCATAAGCAGAAGCAGCAGCCCATATTGAACAATTGCAAACAGTCAAAGCAGTAATAAGTCGAAATTTTGTAAGTTTTGCTGCTTCGACTGAAGAATTTTAAACACTGATATTTTCAATATGTTCATATGGTATCGTATATTGTCTGATTACCTTGACTTACGTTGCTGCTAATCTATTCTCCGTCATTATTATCAATCAGCTTATCGCTGCGTCTGCCGCTAAGTGATAAAAAAAAATGCAATAATCTTCAAGCGGTAAAACGACAACAAAGCTGAAAAAAACGTAAATACCTAAAACTTGGTCACATTTTTAAAAATAAAATGCTGGCTTTTGAGGGGTGGGGGATTAGCAGTCCGTCCGTATTAAGCAGCAGTTTATTTTATGTTCTTGAATATACCCTGGAATGGGTAAACAAGCATGCCTTGTATGCATACAAGGCTTTTGTCAGACGTAATCTTTAGTGCAATTGTCACAAGTTCAAGTCAAACAACATCACTTATCTGAAAGTAAATAGTTCTACTAAAATCTCTTGATTCAAACATGATATGTTGCCATCGCAGCTTATCAAACCCTATTGCAACATTTGTGGCTGCGGTTGTTGTGGTTGTTTGTTGCCTGCCTGCTATCAGATGCCGCGCCGGAAAGCACAAACAAGCGCACGACTAAACTAAAGCCCGCAAATGCTCAATCATAATGAGCAAATAGAGAACGAGAGTGAGAGAGCGAGCAGACTTCGAGCTATACGGCGTCCAAGCCCCCTAACAAACGACGTCAAGTGTAAGCGATATTCGCAAACGTGGATCAGTTGACATTTGACAGCGCGCGTGTTTGCACGTTTCTTGGCGGGCTTTACGGCTCAGCGGCACTACAGTTTGTCGATTGGAGATCTCGTAAATTGCGGGGCGCTCGTAGAATCATTGTTGGCATAGGAACGTATGTTTCAAGATCTGCATAAAAACTATTCAAATTCCATTTACGAAACGCCGCTGGCACACGCATCGCGTATATGCAACGTTATCGCCGCCGGGTAATTGATATATGACAATTCCGTGCCAAGTGTTGATTATATTATTAAGATTATAAATTATGATTAAAATTGAAATGGAGCATGGGCTTTTGTGAGGCCTGTGAGTGAAAATGAATGAAGCCAATTGCAAATTTAATTTAACTGAAACGGAACAAAAAATAAATAAATAAGTCTCACAAAATCGCGGCAAATTGTTGATTATATGTATTAAAAAATGACAAAGAGAATAAAATGATTGAAATAACCATCAACATTATGATTAAGACGATTTTTTTTTTTGTGCAAGCAATCAATGTCAAAAAAGTACAACAAAATGTTTAACAAATTAAATATTTTTTTTGTCTTATTTTATTGTTAATGTATTTTGTTTGCGTATGATAAACAGCAAACTGAGAAAACAGACAAAACGCTTACACAAAAACACGTTACGTTGATTTAGATTTTTTTGTTTCCCTTGAATATTTGCCAAGTATGGTCGCTGGTTTCATTAACACAACAGTTGTTTGCTCAAAATTAATTCAATTCACTTATGTCATTCTAAAGACATTATTTTGTTTTTAGCATCTTAATAAAAGCGATCTATGACTAAAGAAATCTTTCCAAAATAAGCAATACAATATGTTAAAGTGCAAGTAGAACCGTTTTAATCTACTAGACAAGATTTAAAAATATAAAAAAAATAACGAGTTCAAGACTTGGGAATGCATTTAGAAACTATAAGAATTCGGCGATAAAACGTCCAACCGCTTGAACCGACGATATAATGCTACAACAAAGCTTTAAATTTCAAAGCTAGCTAAATACAAAAGTTAAGGCATCTCAACTAAGCAAATATGTTTGAAGAGGTGTTTTAAATTGTTTGCAATTTTCTTTTTTAATAAAACAATACAGTTTACTTAAGACTTCTGCACATATAACACAAGAGCTATGTTTTGTTTGGCATTTGTCACATTTTTTGCAAATTTCAACGCTTAGCTCATGCAAACGGCTTATAATAAGTGTACAAATAATTTACATACTATCACATGGCCGGGCAATATGACTGTTATATTACACTGAAGCCCCATAAAGTGGCATGTGCAATGCATAAAAGTAACTTGTTGTCGTTATAAGATGCGTAATTAATAATTCTGAACCCCATTCCAATGACCTTTGCACCAGCTCAAAGAGTCACTGGAGCATAGCGCCACGAATGCCGATTGATCATCGCAATAGATTATGACGTAGTGCTTGGAAACCAAAAAGAACTTTAAAGATCGCAAGGGCTAAAAATAAAAAATAAAAAGAAAAACAAAAAACTGACAGCCATAAATAAAAACGAAGCTAACAGGGGTCTGAAGAAGGGGATAACATTTAAATAAAAGCACAACCCGATAAGATACAAATTTGTAACTGGTGTGAAGTGATGTGCGAGTGACTTGGATGGGATCTGAAGTGTACGGCAGTCAGACATGAGTGTTTATCTAGCATGATAATAAGATAAAAAATAAAATGGAACTTGTAGTATAAACACAATAAGTATGAGAAAAGTTTTTAAGTTAACAAAGTGCACAATTATTTATGAATTGGCAAGGATTTGTGACAGTGCTCCAGATTTTTATCAAAACAGAATAGATAGGTCTTTTCTTAATTCAGTTTTATTATGATTTAAAAACTTAACGCACTCGCAGCAACAACAATAACAATCTGTGGTTTTCAAGGATTAAATGTGATTTAAAAATATGGCAACAACAACAATCATCATTAGTTAGTCTCAACGCACCAGCAATAAATTATGAGCAATAACGATTATGAAAGCAAACAACAACCAACAGGCAAACATGATTTTATGATTAAGCGAACAACAACAAAAACAGCAATAACAACACGAATTTGAACAGCATCAAAGAAAATAGCAAACTGAAAAACAATGACAGATCAAGTTGGCCAAGATGCAAGCAATATTGGCCAGACACTGGCCAAGACAGCCTCCTCGCCCACTGCTCTTAATCTGGTCACGAAGCGAACCACGCCCACCACCCTAGCGCCGTTGCGACTCAGTCAATTATCGGATAGCGGCGCCGAGAGCTGTGGCGATGGCGACGAACAGACGCGCCTCATACGCGGCCCATCTGTGCGACCACACAAGTACATCATTATACCGGCGACTCCTGGCTCCCCAGTGGTCTCCACAGCTGGGGCACATCAGCTGCCGTTTCGACAGACAAGCTCCACGACTTCGTTGGTGGCGATGGCAGCCGCCATGCATAAGCCGGTGCCCCGACAGCCATCGATCAAGTCGCGTCCCAGCTCGGATGTCATACAGCCGGCACAGTTGCAACAGCATCTGCAGCTGCCAGTTGCACCGGCAATTCCCACTTCAACTGTTACATTCACCATTGATGATTATGATGCAGCGCCGGCCTCCCAATTTACTCCAGCAACGCTGACCTCCACCACAACCACAACAATGGCTGGTCACGATGCACTGGCAGTCTCTCCGCTTGGCTATGATCTGCGCTCTCGGCTGGGCAGCCATCACAGCAGCATGCGCTCCATGGTGTCAGGTGAGTAAGTTGTTGTTATTTTCGTCAAAGCTATAAGCACAACTTTTTTGTAACACAGCATATCTGCCCGGGTTGAGCGACAGCAGTTGCAATCTCGCCAGCAGCTCAGCCGCAGCAACTGGACTGCAGCCAATCAATCCACTTTATATGCAACCGCAAGCCTCGCTCAGCGGCAGTTCCTATCATTTATGCGAGCTTGGAGGCAATCAGATCTATTCGGATGTCACATCGGTGCGCTCGTTGGCCTCCATTGGCATTGGTTCCACAGATGGACGCAAGCTGGTCATCAAACGTGTGCCAACAACCGCAAACGAATTGTTCGATATGGTCAATCCACAAACGCCGCCGTAAGTTTAAGATAGAAAGAGAGTCAAGCCAAGCCAAGCTATGCACGATGCCTTTTAAGAGTAAGAGGTAATGTTTGGAAAGAATTAGTTTCATAATATCTCAATATCTTTCCATCCCTCGTTCCATTAGCATTCGACTCTCGCATCAAACGCTTTAAAATGCATAGCAAATTTTGACACCATTTGATGTCCAAGCATAAAAGGCAACTGTTATCAGGCTCGTGTTGGTAAACATACATATAATTTTAACACCATCTGTCTGTTTGGGCGTGGGGGCAGGCACATGATGTATCAAACGGAAACGTGAATAGCTTTGAAACGTATTGCAACTATTTTTAAGCAATGTTCCCTAACGCGATCAATAGATAGATCTACATAAGTAGATAAGTATAACTATTGACACAAACACTTAACGCTTATCACACATCACAAAAAGTTCGATTCGCTAGATTAGTCCCAAGACCCAAGCAACTGGCGGTTGTCAGTAAAGTAGCAGCCTACAAACGGTGCAGTTGTTCCACAGATACGTCTCCAATCGAATCCTTCTCAAAAGTACACCTCATCAATGGACGCATGGATAACGTGAATCAAGTTTAAACTGTACTCTCGCATATAGCCGTCTATATCCTGAGACAAAATTGTTTGAATAATCTATTAAGATGCCATTTCGCAATGATGTGGATGCCCAATCCTCAAAGCATTCGGAGCAATCCTTCTTTCGCTTCAATCGCGTGGCTAAAGTGTAAGCCTGTTTGCCTTGGTTCTGATTATATAACAACTAGCAGTGAATCGTGCTATTTAATTTCAGCTAAACGTTTTATAGCATTCAATTCGGATTAGTACGCCCCATTATGATTATTGTCATGTTTGTTTTGGCTATTAGCGAAATGCCGCTGATTGAATATTAACGTTGATTTAATGGATAAGTGGCCTTTTCTCAAGAGCCAGCTCTGAAAATAAATATTTTTTTGAAATTTAATAGCTAAAAGTAGCACGTGCCAAATAGATCTTGAATATGTACCGCCTAAAAATAAAAGAAGAATTCTTTCAATTTATCTTCATAAATTACTCAGATCCAAGTACCGATATCTTTCATACTTTTACTCATCTTTACAGTTTATATAATTCATATAATTTAGTATCTACAGCCTAACACCTCATTAAATCAGTTGTCCCCCAATCTACATAAGCAAACACCCACTCACACCCCCTAATCACTGTTTATGCACTAACAATGCACTGGAATTTGGCACCTAGGACAGTGTCATTGTTGCAACTGGCATGTGATTACTACAATTAAACTATTTGACGCACCAGAAATGTTAGATGGGGTCGTGTCGCCTCGTGTCGAACCGATGCGACAATGATGGTCATGTAATCTGTGCAACTGTCTGGGGTCTCGTTTTACTGGCTGGGGGACTGGGACGTACAGACAATGGCCGAGCGAGAGTGTTGACAGCAATTAGATGCGCCTGGCTGGCTGACTATAATGCAAATGACGATGAAAAGCGCCAAATAGCTACAGATACATACATACATATGTATTTATGTACTACTATATAACTTGATGTATGTTTTGTATCCACAGGCCGCTGGGCATCGATGACGATGACAGCTACATGGACATGTCGGATGAGGCGGCCCACTTGAAGCCGCGACAACAGCATTGGGCCAACAAAATGCAGTTTGTCTTGGCCTGCATTGGGTATTCGGTGGGCCTGGGAAATGTTTGGCGTTTTCCCTACATGTGCTACAAAAGTGGAGGCGGTACGTAAAAAGATTCAGAATATTCCTGCCGGAAATACTACATGTGCTTTTGTGTAATGTTTCGGCAATTACTTTGATTCCATGCGACCGAGAGACAACTTTGCTCTAGAAAAATAAAATTTCGCGCTTTATGCGACATTTCCGCTGTAAATGCCCCAAAGTCATAAATTAAAATTTGTTTAAGCTCAGCGCTAAAGTATGAAAACCCGACGAAAATAAAGCGGTCGTTGTCATCTGTATACACATATGTATGTACGTACATACATATGTATCTTTTGTTGCCTTCCCTTCTCCTTCACATATAAAAAACACACGCGAGCTACTTGACGACCTGCGTCCATCTTCATTTACACGATCTCGCTCGATCTGCCTCTTGTCGTGCGGAGGCCCCATTTACATTTCTCAAGCGACAACTGGAGAAAATGCAACTGTATATACAATTTGCAATTGTTGAGTTCAAATATTTATAATTAATTTAGTTTGCGTACTTAGCTGTTTGCATTTATTTAGGTCTTAAGTATTATATAATTTCCTTGATATGCTATTATTCAATTGTCTTATTGCAGGTGTGTTTCTAGTACCTTACTGCATAATACTCGTTGTATGCAGCATACCCCTGCTGTTCATGGAGTTATCTGTGGGACAGTACACGGGACGAGGGCCAATTGGTGCACTGGGTCAGCTGTGCCCCCTATTTAAGGGTAAGTGGTAAATAAGTTTTAAGTAATGGTAAACAAACTTTATTAAAAGAATTCAAATGATAAGATACCAAAATTCTAAGTATATTTTCCTAGTCAAAAGAACTGGCGCTAAGCTTTGATATCAATTTATGACCCCAAAAAAATAAATTATGAATGTATAAATTGCTCATTGCTAATGTGGCGTATGAGTAATTTATAGCTCTGACTGCCCCAATCTTGGTGATCTCCAAAGAGTTTCAGCAACACGACAATCACAAAGACAGTTCGCTTAACATTTTTACGAATTCATTTAAGATTTCGTAAATAGATTCTAGTTAATTTAGAGCGCCATCTCATTGCGTCATTTACACGCTTTATAGGTAAAATGCGAAAACGTCACGCTGACTCGCTTTCAGTTACTAAATATAGAAATGTTCTTTCCGCCCAGTGAGTTGGAAAACAAATAATAAAAAATTATTACAAAAAACTCTAAATGAGGATTAACCATGTAGCATGACAAGCAAATATGGGCACTGCTTGTCTAAGTTCAAAGCCAAGGTCTGAATACTCATAGTTAGTGCTGGGATAAATAGCTGGTCAACAGAGCTTAAGTTTACATAAAGGCATAAAGCCGCCATAAAAACAATGCCAAAATCAGTAACGAATGTGAAATAAGAGAATGATTGACTTGAAAATACTCTTCGAAATTTGTAGTATTAATTCTAAGCAAGTAGTGTTACTTAATCATTATCATAATAAGAAAACTTACTTGACTTACAGCGAAAACAGAATCACTTGTAATTCACATGTGTTGCTAAAGAAGATCTAAAATACATGCACACAAAAATGCTGCCACATGCTAATTGGTTAGTTTTATTGTTAGGGGGATGGCGTGAAAATGTGCTAAGCGCAACTCGACACTGAAACGGAAATGTTTTTGAGCGATTTACGTACGCGTACGAGCTGTGAGATCCCGAAAAGTCGCTTAACACCCCCCGCGCAACACAGCCTGGCATGAGAAACAGTCAAAGGTCGCAGCCATAAATCTAATAAGACAACATTAGTTTGACATATTTGCAAAGCGTTTAATTATTGGATATATTTTGCCAACAGAACACAGCCTCGGCACACCTACGCCCACACTCCCACACGTCCACGCGCAAGCTGCAACTGCAACTAATAAATATTAATGGGCGTTTGGTTTTAAAGCCAAGATACGAACAAATGGCGTTAATTGGTTTTAAAGGCACGCGGCAAATTAGAATTATGCAGATGAATACCAGTCTAGACATGTGATTGAATTTAACCGGTCCAAATTATAGTCGACCTGATTATTAAGAAACGCATAAATGTAATAAATCCTTAGTCAACGCAAGCAAGAATATTCAAATTGTAACCTAATGATAGCTTTAGCTAATTTTTACGTATATTAATTGCATTTATTTTTCTTTAAAAGGAGCTGGCTTGGCCAGTGTAGTGGTTTCGTTCCTTATGTCCACCTACTATAGCGTCATAATAGGTTATTCAATTTACTACTTTTTCACATCATTCAAAACGGAGATGCCATGGATTGATTGTAGCAATAGGTAAATATTCAAATCGTCAACAATTGAAACAGTAAGTTAACATCATCATTTTGTGGCAGATGGAACACGCCCGATTGTTGGGTGCCGCAGCGCAAGGAGATGAATACCACAGCGCCAAATACATCACGCACCCCATCCGAAGAGTTCTTTGAGTATGCAATAGTCAAAAATCTACAAGAAAATTCTTTATTTCAATGTATCTTGTTTTTGCAGAAATAAGGTTTTGCAAATCAGTGCTGGTTTGGAGTATCCGGGCATGATGCGCTGGGAGCTATTTGTCTGCCTTGTCTGCGCCTGGCTGATGGTGTACTTTGCTACCTGGAAGTCTATCAAGTCATCGGCAAAGGTGCGCTACTTTACGGCCACATTTCCATTTGTGCTCATCATCATTCTAATGTTCCGAGCTGTGACGCTCGATGGCGCTGATGAGGGCTTGCGCTTCTTCTTTCGGCCCAATTGGTCGGAGTTAAAGAACGCGAATGTGTGGATCAATGCCGCATCACAGAACTTCAACTCACTGGGCATTACATTCGGATCGATGATCTCGTTTGCCAGCTACAACAAGTACAACAATAACATATTGCGAGATACGATTGCTGTGAGCCTTGTGAATATTGTGACTAGTTTATTGGTGGGCATATTTGCATTCTCAACGTTAGGGAATCTCGCACTGGAACAGAATACCAATGTACGCGATGTCATTGGCGATGGGCCAGGCATGATATTTGTAGTATATCCACAGGCCATGGCCAAGATGCCATATGCCCAACTGTGGGCCGTTATGTTCTTCTTTATGCTGCTGTGCCTCGGCCTCAATTCACAGTTTGCCATAGTTGAAGTTGTGGTTACATCCATACAGGATGGCTTTCCACGCTGGATCAAGCGACATCTGGGCTACCATGAGATTGTGGTGCTCTTTGTCTGCGTCATCTCGTGTCTCTTTGGACTGCCGAATATTATACAGGGTGGCATCTACTATTTCCAGCTAATGGATCATTATGCTGCCTCTGTGACAATAATGTTTCTGGCCTTCTGCCAGATGATTGCCATAGCCTGGTTCTACGGCACCGGGCGCCTCTCAAAGAATGTCAAACAAATGACAGGCAAAGCGCCATCCCTTTATTTGAAGTCATGCTGGTTAGTGCTCGGACCATGTCTGCTCTTTGTAAGTTCTAGATGTGAAGAGTAAATCGTTCAATATTTTTAAATAACGCTTTTTTGCAGGCCATTTGGGTGCTGAGTTTGATTAATTATAAGGAGCCCACATATCATAATGGACGCTACACATATCCGGACTGGGCCTATGGCATTGGCTGGATGTTTGCCTCATTCTCACTTATCTGCATACCAGGCTATGCCATCGTTAACTTTATGCGCACCAGCGGTGATACCTTTTGGGAGGTAAGCCTTTTAATGATAGCTCTAGCCTTACGTCTCATTGATAACTTTGATGCCTTTTTACAGCGCATTAAGTTAACACTGCGTCCCAATATTTATGAGTGCAAGATCTGCGGTGAGCATCACTGCGAGCACGACTATCCCGAACAGGAGCAATATATGCTGGCACAGGAATTGGGCAACGTATATAAACCACCGACAAGACCAGGATTGCATTCGGCGCAAAAGCCTGGCTACAATGCAATGCAAACATCCAATACAGCGCCCCATGGTGTTCACACAGAGTATACGTACAAGTCCAGGGAGGAGCAGGGATCACATCCAACGACAGATCAGCAGTAGACAGTAGACCTGCCAAACGATAAGATATTGTTTCCCGTTCAGTTGTTAATAGTTTTTAAAACACAATTTTGTTAAAATTTGCATACAATATACAATAATAGTGAACTAAGTCAATAAAATCTTGATGAGAATGAAACGGAAATGCGAAATATTAATTAATTATTATTTAATTAAACACCAAATTGTATACATTTAAATTTATTCAATAGCATATTGCTGTAGGTTTGTTTAACGACATAGACTGCATTTACGTTGAGGCGTATACAATCCTTTAATACTCTTTGAAAGCAAGTCATATTGCACTTTAAAAATAATATAATTCCATATTTAACACTTTCTAATTTGCGATTAAGTTGTGGCTTTCAAAGCCTCTGAACATAGCGATATAATAAATCAAACTCTTCAAATTTGGGAACAGCGTTAAAATTGCGAGGAGTTTTACAATATTCGGCATAAATAAGCTGACTTTTGGCAGACACTGTTGGTGGCTTCACACTCAAATAAGAGTCAGTGCCATAGTCACTGAGTGGACGCAGTGTAATTCCACGCATCATCTTGGCCAGTTCTTGTTCACGTTGTGCCACAGCTGTTTGGGCCGGTTGGGCGCCACCGCTAGATAGTTTGCCCATTTGAACGTATTTCTTATAGATGGCCATGCTCTGTTTGGATGGCGGACTGATGGTGCAGCCATATACCTTTTTCATGGAAGGCAGCATGGAGGCCAGAGTAAAGGGAGCGGGCTCTACCGTTTCAGTTTGTTTTGATTCCTTTTCTGCAAAACTGGCGCTAAGCTCCTCATCACTGGAGCTGTCCTCACCCTCGCTGGAGCTGGACGAGTTGCTGTTAGTCGAACCGGTTGAGCTTTGGCCCGTCATCGATGGATTCTGTCGACCCTTACGCGACGGTTGTATCTGGCGCTGAAAGGGACTGTAGTTCGTACGGAATGTGGGCATATAGCGAGAAGCAAGCTGACTAATCTCAAATTCAATATGCTCGCTAAGGTCCGTCCATTTGAAGGACTGATGGTAGTTGGAATAGGCATCTATCATTTCCAGACCATTGCTGTGCACACGAAACAGCTCCTTGACCAGTTTGTTGGTATCCGCACAGGGATAGGGCAAACATTCGCGCACTTTGTGCTGCACCCAATCGGTTATAGATGCGCTTGAGGTGCTTGGCGCAAATGCATTGTGCATATCGTAGTCTGTTTGTAGCTCCCAAATGGGCTGATTCACTGCAAGTAAGAAGGCATTAGTAAAGTGCTTATAAAGAAGTTTAAGTCTCACATACATTTGGTAAAGCTAGGCTTGTAAAGTCCAAGGAACAAATTGATACTGTGCTGCTTCTCTGTGTCGCTAAATGTATTGCTGTAATAGCGGCTCAAAGTTTGCATGACATCGTTGCCCTGCGATGCCCAGGCGGCTGTTTTGCGATAGGTCTTAATGCGATGTACCAGCTGAGAGCCACCATATTGTAGAGCCAGAGTGTCGCCGTGCTCCTCATACAGATGTTCCAACATGGTAACACAATCCGAATCAAATTCCAGTTTAGCCGACTTAACAAAGCCAAGCCTCTCCAGTTGATGTCCAAGAGCGCATTTGCCAATGGCAAACTGTGCCGAATTGGTGCGATCCAAACAATCGACGCAATTAGTGCGCACAATGCCTGTCTGAAAGCTGAGCTCACTTCCACGATGCGCCTTATAGAACATGCCTGTCATTTGAATTATGCTTGCTGCGTGAACGGCCAGCTGTTCCATAACATTTCCACCACTAAGTCGACTCTGACGAGCCATATCGAAATGTATGTGTTTCATGCGGTGCTGTGGCGGTAGGAACTGATTGAGATACCTAATGCTGTTCTCCAGCTCTTTCGAAATGATCGACTCGTGCTTACGTCGCTCTCGCTTCTTAACCAAATTAAGCATGATCAAGGGAGCACCATAGTGGAAGAGCAGGCGCTCGAAATGACGTGACGGCGTTTGTGCATACGGATCATAGATATCTAGTTGTATGGGCGGCTTTGGCACCATCTTGCTTATATCCTGCGACCAGTGCGATGGTATCGAACCGCGCATTTGCGTAAAAGCACATAGGCGCTGACCGTCACTGACAATCTGTTCCGTTTCCACTTCGTTCGCCACATCACCCTGAAAATATAATCTTTATTATACACATATCTTCCATAAAAGTAAAGCTTACCTGAAAGTTAGCGCCGCGCTTAAGGAAACGTGTGCCAGCAAAGCGTGTGCTGCGACGTGCTATCAGACACACATTGACATGCCTGCCAAAGATGCTAATGCAGGATTGGCTCACATATCCATGTGTGACCTCCAACAGCCAGTCCTTTAGCATAATACCCTCCATGGGCTGCAGCAAATATGCGTTCCACACGAAACGCTTGCGTGAATCGCTGCGAAAAGCATAGTCAACACGTTCGTGCGCTTGAGCGACATTATTGGTCAGCTTGTTCCAGTCGGGCAACGGCTCGTCACGCTCCAGATTAACCTTGGTGCCCACATAACGCGGTGCCGACTCGTTGTACTGCAGTGTGCGGGTTAAGTCGTACGAGTAGGAGAAGTAAAAATTGCTGCGGAGATCAATATTTTGGAACATCTTTTTGTAGCGCTCCTCGTGCGGATGTGGCTGTCGCTGTGAAGTCACCTCATTAACGCGCACCATCACTGTATCCTTGATGGTATACACCAAATGCATGCCGATGTGGGCACAACATTTACGTTTAGTAACCAAAATGAGGTAATATCCTTCTAAAAAGCGAACGAAGCCGAGGACTCCATATGCTGATGTCACTTTGGGTGAACCCGTTAATGAGGACACAAATCTTCGAATCTCCGAGTTATTAAACTCATTCGCATGCTCTTCAATGCTTAAACGATTGAGCGCCAACCGATCGATGGTGAGCAAGCGAAATCGCGACTCGCGATTGTTGCTGCCCACCAAATACAAGCGCTAAACAGAATTAAAACAGATGAAGGCGATTGATTAAGTGAAATTAAAATTTGTGGTGTACACAACTTACCGAACGTGTTTCATAAAGCACTACTTTTTGTATAGAGCTTATAAGTGGATTAAATATAATGTTTGGATTATCATTATTCATTTCTACGTTGATCTTTTCCGATGACATAAACAAAAGATTGGTCTGTCAAAACATCGGTAACCAATGTTGCTAAGTATTATTAAAAGTGAAAGTATTTAAATACTGCTGACATCCAAAAATGCCAGACATTTTATGTGCGTAACGCAGCGGTCTGGCAATAGGTAGGGCAACACTTGTAATTTTTGTATACTGTTGTTTTGTTTAGTCTAGCGGAAATTGGCTTTTGGAATTCTTTTATACTTTTAAGATACTATGACGACTTGGGGAAATATTTGCCGTATATGCAGCAGCCCCGCAGACTACAACATATTTGCCAAAATACCCACATACTTACATGGCTCGACCAACGAGTTTCTAAATTATCAAAAGCCAATTAATATATTACTTGAAGAGACATCAGGACTGAAGGTAGATAAATATTTTGATCATTTTAACGATGTGGACATTTTTAAAATGCTTCTTCTTGCTTTTATAGAATTCTCCAGACGACGGACTACCGTTGTTTATTTGTGCTCTATGCATATCGTACTTAAAACACGCTGTAACATTCCGCGAACAATGCATAAAAAATGCGCTCAGCCTTAAGCTGATTGAGTTACAACAACAAAAATCCATAAATAGCAATGAAGACAAAGAGAGTGCACTTTTCACGGCCGATCAGCTTACCTACGTGGAACAGCGACCGGTGCATAATCTCCTTTTGAACAACAACAGCGCCATAAAGCTAGAAAAGACGGACAAAGTGCATAAACAGCTTCTAAATCAGTTTACGCCTCAACAAAGCGGCAATCACGAACGGCGTTCACTATATCTCAACGCATTATATGTCAAGCATCGAAATACAACACAGGTATAAATAGTAAACATACACCTATTACTCTACGAATACGAAAACGTTTTTGTTATCATTTTTTCAGCAGGCATCGTCCAAAGTGGAGTTGCCGTCGACCAGCGCTGGCAGCGGCAGCGGCAATGGCACTGGAGAGGACGACGATTATGCAGCAATCACCTCTAGCGACGACAATGAGGAGAGTGCATTATCTCGCAAAGATAAGAACTGTTATAACTACAGCGAGACAAATTTTGAGGAAGATGATCCCATGGAGCAGGCTCAGTTGAGGGATATCAAAGTTAACATACCAGAGCCGATGTGGAAAGAACGCAAGTGTCCGGCCTGCTCAAAACGCTTCATGCACGAGGATTCGCAACAATTGCATATGGATAATTGTGTGGAACATCAGTTTTTTAGTTTTGTTGGCGATCTTAACATGTTGCTGGACATTAAACGTCAAAAGATGGTATCACCACACGAGTTCATCAGACGTATGATCTTTGCCTTGCACAAGACCTGCACCTGGTTGCAGGAACATTCCATTGACACACAATTAGCCGATAAACTTAAACAGGTTAAAATAACCAATGGCAGCATTGAGAAAACTTCAGAGCCAGCTCCAGAAATCGCACCAAAAGCCTCGAACCGCTGGAATAGTTTAGTATCTCCCATAAACGACGATGATATCTTTGGCAATGGCTTGTTATCATTTAAAAGTGGCACAACTACTCCAATAACCGTTGAGAACAATGTATTGTATGCCATTGAGCGTTCCGAGAGTCGTAACTCACAACATACCCCGAATCTGGTGGTAAAGAAGCCCATACCCATAAGAGGAACAGCTCATAATGGAGCTAATTCGCTAGTCCATGCGGAGAGTGCACGTGCCACATTTATTGAGAAGTTGCAACGCGCTGTTGTCACACCCCATAAGCAGTCGCATTCACCGGCGCCAGCCACGCCCTCAAGTGCCACAATGTTGCCCTTTTCGGCAGCACGCTGCAGCCAATGCAACTTACTTTTTGACTCCGTTAGCGAACTAGAGATTCACAACGGCATGCTTCACAATGAACCAAATGAATGCAATCTTAACAATACCAAAGACGACGACAACGCTCAAAGGCGCAGCATAATCGCACTCTTCGAAGATGATATCTAATTTAATTTAGTTTCTACTTTATAGTTTATATCCCTTTTAAGTCTGAATAGTGGTTTTACAATTTATTGTATTTGTGTTGTGCAGTTTAATTTTATTTTAATTTGTTATAATTGTTAGCAATTTTGTGTTTACTTTCACCATTCAATGTATTCGTCTACTGGCCCGGGTCAATGTATCTACATATATATAACCTCTTTTACTACTTATCGATACCAGAAATAATAATTCATAATTAAATAAACAATATCTCAAAGAAGTTTATAGCTTAAGTGGTATTTAATAGCATGTAACAAGAATATTCAAAAACATGTTTTTTGTGTTAGGATAACTTAAATCTTAACTAGATTCAACAGTGATTGGCCGGACAATCATAGACGCGAATATGTTCCAGAACCAGATCGTTGTCTATTACTTGGGCATCAGTAATATTTCTAAGTAGTTGCATTAAATCCATGGTTAGACTTGCATCTCGTAAGGCAAACAACTGGTTTAAGCCGTTCACAAACGGCATTGCCTGAATTTCCAACTTGCTTAGAAATGGGCGTGTGGCAAACATGTTGGCAAGCACACGCACTCCATAGAAGATGTGCATTTTATCGGCAGGTTTGCTAAGATCCAAATTTCCAATGGCCATGAAGAAATCTAACAAGTGTTGAAAATGTGGCACACACAAGTCGCGTTCCAGATTAACAATTTCAAATTGAAATAAAATAAACATGTAATATTCGGCAGCGGGATCTGTTGGTTGCTTCATGTGCAGGTTCTTAGCTATGTACTGACGATTTTCCACGGTCATGGCTGAAGCCGCATTTAAGCCTATTAAATACAAACAAATGCCAGCATCCTCGTTATAGCATTTGCTGTCAATTGCGGGTGTTGTGTACAATTTCCATAATTTGCTTGCCAACTGCATTAGAAGCAATGTTTTGGCCGACTTCTTGCAAGTGGCTAAAATGTTCGCTAACGTCCAAAGACAGCTGCGCTTCAATCGCGGCACCTGGCTATCCAAAAGAGTTACCAGGTAGCTGCCCGCCATGGCTGTAATCTTTTCACAAACATGCGCCTCACCTAGCGAAAGGTTACACAAGCATTCAGCAGCATCGATTTGTCGCTCCACATTGGTACCTGGATATTAAAGACGACAATGTATAGTTTCCGAAGCGTTTTATTGTTTTACCTAGAGATTGCTTACCCGTAAGCTCCTTAATTATTACTTGGGTTGCACCTTGAATTTTAGCAAAGGCGTTAATATTTTCATTACCCTGCAAGAATGCATGGCTCAAGCGGTACATATCTGTGCTTTCGGCGTGTTTACGCCGCTTAATGCGTCCCGCAATGCCCTGAACGTCCTTAATTCCAAAATTGTCCAACTCAGCTATTTCATCCTTGATTTCTCCCAAGCCGAACCGCAGCGCATCTGTTGTATGTGACCGCAAATCTTTTCGTTTCTGTCGCGCATACTCTCGTATTTTATAGCGAATAGCAGTGTCTGTTGTTGTTTGCGCTTGTGGTAGTGGCACTTTTTCTGCAATCTCCATTGTTTTGAAACAAATCAAGTCGTCAAATTATTTTGTTCTAGTCAGCTGTTGTGTAGGCTTCTAGCAAGGGCAGCACTGGCAGCTCTTTTAAAATGTCAGTATTTTTTTAATTACACAGTTTGGGTAAATTTACGAAAGTGGTCACACCACTGTGGAATTGCATAAACCAACCATCGAAACCGAAAACAAATAAAAATGTCGTTTTCTATAATGCAAAAACTATCCTTACAATGTCTTAAGGCTGACCAACCACTTCTGAGTAAGTTCCTGTTAATTTTGGGTTAATTAAATAATATAACATCTGTTAAAAAAAACCCAGCAACGATACGAAATGCCAGCAAAAAAACCGGCGGCAGCACGCGCAATAAAAAGGGTCATCCGCGTCCAAAACATCGTGGATGGCGAGTTCTCGACGGTCATTACGTTTCACATGGAACCATTTTGGCAACACAGTTGACGACGCGCTTTCATCCAGGATTAAATGTAAGTGGATACACTTAGCTCGTGCATACAATATATTTGCCATTTGTTGTTTATTAGGTTGGCTTTGGACGCAATGGCACTCTGTTTGCCATGGAGCACGGCAGGGTAATCGTTAGCTGCGAGCCCATAGATCCAAACTGGGATCACACTTGGATTCAGCGCAACTATGCAGGCCGACAAGATCAAACTATTTATAAAAAATTTTTCAATGTTATTCCGGAGACGCAGCACCAACGTTTTCGCCTCGTCGAAGAAATCTGATTTGTTGTAAATAAATAAATTTAAAAAATCATTTGTAGAGTGTTCCAATTTCATAATTTCATGATATGCAAAAGAACACTGTAATCGATGCATCGATAATTTGCACCGAAATTTCAGTGTACATCGATGTATTTTTAAAAAAATCGCTAGGGTTTTTTTTGTTTATAACTCAAGCTAGGAATTGATCATAAGCATTTTTTCTATTGTTATAGCAAAGGTTGCTTATTTTACAATCCTACTACCTGATTGCTCTGTAAAGTCACTTAAGGATCACGCAGGTAAAGCGTCCAGACTTTATAAAGCCAGCTCGTACGGCAAACATATATTCAGTTTGTTAACGATTCTTAAACTATTAGCATAACCATGGCGCGACGTCGAAGATGTTCAATTTTTGTGCGCCGCAAATGGTCGTTGGAAGAGTGTAATAAAGTATTGGATTTTATGCGTCAGAACAATTTTGAGATGCCAACCGGTGCTGAATACTATAGAAAAATGAAAGAAACGCTGGGTATTGATTCAAGTTTTCCGGCGGTGCGCAGTAAAGTACAAAAAATGTTGTTGAGCTACAAAAAAGCGAAATCTCTGCTTGCTCTCAGTCCGGACTTTCCCATGTCAGAGGTGCTGCTTATCTGCCCATATTTTAACCAGTTCTACGAAATATTTAAAAATAACACCAAACCTCGAAGGAACACAGTATGCGCAAGACCCCGGCGTTCCACAACTAAAACAATTCCAACGGCACACATTGATATGGAAACGTCTTGCTTCGATATTTCTGACAACTCCGCAGCTTCGAATCGAGGACCGGCCAAGTTTTCTAGATCAACCGTTGCTCTGGCACGAGCCACAAATAGTTTTCCTCAACCAACGCTTATCAAACAGGAATCGATCAGTGCAAATGAACCAATGAGATTGCATTTAAATGATAGTATTTCCATACCAAATATAATAAGCGTGGAATCAATGTCTCCTCGAGGTGTTGGAAATGAAATCAATCATATAAATGCCGATTCTTCAACTGCACCTACTTCAACTGAAACTGAGCAGCCACAAGGACATAGCACGGTCGCAGAGCCAGAGGCAATTGATTCACACGACAACGCAATGTCCGAGGGGGAGTTGAGATTAATGGAGCTACGCTTGCGTGAAAAGGAATTGGAGCTCAAATTATGTAAGATCCAGTCCAACGAACGTTTGACGCGTTTAGAATTAGAATCAAAGGAACGCATAAAGATGAAGAAACTAAATTTGAAGTATTCTAAGAAATAAATTTAGTTTAAAAGCGGAAGCCGTCGCCCACACATATATTTTTTTAATGCTAGATGATTCCAACTTGCTTTGCCATTTTTTACAAAATTACAATACCAAAAATGCTTACATTATCGAGTAAATATATCTTGAATAAAATTATAATCTAAATCTGATCAGTGATGTTCAAACAGTTTAAATACCAAAAGGATACCAACAGCGGTCGATTAAAGCAATGTTCATTGCTATCGATACTTAGATGTATTTTTAAAATCGATTTTACACTAATTTCTTAAAACAAATGCATAAAAATCAACATGTAAATGTATTAAGTTATTGCCGGGAATGTTTAATTAATTGAGCCAGCAAACAAATATATGTACCTATAAATATAATGTACAACTATCATCAATTTCTTAATGTTCCGGCTTAATTTGATCCGAGTAATTCTCGATATCTTTATTGCGCTGCAATGTCACTATCCATTGCCAGTGTTGTATAATTTTTAATGTCATCTCGATAACAATTGTTACCATGTTGCTTGTTAGGGTTTGATCTATTGTTATAGCAAAGGTTGCATGATTTACAATCCTACTACCTGATTGCTCTGTAAAGTCACTTTAGGATCACGCAGGTAAAGCGTCCAGACTTTATAAAGCCAGCTCGTACGGCAAACATATATTCAGTTTGTTAACGATTCTTAAACTATTAGCATAACCATGGCGCGACGTCGAAGATGTTCAATTTTTGTGCGTCGCAAATGGTCGTTGGAAGAGTGTAATAAAGTATTGGATTTTATGCGTCAGAATACTTTTGAGATGCCAACCGGTGCTGAATACTATAGAAAAATGAATGAAACGCTGGGTCTTGATACAA
This sequence comes from Scaptomyza graminum, assembly GCA_018901835.1. Taxonomy (NCBI): domain Eukaryota; kingdom Metazoa; phylum Arthropoda; class Insecta; order Diptera; family Drosophilidae; genus Scaptomyza; species Scaptomyza graminum. Next base: position 9,220,977 of record JAEIFL010000002.1, read on the forward strand.
GTTTGGCCTCGGTGCGCAGTAAAGTACAATACATGTTGTTGAGCTACAAAAAAGCGAAATCTCTGCTTGCTCTCAGTCCGGACTTTCCCATGTCAGAGGTGATGCTTATCTGCCCATATTATAACCAGTTCTACGAAATATTTAAAAATAACACCAAACCTCGAAGGAACACAGTATGCGCAAGACCCCGGCGTTCCACAACTAAAACAATTCCAACGGCACACTTTGATATGGAAACGTCTTGCTTCGATATTTCTGACAACTCCGCAGCTTCGAATCGAGGACCGGCCAAGTTTTCTAGATCAACCGTTGCTCTGGCACGAGCCACAAATAGTTTTCCTCAACCAATGCTTATCAAACAGGAATCGATCAGTGCAAATGAACCAATGAGATTGCATTTAAATGATAGTATTTCCATACCAAATATAATAAGCGTGGAATCAATGTCTCCTCGAGGTGTTGGAAATGAAATCAATCATATAAATGCCGATTCTTCAACTGCACCTACTTCAACTGAAACTGAGCAGCCACAAGGACATAGCACGGTCGCAGAGCCAGAGGCAATTGATTCACACGACAACGCAATGTCCGAGGGGGAGTTGAGATTAATGGAGCTACGCTTGCGTGAAAAGGAATTGGAGCTCAAATTATGTAAGATCCAGTCCAACGAACGTTTGACGCGTTTAGAATTAGAATCAAAAGAACGCATAAAGATGAAGAAACTAAATTTGAAGTATTCTAAGAAATAAATTTAGTTTAAAAGCCGAAGCCGTCGCCCACACACATTTTTTTTTTTAATGCTAGATGATTCCAACTTGGTTTGCCATTGTGTACAAAATTACAATACCAAAAATGCTTACATTATCGAGTAAATATATCTTGAATAAAATTATAATCTAAATCTGATCAGTGACATTCAAACTGTTTAAATACCAAATGAATACCAACAGCTGTCGATTAAAGCAATGTTCATTGCTATCGATACTTCAATGTGCACCATCGATTGTTTGACAGCTCAATTGCCGCCTGACGCACACACGTGTTTAGCATCGCAGCACATTTCGTTATACTTTTTTCTCTCGAGGTAGTGTATTAAAGGAAAATAATATACAATGGCCGATGTTGCAGAAACCCCAAATGCCGATGTCATCGCCGATGTAAAAGAGGCGAAAAATGTTGAAGAAGCTACCGATGCGGCCGGCAAAAACGGCGATTCAAAGAAAGAAGAAGAGACTGCGGCACCCGCCGCTGAGGAAAACACCAAAGATGAGCGCGCGATCATTCGTCAAGTGGAGTACTATTTCGGAGATGCTAATTTGCACCGCGACAAGTTTCTTAGCGAGCAAATAACAAAGAACGAGGGAGGCTGGGTACCGCTCTCGGTGCTGGTCACATTCAAACGTTTGGCAGCGCTCACCACAGATTTAGATGCGATCGTCCAGGCTCTGAATAAATCCGGAGAGGGCCTCGTGGAGGTCAGCGAGGACAAGCAAAGCGTGCGTCGTCACAGCGAGCGCCCTATCCCTGAACACAATGAGGAGCGCCGCAAGGAGATTCAGGAGCGCACTGCTTACGCCAAGGGTTTCCCATTGGATTCGGAAATGACCCAAATTCTTGACTTTGTCAGCGCCTACGAGAAGGTGGCTAATGTTACAATGCGCAAGCATTTTGATAAACCCACCAAGTCCTACAAGTTCAAAGGCAGCATTTTTGTCACATTTGAAAAGAAGGAACAGGCCAAGGAGTTTATTGATAAAGACAAGATTGTCTACAAAGAGCGAGAGTTGCTGCGCAAGTGGCAAGTTGACTACTTGAAAGAGAAACAGGAAGAATATCAAAAGAAGAACGAGAAGCGTAAGAGCCAGAAAGAGCCCAAAGTGGAGCCGTCAATTGATCTGCCCAAGAACGCAATTGTTGTGTTTGAGGGTGCTCCAGACACCGTCACGCGCGAGGAGATACGTGAAGCTTTTGAAAAGGTCAAAGACTTTGATATTGCTTACATTGAGTTTAACAAGGGTGACACCAAAGGTTCTGTTCGTCTCACAGAAGCGGATGCCGCCGAGAAATACATTGCCAAAGTAGAGGATGCTAAGGTAGGTCGTCGCAATCATTTCTAAAGACGATCGCTTATTCTATTGTATTTTACAGCTTAAGTTCAACGATGAAGTCTCCCTTACCCTGCGCAAGGCGAACGAGGAGGAGGAGAAAGAGTTCCTGGACAAGGCCATCGAATTTATGAAGAAGCGCCGCGACTTCTCACGCGGCAAAAACAACAAACGTTTTGGACGCAAGCGTCACGGTGGACACGACAGTCGTAGCCACCACAAGAAGCACCGCTCAGAGTAATCTTGCTACCTCCGTATGCAAGTGCGAAGAATTGTTAGTTCTAGTTTTTAGCTCTAAGCAAAACGTTTTTGTGACATCCAATTGCTACTATTATGTACTAGTTTTCCGGTAACTTTAGGAATAAGTCTGAGATCCATATGTCTCGTGAAAAATATGTATAGTTTACATAATATGAGAGGAACTCTAATTTATTTTAATTACTGAAAATTTTTTGTTTTAATTTTGCCTAATGAACTTATAAATAAAATATAAAATAACGAACAATATGTAATCAATAATGTTTATAATCTGTGTACTTACTTTTTTTTGTTAAATACTACTAAAATATGTAGTAACTCGATCAGAGAATTATGAAGAAATCATCTTTCTAGGGATGTAGTTTGGGGGAAAATCTAGTATATTGATGAATACCAAAGTTGATTGATTAAAACACGAAAATAAAAAAAGTGTTTCTTTTGGTAGTTTTTTATTTTTGAGTGTGTGTGTGTTTTTCTTGTTAAATGATCGCAATATCAATGTACATACATATAAATCAACTTAAAAACAATAAAAAAACTAATATTTAAACTTTATAAATTACAATTATTAAATGCATTTACAAATTACAATACGCAAAAATGTAACATAAAATTTTCAAAATTTTTCCTTTTCCTTTCGAAATCGAACTATGTTATAATTGCAATTAGGTGTAAAATTATGTTTATAATTAAGCGAGTCACAATTTATAATTATCTATTATAGGGGGTTTGTATGGAATATGAGTAGAACTCAATTTTAAAGAAGTCGGTATACTTAAATAAAGAAAAAACAAAACGAACTCTTAAATGCTTTTGCACATGGAAGAACGAAACAAAAAACATAAAGATCAGTGCAAGCACATATAATTCACAACAGTTTTTTTTTTTTTTTTTTCATATTTCCATAATTTTGTCTATTAGCAACTTAAGGATTCAATCGTTAAGGCTCATGCGAAATTGAAGGCATAAGCTGTTTAGTGCTTTGGATTTGAATAATTATAATAAACTATATATATTTATGATGCTATATCTGCTAATGTAATAATATTTGTAATCTATGTACTATCTTGTATTGTTCGGTTTTGTCATAGGTGTAGATACGAGTTATACGAGACTTAATTAACAATTATACATAAATTAAACAATTACAAACATCGACAACGCATCGATCGCTTAACGCATATCGCTTGAATTTCTCTTTTCCTACTATATAGTATATATATGAATATGTATGTATGTAATATCAGTATAGTATGTATGTATTCTTATGGTGGGGTGCGCGCTCAAGCTAGTCTCTAGTCGGAAGAAGAAATATACAGCGTTGCATTTTATTCTTTTTGTGTTTCATGTTTTTGTTTTTTGTTTTGCTAAAGTTTTTCAATTATCACTAAGCCAACGATTGACAACGATATCCGTCCTCTCTCTCTCTCTCTCTCTCTGTCCCTTATGTATACAACAGTCCAACCAACATATGCATGTGTTATTTTATAATTGTACATACATTTGTATATATTACTATATTTTTTGTAGTGCTTTAAGTTTTGAAATTATTTCCAGACTGGCGTCAGATCTAGCGTGAGATTCTGTATCGTCCGATTGCGCGCCGAGCTGCGCTTTTGCTTCACCGAGCTGGTTATCTCGTTGACCAGGCCCTGGCAATCATTGCAGACGCTGACCTGTTCGCCACGCAAATTCTCCTTCTGATCTTGCTGCGTCTGTGCCAAGTGGCTGCCAGACGAGAAAAGCGCAAAGCCACGCGAGAATCGGGATCTATGTATTAGAAAGGCGTTTAAGGATTAGCTTCAGCCTATGAAACTGTTTTATATGTTTGAAGGTATATCGCTTACTTGCGCTCTAGTGTGCTGCTGTTGGACAGCGGTCGATAAGCTGGACTCTGCACGGGCAGACTGCGTGGTCCTTCCATGCTGCGCGACATGACGTTGTTGTATTGCTGCTGATGCTTCTGCTGGTATTGATGTACACCAGAGGGGCGCATCGCCACCGAGTAGGAGGCAGACATGGATGCCTGGTCGTGCAACGCTTCTACGGCCTGACCAGTTGCAGCGGCTGCAGCACCAGCTGCTGATCCAGGCCCAACACTGATGCCGGGCGTGCTCATATTTGATCTTTGGTGTTTGGGAGATGAGGGTGCACTGCCCACGGTGCTGCGAGTCTGCAAGAAGAAAACACATAAAATTAAAGATATCCCATTCATAAATTCTATTCCCAAACAGACCTTGCGATCTGACTCGGAACGCAAAAGGCGCTCAATCAGCGACTTGGGAAACTGATCGTCCATGATGTTGCCCGTCGATGAGGAGTGCCCAGAATGGTGGGCAGCATGATGCGATGGCGATGGTGAGCTTGAGCTGGCCGGACTGGACAGCAGCGAAGGTGAGATCAGCACGAGGGGCACATTGCGAAAATGTTCTGCGGGTATGCGCATCTTGGTGTAGCATTTGGCACAAACGGTGCGCTGGCACAGTTTGCACTGGATGCCATAGGGGCCGAAGAAGGAGAAGCGTGTGCGGAGGCACAGGAAGCAGACACGACGCTTTTCAACATCCTCCTTGACGCGCACATCCATGGGCAGGCTCTCCAGCTCGGCCTTCGTCATGACAGAACGTATGTGAACGATTTCCGCCAGGGTGACAGACAGACGATCGTCACCACGTTCCATCCAGGTCTGTTTGTCCATGAAGGACTTGTTCCATGGCCCAAGCGAGGATGTTGAATGCGACGCCGTTCCGACCCTATCTTCTGGTCCAGATTGTTCATGTGGCTGTTGTTGTTCCAGCGAATGCTGCGTTTCGGGTGATTTCTTTAAAGGCTGAACAGAAAGAAAGGTTATTGGATGCGTCATTTGATTAAGTACAAATAACATACCTCCTTGGACACACTGCTGACGTCATCCGATTGACGTGACTCGGGACGCGTAGGTGGCATTGAGTGCGTCTCGTCCAAGTTGCTTTGACATCCAACGATTGTGTGTCGCCGCAGCGAGGCGCGTCGCGATTCGCACTGTGTTGCCAGGTCATAGGCTGAGGAAAAGGAGAAGCGAAAAGCAAATGGCATGAGTGAAAAGTCATTATTTACGATGCGCCATTAAAGGTCAGTAAACATTGCGTATGCGTTATGTATGCATGGATATAAGTAGACAGTATAATAGAACAAACGACAAAGAGAACGAAACAAAAAGAAGACGAGGCAAGGCATTTACAAAGTTTCATAAAGCAAGCAAAGCGGGCGATGGGACGTAGGTCATCGAAGGGGTGTTTGTGGGAGATATGTTAATGTTTTTTTCTTATAACCTTTAGAAAATGTATTTATATGTGCGCTATTATAAAACATTAATGTGATTGTGAGACAAGAACAAGGCGATATGTTTAAGTCTTATAAAATGTTTTTGAGCGGTTTATGCATTTTATGTATGGTTAACATTTGGAATGTATCAAATTTGTGAGCGATGCATGCAAAAGTAGTTTATAACGAAATAAATCCTTAATTTTTGTTCGCATATATATTTACATTCCAAGGCATTATCGAAGTATCTGTGATAATCGTCCTGAGTGCAGGCTTGTGCTTGCTGTTGTTGCAGCTGTTGCTCTGGCTGCGGTGGCTGCTGATCCTCTGCCCAGCAAAAAATAATTGTTGCATAGTTTTAGGCAGCAAGCGCAAATTGGTTTGATTTTGTTTGTTAATTTAATTTGATTGAATTGTAAGCGCAATTGTGGGCTTATACACAAATTAATATATATTTAAATTTAATAAAAAAATATATTGTATTTAAATCACAATAACCAAAGAATTAACGGAAAATTTGGCCATGCAAAAGATATGTTTTCATTTTATGTTTATTTTATCATGTCTTAAGATTTGTTTGTCTTTACAAATATTTCGAGTTTGTTTTTCATCTTTTTGTGTGTTGGTGTGTGTGTGTGTTTTGGGTTGTATTTGTGTGTGTGCATACATCTCCATAACCAGCATCAATTGTCATCCGAATGCTCCCACACCAACTGCCTTTTAACCAACTTATATATATTATTTTAATATATTTTGAAGTCGGTTCTCATTTGTTCTTAGTGCGTTTGGCAAATTATAATACATTTGATTTTGTTAGCAAAATCATAAATAAAAAAACAATTATAAATCAGCGGCATTTGTGTTAATAGTATCAATAAATAGGCCATAAGTAAACAAACGATCAAATACCTTTGCAAAAGTAAGTGTTTTTTTTGTGTGGTGTGGTTGTGTTTTGGTTTTTTTTTGGGGAGTGGGGTAAGAAAAAGTAAGAAATAAAAAAATTGTAAGTTAAAATTAAAAATAAACAATAACCGTGTCTTATACTAAAGCAAAAGTAAAGTATTTAAGATAAATTTGTGCCACAAAGTATGAAGGTTTCTATATTTATTTCAAATTGTTGGTAACAACTTCTAAATCATCTATCATATTATAAAGGTTGCGACACATCAGACATTGTGCAATATATTGCTTCATTATGAATCATGAACAAGCAAATTGCAAGTAAGTTTGAGATACCTCAATTTTTATTACAAGCAATTATTTGTTTATTTTATTTAAAGCTTTGCAAGTAGCATTACTTCAAACGAAAGCCTTGACTTGGTTTCCAATAATAAAGTTTCAACAAGCAAATAAATAACTACAACTATTTGTTTCAAACGTTTCCTGTTCCACTTAAGCACAAAGTTATTTAAGATCTTAAGTTTCCCAAAACTTGTTCCTTCATACTTTGTGCACAGCATATACATACATATTTGATTATCATATATCCAATATCGATACTTACTTGTGCGTCTCGGTCGCATTAGCATCGCTGAATCGCGTCTCGCCTGGCTGCCTAGCATATAGCCACCGATTGGATATGGCGGCATCTTTGGCTGTGAGTAACGATGCAGTTCGGCGAGATGTGTGGCGGCTGTGGATGCTGTGCTGCTGCTGATGCTGGATTCATCGAAGATATGCTCGTCGTCCTGTTTGGGATTTTAGATTGTATAATCTTTGTGTTGCATGTTGCACGTTGCACGTTGTTTGGCATGATTGCATGATAACACTTACCTGCAACTTTGAGAAATCAACTTTGATGAGTCGCTGCCGTGAGCGCGACAATGTTGCGTTTGTCGAATTTGGAAGCACTATAAAAGAAAACAAAAACCAAAAAAGAAGCACAAAACATAACATCTTAGAAAGTGAATTAATGGCATGGGAATATAATAATAATGGATCTTCTTGCCTCATTGTGAGAGTGCACTCAAGAGTTGATTTGATTATCATACATGTTAGTAAGTTACACAAGCAGTCGCATTAGCTTCTCTCTTCCCCCTTCTCATCCCTCAGGCGCCTAAGGCGTAATCAGCTGCATTTGAAGTCGCCCCTTTGGCTCGCCTTTCGCCACTAAGCAATTAGACAAAGCTCAACCCAAGACGAGTTGCTTTTACTTGTCATCTTACTGTCGGTTTGTTTGTTTGTTTATTTTTTTAAGTTCTTTCTCTGTCTGGGTATTCAACTAACCGTTAAGTTAACGCATTTAATGGTTCTACTCGTGAAGCGTAAAAGTGCTTGGGAAATTAACCCCGAGGAGAATGTTCCATCTTTTCACGATTTCAAACTGAGGGTTTAATGTGGGGTCAACATGGTATTTCCGGCAACCGGACAAGCTTCTCTACCAAAAGAACATAATTTTAAGCACTAAGCACTATTAAAATCTTGAAAAACATTGCTTTTATTAAACATAAAACAACACCAATAAAACATTTTTACTCAGGAAATGCTTCCGCATAAAGACTAGAATGGAAGGACATCCAATATGTACATCACATAGGATAAATAACATCTTTTGATGCTATCATTTTCGGTTTCCAAATAACGCCTATGGTTTATTGACTCCACATCGAAACGCTGTTGTTGTATCTTGTTGAACTTCCATATATGCATAAGGCAACTCCAACTTTCCTCCCCTCACTCTGCAACTGTGCCACAATTGAAACCAGGTCACAAAACTTAGCAAACTACCTTTTGATGGCTTGGCAGCCTGACGCGGCTTTGGTGTTGGCGGATTGACACCACCAGCCGAAGCGGCACGCGGTGCTGCACGTGGCGTTGCCTGTGGCTGTGAATGCAACTGCGATTGCGATTGGGAGTGCGAGTGAGAGTGTGTTGCAAGTGTGTCTGTTTCCGTTTCAGTGCCACAATAGAGCGACGCATCGCTGGCAACATCGACGATATCCGCCTTGCGTACAATATGATGCGATTTAAAGACAGCGGCAGCCGTTGAGCGCTTGGTACTTGGCGTCGTTTGTTTGGCATCCATTTGTGTGCAGTAAGCGAGTGTTTATTTTCTATGTTGTATTTGGCTTTAACTATGCATGGCATGCATACCGTGCAACACTTGCAACTTCCCCAATAAGAGTTGTTGCTCCAGTTTCACATCGAACACAACACTTGAGAATCACTTCTGTTGTTCTCTTCCTCTCTCTTTCTTTGAAATTTCCTTTTTTTCTTCACTCATACACGGTTGCATGCGAGCTATCGATCCGCCAGGCAACCAACCCCATTAATATAGGGCTAACAGTTGTTGTTGGACCATTCTTTGAGGGTGTGTGTGTGCGCGACTAATTGACTCAATGACTGACGGACTGACTGACGGGCTGTTGGTCATTTGGCAGCTCTGTGCGTTTTTAATACTCTTGTGTCTGGCATTTTTCATTGAAAGTTATTAATCAGGTCGTTTTCATTTTCACTCGCGCCACACGTCGCCTGCTATCAACGGCCAGCCCACAACAACACCGTAGCGACGCAGTAGAAGCTTAACACGAAACTGTCGACAAGACTTTGGCTCGAGACACGCATTTGTTCAAGCTCGAAAAGCTTTATGCGCTAAGCGCATGCGTCGCACAAAGAGAGTAAGCGGAAAGCGGATTACAAAGAGAGAGAGAGTGAGTGTGTGAGAGAGAGAGAGTGTGCGAGAGAGAGAGGAGCAAAAAGAGCGGGCGCAAGCTCAGGCTTTGTTTTGTTTTGACATTTAGCATTTCAAAGCGTCAAGCCGCAATGTTTACGTCATAACTTTAAGAGACGAGCAGGCGGCTTTTGATGACGTACTTTCGAAGAGAGACCACCCACACACACGCAAAGAAATCCACACTGAAGATAAATGCGTAATGCTGTGCGTTAGGTTATTGCAAAAGTTTTCAACTAGCTAATGAATCGAAATGCGCGCGGTAAAGGGAAGCTAAAGCTAATTTTAAATGGTAATTGAGCTTTATTTAACAGTATTTTGAAGTGCCTGTAGACACATTGGTTTATCGTTACTTATTCTTGTTGCTTAGCTTCGTAGCAAAAACTTGCTTAAAACACCCTAACAAAGTCTAACAAAAAGTACTGCTTGCTTTTAGGCTGACTCATTTGTTTGTAAATTATTAATCGAGCGCACGTGGGTATGCAACACTTTTTCATTCTCGAAACTTGTTAATTTTAAGCATTCTTTGCTTTTATAATGTTAATAAATAAATGAAATAATATGTTTTTGTTAATTTTATTATTTCCTCAAAGACACACATCTGACACACATCTTGTATTGAGCAACTTCAACAAGCGCATCTATCTTTTAAACGCTGTCTCTTTGCAAAGCCAAACAAACAAAAGCTCCAAGCAGACAAACAAAATATAGCGCCGGTGCCGAAGCCACAGCCACACTCACAACCAGAGTCAGAGTTGTTGTCATCATCATCGTTTGCCGCTGTCGTCGCCCAACGTCGTCTTTGCGGTTGTCGTGTTGCGGCGGCTGCTGTTAGTGCATCTTCTTCAACGACGACGGCGACGACGTTGTCGTTGTAGCGCTATCTTTGTGTGTCACTATTTTGCACGCTTCCTTCAGCCGAGGCGATTGGAAAATGTTGCCGTTTTTGATCTATGCTGGCATGCGCATGCCAGCAACGGCAATTGGCCAAACAAACACAAACACAGACAGACAGAATGGCAGACAAAAAGACAGTCAGCCAGATTTGCAGGCAGACAGACGGAGAGAGATACTATGTAGTAAGACAGGGGCGGACAATGGGGCATCGCGAACAAGTGCAGTGAAAACTATTCGTGGCTAACAAGTTTTTTCTTTCCTAAGACAGGAGACAGACAGAAAGACCGCAGTTTGAGTTTGACAACAATTTATGAGCGGTTAGCGTTTAAAATTTTGGAAAAATGCAAATGACAAAACACAAACGAATGGTAAAAACTCAAAACACACACCCCAACATACATTTACGGTGAAAGGGCGGTTGTGGATCAAAGCTTGGGTAAAAGCAAAAATGGAGAAGTACAGAGAAACAAGCTGAATTTTGGATCTTTAAAATTCTTATCTTTACGCAGTTTAAACATCGGCGGCTCACTTTTATTTATCTTTGTGCTTGGCAATAAAAATATTTAAAAAACGCTATTGACTTAATATTTTTCTTCTTTGCTTTTGATTAGTAAAATAATGATTCAGTGCTCTTGATAGAGTCCCAAGTTATATTCATAACGATATTGATATAATTCGATCGATGCCATTCTGTTTGTTAGCTTAAATAATAACTAGTTTAGATTTTTAACTTTTTTGTCACTTACATTTCTCTTTAAGGGCAGGCTCTTCGGGCATCGGTGTTTGCTTCAACTCCTTGCCCTTGCGTATGGACTCCATAAGCTGTTCCCTGGGTGAAGGTGTACACTTCAATGGTGGACCCAACTGACGCTCCGAGGCCTAAACACAAAGAGTGTACAAAATATATTCTATTAACATATAATAGGAAAAACCTCATTCGAGTCATAGAAAGATAAGTGAGAATACAAAACTTTACAACTTAACCCAGAGAAGCAATAAGAAGTTGATTGGTATTTGAAATGGGGAATTGGGAACGCAAAACACACCTTCTTTAATGGCGGCCGTGACCTAATGAACTCCAAGATCATCGCATGGGCATCCTTCTTGACGCGCGGCGGTATATCACCGTTCACCATCACCTTGCGCAATTGGTACTTTCTGTGGTCGCAACAAAAAAGAAAGAGAAATTTTTGTTTATTGTCAGTTGTTTTTGTTGTTTTTTTCATCTTTTTTTGATTAGTTGTCTGTGCTGTGGTTAAAGTTGATTTCGATACACTGTTTACCATTTTGGAACTGAGTGTATTGCTTATATTTTCAATAAAGTATGTTTTAACTTACTTGGCTCTTATATCGCCCATAAGTATCTCATAGGGCGTCAGTTCATATTCGATGGGCGTCCTCTCATGGTTGCGCTTTTTTAGACGAACTCCGCGTCGCAGCTCATCGATTACCTGCACCCAGAAGCCCGCCTACAATTCGATAGGAAAAGAGAAAAGCAATCATTAATAAGTATTAAGAATTGGCAATAGTTTTTGCATATTGCGTTGAAAAATTCATAATGAAAAGCTATAAACGAAGCTTTTTTTTGTAAGACATGCAACTTAAATTCAGGACTCATGCATACTAAGCAGCATACTTGCAACGTTCTCCACAGTTCCAGTTCGTGCTGTTTTTTTTTTGTCAAAAGCAAGAGAGGGAGAGAGAGAGAGAGAGATAGAGAAGAGGTTTAGGTTTGGAAAATTGCATTCGCCGCCGCTCACTTTAATCAGCATCGCACAGCGGGTTTTCTTTTAGTTACTTGGGTTGGTTTGGCTGGCGCCGGGCTTTTCACTTTTACCAGCGATTGCGAATGCATATAGTATATATAATATTTGAATTAATTTAGCCATAATTTAGACCCGCTGTGATCAAGTCAAGTGATTCAAAACCAATCGCTGCTCATTACATGCAACACACACACACACACACTTAGACAAACGACAGATGATAGTTGTGGCAGTTGCACGTTGGCGGGCTAACAGTGCGTATGAATAATGTGTGTGATGACAGGAAGCGAATTTAGCACACAATGGTAAGCTAAAGATGAATGTTTTCGAGAGAGTGAAGTGGAGGGGGGAGTACCGTTGCATAGCTATTTAAACTAGATGTAAAAAGTGATTCGCATTTTCACTTTTCATCGTCGTTGGCTTTTCCTGTTCCTGTCAACGGCTGCGTCAATTTGCGGCTATACATTTTCGAGGCAGCTCATTAAACATGCTAAATATGCAACACACACACAAAAGGGGTGGGGCAGTGGGGGTAGGGCTGCTACTTTGCACCCACAAAGCTGGGAGGCACAATCGCATAATCGACATAAGACAACAAACAAGCGAGACACAAACAAAAAAAGACTACAAGCGGCAAGCAAGTCGACAAATGTTGCATTCAACAGCGTTGTAGATGCTGCGCTTCAATAAATGCAACAACAATAGCAACACCTACAACAGCAACAACAATAGCTGCGCATCATGGGCAACATGTGGCAGCAGCAACAGCTTCCGGAAGCTCTTGCAAAAGTTTGTTGTTTGTTGTTAACCTGCCGCCAACATGTTTTGCATGAAATATCGGACATGTGCGTATCGCTTGCCACATTAACTTCTTCTCTTGGTTTTTTTGCAGCAACAGCAGCCTCATCATCATCGAATATTAGCATAAAAACAACTAATGATCATTATTATCATTGTAAGCAACAGAGCGAAAAGCAGAAGAAGTTTGTGTTAAATGAAAATGCAATTTATGCTGATATGCTCGATGGCATCGCTTAAGAGGTGAAAGAGATAACCAAAATACGCACCAGAAAGGCAAAAAGGGCAAATATTTGCATACCTATATTATATGTTTTAAGCAGAAGAACGCTGTTAAACTTCAACTAGTTTAAAACAGAGGTTCAAAGTTGATCAACCCTTAAAGTACTTTTAATACTTGTAACAAAGTTGACTGCACTATTTGAAATCTCTTCAGAAATTTTACTTTGCAGTGCTATTTTGTGCTAGTGGAGCTTAAAGCTTTACATGAAATCACAGCATTCCTAACGCAATATCATTTACTCCCAATTCAAAAAAAAAACATTGCCAGCTAACTAGAATTAAGCAGCAGAGGGTTGCCCCATACAAGCAACTCTTCTAGGTACAAGTTTACCAAAGCATGAAGCACAACAACAACAACAGCAGCAGCAGCAACAAAATAATCAAGAAACAAACACACAAAAGAATTTCAGCAACTCCGGCGTATAACTCTTTCCAAAATCAGGCCAACAATCAACAAAAATGAGCCAAAGCAGAGCCGAAACCGTTTCTTTAAAGTCTGCAGCATATCGCGTGGGTTCGTCGTTCCGGTCTGAACTTAATAGAGGGAGTACTAGAGGGGAGTGGGGAAAAACTATTCATGACATTCTGAAGGCTGTTCAGTTGGGGCAGTTCTACTATACCAAAGATAAAAAACATAAGCCCATAGCAAGTTGAAAAAACTTGTCATTTAAACAATAGACTGGTGGAATAGGTGCAAGAACCTTATCAATTCAATAGCTGCAAACAGACAGACAGTCAATCACTGATAACGCAGTTTTTAATCAAACCTTACAATTGTAAAGAATTACAAACGTATATGTATGTATGTCATATCTATCGTCAGCGGTTGTTGTAAAATAAATAAAATTACCATTTTATTGGATATACATATTTCTATAAACATGCCATCAACATTTTTTGGTTATTTCTGTTTTCTTCGTTTTCTGGTTTTTTAATCATCGCAATGCAAATTTTATTAATTTGATTAAAATGTAAGGATGAGTTTTATATTTTATGATATATGATATGCTAAGTGCTATGAAGAGTTTTAGTTTAGCGCACGCGAAGCTAATTTTCTTTCATTTTTTCTTTGCGGTTTTTCTTTCCTGTTTCATCAACTTGTAAAATAGATGTGTGTGTATGAGTGTGTGTTTGGGGCGTGTGCTCAAGGTAACTTTGCTTGTTGGGGTATATTGAGATATTGGATACGCTATATGCATAGTATAGGTTTTTCTAATCAGGTGTGTTGGGTAAATAGAATACAATTCTAACCGCAAAACTGATCACACCAAATGGGATAAAATTTTCTACAACAACATGTCGGTTTCTAGGTGCTTTTTTTACACTCTAGTTTTTCACGGCAAGCCCATTTAGTTTGCGTGTTTGGCCAATTTAAGTGTGTGTATCTCAAAGAATGTGGCATGTCCAAATGGCAACCACGAGCATATTCCTAACACAGCCTCGACATTTATTTTACTCTAAGGTCAAACACAAAAATATATAAACGAAGCGAGATATTTGGCGTTGATGTGTTGTACATTATATATAGTAGTAAATTAATGAAGTACTGTAAAACTTCTGCGGGTCAATTATTAAAATGAAAAGTAAATTGCGTGAAATGCTTTAATTTTTCTATTTTTTTATGCTTGGCCCAGTTGAGGTTTAAGCAAAAAAACATTCCACCAATCATCACCAAAAACCAGAAAAACATCGAGCGTGATTTGCTGTGATGTTTTTAATGATAATGATGATGGTTGTGCCTTCTGGTGGATACGAAGCGAGGTGTGCCAAAAAACTAGCAGCCTTAAAAACACGCAGTCGTGATTTTTAAGCTGTGTAAACCACATTAAAAACCATTAGCGGTTTTTTCTCTTCGTTAATAATTGCATAACATATCGAATACAAAAGATATACGACGGTAGCATGTCTAACATATTGGGGTGTTGAGACTTACCCAGTCGTTGAAGCCCAGCTTCGCCAGCTCATATTGTGTGCTATGAGATGATTCTGAAGCCTTGATTAACTTTGCGGTATCTAAAAAAGGAAAAGAATTATTTTAAGTCCTAGGTAGAATAGAATGCTTTGTTTTTTTTTTTGGCACTCACCATTGTTGAGTACTTGCTGCAAAAATGTGCGCAGTTCGATTGTTTCCGTTACTAAGGCGCGACAAACGGCTTTGTAATGATTCTCTGGTAACGCGGGCTTTATATGATTTCTGCAGGTCTGCAAGACATAATGTTTAAATGAAAATGAAATCAAGACAAGGTGTATTACGAAGAAACTATTGTGTCCTTTCTCTTCTTTGAAAGCTAGTTCAATAAGCTATTAGCTGCAGAACCTGAACCGTCTTCTAACTTATTCTTCCGCCTTTCCATTTAGCAATCATTTTGTTCTAACAAGTTGCTTCTATTGGTCCGTTTACTTATCATCTCTAGCGAACTTTTAACAGCCGCAGCTACTATTCTAATTATATATCCAGCTGGGCTAACAAAGCTTTCAACTGTTCCATATCCATGTCTTATGCAATCGATAAACCCTGCTGTTTATTGCCATATTTGCTAAAAAAAAATGTAGCCAGATTTCCGTTTAGTCAAGTGCAGCAATTGGCGCAAATGTGTCAGAAAAGTCAGGCAAGCGGAAAATATTGCATGCCACCGAAGCGGTTTTCCCTGCTGCTCAATGTTGCCTGACATTAATGTGTCAATTCTATAAAGTGCCTCATTAGAGAAGGTAGAACGCGCCACAAGGTGCTGCTACAGTTGCTGCTGCAGTTCCAATCGATGCATGTGATGAGCAAATGCGCATTGAGGTGTAACGAAGGCGGGCCTATTATGATAGCTATGGTTCAATCAGCAATGCAATGCTGTTTATCACACGCCTCAATGCCAAATTACCAAATGATCGTGATCTTTTGGTTTTGTGAATTAGTCTTTGGATGTGGACTGAAGATGGGGTATGAAGATGCGGGATGCGGGATGTGGATGCATTGCACATTGAATTCCTACAACGCATTTAGCTGTGAAATCAAGTGCAGTGCGATTTCCTATTACGAAATGGCCGCAACTTGTATCGGCGTTTCGGTTATTTAATATCCATGCGCAGCTTAGCTCACTGCCGCAATATTGAAAATTGCTAGCTTGTTGAGATGTGGTCGGGTCTGGTCTGGCCGGGTCTGGTCTGGTCTGATCTAAACGCGCCTGGGTAATCTAGAACCCGGGCAATTGAGCTGGCCAACAGAGCGCTTGTTGTTTTGCGGTTAGCCGCGATATAGATACAGCTACAGCTACAGATACAGATACAAATGCAGATGCAGATATGCGAACAAAGCAACAACAGCAACAAGTATCTGAGAGTGCGCCTCACATGGTTAACTGTAAGTGCAACTGATGCTGATGTTGCGTCGCTGATGCAACGTGCGCCAAACAAGTTTTCCCACACTTTTTGCAAACTGCATATCCATATCTTATACTATATATGTATATGATCTTTGTTTATAGGTATATGCCAAATGGAGCAGTCAAAGTCTGGTCAAAAGGTTACCCAAATGACGGCGCACCTCGAAAGGCGGTAAGAATGCTTCAAATCAGGTATGAACTGCTAACAAGTTACCTTAGAATAAGATAAACTAAATAATACTACTTTTAATTAAATATTTCTCTAAGAAAAACTGCATTTAAAGGTGAAAAACATAAAATATATAAATAAAGTTGAGAAAATCTTGCAGTGGTTTAACCTAAAGTCTATCTTTTACCTCCCGATTTTACAGGGTATAAACTCAAACAGGAACTGACTCATGGCGCCTAAAAGTTCAGTTCAGTTCAGTTTAGCTGGCAAACCTTTGATTTGATTCAATTTGCATTCGTGTTTGGGCAATTTATCAGCGACCGCCTTCTGCCACAAAAATGTGTCGAAATGTCAAGAGTGGTTTTGGTTTTTGTTTCTTACCTCAATTACATGCTCCAGTTGTTTAGTATTGTTACGCTCCTCATCCGTCTCATCGTCCCAGCGTTTGTCGCCTTCCTCGATGCCCTCGTCAATGCAGTCATCGTCGTTTTCTGCAATTCAGAATAATGTCAAAATAAATACATTAAGATACATATGTATATCAAATGCCGTTCAACGCGTTATTTAAAGTGTGACAAATTGTTTAATCTAAGTAGCAAGCTGAATTTTATAATGGTTGTTATTGATGTAAATAGCATTGGCTTATTATATATATTTGAATAAGGCCTCGTGATATGGGTTGAACCAAGTGATTCATTTGGCGACCTTGCACTGATTGTGGTTTTTTGTGCGATAGAAGTTTTATTTATGGATGCTGAGCGAATGTTTTTAATGTACTTTTTTAATTGTTTTCATGGCAACTGAAGATGTTGTTATTGTAAACTTGGTGAATCAGAGACAGATTTCAATTTTCCACAGCAATAATCTATTAATTTTGTACGTTTCTCTTCCACTTACCATCTGCTGTCATAAAGTGAAACAGATCTTCAAGCTCCTGTGACAATTGGCATTCCCCTTCTGCAAAATTGTAATCCAATGCAGCATAAACAACTTCAGCCAGTTCGCTTACAATCTGTAATTGGATGGAAAATTGGTTAAAATATTATAGCTATTATTTTGACAATTATAATTATGTATAGTTAGTTTTTTTTTTTAAGCTGTCGAGCTATTTGGTTACCTTAGGCGTGAAATACGAAACCGAAACCCAATCATTGTAACGGGAAAAAAAACACAAAAATATCTTGTATAATATTCGCAAAACTATGGAAGCAAGTTCATAGGTTAAGGCCAAAGTCCGTTGATTAACGAATCATAAAATAAACTCTGTATATCTCTCTCTACACTCTCTATCTCTTACTATGCCCCTCGAGGGAATTTTTGCTGTCAGTTCATTAAACTGACACTCTAATTGGAGTTGAAGTTGACGCGTTCGTAGAAACTAAAACAACAACGCGCAAATAAACACTAATTGTTATTTGTTGGGCGCTACATTTGTTAACTATCCGGCTGAAGTTCAGGTGCAGTAGGCAGTAGGCAGCGGGCTACAGCTTCAACTTCAACTTAAACTTCAAGCCAACAAGACAACAACGACGACAACATCAAACGCCCAAGTGCAGTGGCAAGCATTGTTGTTGTTTGTGTGCTGCAATTGCTATTGTTCACTTTCACTTTGGGCCAGCGATCAAAAAGAAAAACACTTGCCAAAAGTGTTAAGACACTAACACAAACCCACAGAAGCAGCCGTTAAATAATAATTTGCAGCTGACGCCAGATTGCGTTAGTTTTAACGCTACCTGAGATTTCCAAAAATTCCCAAAACTCGATCACAACAAATGGTCGCCTACGCAAAAAAAGCTAATCTCTCTCTCTCTCTCTCTGTCTCTTTTCGTCTTTCTCTTGGGTGGATTATAAAACCTTCGCCTAGGTCTCAACGTCAGTTGCCATTGTTACCACTTGATTTGGTTATTATTATGAAAATTAAATGATAAAACATTGTGACAGCTGCGCGTTCGATGTTGCCTCTGTTTTTTTCTGCCTCTGCCTCTGCGCCCACTGACTGGCTGACTGGCATTTTCAAAGCTTGACACATGTGGCATGTGGTAAATGATGATGGCAGCTCAAACAGCAGCTCTCAACATTTGCAGCTTAGGGACACAGCCAACACAGACGCTTACATCATTCACAAGAAGTGCAGCAACGACAACGCATTATATTAATGTGAAAAATAAAAAAACTAAGCGGATAACTCAATGCAGAAGTTTATATACCCTAGAAAACAAGGAAACAAACTTGACATAATTATGGCTATGCTGTTGATTAAACAAAAGATTATTTGTACTAAGAAACTTTCTATAAACAAGGTTTTTCACTGTTGATACTTTTGGAAGTAGTAACTGAAAAAGATTTTAATGAGTATTCAAGTTATTAAAAACATTTCAAATACTACATGCTACCTGCTGACAGGTTATTAAAACATTATGACAAAAGCAATAAGCCAAAGGCTCTAATTATCTGAGGTGCACACAAATGAAAAAAAATATACTATATATGTAGTACATATGTATTTACTGTATACCGACCCTGAGAGACTTCTAAGGAGAGGGCCGGCCATTTGTCAGGTGGCCCTGTGAAGTTTCTCATGCAATTAGCCAAGTGGAGAACAACAAAACTGGAAGACTGGGAACATGTGCAAAGACTTATTTTTTTGCTAGTTGCACAAGTAAAATGCCAAAGGGGAACTTCTATTTTGCCGCTAGTTTTGCATATCTCTTAAGTATATGGAGCGAGACCTCTAACTATAAACTAAACACACCCTCAAGAGTTGCGGCCTCAAAAAAAAGCTATAGTTAGTTCGTGTTCTCACCACACTTTAAATAGTGATCTTATTCAATAATATCAAAGTTGAAATCCAAAGCGCAAACATGCAACGCGGCAATTATCAGGCCCAGTTGTTTCCCCAAGTTGCCACAGATCCAAGTATTTGGTTATTTGGCCAACAGCAAGGCGGCCAAAAAAATAAAAAATGGTTCCCAACACACCCCGAAAGGAGAGAAGAGGAGTGCTCTTTTTGGTTCATTTTTGCAAGGCCCTCCTCGCCCCTTCAGTCTGTCGTCACCGCCACTATTTGGCGTGCCGCTTGTCAATCTTGTCAGTTTAACCTTTCGAGTGACCTCCATGTTAACTTTTTAGTTCGCTTTATTTTTTGTTGGTGCAATTGCTGCTGCTGTTTGGCGGTGATTCTTTGTCTTTGGCTAGTTGTGCTTTACTTTGAGTTTCTTTCAAAAAACTATAAACACGAATAAACATTTTTGCTGAATCAGCGCCCACAAATTAAGTGGTATGGGATCTAGAAAGCGTGTGGGCGTGGTTGTTATATTTGTATATGTGGTAGCATGTCTAGGGCGTGTAAGTAGTAATTTTGGAAGAATAGAAGAGTGTATTCATATATATTGTCTTGGGAACAAACTCAATGTTAGTTATTAGGCTAGGTTAGTTAGCTGGAAACAACAAACAATACTATAAGTTAATGCTGCAAAAAATGTAAACTTAAAATTCAAAAAAGATAAGGGAATGCCAAGCGAGAGTAAGCAAGTATTTTAACAGTAATCGAGGTTGCCTAAGTTTATCCAAGAACTAAAAATAAATAACAGAAATTTTAGCTCAAATCTATTCAGTTTCTTATTCCGAAAATATGTCGTTTAAGCGCTCACGTCACGTAAGATTCTCAGCAATGAAATACTAAACTGCAAATTTCACAGAAACATTGTTTAAATTGCCTAGTTGACTACGCTATTAACTCTATATAGCTTTTATAAAGCAATAATAATAATGACTAATAAAGTTACCAATTAAAAATCTTTAAGTGCATTCCCGGTTATCTCCACAGATTCTTATCAATATTTTTTACTGTTTCCAGGTTGCCAGATGTTATGAATAACAAAATCTGAGCTTAACCCAATAGCTTTGTACTTGAATAATCTTGAAAAGTAGCCGCTCATCAGCTGTCTCAGTGTTTGTAAGCACATGCTATATCATATTTGTTATTTTTTTTTTGAGCTGTGGCTCATTCAAAACTCATTTCATTCATGGAAAGAAAATAATGTGAAATTATATTTTATTGTTGTGGTAAGCTCTTTGGCAATGCGAGCCGCAAATCGTGCGAACATTTTTGTTGTTGTTTGGAATGTATACAAGCAATAATTTTAGACTTGTAATACCTAAGTAGTTATATGTACATAGAGATATGTTGAATATATATATTTATATATGGAAAATTAACCCAGTTCGCACGTCGATGCCAAAACAAACACAAACACAGCAGTAGCTAAGAAAAACGCAATAGCATAGATAAGTACACTACTTATATACAGAGAGACAGAAATACCTTGAGTGCCTTCAAATGTGGCCAAGAAGCGGAGGAGGCTTTGAGTGGGTGTGCCATTGTATACTGGTATATGAGGGCTAATTGCAGGCGTGTGCGGTTAGGAAAAATGTGCAAATATTATAATAGGGCATACCGCAGTTACAGTTACAGATAGCCCAACAAAAAGGCCACGCACTCATTCACACTAGCATTCACATTCACACGCACACCACACACACACACACACACACACACACACACACTTATGCTTCTCATATTCATTCACATTCACTTTCACCTGCTGATAAACTGAGAACCTGTGCATGTCTCACATATTCATACGCGGCCCAAAAACTTGTACTTCTGCCAGCATCTAAAAAGAAAAAATATATTCATAATTTTTCCGCAACTCCATCTATTCCCATAGTCATGTCCCTCTATTTGATTTTCTCTCACTTTTTTATTATTTTTGTTTTATGCTCTTGGTTGGCGTATTTGGGTCAAACATGCAAACTCATTGAGTCTGAGACTCGCAGACTTGTCGCTGCCAAACTGGAAAAGCGCAAATCTAAAATTGTATAACCTGCTTCGGCAACTCTGGCGGCATTAACCGCTGTAACCACTAGAGATGAGCGCGTGATCAATGCCAAATGAAGCTATTACGATATTATAATTAAAAGTAAGGAACAATTTCAGAAATCAATAATTAATAAATGCAATAGAAAGGTTTTTCGGAATACATATTTAGATATATTAACTTTAACTTTAATAGCAACATAAAAACGTTTAGTTAAGCATTAATTTCCAGATTCAAAGATCAACAAAAAAATATACCAACAGTCTCACATCCCATACACTGCAGTTAAAGTATCTATGTATCTGCTAGTTAAGCCTTACATATATCGTCACTAGCATAAACGCATCTCTACTAACCAGATTTGGGTAACTCACCACCGCATCGCCCCCTCATCGAAGCCTGGCTCTGTTGCGTATCTTTGTATCTGCGGCCATAAATTGCGCCCACTTTGATCTTGCCACATTGAATGTAAAGTGCTTAATGGCCAAGTAGTAGGAACCTTTGTGTGGCATAAAATTGCATTGTAATTTACAAAAAATAAGAAAAAAACGCTCTCAAAACAAAAAACGAGAAGGCAATGAACAAAATATATTTCCAGTTGCAGTTCAAATGCGAATAGACCATGTTTTTCTGTGTTTTTTGTTTTACTTTTCCTAGATCTATGCAGCACAATACGAGTGTGGTGTGTGTGTCTTTGTCGCCAGTATCTCGCTCTGTTCGTTCTTGGCGTTCTTTTGGGATCCCTAGAGATTTTAATCGTTGTCGCCGAGCGCCTTGTCAACATTGCAACGTTGCGTTGCATTTGCTGCTGTTGGTTTACATTGTCGTCGCATTTCGATACCCTCGACTTATGTAAGGGGTATGAATGGTATACTAGAGTTAAAGAAATGATTGCAGGTGGACAGAAATGTGGAGAGCTGCATCAATATTACATTCATGTAACCCAAAGCTCTTGTTATACAGTGCTAGAAAAAAGCTGAACTAAAATTAAGATCGAATTTACAAAGCCTCTTAAAATAAGAATTAGTTAACTTGAATCGAGTTTAACTCTAAAAATACTGAAATCAGTAACGAAAATAATTGATTCTAGTACAGAGTTCGGGTTCATACTTGTAAGAAGTCACATATTTAATACAGATATAAAATGTGTTGATAAAAAACTGAAAACACTAACAGAAGAACCTGATTCAAGTTTAAAGTTGTACTTGAATCAAGAACAAACGAACTTATTAAAGGCATTTGAATCAGTTAGTCGAGAGTGAGTCGAAATGTTGGGTTTTAAATATGAAGGTATTTATTATTTTTATCAGTGTATCTAAGAGTAATAATTACAGTAAAGCTCACTGGCTCGTGTTATGGATTTGATTTTTTTTTAATTTATGGTCAAAAGAAAAACCTACAAATTGAAATTATAGACTTGTGCTATGTGAAATGGAATAATTTCTATATGTGTTTTATAAGAAGGTTGTGACTTGTGGCATCTGGTAGGTGCGGTCAAAGTGCAATACAATTCAAAGAGTTCCCACGTTGAGCTTATATAAATGGGTAATCACTTAATTGAATTGTGCAGTAATAGTTTTTATTTCGACGTGTCATCAAGTAATCTCAAGAATGATTTTCAAGTATATCAGAGAACCAACATTGGGAAATCTGTTCCCTTGTCGCGATTCTTTCAAGTATTTGGAAAGGGGCATGAAATGCGTTGGTTGGATGCCGCCGCCACGAAACTCTCGATTTTATTGGCCCTATATGCTGTGGTCGTTATTTATTCCCATCTCGGCAGGGATCTATCTGCCGATTGTATTCGTTGTTGGCTATGTGGTTAATTTCAAAAGTTATACGCCAGGTGAATTTCTTTCATCGGTGCAAGCATTTTTCAATGTTCTAACTTTCATCTATAAAATGGGTGTGGTTTTCACCAATATGTGGAGATTTGAAAGGGCCAAGGAGCTGCTTGATATTATGGACAAACGATGTGTTACTGATGAGGAACGTGTACAGATCCATCGATGTGTTGCACGTTGCAATTGGGTCTTTCTGTTGTATCAGATCGCCTATTGTGCTTATCCAACTCTATCGTGTGTGAGTGCAGCACTTAGGGGATATCCAGCATGGACATCCTACAATCCGTTCGTTGATTATCGTAAGAGTCAAAGAAATCAATGGATAGCTGCTATTTTTGAGTACATTGTGGGATCAGGTGCTGTCTATGCCGATGAAATGGCCGATGTCTATCCGGTTACATTTGGCTTAATACTAAGAACTCATATCAAACTTTTGGCACAACGCGTTCGAAAATTGCGTACAGATCCACAAAAAACGGAGGATGAGAACCATGAGGATTTGGTTAATTGTGTGAAGGATCACATGCTCGTACACCAGTGAGTTAAAATGAAAGCTTAAGTTGAAAAAATTTAACTCAAATAAAACATATTTATTTTAGGTTCTGCGATCTATTTCGACCCATATTATCCCGCACATTTTTCGCTCAACTATTGGTGATAGGATTGGGTCTAGGCTTGTGCTTAGTGAATCTATTGTTCTTCTCAACGTTTTGGAGTGGCGTTGCAACATTTATCTTTATTGTTGTGTTGATTATGCAGACATTTCCCTTTTGTTATATCTGCGAGTTGATCAAGGATGATTGCTACCAACTGACCTTGGCCATATTTTACTCCAATGATTATGATGCTGGTCGGCGTTATAACTCGACACTTATCTACTTCTTGCACCAGTCTCAAAATTCGATTAACTTTGTTGCTGGCATATTCCCAATTTGCATTAGCACCAACATTGACGTAAGTCTTTTTATAAATATGTACATATTAAGCTTGATAATGCTATTATCGAATATTTATACTCTTTACAGTTTGCAAAGCTCGCCTTTTCAGTTGTAACTCTTGTGAAGCAAATGAATCTGGTGGAGAAACTGAACATCAACTAAAAGTGTTTCGATTTAAAACAATATTAAACTTTAGTTGCACCTAAAGTTCTTTATAGAAGCACATTAAAGTTGTAAGATCTTGCAGAATGTGGTTTTGTATAAGAATAAGGCAATTATGCTAAGCTTCTTGGGAATGCTAAATATTTGCACATGCTAATTGAATGATTATTTTCACATAAGCAATTGCTAGCTTTAGAAAAATATAATATTGCGAAAGAACAAGAAGTAATCGCTTATCATACTCAAATCAAACTAGTAAATTCAAAACGACAACTATTTAATATTTTTTGAAACAAGTCATGTGAATCTTAACCAAATAGGGTATCTGTTAGCCAACCATTTGCGATTATGAGCATGCTTAGCTGTTTGTTCTGGTCTGGTCTGGTCTGCTCCGCATGGTCCAACATTGATCACGACTGGCCAGATAGACAGCACAGAGCAAAGCACAGGTTCGACTACAAGTTCGAGTCCAAGTCAACTTGAGAGCTACTTGACTGCTGGTTGGTAGCTGCTGCTGCTGTTGCTGCTGTTGCTTCTGCTACAGCGTTGTGTTGTTTTTTAGACATGGCATTCTTTCTATGGAAACAATTGCATAAAATGTGAATCCTGATAGCGACAAAACAAAACAAAAAATAAAAGTTTTGTCAGCTTTAGTGGTCTAGACCAGGTCCCATGTGGCGTTTGTTGTTGGTCACAAAAAATTTAAAAAGCTAGCAATTGCCCGGCTGCATATCAACATAAAGTCAAGCCATTCAGCTGCATGGTTAAATTTGCTTTATGACTGACAACAAAGCAAAAACTTTTACCAGAAGATACAAAAATACAATAAGAAGGTTTACTGTACTTAACCATTAAATAAATGAACATTATCACCAAACAATTCGCAACTCATTGGCCCAACCCATAAGTAAATTGGTGTGAGGTCAAGTGGGTTAAAGCCTAAGCCAAAAATTCAAGTACAGGCCACCAACATGGAGAAGCGTCCCCCTTCCCATATCCACCTCCCTGCAAAAATATCATTAGCACATTCATTAAAAGTATATAGAAAAAGAAAAAAAAAGAGGGACAGATGAAGAAAAGAGAGGCAATAGATCGAGACTGTTGCCGGAAAAGAGACCAAGCCCGCAATCGATAATAATCGGCAAACAAGTTTCATAGTTTGACCGACGCGACCGACTCCGAAGACATAATCCCTGGGCGCATTGTGCTTTTGCTTGCTTGGCCGGGCTATAACGGAACCGAACAAAACGCTAATTGTGCACGCCTCTAGAACATGACTCAAATCAAAATGAAATAGCCATGGGCCAAAACAACAATAAACTGTACAAACTACAAACAGATATCAATATTTGGGCATCTATACGATATACGATGGCGGCAATGAGATAGCACAAATCGCTGGCGTTTAATTGGGTAATTGGCTCAAGTACCGTACGTTAACGTGTGTACATATTTATACCACCAACCAACTAAACAACAACAACAACAGCATCCAAATTGAAATACTCGCACATGACTCAAAAAATAATAATGAAAAGTATCGGGGAGTGGGCCTCTAACTTGCGACTTGGCCGAGAACGTAATGCCACTAAATTGCAAGTGTACACATACATAAGTGGGCAGAGAGAGAGAGGGGGATTGGGTGTTAGCTGCGCTTATGAATTGACGGCTGTTTGGGTCATGCTGCCTAGCATCAAGAAATAGAATAGAATGGTAAGTCGGGAAGTCTTTTGACTCAGCTCGTGACTGGACAACCAGTTATTCCATCCAGCCAAAGCGTCTTCTTCTCTCATGGCAAATAAAAAACAAAATCAAAAACTGGGCGGCAAGCTCTGGGGGCCGTTTTTTTCTTCTTCTATAATGCAATAGCAGGCAGCAGCAGGCCCCAAAAACTATACTGTGTGTGTGTGTGTGTGGAGAAAAGTAACTGTTACTCGTTGCCAGTCGTCAGGCAACTTGTTTGGCATCTTCTTTCTATTTGGCTGAATATATGCAACGCTAGATAAGCCTTCTAGCCAAAATAAATAGATGTGAAGTAAGAGGCATTACTAAGAAGTGAATATACACTAGAAAGTAATCAAGAAATAAGAAGACAAAAAGATCAGGATAACTAAATTTTAATATTGGTTTTATTTATGGATAATTTTGTAACAAATCTTCAGGATTGTTTTATGCAAGCACAAAATTCTTTAAAGTTTTTATTCTCTATAGCTCAAAAGACAATTTACCTTTTAACAAACATTTTTATTCGTTTTATCAAAAAAAGGCTAATGAGTTTAGTTCCTTATATTCAATCAATATTCGGTTTAACTACTTGGCTCAACAGCTTTTGCAAATCACAGTGTTGCAAGCTTAATGTCCAAGTTAATGCCACCCCAAAGCCGTGTAAGCGTATTAAAAGACTGGTTCGGTCTTGAGTGTTGGTGAGGCCTTTTAAAAGTGGCAAAGCAATTGAACAAGTGAACAGATGTGTGTGAGCGTGTTTGTGTGTGCGTGTGTAAGTACAAACGTACGACTATGGCTATGTTTGTGTCTCGAGCATTTGACTTGCAACTATAGGAATTGGAGGCTGCTAGACCAGCCCATTCAGGTGATGCTTTAATGAGTCCTTTATCACGTCGACTGTAGCATGTAGCAAAGTATGAAAAGAGTCTGTTTGGCATGGCCATTGCCATTGCCATAGCTATAAGAATTATGGCTTCATTGTGAGCACACACAGAGTTCGGTTCCCATCGTGCCATTTCGTGCACCTGGGGCACAAAGAAGGGGGCAAGCTCGAGCGAGCGAGCGAGAGATGAAAGCAAGATTCAATGCATTTCTTATTCTTATTTCAAGTGCATAAGCACTTGAAGAGGTGGTGGGGTGGGGATGGGTGATTGTTTTCTTTTCGTTTGTTGCATTGTGTTTGACTAACGGTCAAGCGCAGGCGCATCAGCAGCAGCAGCAGCAGCTGTCAAATATTCAAATAATGACATGCATTCAATAATAATACGAAAAGTGTTTGTTTAGGCGCCCTAAAATTGAATTGCTTTGGCGGTCATTGGACTCCACACACACACACACACACACAAGGAAACACCGCACACAGCGTTTGGAATTGGAGTTTTGAGAGTCTTGGAGTTGGGGTGTAAGTCACGACGCATGCAATTACATTCAGGCATAAATACAATTGCTTTAAGAATCGGCACCAACACACACACAGAGATAAACAGATAGATCGAGAAAGAGAGACAGACAAAGAGTAAAAGACAATCTAGAGACGCCGCCGCTTTGTGTCTTCGTCGCTTCAGCGAGCCATGAACTTGCCTCTTGGCTGGCCATGCCTAAGTAAAGCTTATAATAGCTTCTGCCACATCGCTGCCCCCTTTTTCCCTTTCCCCTTTTCGAGAGGTATTCAGAGAGGGCCGACAGCGTTTAGTTGATCGACACTTTTATGTTGACGTCGTGCGCGTTGTCATCGTCATCGACATTGGATGTCGTCTTCACGTCGTCGTCGTCGTCTTCATTCGTGGCAGTTCTAGTGCTGTGCCTGCCAAACCAATTGATTGATTCCATAGAACAATGCGCAATGGTCGCCAATGCGCCGATGTGCCGCCAGCAACAGCTGCAGACACACACACACATAGAAACTAGTCTCACGCACAGTGGAGTAATACAAATAAGAAAATAATATGCATACTAGGCAAATAAACATAACTTGACAAAAAGCATCAATATTTTATATTATAGATGATCATATTATTAGAATTGTTTTGTCGGAATACAAACAGTTTCCTACAAGAGACAGTTTTAAGGAAGTTAAACAACCGTCAAATGACTTGAAGTAGGTTGGTTCCTTGCTTTCTTTTTTTTGTTGCTTTCCTGTTGCGTTTGACAGGAAGTCGCCCACTGTGCCATGTTCCGCTTATTATAAGTGCGTAGCAATAATACAGAACGTGGTTGGTCACAGCTAAAGAGCCACAGACACAACCAGAGCTAAAGCTACATACAAGTCAGAGCTTGAGCTGCAGCTGGAGTTAGATCCAAAGACAGTCGGAGCATAAAACAAACGGCGAAGGCACTCAACCAAGTCGCTGCCAGAGTCTGTATGTTGTTGGAGCCATTGTTTCGAGGCAGGCAACAGACAGCAGCCGTTACCACTTGCAACATTTGTTGCTTGTAGCAGCAGGCATGGCAGTCGGGCAGCATAAGGTACCGACAAACCCATAAAAGTACGGGCGGGCCAGCAAATGGAACAGGTATGACTTTTCCAGATGTTCACGCTCCAAAAAAAAACATTCAAGCTCAATGACTTTTTATTTGCCAGAACAATAGAAAAGTTTGATGGGGTAAAGAAAGGGGCTGCTATTGCAACATACAGCTGCAACTGAGTCACAAGCCACACACAACGATTGGCATCATCACACCTGAGCAAAAGTATTTCAATTAAAGGGCATCATAATATTTACGGCAAATAATATTTTTGTACACTCATCATTTGAACTGTGTTAATATTTGTGGGAACAACAAGACAAAAAGCTTTTTCAACTTGAAACTCATCGTCGTAGATGTCTGGATGTCTGGTAAATAATTGCAATGCTTAATTGACCGGCAAAAAGAAACGGTTCGTTAATGTAACAAGTCGGCGGCAACTGAACAGCATTTGTTTGTTTTAACAAAGTGTTTAAATATTTTGATAACTTTTGTATAAACAATTCGAATTTTGAATGCATTAAGAGAATTGTTAGATAAGGGATAAGCCTAAGAACAGGGTATTTCTTAGTCGTACACTTCCAACTGGTGCATCATTAGATGTGTTACATCTCATTTAGAATGGCAAATGGTCGAACAACATTTGTAATACATTTGGATTTTTTGAAATGAAATTTTTATTCTTCATAGTTTACACTCTGCTACAGTGTTTTTTTTTTTTCTACTACATATTAACTGATAGCTGGAAGACAATTTGGGCCATGGCTTTTCATGTTAATGTCTTATCTAATGTGAAAGATATGAAAACTCAGCACTGTCATGTACAGTTAAAAGTGTTTGGATTGGGTTGAGAATGTTGAAATATTTGGATTATGCATAAAATGTTGAGTGTCATAAAAGCGAACTTGTACGAGTAGAGCTAAAGCTAATTTAATGCAACCAATTAGTTAACATGCAATAAGCTTTGTGTAATTAAATAGTATTAAGTTATTTGCAAATTGGGTACTACAGAAAAAAGAAGCTTAGAAGTATCAGAGGTTGTAATTATTACAGTATGAGTTTGACATGTATTAGAAGTTCTGCTTAATAAAGGTTTTTGATATTGAATTCACTTAAAAGTTTATCTTCCGGATATGGTCATAGCTCTGTCAATAAGTTTAATTACTTAGTTCGGGAGCCCTGCCCATTTATGGGAATCTTTTACAATTCGCCAACACCAATGCCAAACCAAATTTAAAAGAGCTGTCAATTTTAGAAAACTAATCCTATTTTGGCTGCTTGGAATCCCTCTTATATGTCGAACTGTCGCACGCTGCGGGTCATAAGTTTACTAGAAGTGGCCGCACCCATTCGAAAACTCAAAACCCATAAACCAATTACACAAAGAAATAAAACTTCCCGCTCAAATACATATGCCGCCTGGTGTCTGTCAGTCAATACAATGCTTTATTGGCTTATTGTAAAACTGAGCACAAATTACGAAAACTACAAATGCCATTTAAGTCGAGGCAATGCAATACAGGGGTCCCCAAAGGCAAGCCCTTTTTTTCGAATCGGGTGTATCGATATTGAAGGTTTACGCATGCGCTCAAGTGTGGTGAAGCGCATCATTTTATGCCCTTGCTTGGGATTATTAAAAGTTAATTAGAGATGTAGCTGATAAAGCTAATGAAAAGTGTGTAGAGTAAACACTTCCGAACTGTAACATTTTTGGTACTTTTTCATCCCCTTTTAACTTAGTTCAGATCTTCAAGTCATAGTTAGAGTATACGATATTTATTAACCCAAATTTAGCCTGTCTCTGACGTTAGTATTTAAGCTGTCTTTTAGCAACACCCACCCAATGGAATACAAGCAACAAGCTACGACATTTGGGCGACCTTAGCTGCTGGCTGGATGGATGGTTGACGGCTGGTTTGTTGGTTGTTTGGATGGCAAACCGCAAATGGCAACTTCCTGGTAACAGCTTCCACATATCAAACTCAAAAGCCAAGCTATCCAGTCAGTCAGCCAGTCATTCATTCATTCAGTTAGTCAGTCAGTCAGTCAACTTAGATAGGCAGCTAGTGAGGCAGTTCAACAGTTAGTTAGCTGAATCACGAGCCAATCCGGAAAACCAGGAGACGACTCAAAGGCAACTGCTTTTAAAGCGGTTTTTGATGAAGACTTTTGCGGTTAGTAGACTGCCAATAATTTGTTAGCTCGTAAGTATTATAAACATGCATACTTATAGCGCTTTGCTATCTAGTTTGTGTGTCTGTTGATGCCGTCAAAAAAGCATTACCACTGACTGCAGCTGATCATCAATATTTTGTTTGCATCATAATAATAGTCGAGAGTCACATGATATGTATAGTATATCGGTGAAGATGTTATAAGTTCCGCATTAGCTGGTTCGATTTTGTCATTTTGTCGCTATTATGTCGATTGCATAAGATGAAAACAAGTACTTAAAGTCATTTACTATACTATGTGACAGAGAGACAGCACGCTTTTTGGCCCAATACCCAAAAGCAAAGGTCAAACATGCTTAAGTGCAGTTAGTTTTTGTGGAAAATGTCACTGCACACGGCTGCCACTCACAAGCAAAACTAACTAAGTATAGTTAACTCATGCAACTCAGTGTTGCCCTCCTCAAATGTGTATGTTTCCACTCAATTTCAATTGTGTTTTGTTGCTTTAATAAAAATGCTAAACGAAACATTTGCGCATTGCAGTTGGGGTTTTTTTTTTGCTTTTTGGTCACCCATTTATTGCATTTTATTTCTGGTTGAGGGAAAGCAACCCCACAAGCCACAAACAAATAAAAATTGCAAAAACAAAAACAAAACAAACCCAAATTCATGATAATTGTATGAATATTTTTCAATTTAGATTATTGTGCCCACACGGGGCACACTATTTCTACCCTCAACTAGCGGCTGAGCGCTTTTGGGGGGGTCAAAAAAGTGTTGAATAAGAAATGCAAACACAGCCAAGTCAAACAAAAAGTCTGTCAATCCAGTAAAGAGTTTAGCAAATATTACAATCTAGACAGCAATTAGTAGAACAACTCTTTAGTCAGTTTTTAAGTAATATTTAAAGAGAATTACCTTTCAACACACATTTAAAGAAAGTTCTCGAAGAATTTTTTACTACAAATAGTCATATACTTTGGGCACAACATTTCCCAAAAAGTTCTAGTAACGTTTTCAATATTTATCTATCGACTACTTAAGGCTTTTTCACATGGCGTGACAAAGCACTAGAAAAAACCTTAAAATTTTAGCGGGCCATAAAACAAAATGAGCAACAGCATCTGCCAAGGCATAATATGTGAAAGTGTTGATGGCGTTGCAAGCCAGCAATTTTACGGCAATTTCCACAGATGCTACGGCCGGACTCATTCCAGTGCGTTCCATTCCCCACACCCCCGCAGGGGTAAACCCTTTACCAAGCCGAAGTGCGAAAGTGTTTTTGAGAGCCAACGAAGAATGCATTCAACTTGATGGTTCCCATCGTGGCCAGAAAAGGGCAAACGGAGGAAATGATGCGCAGGCGTAGAGAATTCACATGATGATCGTTAGTAGATTTTGTTGCTAGGCTATTTTTTTTTTGGGCCAAACATGAATTGGTTGGTAATTAAAACTACTCGCAACTGCAGCAGCAACAGCTACAGCTGCATTTACAACAGACAAAGCAGCCGCTGTTGCCCCTCCAAAGGTTCGTAACATGGAAGCGTGAGTTTCTCCACGCCTTTAATATTAATGTATCTTTTAGTTAGCTTCAGTATCGTTGTTGTTGTTGCTAGTTTTCAATTAAGTATCGCTGTTGTTGCTGTTGTTTGTTTGGGTGTGTGTGTGAGAAATATGCAGCCTACTCAATGGAGGTCGTTTGCTATTCCCCCCGCTGCACAAGGCATAAGGTAATTCCATTGTCTTGTATCATGTGAGAAAACATGTTGCGTTCTTGGAGTACCTTAAAATTCTAGTAATTATAAATTTTAAATAAGTGTATGTGCGTGAGTATCAGTGTGCGTGTGCATGTGTTTGTGTGTGTGTCTATTAGAGCTAGTTAACCATTAAATATAAGTAAGGAAATTTTGTTTTAAATATACATACATATGTAAAATTTTACGTAATAAGGTTTCTAATATGTGGGAGAAAAAGTCAAAGCATATTATTAGTTGTTAATATAATATTAGATATCATAAAGCTACAATCTCAAGGGGACAAGAAAAAGCATTGAACCAAATTGCAGCGTTCTGAAAATGAATTCGTTTTATAGAAAACTTCGTTCATAACAAGGAAGCTCGGCTATACTTAGGACAAATCCACTGATCAATCAAAATATAAATATTTTTAAGATCTGAAGAAGATTCAGTTATCGATATAATCACAGCTTTGCTTTTAAAAGTGTCGATTATACCGACTTAACACTTTTTGACCAACAATAGTTTTCCAACACTGAATAATTAGGTGTTCAGTCAGAGCGCCAAATTTGGCACTTGTTATTTATTTACATTTTAGCTATAGATTACTACACATGTCCCAGTCAGAACCCTAATTAAAACTTCAACCGGAACCGGTGAATATCATTAAAGAAACAATAACAACCGCATTAAACTGCCCACAGAGATAAAAATTAAGCTCATTTACAAAGATTTCACGAGCCATAATTCTAATCTTCAATCGGTGAACACATCGAAAATACAACTTTGACTCGCTTTATAACATACACAATATACATATATATACATAGATAAGTAAGTATATATACACAATAAAAAAAATAAGAAACAAGTAAAGGAAAAACAACAAGATTCAAAAACTCACCTTTCTATGCGCGGAGACAAGCGGCGTGTGCTGATGATTGTTGTTGTCAAAGGCTGTAGAAGAGACAGAAGAGATAAACCCAAAATAGTATAATTCCATTGTTTATTTATTGGTATAAATTGATAAAAATCACATAAAAGCAACTAATAAATGGCATATAATTCACAAAATAATTAATAAAAACTATATATGTATGAACATAAATCGATAAACGTAACGATCAACTTGCAATTAAGCTAAAAATTGTTTACCTTTCCAATTGCATTTGATTTCTTGTTTAATTTTATGCATACTGCTTCGATTCCGTCTTTATGACTATCTCTTTCTCCATTTTTCTCTCTCTCTCTTTCTCTTTTGCTCTGTGCGCTTTGCACTTCCGTACTTGATGGCCAAACCCAACAGCAGCGGTTAAAAATTGTAACAAAAATAACTACATACAACTTGAAACGGGTTCAGCAATCATTAAACATGTTGTGAAAAAAAAAGACAGACGGACATACTACCTTCTGCTTAGTTGGGGTGTGATCGCAATGGGTGAGGTGGGCTGGTGCAGCCAACAGCAATTCAACGGAAACAAATTTGTAAGAACGTGAACTACTTCTAAGCTACCCTTTTATTAAGTCCAAAGTAAACTTATTTTGCATATTTTATGTTTCAATGTTCAATGATACCCATTACAACACCTCGAACAAGTACAGGGTACATTAAATGTCAATTGTCTCACATGTAAATAATACATATGTATAAAGTATCTGTTATAACTCTATCCATAACGTGCTTGGCATTTTGCTTAACAATTAAATGCAATTTATGAAACACAAATTTCGTTGACTCAGCGATTGAATGTCCAAGGTGCTCCGGTTGGTTGATTGGGTTGGGTTTAAAAATAAAAACGTTTGGGTGGTGCCGGTTGTGTGGTGGTAGTGTTGACCGGCCGGCTTTTGATTACAGAGCGAGACAAACCCCAGACACTGACCACAGACCGGACGAACTCCATGGCTCGGCAATTTCGTTTTAAAGTTTATTAAGCGTGACTGACATTTGTGAATTGTTATTTAGTAATTGCTACGCCCAAAAAAAAACAATATATAACTCACAAAATCAAACATTATTTGCGATTATGGAAGTACAAAATCAACTTGTAGATCTATTGATTAATTCGTGAATGAAAGTGTAATGGATATCTTAGATCACAAGTTAAAAACTTGCCTTAAAAATAAAACGTTTCAACATTTAAGACATTGTTCAAAAACTTAGCGTTTCTATTTTAAGTTTTTGCAGGGTAATTTATAATTATGTTCGCTAGAAAACCCAAGTTGGATAACAAGACACATTACAGTGAGAACAGGTAGGAATTCTAGTCAAATGCCTAAAACTAGTTTGCTCCCAAAAATTAAGTGAATATAAGCATGTCGCTTTAGTTCTGGTGTTAAAGTGCGGTCTCAGCCCCATTTTTTTTTTTTTGGTGCGGTTGGCTGCGCATAAAACTTTGAACCTACCACATGTTTTTGGCTTAGGATCAAGCTGATTAAATACTTTGCAGTGTCTCATTTTAAATATACGAAAAGATGAGCTCAGCATGATATCATAATGCGGTTGTCGCCGCGGTCCGTTGTCCATCACTTTTGCAGGAAATGAGTTAACACAATAAAAATCAAAAAGGTAGGCAGGTCAAAAAGCCGAGTCAAAGTCAGAGCATCAGCAGCTGACTACTGAGTTGGGGCACATAAAAATGCCATAGATGTGATGGAACATGTTGCGACTTTATAATTAAATAAAAAAATATATATATGTATGTGAATTATGCTTGGCATTTTTGTTTGGTTCCACTTAATAATTAATTGTCATTTAGCAAAGAATTTCAAAGTTTTTCATTTCTTCTTTTTAACATCTCTAATTCTCAACTGTCGAAATTTGCGTACATTGAAATTTATTAATGGGTGATTTATGAGGCAGACGTTG
The DNA here is from genome assembly GCA_018901835.1 of Scaptomyza graminum. Classification (NCBI taxonomy): domain Eukaryota; kingdom Metazoa; phylum Arthropoda; class Insecta; order Diptera; family Drosophilidae; genus Scaptomyza; species Scaptomyza graminum. The sequence goes on from JAEIFL010000002.1 coordinate 9,256,390, forward strand.
CGAGCCTGGGAACATGTGCTCAACGTATTGTTTATGGAATTTGTTTTCGTACGTTAGGATTTGAATGTTCAAAGCGTCCTAAAATCGAATTAGTCAGGCAGCATGTGTGAGAAATTATAACAAGCCGACGAATTTATTTGCAACAATTGGTTGGGTTTTTTGGTTCGTTGGGGGCTTTAGGTGATGGATCACCGAGCCAAAAAAAAAGATTAGCATAGCGCCTTCTTAAGGCCTAATTTAATCCATTCGAAAGTTCATTATCTTTTCTAAGCAGTTACCATATAACCTTTTATATTTCAAGATGAAAGAACGATACGATCAGCAAAGTTTTGACTTCCTTTGCGAAATTTTCTCAGCGTTTTCAAGTATGTATTGTGTTTTTCGTTCGATTTGCTTTCAGCATTTAGTGTTGATCATATACAATTCTTATCAGTTATGATTCATTAATGCGTCAAATTGTTGATTCCTAATTGCTGATCACAAATTTATATACCTACAGACATTTGCTACACACAAAGCTGATTGTCATCGTAAAAGTTTTGCAGTAGTTTACTATTTCTTAACGCTATCGATATAACAGCTGTTGATTTATTCACTTTCAGACTCTCTTTTGGCCTACACATAGTATCTTATGGTCTTCCACCTGAAAGGTTTCCGTTTGTAATTTGTTATTGGCTTAGGTGGCCTTTGAACGTTAGGTGAAATAGCAGTATTGGCACATATTGGCTAGATAGAGTGATAAGATTAGATAGCCAAAAGGGGGCTGTTTTCGCCAAAAAACAAAAAGTTAAAGACAATTCAGTTAATTGTGGTTGCATAAAAGAAAATGCACCAGCAGCAGTGAGTAAACAACTTTTGTGAGAGTGGCAATACTTTCCACAAAAGCCACCTGTTATAACCAATTAATAATTATTACAATAATAAGTATACTATAGTTAATAAAAAAGCATTTTGTCTGCCATGCTGTTGTCTTACTGCTGACTTTCAATTGTGGCCCCTGTGGCACGTTCCCTCCACCCACACTCGTTAAAAGTTCAATAGAAAAGTATAAAGCATTTTCATGCTTAACTGACGCTATTTTTTCACTCATTTTCGTAATAAAGTTTTATGCACGTTGTTTGCCATTTTTTTGTTGTTGTTGTTTTAGTTGCTGCTGTTTGACCAAGTGGCCTCATGGCAATTTACTTTCTAATGTCATGAAAGTCATGTGCAAGTCAACTTCTTTTTTTTATGTGTATTTATATATTTGTATGTACATATTTATTTAAAAACTTGCGCAAAAGTTAATTTCATTTAATGACTAAACTTTTTACCCACGCTCCGTGTGTCTAGAAATTGATAAATAATACCTACAGCGCACAAAGCGCGTAATCTATGCAGATTTCTTTCTTATGTTTCTGTTTTTTGGTTTTTGCACAGATGTGGCTAACAAACAAAAATACGAAAGAAAAAAACGTAAAGAAAGACGTCAAAGAAGGGAGGCTTCAAAGGCGGCATAACGTTGACGGCTTTTCAACAAAAATAATAATCATAATTTTAGTTGTTTCTAAGCGCCCGAAAAAAGAAATCAACAAAGGGCGAAAACAAAAATACTTTGGTCCCCTATCCCAACACAGTTGTTAAGTGTTTGGCAATTGTTGGTCACATTTAATGATAACTAATTAAAAGTAATTTGCATGTTTTACTAATCAAATGTGTTTCGAATATCATATGGGAGTGACCTGAAGGCTCGGCTTTACTTACAATTAAGCGCATGCCAGCGTTTTGTTTCAATTATAAATTAATTAATAATCTTTAGCGATTCGCTGCAGTTAGCAGTGTTCGATAGTTAATCATGAGGAAATGATGGATAGTTAACTAATTAAGTTAATTACATGCGGGGAATTATGTTGAAGTGATCATTAAACCAGTTTTACCTAACAATTCAAACTGTTGTGTAAATTTAATTATTACGACGAATGTTAGAAATTAGAAAGATATGTCGAGCGGAATTTTATAAACAGATTTTAAGTATGCGAAAATAATTATTGATTTAATATACTTTTAGTTCTTCGAGTAACAGAAATGATAATGCTTCAAAATAGATGGTAACAGATACATAATCCAGTTGACAGGAACAGAATAGAACCTGTTAACACCGTTTAAGGACAAATGTTATGTTCATGCAAGTCACTTAACATTGTTCTACAAATGTTGTTGTCTCTTGGCGTTTTTTCAAGATCGCAGCGTACAAAATTTAGCATGACTTTATGATCATGACACACTTGCAACTGAACAGCGATAGGGGAGTAGTGGCAAGTGGGTTTTATCTGTTGCACACTGTTGTTGGGGCAGTGCGAATCATTTTGCTGCGCAGGCGCCATGCAAAATTTGTAACTGAGACTCTCGCTTTCTTTCGAATGGCTGGCCGTAAAAAATAACGACATTAACATTGAAAGAAAGACGAAAATAAAAAGCTCTTCGTTGTGTGTGTGTGTGTGTGTGTGTGTGTGTTGATGACTGTGAAATTAGATGCTGGCCGCGTTGGTGTTGGCGGCGGCGGCGGCGGCGGGTGCTGATCATAAGTATCTGTTATCAGAGTGAGGTGGATGACTTACTGACTAAACGACCAACTGAACGAATGAGCTGCTGCCTCTTTCACTTTGCGCTGAAATTACAATATTAATTTATATGCACAATATACGAGATATAACCAACTGCATATTTATATACAGAAACAATCTTTAATCAGCATTTACGCTTTCATCTTTCACATTTCTTAAAGACAGCGACGCGAGCATCTCGAAGAGAAACAACAACAAAATCAAAAGCCACAGCAACAACATAAACAACATAACTGACTAACCTGTTGTTGTTTTTGTTGTTGCTTTGCGCATGCGCAGCTGCTGTTTGAAATCGAAAGAAAAATATTTTAATTTCTTTGAGCGAATTTACATAGTTGGCATATTGAACAAATTCGTAAATTTACGAATCGTTTTTGTCGATTTGTCTAATTTAATTTGGGGCTATTGGCTGCCCAGCAAATCTTGTTTTTATATTTATTTTGCTTTTCACAAAACGATGAAAGCAAAAGTGACATTTCGAGCATTTAAAAACTCAACCAACGATCTTTTTATGATTGTTATTTTGTTGGAGCAGAAGGGAGACACCTTTTCTTTGATTATTATGCAATCAACAATAAAGAGCCTAAAGCTGAAGAATGGTAGCTGGATTGGTAGGTCTTGTGGTTCGTTGATTTTTTTGGAATGTTATTCACATTGATTACAACTTGATTGGGTAAGACACAGTCTGGTATGGCTGGGGAATACTGAATATGGGCCAACCGAATCGTTTTGTGAATGGCAATTGTGCTGTGTATTTGTGTGTGGGGGAGGGGGATTGTGTGGGATTTGGTTGGGAAATTATACCGCAAGAGTTATGCCAAATATGATTGTTGTTACATATAATAATAGCAGACAAATAATAGTTGTAAGCGAATTAGCTATTCTGAATAGTTAAAGAAATAATATGATTAAAACAAAATAAAAGTTAAATTGTTTACGATTTTGATTACTAAAAATACTTTAAACAGTAGACATTTAATTATATAATTGTCTGTTAGTTTGAGCTCATAAGCAAATGTATCATATTTTATTACCAAAACTAAGCAAAACCACTTTCAGGTGAAAACAAATTTATTTTATTCGAAATATTTGGAATTTTACCTATTTACTATCATACCTAATTAGTACGGGCAAACCTCAGTACAAATCCATAATACTCCACGGACTGAACATTCGAGTGTTTTTAACGATTTTGTTATTGATGTAGTCGACACACTTAATTCACATACAGTCTATAACTTGCGAAACGATAAGATAGGCACGATTGAAAATTGACTGGAAGTCGCATTTCTTCTCCTCTTATATGGCCTTTGCCATTTTTCGATTGTGTTTTATTGCATCGAATTGTATTTTTAAAATAATAAAACATGAATGTAGTAAAATGTTAAGAGTCAAGCCTTGGCTGAATGGCTCTGGCATCTCTGAAATTTGTGTGCGCTTTCATGGTCGCAGTGCTGTCACTTGAAAGCAGCTTCAAATCAGACGGGGGTCTCGCTACATACATACATAAGCAACAAGTGTCATCGAACAATGAAGCTCAGAAAAATACCGTTCAATTTAAAGACAATATTTGGATTATAATATGATTTATGTGTGCGAGACGCACTTTCAAAATCACATAACACAAACACCACAAATTTTCCACAAAAGTTTCAAAATGCAGTTGGTGCAGACAGACTGCACTGGTGGACAAGTTTGGCAACGTCACAAATAAATTAACAAAAATACAACTAATAAAAAAATAAAACCTGTGACAGCTTTGGGCTCTTTTCCAATAAATGGAGTCATGCGTGGCGCTTGACAAAAGTATAAAAAATTATTAGGTGTATTAATTTTTGGCTGTTTTCAAACTCGAACAGCAACAAACGAAGACAACTAATATTGTTGTTTTGTTGTTTCTGTAGGGCTCGGCTCATGGCAATCACGTGGCAAATGCTTCAGGTGAGGTCCAACATAAATGATTACAACAAGTTTATAATAAACGCATTTAATGTGGGCTTTTATTATTATTGCTGTCAAATGACCTGCCTGACTAATCTGATCGCTGCCTCATATATATTTTCAGCTTACATGTGTTGACACAAAATTCCTAGAAAAAATAAATTGGATTGATTGCAACACCTGCGAAATGAAAGACAACTGCAAGCTTGTAATATTAATAGCGTTTGAAACAAATTAGGGTTTGACAAGAACAAATAATTGGGCCAGGAATAACATGAAATATGTTAACATGTTTTCAGAGAATCAACCAACAACAACAGTTGAAAAAAAGCAGAGTCCCTCTTTTTTTAAATCTTGATTTTGGTCAAATAAACATAGCAAGATGTTTATTAATGGCTTTGACTAACAGATAGCATTTTTCACATTATTTATATTTAGTTCTTATTTCTTATCTTAAACCTTTCCAACAGTCTAAAGTTCCAAATAAATTGTAGATTTTTGAGCATCAAATTCAAATAAATTAAAGTACTTAAAGTTGTACAAAATAAAGAAGCTAACTCCACTTTATGGCTATTGTTGTTAGGGGCAAAGATTGGCTATAATTTGGTTTGGTAGTCTTCTAGTTAATGTTTGTTGTAATGTAATTATTAAAACATTAAACCAGTTGAGCGGCCAGCTGGCAACGCAACATGGTTTGAGAAAAACAGAAAGTCATAGACTTGAAAATGAAATATCATCACCCATCAGACCCATCATTCAAAATCCCCCCAAATAGCCCCAAATACACACACACACACACTGAGTACAAAGGTATTTTTTTATTTTAAATTTTGTTTTCTAGCAGCAACAATTTACAAATCTGTTGACGGCTGTAATTTTTTAGGCTTTCTGGCTGCTGCAAGCCCAAAATAATGAGTAAGGGAAATTATTTCTTTTATTGGACTAGAAAAAAAAAGAAACAAAGAAGACCAAATGTAACCTGCTTTCTTCTTTGGCATTGTAAATGATTTTGTTGTTGGGAGAAACTCTATCTAATGGACACAATTTGTAAGAATGTTGTTAACTTTTGTTTCCTATCAAGTATACCTTGTGTTTATAAAGAACGAAAGATGGGGCTATATAAAAAACTAACAAATTTTAAAGTTCATTCGAAAAGAAATGCATTTCTTATCAAGGTTTAGGGCTACTTATGTAAGGGGTATCTATAAGTCGAGCTCTTTCGATTCTAGGTCTAATTTTAATGTCTTACAAACGGAAGAGTTGCATTAAATTTGATGCTCGGCCGGAAACTGAACGAAAGCAATCAAAAGTCAACAGCTGATTAAAAGAGAAAGACAAAAACCCAAGGAGAGAGAGAGAGAGAGAGCGAAAAGAACCTACGACAACAATTTGTGCAGGGGATGCTTGAAAAGAACAGCGCATGTGCTGTGACCTTCACGTACCCAATGCGAGTGGGCGGCTTGGGTGGGTGGGTGGTTGGGTTGGCATGGCGTTAAATTAACTTTCACTGTATGCAATTGTTTGGCGGCACATTTCTTTTTTCGATTGCTGAACGCCTAGGAATAAACGTAATGGCGAGTTTGTGTGTTGACGGAATCGAGCGCCAAAAAGCGATTTGGCGCCCGACTTGTTGCCTTGGCAATTGGCTAAGAAATGCTGTGCGCCTGGTCGAGGCGCCAGCGGGCGCGGCGACTTGACGGCGCCGTCGACGTCGTTCAATTGGATGTGTCTGTGTGTGTGTTTTTGTTGCACTTGGACACGGCAAACGGCAAACATTGATTATTATTATATTTTTTATGTGTCTTTTGCGGGCGCCACCTGAACGTTGAACGTGTGTCTGGGGCTGGGGCTGGGATTGGTGGCGTCTGTGTGCTTGGGGGTTGTTGGGAGTTCAAAAAACACAATCAATGATTCGCTGCGGCAAGCGACGCGGTTATCAGAACTTGATAGAAGCAACAGTCGTCGATTTGCCAACAGGAACCAAAACAATCCAACAACTAAACACAACGGCAAAAGTTCAAAATTGAAGCTGCCGCTGCTAGCCGGCTATTAATGTTGGTGGATTTTCCCAGCTTCACCATCATAAGTTAAGAATAACGAAACGACAAATCAGACATGGATCAAGTTCAAATTAAACCTCAGGCAATGCCTATCTTTCAGTCGCTCTCTCTCGCACTCTTTCTTATTCTGCTGTTAAATTAGTGGTAATTAATGTGTTGCCGCGAAGAAAGCCAAGACAAGACTATAACAACAAAACACTAACGAACATAAAGCGCTGACAGATGAATGAACTGTAGAACAATTAAAAAAGCGTTGAGATTGTCAGGTGCCAGATTCTTTGGATTATACAACAAGTTGAACAAACGTTTAATAACTTAATTTAAAGCTATTGAATTTTCGATTGGCATTTTATTAAAACTAACGGCTGAATATACATACATAAAAGACATTTTCTATTAATATATATTTATGGCAAAGCCTTTTCGATTGGCCCCCAGGGCTGCTTGATTATATTTTCTGTGTCTGTATGCGGAAACATTTAAAAATCCCAATTACAACATAATTGTTATTAAATAAAGCACCATAAAAAGCTTTATAGCTTCCTCACACTTAATTGCCTTAAAGTCACTAATTAGCCCTATGTTAGAAACCAAACTTGCTTCTTGGCCATTTATAGAGACAGAGCTTTAGTTGGTTTGCGCCAGCTGAGCTAGTTATGGATCCCAATCCATTTGAATGTAACTTCGAGAGGCTTAAGAATGCAGCGGATACCAAATATGAGGTTGTCATTAAAAAGGCCAACAGACATGCCACCCGTAAGAAGGCAAGATGTTGAATAAAAAAGAGAGAAAAAGAATGTCGGATAAAAACTGAAAGATCTTAACATATACACACACACACACACACACGCACATGCTATATATATATTTTCCCAATTAACGCAGCTTATCTAAAAGCTCATAGATTATGCAGCAACCTGTATTTTGACAGCACAGCCAATGATTAAACAATTAGCAGTTGTGGCTGCCACAGCTCCGAGTCAGACACGTTCTGTGGCAGCAACAACAAAACAAACAAACAAAATCTTGCGACCCTCATCAATTACAACAGCAACGACAACGACAACAACAACAACAGAGATGAAAGAAAGTGAAAAATAGTCTGCAAGAAGATATGCTACAACATGTGGCATGCAATGTGCTCTACTTTCCCAAGACGCGACCAGACGAGAGGCGCAAAGAGAGAAAAATCTCAATCAAATCTTGCTTAGATGCATAACTTAAAGCGCAGGTCATCTGAGAGGGTTTTCGGTTGGAGTATGTTGTGTTTCGTGTGTGTGTGGGTTGTTTGTTTGGAAAGTGGACGATTGTGGATGCTAATGCTCAGATGGATTGCTTGGCGCGGCACAAACGGAAACGCACTTCACATCATTGGTCCAACCAAGACCAATGCAAGAAAGAAACAAAGAAGTTAACTGACGCTCATTAAGTGAAAATGAAAGCGTTTGCCGAAAAAACCGCTCGAACTGCGAGCCCATCTTTTAACCAAATTCAACCGGTTTTCCGGCCGCTCTAACTACAACAACAACAACAAACCCACTAACAAGTTTAACAACTCATTTTCATAGTCCAAAACTTGTGTTCGGGGTCGACTATTAAATCATCTTTTTATTAGGCAAGTTTAGATTCGAAAAATCCTTAGAATAATTGAATAGCTCTCTGCAAATCCGCAAATCTAATATCTTAACTTACCTCGATTAATGACTGAAACACTGCCGTCGACGCTGCTGCTGGCGCTGTCATCGTGCTGCAGCGACGGCGACGTTGGCTGCACCTGTTCCTGTGCCAGTTGCTCCTTATGGGATTTGGATTGCTTTTGTTGCGGCTGCTTGCCGGAGAAATGAACGCTGCCATCGCGATGCATATGCAGCTCGAAGCGCGTGGGAAGATTTGATTCGTAGTCGCCGCTGCTGCAGTGCAGCGCCTGGGTGGCAACTTTGTGATAGAGCGACGTAAACTGGTAGATCAATGCCCAGGCCTGATCCTCGGAGACGGGCGCCTTGAAGCAATCGAGTATGTTGTTCAAGGATACACACTGGTCCGCACTGTTGCACTGATGGAATGCTTGCAGCAGCAGTTTTCGTGCACTTTGCGGCGTCTCTGAATTGATGATGCCGACGCTGACGCCGCCGCCGCTTTGCTGCTGCAGTTCGTGTGTCTGTGTGTGCGTGTGTGAGTGTGCGTGTGCATCCCCATTGGCGCTGTCCGGCGACGTAGAGAGAAAACCTTCTTCGGTCTCTCCTTCGGCAAACTGGCGACGCTTGCCCGTGGCCTTGGGCGTTGTTGTTACTGTTGTGATGGCCTTGATGACAGCGTCGTCGACGTCAGCGTCGCCTGTCAGACAATTGTCCAATTGGAGTTCCGTCATTCTTGCTGCCATTCTTCTTCTTGTTGTTGTTGTTGTTGGTCGTTTCGTTGTTGTTCTTGTTTCAAGCAACAAGCCAAAAAGCTGCAGCTATGCGTTCCAACATATATGAAAATTTGGCGTATGTATTTTATTGAAATTCAACTAGAAATTTAAGCAATTTGTATCGTTGTCACTGGTTGTTGTTGTTGTTGTTTGTTATTATTGTTGTTTGTTATTATTGTTTGAAAACGATTTTTACACACACATTTACATTGACATATATTTGCTCTTAATTCTAACATGAAACACAAAACACACAAATGCGAATATTTTCTTATTTTTATGCTTTGCTAATAATATTTTATGTATTTTTTTTGGTTCACGTTTTGTGCACTTGTCGCTATTTGCCGTTATTTGCAACTGGCTTGCGCTCTCATCCTCATTTTCTATCCCCTTCTAGGCACCTTCGCCACATGCATTTAACACTTGCTCTGCGGTCGGGTTGGGGAGAGTGGAGAGTTTCGCTCACTCTTCGCCCTGTGTGTGTGTGTGTGTGCTAAACAAAATCACGCGCTCACTTTGATTAGAACACACACAGAAATCAAAATAAATTTAATAATTCGCTTGTTTTGTTTTGTTTTTTAATTGCTTCAATTTTTTCGGTTTTTTATTGCTGTTGCTTTGACGTCAAAAATGTTAAATGCACTAGCGTTTAGATAATTTTAAATACACTTTATCAATCGCTTGTGTTTAATTTTGTTGTTACGATTTATTTTATTTTGCCGTCTTACAAAAAACGCGCGCACTCACGTCCGATCGTCACGAAAGCTATTCACAAAATAACTGAGCAACAATTTGACATCTGTAAAAAGGTAACATGAGCAAACATTAGTCGGCTTACACTGTCAGTGCTGGCAGCTATGTTATTTTCCCGCCGAACCTAGCTTGTTCTGTCCAACATCGAATTTATTGTCGACCGGCTTCGTGGACATTAATTTAATAAGTGTCTTAAAAGTTTTCTTCATGCTCCCAAAGTGTTTTTTGACAAATGATTTTTATCTAATCGATATATACATGCATTAAAAGATTAAGGTTTAGCTTTTTATGGTATAGCAGTTTCTGTTGTGTTAACAGCTGCGCTCTCATACTCTTTTAACTGACAGCAAGAGAGCAACTGTTAAAATACCGCTGTCCGCCGCTCACATACTCATATATTGCTCTCCCTCTCTCTCTCTCTGTTTGCGCTTTTATTTTGATTCCGGTTTTTCGTTGTGTTTGCTGCGCTGATAAGCATTTGTACGTATGAAGCTTCTTATACGAATAAGGGTTTTTTCTTTCTTTTTATTTATTTTTTTTTGGCAAAGCCAACAACATAAACACTGTTTTCACATGCCTACCAAATGGAACTTCAGGTGCAATTTAAAGCAATTATGTTAAGGTCAAGTCGTGTCGAATTGCTGTGCGCTGCTTTGGCCAACATACAATATTATTGGAATCACTTCTTTACGCAGGGTCATCAACTTGGTCAACATTAGATGTTGAATGTAGAGGCTGAGCAATTGGCGGAAATGCCCTGTTGTGCCATGAAATTGTTATTGTTACGTTAATTACATCTGTACTAATGGGTTCCATCATTCTTCATCTTTATCTTGTGTCTTATAAAAAAAAAGAAACATTTAAAAGCTTACGAAATCGACGAATCAAATAATTAGTTTAATGTTGTTGTCTTGATAGATTTTTGAGAATGAAATCGTGATTTAAGATACAAGAGCAAAAGGATATAATTTGACCTCTGATTTAAATTGAAATTCTATCAAAGGCAATACTTTTTTGAGTTGATTATTATGTTTTTGTAATCCGTATTCAGTCGTAAAAATTTCTCCATAGCTTAAGGTCCACGTTTTCCCGTGTCGCCCGGCAGCATCTGAATATTTCTGAAATGTTTACAGTTTAACGATTTAATAAGCCATAAGCATGTATGTACACCCGACCAAGTTATGATATATGAGCCGTAAATTGAAACTTTATATTTGTGGTAGTAGCTGAAAGATTTGCATACAATATTATTACAGCATCTGCTTGGCCTGCGCAACTTTTAACGACTTGTTTTCTTGTGCGTTCATAAAGTTTTTTTCTTTTCGCCATACGCAAATCTTTTTATTTTATTAATTGGACACAACTGGCGATTGCAGTTTGCAGAGAGTCGTCCATCCAGTGTTGCCTGTTGCCAACGTAATCAGCTCCAATGCAGCCGAACAATCTGGCCATAAAACGTAGTATGTCCTCAACTGCATACCATGATGAGGTGGGAGAGAATGGAATGACATCAGCTTGCAGCCAGCGTTGCCACATCTCTTGCTAATGAATTAATTAATGAACATTGCATTTAAATTGCTTTTTGATTGTTACTTTTTTCTGTTCCATCCAAATTGACTGTCAAACCAATGTCAACAGCTAGCCATCAATTTTATGACACAAAGTTCAACTACCGCCTACGGCGAACTTCAACCCACAATCGCCAATAGCCAAAACGAGCCAAAACAAGCCAAAAAAAACATTAAAAATGTATATATGGACGCCTTTGTTCTTGGTTAACTGTGGATACTTACTCGACTTGGATGAATCATTGTGAATATGTACTCGTAACAACAACAGCAACAAAAATATGCATGAATAACAAATATCAGAAAAAATAAATGAGCCAAACTATGAATGGATGGAGTGACATGTGATTACTATTACCTACAGAACTTTCGGGCATAAGCGAATAGTGGGCTATGTTGTAAACTTTATAAGACTTCAGTAAAAATACTGCATGAATATGTTCCTTATATATAAATGACATTTAATCGGTGCTCATCGTGGAATTTCAAAAAGTATCGCCAGAAACAGCCAAAATATTGTTTGACTCCATGGAAAACATACTTAAAGCTGTTATTAAACAAAGAAATTTTACTTTGGTCAAATTGTGATGTAGGAAAATCAATTTTTATCCCTCCCAATTATTAATATAAAATATGTGCTTATATTTTTATTCACAACTTTAAGCTTTTTTAATACAATTTTCAGGGTTAGTTAATCGAATAGTCGGTGAGTCTCCACTGCTGTGGCACTTGGAGTCAAGAGTTGAAATCTTTCTGGAATTGCTGTTTTGTTCTACGGCTTAGCCAAGCGTTGCATATTTGGTCAATTAGATTTTGTCGCGCGGGTGGCAGCAACGGCAACCATCAACCAGCAACAGGCAGCAGCTGTTGGCTCAGTTTTTATTGAGTCTGCTTGGTCAATTGGAGGCGTGGCAAGCTGTGTGTTTGGATATTTGATTGTTTTGTTGTCATGCAACGTCGGCGCACCGGAAATGTGCATCCGTTTTTTTTTATTTTTTTCGCTTGCAACTAGCTGCATAAACATTTTGTTTGATTCCACAACAAATGAGCTCCAATTTGATGTTGGCAAATCTTTAGTCGTTTTCTGTGTCAAACGTTAGCTGAACCATCCAATGACCAAATTTGGTTAGAGTTAAAGCTAGCGAGACATGCAGAAGATGCAACGCTTCGTTGCGCCTGACACTTGCAACAACAAAATTGCACACAAAAAAAAAAAATAAAAGCCGCAAGCAACAAAACTGCCAGGCAGCGGCAGCACACAGCTAAAGAAGTAATATTTAATGTTTACAAATGCATAATTAACAGTGTGGCAACGCCAACACCTAAATAACAGTTAGTTTTCTTTTCGGCAAGGAGCTTTACAACAACAACGACAGCAAAAGTCTCCGCAAGTGAAATAGGCCTCTCTTTTATGTTGCTCTTTGTTGTTGTTGTTGTTGTTGCTGTGATGTCAGTCTGACATTCCGTCAGTGCGTCAATGCGTTGCTCACGTGTGGAAATCATTTCAGCAAATGTGCATTATTTTTTCTTCTCTTTTGTTTGTTATTGTTATTGTGCTGTGTCTCCCTGTGATCTTCGCGCATACATGTGCAATGGACACAAATACATGGACACAAATACAAAATACAATTGTGTAATAATTCTGTGCCCAACTTGGTCTAAAAACGTGATGCAATTAAGCGTTTCAGATCTCAGCGATTGCACTCCAAGGCACTTTGTTTGTTTGTATGTACATATGTATGTGCAGAGGAAGCAGAGCAAAGTAGTGTGAAAAAGGGTTAGCAAAGTTATGATTATCGTACGTGTTCTTGTACTTAATCTGGTAATCAATTTTTTGTTCCCTTCTTGTGTCTGTTTTCGATATTATTACGATTATTATTGTGTGATTGTGAAAATGTTTTACATCCTATGGCCTAATGAACGTTTGGGCTTGATTTGGCCTGAGAAAAGTTAGAATAATTCTAAATTGTACCACAAATGGAACTAATGCCTGTTGCAGCATTTTTCTATAATCTTAGCTTACTCCACTTTCGGCCCGGGCAATTAGGACCACCCATGATTTAAGACCTTAGTACATTGAACTCCCAAAAAATACCAAATAAAACTAGACCATTTAAACAAAAATGTATCAAAGAAAAATAAATGTTGGCAAAACTGAAATTCATTGTAATTTTGTATTTTCATTACGGCAATATCAACAACAATACGCACATTATTTGCTTGGTATCATTATTTAGCAGCTTAAATCTATCGTGCCATTCGCATCAAGAAGAAGACTAAGACGAAGAAGAAGGCGTGCTCAAGTGAACGTGACAGAAAGAGAAGAGGACAGCGAGAGACAGCGAGAGACACTTGACATAGACATAGATACGGTGCTCCATAAAGGAACGAAGAACTCAAAGTGAAGCTTTTTTTGCTGTTGTTGTTGTTTTACAGACGATCTCTACTCCGATGATTTGCCATGGCCACAGTGAAAGCAGAACGTAATCAGAAAGACTTTGTTAAACATCAAATGGAAAAATAAATTGTAGGTAGTAGTTGGAAGTTGCTCGAAGTTTCGTATAAATATATTTACTAAGCCATCGATCGGTAGCGGTTCCGCAAAGGAACGTTCTGTTTAGAATACACTTTTCACATAATATTGTAGACCGATTTAAATACTTTGTACATCTTAGCCAATATACTCTTCTCGCAGAAAAAGAGTATGCTAAAATGCAGAATGGTTCCAGCGTCATGACACAGCGCTCTAATTTGTGTGCATGTAATTATTTCAGGTAACTCGGCAGCGATTTACGATCTACGATCCCTCAAACCCTCCCTTGCCAACAAGATTTGAACGATGCCGACGTGAAGTTGAGACCCATTTTGGGCGGAGGGCAAACGGGCAACATATTAAAAGTAAGTGCCACTTTAAGTTTTTGCCTAAAACTTTGAGAACTTGCGCAAAACACAAAAAATGGCTAAGTAGCAAGCGAGTCAGTCACAGTCAGGCAATGAAGTGACTCTGAGTACTTGACTCCATACCACAACCAGACCAGACCAGACCAGACCAGACTCGACTTTGGGTACATTTGTAGTTATGGGTCGACGACGTGGATCATTCGAAATGGTGGCAAGCTTAGGAGAAGTGGTGAATCGGAGGGGGGGTGGGATGGAGGTTACTACTACTACAATGTGCAATGCAATTTCTAAAACGTGATTCGTGCAAATAGACAACAACAAAAATGCCCGAGTCAGTGATGCCAGCTCACTGGAGCACAACGAAACCAAACCAAACAAAAGACCATTAATATAATTTGTGTCTGGAATATTGTGCCACTCTCCAAATTGCCAGTTAACCCCCGCGCCGCCGCCGAAATAAAAGTCGTCCTAATCGAAGCGCAAGCCGGAGGCCGTTTCTAAAACTCCCAAACTCAACGGATTTTTGGCAAATCAAATAAGATTCCCCCAGCCAGACATGATGTTAAGTCAACATGCCACATTTTGTTGCATATCGACTTACTTCCTGCCCAGTTGCAAGTTCCCAGCACCAAATATTTAAGATCAAATAGACCGCTGACACGATCGTCGATCGTTCGACCCTTCGGAATCGCATTTGTGGGCGTGTTGTGTGTGGGTTTTCTTTCTTTCCTATTTTGGTTTTATAACTGATTCAATGAAATGGCCAGCAAGCAAGCAATTTACTTGATGTCGCTTAATTTTTATTGCCCAAACAATTGAATTGGGTCTAATATGAATTAATGGCGCTGTAGCCCTTAGCGATATATAGAAATGTCAGTAAAAATTCCAATCTATTTTTTGTAAAAAAATTAAAAGCATGGGAAATAAGTCAACAATTGCACCAATTGAATCGAGAGTTCTTAACATCACACAAGAATTTTCCCTAACTCCACCAAAAACCGAAAAGAACTCTTAAGAACTTTTCGTTGTTTGATAATAGAGATAAAGTTGATGAAATATTTAAGCTTGGCAAATCTTCATCATCAATTCCTAAACAAGTTCAATTCGATACTAACCTTTAAACTTTCACTTTAAAATACTTCGCTAAGGATGAAAAAAGTTACTAACTAAATAAACTTATGGAAAATGTATGGGAATTAATTAACAATCAAACTCTATACGATATATTAATGCATATATCTATATACTTTACGACGACTCTTATCTTCCATAGATACTTTTCGATTCAAAGAACCTTTTGCCGAATGAGGCAACAAATCAGCAAAGCGGCACAAAACGTTGCGGTTACCAGCGAATTCGTGTAATAAACTAAGAAGCCCCCAACTGACCACCTGAACGCGCAGGGGAAGGGGTTTGGGTAACTGGTTTGGGTCATAAAGAAAAGTCTTTATGAGACGCCTAGCGAGATGACTGCGTTGCATCCACCGACGGTGATTGCGTTTGATGATAATAAAAACTTTGCGACACAATGTTCTCACTTGGCAAGTAAGGCTGACTTGGCTCTTAATGATGGGAACAACACAATCAGCAGCAGCAACTGTTGCCAGGTAAAGTATCTCCAATTGAAGACCACACACGAAACGCGAGAACATTAAGAGCCTCAAACGATTTGCTGCTGTGGAGTGTGTGGCACGTTAGCCAAATTAAAAAAAAGATCTTGTTGCTTTTCAGTTGGTTTCGTGGTTTGTTGCACTTTCATTTTCAGTGTGCGACGCATAATTAATTGGGACCGAAAGTGGACAACAATTTGAGCAGCCGTCGCAGAAAGTAAAATGCTCGCCAAAGGAACCAATCGAACGAACCTGTCCGTCCACCAAATAAACCGGATCAAGGCAAAGGAGCTGTTGTATGCTGCAGTGCTGTGCTGCTGGAAGCTGGGCAACTTTCTTCTTGCTTCTGACACACTAAACTGACGCAACGTGCGGCAAGAAAACAAGTGCAGAGCAATCGCCACATTTCTTTTGACTGCCACACATGGCTCGCCCACGAGACGAGGAGGCTTCCTGCCGTGCGCTCAACAGAGAGACAAAGACAAGAGGGAGACAAAAAGTGGCATAAATGAAAATTAAGCATGTTAATGGCAAAAATGCGACGATACACAATAACAACAAAAACAAAGGTGCAACATGGCCATGCTGCTGCTGCTGCTCTGCTGCTGCCTGCATGCCTCATTCACACGCTGCACCAGCAGACGCATGCCAAGGAACAGAAGATGAAGAGAGGGGGGGAGTGAATGGTGGCAGTAAGAACCAGTTTAATGGCGCATGAAATTTCACCGAAAAATCAGCGAATCTGCGTCTAGCTAAAGGTGGCAAACGCTGCCACCACGCGCTGTTTTGGTTGACGGGGTGGAAGGGGGGGCGGGTGGTGTGGGGAGGTGTGGCATTGGCAAGTTGATTTGCTTAAAAGAAATTCACTTTCCTTTGGTTTTTACTTTTTCAAAACAGTACGAACGTTTTTTGTTGTTGTGGCAAAAGGCAAAGAAGGTCACGTTGTTGTAGATCATGAGGATTCGACAAGACAACGCGACGAGACTTGGCTTGGCTTGGACCTGGTCAGAGAGTTGGCTAAGTCTAAGGCTAACAAACCCAAAAAAAAACTAAATACACACACACACACACACAGAGACAATTGAATGCACAGCATGCATTTGCAATGAGCGAAAAAATACTTTTAATGAAAGTTGGCACTTTGCTTTTTGGAGCCTCTTTTTATATTTCTCTTGTTGTTGTTATTGTTATTGCTTGTTTGTTTGTTTGTTTGCTGTTTTGTGGTTTTTTGATTTGTGGCAGGCGACATGGAAAATGACAAGGAAAATGCTTGGCTGTTGTTGTTGTTGTTGTGGGGCCATTGTGTGGTTGGCTTGAAAAGGATTTGGCGCTGAGTTGGCTAAAAGGTGTTTTGGCTGTTAACTAATTGGCCTAACGGCTTTTTATATGCTGTGGCTCTACTTTAATTGGTCTTATGATGATCTACTTTATTGCCAAAAATGAAAACGAACTTTATGGCCTTAAGACTTGAGCCGAGTATGCTTTTTATCTTTTTGCTAAGGAGGATTTGTTGCGGCCTTTAAATATAAACTTTTGTGTTGGAGTGTAAAAAATGAGTACTAACGCTTTTTGCTCTATATTTAATCGGTTTTTGATTAAGGGGAAAGTTTTCGAAAAAACATTTAAATGAAGAGAATGTTGCTTAACAATCTTGTGCCACGCTGTTGCAATTGATTTTATTTTGTATTATAAGAAGAGACCCCAGTAAAAAGAGTCTTAAGAAGTCACCGTTTAGTTTGTACGTGTGTGTGTGTGTGTTTGTGTATTAAGCATATTATTGTTGGTGCTGTTTTTTATTGTTGTTCTGCGGCAGCAGCAGCCTCCTCTTGACCCTCGTTGCGATATGGTCGATTATTATGGGCTGCCGACCAGCGGGGAAGTTGGTATAAGCTCCAAAATGGAATAATCATCATTACAAGCAGCGATCCCCAGCCCCATAGTAGCTTTTGGGCGGTTGATAATCGAAAGCGCGGTGGTCCAGCAATGGGCGCATGACAACGCACCTGTTGCAATTGGCCACCAAATCCAACTCCAATCCCAGCTCCAGCTCCGAGACGCTGCATCAGAGCCTTGTCAATTGGTTTGCAATTGCGTCCAATTGAGAAAAGACTTTTCCTCAATACAAAATTCATTTTGAATGCTGAAAATTAAAAAATAAAAAATGATTACTATGAAAAAAGAATGAAAATTTTGTTTATTTTACTATATATTTACCGAAAATTTATAAAAAATTGTTGTGTTGAGAAAAGAAAATCTGATTATGTGTGATAAATAAACAACAACAGTTAAATGTGTAATGTCAAATCAAAAAAAAGCTACTAAGATGACAAAATCAGGAAATATTCGGAGAGTTCAAATGTGCAATATGCAAAAGGTTAAATAAGCATTTAAAATGCTAACGAATGAGTTTCGGCTGCCTTGCGGCGTCTTTCTCTACTCCAGAGTTGCAAGTAATAAAACAAAGAAAGAAAGAAACAATCAAAAGACAATGTGAAATTATTACATTTGGCATTGCGTGCACAAACAATTGACATTTTTCGCCTCGTGCGACGGACATCAACGGCACGAGTAGAGATCGGATGATTACATAAAAAGCGAAATGAAATTCATAGCCAATTATCAGCTAAAGTTGAGATGAGTCGCAAGGAGGCTTAGCTTTCGTTCAGACCAAAAACACTATTTGCAATTAATGCAAAATCAATTATTCAAATAAAGCGCGCTGAAAATATTCATGCTAAGTTCATTTTACAGCTATCGATAACAGTGTTCAGCAGACATATAGCTATCGCCACACCACCACAATTTTAATCACAATCTATTCATATTTGTGTTAAAAGAAAACGATTTTTTCTTTATAAGTTCATTGTATTTCATGGTTAAGAAGAAATACCTACAAACTCGTCAATTTATAATATAATAATTCATAATTCTCAATGTAACGGCTGTTTTTACAGCACGTCGCGCTGTTAACTACATTTGAGGAACTGTTAAGGCTTGTGGGTGACCACAGCTTATTGTTTTTGTTAGTGCTGGCTAATTGAGCAAAACAAATAGTACAAACCAAAACAATGCTCGAAGCGGATGCACACAAAGCGCGTATAACGCAAATTGAATACTTTATAAATGATGTGCTTAAGCAGGACCTCAGGGAACTGGAAAACTACCTCAATCAGTTCAACCAAGAGATCATGGAGTTTCTTCAGCTCAAGAATACACTGCAAACCTTTGGCGACCACATGCCGGCTGGCTACAAAACGCAGGTGAACATTGGCAGCAACATGTTTATGCAGGCTCGCGTCAACAAAATGGACAAAATACTGGTCAACGTTGGCAAGGACGTGTATCTGGAAATGAGCATGCAGGAGGCGATCAACTTTAGTGATGTGCGCATTAAAATTCTTACCAAACATTCGGACGTAGTTCGCGAGGAGAGCGTCAAGAAGCGCTCTCAGATCAAGATGTCCCTAATTGCGATTAGTGAGCGGGAGAAGCTTTTGCAGCAGCTGGACGAAAGGTAAAAAGCGGCACAAGAGCGATATAGAATTAAGCTAAAAAGTGTGTTTGAAATAAATGTTATCTATCTTTTGTTACATTTTACACAAGCACTTTTAATTTTTTACAATGTAGAATATTGAATTTACAAATTGTTGACTAAAAATCAAAAAAAAACTGAAGAGTTAAAATTTCTCAAGGAGAGATGATAATTAACTACAAGTGATTTGGATGTTGGGGCTGCTGATATTCTACACATCAGATTGGATGCCGATCGTCCTGTGTATTGTTCTGGGCATAGTTGCCGTCATCGAGTGCCCTATTCTGTTCGGTAAGGCGTTGCGAAGCTTGGCACGTAGCCATTAAGAGACCGTTTATCTGTGGATTAGGAATGCAAATTGTTTTATGAATTGTTATACAACGCGTTGGGCAGACGTACTCACATTGTCATTTACCTCCTGGCCCCTCTGGACAACAGAGTTTGGTTGCTCAAAATTACCCGCAGATTGGCAATCATCAGCTGGATTCCTTACGCGACGCAGTTCCGCTTCGAGGATGCAGTAATCCCTATAGATACTCTTGTACTCACTACAAATAGTATGGTTTTCGTTGATCAGCGCATAGATTTGTTCCTCATGGCGTTTGAGACGTAGACGCATTGCCTCATCAGAACGTACCTGCGCCTCTTTCCAATGCCGGAAGCTTTCGATAATTTTGTTCAGCTGAACATTCACATTTGTCTGCCGGCTGTAGGTTTGGAAGGGAGGTTGTTCAAACTGTTGGGAAATGCTATCAGATCAGGTCTATACCGCATACATACGTTAGCTTAATCTGCATTTCCTTGCAGTTGCCCTGTTCGTTCCGCAATTCCATACGCGTTTGCTCGTTGGCAAGGCATAGATGATCGATCATCTTTTGGCGGACTTTCACTTCATTTATTTGGACACGCAGCTCACTCGCTCGACAACGGTTCTTTTCATAATCCTGCTGTCGAAGTTTCAGCTGATCATTTAGTGCTCGCTCACGTCCAGTGCTCTGGGCTAACTTTTCTTTAAGTGCTTTAATCTCCTCGCACAGAAAAGTTCGCTACAATCAGACAAATACTATATGTACTAAAAAATCCGGTTCCTTCTCAACAATCACATATTCACCTCGTTTCGGAACTCCTCATGCTGGTTCTCATTTTGGGTAAGTCGAGTCTCAAGGTTTTGAGCTTTACGTTTCGCGTTTTTCAGTTCACTACTCTGTTCTTCAAAGCATTTCGCCAGATCGTCATATTTGTTGGACAGTTCTATTCGCTCAGCTTCTTGCGCTTTGAGTTGACAAACGACTTTTTTTGAAAGTTCAGCTGGGACACGATATAAATGTTGCAATATAAACAAAAGGTAATTAATAAGCTTACAGTTTATATTCTTGAGTACACAGACTTCTTCTGATTTCAGTTTGATGGTCTCATTCAAATCGTTCCTTAGCTTATGCATTTGACACTCCACGACAACATTCTGAATAGGAAAAAAAAAATAAAATTAAATACAAAATATTTTAAAAAAGGAACTTTATATGCAAAATAAAAAAATTTACAGCAAAACAGCCATAACAAAAATTCAACATAAAATCAAAACTTAAATGCTTGGAACGTATTCTAATGTTTGCCCAACTTGTTGCTCCGATTCAATCGTGCAGATTTCCGTCGGATCCTTCGTTTCATTGAATAAAAGTTCATAATGTTGTTGTTGTTGTTGCTGTTCCACCTGCTCGGTTAGCTCCTCAAGGTCACGCTGAAACTCCTCAATGATGCTCAGATAATTGTCACGTGTCGCCTGCAATAGCTCCGACTGTGTCTGGCAATGCAGAAGAGTGTGCTCCAGCTGCTTTCGATGTGGACAATCCTCAAAAATATCGGTCTGCAAACCCAAAACGAACTCTATAGTGTAGATACACAAACATACTGGAAGACCTTCAAGCTTACCATGTCAATTGTTTGTTGATTTTAATCTTGGTAAACACATCAATTGACTGATACATATATACATATATCAGATATAATACACATGCATGACTTAATTCAGCTGTCACTTGTTTACGTTTTTCTTCTTTTTCTCACTCTTCACTTGTGTGTTTGTTTAGGGTGTTGAATGATTTTGCTGCTTTCGAGTCGATATCAAATTGCAATAGGTTCGAAATATTTATAAATGCCACATATTTTGCCTTCATTACCATTTCATTTCATTTCAATAATATCGCTATTAAAAGTTTGTCACGAAACAAAACCAAATCGAATTCCGACCTTTGTTGGCGGGTGGCAAAGTTTCAGGTTTCAAAGTTCCAATTCTTTAACACTGTCGCCCACATACACATACATATATGCTACACACACACAAAGTGCACCAAGTTGTTGGGATTATTATTATATTTCGAAGTACGCCATTGACTGTTTGACACGGATTCGAAAATAAACTTGACGCGCGAGCTTTGAAATTATTATGGTATTAGCTTAGTTGCTTGGATGGGGTAATACTTTTGTTATAGAGTGGGTTTTCTTTATAAAATGTATCGATGTATCAGTAAGAACTTAAAAAGAAAGTCTGTAACATATTTGCCTTCCTCACGGCACCTCCGGAACTGATCCTTTCTTGTCGCTACTCAAAACACCTGTCAAGCACCTGTAATTTGCACTTTTACAGCTTTATTTCTCCTTTTGCTGCTTGTTGTCTGTTATTAAGTTTCACTGCCGCTCTCACTCGAAAACAATTTGCACTTCCAGCCAACTTTACTGGATAAACTTTTGTTTCTTAATTGCACACGAATTCTGCCGTAGACGTCGCGACGTTGCGTCCTTCTTGGTTTCCTTGCCACCTGGTAAATATTACTTTACAACAGGCGCCAACTTCTAGGCTTGCTGTTGTTGTTGTTGCTAGAGGAGCCAGAAGTGTTGTGGGTGCAGCTAATTAAGGCACATAAATTGTTTGCTTTATGTCTTTCTCGCGATAGAGAAAAGGCAAAACACCATCGCTGATTATAATATGCACCGATTTCATACTATTGCCAACTCAATATTTCCGTTTCGGTATTCCGTTTCCCCCGACAGGTTTGATTTGTTTCACACGAATAAACAGACAGCAACGTTGACTATGAAACTTACTACTGACTAACTTCTCCCAGTAACTACTTAGCCCTACCTTAGCCCCTGCTAACCGTTCTTGCTCCTGCAGAGCTCATCGATATGCATATCAAAGCTGGCACAGCTCGCGTGTCGATTGTGGGTAAATAAATAACACGAAACCCCATTTTCCGCTTCTAGTTGCGGATGCGGGAAGTGAAGAGTGCTGCTCAACCGCCTCTCAGAGTTCACTCCGATTGCAGTTGAACTCGCTGGATTTGTACTTGTTCAATGTAAACAAAGAGCAAGTCGTCGCTTCGACAGGTTCGAGGATAATGTTTTTTGTTTTACAATATATGTGGATGTATATATATAAATCAAACGACTCGAATAGCAATATACTTGAACTGACGGGAAAGTAAAGCATATTATATATACCATTACAAGTATATATAATAGTAAGTTTTTTCTTCGTATAAGAACGTTAAATAAAAAGGAATATACAAAGCGAGTTTCTTTTCAGGGCTACTCTACAAAATGATACCTCTTGAATAGGGTTCAAGAAAAAAAACTTCACTTGAGAAAAGGAATCCAATTTCTCATGTTCAACTTTTGATATTGCCAAAACGGCCCTCGTTGCATGTGTAAAGTAAATTCAGTTTTGGTTGCACTTAAATAGAAAAAAATACAATAAAATAAGCATATATGTATATATATAAGTAGTCAACAATTGGTAAACTTAGGTGTATTTTTTGTTTGTTATAACTTTTGCCTTTAGATTTTGGCGGGAATTTGCTAAATTACAATATTGAAAACTTATGGCTAAAGTTCACTTTTACGAAACTTCAACCATTTGTTGTCAAACAAGTGTAAACTTAGCTAAATTAAACTAAACTTAAGCTATGCGTAAACAGCTGCCCTAGTTGGGGTCAACAAGTGACGCTTTTGGCACTAGTCAAAAGTTGTTGATTGGGCTCTAGTGTTTTGTGTTGTCTGTCGTTGATATCGGCTGTGTTGTGGAGGCAGGTGTTTTGGACTCGCTGTTGCTGGGCTGCATTTAAAAAAGAATTTTGATAAGCATTCTTGTGTAGATACTTTTTACCATACGATCAAAAAATCGATATATGACTTACTTTTTGTTGGGCTTCTCCGTGGAGCATTTCCAGCCTTTTCAGTTCCGCATATATTTTAGCGATGTCCCTGCAATACGGATTGTCGCCCATCATTTCGGTGTTGATCTCGTCATCGGTTAATGTTGAGCTGCTCTGCGGATTGAGAAGAGTTAAAATTAAAGTAAAAATCAAAAGCAATTGAATTGATTTGATTTGATTATTGACTTACTAGCCTAGTTAGCAGATTGGCAAATTCTATTAAGGTTTCGTGCCTCTTATGATTTAGGGTACAATCGGCTTCGTATTTGCAAGAAAGCTCGATAAGTTCAACTAGAGATTGGAGAACATGGCATTAAATCGTTGTCTACATTGTTGTAAGATATACTGACCTTCTTTAAGTTTGAATTTCTTGTACAGATTCTTTTTGTCTTCATTGATTGAGTGAAAGCGGCGATGCAGTGAATCGATAATTTGTAAATCGATATCGCCATCGTCAATCTGTGTTTTCGAGGGCAACGGAGTATTCAGTTGATCCCAATCGCCATCAAGCGCCAACAGGTGAGAGCGTATGGTTTCCAGCTTTCGCAGCAACTCGCCGCGATTAGTGCTCTAAGAAGGCAAGTCATAATTGTAGTGAAAGATCTAAGGTCAGTGCGTGTCGTTGTTGACATACCATTTTCTCGAAGCAGCAGGATAGTAACTTTCGCCGACCCTCCAAAGCCTCAAAGTTTTGTTGGCTGCTGAGTTCTATGAACTCGTCCAAGTTTTTGTTGAGCATGCGCAGCAATTCGCTCGTTGGTTGATCCTTCTCGATGATGCGATCCAGCGAGCAGCTGGTGTACTTTATATTATTAAGTTCCACACTATAATCCTCGGAATCCACGTGACTCGCCTGGTTGTTTGAATCTTGCGTCATTTTGGACAAGCATTCTTGTAGGTCCGACATCTTAACAAAAGAAAACCGAAATTGATTTTGTTTGAATTCAGTTAAAGTTTGTAATTGGCTTACCTGTTGATTAAGCTGTGCTATACATTTGTCCTTAAGGATGATCTTTTGTCGTGCCGTTTGAACCACTTCATCAAGATCACTCATCTGGCCCTGTAAATGACAGAACTCATCATGCTTGGCAGCCACCTCGTTGGCAAGAGACTTCATATTTTTCTTAACCTGAAATCACATATTGAACCCATAAAAAACAATGAAATATAATTAATACAAAGCTAATTTATTAAAAAAAAAACCACACAGCGCAATAAAAAACAACGTCAAGGTAAAAAAGAAACTAATCTACTAGAACTCTTCTTGGGTTTAAATTCATTTTTGCCCTAGAATAACACAAGTTGGTTGTGAAGGAAATAATTTAGTGCCGTCTTATAGCCAACCTACCCTTTCGGCTTCACTTTCAGGACGATTCTGATCGGCCGGAATGTTTAGCAGTTGATTGATTGTAATTGATTCCAAGGATATGTCATTCGTATTCCAGTTGTTGCGATGATAAGCTTCCTGGACTAGTTTTGTAATGGCACAAATATCCTTGCGCAACTTGCGATTCTCATCCAACACAGCTTGCTGTTCACCACGCACCCACTGCAAACAGCTGATGGTCTTTTTGTAGGCCTCCAGTTCCAAAACTGGAATATTACCCAACAGTTCATGGTTAACTTGGAGCAGCATATCCACCCAATCCTGAAAAGTCGCCAGACGCAACTGTTGTACAAAAAGCTGTTTTAAATACATCAAATTAATGTTTTTGTCAACGTATCGAGTAGGCTTTGCTTACCGAATCACCGCTACCCTCCTCATAAATGTAATCGGCATCCTGGAGTCGCTTTAGGTATATGTTGTTTATTGCAAAGGTCATCATGCCCTCATCGACGCAAATCTCTCGTAGCTTTTTAAGTCGAATGTGATAATCACTCATGTTGGGTCCGACGCACTTAGGGCTACATCCCGGCTTATCTTCGGTCGATGGCGAAGGAAGTCGTGACTTCAATTCCATCATACTTTTCAACCTTAGGTCAAGGTCTATTGTCTCCTTGGGTAAATCTGTTTCTGGCATCACTTGTTCATCATTCACCACCTGCTCTTCTTGCTTTGGCTGTGCTTCCGCCTGTGAATGGGGCATTTTCAGACCCAATGTCTCTGCATTTACGCAAAAACCTTTGCGCTGGTTCATTGCACGATGATGTTTAAAGTGTTAAAAAATCAAATATTAATTTATTTTTTTGCTAACAGTATAAAATTGGGTCCGAAACTTCGATCAAAATAGAATGGGCCTGGTTAAAAAGTGAATGCCGACAATTTCAAAGCGTTCTGGCAATAGAGCTAAGGCAAAGCCTACTTGGATTCGATCGGTGTTCGATCTGAGACTCCAAATGCAGTTTTCCTCACTATAAATCACGCTTCACTGAGGTCACTAACTTTACACACGCAACCGTTAACGCAAAAAAACAAAAACATAACAACAAATGTTAATAAAATCTGAAAAAAAGAAAAATAAAATGTATAATTCGATTCGCCTAACGTTCAAACGAACCTTGTCAGCGAAGCTGGCGTCGATTGCGACTGCGACAGCAACGAAGGCAGAGTTAACAGCAGCGGCGGCGGCGGCGTCGGCGGCGTGTTCATATCTTTTGTTTGTAGTCTTCTGACGTAGTTTTGTTTATTTTCATAAGTATTTTACATAAGTATATACATATTTATATATTCGCATGTATGTGTATAAATATTCTTGTTTTTTTCTTTGCTACACACACGATTGCGAGACGGTTTCGTTTTTCAATTTTTGTTTTTTCAGCTTCAGTTTTGGTTACAGTTTCACCTTTTTACGGCTCCAATTCCAAATTCGCGACCGCGTTTTGCCCGTTGCGCTTGGTGACCAGACGGCAACTGAGCGAACCACAGAAAAATGTGTGCGTCTGAAGTGCACTCGACTTTCGGGTTACGAGTACACGAGCAATGCAGGGTTACGAGTATGGGCAATATCACTTTTTTATACCCTATAACTAATACACAGATTGAATTGGGTTTTGACAAGCTTTGGCCCAAACTATTGCTAACAGTTGAGTAAGTAAAGATATTCTTTTGTGTAACGTGCCAATCTTATTAAGCTTGATTTAATGGATTTATTTGGATGTATTTATCAAAAGATAAGTTATTGATATGAACTAAAAATTTTGTTCAGAGCATATTTTAAGCTGCAAAGGTGAACAGTCAATATCATATTTAAACAGCATACAGGGTATTTTTCAGCTATCATCTCAAAGCAATAAATATTGAGGTGTTTTTTTATTAGTGAGTTTGCTGCTCCAGTTGATGCTCTCTCTCTCTCTCTCTCTCCGCGAGCTTTACATACGCGCTTGGGCTGGGCCTTATCAGTGCGTCAGATCGAATCGGATCGGATAGGCATCAGATTCTCAACCTGGCGCCTCTTGCCTTTGTCGCTGTCTCCGTCAAGGTGTAGGGTCTATGTATGTTTACTTAAGAACTTAGCATGTTTATATTGAAAATCAAAAAGCAAGTCATTTCTGTTTGCGAAGCTTCGGGCCGCCGGCCGGCCGAGTCGTAGATGTTAAGAAATTTGGCCAATTTAATTGATAAATAATTATAATTTGCTGGTAAGATAAGTTTATTTACACTAATATGTGGGCGAGCACAGAGGCTTGGCAATCGTAACAAATAAACAAAATCGATAAAAAAAAAATAATAAATGCTGGAAAAAACGAAGCAATTATATTTCAAAAATGTACAGGAATAAGACCGAAATGGAGGCTTTTTCGTTGTGCTCCCAAAAGTATATTTCATTTTCTTTGAGGGCAATTTAGCTCATACATCAACCATATTTATGACCCTGGTGCGTGCACATGCTATTAACAAATGTAGATTAACCTATTTTTCAGCCACATATTGAAATTCCATAAAAAAAACACGAACACTTTAAATTTTAACGCTCATATACGTTTTATTTATATTATTTTCCATACATAAGAACAAAAATTTATGTACAATAATTTCCAATGCGCGTTTGTTTTGCTCTTTTGACTTCATGCATGCGCTTTTATATTAAAATGAACTCTCACATAATTTTGCAGAAAATATTTGAATTTTGGTTCATACTTCAAAAAATATAAGTAGTTCGTTAAACAAAAACCAGGTAGTATCTGCTGAATATATAAATTGACTGGCATTGATTGGCTTGGATTTTTGGCCCATCGTAATACCAACTAAATAGTAGATAAACAACTTTCATACACTTTATATAGTTTCTCATTAGTTTTATAAGCCTGCTCGCGAATTTGTGTGTTTATTTTTATGTATAGTATATAAAAAATCGATTTAAAACTTTTTAAACTCTGTTCAATGGAACTTGAATATCAAATTTTAGCTTTCGTGTTTTAAGGTATATTTCTTTTTTGATTTTGAAGACGCGAGAGTTACGTAAAAATGTACATGAAACGCTCACTAAATTTATTATTCATTTATAAATTTATTATTTTAGCTATATTTAAACTGCTGCTTAGAATTAAGTTTTGCATTATGCATTAATTCTTACGTTCGCTTCGCTTAAGAATTTCAATCCAGTGTGTGTTTACGGATGTGTGTGTGTGTGTGTGAGTGAATGTGTACGCGTGTGTGCAAGTGTTTTTTGTGTGCTTATTGCTATACATTTTGTTATTGTTGCTAAATTGTTAACTTGTGGCGCATGTTTTGTGCCTCAAACCAAGAAAATTTTGTGGGCGGTGAAGAGTTGTGTAAAATAAATTGGAAAACATTTAGAGAAAAGTCGAAATTATATTTTAGAAGCAATGGCATGAGATAGATAAAAAGTTGAGAGCTGCATATCCATTTATAGATTAGCAATAACTGTTCAATTTTGAGAGTGTCAGGCTAAAAAATTTCGCGGTTGTCTATTGATTTATATATAATCGAGTTTAACATTGTGGTCAAAATATAGGTTTCCATTTCGGCAGCTTGTTGCTGCATTGGCGCTGAATTAAAATTGTCGATTCTTTTGTGGTACTTGAAAGATGGGATTGATTTATGAGAATATTCGGCAGTTGCTCGCATTTAGCTTTCGATTGCAAAATAATGAAAACGGTGCCAACGAATTGAATGAGTGGGATATGAGGGCACCTGTTTTTTAAGCCAAGTAGATATACACCTTACGATCCTCCGGCGTTCGCGCCAAATATTCACGCTCGATAAGGCCTTCGATGCGCTTTTTAATGAACACGGGCGAGGGCAGAAATCGTGACTTCAACTGTGTCGTCACATCCGAGACAAGCAGATTGTGCTGTAATTGGTTGATCAGTCATTGTAGCTTATGTTATTCGCGAGATTAAATGACTTACCGCCATGCGTTTGCGCGCCTTCATAATTCGCACAATGGCTGCCTCGATTTCGTGCTTTCGATCCTCATCTACTTTGCCTCGCGTCTCCTTGCGTTCCGGCTCCGATTCGCCCTTGGCAGCGACGGTTTGTATCTTTACCCTGCAAGCGTTCAAGGAAATAAGAATATTAAGTTAAAGCTTAGCTTATATTGCTAGAATGGGCACCTGTGAAATTTGGAGACAAATGCATCGTTCACATAAAACTCATCAGAGGGCTCAATATCCTTTGTTTTCGTCTTGGAGTTGCGCACAAGCAAGCGCTGTGCAGGTTTACCCATTGACAGCGATTGCAGTGCGCGTACCAGCTCACGCACAGGTATATCCGTCTCTTGGTGTATATCATCATAGGTCAGCACATCCCGATTGTTAAACAACAACAGAACGCACATCTACAAGTGGATCGTGTATTACAATGATAAGATTCAGATACAATTAATAAGGTTTCTTGCCTGGTAGGTAGACACTTGTAATATATGCTTGCGCGTTGTTGTGGGCACTGTGCAGCCATTTGAACTAGAGCTTGGCCCATCCTTGTCCTTGTCGCTGTCGTTCGCTTTGCGGCCATAAAAAACAGCATTTATGTACGCAGTGCCTACAAACAAATTACAGCAAATTGAACACTTTGAGTAACGAATAAAAAGAAGTTCACTAAGCTAAATTACCCATTTGCGGTTGTAACGTTAACTGCCGTCCCGAATGCTTGTCTAGATAGAACTTCTTGAACACTTCAAAGGCCTCACGCGGCGCCAAGGGTATGTTGCAGTTGGGCGTTGCAGTCTGTAACAAATATAGATGTTTCTTGTTAAGTCATATTTTTGTCAACTATTTAGAATATTACCTGTGTGGGCCAAAATCCGGTGGTCAGTATGCGCACCGTTAGCTCCACGCCGCTCAATGAGAAACTATTATTATTTACATAATTTTTAAACTCGTCCATGATCGTGTTCGAAACGGACATATCCTTGAACATTCCTTCCAGCTTCGATGTAAATTGACAGCCACATTCAGTCTGCAAAAAGTAACAAGTCGAAGACAAAACTGGTTAGCTGAGTTTTTGAAATGTTGAATAGAATTTAACACATGCCTTTAGTTTGGATATCATGTTCTTTTCAAAGTCATCCGATACTGATTTGTTGAGCAGCAATCGTTTGGCTAAATGCGTTTTGTAGTATCGCTCAAAGACATCCTTTTCAAGTAGGAAGCGGAAGAGGACCATCGTTTTATCCAGTATTGTTTCAATTTCCTGCTCACTCATCTGTATAACATCATAACGATTACAAAGTAAAAGATTATTAAAGCAATTTTTAAACGTACGAAGAATAAAAACATTTTTGCTACTTACACCTTTGCCACCTTTTTTCAGTTTGTCATCGATGAAGAGCGACAGATATTCGGGCGATTTGTTGTTTAAATTGAGAAAATGCTCAAAATCAGCAGAAATGACATTCTTGAACAGCCGATCGTTGCTGAATGAGTGCAGCAGAAACTGATCAAATCTATCCTTTAGATCGAGCAAGTTTTGCACAAATGTTATGGGATTTGTGGTACCATTCTCCTCCTCCTTGACCAGCATGCTACCCTGTTCTCGCAGATACGCAGACATTGTGTCCGCTATCACTTTGAGCCCTTCATCCTTGAGACGTGAGAACAACTTATATGTGCATGCCAAGTCCTCGGTCTTTGAATTCTTAATCATATGTACTACTCCCGAATTCTCCATCTCGACAATTGTGCGCATATGTTTCTTTATAAGCTCCTCCTCAACGACACGCACAATGCGCGGTTCCGTATCCTTGTCCAAATAAAGCGTTGCACGTGACGATTCCTCGGTGATACGGGCCTCCACTTTCTTGATGTAAACGCCTGCGTTGTTCTCCTCAAGAAATTTCTGCGATTCGTTTCTGTAGAAGGACGCCGATTGCGCCAGGAAGGGCTTCTCAAAGTCCTCCTCGTAAACAGTTCGCGAATTGATTCCCAATGTTATCAGCATCGTGCAGGCATTCTTTATTGCCAAGTGATTGATCGGTTCACCTCTACGCTCTTCTATGACCATGCCCAGCAGTCGGTCTCGCAGCGCTTTTTGAATCTCCGGAAAGCGAACGATCTAAAAGAGGAAGTTAAAATATAAAGAATCCAAATAAGTATTAGATTATGAAAACAGCAAGATATGTATAATTAACAATTATCAATAATTTCTACTGTTTGACTTACCTGATCCCTGAATAAATTAAGGCCCAAATTATAGACATTATCCAATGCTCGTTGCTGCACATAGACACGATCCATGTACATGAGTATGTCGCGTATCATGACCATCGAGGTCTGATGGTCGGTCCAAGCTTGGTTCAATTTGGACAGAAACGTGCTGTTTAAACTTTCGAGCACATCCTGTCGCACCTTTTGCTCCAGATGCTCTGAGACGACGTTGCTCAGGCCATGATACAATCGATTGCCATGCTTATGCAGCACCATATTGTAGGCATTGCGATAAAGTTGCTCAAACGACAGACCCGAATTGTTCTTCTTTTGTATTTCTTGTATGGCATTCTTTAAAGTGGCCCAGATGTCATCCACATACTTCTCATCCATGGAGGCCTGCAAACGACAAGAGAAAAGACAACGTTATCGGTATACTCTCAATTATGGTAGGTTAAACAATAATTGTAATATTCTTTTGATTTTTGAGGAGCTAACATTAAATGCGCAACGTTTATACTCGGGCAGCCACAATGGATACATTCGTCCAACATCACGCAATCGTAAGGCTCCATCCCGAGATCTTACGGATGAAGTGGCCCTCACTGAGTGGTCACTACGATGTGGCGGCACAGTTCCCGAGGTGCCTGGCGTGAAATGAAGAGGAGGCGGCTGTGCTGCCGCATTGGGGGAGACATTTTGCTGAGAGCGTGAGTGCTGACCAAAGGCATGGCGTGAGCTACGAGATCGTTGATTTAAGTTATTCGAACCTCCAACAATGCGCGCTTGAGCCGGAGTTGGCATTTGAGGATGGTAGTGATATTGAGCGAAAGTCCTCAGATTATTTGGCTGGCTGTGGACGGTCCGTGGATCACGGCTAAGCATTGGTCGTGGTTGTTGTGATGGTTGGGGTAAACGCGCGCCACCGGCTCCATTATGGGAGCTGAGCGCGCGCTCCCAACTATATCGACGCTCCCCAATTATGTTGGGCTGGCACGATGCCAGCTGCTGCTCTGCCTGTTGCAGTTGTTGATGTTGGTGTTCCGGCTGTTGACTATGGGATTGGCGTTGTTGGCGTTGACCCCCCTCTAAGCCAGTTCGGGGGCGACTGCTGTTTGTTGGCCTTATTGCCATCCGCCAGGTGGCGCTAACGTCCCACAAGTGTCTTAGTGATGTCGCCTGCACTCATCAAATCGTGTTCTTTTACGCTTCTGCTTTGGTGGTTGTTTGTGTGTTGGAAAACAACAACAATTTGTCGACTAACTAACTATGTTGTAAACTGTGAGTAAACTAAAAAACTAAAATGGGATGAATTTATTTTCATCAACTTCAACTCTGACAGCAATTTGCCACAAAAAAAACAGTGTTAGTCAACGTCCGCAGCCTGCTGAGTTTGCACACTGGCACTTACAAAATACAAAAAGATCACTAATCTTAAACTTATCTACAGTATCTTATCGCATTTCTTAAAATTATTGTTGTGTCATGCTCTAACCGGCAAGTTAACTTGTTGTTGTTTGGACTTACGGGAAAGGCGCGTATGCGCATTTTGCCCTCCTTCTTTTGGGGATTGCCTCGAAGATTCATGTTTTGTAAGCGTTGTCGACACTGCTCCTGCTCCTGCTCCTCTTCCACTTTTCCAGCACGCTGGTACGCTCTATGCCGGAGCGGCAGCGGCAGCGCTGCTTTCGGCTCGTTCTTGTTCTTGTAAACAAACGATTACGTCGTCGACAGCGGCAGCGTTGTTGTCTCTTCTGTAGTTCTTTTTATTGTTAATTAGGCTTTTAAGGCGGCGGCGGCGGTTAGCTAGTATGGAGAGTACACAATATAAAAAAACCAAAGATCAGTTTAGTTTTGTTGGTTTAATTGTTGTGTCGTTTGTTTATTTTTTTGCACTTGGAGCAACTGCAAGTCAGCAGGCAGCGACCGCAGGCTGTGTCGTTTTGTCACACACACACACATTTCTGTATCTCTTACTCTCTCAGACTTCCATTGTCTCAGAGGAGATCTTTTTGGCTGCTTTCAGAAATTCAGCGACTTTGTTACACACACACTCACACACAACTAGGCAGTCAGTCAGTCACACATAAAGAGAAATGTAAAATTGAAAAACTCACATCGTCGTTAAACGATTTTTATAACAAACTGCCAACAATTAATAAATAAAATAAGACTAAAAACGTCGCTATGTCACTGGGTTAGCTATAAACGTTATCTTTGAATATGGTCGTGCTAAGTTCAAAATTTGATAGTTTCTTTTTGCTATTTCACTTTTTCATACATGGCAAAGAGACCAAACGCGTTTGTGTGTGTATGTTTTTGCCGTCTGTGTATGCGTGCGTTTGCTTGAGTGTGTGCTGCTTCTTGTTGTTGTGTTGTACCTTTTTGCTTAGCGGTCTTCACTTTGTTATTAACCAAATATAACTGTATTGGTGCTTATCAGTTGGTTAGCTTTATTGCCGTAGTTTGTTTTGATTTGTTATGCTGACTAATTTGTTATCATGCATTGCAATTTCTATTGATTATAAGTTACACACATAAGAAATTCGGCTGTTGTGTTGTTATGCTCTATATTTCCGATATTTTGCCATTCACGTAGAACGTTAACGATGGCATACAATAAAAAAAACTGGTCATACTGGCTGCATTTGCTTGCAGAGCTGACTTGTGTGTTCTTGATATCGATGGTATTTGAGCGGTCTTTTTGAATTTCTTAACGTGGTTCGCTAACATGTTACTTGTTTTGAAGGAATTAAAATAATTATATATCTTAATTGTATAATTAGCGGCTTACGCCAATAGACTAAACCAAAGAAAATATCGCCAGAATAATTTCATTTAAGCGCGCTCCTAAAAGTATGCAAGGCTTTTATGACTCGCAAAAGAGTCTGAATTAAAATGTTAATATTTAAGGCATATTGTATATATAATTGATTTACATTTATTTATTGTACACGACAAGTGAAAGCTTGCACACTGCCTTATTACTCACTTGCCAAGTGTTTAATACATTGAATAATATTTTGATTAAGGCAACTGGCAGTTTGGACTGATAAAAATGTGTAATTTGATACTTTTGGCTGCTGCTGCTGCTACCGCATGTGGCTTGTTTAATTAGCGATTTTCTTGATCCAGAGGCATCGGCTGATAAGCAAATTGCCAAAAATTTACAACAAAATTGCGTATTTAATTTGTGTATACATTTTTGCCATATTCTTCAACTCGCAAATTGCCGCCTGTCCTTGCTGTCTGCCTGCCTGCCTTCTTGGCCCGTGCGTGTAAATTATGCGCACTTTCACCGCGTTGGTGTTGCAGTGTTTATTGTTGTTGCCGTTGCCTTTTGTGGCATGCAGATGTGGTCGGGTCTGGCCTGGCCTGGCGTCCCTTTTGGCTGTTGTTGTTGTTGTCAGTGCGTCAAAATTAATTAAGCGCACTTTATACTTGCGATTCCCAACTGCGTAGGTGTTTATGTCAAATGTCTGGCTTGAACGCAGCGGGTGATGCTCGATGTGGAGGGAGGGCGGGAGGATCATCACTTGTTGCCGTTTGTTGTCATCAATTTATGCGTATTTATTACAATATTTATGCATGTAAATTGTGATGTGCCTCGAATTAATTACACGCCATGCCGCCATATCAACACGAATGTTGCAAACACTGCGGGTGCAACAAACAAAAAATGTTGCCAGCTCGTTGCTGTTGTTGTTGTTTTTGATGCTGACTCTGAAAACAAACAAAATGATTATAATAAATAAGTTGGCAATAATCGTGCTGCATGTGGAAAGCATTCATATTCACACCAATGCATGCAAAACAGTTGCAACAAGGTTAATAAATCATGCAACAACCAGCAGCAGCCGACGACTCGAGTGGCAGACAAATTCACTGAAATTTCAATGAAAAAATCAAAACAAATGCTCAACAAAACTCAACTCCAACTCAGTTCCAACCAAAAATGG
Organism: Scaptomyza graminum; assembly: GCA_018901835.1. NCBI lineage: Eukaryota > Metazoa > Arthropoda > Insecta > Diptera > Drosophilidae > Scaptomyza > Scaptomyza graminum. The sequence continues at coordinate 9,291,486 of JAEIFL010000002.1, forward strand.
TAGTACGTCTGTTTATGCTACGATTGCCTAAAAGGCTGCCGCATCAATGTGGAGCATGCAACAGCAACAGCAGCAACAACAACTACGAACTTACAAGTTGTCGGCATTATGAATAACTTTTAAATTTGAATGTGAAATAAACGCTTTGTCTAAGCGGCTGGCTAACCGGCTACCGTTAGCAAAAGGGGGAAAAAAAAACAAAAAGCAAACTTGTGGCGAATGTTGCCAGTGATTTATGCAGCAACATTTGATGAAATATAATACAAAAGGCGCACGGCAGCACCAACAACACCAACAACACCAACAACAACAACAACAGCGGACAAAACAAAGATAAATTGTCGGTGCAGCAAATTGTAAGCTATATAAGGTTTAAATGCAAAGTTACTGCGTGTTCTACACTCAAAAAAAAAGAGGCGCTTGAAATTTTGTAATTTTTGGACAAGACACTTTTTTAAATCGAGAATATTTTTTAAAAGTTTATTAAAACTAAACAAATTATGTGAAAAATATTCTCTTATTTTTTTCGTTGCTTCTGTTTTGCTTTTTGAGTGTATCACATTTTGTATATAGGACTATAATTGGCGACGCCTGCGCTTGCTCACTGTGCAACATTTAGTTGTTGCAAGTGGCGCCGAAAAACACGCACGAATTTTAATAAATAATCGCACTCGTGACACGATAGCTTGTCACGCGTCCATCACTAGTACAATTGATAACAACAAATCGAGCTACAATTTTCGATTTTATTAGTTTGTTTTTCGGGAATTTTTAATTGCACAAATTTTGTTGTTTTTTAGTTCACAGTTTGAATGGCTTTGATGGCTATTCAACGGTAACGGTATGAACGGGGCCAGTTAGAGCAATGCATTCAATCTCGACGAGGGCATCCATTGGAAGTTTGGCCACCTGGAAGCAGCTGCGTGCGGGAAAATCCTTGTGGAACACTGGAACGAGAGCGCAGCGATAAGTGAATCGTAAATGTTTACGATAGTTGTTTGTTTGTGCTATAGGCCCCAGCGTTTAATTGTACTTGTTGCCATGACCGCTGATAAGCCAACAGATGCCAATACATAATACTAATGCTGATGCCTTATCGGAATTGCTTGGAATGCTCACCTCGCTTGTACACTTCGTTGACCGCTCCGAAGTCACTGAGATCTTTCAAGAAAACTGTGTTCTTGATTACCTTATCGACGCCAGAGTCGGCTGCTTTTAGCACTGCCTCCAGGTTTGTGAGCGCCATCTCTGTTTGGGCAGTGGCGCCACCGGGCACCAGCTGCATAGTTGTTTTGTCCAAGCCCAAGCAGCCGGAGACATAAACAGTGCGATCGGCCACAACAGCTTGACTGCAACAACAACAAAAGCATACAATTAAACAGTTAATTTGCGCTCAACCTCCGCTCTCCGCTCTATCTCTCTCTCTCTCACTTACTTGTATGGCGCAACGGGTCTGGCTGCATTGGCAGTGCCGATAAGTTTACGCACAATTGTTGACATTTTTGTTACTTGGTATGCCGTGCACCTGTTGCTGCTGCTTCAAGTTGACTGACAATTATTTTGTTTTACTAGACTCTGAGCGTTGTTATCTTTGCAAGCTTTTCGCCGCACGCTCTCGCTCTCTCACTTTGTACTCTCTCTTGTAAGCGCACTATTCAACACTAGCATGAGCTTTTATAGCTTTTTTCTTGATTAATATGTCGCATTTTTTTTTTGTCCAATTGGGTCGCAGGCACTTTCTCTAGTACAGCAGCCAATATTTGATTTAATGCACGCCACGTCACTCGCCATGCGGCTGCCACGCCCTGCGCGCCCCAGCTAATTATTTATTATATTTGGCAATTGCTGTCTGTCAGTCGCTGTCAGTGAAGAAAGCACCGTTGCCAGAATTTTTACGCATGCCAAAAAACCAAAAAGCAAGAAATATCAAGCTCCGTAATTATTATTATGGGATCTTCAGCTCGAAAATGTGGTTAGGGTCTTAATCTTCTTGACTTTCCTGCCTGGCAAAAGGCAAAAGACGAAAACGAAACCAAGGCACAGCTCAGCAAAGACTGGGCGCAGTTCTTCTTCGTGCTGGGTGCTGGGCAGGCGTAGGTGCAACGCAGAGCACACAGAACACGCCTTGAAAACGCCTGCCCCAAAAAGATTGATTGCAGTCGCTTTGTTGTTGTTGTTGCTGTTGTAGCTGTTGTTGGGCAGCCCACGAAGATGCAACGAACTAAAGACGAAGAAATTTCATTGCCCTGCAGCATTTTAATGTCGCATTTTAGCGCATTAATTACTTTATGATCCACTTTATGTGCATAAAATATGCGCATCATAAACTTTGTATGTTTTTTTATATTTATTTTTTTTTTTTGAAAAATAAGCAATTTCCAGAGCATCCTCGATAGCTTCGTGGGTGTTGGCTGAAACTTTGTACAGTTCAAATTGAGCATACTCTCTTTATTGATATTAATTAGTGGAGAGTGCAGAGTGGAGAGTGGAGAGCAGAGAGAGAGAGAGAGAGTACGGAGAGCTTGAAATTTTGAATTGATTTATATGCATATATATAATTTTGTTATATCGCATGCCATATAATGATAGCCTGTGGCATTTACAAACAATTTACATTAAATGCTTTAATAAATAAAGCTTTAAATAAGCCACTGCCAGGGCAGGGCCATATAATTAACATTCGGCTCCACTCCACAGCAATAACAATAACAAATTGCCTCCGAAAGAGACCCGGGAAGGTGTGCATTAAGCAAAAGGGCCAACGAGAACCAGAACGCCTGAACAACAAGTTGCAGTTGCAGAAGGCAAAACTGCAAGCAGGTCAATATTTATGGCACTTGTCCTTGCACAGAACAAAGATTCTATCAAAGATAAAACGTTGCTTTGATTCCCCTCACAACTGCAGTGACTTTCCCTTTTCAGTTTCAGTTTTTCCCCCATTTTGATGGTGGGGCCTCCCATATTTTCAGGCTGCCAATTTTTAGTGTCTCAAATAACTTCATTTGTTTAAGGCTTTATTAAAGCGCCGCAAGCGCAACAAGCGACGCTGTTGGAGTCAAAACTGTGGCATCCAGTCGAAGCTACAGCAAATTGCAACAATTTCTCACTTGCCTCTTGGCTTGCCTCTCTTTTGCCCGGTTATCGGTTAGTGAGTCTAGTGTCTTGGCCACTATAATTTGCATGTGCTTTTTTATGGCTCGTCGATTTGCTGGCTAAATTATTTGATTTTAATTTGCTGCGTAATTGTTGGCTTTTATTATTATATGTAGTATAGCGCACGATCAGAAGCTGAACTGAGAGCTCTTGAGACTAGATTGCACCTCTTTGATATCAAACTTTTGCCGTTTAGCAATCGAATTTATGTTTATGGCTTCATATTGACACGGCCCAACAACAGCAGACAGACAGACAGACAGTGTTCGAGACAAGTTCGATTAGCCAGAAACAGAATGGGAATGGGCAGTTAAGGTGCTATATCGTAAAGTCAAGTAACGCCTCTTTCTAAATCATAATCTTGTTACCTTGGGGCTTGAAAATGAAACCGATTTATTAACAGAGGAGACCCAAACAATGAAGTAATATTTATATGTCTCAAAGAAGTAAGAATTTTGTTTGAAAATCAGAAATAATTCACATTACATCTAAATCCATTACATTTTTAACATAACATAACATATTTAGCCTAAAAAAATCAATATTTAATTGTTTGTTTTTTCCTCAAATTTATAATGAAATTCTGCTTCAAAAAATCTTTTGCTACAGTTTTGATTAATTTGAAAATTCCTTTATTACTTTTACTTTATATTTATGGTATAAGAATTATATCGTAAGAATTCAAACACGAAAATTCCACAATTCAAAGCCGATTCTTATCAAAGTTTGACCTATAGAAAATAATGTAAACACTATTTTCTATAAATTAACTGACTTGAACAATCTTAATGCATTTTATTTAATATCCAACTAATTAATATAATCGCTGCTGTTGTGCCGCTGCCAATTCGGGGAGAGATTGGTGCATCTGGGCAAACAACAATCAATAAGCTGCACTTTGAAACAGGAGCCACGCCCACTTTGCCCAACACAAACGCACACACACACAAAGTGTGTATGAATGTGTGTCTGCCACATATTTGCCCCTGCCAATAATTCAATTAACATGGCTCCAAAGCAAAAGAAACCTGCAACACACCCGGCGGCTGGAGGCTGGCAAATATCAACAACACATTTATTTCACAATTGGCGCACATTAATCAATGGCAACTGGGCAACAACAGCAACAACAACAACAACAACAAAAATCAAACAACAAAAGGAGGAGGAGCATATTGACTGCAAGTGCCACAACAACACAGCCAATACAAATGAACTGAAGTTTTGGTGAGTGGGTTGCAATTAAAAGCAGATTAATAAGCCGCCCAGTGGCAACAGGCGGTGGGCCAGCGCTCAGGTGCGGACAACGCCTTAGAATTGCCTTGGCCGGATTGTCATCCTCTCTTGGTTGGTTGGTTGGTTGGCTCGAATTACAACGTTTGTTGGCCCACTTTAATTGCACTTTTCATACTTGTTAATTTTTCAATTTCCTATGACCACCGACAGCGACAACGATGACCAGTTGCCAAATGTCGAACATTTGTAGACCACACACACACACACATAAATACAGATACAGATACAGGTGGACATGCAAGGAATGAGTTTCTCTCTCTCTCTTAGAGTCTCTTCTAGCTGACCCAGCGACTTGTGCGCAAAATGGCACAGCGGGCGCAGCTGCTTGGCTGCTTGGCTGCCTGGCTGTGGGGGCGCCACGTTGGCTGCACTTGGGCCAAATTAATTGCTAGCGATTAAATTTCAAATTTTCCATGCACCAACTATCCAACAACAACACAGCGCCATTCGCTTCCGTGCTGCAAGTTTTGCGTGCAAACAACTGTTGCCTTTATTCTCCTTGCCTCTCGCTCATTGCTTTTGCCCAGGCTCATAAAGTGAAAATCATTAGTTTTCATTTGTGGCGTTTAGGGCGTGTGCCGCCGTCTGCTGCAACAACAACAACATCAACAAAATTGTCGTGCAACTGTTTTGCATTGCAAATCCAAATGCAAACTCCACTTGCGTCGTCGCGTCAAATATTTGTTGTTGTATTTTGTGTCCATTTCTGCTGCTGTGGCAGTTGCATGTCATGCATGTGTCCTCCTGTGGCGAGCTTAGATATCGATGCTATTACATATGCCCTGTAAGCATAAGCTAATTTAAAATGGGTATAACAAAGTTCGGAAAGCAAAGCTGATTGCGAGAATAAAACATCCTAAGTGATTTTGAAGCTAAGAGTTGACATTTATCATTTGTCGTTTACACTTTTACCCCTTCAAAATTATAGGGTATGCAAAAGGATATTAGATCTGGTGATTGCAGCTGTGATTTTGTGGTAATTAAAAGCATTTGCTGTTGCCCTACGACAGCTTCAATGGATCGCCAATAAATTCCAAAGGCAGTTTAGTGGGCGTCAAATATATTATAGAGCAATGCCTGAAAGATGAAAGGTATCGTATCACAGTTTGAAAATGTGAAGATTTTTTGGGAAACTTTAAGATATGCAGATGAAGGAAATAACTTTAAATTCCAACCTTTATGTTAAGGCTTATGAATTAAAGCCAATTATTTGTAAGTCATAAAATGCATATTTAATTGAAAATAATATTTTTGCAATACATAATCATAAATAACGTTAGTTGGCAGGTTAAATAACTGAAATCGTATCTACAAGTGAACTTTTGCGGCAAACTAAACTTTTTGAGGCCCTTAACTCCAATCCACAATGTTCAACGCTTAACGTCAAGTTCAAGTAGCAAAGTTCAAGTCATAACTCGTCGTTGGTTTTGACCTCATCATCATCATTATTATTGCCATCAAGCATCAGAGCAACAAACACATACACATAAGTAACCCAAAGAGTCAAAAAGCGTTGCACTAAATCAAGCCCACATAGTTTAAGAGCTTAGCCAGCAGCAGCAGCAGCAGCAGTATCAGCTTTAGACAGCTTCCGCACACAGTAGCCCCCACAGTTGCAGTTGCTGTTGCAGTTGCAGAGATGAGCACAGTAGCACAGAGCACAATTCGAAGAGTCGCTGAGTCAACGTCGTCAGCAGCAGCGTGGCATCAAACAGCATCATCATTATAGCCTGGCCAAGATAAACACACGCCAAGGCGCAGCCCGAACATGTGTTGCCTGTCGAAGCGGGGCCAAAAACCAAAAGAGACACACAGGTTCCTTCCTATTTAAATGCCATGTGAAATAAGTAAGCAAGTAAGGGGTATGCTTTTAATGTTTTTGAGTAAATACTTATTGAGGTTAGTTAAGTTAGTGTCCTTAAGTATCTTATAGTTACAGGCATATTAATCACATCCATTGCTTAACCTAACTTCGAGCTTTCTAAAAAATTCTTAAGAACAGCTAAAAATCACACAAATTATTAAAAAGTGCATGCTTCTTATAGGGCATCACCTAGTCCATCAATCTAATCTTGTGTATATCATTTTTTTCACCCGTTTTTTGTTGTTGAGTTGTTTGTAGTTTTGTGTCTGTTGTGTTTGGTAGCAAAAACTGGGCAAAGGCGCACATAAATTTTAAATATCGCAACTTGGCCTAGGCCAGGCCATCAAAGAAGATGCGAGCCGGAACAATGGCTTTTGGCCACTAAACCATATTTGGCAATGCCCAAGCATCCAAGCATCTATCTCAGAACAACAACAACACCGTCGGCGGCCAGTGTGTGTGTGTGTGTGTAATGCACTTTTTACTCTTTTTTATTGACCTGTGCTGTGCAATACTCAGCGGACAACTGTGAACAAAATGAGCGCTGCCTCATTAGACTCATAGCCTCAGGGTGCATCGCGGCGTATGAGTAATGTTAACCAATTGTTAAGTTTATGTATGTGTGCGTGTGTTCGTTCGATTTACACAGCTGAAAGGATTAATTCGTTACCAATTTGTTATAATATGTAGTCATAGCGATAAATCTATTAATTAAGCTGACGTTTGTTGTTCCTCTCTTGTTCGTGTGAGTGTGTGTGTGTGTCTTTGGGGATTTTGCAGTTGAGAAATTACAACGCTTTTTTACAAATTTGTTGCGGTTGCTTTGAGTAGCTGTGTGTGTGTATGTGTGTGCCTCGCCCTGTGAAGGTGTGTGTTGTTGTTGTTGGTGTGTAAATTTGTTGAAATTTAAGACAGTGGGTGGTCTGAGAGTGGAAATGAGCTGGAACTGGCAGCGGCAAAAATAAAACCATTTTATGAATCAACATAAAATTTGACTACCCTCTAATGTCATTAAAACGAGCATATTAGCTGTCAAATGCCTTTGTATACTGCTTCAATGAAATATCAAATCAATGTTGTGAGGAATTGCTTCTAAAACATATCAAGACAACAAATATTTTACTTAACTTTTTGCAACATACAGGGTATCCACATCGTCGAATATACGTATGTCCGTATGGTTCTTGTTTATAATAAACCAATTGCAGGCAATAATAATAACAACTACAACTACAACGACACCGACAACAACAACAACAACTGTGAACTACTGTGCAACGTGCAACGTGGTGTGTATAAATTTGCCAAATTAAAAAGCGACAGCAAGAGCAAGGAGCTCTGAACGGCAGCGGGTCGGAGGGGCAACAGTTGAGCTGAGCAGCCACCCACCGGACGCATGGATGACGCAACAGGGTGCCCAACTGTGTGCAACAGGCACCGCAAATGAGAGCGAGCGAGAGGCGACGAGCGTTACATCGTCTATAAATAAAGTGTGTGCCAGAGTAAATCAAAACAACAAACACGAAATGGCAAACATGTGGCGCTGTAACCGGGAATTGAAGCTGGAATTGGAACTGGAACTGTAGCTTGGGCGATTGGCAAGTTGGCAGCTTGGCAGCATGGCGCTAGGCACAGGATCAAGTGGGAGCCGACGAGTCATTGGGTGTGGTCGCCTGGGCGGTCGAATATGTGATATGGCTTCAATGTTTTATTTTAAGCTCTGACTCTCTCGGACTGTGGCTATGTGCTTGGATTTGGATTTGTCATCCCCATCGAGCGTCGATAAACATAAACATATTGCAGCGCATGGCTCGGGAACTCGGCAAGACAATGCGCTTTGATCTTTGAGCGCCGCTTGTCAACATCTTATTCCGGTCCTGACATGATTGATTTTTCATGTTGTCCATTATAGCTTCATCGATCGTGAAAACTTGTGATATGCTGCTGCACTTTGACTTTCTAAAAAAAAAAACATTTCACTTACCCAGCATGCCGAATTGTTAAACGATCAAAAATACCCTTTAAAAATGTTAATACGCATAAATTAAATTGTGTTTGAAATATTTAAAAATGGAAATTCAATTATCAGCAATATTATTCGGCGATCTTCAAAGATTTTTTCGTTAACGTCTTGCTCTCACACCTAATGTCAAGCTCTTAAAAAAATTGTATTGCAACAATAGCAAACAGTAAATATAGTTTAAGCGGTAAAAGTGTCTTAAAATGTAGGCAAGTAATTGAAATTTATTGTGGCAAGTTGTTGATGTTGCTGGTTTGCTAGTGTTGCTGACCTGAATGAAAATGTTGAGCAAATGATTTTGTTTGATGTTGCGGTCAAACATCAGAGAGAGAATGTCTTGCAGCGGCAGGCAACACGTTGCTGCATGTTGCAGCCACGAATGGATTATGTTAGTGGAGCAATCAATCGGCTATATATGGCAGGCGCGAACTGAAGAAAACACTTAGCGTGCCAGACAATTTCATTTGGCTTTATACATGACCAAAATCAGATCGCTGAGAAGTTTTTGCCCCATCCTGGGAACAAACAATTTAACTGTTAGAAGAAGCCTTTTGGTTTGAAAGGTGTTGATATGGAGGCGTCTCATTTGCCGCTGCTGCTGATGTTGCTGCTGGGAAAACTTATTGATATGGGGGCTTCCTTAGCCTTGGCAGAGGCGACACAAACTGCGCATTTTGCGCTTTACTTTATTTGCGACCAATTTTGGTAGCCTGATTTGTCACGATGTTTTTATTTTTTTCTTGTGTATTGTTTTTTTTTCTTCTCCCTTTTTTTGTGTTTGCCGTGAAGTTGGACTTTATTTTTTGCGCCTGCCGCAAAATAAGAAAAGCAAAAAAGAAAAAAAAAAAAAAACAGGGAAGACAAACAAATTGGTCTGTAGTTGAAAATTGACAAGAATTTCGTGACTTTGTCACCTTCTTTTTTGTTGCCTGTTGTTGCTGTTTGGCAAAGAGAGACTCTTTGGAACGCCCTCGTAGGCAACGTTGCTTTGCTGCTTTCCTTCCTTTTGGAGCCCACCGCTCGTTAAGTGGCAGTCAGCGCGTGCGCATTGAAGTCGCTAACTCCAACTCCAACTCCAACTTCGACTCCAACTTCAACTCCTTGCCAGCTTTAGGGCTACCAAAAATCCAAATCTCGACTGCCGATTGGCGTTGCTGTAACGTCTCTACCCCTTACCTTCCCCCTTCAAAATCACTTCATCATCAGGCGGGTTTTTCGGTGCATTCTAAAGTCAAAGCAGCGCGTTGCGAACGGCAACTCTTGTCAGATTTATTTGTTGCTGTTCCTTTACGGCCAGGTTGTACAGTTGCAATATGCCCTAAACAATGCATTGCAATGGCTAAATGCATTTTTGAATGCAAAATAAATGTCAGAGAGAAAAAAAAGTAGAATATACGGATTTAATTCTGTGTAAACTAGTTATAAATTAACATCGTCAGAATATTTAATTTAATAAAAATTAAGTATTGCCTTCTTAAAACAATTGAAACAAGAATTTTGTAACAAAAAAAATAGAAGAAAACCATTTATGAAACTTAGCTAGGATTTTGTCTGAACATAAATAATTATCAAACTGTATGTAAAGCTAACTCATTTAAAGAGCATTTTGTGAACGACTTGATAAAATGGTTTTTGTTCGATTCATTTATTTCATTTGTTTGTTGACTCTTTTTGTTTGGGGTACGCTGTGCGCTGTACCTGTAACCTTTTGCACTTGGTACCCTTTTCTTATTTCATTTTATTTTACTTTTTTCAATTTAATGATTGTTTTTTGGTGCCCTGACAGTTACAAGGAGCTGCAACATGGCCAGCACAGGACCGGCGACAATTTCCAAACTTCAAACTGTGAAAAGAGTTTTTTTCTCTTTGCTTGTTTATTTTTTGTTTTTATTTGGGCTGTTCGTGTGTTTGGAGCTTTGTGGAGGGAACATCAGGTGGGAACGCCCATAAAATGTATTTGGAATATGTTTGGTCACTGAGCTGACTTTGTCTCATTTCAATTCAATTGTTATGGCTTATGGCCAGGCCTTATAACTTGGTCAATGCGCGCAAATTGACCAAATTGAGATTGAGACTGGCATTGCGAACGAAAAACTACAAAACGAGGCCCCACAGGCAAAGTTCGTGTCCAACTCGAGTTGCAGTGACACCAACAACAGCAAAGAAAACAACAACAATAACAGTAACTGCAACATTGTAATATTGTTGCCTGTTTTGTGGGTCAGCAGCCCAAACCGAATGAACTACTACTGCTGCTGACCGCTCACGTCCCCCTCTCCCCACCTTCCTTCAGCTGTCGCCCTGCTTTCCTTAGCCGCATTATGAGTTGACATTAGAGAACATGGCCAAGGCGCAACATGAACATCTCAGCAATGCCATCGCCCTAGACTGACCTCATTGTACCTCGTTCTTTTGTTGTTGTTGTTATTTTATTCTTGTTATTGTTGTTGTTATTGCTCCTCTTTTGCTTTGGCTTTGGCCAATTTGCTGCAATTGCATCTCCAAGTGTGCCACTTTGCCAAGTTCGTTTTGGGGGCTAAAGCAAAAACCAAAGGAAAAAACAGTTCTCCTTCCACAATCCACACATACTACACAAATAAGCAGAGCTAAAGTCAATATTTGTGCAAAATGTTGTCGAAATGAGGTCATGTGATGCAATCAGTGAACTTGCAACGGTTGCAACTTGCAGTTTTGTCTCTGCGCGAATGCAATTTGTGCTTAGAAGCCACCAAATGGGCTACATATTCAATTGATATGCAGAGCAACGATTGCGAGCACGCAGCTCAAAAGGTCATCGAATATTCTTAAGTGGTATATATATGCCACAGATGCTGCACTCGGAGGCATGTAAAATAGGAGTCCAAAAAAATGAGAATATTGTGAAACTAAGATCTGTAATTGTTTATTGTTGTGGGCTCCTAGCAAGCCATAGTCTTAGTTTGAGCTTTCAAATGTACTCACAAAAGCTTTTCGGCTTTTACACAATACGCTGGAGATTATAATGCAAAGCTTTTCAATGCTCAATACAAACGCGTAGTTGAATCGCTATTTAGTTGCACAACCTAATATGTAATCGAAGATCAGTAATCGAATTTTGAGGCAAGATTTCGGCAACTTTCCACTCATTATGAATGCCAAATGGCTTTGACAGTTTTATGCCATTAAAGTTTAACTTGAAGTTCATCGGTGCATCTCAATGGCGAAACCGAAATGGCCAAAGTAACTTCCATCTAATCACCATAATGGCAGCAAAGGCAGGCAAAATCACAATCAAAAAATCCCAAGATGCCTTATATGATATCAATAAGGTATTAAGCTGCCAGCATGAAGAGCCCATCGAACAGATCGACCCAGGTAGATGCCAAGTACTAGCAAAGTAGTCATAGTCGACGAGGCAGGTAAACTGCTGCTTTCTGTTGCAGCTACATATGTCAACACCATGAACTTGAATCTCTGCGGCTAGCAACCACTGGTTGCAGCTGGCTGGCTTAAGAGCGTTTTGTATTCTAATTAGATTGTCAACGGCACGACAACAACCTCATTTTGCTCAAAATGCCGGAGCACACACTAAGAGCATTTGCATTAGCGCCAACTTTTCGACGAGACTCGACTCGACTTAGCGATTTTGGTAGACAAAAATCTGCATAAACTTTGCAAGTTTGGGGGCAGGTTTGAAGTTCATTAACATGCACAGGTTAATTACCGTTGTTGTTGCTGCAACTGCAGCAAGGAAATGAGCCATTAGAAAAAGAGGCTTCAGAGCGCCGCAGTAGCCAAAGCGACGATAAAATGGCTAAAAGCACACATAAAAAAGAAGCAAAAACAGACACAAAGACACATGTAAAGTGGGTAACCCTGTGTGTGTGTGTGTGTGTGGGACTGTGACAAATGCTTTAGAAGTTGAATGTTGTGTTTTTTGGTTTTTTTTTTTTGTTAGCCATGCTACATGCAAAATGTTGCACTGATAAGCACAGCGAACGGTGGCAAAGCCAATGCCACTGAAGTCATCCCGTTTGCCGCAGCGGTAAATGAGCTGGCAAAACAGAGCAGCAGCAGCAGCAGACAGGAGACACCGAGAGGCATGATCATTAAAACAAAAGCGGCGACAATAGCCACAGCAAGCTTTTCTGACAAGCCATGACCAACAAGCTGCCGAGATACCTAGAGTCGCCTCCACCATTAAGTTAAGCCTGGCTCTCTTGGTGTTGGATTGCCTTAAACGATCCGCGTGAATAACTAATTTCAATGGAAGCTGCTGCTTGCTGCTTGATACTTGCTACTTGCTATTTGCGGCCTGGCTGCCTGCACACGCGCGCCTCTTAACATTTATCACCCACCATCGGCCATTGCCAGGAGTACAACAACAAACAAGCTGCTAGCCATCTCCCCCGCTTAACAAACAAACAAGACAATGCAACAGTTTTTATGCATCCATGAGACAGCAAAATAACAACAAAGCATACAGAATCAACAGCTACAAACAGCAACAAAAAATGCCTACGAAGACTTAAAAGGAGTGCGTAGGACAGGCAAACGCATGCATATTGCATCTAATGAGCCGAAGAGCAAAAAATAAACCTTGAAAAAACAGTTTTACAGGAAACAAAAAAGAACCAGAAATGGCGTATGATGAATATGCAAAATATCGCGTGGATGAACCTTAAAAAGAATTCGTGTAAATTGTAACAAATGTCTTCAATTTAAGTCATAAACTTGTTTGAATGACATCTTAATATGTACTTTGAAATTGTCAATTGTAAAATCACGATTTAATATCATCCTAGTCAGCACTAACATATTACATCATGATCTTAACTGTTTACACGATAAAATACTAACATTTAATGCTCATAAAGCATATCACGTTGCAGCCCTTTTGTTATAACTCAACTCTGAACTAATTGCATGCAACGTTTGATTTTTGTCTTAGCCCACTCTTGGCTCTTGAAACCAGGAACTAACAGCACGTGCAGACAAGAAAGAGAGAGAGAGATAGATACACACATCAAGCTAATTAAGCATACTTTAATAAAGAAAAAACCCACAAAAGCATCATAGAAAACGTGGGCCAAGCAGCACACATGAAGCACACTTGGATCTTGGAGTTGTGGTTTATTGGAGCTGGAGTTTGAGTTTGAGCACCCACAGAGCGTGGCACGCGATAATCAATCAAAAGCCATTAAGGCCAAACGTTTTTCGAAATAAACACACAAAACCAAAAAAAAAAACGAACGAACTATGAATTTCCAAAACAAAGCAGGCACAGAGACAATGAATCAAAGTAGAAAGCATTTCATCAGAAGTATGTAGTTATCCAAAGGAGTGGCAAAAATCATCTACGCATGCGCAGCAGCATCGATTGACTGACTGTCGAGACAAGTTAAAGATCAATATCGAGAAATTTACCAAAAGTGAACAAAATCTAAAAAAAAAAAAAAACAAGATCAATAGAGCACGAGCACGAGCCTGACTTGGTTGGTTACCTTTAAACGATATTGAGATCAAACACAGTTGCAGTTTGATCAGATGATTGACAGAATTAGAATAATCGTATGAAATAACGTTTATTATTATTATCGTTATTATTATTATTAAATGACCCAGTTAAGGCCATTTTGTAGACTTTCAAGTGAAAAGTGAAGGCGTTCCATATCACAACAAAAACAACAACGGCAAGAATGTCGCAACAGTCCGGAGATGGAGTCTTGAGTCTGGAGTCTCTGATCTCTGCTGCCAATGTCGCTCAGAGACTTTAGCAAATGCAAATTTCTGTTTCTGTTCAACTGCATTCGTTGCTGCCTGCCTGCCTGCCTGTTCGTGGTGCAACTTTCTAAATGAAATTCCAATCGCATGCCATCCTGCTTGCACTGCACTGCACTCGCCATCTCGCTCGCTGCATGTGTGCGCAAAATTAAAGAAATAATTTCAAGCGAAAATATACAAATTGATTGTCACCTGGCAGGCGAGCGAGTTAAACCTTGGACTTGAAACTAAATCAAAGCCACCTTTCTCTCTCGTATTTATCGCGGCCCAAACACTTAGCCATGGCTAATATATATAAATTTGAGCATAGTGCCACACGTGTGCAACATGTGGCTTGCGGCCTGCAGCCTGCATGGCATTGGGCAGCCGTTGGGCTCAATTAGAGACGCGTCTGCCAAATTGCTTTGCACTTTTAGTGTCGCCACAGTTGGCGACGCGTCGAGGATATATATATATATATATACAGTATATTATTTTTTGTGTGGCGTGTCATTTTGTCGCGACACCATCAATGTCTCTGGCAGGTTTTTTCCACCCTACCTCACCTCATCTCTCTGCCCCTCCAATCGGTCACTCATTTTGCGAGCGTTGTGCGCGTAATTGTCTTTGACAAGCTTGCAATTCGCAATTGCTTCAAGCTGCAACAGTTGCAACTTCTTGTTGGCATTTTGTTTGACTTGGATTAAGTTTAAGTGCATTGCTTAAAATACCAGGCATTGTTTACTAAACGCTTTGTTTCTTGTGAACATCTTCAGTTTTAACCCTTGGCATTTAACCTTGCATAATCATGTCAGCCAATCCCAATTATGTTGACGACAACAATCAATGCGAAAGTCCTTAAAAGCTTAATAGTAGAGGTAACAATTGGAAATACTTTTTCTTTCTATCGCCAATGAAATAAGGATAAGAATAGGGATTTAAAATGCCAATTAAATCTTTTCATGATTTTCCTGAGCACAGAAGTGCAACCTAATCTGAATATCGGCATGGAAACTTTAACTATGATGTACTATAAACCTTATAGCAATAAACATGCTCGAACTTCATGATTATTTGTTTACTAAGTTAAGATAATTAAATGTAATATTTTTATTTTTTTTTCAAATCGGCATTCCAGCTTTAACATAGCCATCTAATAAATGTCAACTCTGATATGTCTTTTATCACTGAGCCAAAGTTGATAGTTTTATTACAGCGAATATTACTATGTTATAGGTATTTAAAATGTATTGTACCCTTAGCTAAAGTACCGAGACACACACAGGCACATATTAAATCCGCCAAATTCATGACAACTCTTACCCATTTGACAACAAATTCCTATGGCGCAGCATGTCGATCATGGAGACACTTGCGAGGTGGACAAATGCCAACATTGCCCATTTCTTGGATTATTTCACACAAACACACACACATACACAGGTTATACGTTACCGGCATTTGGCAATTTAAGCATGCAAAAATGATTTTATTGTCGTCAGAGAGTCAGATGTAGATGCAGACACAAGGAAAACTCTTCTCTTTGGCAGTCACTACGTCACATCTCCGTCTACATCCTACGACTATGTCCATGTCCATGTCGATGTCCATGTCGAATAGTTGGCCCCCAAGGCGATCTCTTGTGCCAATGCAGTTTTTTGGCCAAATATTAGCACACAATTCGATTTTGCATGCCATGGCAGGTAGTAAATATTTACGAGTGCAAGTGGCGAGTCTTTCTTCATGTCCCTCTCCATTTGGAGCTGGAGCCAGCCAGCCAGCATATCATGGGATTGTTGTTATGTGGCCATGACCATAGGCAGCTGCGCTTTTCGCTTTCACCTGTTGGCTGCTGCAGTTATGTAAAATCTACTGTCAAATTAATGGTGATTTATATGTGGACCATAATATGCTCCTTTATATGTTTGTGTGTGTGTGTGTATTTGCATGCTTATTTATGGTCAAATGTGTTATGGCCTTAAACATTTTCAGTTCCTCAACCATAGCTTTATGTGTTAATATCGAATTAAGTGTAGGAAATCAGCTTTAAGTAAAGAAGAAGGGATAGAAAAGCTAATGGTCAATAAAATTCTGAAAACTCTTTTCTTTATTGGATCAGTTTTCATCTTAACTTGGAAAACCTTTAAGGAAGTTCACAAAAGTTTTGACCTAGTCCCATATTCGGTCTTAACCCACTTTAATTACTAAAAAAAAAAAAAAAAAACATATCGCCTGGGAACTTTTCTTAAGAATCCACTGATTGAATGATGAATGCGTGCTATCGATCCCACACAAATTGAGGGAAAACTTTTTTGCCTGAACATAGCTTTTGTTTTAGGGTAACCTGTATTTCTCATTCCCAAGACTTTCAACTAAAAGCATTTCTCCATACGCACACACACACGCACATTACATGACAGCCAATTTGTTGTTATTATAAGTGGTGTGGGCTTACATAGTTTTGTATCTAAAATGCCCATTGCAATGTAACTTCACTTTCACTACAAATGCACATTCCGTTGGCTCTGGCCAAAAACAAAGCAAACCATTTAAATTCCTTCGCAAGTGGAAAATGTATTATCAAGTTATTAACACAATTAGATGAATCTTTTTTGTTAAATTAAAATGTTAGTACTCAAGAATTTTCTATTTTGCATGTCCCTACGTGTTGGTTGCAAAATAATTGGTTACTTTCTTCTACTGCACGGATTCTTAAGTTTCGTTTTCATATTATTTCACTTGAATGCCTTTTGTGGACGAATGACTATGTTATGGGTTTTGCACAGTCAGATTAACATTGTTGCTGCCCTTTTGTTGCTGTCTGGTGCAGCTGATGTAAGTTACCCGGAAAACCAAAACAAAACTAACTAATTTAAGTTTATTTTTAACAGCCTGGTAGTCTCAACTTCCTACTGCCCATACAAATTGTTGTAAAGCTGACAAGTTTGATAGTTGAATTGTTATTCTATCTGCTTCTGGCCACCTCGGATGCCCCGCAACTGAATCAGATAGTTGTGTACTCAATTGTCTCTGTTACCTGTAAGTTAAATATGTTTGGAGAAATGCAACAAAAGATTTTCACACATTTTTCTTTGCAGTTACAGTCTATGTAGTATTGGTAACTATCTCTTTCTATAAGGAGAATGAGGAGGCTTTTTAGCCATGGTTTTCTATGCAGCAGCTTATCATGGCAACGGTAGTTGGTATGGTCGACGTATAGCAGACTTAATCACAGCGTGTAGCATTTTGTGCCGTGATTAAAACCAAAATTTATTAGGCAAATGTTGCGCAATTGATCAGCATACAGTATACAGTGCATAAATCGTGCGGGGCCAATTGTCACCAGGTTCCACAGCTCCAATTCAGACTCGAGTTGCAGTTGCAGCCTTTGGCTTAATTATCTGGCGCACTGTTGCGCTACATGCGTGCTAATTGAGTGCGGCCAGTGACCAACTGACCAACTGAGCTGGCTGGACAGGAGCGTTGACGTCGTCGTCGTCGTCGCTGTAATTGTGTCTGTGGACTTGGCCACGTCCTGCTATGATAACAACAACGCGACGACAAACGCACGCTGTGCCAAAATGAAAATTATGTTGCAATCCTCTCTCTCTCTCTCTATCTCTCAATGCTGAACGCTCAATGTTTGCCTGCCTGCTCACTGATCATTGATCGGGGGGGCTTAATTAATTTCGTTGATTAATTGAAAGTGCGCCTTGACTTGCTCTTTTTTATGTTGTTATTGTTATTGTTGCTGTTTTGCTCTTATCTTTTTGGCTGTACTTCTCGGTGCCAGTGGCAAAGTTGAAGGCAAGTACGGAACGATTGCAATAGTAGTATGTTGAGGGCGTTGCCATTGGGTGCAACCCTTTTTGGTCCATTACTCTTAACCGACCGATTCGATTATTGCAAAAGTTATGACTGACCGCAGGGTAAAGGGCCACAATGGAGAATGCAACAACAAAAAGCAGTTACAATTACAATGCGAGTGCATTCAATAAAATGCTTTTGGCATCATTCACTTTATTAACTATTAATTGGTTATACACATAATAAAGTTGGCTTAAAAAGAATTGTATCGTTAGCGGGATGAAAAGAAATATTAACATTTCTTCTGCAATAAGATCTTAAGGAAGAAGTTATTACTTATAGGGTTAGGAAGAAAGTATTACATAATTTTGATAACTGTTTATAAGTTGAATATAAAAATAGATTTCTTATAATTATTTCTGTTCCACTTCCATTTTTCTTAACGACATTTCGTTATTATTAAGCCAAAGTTAAAGTTGCAGCTTACACAAGTTTTATATTTGTGTGTGTTTTAACGGCCCAGGCCATGTTTATTGTTATGTGACATTTGCAATCAGTGCACGAAGCTATAGACAAGGGAGCTACGCATTGACGTTGCTAGTGAATGGGGCAAGTAGCAACAGGTAGCGCAGTATGACAACAGCAACTGCAGCAACCTCAAACCAATCCCAATAGCATGCAACGTAGGTGGCACTTGGACACACTTTTCAAAAAAGCTCGCCCGTTGGCCAATTGTAAGACTTGGCCAATTGACTAACTAGCGAAGTGTCAAACTTGCCAAATGGAAAACGAAGTTACGATGCAATCGACGATATGTTTATGCGCAAGCGTTTCTGATTGCATGTGCAAATACTCTAACTTTGGGCACAATACTTTTGTTAAGTGTTTGGTATAAAATTAAAACTTTGTTCAAATTAAGCTTTTCAATTAATTAATGTTATATGGCAACAAAGAGTATTTCAATTTCGTCTCGCTTCGAATGAGAGTTGCACCTATATGTATATTATTATTTGAATACATATTTATTTATTTTTTTTGTGTTTGTTGTATTTTTGCAATTTAATGAAATATTACGCGCACGTGTCAACAGTGCGATAAAATTTATTTACGCGGCTCTGCGGGTCAAGTGAAAGCACATTTTGTTGGCATCTCGGGAATTCAGACGCTGTGCAGACCTTCAAATTGAATTTACGCCGGCGCAACGACGGTCAATAAATGTTTTTTTTCTGTTATGTTTTTTTTTTTTGTAGCTTCAGGTTGGTTTTTTGGGTTTTTGGGGATCAGAGTCAAAACAAAAAATTGAAATCGAAATCGAAATGTAAACCTGACTGCTATAAAAATGGGCGTAGGGCAGCCTCACTGACACGCGGCCATATTTTAAATGTCAACAGGCAACTGCCCCGAACTAAGCGAAGATCTTGCAACTGCGTTGCATCCACAGCAGCCAAGGATGCAACTCCACGCACACCGTGGCAGTGTAGTTGCCTTGTCCAGGCGCATCAAAAATTCAATAAAATACCATTAAATTACAAAATGAAGACAATTCATTTTTTTTTACTTTTGGGTCTCATATGAATTGCTTGGAGCTCTGGGGCAGGTCAGATATTTTTCTTTTTTTTTGGAAGATCATGTTCTGTGTTGGGTTTATTATGCGATGCATTTTGTATCTTTAAGCAGCAGCATTTAATGTCGCTTTGCGGTTATAAGCAATAAAATATGAAAAACTGCGCTGATAAATGATGAAAACGACATTTATCGTAATATTTTATGAAATCAGTGAATATTTCGGTGAATGGTTGCAGCAACAGAAGCTTCAACAATTGCGTAGACAATGCAACATTGTGGTTACAGTATCCCAAAAATTTACTTGCAATTGCATTGATTTCATGAGTGGGTTTTCCTTTGGCAAAAGATTAATCGAACCTAATGGTAATAAATCTGTAATGATGGACTTGTTTAAGCTCAAAGAGCATCAAGTTTTTGGCTTGACAAGGTCAATGATATCAAGTAGTTTTAAATGATAATACATGATTACTAAGATATTATGAAAGTGAAGGAAGAAGATTCCGTAGGAATTATAAATATTATTCAGCTAGCTAACAAAGCTGAAGGCACAGTTGAATTAGTTTTAAGCACATTACAACAAAGTATGTATTTAGGAACTAATTTCATAGACAACGTACCTTTAAATACCTTCGTGTAAAGACTTTGTAGTGTGGCTCCGTAGATAAAGTCAGCAAGGCCATCAGTGAAATTAGTCAGGGAGCATAAAACAAACGTGTCTCCACCGCCCACAACGCAACAAGATCTACGCCTATAAAAACATATGCACACAATATTTAGTGTTGCGAAAAAAAAAACTCATAAGCATTTGTGACCATTATGACGCTACGACTAATGGCTCCAAAGGTGGAGAGAGGCAGCTCATCCTACACGATTCCAACAAACTTCTCATAAAACGCTGCGTTTGAAGGAACTACTGTGGTTGCAAGTGCTCTCTCTCTCTCTCTCTTGGCTGTTGTGCTGCTGATGTTGGTCATTAGGCTGGGCATCAGTTTTAAACTCCAATTCCAACAACTGCAGCTCCAGTGACGTCGACGCACAAGCAGTTGAGTGATGCGTATTGGAGTCATTTGTGTCTCTCTCTCGGATGGGGCGTCACTTTGGGGGCTGCAGCTAATTTCCATAATGTTCGCCACGAACACCAGAACAGTTCATTCACTTCAGCAAACACAAGCTTGCAAGTAATTTCGGAGCTCGTAGCAAGTACAAAGCAGCTTATGTGAATGCTGGGGCTTAACACCTATCAAAAACGTTCAGCAGCAGCAGGTAGTTTAGTTTTGTGTCCAGGATTCGGGCAACATCTTTTGCGCTTCACTTGTTGGCAATGGCAATTTAATGGCTCAGCAATTGCTGACCCATCGCTGTCTACAATGTTGCCGTTGGCTCTCTTTTTTGTTGTTGGAGAATCCACTTGGACTCTACTCTGATATCTGGAGCTCGGCAAAAAGCACATTGCACTAGACTACACTTGGCGTTGTCGTTGTTTCTGCCAGCGCAACATGAGTATGATTTATGGTAGTTTATGTGTCCAGGCTCAAAAGCAGCTTCTGCTCTGCCCTCGTGTTCACCAAAGCAAAATGGCAATTCGTGATGTTCGTTAGCTTTGGCTAGCGATGGTTGCGTGACAAACCGTGTCTGTAACACCATCGCATTAAATCATTCGATAGGAGCTTAAGATCGTTTTTAAACTATCGATTAACATAAATTTGTTGGTGAGAAAGAAAACCGCATCTTTAAAATAAAGCTATATCTACCAATATAAAGGACTTTTTGTTAGTAGTTATACTGCCATCTCCTGCTGTGGTTTTTTTTAAAGTTGTTTGTCCCGCTTAATGTATATCATTTTTCATGCCTCCGGCATGGATTTAGCATTATTGTATTTTATATTATTTGTGCTTAATTTGCTTTACCCCCATTGCACCTGATTTCCTAGATTGTTATGAGAAAGAGATACCGGGAGTCTGTAAGGGAGTTCCTTGCTCTGTTCTTTTCTCTGTTGCTTAGCCGCCGGGGCAGTGTCTTCCTCGTCTCTTTTGCTCACAGACAAGTTCGTTAATTTGACGCTCGCACCTCGTTCGCATAAATTTGCCAAGTGCCGGGCAATGTGGGGGGATGTAGAGTGGCAGCAACTCTTCTCTTCTTTTTTTTTGTTGGTTTCTTGGTGCTTGGGCTATTAGCGCACAATGCCAACGCCTGGGCCGCCCACTCCACTGGTGATGGTGTTGCCGCCACTTTACTACGACTTCCAGTCCCAGTTTGAGCTCAGCTTTATGGTCATGCGGCGTTCCTTTTGTCAATTTCCAGACATTTGCCTTTAAGTGCTAGCCACAAAGCGGCTGGCCAAAGATTTATGTTGTTCTGTTGTCATTTTAAGTTAATGGCCTGTAATTCTCCACTCTGTCCCACTCCCTCTCTCTCTCTCTCTTTCTAACCATCTTTCTCTGTCGTTATTCATAACTCTTTGCATAACCTGATGATCGTTTCTTTGCCTTTGCCAATTGGCGGCTGTTTGCAGGTGAATTTGCGTCTAGGCAGCTAGCTAAATTTATGATTCGACTTTTAAATTGGTTTATGGCAATTTCCGCCGCACCCACACCCATCCACATACACACACACAACAATTGCCTATCGATAATAATTGTGTGGCAATCGTTATCTTCGCTAAATGCTCATCACTGTCTACCAAATTCTGATTCAATTTCAATTGCTGAAAAATTAAATACTCGAACTGCTCTTAAATCATTTGTTTTTGTAACTTTCGGTTTGTTTAACTTGTGTTTGTTTTTGTTAAAAAAAAAAAAATGAAGCGCCACAATGGAAAAGCAATGGCTGCGGCTTTAGCAATTGCTGCCGCTGCTGCAGCTAAGCAGAAAACGGAGTCGGAGCCTTTGACCGCAATGGTGCTGTACGTGGATGTGGCTAAGAGGATGCCAGAAGAGGTGGAACCCGCACCACCATCGCCACCAGAGTTTACCATGATACGCGAGGATTTCCCAGCTTTGCCTGGCACCCAAGAACGTTTTATCGTTCCTCCCACGCCAGAACATTGGACTGCCATTCTAGCTAGCGTCGTTGACGACGACGACGACGATGACGACTATGAAAACGTCGGTCAACCTAATCGAGTTGGGCAAGTCGCAGATGTGCAGCAAGTTGAGTCGGAATTGCTACCAGGTTTGCTGGTGCAGCTAGAGAGTAGCAGCATGTCGCCATCCAGTGATGAGGAAACCCCGAAGACGAAGATTCCAGCTGTGGCACACGTTGCTGCCAACGCCGACATCTTATCGGAACCGAATATATATTTCGAAAAACCATTCCTCAAGGCCGGCGCCTATGAACGCGCCTGGAACGAACGCCGTAAGACGAACGACATGATTCGACCGCCGCCTGGCTTTGGCAACTTTAAATTCTATGGCTGCCTGAACTCTAATCGCATGGGCTTGCCGCTGGGTGGTGTTACCTTTGACAAGACACCGCCGAGGGTCAAATACGGTATGCCTGGAAGAAACTGCATGGTGGGACCCTATGGGTTGATGGGTCTGGCTCGCAATATGAATTTTGCGCGACAAAATCCGCAGCAAATGTTGCAACTCGTTGGCCACGAGCTGACGGGTCTGAATGTGAATGCCAACTGGCACCCGCAGACTGGATTCGCCGGACCGTTGCAGGCCATACGCGGTGCACCTCATGAGATCAACTACGATGTGCCAATACATTATCTGTGCAGCGATAGAACAATGTTGACACAGCCCAAGATTGAAGAGATGGGTACGGAGGCATTGTTCTTTTTCTTCTACTCCTATCCGGGCGATATGATGCAGTTGTTGGCAGCATCTGAACTAGCTGAACGTGGCTGGCGTTTCCACATTCCCGAACGTGTCTGGCTGCGTCCACAGACCGATAATCCGAACTATGTGAAGCATGGCTATCGGCAGGCTGGTGAATATAACTATTTCAACATGGTGCACTGGAGGATAATGGCTCGTCATTTTGATCTGCATCCTGACCAACTGGAGCGCACCATCACCAAGAGTGAGCTGCACAAGAAATATGGATATCATGACCAAATGGGGTAGATACATATTCCACTTATCAGCCACTTTTCTCTATTATCTTACAACTTCCTCCCCCACCCTAGTGAAAGCTTTCTCTAAGCCCGACCTTGACGCAGAAAGTAATTCATTCTAGTCGAGTGTAACATGAGACTATTCAAATGATTTTTCTTACCAAAATACATTCACAGGATATATGGCAGTGTGTCGACATTCTAGTTAAGACTTTTTACATTTACAACTCTGTGAAAATATTTATGTAATAACTCGGTTCCAAAATAATCGCATGTAGCGTCAAATAAATCTTTTGAATCAATGGGTTTAGTATTTGTTTTATTTTATTTTAATTACATGTTTCACCATTGAGCATTGATATATTCTAGCGATATAGTTACAAGGCAGACTCAAGACTTGAACGTAAACGTTTATTGGTCAAATGTTTAAAATTGTTTCTTCTAATTGTTGATGGTTTGTGTGTGTTGTCTAATTGTGTTAATGTGAATCTGAGAATATATTTTTTTTGGTTGTTAATAAACTCTTAGCCAGCTTAGCCATCTGTTTTTGGTGGTGTGTACCAACCATTCTTGTCATGCATTTTCACCATTAAATGGTAGCTAATTTGGGCACGTTCCAAACTGAATGTGGACTTAGTACGGTTGAATAGGATGCGAGCCTGTCCCTTGACGATTGTAGCGGCAATTTGCATTATGATCGACTCGATGTTGTAGGCAGAGCTCCAGCCATGCTTGGTGAGCAGCTCCATGCAAATAGCACCACCGCTAAGGACATAGCCGCCAAAGAGTATTGGATAGACAATGCGGACAAAAGGTGGCTCAAATGGATATTTGTCACTGAAGATTGCGTTCAACTGAACACTACATTTGCCCTCCCGCTCTTGCAGCTTCACTAGATCCTCGTGCAATGGACTATCGGGATCCACTGAGTTGAGGAATATGTTCCACTCGTAGATGGAGTCCTTGACCAACTCAATTGAGTAGATGTTCTGCTTGAATATCTTCGATCGATAAATATCACGCAGCTCCTTCATTAGGCGATCGGTGGCCTGCACTGAACTCGTACCGGGGCCATCCGCATGAGCCTGTCTTAGCTTTAAACGCTGCTCATTCAGAGTTGCCACATGCTCCACATCGATGCCCTCATTTTCATTATCCAATTGCAAATTTTGCATATGCAATTGTATACTTCTATCACACTCGCTCTCTTGTTCGCTATCGCTTATTGGCTCGAGCTCAAATTCCAATTCGTTTTCCTCAAAAGCGGAATCATCATCCTCCCTGAGCTCCAACTCAAACGGCAGCGTCAAGTTCTCAATATTGCACGGCACAGAAAGATCGTGGGTGCGGCACAGCTCCCTCAGCAGCAGCCCAACCTGCAGGGTCAAGTAATTGTCCCGTCCTTCGGTAGTGCCCAGAACTTGTACGGCATTCGTAATGCTCAGTTCGTCTGTATCGCCGAACCAAACTGGCGGTATAGTTGGGTATGTTTCCGGTATATTGGCATGGATGTCGTAGTGTTTGCCATCGTTATCAATGAAACGGCAGAGCAGCTCGTCCAAGTTGGCATTAAGTATCTGGAAACGTGTGTGATTATTCGGGAACATTTCCTTCAGCGCATTGATTTCCAGCTTTAGGGATTGTAAGCACGCCATGTCTTCAATAATCGCCTAATTAGGATACTTGTAGGTTACTTTTTTTTGTGTTTTTGTTTATTTTAAGGTATTTTGTGTAAGTGTTGGAAATAGTAAACTGTCTAAAATGTGTACTTTGTGTAAATCAAGTGTTACAAACTTTTCGTAAGTTTATCGATAAAATTTCACATATTTTGTTAGAAACTAAAATTTGTATAATGTTTATGTTTGCAAAAGTTTGTATAAATAATCATTTTAGTTTTGGTATGCATTGCCTATTTCGATAACAAACTATCGATAGTTTCAAATATCACATGGCAGTAAAAATTTTAAAATTTGTACAAACAAAATTAACTGAAGAACAATGTTTATTAACATCACTTTGCCAACCACACCTTTTGAACCAAGTGTATTTAATGTCCACATGCCACATGCCACGCGCTCCTCGGGCAACTGCTTGAAATGTGGCCAATGTGGCCAAGCCTTGGCGAACTCGCTAAAAAGCGCGGCTCATTAGCCGAAATGGAGTAGAGTTTCTGTTGACGGCGGCAAACGTTGACCAAAACTAAAACAAATAAACGGCCAAGTGAGCAAGCACACGATCTGTGTTGGCCAAGTGTCGCTTTGCTCGCTAATTGCCACGTAAATTTGCAACCATTTTTGGCAGCTCATTAAATTTATTATTAATACAAAACGCTTGGCCAAACTTAATTGCCATCAAATTGACATGCGAGACGACAGCACCCGCCATAAAGCCGCAAGTACTAGAGTCTAAGCCTGGACCAAGCCTGCTTGCTGCCTCATGCGTATTAATTGCCATGGAGACTTCATAATTTCATGTGGAAAAATGTGAACGTTAGGCGTGCACAGCAACAACAACAAGAAACCACAACGAACCGAAACTGTAATTTAAGCACGAGATTTTATTTTTTGTAAACTGAAAATTGTGGAGTCTCTGTCCAGTTGGTGGGTTTATTTATGGCACAGAAAAGTTTGATTGAAATGTGTTGTCTATGAAATTGACAACTGGGTGAGATTTGCACGGCTGTTTGCTCTATTTACAGTTTACAGCGAAGGGGTACCCCAATTAAGCATGAATCATGGCTTTGTGCACCGGTTGCTTGCGCAATTTTGCTCTCAGCTCTCTGATTAATAAGCCGCCTGCGCATGTGTTTGTCGCTGGCGTCCCTACGTAGCGACGTAACCTCAGCTTCAGGTATTAACCCCTGAACACAACCTCACAAACACACACAAACACACGCACACACACAATTACCGTTACAATTTGGTAAGTCTTCGCACAGTTCTTACATACAAACATATACATTTATTGTTGTTGTTGTTGTCAACACGCTCGTAACTTGCAATCAACTTAAGATGACAGTGAAAATGAAGC
The DNA here is from genome assembly GCA_018901835.1 of Scaptomyza graminum. Lineage (NCBI taxonomy): Eukaryota > Metazoa > Arthropoda > Insecta > Diptera > Drosophilidae > Scaptomyza > Scaptomyza graminum. The sequence goes on from JAEIFL010000002.1 coordinate 9,318,027, forward strand.
ATTGACGCCTCGCACGTACCACAGAGGATGCGGGCACAAGTTGCAACTTCCACCAGTGGGCAGTCAGACGAAGGCAGACTCAACAAAACTTCTCAGCTGGGAAAAGGTGTTGGTGCCCAATCAGGTTTCCTGGTTTGGTGCGAGTGGGTACCAAATTAGACACATTTTATTATTAAAATCCACTTGTGTTGAAATAAAACACGACTTTCTGTGTCGCATATAATGAAAATATATGGCAAGTTAATACCCGAATTTATTTATCACCCATGCGCAGGCCATTCCAAGCCAAGAGAGACAGGCCAACGGCCAACTACTACAAGATCAGGCAACAAGTTTCCAGTTGTTATTCAGCTGGACTGCAGCTGTAAAGGCGCTAAAGGGTAACGTACAGTATGCTTAAGAAACACAATTGCAGATGCAGATGGACATTGTCTTAATGCGTTTTATGCGTGTTTGATTCTGGATGAAGTTTTGCACAAATTTGTTAACAAATGAAAAAGTTTTTGTTAGATTTTATGGACTACATAAAAAGTTCTCACTCAGTTGTTCTCCTTTGTGCAATCAAGAACTTTACTTGGCAACAGAGAACTGAGATCTGCATTTGCCAAGCACAAGCGCATTTGTAGGATCAATGAACGTTGACATCAAGGATTTTGTCATCGGTGATCGCATTCATTCAAGTCTCGTCTACGCTCTTCTTCTTATATATTTTCTGTTGTTGCATATATCAATTCTTCGCTCTACACGATGCTAATTGGCAACTTCTTCCTTTTTTGTCAAGCAGCCAAAAACAAATTTGTAATGTTAATTACACTCTTGTGAGTGATTTGCATGTGATAGATCGCGTCAGGTATATTTCGATATTGACTGCCTATATCAGATTACTTCTTTATGTTTCTTTTTTTTTTATTTTGGGTGGCATCTCTCAGCGAGTTCGTTGTCTCATTCATTGGCGTCGTCTGAGTGTCTGGCGTAGAAACTGCGGCAGCGACTGAGGCTGAGGCTACTGCTGCTGCTGCTGCTGCTGTTGCGTTATGCCATAGATGAGGCACGAGAGATCAGCTTGACTGAGAAGAGTTCAAAGACACAACGGTACATTCAACCTGGACAAACGACAAGGCCACTGTGATCACAAAACTGTTCGAACACACACCCACGTGTGCCAAGTCAATGGACGAGGGTTGATTGAACTTGAAGCTCAGTGGCTGTGGCTGTGGTTGTGGCGGCTGCCTGCCCCAACAAACGGCAAATTGCAACCGAATCGAACCGAATCGAACTCTATGAGAAGAAGAGAAGCTCGATTTGCAATTCAGAAGTAAGTAGTAGAACAATGGGCATCTGCCCGCTGAGAGCATCCGCATCAGTAACTCGTCTTCCCGTAACAATTTCCTTACTTATGCAGAGCGCTTTAACGGTGGTTCCATCGCCCCCTTGTCGAAGCAACAATAGCATCTCATACTCAACCACTGGCCACTGAACCGTCTCTCAAACAAGGCAAACAAGCAAAAAGGCAAATCGAGCAACAAAATGTAGGTGGTATGCATTTTAAAGCAGTGAAAGTGCAAGAACCAATCATATGTATGTATGTATGTATGTATCGTACCCGTTCATTGTGCTCGTTCTGTTCGTTCTGTACTGCGGCCAGATCCGCTTTTATAATTGCAAAACATTAAAATGCAGTATATGCAAACATACAAACATATCTGCAATCTGCGTGTTAAGCTTATCTAAGCGCTTTTCAAATACCTCGCCAAATTTGTCAAAACAAAATTTGAATTCGAATTTGTCATGGCAGCCGGCATGCACCCAAACTAACCCCACAATCACACAGCCACCCAACCACCCCGCCGCTATCCGTTCAATTTGCTGTTGATTATGTAAGTTGAATTAGCATAAATGTGATTGATCCCACAGTTTGTGTATTATTTGATTTTTATTGATTTACGAATGAAATGCAAAAAAATGCAGTTGCATTTGCAGTTTCTGAATTGTTGTCGATATTGTTGTTATTGTTGCTTTCTGTTATGAGCGTTGCTGCACCGAATTGGCTAAGCCCCACTGGCTCAATGGTTACCCTACACAATGGCTATGAAACTAAGCACTTACATACATACACATATATACAATTTGAAGCCAAGCTTAAAGTCAATCCATGAGCTGCAATATGAAGTTCCAAGTTCGGCATCTCTAGCCAACTCTCAAAGGTCCCCTTTATGAGTAAGCTGACCTGCTGGGTACTGGCATGGTCCATAACTCCATAACTACGGCTATCGATCGTTGTTGGCATTTAGACATTTGCATGGCATGCACATATTTAATAGACTTTCTGAATATGACAAAATATGCAATTGGCCAGAGCCAAAATCACAGGTGAAATTTGCATGATTATGACAAAAGTTGCGTTGTGTTTATTTTGCATTTGCCTCGCCGAGAGTTCAAAGTTCTTTTTCAGGGAAATACAATGCACTCACACTCACAGTGAGTAATCGCATTTGTTTCCTAGATGGAACAAAATATATATGCCTATATATATCTCCATTCAAAATGCAAAAGATTATAAGTAGTTTCACGTAGATTATGCAAAGTGCAGCTTTTTGCTTTTATAGTATAGCACAGCTTTAGGCGCCTTCTTTATAAAGCAATACAAGAAAAGTTAGTTTTAGTTTTATTTTTATTAAATATTCAAATTGATTGATATTTTTTTAAAACATTAACTGATTTAATACTTCTTAAATTTATAATCCACAAACTCAAAGAAAATATTTTTTATTTCAAACTCTTTGCTTCGCTTTTGCAACTCTTTAATGTTTGAAGATAATTTAAAGCACGCGCGCCGCCGGCCAACACCCAAAGAAAGACAATTGCAAAAAGTTTAGGCGCCAGTGACAAGCAGCACGCACTTCTCCATCCTACCCCCCCCCCCCCCCCGCAACCCATCACTCTCTCTCTTTTCTGTCTCTCACTCTTACTTTTTGGTGTTCTGTGCTTTGGCATTCTGCATTCGTGTGCGCTGCTCATTGATCGAAATTGAATTGGACATAAATAAAACAAGATCAATCAATTGATTTATTTTGACATGTTGCAACAGCGCTCGCTTCAGTTCCAGCTTCAACTGCAACTTCAACTTGCGACTTGAACAGCTTTGCCTGCTGCGACCGTTGCGCTGGCGTCTTTACCATTCCTGTCACCGTTGCCACAGTTGCCAAGTTGCCAAGCTGCCTGGCGCTTTGTGGCCGGTTTGTTGACTCTGATTCTCATCGTTGCCACAGTGCGCGCAGTGTGTCTCATTTGCTTTGTCGCTGGGGAGATTTGCTCGTTTTCTGATGTTGTTTTTTTTTTTATCAATTGCATTTGCAACTTGTGTCTATTGTTGCAACTTATTGTGTGTTTAACAAAACGCTGAACTTACTCGCTGGTGGGCTTGTTGGAGGATTTAATTGCATGTTACGTTAATGGTTTTTAACTTCTTTAACTAATTTGTTACTGCTTTTAGCGTGTGGCGTAAGCTTTAATTAATAAATAATATTCTTTATCTATTCTTCGTACCTAGTGTTAAAAGTTTAAGTTGAAAAATAATGTCATATAAATACTTTATACAAAAGATAATAATAAGTGTGCTAATATTTTTCTTTAATATCAAAATAAATCTGCTGAAAAATTTGCTAAACACGATTAAATTATTTGTATACCCTAAGGACCTATGTACGTTTTTATATATTTTTTAATATTTGGGAGACTAAATTTGATATCAAGCATACTCTATTGCCTATACAAATAATTGAATCATACAAAACATTAATTACAATATAAGAAGTATAACTTCCAAAGAGTATGTTCTACACACCTTTATTTTTTTTTTATAATGTTATGGTAGTTATATCAAACTAAGATAACTTATGTTTCCACACAGCTAGTTATCATCAGAATAATAACAAGTCGCTGTCATGTGTTACTTCTTCAAGTTGACAACTAACCATTCTCGATTACTTGCTGTATGAATTACGCATGAGTTTGTTTGGCTTTGATTATTGTTTGATAAACTGTTCAAAGCCTTAACCATATCGAACTTAATTGCCTCACATGTTTGTTGTTGCGGCAACCACCTACACTTGAACAGCAACCAGTGAAAATAGTTTCTCTTATTCCCAATTCACAAAACCCACCTATGCAAGATTGAAAGTGCAACCAGACGCACACTAAGAGTGGCAGAGATATAGAGGGATAGACAGATGGAGGCCTCCAAGTGCAACTGTTAAGATTAATTGTCAGCTTTTATGTGGCAACTGTTAACCATTTTGCCGAGATTCCCTCACAGCCACACAGCATCACGTGTCACAATTAAAGTGTGGCAGACGCGATCGAGAGAGAGTGGCAATGTGAAAATGAAGGGCTGCCTAGTACCAATCCTTGTGCCATGATAGCGTTATTTATTTTTAAACCTCAACTGAAGATACTCTGCTCCACTACAAACGCTGAGAACGGCATGGAGAAAGTGCAGCATATTTTGTATATGATAAATTAACTTAGAAAAGTCACGAGTGTCAGGGCGTGAGTGTTATAGCATGAAATGTACACATACGTCTCAAATGCATATATAGAGTGGGTTCCACATACACAAACGATAGAAGTGTTTGTGTGTGTGTGGTGGGCCTTGATTAATGCACTTTGCAAACCAACTGTGCTCCATGGCACGCCTTTTAAAGCCCACGGACTGCCTCTAATAAAGTAATTTACTTTACTAAATAGTTGCCGGCAGCATTTTACCTAGGCAATTTTCCTAGGCCAGCCTTTTAACAAGACGTTTACCTCCAGTTCTCCCCCTTCAACGCTGTCCGTTACGAAATTAGCATTTTAATTGAAATGTCACGCCGCTTTACCAAGTGCCAAATAAGTTTTGGGCCAAGTTGTTGCGTTTGCGGCTTTTGCCAGACACAGCACGCACTTTTTCATATGCGTACACTTATATTTGTAGTGGGGGCTCCTTCAATTTGTTTTTTGGCCTGTCCGCATTGATGTTTTTATTTGAGTTCGACTGATGAATGGCAGTTCGACCAAAAAATTGGTATGCCAAAAGTTTTCTAATTGCAACTACAACTCGTATCTGAGGTTTAGAGTTGGTTTTTAAGGTGGAATTGGCTTTGAGTTTGATAAATGCTTGTAAAATAGATAGATAAAGTGCTGAAAGTATAACAACTTGGGTAGCGTGTTTTGCATTCATTTCAGTTGTTGAATGTGGCGTCTATTAATCAACAGTTATGTTGAGATAAATGTTCATAAAATGTTTTTCATTAAAGTAACAAATTGCGAGATAATAAAAGACTGGCTCTATAACCATATGTCAACAAAGTTGTTTAAAAATGAATATTAATATTTATAAATAATAAGTATTTATATATTTATCGATTTCTTTTTTGGTGACCCATCAATTTGCTAAGACTCGAAAGGTTAAAGCTTACTTATTTACGACCAAAACTACAAAAGCCTTATTGCTACTAAACAACTTATCAAAAGAACCTACAGGTAATTATAATATCCTGAAGGTTCAGAACAACCTGTCAAACAAGCTAGTATAACAGTATAATTAAGCAAGGAAGCTTAAACCACACACATCTCCACATATTCCAATTAGAATGTAAACATAGTGAAGACACAACTTTCCCACTGATTAGCATTTTCCCAGCTAACAATTGGAAAAACAACACCAGTTGGTTGGAATATTTTACATATAAGAAATAAATATTACCAATTCAATTGGGAAAACACAAGAAACAGATTTTGACAGTTGTACAGCAGCAATTGTCAGTTTCCATTATTGTGCTGTCGTCGGCGAAAGGTGACAATCCTGAGAAATACGAATTTCCTAGCTTAGCGCCTTCAAACATCAGCTCTAATCACTTACCACAGAACACACAACTGTTTCCACTTATGAGCTGCACTTTCCCTGCCTTACAAAAATGCGTTGCCATTTGGTTGCCCATAATTATTATTTATAAATAAAATGCACAATGCTCACGTGTTGAGGCTAAATCGCTGTAGATTTTCCCCTTAGAAAATCCAAATGGAAATGGTATTCCCCTTCCCGTCATTGCTGTGAGTTATGGTGTTTGACTACCCCAACCTCGGCACCATGTGCTCATCTCTTTTTAATTTCCTATGGTTGTATTTTAGCTGCATGATGCTCTAGCTTTGGTGTTAATAAATATGAGAGTTTTATGCATAAATTATTACGATTGCATATTAGCATTTGAAGGGGGTGTCGTTAAGCAAAGCGGGCATTATTTTCAGATTTTCAGTAGCCGTGTCATTATTTATAGGTCTACACGTGTTATGATCGCACCCCAGGGGCCAAAATATATTGATGTAACAGCCACAAGATCTGCATTTCAAATTTATGTTCAAAAGAGTTGAATAAGGTCAAATGTTGATTGCATTTTCAATGGCTCGTAAACCAAAGACAGAAAATTAAAATGCAACAAGGACGTTCGAGGCTTGCAAAGTAAAAAAGTAGACTAGATATACCTTCAAAATATCATAAGATGCGATTTTTCTGTAAGTTGCAACTGTGTTTATTTTTGGGGCAAATATCTTTCGCTTCATTGATTCAGAAATGTATTCGATTCGTTTCTATTGATTAACGCTTCGCAGGTTGCACATAAATCTTGCCTAACTGCCAGCCATAAGTTATTTTTGTACACATATAAATATATATATACATTGTCGGGATTTCTATGCCTTATATTCTTTTACATAACACAATCGATTAGCAGCGCTAAGTGTTCAATAAAAATGACTTATAGCCAGGTTTCTCCCTTTCCATCTATATTGTTTTGGCTTGTGTGTGGCACATGCTGCAGCTTAAGGTAAGTTTGAACGCGCACCTTTAAGAACGTCATAAATGACATTTACATTTTTCTATTTGTTTGAAGTTTTCACTGCTTATTACATCAAAGTTCGTTGCAGGTGAGCCTGTCTTGTGTCTGTCTCTGGTGTTTATATGTTCATTGTTCCCCGAATCAAATGACCAAAAACCCAAAAAAAAAAAAAAAAAACTATTGTCTCCGCATTGTGGGTGAAAGTACGGCATGTAACCGGGTAAAGTACTCGCACTCGCACTCGTACCTACCAAAAGCTGCTTAGTTTTTACCTGCTGTGTCATTAATAACAAATTGAAAGTGTGTTAATTGTTTTCACCGGCCAGCTAAACTACAATCGCCAAATTACATCATCAATATCATCAAGCAAACTAAATGCAAATGCAAATGCCTTAATAAAAGTAAGTAAGAATACCCTAAATATATCCATCCCTCAAACACTTTAAGAAAATATTAAGCAACCTTTGTAGCTAATATTCTATAATAATAAGGTATTTAGTAGGTGGAATCAATATAAATTTTATTTATTTATTTAATATTGATATTAGAGCTTATAAACTACAATAACAAATTAGAAATAGCACTGGCTACTTGGGCCTTCAGCTATGGACATTTGTACATACATTTCTTAACGCTAGCGTATGCTAAGTTGTTTTATCAATATAAATTTTATATAAATTCAACACTTAAATATCTTAAAGACTAAAGAGTTGTGATACATTGTACCATTCTTCTCAATGTGTATCGCTACAGGGTATACAAAATACTCCAAGCAAGCCACAAATAACCAAAAATAAAAGCCACAAATGGCTTAAGCCATAACATCCGCAAAATGGCCAAAAAGTAACAAAATAGAAAACGAAACACTGAAACTGAAATGTAAAAATTTAAATGCAGTTGCAATTGGTGTTTATAGCACTCGCTCCAAGTGCGTTTAGTGCAAACTTTATTTCAATTGCAAAATTCGTACAACTAGCAATAACAACAACACTAAAAGCAACAGCAACAACAAACATTTGTCCATATTTGCATTATGTGTAGCAGCGGCCAAAAAATAAACGCATTTTGGCCAATTGCAATTGCAATACCAATTCGGTATTTATAGCCTGACATTTGTGCCAACGTAGGCCAAACAAATGTCCCCATCCTGAATTGTTCAACTTCCCCGTACTCCTCTCTCTCTTTACCAGCTTGTTTTGTTTCTCGATCCCAATCCGGCTAGTTAACATGTGTTTTATTGTGCTATGCACCTTCTGCACCTGCGCACCATCCAAAAAATTACAATTGCTGCCATTTTTGGATGCGCCAAAGATGAAGATGTCGACAGCATTGTTGCTGTTGTTGCTGTTGTCATGGCTGAAAGTGAAACGTGTAGCTTGTGGGGCCCGTCAATTGGCCAGTCGGTAAACTGACTCCATATATGTCTGTGTTTATGTTTGTATGTGCTATGTGTATATAGAGAGAGCATGAGATGCTATGGAGGTCAGCGCTCATCGTGCAATTCTTGGAAGCCAACGAGCGACATTACAAACTGACAAACTGTCGGCCATAAAGCACCAAAGACCAGTTCAACGGCCAAGTAATAATAAACAAAAGAACCAAAACAATTGACTGAGCAGAAAAGTTATGAAAACTTTAAATGCCCTTAAAAACTATTAAGGAGTCAAGTTTTTATTGTAAGCTTTTGGTTAAACAAGCTATTTTTTGACAGATACTAAAAATACTGCATGAGTACCAACTTCCCAATGAAAATTCAATTTCTTCTGTATGAAATTATGATAAAGCCTTGATAATATTTATTTCATTTAAGCGTTACAAAGCTTCTAGCATGATAATGTGGCTCTTCTTACTCGAAAGAGTATTAAAAAGCGACACGCACCATTTCAAAAGTTCAAAAGGAAACAAGCTGCACGAAGTCCAAGTCACAGATAATGACGAACTCTCGAAAGAAAGAAACAAAAACCACAAACTTAATTATATTTTACAAGCGTACAAATTAAAAATGCCCAAAGCCTGCGCTTTAATTAGACAAACTCGCGCCAAAGCCCCAAAAAAAAAAAACAGCTACAACAACGCACGAACCAAAGAAATGAAGCCAAACCCGACTTCAAGTAGGAATCGGAATTGAAGTTGAAGTCGGAGAGAGACAGAGGGAGGCAGAGAGAAAGAGACCTGGCGACAAGTTTGTCTGATTTGCTGCGCCAACTTCTTGGTATTCCATAAAGTAAAGATAGCTGGTGTCGCTGGCGTGCGGCTGACGGCTGTCGGCTGCCGGCATTGACTTCCGCTGCAGTTCAAAGCCCAAATCCAACTTGGCCACTGGCCAGACGACACTTGTCAACGTTTTTAGTCTAATTTCGTTAGTGGCGGCGGCAGCGGCAGCAGCGTGCCGTGACTTTGGAAATGAAAATGTTGTCGAGATTTATGCTTCAAGTTTTTCTTCAACTGAATCGTTGAATAAAAGTCTGCCTGCCACTTGCCCCTGTGACACAGACACACTTGAATTTTGACTTTTTTTACAACTAAATTTCCAAATAAAGTTTGTTGTTAATATTATTTTTTTTTTGGTTTTATGATAGGCTCGCGATCTCAATCATAATTCTGTAGAACTTGTAAATGGAGTAACAAGTGGATATGTACAGTATGTAAGCTGGCTACTTATGTTTGTTCTGATTTCAATGGTTTATGGCCAATGGCTTCTATGAATTTTGCTGGCGTCTTTACGCTCTGCTCTCTTTAGGCCGAAAAATGAGATATTACAGCGTGCGTTTAAATTAATTGCCCAAGATGCGAGCTCAGATACACGAAACGTGACTCAAAACGAGGAGCTAGCAACAACCTGATGAAAGAGTTAGCCAGCCAGCCAGAGTGCAGCCAGAACAAGTTGATCATCATATGTTAGCTGTGTGCTGCTGCTGCTGCTGTTGATAGATGGCGCCACATAAAAAATAATTTAGCACAAGTGATTGGCAAATATCTTCTGTCTCTTTTTTATTTTATAGCTTTTGCATTTTAAATAGTAGGCTTTATGTGGCAAGTGGTGAGTCAGGTTTATGAACTTAGCGGCTTGATTAATAGCAAACTCAACGATTTTAATAGCTGCCAGCAGATGGCGCCACATTGAGCATTTAGCTATATTACAACCTGTCGTTGTTGCACAAAAATATCGTCTTTCACTGTTTTAGCTCTGGCTATCAATAGCTGCCTTACTGAATTTCAATTCTTATGAATTTTTTCAACAAATTGTTAACTGATCCTTAGCAATTTTCATCTTAAAAACAACCAAATAAACGCCTCTCTGTTTCTTGGTCTTGTTGTGTGGGCGTTTGAATAGCTTTTCCAAATGAAGAATTTACTTTCGACCGTTTTTTGATACCGAAGAAATTCACACGCATTGCGACAAAAAAAAATAGCCAAAAAAAAAATTCCACGAGCTGCTTTTGTTTGGAAATAATTGTTACTGCTTCGTCTATTGAGCCAGTTTTGTTTTGTTTTTTTGGGAACACCCAAACAGGTAGAGTAAGTAAAAAATTTCAGCATCTTATCGCTACTTTCGTTTTTTGTTGATGTTGGATTTTTCATTTGTTTTGTTTTTTTGGTTTTGCGCCCCATTGATTTGCCATTTGAGTAGAAAGACTGTGCCGATTATAACAATATCCATGGCAATACTTTTGGTTTGTGTAAAATTGTTTTTTCGTTGTTGTTGTTGTATTTGGTACAGCTCGCACCGTGTGTGGTAGAGAGTAAATTGAAATTGTGGCTTAATTTCTTGCGGCGGGAAAGCGGCTAAAATTATTCGAACGCATTGTGCGTTGTGGGGGTCAAGTGTTGAGCGGCCAAGTTTGTTGCTTAAGTCTTTCCTTTTTTTTTTTTGGTTGTTGCTGTCGTCGTTGTTGTTGTTGTGCGCTGTCAGCGCGCTTGTCAGCAAATTTGTTAAACAAACTGAAATGAAATAAAATGAAATGCAATTTTTGTTGTTGAACGTTTTATTTTATTTCAGGCGTTTAATTAGTGGAGCAAGCTTTTCGTTCTGCACAATTAAGGCGATGGTTTGCACTCAGCGAACACAAAGCCAGATAAGACGAAAAAAGAACTGTTACTTTTCAATATGACAAAGTAGAAATGCTCTTACAGAAATAAGGTTCAATTATATCATAAGATTGCATCAAAATTCTAAGGAAATCCGTTGAAATGTTATTAGAAAAGCTTTTCAAATCTCAAAGTTATCTGAAATATTTTTGACACAACACATACTCTGCAGCGTAGATGCTCAACTTGTGTTAGGCATTCTGAAACGTGTTTCACATATCTTGTTAACCTTTGGATAGGGTATTTCGTTTTGTAAAAAAGAAAGGAACCGAAATAAAGCGTTTAAAGGCGGCGTCCGCTGTGATTAAATCAAAATGCGTGGACAGGGACAGGCAGACCAAATCTCTTGTAAGCCATAAACTGCAAACTCATATGGAACAGGAGCAGGCACAATCGCAGGAGTCGGAGGAGACTCTGTTCATGTCATTTAGCGCTTATTGTGTCTGCACGTTTGCTCCAGCTGTGGACGCGACTTTGGGCTCTCGTTTAACCTTTTGAGTGGGCAGACGCGCCTGTCAACTTTGTGCCGTAAATTAAACCATATAAAAACAACGAGAACAACAAGAGCAACAAGCGGCGCATTTCCAAAAATATATATGTATGATACGAGCGTATTTAAAATTTCAGTAAATACTGGCGCAAACGTACGTGAAAAATCACAATATTTTCTGTCACGTCATGCTGTGGATGCGCTACATGCTCCAATGATCCAATGCCTCCAACGATCTTACGAATCGTCACTCGCTGACTTGCCAAAAATTAATTTCATTTCATTTTTAGTTTATTTTAGTTTTATTTCTGTTGTTGTTGTGGTTGTTTTTTTTTCTACCTTTCATTGAAGTGTCGTGCGACAAGTGCCGCAATTGAGTCGCCTGTACTTGTCAACGGTATTTGTGTGTCATGAGAAAGAAGGGGAGAGGAGAGTGGGGGAGGGGCAGAAGTACGACAGAGTGGCCGGTCACCAAGCCAGCCAGCAACCAACAGTCATTGTCTCAAGAAACAGGTGAAGTTGACTTTATTTTGTTTTTGAGCAGTGAAATCGAGCGCAAAATTTCGAGTTTTATTTTGATTTCCTCCCGTCTGGCGTTGATTTACGGCCAACAATTTGAGCAATTTCATTTTGTACATTGATTTTAAGGTATATTTTTTTTCCTCAAGTTTAATGACAACTGCTTTGCATGTCATTTGTGGCAAGTTGTTGGCTGTCACATGCCACGCCAATAAAAACAGACAATTTGACGGTGTTGCAAGATGAAGACATATTGACACCACTATCGACAAAAATTAAAGTATTTGGCTACTTATAATGATTCAAAAGAGGTGCTAGTGTTAAAATTTGATAACATTTGGCTGTGTTTAGCAGTAAGAAAAAAATGAAAGTAGAGGATATTCCAATTTTTGCCATGCTTAATTATTTAAAGTTTACTTTCAATAAAACTTAAGACTCGTGAAAACTTTTCAGTTTGCCTTCTCAGTTTCAATTCCCTTTTAATAACTTCCAGCAAGAACAATAAAAATTCGTTTTTGATCTTACAACTCAGATCGATCTGCTTAATAAATAATCACGAACTGGAAATGCGTGGGAACTACAAGACTTTTTTGCGTGTGACGAATGAATTTTTGTAAGAAAAAAAAAAGACGACTGTAAATTGCAGGTAAGAAAAGCTGAAAAACTAATCGCACAAATAAAAATGCGAGTATGACAATAAAAAAGTTTTATTATTATTTCAACCTTTTTGTTGTTAAAATTTTGGCGGCGACCCACAAAAAGCAAAAAACTAAGCCAAAAAAGCAAAGCTTCGTTTTATTGGGCAACGGTAATAAATTATCGAAAAACACGAAATGCGCACTAAAATATGGCCAGGAACAGCTAACAACAACAGCAACAACAAAATAACTAACAGCAATCCAGTTGTATATTTAATAAAATATTGAAGAAAAAAAAACGGGCGATTTGTGCCAAAAATTTCAAAGCTTGAGATTAGCATCGAACCAAAAATGAAATCATGCACAAAAAAAAGTTCCTAAAATCCCAAAAAAAAATCAGGCAGCAGCATCGATGATTCGAAACTGAGGAGCTGGGAGCAGAAACTAGCGCGGCAACGAAACAGGTTCACACGCTACCAAGAATCCCAGGCGAACGACATACCAAAATTGATGAGCGGAGTACAGGAGGGGCGCAGGAAATAGCAGCAGCAACAACAGCAGCCGCAGCCCTGTTTACGGGTTAAGGCACTGAAACATTGAAAGAACTACCTGTGCATTTATGTATGTTTGTCTGTATGTTTGTTTGGCTGTGTGTGTGTGATACATTTCGCTTAATTCTTCTGTATTTTTTTTTCTTTCGTTCGGTTTTGTATGGAACGCAACAAGTGAATGACAGGATAATCGTCCTGTGTACCTGTTTGTTTGCCTGCCCTGTCTGCCTGCGGTCTTCTTCTGTTTTGTTTTTGGCATGTGAACAACTCGCATAAAATCTCTTAATGTTTGCATTCTTATGCCGCTGTCGTCTCGTTTGATGCGTGATCTTGTTGATTATGCTGATGGCTGTGATCTGTCTCGGAGTACACAGTTTCTCATGCCCCCCTAGCAGGTTCCATTCACTCCGAACTCTCTCAGTTCAGTGGCATTTTCGACAGTACAAATTTCTCGTTTACCAATTTTGTTTTTTTTTTATGTCTCTTTTTTTCGCTTTTGTATGCAAGAGTGTGAAATTTGTTGCTTGTTGTTTGGTTCATGGAAATTGCCTATGCCTTGGAATTTGTGGGAACAAGTGCAGCAAACACAGTGCTGCAAACGATCTGAGCATATTTTGTGCCCCTTCTCTGTACCTGATGTCGACCCCAGAGAAAGAGAGAGAGAGAGAGGAAGAACACCCGCAGGCGAGAGCGTGTGAATTTTGCACTCTATATGATTTGATAATTCGATTACGTTTTTGTTAGGTCTCTTATTTTTTTTTTTTGGCATTTCTGAGCGTAGTTAGTTGGTGGGAAATGGCATTTGTGTTTGAATTTGCAGTGATTTGAATTGATCAGGTTGATTGGAAATGTTTGTTGTTATTTGGATGGACAGCAAATTATTTTACCATGTTTTTTAAGGACATCTTCTGCTTGCCTCACAATTTTATTTTCGACTCCTCATGCTTCATAATTATATCATTTTTGACTGTTGCATAAAAGTTAACCATCAACCTTTGGTTATGCATAAAAGAGGTATTATGTATATGGTCATAATCATCTTACTGTTTGACATTTATATGCATGTAAGCATTGTAAATCTCCTTGTACGGTTCGTGCTCCATTTAATTAAAATTCCAGCAACCTGCTCGCAGTTTTATGTGTGCTTATGTGCCCTAAAGTGCTGTCACCTTAACTCGCACGCATCATGATTTATAATCCTGCTGCAAACAAAATTAAATAATAAAACCGACAAAAAGTAAAGTAAAACATTGAGCTCAAAATAAAACACAATCTGTAACAGACGCTTCATATGTGTGTATGTATGGATCGAGGAACATCGGGCTGCGCATGCGCAATAAATTGGGTTTTTATGACACCTGACAAAATACGCAGCAGCCCGATGCTGAAGTTGCCGCTGGAAGTTGCCTATAGAGAGCTGCTTGGATGTTGCATGGAGTCGGAGTTGAAGTTGCGGCCGCATCAGTGGAAAATTGTTTAATGACTAATGGCAGTCGCCAGTGCTTGGTTGGTATTGGTTGGAATAGTATTGGGGTTGGGTGCTGTGGTAGGGGTATATATAGTCTATACGAACGAACGCCTTATGCTGTTCGTTTATAGCCCTGTGTCTATTGAAGATAAATTTCATTTACACAACTTCATCGCCTTGGCCTGGCTTAACACTTTGTTGCCGCTGTTGCCGGCTGCTGTTGCTGTTGCGTTTTGGAGTTAATAAAGCCATAAATATTGTCTTTGGGGGCTGTGCACGGATTTTGGTTTCGCTGTAAGACGCCGTAATACGCAACAGCAACATCAACATCAACAGCAACAGCAGCGTGTCTGGAGCGGCACAAATCGTTACGTGTCGATAGTTTTTTATGGCTCCTTTGTGAATGCCTAGTGGTGGCCATCGACCAGTCGAACAGTCGTCTAGAGGCGTATGGCATGTGGTGCAGATTAGAAACGGAGCTGATGTTTTATGAGGAAGCAAATTGCATCAGCAGCAAGTGAAACCAAAAACCTAGCATGTACATGGGAGGAGCTTAACTTTATTAACAAACCAAAGCGAACATTGAAAGTGGTAAAACAAAATCAATTTAAGCCATAGATAATTTTAGTAGGTTATAGAACTTTATACAACTTAATCGAACAGTTGTTTTTTGTTGTTGTAAAGGCTCATATATGAAAGGAGAGCTTAGTTTAAATAACGCTTTCTAAACACTAAATTGAAAATAAATTTTTATGAGTTTTTCATTAGCAAGTAGAATATGAATATGAAGCGTTATAAAAATTAATTCCATGCATCTAAAAACATAATAAAAATTATTACTACCAAGAGAACAGTTTCATGACATTCGAAATTCAATTTAAGTCGTGCCATAGGTATTTAAGACTTACGAATATAAAAATCCCCTGTAGATATTCACGTTGCACGAAACGTGGCAGGTTTCACGAATTGAGTGTGAATGGCTTTTACAGAAATACCCTTCAGATAGTTCAGTTAATGCCTGAATAAGAATATGTAAATAGAACGACAGGAAAGATGTTTCCATGTGTGCACCTTATCGGGCCACAAGTGTGTAAACACAACTTATGAGCAACAGATAAAATGGAAGACGAGCCGCAATCAATACACAATTCCCGTAAGGTTTATCCGGGCCAAGGCAAACAACAAATTAAAAGGTGCTTTACCAGCGATCGGAGCATATTGGCACAGCTGCTATTTCATAAAGACTTTCAACGATCGGAACAGAACACAACCTTATGCAAAAAAGGTGCAACATTTTCCATCAACAACAAAAGCAACTCTTTGTTGTTCTTAATGTTATACAAATAAAACGCAACAACGAAGTGCGCCCTAACGGAACGTTGTCGAGTGCTTCACCCTTGGGGTGTGTGTGTGTTGGTATTCGCTTTCCTGCTTGTTGTGCTGTGGCACTATGCAAATACACCTTGCTATATATCAGCGAGTCGCCTCCTTCCGGCCGGAAAACTGATCCATACTCAAGTGGTGATAGTTTATTTTTGTGGTGGTTCCAAAAATGTGGGGTAAAGCATACTTCAATGTTCGGGCATCAACTTTTCCTGTCTACCTGTCAAGTTTACGGCTGACGGCACAAGCGCCTGATAGAGAGCAGCTGTAGGGTCCTTGAAAAGGGATACCATGCATATGCATATGCACAGTCTAGGGGTCATATGGGTTAATAGGGGTGGATAGCTTTGCGGACAGGTGTGCCCAAAAAGTAACAGAAGAGCTCAAAATTTGTATAGACATCAAATAGGTGCTTATCTAACAACTAAACTATTTACACTGGATTAAAAGTACAGTTTTTATTATGCTACGAGTTGTAACGAGTTGTTAGGAAATAATATAATATTTGATAAGTATGATTGATAACTGAAGGATGCCTCCTTTACCGAATTTATAATAGAATCTTGAAAAAAAATAAATTTTACCTCTTTAACTAATATTGTTATGTGAAGGGGAACTGTTGAGGTTGCATGCAAGCACTTTTAATGAAATTATTTCCACAAAATACTCTTTATAAAGGTATGGTTAGAAGTCTTGGTTTAACAAATAAACTTCTTAAAGTAACTATCGTTTTAACAAGTTTCTTTAAACCTTTTAAAATGTTATATTGAGAGCAGTAACATTTGATATGCTAATTGAGTTTCGGCACAAGTTGAGTAGATCTATTTCTAACCTGACCACAAATGTGTGCTCAATGTGCCCATTGAATTTCTAATTACACATGGGCAATGGACACAGTGTTATTAACCCACTCCAAACAAGCAAATCGATTACATGAAATTAATGCCACTACAATTTGACTGTCACAGCACGAACAACACGCATGCCCCACCAACTGTCCGAGGTAGAGAGAGAGAAAATGAGAGAGAGGAAGGGAGGGACCTGGTGCACGGCTTCAATTGAAGTTCAATTGAGGAGACGCGTAGATTGTGTCGCCCTTTGGTCGCGCTTTGATTTTATTGCCAGCACTTAACATAATGAGCCTCACGATAAGATCACGTTTCCTCCTCAAAAAGCAGGCGACGCCGACAGTTGGCGACTAAGCGCATGCGCATATGCTTCCTGTCTGCCTTTACCATTCGCCGGCCGGATATTCCTTTAAGTACGCCTTCGCATTGTCATTGCCATTGCCATCGCCATCGTCATCGTCATAGTCTACGTTTACGTCTTCGTCTGCAATGAGTGCACAAAAGTTCAAAGTGCATGCATGGAATACATGAATTTTCATTGCGAGAGCTCCATTCAAAAATGCCAAGTGCAGTAGCAGCAGCAGTTGATTGAACAAAGGACATACCACCTGTTTCCTTGGGCTTTTGTTTAGATTTATTTGAAAAGGAAGTTCATTGAACTAACAAAATTGAAATCGTAATGCGAACGCGTGTTTCCAGAGCAATCTTCTTACAATGATGTCTCGCGATTCCTTTTAATCTGAACTCTCAGTAGTTCAAATAGGTATCGTAGAGTAGCTTGGATTTTTTATAGCGCGGATGATTTTCCATACAATAAATTATATCCTTGAGCTTTATTTGCTTGATGCATACCGAAAACTGACGCTTTGGCATTCTAACTAATCCAGCTCCAGCTGTAGACACGCCTGGAGTAACGATTGGTGAGTCACCGTTAAGAGAGGATAACGTTGTTTTCTTTACTCCCAGAGCCAAGAGGGCAGTCTTGTTTGTCGACTCCATACGCATCTCGCTCTCATAAGTATTTGAAGAGCTGCGATTGCGCTGTAGCTTTAGATAACGCCTTAAATTGGATTTGGAATATATGAATATAAATACGTTTAAGAGGATATTGATCTCACCTTCGATGCCCGAACTCGCTTTCATCATCGGAACCTCCATAATCGTCGACCTCGCGTTCATCAAGAAAGCGCATGGTATATCGCATACCATGATCCAAATCAAAACGAGTATCGTCAAACAATCGGTTGTTAGATCGATGAACGCTTTTCTCAATGAGAGTTTCAATAATGTGCTTCAAAAAGGTCTCCGTGGCAGCCAACATTCCACCCACGAGCTCGGTATTCATGACAGTTGACAAACCTGCCATTGAACAAAACGTGAAAAGCGTTTTTTCTATCCATTTTCGCTCGAGAAACGAAGGACGTGTCATATCCATAAATTTGGGACCCGTTACTGGCTTGGATACACCAAACTCTGAAGTTGGCTTGAGATCATCGCTTTCATCGGGCACCACGAGATGAGTAATGACAAGTCTCTTGCCTGCATAGGGCTGCATGGGCACCTCAATCGGACGCATCTTTCTTTGAGTCGTGGATCTGCAAGAGAAAAGTAAACTTGAAGTTTCATTTAAACCAGCTGCCTAGGCACGCGCCTGCACCTTTCATCAAAGTTTCAAGTGCATAAGGTAACATATGCCAGCATGATCCTTACCGGTCGAGTGCACGATCAGTGACCGCAACAGCCCACTTTGGACACACAGAGCAGCACTTGTTCCTCTCCACTGCACAGTGCACACTGTACACTCAACCTGCCCACACATCTGCAACAGGAGCGAGGATATGTTATGCAAAGTGCACAGGAATGTGCACAGACGGGGCAGGAAGGTGGTGGATTGCATTGCTGGCACGAGCAACTAATTATATTCAACAACAAAGAGTAGTAGTATGCATGATGGAATGCTAGAACTAGGACAAGTACAAACGACCAGTCGCCCAAATCGACGATCGGGGTAAGCGGATATTAAACAACGACGCGCGACAGTCGCCTGTCTCTTGTCGCCCTTTCCGCGCACCAATGACTTTATGCTGGGCCACAGAAGGTCCAGTTTGTCGTGCAGGGTGCTTGGGCGCATATTAAAAATTTCTGGCATTCATTACCTGCGTTCGCTCACTGATGTTTTGACATGTTGTTACCCCTAGCTAGAATTGTATTAGATATTCTGGTCAAGGTGTCTAAGTGTGTCTCGACGGCTTTGTCTTTGTTGCTTTGCTCTGCTCCCGAACAGGTTCATTCATTACGCGTGCCGCGTCAGTCCGATACAAGGCGCTGACCTAATTATGTTTTTTTGTTTTCTTTCTTTTTTACTTTGTAAATTTGGTGAACTCTAATAGGGGTAGCTGCTGCGGGTTACTTACTTGGGTGTTTTTACCAATGCAAGGTGTGTTAATTTGTTTCTATTTTCGTTATAGTTGCAGTTTGTAGAAAAGTAAGAGATGAGCGATAGTTGATAAGTAACTGTTATGCAATTTATATAAATCTTCATGAACTTATTGACTTATATTAATTGCTAGCACTATTCATTTATCAAAAACTTAATTAAGATTTCATCTGTCAGTCGAAAAGAAACAGCAACTTATTTTTATTATTTTTTATCAACAATCGACAATCGCTTTAGCATTCAAAGCTAAGCGTTTTGCAACACTGCACCGCAAAAAAGCAGCACATTCAATTTGAATAACGATAATGCAGTAAATAGTCACCGACTGCATCAATCGTAATGCAAACGGGCTCCCATATTCAAGTCAGCATTTAGAAATGCAGATTGGCAATTCCAATTGCAAAGAGTGCAGCTTGCATAATCCAACTGAAACTACGACAACTCTGGCAAAGGAGCCACAGCAGCAGCAGTTGCTCAGCACATAAACTAAGCTAACAATTCAACTAAAATGCCAACTAGATAATAAAAAATAAAATCGAAGAGGAAGGACAGGAAAGGTAGAAAAAAAGAGATCGACAAACATTGCAGATAGAAAATGGAAATAAAGAAAAATGCGAACACGAGTGCCACGAGTCACTTGAAGGCATCCACAACTGACTGCCAGACAGATAGATAGAGTCGAAGAGTTGAAGTCGCAGTCAGAGTTGGAGTTAGGCCGACCACCCACACGCTATTTGCAGTGGATCCTCGCCGCCTTCGCAGTGTCAAATAGACAACAACAACAACAAACACAAGCCAAGTGTTGCGTGGAGCGCGGGCGTAACTGGACAGACAGAGCGGTTAGTCGGTAAGTTGTAGGCATATTCCATCGAATAAATATTATCATATGGAAATTTTCCTTTTGCAGAGCAATTACGAGCTGCCCCCCGTCTGTTGCAAGGTGACCCAGCAAACGTCAAACTTTGTTTTTTTTTTCTTCGCCGGCACAGGAAATCGAAATCCGCAACAACAAGTTGACGTTTGCCACACATTGACGATGATGTAGCACCCAAACTGCCTGCGTCGGCTCCAACTGCAAATTGAGAATGAAAAAATAGAGAGGGAGAGAGAGAGAGACGCAGCCCATTCATAGATGTGCCACAGCATGTGGCAGAGTTGTTGTAGAAAGTTGAAAGCAACATGGAGCATAACGACAGCCGGGCACAGGTCGCACACACACACAAACAGTTGGCATCGCCTCCAGTTGTTTGTGCTTTGCGTACCTGTTGCCAGTTGGTGGCTTTAGGTGCGATTTGCGGCTGCGTTTTTGGGCGCAGCAAACGAAATTGCCAATTGTTGCGCTTTTAGTGGCAGTCGCAGCTTCTGTTTCACTGTTGTGCAGTTACTGCTGCTGCTGCCACACACCTTGCAGCAATTTGAAACGGAAGCAGCTTGTAGAGAAGGTTTATATACCTTATAAGCTAGAATGGCTAAGAAGGTTATAACCAGAACCAAAGTTGTTATAACTGCTTGGGCCAAATATATGAATAGGTTAACTACAGGACATAATCTTAACGACTCTTCACTGGAATAAATTATTTATGTTCTTTTTGTAATCCAATCCATGGCTTACTCTTTCCTTTAATATCTTTAAATTTCAATGTAGGGTATATTAAAGGCCAACTATTTAAAGCTCTTCATTGTTGTTGCCACACATCAGCAAGAGACTTTTATAAGGCCTTCTTTCGCTGCATCAGTGTTGCATCTTGTGGGTGTGGCTGATTGGGCGAAATGGATGAGTCTGAGCCTGGGCTGGCCGCAATGATCAATCTTTGACGTGCAACGTTTATTGCGGATTCAGGCTGACGTTTTGTTAGCTTAAATGTTGATTATTATTATGATGATAAAGACGATGATGTTGTTGTTTGTGGATGTGGATACGGACGTTGTGGACGTGTGGACACTGATTTGGCTACTGGTTTTAGCCGTAGCCAACACTTAAGTGGGCGTTAGTAGCATTTGAAAATGTTAGCTTGATATGCTTGCAGCTTGTGATGATTGTAGCCTGCCCCCAATCGCCTGCTCCGATTTAAATATGAAAGGAAACGATTCATTTTGGCTTCAAAATTGGAAATGGCTGACAGGCAAGGCACGCTGTAATGTTTCAATTGTGAATCCAGTTCAGTTAGAAGCACCTTGCAACCTGACGTGTGTGTCTTGTTTTCTTTACGATATCAAATCCTTGCCTGGGCAGCGGAAGTGCAAATGACACGCCTTGACAAAACATTTAAGGCATTATTGCTATTGCTTTTGTCTTCCCACATCTAATTCATTTGAACAGCATCGCATTTCCGTTTGCTTCGTGGAAGACAAATCAGCATTGTTCGCACAAATTGGTAACAGGAACTTATTTGTTTCGAACACTCTAACAAAAGGGCACACAGAAACTGTTGCAAAATGAAAGTATAGATAAAGATCGGTAGAACTTCGATTTGAAACCATAGCTTACAAGTTTTGATTAAATTAGACGTGGTAATTAATTTATTATAACATATAATCGGTACTTAATGATACTTAAATATTTAAATATAGCTTAATACACGCTATAATCACATAAATATAATAACATACTAACAAAAACCTCTCGACTCAACAACTTACATCACATTATAAAAGCATTAACGACGAACCTCATCTGGTTACTTGCAACTCTTCGGTTAAAGCAGCTCCAATTCCAAAATGCCAACGGCATCGATGGATGGATGCACACACACATTGACGACACGCTGCCAATGAAAATTACTTGTATTTAAGTATGGAAAAGCAGAGAATTTCTTTATAAACATGACGCGCGTCCCTCTTGATGGCACCATAAACTGGACGATAACCCGCTTGCCCCTATGCCCCCCAACCTGACCTCCAAGTGCCTCCTCCAGAGATCCAAAAAACCAAAAAAAAATATCATCATATGCAAAATGGGCAAGGCGGGCAAACTTAATAGCTGTTAGGCTGCTGCAGTCGAGCACTTGGCCCGCAACCCGACCAGGCGAAAAATCAAACCACAAGAGTGCCCTATGCTAGTGAGAAAGACGGGGAGATACTCTATGATTTGTCGAAAGATACAAAACCAATAACAATATCAAGTTAGATGTTAAAATAAAGTAAAAATATACTTTTCACCAATTCATTCAAGTAAAGTTTTTTCTACCCTATCTATAATGTACTTTCCTTTTGTTACAATAACCTCATAATACCCTTTGTACACCGTTGTAAAATACCTACAGGGTATAGAACAAAAAGTGCAACACACGCTGTTGGCGGCGTGCATGGCCTGTGGATGCACGGATGTGTTGAAGATGCACACCCCCCACATGGA
This sequence comes from Scaptomyza graminum, assembly GCA_018901835.1. Taxonomy (NCBI): domain Eukaryota; kingdom Metazoa; phylum Arthropoda; class Insecta; order Diptera; family Drosophilidae; genus Scaptomyza; species Scaptomyza graminum. Next base: position 9,340,677 of record JAEIFL010000002.1, read on the forward strand.
CAAATGGACACACGGGACAAGGGACCGCTCACCGCTCATACTCCATCTTCCACAACTTCTTCACTGCCTTCTTCTGCCTGTCCAAAGTTGCAATCTGTGAAGTTTTGGAGTCAGTCTGCTCGTGTGTGTGTGTGTGTGTCGTCAACCTGTAAAATGTATAACGACAACATTAAGCTCGTGCCACCAGCTGAAGTTTAATGGATTGGAATGGGAGGGAGGAGAGGATTGGGGGCACTTACCGCTGAGTTCGCAAATGTTGCAACATCATCTGCACAACGGTACCACTCCAGAGGTATGGCGTGGCGTTGCGCGGCAGGTTCATGTCAGTTCAGGCACGCTGGCAAAACTGTTGATCTGATTTGCCTTCCACAAAATGCTGAAAAACTAAAAAAGGGGAGGCACATAATGTGTTGTTGTTGAATGTAATAAAATTTTAATATTATAATTTTAGCTGTTAGTCTTTGTCTTTCCGCTATAAAGCTGGTTTTATGCTTAGTTGTAGGTCGCATTGTGACTGTTGACAACCTGTTTCCCAAACTGTCGCCGGCTGCTTCTAAGTAGTTCACTTCAGTTCTCTTTGTTTCGAAATCACGGCCAGGTGGCAGGCAGAAGCCTCATATAACGACCTTCGTCTCTCCATCTTCTCAGCCAGTAAAAAGGATCTCTGTTTCTCGCATTGCATTCAAGCGAAAATGCAGCCACTCAATGAAATGCTGCAGCTTTGTTATTGCTGTAGCTCCTGCTCCTGCTACCGCTCCTGCTGGCAGATGCCGCGACGACGTAATTCAAATTAGTGCTCAACACTCATATGTGTGTGCGTGCGTGTGTGCATTATCCTTCAAACATTGATTTATAGACGCACGCGTTCTTTCTTTTCAATTATAGATATATATTTTTATGGGCTACCAATGCGTCTCCTTGTCATGTTTTGTTTGTTGCACACACACACACACAGTTGCACACTTTATTTATTCAAATGCGCTTGAGATGCATGCAACGAGTGCTGACACTTATGAAAATCCTGCTAAAATGCCTTTTCAGCCTGTAAAAACATCTGCGCGTGCGCCTAAAGTGCATCCAAGAGTGGTTGGATTTATGACAATGCCATTGGCTCTGTTTGTTGAGCGATTGCTGCGAATAGAGACATCAATAAAAATCGGTGGAGAATATAACTATTTAAAGCATATAAAAGAATAAGTTTAAAGTGTTTTCACTAGTCCCAATAAATGCAATCTTTATTATGCAGATATTTGGTACAAGACACAGCATGTGTAATTTAATTAAAGCCAAAGTGAATTACTAAAGATACTACGAAAAAAGAAAAGCATTAAAAAACTGAAGTTGATTTCAAGCAGCGACCGCCCACATGGTAACAAATAAATCGCCTTAATTCTCTCGGCGAGTTTTTAGGCTGACTCAACAGACACTTCACCTACATAAGAATAGTATATGTGTGTTTGTATGCATGCTCATCAAATTGATGGACATGATTAGAGACTAAACATCAAAATGAAAAGAGAAAAGCGCGACCTTTGGCGCCTTGCAGCGGCGCAACAACCACAAAAAGACAGATGCATGCCATATAATTGATGAGCTTTTAGCATTTTGACCAAAAAAAAAACACCAAAAACAAAAATCAACTCAAGAAAGACAGTGTCGGGATTGACGGGGCGACGCGTTGCAGCTAACGCAATTCATACATAAAGCACAGGCATAATAGAGGGCAAGAGAGAGAGAGAGAGAGTAAAGGTGTTAAAGGCAGACGGGTTCGGGGCCACATAAATGATTAATCATTTGGCAGGTGCGTCTTGGCCCAAAGAGATGCAACACCAACAGCAAACACAAAAATGAAACGGTACTCGGGGAAAAAAAGGGTTTGCTCTTTAACAAGAAACTATTTAACTTAATTTTAACGGTTTGCATTTTGGTTAAACTGTCAAGTGGCCGCGCGGCGGCGGCTCAAAACAAAAGGGCTCAGAACTGACCAAAAAGGATTGCTTTTATTGTTATTATTTGAGCTGCCTGAATGCCACACCTACGCAAAAAGGCAGGCAAACAAAAGGTGCGGTGTGTTTGAGGCGTGGCCAGGACTCAAGCCTGTCTCTGCCTCTCTCCCGTTCCTTTGGGCCATCTTCTGTAGGCTGGCCATCATTATGTAATTTGACGAAAGGTAAACGAGAAAACCGTTCAGCTCAAATTCAGTTGGAAATCAAAGCGCCTGTCTAATGACGGGTTAAGCGTGGCTCAACTTTTGCAGCTTGAGCTCATTTTGAAACTGTGATGTTTTAATGGGACCTCTTTTATATTGCTTTTATCAAGATTTATGACAATTAATAATAGGTATAAGAAGAACCAACTCTATGAGCGATGCTCAGCGACTTCCGCTCCCAATCAATTAAAAAAAAAAAATTATAAGCCAGCAAGAGATTTCTCTTTCTCTATACTAAATTATGACAAAATATATAGTCAGTACTATATAGAAGATTTATAAGTAAGATTTATGTTGACAGTTCGCTTTAAGACTGAGCACAGACCACCTTGTTTGGCCTGGCACATGACGCAATCCCAGCACCAAGCACCTTGCCAAAAATACATTATATATACGACTGTACAAATCCTTAACGCAGAGCCACACTCGGGCAGCTGGCAGGCATCTTCATCTCTCTTCAGTTGTTGTCAGCTGTCTACCCGCTTTTGTGTGCACTTCTTTTTGTATTGTATTTTTTTTGCGAATAATAGGCATAGAAATAGCGATAGGCATCAGAGTCCTAGAAGCACAGGTTCCATGTTCCTGACTTTACGACGAGTCCTGTGTGGCATTCGACAGAATACAAAACAAAAAAAAAAATTGTAGAAAGACGCTCATCACCTGTCCTTGTGCCAAAGGCAAAACTATGCTTAGATTTTCATTATATGCACACTTCATACCTCTTCTTTTTTTATATACATATATACATATATATATATTCTTTTTTTTGCCATGATGTCTTTTGTTTGGGGATTTACTGTTTGATCCAGTAGGTAAGTCGACCTGCAGCCAAACATTATACTCAGTTTTTGTATTGGCATGTGCCTTAAAATAAAGTACAAGGGTTGGCCAAAACTATAGAGAGCGCAGATTAGGCAGAAGAAAAAAATAAAACAACCGATAGTTGAATATTATAAAAGCGTTGTGAAGTACTCAATGGATCTTACCTATTTATCGATTTCTCAGGTGTTACTTTTTTCTATGTGTAAAAAAAAGTAGTTAAGAATGATGTAAGATATGATTTTAATCAGTTTCTCAATAGAAACGATAAGGCGTGGGATAACCAGTTAAAATATCTATCCAGCAATATATACTTATATTTTATTATCTTTATATCTTCGTTAAATCTTTTCCAAATGCAAATACAAACAACAAAAACCGCAGACACTTGTTAAACGTTTGCCAAGTTGTTGATAAATACATGAACAATAAACAAATATTAGCTCGAAACATTCGTCGAGGTTTAAGAAACGTCAAAGAAAAAACCACACAACGATAAATTAAATGTCATTTGGACACGCACATCATGTTTAGCACCTGAATTTGTTTGTCTTCTGGCCAACGGCTGCTGCTGTTCAAGCTGAAATTCTCAGTTGAATCGTGATTTTTGATGACACCAGCATATTTACCACAAAATTGGGTTTATTTGTCTACATTCTAGATATTATATGAGATGGTCAAGATGTAACGCAGGTGCTAAACAGACATCAGATAAGTTTTTTAAAAAAAGAGATAAGATATTACCTGGTTTATTATTTTACTTGAGATTCTAGCTGTTGGATTCTCTCGGTGCGCTACTCCTTTTCAGGCACCACAGGACCACATCTTTAGAAGGCCATACAATTTAGTTTAGTATTGTTTGTGGCTCGAATGCTTTATCCTTAAACAATTGACATCCTTAGCTCTCGCTGCGTGCGCTATTTCCATTTGATTTTGCGCATTTTCTAATGGAAACTGCTCGTTGTTTTCCTCTGCGTCATCCTTTTGTTTGTTCCAGTAGCTGTAGGTGGTGTATTAGCGTTGCCTCTGCACGCCTTCGTCATCAGGTGGCATGCAACATCTGGCGTATCTGGTAGAAGAAATTGAGTATTCGGTTTGAGACAAATTGGCACATGTTGTACTTACGTTTTGAAGTAGAGGACTGAGATCAGGCAACGTCTTTATTAGAAGCTCGAACGTATCGGGAGCACGCACACAGTTGTATTCAATGTAAATCGATCATTATGCACAAGGTGGGTGTAGCCGGGGCATCTTCTTATCCCAGGCCTGCTGTCTCCTTGCCCTATTGTACGCAAATCTGCACCAAACTTATGCAAATTGAAATTCCATAGCCAAACACCTGGTCTCACATACGTTTAACAATTGTTTCAATACCAGGCACAGAATGATGAATGTGCCGCAGATTCCACACACACACAAGACAGTCCCCCGGGCTGATTACACCGGCTTGCCGTTGCATTTGCAGACAACTTGGCGCGCCATGCACAAAACTGTAGCAAAAATCTTCAAGAGCAAACGGAGCAGAACGACTCACAAGTCAGACTCTACGGGCAGGCAAGGTGTCAATTCTGGGAAATCTGCTCAGCGTGCGCGGGCCAAAGTAAACCAAAAACAAAACAACAACAAAAAAACACAACGCAGCGGGTGCCGCTGTAGAAAAAGGCAACAAAATTGTTATGGCGACAATGACAATGACAATGCACTGGCTATAACCAAGGAGCACACAAGCGCAGACAACATTATTGTCATCTCAGCATCAATAGGCAGCCAGCGCGACTAGCATTTTGGCATTGCAAAAGTAGTGCAGTGGGCTGTGGGAGAATCTTTTAAAGAGCTCCATTCGTCCTCTTCGTCTTTTACAAATGCTGCCCACAGGCAATTTGCATCTGCGGGCGTTTTATTTTTTTTTTTTTTTTTTTCACGACAATATTTATTTAAGCAGCGAAATTTACATAGCAAACAATGTTGATTGCGCAAAAATAGTTAAAGCAAGTGTTAAGTGTTGTAAATGCCAGTATTGTGTGAGCGATTGTTAATGAACTATCGTCTGATCGTGTTATCGATAGATAGTGATATGAATTGTTAAAATATTTGTTGATATTTATTTCCTAAGAGGATTTTGTAAATTATATACGAAATAAACAACGTAAATATGAAAGCGTGTAAAATTATGATGTTTAAGCAACTTTTTTATGTTGTTGCTACAACAAAACTGAGGTAATAACATGGCCAGCTCAAAAGGTATGTAAGTACTAATCCTATTTTGAGGCAGTGAAACAAAAATAATAAAACTCTTTAACGACAAGCTTTAACCAAAAAGCTAAGACGAATGAAAATGCGGCCAGGGACAAAGATAGGAACAGGGAACAATTCATCGTCTGTGGCAGAGAGCAACAAATTATTAACGACATTTTAAATACAACGCCTTTTGCGACCGCATCTGAGTTCCGAGAGCGAAAGGGGTCAAAACTCAAGTTTTGTTTTTTAAGACGAAGTCAACTTCCTTGGCTTTGCCTTTGCCTGAAACTGAAATTGAAGACGCGACGCGACGCCTTTTAATGAGATTTGTTGTCTGCTCCGAAATACATGAAAAACTCGTGTTTCTTTTGCATTTAAGCGTTTTAAGGACACGCAGGCAGCACAAGAAAAAAAAAAAAAAAAAAACAATTGCCACACACACTTGTTGGCTCCCAGACGGATGAGTCTGCGTCGGAGTTGAAGCAAAACGGCAACGTGTGGCATTAACAAGTGTGTGTCTTCTGATCTGAGCTTGCAGCAGACTGTTGTGCTGTTGCTTTATATTTTATGCCCAGACTGGGGCTGTAAAAATTGAAAATTACTTTTTGGGAGAGATCTGGGGCCTACCGCATTTGAAAGCTGTGCCAATAATTGCACAGTGAAAATTACAATCAAGCATTTTTATTGACTACCAAAAAACCAAAACCAAAAATACCTAAAGAAAAGAAGATGATGCTGACACGGATCTGCGTGCAATCCGCACTCGATGAAAGTGCGTGTAGGTTATGGAAGTGGAACTGTAAATGGGTCTGGGGCTTCGGGTCTGGTACTGGTACTGGAGCATGTGCACCCGCGGCGTTGGGCATTCTGTAAATGCGAATGAAAGTTTTTAACCGTTCAACTTTATTATTATTGATGCTTCCAGGATATTGTCTTGTTTAAAACGCCACAAACATGACAACATTAAATTATTGTAAATACATTTCTCAAAAGCTAAATGCCACCCGAAAGTTACAGCGAAGTAGTTCAAAACGATCTCGTAACTTACATTTAATTAAAGCTAGGGCAATGTCAACAGTTTGCAAGACTTGTTGTATTCAATGATTTAAGGCTCCGGCAAACGCAAACTAATTAACTTGCACAGCGGCTATACAATCCACACCTGTGGGTGGTCCCACGTCCGAGAACCGTCGAAGGAGGAACCAATGCTGCCGCAAAGCACAGCAAAACCCAGCAGAAAAAATTAGTTAACAAGATCATTAAATCTTTCTTAACAGTCTATCGAGCAGCAACGCGACGCGACAGTCCGAAAGAGATAGAACGAGAGTGGAGAGAGAGAGAGAGAGAGAGAGAGAGAGAGAGAGACTGGAACGGTGCTTCAGGTTCCGAGTCCAGGTAATCCAGACATTAGATAAGATAAGAATGAGCGCACCCAAAAGCAAGCTAGACCATACCCTAAGGCTCATGGCTCTTAAGCATGTAAATTGCATATCAGTGTTGAAGTTTTAGCTATTTTGTAGCCGTTTTCTAGCATAAGGTAAATTAAGGAATTACCTCATAGTAGTGTACACGTAAAGTATGTTTTCATAGGCGAGATTTTTGGAATATTCTCAAAATTAATTTCATATTTTAAGCTAATAGAAGAGTCAAACTTCCATATAACGAATGTCAATGGTACAAGAAAAACTTCATTATAGAGAAAATTCGTAATAAAGAATGGATTCTTATGGTTCTTAAATTGCAGGCAACTTGCAACATTTTTCTTAGATATTTTTAGCCATTTTTTGTATCGCTTTGAGCCAAGCAGCACTGCCGCACAGTACGTGGTCAGTTAGCCGAGCACCGGGTTGACGTTGCACATGTTTATCTATTAATTTATGCTGGTGGTTTTTTTTTTTTTTTTTTTTTTGTTCTGGATTTGGGCCAGCAAGATTGTGATTGTGCAGCGGGCAGCGCCAGCGCCTGCTTTTGCCCTAGACTTGAAATTGGCTCTTGGGCAGCTTCTGCCTGCGTTTCTGGGAATCCGAGATCTGCACAGCAGTGGACCGAGAACAGGGACAATGATTTTGATAAGCGAACTAATTAAGTTAAATGGGCGCTTGTGTGGGCTTGTGGCAGGATTCCAAGAAGTTATTGCCGATTGGCATTGGTTTGATTTTTAGGTTATGTTGGCTTGGGCTTGATTTATGACACAATAGCACTAAACAACACCTTTTTATCAGACAAACAACACTGAAAGTGTTTGCTGTTTATTTGTTTGTTTGTTTCTTTGACAGCTGCTGCGGTGGCTGCTGCCTTTAAAGCGTGTGCCACTTGAGTGCCCGACATGTTATTTTTTAATTGCTCGACATGCGCATGCGTGTGGCCAGAGCCAGGATTTGGTGGTATAAGTGTATCTAAATTTAGAACTTTGGGGGTTATCCCTTGCCGAAGTCAATCAACAGGCGGCACTCGGTTGTATCTTGAGCGTGCGTATTCAAAGAGCGGCGTAAGTGCTTGAAGAGAACCGGCCAGAAACAAAGTGGAAATGGAACGTGCTTTAGCTTTGAAAGAGCGCTGTTTTTGTTTTTAAGAGAGCCCAAAGTTAAACTCTTTCAATCCTCTTTTATAAGATAAAAAGTCAAGCTTTAACGTTTATGTTATATACGCCGTTATGTAGTACATTTTTATGTATGTATGTATATAAATAATTATGTTTTCCATTAAATGCCAATGCACATGCCTTATTTTTCATTTATTTTCCACTGAATTCCTTGGAATGTTCATCCCTTTGACAAATAGTATTCTATAATGAAGTTTCGCCTACTACCTGATCCCACAACAGTTGTCAGCTCAATTTGCACACGTGTTCGGTTTCAAGTTTATATTACCCCTATTTATGCGTCGGGTCAACCCATAAACCATATGCACCTGATGATGAAAGTAATTGTGCCCAACTAATCCACCACTTGGGTCACTTTTTTTTTGGCAAACGGTTTTCTAATGAGCTAACAGCAGGTAGAGTTCCAAAAAACTATCGATAAATTTGTTTTTTTGCTTAAAAGTGTTGACAAATGTCAATCATAAATTAATCGGCAATCGATGAAACTGCGTTCTTGTCTACAAAGTTTTTTTTAATGCGTATTAAATATTGTACATAATTAAATTTTGTTGCCGCTTAAGTCGCGGTACAAAAATATACTGCGCAAGAGCATTTTCAACCCCCCAAAGTAAGCGTGTGTTTGTGTGTTAATAATTGTTCTTGCTTTCGTATTGTATTCAATTAAACTGAACGCGCTCGCTGCCTCTATTTTTCTCTCGCATCCAGAATTCCGTTCGTTTGGCGTTTGTGTGCAAATCCGAGCGGCTGGCTTAATGACGATAAAGAGCTGTTGTTGTTGATCAGAGTGCGCCAGTGGATCGAACGAACCTTGCTCTCTTACCTGCGCCAGTGCTCAGCTGCAGTGTTGGGGCCTGCAGACACACAGACACTATAGTAAACATAACGGCATTTAGCTGCACTCTGTTGTTGTTGCGGCAGCGTTAGCGATTGGTGCAAGTGTACGCGCTCCATAGTACATAAAACATATATAAAACGTGCGAGAACCGGTTTTGGCGCGGACCATTGCGATTGGTCGCGGCGCATGCTATCAGCTACCAAAACACACACACACAGGCAGCCACCAGGTAAATGCATGCACGAACACGCACACACAAGGGAGCAGGTATATTTTTGTTGCTCTCAGCGTTTGTTCGCTGCCTGCGCGCTCTCTGGCTCTCCGGCTGCGCGCAGCGCTGAACCCTGTTGCCGCTGCTTATAAAAAGCCGCTGACATCGCCGTCTTGTTTCAGTTCTTCTCTTTCGTTCATTGCAGCAGCATCACACTCAGAAATATCAATCATTGACGGCAGAAACACACACACACACACACATATTTAAATTGAGTTCGTTAAGTTTTGTGCGCAACGCGATGTTTTGATATAAAGCCAGCCAATTGAGAATTAACGTGTGACAACAACTTATAATAATAAATACACAACTAAAACAGTTCTACAAAAAAATAACAAAAACAAAAACAGTTACAAAATGCATACCGTTGAGCATATGCTAGTGGAAAAGAATTACAGCAAATGTCCTTTAAAGAAGCGACCGATCAACTATCAGTTCGAAACGGAACCCGAGGACTTGTGCCTCAAAAAGACAAACAGTGGCAATGAGGCAACACCCAGAAACACAGAAACACCTACGACAGTTCCCGCCAGCAACATCAACCACAACAGCTCCGAAGAGGAACTGATCAATGTCAGCGATTGCTGCGAGGATGAGGGCGTCGATGTCGATCACACCGATGATGATGAGACGGAGCACATGGATGTGCTCAACGAGGATGAGGATGATGTTGATTGTGTGAATGTTGAATCGGATCCCAAGCAGACACAGGCGGCTGCCTTGGCTGCTGCTGCCGCTGTTGCCGCAGCTGCCTCGGCGGCTGCAGTTGCCGCTTCTGTTGTGGTGCCAACACCCACCTATCCCAAATATGGCCTACAGCCATGGAACTTTCATATGTCGCCGTACACCGCCGAATTCTATCGCACCATCAATCAGCCACATTTAGCTGCAGCCGCAGCTGTAGCGCCACTGCGTGCCGAGTTGCTCTCGCCAAGCTCACCATCGGATTCGTTGGGCTCCTTGTCGCCGCCACCGCATCATTATTTGCATGGACGTGCCAGCTCCGTTTCGCCACCCATGCGCTCCGAAATGATCCATCGGCCATCCATTGGCGTTCGTCATCTCCAACAACAGCAGCAGCACCAACAGCAACAACCACAAAGTTTCCTGCCTTATCCAACATATCCAGCTGCTTATTATGCTCATCATCATCATCATCAGCCGCAGCCGCTGCATGCCCCAATATCGCCAGCCTACTCCGAGAGCTCCTATTACTCTATGCGCAGTTTGACACCCGAGTCCAGCTGCTGCTCCGTGCCTGAAGATCTCTCGCTCAAGCACAAACACGCAGCAGCAACATTGCAACAGCAACAATTGCCAGCAGCACAGGACAGCATTTCCTCCTCCATTTCGTCATCATCATCATCATCCTTAGCAGCAGCAGTTTCCTCTTCGTCGGCCAGCTCATCGCCCAGCAAGAAGGACAAATCAGCGCCACCTCGCTATCAGTGTCCCGACTGCCAGAAATCCTATTCCACCTTCTCGGGTCTCACCAAGCATCAGCAGTTCCATTGCCCCGCAGCAGAGGGCAACCAGGTGAAGAAGTCCTTTAGCTGCAAGGATTGCGACAAGACCTATGTGTCGCTGGGTGCACTCAAGATGCACATACGCACTCACACGCTGCCCTGCAAGTGCAACATGTGTGGCAAGGCGTTCTCCCGCCCCTGGCTACTCCAGGGTCACATTCGCACCCATACCGGAGAGAAGCCCTTTAGCTGCCAGCATTGCCATCGCGCCTTTGCGGATCGTTCCAATCTGCGAGCACATCTGCAGACCCACTCGGACATCAAAAAGTATTCGTGTGCCAATTGCTCCAAGACCTTCTCGCGCATGTCCCTTCTCACTAAGCACAATGAGGGCGGCTGTCCGGGTGGCAGCGGTTCCAGCTCCAGTTCCAGTTCAAGTTCGAGTTCAAGCGCTGTTGGCTCCCACTCTGAGCTATCCTACGGAGGCTACGCCGAGCCCTAGGCTCCACACTTTTGTAACGTTGTACACAAGCCATGTTCCACCAAAAATTAGTTCCTAGCTCGAGAGAAAGCGGCAGCTCCAACAACACACAATCCAAGAAACACACACAATTATTAAAAAACTTAAAAAGAAAAATCATCCAGTGACAAAATTTAAATTTTGATTTTTATAGATTTTATAATTTTATTTTTTGTTTTCTAGTCAACACATTTTCTTCATATAAGAAAAGTAAAAACCATGAAAAATTAAAAATATATATTTGAGTTTTTTTCTTTTATAATTTTGCAAAAATTTAATTTTGATTTAATTTGATATTCTACAAAAATGCATTTTCGTGTGTCTCAATCCTAAGCCGAACTATTGTAAAGTATTTGCAAGTGTCCTGTACATATATATTTCTATTCTATATTGTATTACGCTCCGGCGTTTAACTGTAAAGACTCTAAGAGCAATTGACAAGCCGCAACCTGTATAACTGTAAACTATAAACTATGTATATATGAAAAAGAATTCATACACATATATATATTTGTATCCTTTTTATCATAGTATTTTAGCTTAGCTCTAGTTCGTACTTAAACACTTAAACATATTTTATAGAATCTATATATATACAAACTATTTTTGATAACCATGAAGAAACTTTTTGCGCATACATTGAAAATGTTCTATACAAAACCCTAGATTTAAACAGATATAAGAAAAACGAAATATTTTGATACGAAAAATGTTTTATAATTTTAAGTAATTTATTACACGGTATGAAAGAAACCGCAAAAAATACAAAAGAAATGAAAGAAAGCAAATACATTTATTTACAAAAAAAAAACAGAATTTATTTGAACTTATTTTTGGTTTGCTTTTGGATTTTTAAGGAAACTTGCAGCAGGAACTCTTCAATTTGTTTTTAGTTTGAAACAATATTTTCTGTTCTAAAAGGATTCAAAATAATCTTCTTGGAACTCTAAGAATATTGTCCAATAAGAGGGAAGTTACACAAATCCAATTGGATTTGCAAAATATCTACTAACAAGTCCTGAATAGTTTCCTTTATGGCCTATCAATGGCTTTTAAATCAATATTTTATATTACGTTTTATGTAAACTTTAGACGAAGTTCAAACGTATATGTTTTTATATAGCAACGATCGATCGCTTCGGATCCCAAAAAGTCAATCAGCCAATCGCGCCATTTTATTGCCAGAAACCGAAGACGCGAAACATTAAACTGATTTTTTTTTTTATTATTATTATTATTTTTTTCCTATATGCAACGCTGCTCATAAATTAAATTTAGATTTCAGTGCACGTACTCAAGCGTACAATGTGAGTGTGATTTGCCGAGAGGGGGCGATTGGTGTGGAAAGGGGGGCTTGTGAATACCTACAAAATGGCAGTCACTAATTCAAATCCAACAACACAGCAACAACAACAACAACAACACAACACACATGGTTCAATAGATTCACCCGGCTGCTTGAGAGCCACATCAACGTCTTATTAAACATAAACCTATTTTAATGAAAAAGATCAACACAAAATACGCAGATATTATATTTTTTTTTCATAGATCCAAACGTTGTGATCCCGAACTAGTGATGCGGAAAGAGAAATCAAATGGCGACGAACCACAGTGCGACACTATTTCAAATGGGTTAGGAATAGTAAAGATGGGATTAAATCGAAATTTTATTACACTACACCAATTTATGAGCTGTAAGTGTAAAGAAAAAATCAAAAGGTAAGTTACTTGTTGTAAAATTCAATAATGTTTTATATAAGCAGAATTATTATAAAAATTCCCATTTCTTTGCGAATTGCCTTCTCAACCTGAAATACCCTTTCCGTACAGTGTACAAAATATGGGTGCGCTCTCAGCTGCTAAGCAAAACTCATTATCGAGATCAATTGATCGCCCAGGCGTAGACCCAGGTTAGGCACAACAACCGAAGCACATGTGTGTAAGTTTGTGTTTTGTGTGGATCCCTCAAAATTTTTTAACCCTCTGCAACTCTTGCCACAACTCTACGACAATTGTTGCCAAATTAGATCATCAGCAGCAGCAGTCAAACCAAACAGACCAACCAGTCCGGATAGTCAAGTCTTTGCAACATGGAACTCACGTGTGCAGGCAGATATATGTACATATCCCAGTGAAGCGATCGTTGAGGCAAACTCGATGTAAATATATGAAATTAATATGCACGCATTTCGTGGCTCCATTTCGACAGTGTACAAAACCTTCCCTACCTCACCACCTTAGCACCTAACCCACCTTAACTAAACTCTCCCTGTGCGCTCAGGTTACCAGAGAGTTGGAGCAGCGAAGAGAGGGGCATCGTTGGCTTGATCGTGCTGCTTTCTTGCACAAACAATTTGCAAACGATTTCTAATAAGCGTCTTAAATTGTAACAAAATAGACGCGCATTTAGGGCCTTTTGTGCCAGCCAGATAACAAAAGCGAGCCAAAGCAGTCGAAGCAGTCAGCAAGGCAACGACTATAAAAAGTAACAAAAAATTAGATTCGAAAACATGGCCAACAATACAGAGGGTATCAAAAGGTGGCAGTAACTGTTGCTGTCCCCACACTCCTCCCTCCTTCGATTCCTGCTACCCTTTTTTTTATTTGCCAAAATAGAGAAAAATACAAATTTTTTGGCGAAGTTGAAACTTACACTTTTATTTGGTTTTTTTTTCTCGGGTTTTTGTGTGTGCCAAATTTCGCGGTTGATGGGCAAATTGTTTGGGAAAAGCATTGGTTATGGATTTCTTGAATCAATGATGACTTTTGACTGTCTACAAAAATCGAAGATTAACCTGGACTTAACTTAGGTAACACTAGTTAGAGTAGCAAACATGAAAATAATATTTTTTCCCTTATTTTTCGTCCATTGAAATTCTCAGGTATATTTAATATTTATATTTTTTACTGATAGGTGTAATGGCCGTGTTTAGTTTCGACTGGCGCTAGGGCTATAAGGAAACTCCACTTATAATTTTAGCTCCACATTCAGCTCCATACTATGAAACGATCGCGCACAAAAGCACACTTCGTCGTGACAAACGAAATGCTCACGTTTATCGCAGACAAAAGATCTCAATTTTTACGCCAAATTTCATTCGGTTTGTGCTTTTTTTTTTTACTATATGTATATATTTTTGTCGCTCTTTTGGCAAGTTCCCCGGCTCAATGTGACTCCCTCATTTGGGCTGGATTTGCTCTGGATCGATTTTCTTTTTTTCTTTTATAGAAATACCCAGTAATCAAATTAAATGGATGTGAAGGGTAGAACGAAGATCTATGATAAAAACAAAAAAACTATCTTGAACATCAGCATAAATTAATTGATTCCTTAACAAAGTTTTAAGTTAATCCTCATAAATCTAATTCTTATTTTCGTAACTATTACCTTAAGAACTGATCAAATAATCATCAATTTGATTCTAGGCAAATTTTAACTTTTTTTTTATCAACTTTTCCAATTGAAGTGAAGTTCCTTAAGCTTTATTAAATAACTTAACAGGGTATCTCTTAGTTGTTTTTCTTATATTTTATGGATTTTTTTTTTTCTAAGGGGGGTGTTTGTATGGGGCAGCCTTTTGTTTGGAAAGTTTTCATTTCGGCTCGTTAAAAAAAATTTGAATTAAAAAAAAAAAAGTTGTTCGCCCAAACCAAATGACAAACTAGACAAAATATATATTTAGAGAGAGAGGGGAAGGGGAAAAACACCATCGAGCAGTCAATTGTTGTTTATCTTTGCATATTCATAAAGCTCGATCTGTTTACCATTTTGCGTTGTCGTTTGACTTTTTGGCTGCTTTATTATGGCCAAAAAAATCATCGTTGACGTCAATGGCGGAGAGTGTGAGAGAGGGGGGTGGGGCACTGGTAGGCCAGAGTTGGAGTTGGAGTTGAGCCAGCTGCAATTGCAAAACATCAGGAAAGTGATATTTGTATTCGTATTGTATTACCAAATTACACTAGATTTTCTTTTGACTGAATGTTGCACCAAAAAAATGTTTAAGATTTTACTGGATATAATAATGGAGTCTTTAGGTCCAGCAGCATTTTAATGGCTGCTGTATTCTAACGAAGCTACTTATCTTATCTGTACATGTTTATCCAGCCACAAAGTCCCGGAAGAAGTTGGCCAAACCAACCAATCCCCAATCCCAAAAAATTCTCTAACCCTTGGCCAAGTGCACATTTCACACAAAAAGTGCAAATAATAACACCATCTCCATCTATACCAATTGATCTACGCCATGTTGTTGTTGTTGCCCCATAGCTTTTCACGCACACACACACACACACACAGTCGCGCGCACACTTCGTTGTGGCCACTTGCACAAGACAATAAAACGCGTTAACTGCTGTTTGCCTGCACAATTGTTGGCTGGGAGCCAAAGTTTTGTTTGTTTTGTCTGTCTGCTTTTTGCTGCTGCTGCTGCTGCTGCCTTACCCCCGCTCTCTCTCTCACTCTGCCCTCACCCCTTCACCGCTTAGCCAATGCCAATATTGCACGCTACGCAGCCACAGCGGCTAACTAATTGGCGAAACAGCAGCAACAACAACAGCAACAATGGTTTAGTCGCATTGGGTGAAAAGCCGCCAACTAGCCATAGCCGAAGCAGGTTGCCTATGTGTGTGTGTGTGTTTATGTTAGTTTTTGTGTTAGTATACGTGTGTGTGTGTGAAGATGATATCGTGTTGTCGTTCAGCTCACGCACTCCCCATTACACTTACACTCTCGCATCTCTCATCGCTCTCAGCGCTTTTTTTTTGTTATTCGTTCGGCTAGCCAACCAAAGCGACGAGCGCTGTCCCCACAACAACAATAACACTTGCGCCGCTTTTACTCTCACTGTGAGCTTTACAACTTGTAAAGTCATACACAGTGATTAGTAAATTGGTAAATGGTTATTTAAAAGGTTTATGTGTAAAGTTGATAGCAAAGCTCATCAGCAATTGTTTGAAATATAGTTGGTGGAAATAGTATTCGTGGGAATGCAGTTTTTTAAGATTAATTTTGATTTATTTCAGAATGATATTCCGACTGGCTTCAATGGGTCAATGTTTGAAATGAGTGAAAGGGCATTTCAAATTCGACTTTGCCAAAGTAAAACGTAGTTGTTGTTGCTGCTCGCTTACACAAATTAGCAAAAGTTGTCAAACAAAATGCAGGAAATAAATAAATAGAAAAAAAGTCTTGCAGTTATTGTTGTATATTTCGTGCGTTGCACATTTTACCTTATCTATGAACAATAAGATTTGCTTATGACTATAATTTCATATTTCTGGGCATTTTAAACAGGACGAGTGGGTAGTTAGTAGCTGTTAGTTGTTGTTACTACTTTTGGCTACTGGCTGTGCGGCTTTATTTATGTTGGAAGCGTAGGAGAAAAGACAAGAAATTGAAGATTACTCGTAGAAAGAAATTTGACACGAAAAAGTTCGCATGATGATTTGGAAATTTTAAAGGTTCAAATTTATAATAACTGAATAACTTCTTGATAAATAACACAAATTAAACTTACTTTAAATAAACTCAACTGAGTTAAGTCACACAGTCATATAATTTCAAGCCTCTATCTAACGTTGGATTTTTAATAGAGTCCTAAAATTTACATATCTTAAAAAAAAAACACAAAAACATATCCCCCATTCAAGTTTGTTCCACCTGGAAGCCTGTTTGCATTCGGTCTCACGCTGAAACCTTGACCCCAACTCAACGAGAAAAATCAAATCTCCCACACAGCTCACGAATAAACCGCCCGCTTTTTATGCTCTCAAAACTACATCCATAGGTGCACCGAACTCATAATACTAAACAATAAAAATAAGAAAAAATAAAACGACACATATGAGAAAAAGATGCCGCTGACGACATCACTGCTCCATTTCCTACGGCTCGAATTACCAAAAAAAAAAAAAAAACTAAAGCAGGAAAGGAACCTGTTCATCGACATGGATTTTGGACCTCTCCTTCTCTCGCTCTCCTGCCTGGTTTAATTTTTTGAGTTTCCTTACGTGAGCGTGCATACATAAAACAAGCTAGAAATTGGAATCTACCTACCTAACAACCTATCGTTCCAGGCATCAGGCAATGCTGCTGACAAGACCAAATCAACATTCGACGACTTTCGGCTTGGCGACTGTCAGAACACGAGGTCATGGGAAAATTTGTATTTGCATCGGAAGTGAAACCGTTTCGTGAGTGTGGGGGTGGGGGGGGGGATTGGAGGTGGGGTACAGGATATACAGGGGAGATGTCGCTGTGACGTTGTTGTTCAATATTTATGTTAATTTTCATTTCCATTTTAGACAAATAGTATAACAGGAAAATTTTGATTAATGTAGCGCACCTTGGCAGCGCAGCTGTAAGACCTAATGGGCAAAGCAAAGAAGATCACTTCCCTTCACCGTCCTCTTCCCACTCTCTCTCTCTCTCTCTCTTTCTACTGAAATTCAGCTGGAAGCCACTTAAAATTGTTTGCTAGTCAAAAAATAACAATCGCTTGGACATACGGCACATGTCCAAATTGATGCCCTGGGGCATTGCCATGGCCAAAAATGGACTCATTTGCGAAACGGTAAATTCAAATTGTTATGATCCGTAAATGTCAAAAAAAAAGTGTGTACGCAATGTTTGTCTTTGCAATTCAAATGACCCACCTCCTTTCCTCCCCACAATCAAACCAACTGTCCATCTTATATGATTCATGATGGGGCACACTTGTTGTTGTGGCGACTACTTCTTTGACTCGCGTGGCAAGTATTCAAGGTCCATTATCCAAGTGCGGACCATAAATCAGATCTCTTGTGTCCAACTGTCTTCTCTCTGTGTCTTTGCGTTTCTCTTCATCTACTCAACTTTCTTCGGTCAAATGAAATGCTCCTTAAGCTTAATTGTCTCTTTTTGTTTTTTGTCTTCAATTTTATACTCATTTAGCAAAGCGTGGGGCGGAGTTGCGGTCATTTGCCCAAAGATATTCAAATGCTGTAAAAAATATGTTGAATGCTTGTGATCGCTAAGCACAGTGGAACGAACGTTGGACAGTATTCAATAATATTTGATTAAAAATTTTTTCGATAACAAGAACATTTGGATTTGTTATATTTACTGTTGTTTACTGATTTAAGCTCCCTAGTATTTTATTTTTATTTCTTTTTCTTACTATTATATTTGTATGATAAAATATTGCTTAAACAACTTTCCGATATCTCGAGCCACTGTGCGCAAATAGCTTCAATATTTACACAAGCTTTGGCTTCAATTTCAATCCAGAACAATTAAGTGAGATTACCAGAATAAAAAAAAACCGGGGGCAAAGATTTCAACATAATTTTTGGTACTTGCTTTTTTTTTTACTTCTTGAAATTGGTTTCTCGATTGTTTATGCATTTTGTAGCTCACATAACTTGACTATGGGGGCAAAGCAGCTCGAGGGAGGAAAGGTCGGTAGTGAAATTTCTAAATGCCACAAGAGTTGGACGACAAATAGGCGGCCTGCCATCGAATGGAAGGTGAATAGAATTTCTGGTCCATAACGGCACTCCATCATCATAAACAATAAAATAAAGACTGAGAGACTGAAAGAGAGACCCATAACAAATGCTGTGCTTGCGCCAAAGTCAAAAGAGCCACCAAGTGGCAGCTATCTTTGGACTTTGATTTGGATTTGGATACAGCATCAGAAAACTGATTTCATTTGCTGTGCACCCGTTGGCCATTTGACATGAATGTGAATCAGTGTCAGGCAGTCAAACGAAACAAAACAAAAATGATTTGATTGTCTTGCAGATGCAGCAGCAGCAGCAGCACAAGAAGCAACAGCAGCTGTGGCACGCATTAGGCATCAGGCACCCCCGAGTGGCAAGTTGGCCAAGTTGCATTAAACAGCAGCTGCCACTTTCCAAAGCCAA
Organism: Scaptomyza graminum; assembly: GCA_018901835.1. Lineage (NCBI taxonomy): Eukaryota > Metazoa > Arthropoda > Insecta > Diptera > Drosophilidae > Scaptomyza > Scaptomyza graminum. The sequence continues at coordinate 9,359,545 of JAEIFL010000002.1, forward strand.
AGCAAAAGCTTCTCTGCTGCCGCTGCTGCTGCTGCTGGTGCTGCATCTCATCTCATCGTTATGGCCTCGTTGTCACAATCAAAAGCGTTATCTGGTAGCTAACAGCCGCATAATTTCAAGTGGCTCTCCAATTGCCTGCCCCTCGATGGGCTGGCTGCCTCGCTCGAAGTGGATTTGCGGTTGCCAGTGGAAATCAACACGTTGCGCAGCTTCAACTTCAACTCAGTGCATGTGTTTGTTTATGTGTGTGTGTGTGTGTTTTGGTTTGGCTGCTGCTGGCATGATGGTAATTACGAATATGTTGGCTCAAATGAAGCAGCTTTTGAAAAAGTGCTCGCCTATAAAAATGACAATAAAGAAATTATAACAATAATAAACTAATGGTTGAAGAAATGCTATGTGTGTATGATTATCGAGAGAGACTTTCGCCTTTTGCGGCCTATCCGATTACCTGCAGCAACATACCCCTTGGCTTAGAAGTGAAAGACGAGACGTGAGGGAAAGGGGAGGGTGTTTAAGTATTACCTTAAGCATTTCTGATGACGATTTCATATTAAATTACCTGCAGCTAACAACAGTAGCGCAATGCAGATTTTACAAAATTTCTCTATCAGAAGACAATCTAAGAGATTAATTGGAATTTGTTGGTAGAAGATGGAAAGGAATGTTGTGCTAGCAGCACTAATTAAAGTTATAAAAATGTAAACAAATATATATTTCTAATCTTACAAAAGTTTAGTCCATTCTGATATTTTTTTCTTATAGATTTTTTGGAATGAAACCGTTAAATAATTATTAAAATTATTTATTAGTGTATTTTATTTATTGCCAGTTAAAACAAAAACTGTTCAAGTTTATATCAATAAAAAAAGGTTTTAGAAACTAAGCAAATTTTCTCATAAATCAGAAGCTTGTGCAATGCTTAGTTTTCTATAAATTTTTGACAAAATCAAAAACCTCAGTTTAGAACATTTTGTTTTTGACATTTTGTCTAACAAGGTAAACCGCTTAGGATATTAATCTATATTTCTTTAAAGTAAACTCATTATTTACTTAAACATCTTCACGCATTAAAAATAATACACCCACTTTTTCAATCCACAGCCAGTAGAGGGTATTTTTGAATTGTTGCACGTGAGACGCGTGCAAAGGCGCAGCCTTTGTGTTGTTGTTATTGCAACGTGCTGCAAATTTCACTTGGTGCGCATTTAAGGAAATGTCGAGAAATGTCCATTTTGGAAACGGTTACGATATTTCCTTAAAAGATTTTTTTTTTCTATTTCCAACGCCAGCAAATGGAATTGTGGGTGAAAAGTTCAAATGTCAGCTAAACTTTCAAACAAAAGGTAAAAGTTATAAAAAAAAACACCAACAAACAAGCAACAAAAACAGCATATAGAAGAAGTGAAAAATAGTAGGTAAATACAAATAAGAGCCGCGAAAAGAATTGCCAATGATTTTTTATGCAAATCATAAATCAGCCATTGAGACATAGAAATGGAAATGTAGACGTGAACTGAGAGCGCAAAGTGATTGGTATGATGGAGATTTTGACTGATTGACGAACGGACCCCTTCTACCCTGCTTTCTGCCTATAGAGTGTGAATCACCCAATTTTGCACACTTTCCACAAAGATACATATTCCGTTATTATTAACACAAAGAGCAACCGAACGTTAATTAATTCGAACACGGTTTAGTTTCATTAACACACAAAAGAAATCATCGGGTGGCATTTAACCCATTCGATTGATGATGATTTTTGCAGTACCACCTTCTTCTTCTTCTTTTATGTATTTGTTTTTTTTCAGCCAACTCTCTACACTTGAGAGTGGAGACCTGTTTTGCGGTCTCCGCACTCATTGTTGACCTGGCATTATTTATAACCAGCACACGCATCCCCAAGCCCAATAGGCATCCAACCAACCAAACAACCAGCCAACCGGCAAGTGGGTTTCAATAGAAATTAGCAAATGTGTCGCATCATTAGCCACAAACCTCTCTCTGTGTGTGGAAGACTCTCAAATGCTGTGTGGCATCTGCTGCGATCTTTAACTTCCACCTTGGAGCGTTGTTATTTTTGTTGTCTGTCTGTCTGTTTTGTGGTTTGTGGCGCCGGATTAGCTTGAGGATGCGGGCAAAAATAATAATGTTGATGTTGTTGTTTAAATGCAAAATTTCACCTGAAGTTTTTTCGCCCAGTTATATAACTCTAACCGTATGTCTTCAGATATTTGGGTTGGGTAGGTGTTAGCTGTTGATGGTTGATGATTTATTGAGTTATGACAGTGGGTTAAGTTGTTGAAGTGCAAAAATATATATACCCAAACTCAAGAAAGACACAAAAACAACAAGAGGTGAAAACTGAATCCAAACAAAATATGCAAAAATGGCAATAGGAAACTCAAAGTTCGGATTCAAAGGTGAGTTCCGGCTTGGAGTTAGGAGGAGTGAGTTGATCTTGATATTGTGAGCAGTTTTAATATCAATCAAAAGCTCGCAAGTCTTTGATAATTTAACTACCACACAAATTAACTAATCTTTTGGAGAATGTGACCCTTTCGACGACTTTCTCCAATGTGTAAAGTTAAAATTTGTTTGCAATTTGCAGCATTTGACAAACCTGCTGATGAAGGGAGATAGATGCAGAGACAGAGAAAGAGAGAGAGAGAGACACACCGTCAAGTTCCTTTCTAAGCTCTAATCCCATAAATCTCACCTCTCTCCTGGGCAATTTGGATGAAAGAAAATAAACTTAGCTATTTGATCAAATATATTTTCACACTTGCCTCATATATCAAGCGGGCAATGGGGCAAAATTTGCACTACAAATGGTTTCAACACCAAAAGGCCGCCAAGAGCAGCTAACAGCATCGAGCATCGAGCATTGAGCCAGGAACAACAGCAGACAATGCTGAGTTATGGGAAACACCGAGCGCATGTTGTACAAATTTTCTAAGCCCCCACAAGCAACAATAACAACAACAACAACAACAACGGGGACCCAGACAGCCAGATAGACAACCAAACCAGATGAATGGACAAACAGACAGACAGATAGACGGGTAGACGGGACAAAAACGCCAACGGACGACGCGGAATCAGAACAGAAAAGCGGGCAAATCTTCAAAAAATTGTGCAGCAAGCATAAATCTCGCGACGCCTTTCTTTCGGGGGCGGAACAGTAAAGTAAAAAAAAAAAAATAAATGGAATGAAAAAACAAAAACAAAATGCTGCATAATTTTTGGACGCCGAGACGAGCTTAGTTCTAAAAAAGCCAAATGGATTACAATAATAATTTTTCATATGCAGATTTTGCTACAGAAACTCCTGCTGCAACAAGTTGCCAAAGCCATGAATAATATTTCATTTTTTTTTTCGCTCAACATTGGAATATTCTGTCTAGCCTACGCCTGAACTCGAGAGAAAAATTTTAAAATAAATAATTGACGTTACTTATGACTAGCAGTTACCCTTTCGAGAGTTTTTGGACAACTTATTGGGAACAATAACTAAAAAATGAATAGTCTTAAATTTAATACTTCTTGGATTTGTTGAATAAAAAGTCACTGACTTGAATCAAAAAGTTCCACATTGTTTTTGCTATCAATTCTTCAAACTTTCACAACTTACAAGAAAAAAGTGTATTCAACTTGTCGTGATAGTATTTCATCCACGTTTGATGCGCACTTCTAAAGCAACAACTCAGCGACGCCGCCAATATGTTGCAACAAATTTGCATTCGACTGCGACTTGAACTTCCACTCCACTTTAGGCATAGTGATCTGAACCTCCCCCACCCGCCAAACTCCCACGTCCCCCAGTTGCACCTTGAGATGCAGAAGCTTGGAAACTGCTGCACTCTCTGGCTGCGATCCTTGTATCATTGGCCATGGCGCAAACGTTATCAACTTAAGGCTGCAAAGAATTATTATGCTCTCTGCTAAATATAATAAAAACAAACCGGGCATAGTTTGCCCGGTTGGCCACAGGCCGCCAAACTCCAACTTCCACTTGATGGACTTTAGTCAAAGTCAAGTTGGAGTTCAAGTTCTGGTCCGACAGACAGTATATTTTTTGTTTTGTTTTTTTTTGCCTTCTTTGTTTTCTGCATAATGCAAGTTAACGTTGAACGAATGTCGAAACGTCGATCGAGGCAGCCACGGCCTCATCATCATATTGCCAATAACGCATGGATTTGTGCAATAGATTTATTGAATTATTGCTTTGACCGTGGCAGGTACATGGGCTCCAACTCCAACTCCGACTCCAAGCACGGACTTCTCAACTTTTTTTTTTCGCAGTATGGAAAAATGCATTTGAGTGGGTGATAAATTCAAAGCGAGCGATCCGTCGAAACTACAGCTTTAACTTCAACTTCAGCTCACAGACACACACACTAGTCATTATGGCAAGCGGCCATAAAAGAAAGCTGCTGAAGTGCATCGATGTTGCTGATGTGGCAGAGTCAGAGTTAGAGTCGAACTTAGAGGCACAGTCACAGCCCAGACCTCTATGATAAGTCCAATTAAAGTTGCCATTGCTCGACTGCCAGCTCGAAAATAAGTCGAAGAGAAAAACTCCCAGCAAAATATATCGAATATTATATACAGTAACATAATAAAGATTAAAAAGGCTTGGTTAGAATTCTAAAAAAAATTTCATAATTGTTATAAAAATACATAGTTTAAAAACCTTTAAGACCACTAAAAATCGATCCAAAATGATGTATTAAAAGTTATAATAAGGTTATACATTGATTTTATGGTGGCTCACCAAATGAATTTTATATTTTACAGTCACAAAAAAACTAACAATAATATAAAGAACATGTTAAAGTTAATATAAATATACAAAAAAAGTCAAAGAGTGTATATCTATAACAATAAAATGCGCGGCCTTTGTTTTAGCCTAAACGCTGGCCAATTGGCCACCAAGTCCAGTTTTTGGGCCATCATAAGCAAATAATCAAGTCATAAATCTCACCTGGCAATGAGCGATTTACGTTTTCAGTCTTTTCGACATATTTTTTGAAAGTAAAAACTATCAAAATATTCTGCAATTATTTGGCAATTTGTGCGCCACAAAAAAATTTCTATGATTAATTGCCATCCAGATATTGTTGTTTTTGTTGTTATTGGCCGCATGCCCTGCTCCAAATTCTGACCTGAAAATGAAAAAAAATGCTGATGCTTATATTTTTGAAATATATTTCTTTTTCACAGACAACGTCAACCTGCTGCGACTCGAGAGAGATTCTCGCACTGTGAAGTGCACTCGAAGCAGCACCAGCCCCAAATACCGGGCCACATAAAACGCTTGAGGCGCACGGGGCTACTCAAGTGCGGTGTTAGACGGTTAGGTGGCTTACGGTTTACGGTTTGGTCTAGTCTGTCTGCCCTGCAATTGCTTTGATTTCTCCACCAAATAGCATACAGCACAATTACAAATGCTGACAGTAGCTGGGCTTCATTCTTCAACTTCATTAGAGAGATTTCGATATTATTTGAATGCCACCGTATGAGAGCAATATGTAGAACACATACATATGTACATACAGACACTGTTCGTTTTCACACACATACTATGTATGTACATATAATTGGTAGTCAGTGTAGCGCAGGCTGGCACATCACTTTCCAACTATGACATGGCAATAATAATTGCGCTGCCCCTAGGCCAGAAGAAGGGGGGAGGTGTGGAGGAGGGTAACAGGCACAAAAGGCAGCCGAGTTTCGGTAGCGCTTTAATCACAAGATGAGAAAAAAAATACAACAAAACAGAAGAAGGAAGGTGCTTTTTTTTTAATATGCGAATATGGAGCACTTTGTTGTTTATGAATCATTTTGCGGTTGATCCAGTTGTCTCAATTAGCTGTAGCTTTGTCGCCTCATTTTCAGGTTGAAATCGCTTTAAAATTCATTATTTTACAGAATAGTTGCCAAATAAATTCGAAAAAAATACTTAATGTATTCAGAAGCTGATTGTTTCTCAATTTGTGCAGAGAATGACCTATAAATGTTTATGAGTCAAGCAAAGCAAAAATGTTCACCTGCCAGAAATGGTGTATCGTAAGCGTTAATATGTCGATCCCTGATTTCCGAAAGCTTGAGATTTGTAACCGCTTTTCTATCAAAACAAGGACTTGATATACATTGAATGTAAAGTCCATATTGTTAAACTTAATACCATCATTAAACATAGTTGCTAGAAAAAATAATAATAATTTTGCTTGCAACTTTCGAGAGATTATGTCCGCCTTGCTGCTATCAAATCGTCCAATTTTGCAAAGCAAATGAACATTTATTACTGTGCATTAAGAGGCAGTCATTCATAACTGAAAAATAAAGTTAAACTATCTGCTGGGGTCAAGTTGACAGGTACAAATAACTATTTTTTGTGTTGTGTTGCGCCCAATCGGGCCACTTTGTTGGCCCCTTTGGTGGCCTCCCCTTTCTTCGCTCACCCGCCATTCTGTGCAGGCGTCACGCTTGATTCGTGCACAGTTATGATATTTTAATAAGATCTGGCAGTGCTGGCAAAAAGACGTTTGCCATTTGTTTGGTTATTGGCTGTTAAGACTGGGCAAATATGTAGGCACTGTGAGTTACCATACTCTACACTGGATACACGACTAGACTATATATAATAATAGTAGTTGTAGTTGGCAACAACAGCAACAACAACAATCGAGTGAGATATTTAGATTAACAGGTTGTTTTCATTACAATTCGTGCTTTTTAACAAGCAAAACGTGCACTTTCTCCGCACGCAGAGCCAATAATTTCTGTGGCTTTGACTCTCTGTGCGCGACTCTCTGTGGACGACTCGCTGCCACAGACTCCAAAACACTCCGCATCTGCAGACTCCTTGGCGTGGAACAATAGCCACATTGGCAGGCATCGACATTAACATTGACTTTACACGACTTTGGAGCGATCGCCTTGTGGTAGCTTCATATTTTTATTGTTGCGCATTGCGCATTGTAAAAAAAATGTTTTTTGTTTTTAGTTGTTTCGGCTGGGATCGTGCCGGTGTCCTTAAACTCTTGTTGGTAACAAGGCATAACGCATCTTTTTTTTTGCATTCCTAGATGCGTAAGGGTATCATGAATATTTGGGTAAGTAAGTAACGACTTGGATAGTTAGCAGCGATTTCGATTCATACTTTCTTGATTAATTCACATAAGTTTATATATTATCAATCTCACCATTAAAATAGTTATTCTGAAACGCTTTTTAAGTTAGTATTTATGTTCCTAAAACGTTTAGGTAATTCTATTATTTTATAGTGTATTTAAAGATTTTTTGTTTAACAAAAAAATTATTCCTTTTTTGTTCATTCTCACTGGCTGTTTATGCAAATAATGCGACGCTGGGTCACGTTTATGGCTAGTACGTTGTAAAGTGTCAATTTCTCAGACACAATCATACATACATACATACACACATTCATACCATTCCATTGATATAAGAATGGGCATGGAGAACGTGCAGCTTATGTCATAATCGCAGAGAATCCTTTTCGCGCTCAGTTGGGTGTTAATGTGTGTGTGTGTGAAGGAAAGCAGCGTCATTTTTCCCACAATTCGCGGTATTTGGGAACTTTTGTTGCCATTTGTTTATGGAGTTTCGGCTACTGTGCACTTGCTGCAACAATCGTTGTTTCTTTTTTTGATGTTGTTAGCGACTAGAACAATGGATAGTTTGCATGTAATCTTGACCGTTTGTTCTTCTCTCCTTCTGCAAACTTTTTGTGTGTGTGTCTGATTTCTGACTGTGATGTGTGCAGGACGAGTATTTTAGTAGTGGGGCCCTAACAAAAAAGTAAGAAAACAAGTTGCCAAGTTGCCCCAAACATACATGCAACAGCAACAACAACCTTAACACTAACAACAATCACGAATCTTGTGGCAACGAGCGAACAGAGCCGCCAATGAGGTAGCTAAATGAGCGCCGCTGACTGAAACTTAACAAATTGCGTCTTTATTACCAACATCTCACTTATAAAACTCAACTCGGCCGAAAAGAGTTAAACTCAAACTCAACTGATAGATGTGCCCGCCAAAGACTCTCAAACGAGAGTCGCAACTATTAGGATAACTATCGCGTGAGAGCGTAAAGGAAAGAGACGGCATGTCTGAGAGGGGTAGGGGTGTTTGTTGGAGGGCAACCGATCCTGACTTGCCGATGCTCCGCACAGAGTTAAGTGGGCTAAAGTAATGAGCCGACGCCGCCGCCGACGCCGATGCTGACGAAGATGCCGACTACGACGATGCTTCTCTTTGACTCCAGCTGTAACTGCAACAGTTGCCGCTGCTCCGCCAGATCTCAGGCAGTGCGATTGGCGCGCATGCGCAATAAACAAACACGCTATGTTACCGTTGTTGTCTGCCATCCGATTTGAGAGCACCGTGGAACGCAAGTCCTTAAATTAAAGACAAAAAAATATAAAAAAACTTGATACGAGTTTTTCAAGATTCACATGGTATTTAAAAATACGAAAACTGGAACGTAATTAAATTGAATTATATTTAGATTTAAGTAAAGAATAAAGTTAAGTATCAAGAAACTAACTAGATTAAGACAAATATCATATACAAGTTTCTTTGAATGAAAAGTACGTCCAGTTGATCCATTTACTGTTTCCAAAAACCTAAGATTTCTTAACAAATTTATAAGGATTCAGTCAAAAATAAAGTAATCGACGTCAGTTCACAATTTCTCATACATATCCTTTTGGAGTTTTGATACCATTGTTAGATTTATGCACTGAAACTTGGACTGGGAGCTTATTGTTTTTTGGCCAGGCTTTCAGTTGGTGTCAGCTGGTGGGAGTTGCGCTTTTGCCAGAAATGAAATAATAATTATTATTAACTATTAGCGTTGGCTGGTAGCCAAACAGATGAGACTGATGTTTCGGGCTGCGAGCCCGGAGACTGAAGATGCCGATGCGGCAATTGCCACCATTTGGGACTCGAGGCAGTAAGGACTGGAAGCAGTTGGAGCAAGTTTTGATTGTTTATGACCTTAAGTTGTCGTGCCGCTGTGAAAAGGTCATCATTAGGCACAGACACAACCATTGGTTATGTTTGGCTTAGTTAGCTGAATGGGTTTTGTTAGTTAGTTAGTTAGTTGTTTTTTTTTTCATTTCTTTTCATTTTTTCTCTTTCATTTTTTGGGGGGCGGTGTCTAATTTGTAGCTGCAGCTCAACTTCTGTTCGCGTTTTGTTGAGTTTGCGGCTGCATCTGCCGCGGCGGCATTTTGGCATTTTTCATTGGATCTGCCTTTGATTTTTATGATGTTTTAATTTGTGGCACGTTGTAGTAAATTTTACGATTATTTGATTATTTTTTCTGCACTGGCAAACCAAAACTGGAAACAGGTTCAATTTGTGTTCTCTAATTTTCGAATGTAATTTGAATTGTTGTGAACCATTCGGTGTGAAAGCTGGGATTGTCTCTATTCGAATGACACAATTAGGCATCGGATTTTAATCCCAAGCATCCCTGGTCACTTTCCCATCACTTGTCGGCTTGCCATCAACCAAACTACAACGTTGCCTTGTCGTTATTCAAAGCGTTTCCAGGCAAAGCCGCCAGACATACTCCCATTTTTCAAAATGTGTCCAATAAAAAATCTTTCTAAGCTCTCTCGAAATAGTTTGTTGTTTCAGTGTTTTTGATCTTGTACCGCAATAAATAAATCCCCAAGCTAGAAACTTCCTCAAGCAGACTTGAGTGACCAGAGCAATCCACCAACAACAACAACAAGAAAAAAATCACAACACATGTCGCCGCCAATTAACAAAAACCTAAAACAACATTTAAGAAATAATTTACCAACCAAATGCGATACGAGAAATCCGCAGCTAGATGAACGAAAAACAGAAAAAAAAAAAAAAACGAAGATAAAAAACATAAAAGGATTAAAATCAAAAATTGAAAATATGCTTTCAGGCTAATCCCAGCGACATGCGCAACGTTTGCGTCTCATGTTCTCCAACATCAGTTGTTGTTGCAGCTGCTGGACACACACTTGTCGGTTGGGCTCAAAGCGACATATCCCACATCAAAAAGATTTCGTCACGCATAATATTTTTTTATCCAAGGGTTTCGTTTGAAACAAAACACGGAAAAAATAGAGTCTGAAATTATTAAGTCATGCAGAAGACAATTGGATCATTTGTTTATAAGGTGTGTTTGTTGCTCTGCCGCATGTGCAACAGGTTAAAAAACGAGTGAAGTGGTTTCTTATGGTCTCAATTGTTGTTGGGCATTTGTCAACGGTCCCGTTTTTATTTCACTCATTTTCAACTTGACTGAAATCAGCTTAAATATAATTAATGGCTGGCATTGGCCATTGACAAGTCCATTAAAAAATTGTTTTTTTATTTTATTTTATTATTTGCTAATGCGGAATCTTGATTGACAAGCGGGAGAGGGGTGGGAATTTACTAGATAGAATTATATATATTTTTTCTAAGAAAACAAGAAGATTATAATTTTAATTTATGTTGTATATATGATAATATATACGTTGATGAAAGAACAATATTTACTGGGCTTTGTAACTACTTGAAGACAAAGTTGGTTATAAATAAGATGAAATATATTATTATCACTCAAAGTTAATGTGCCTTGTTTGTCCAGGAAAAACATAAGTAAATAAAATAAACTAATCAATCATATTTTAATATACTTTTTGACTGGCCACGATTTAAATATATAAACATAATGATCCTGGTTAATTTCTTAACACTAAAACCTTTACAGAGCCTTTGCTCATGATGAAGCCTGCGGCAGATTGCAGCTGTGTCTGTCACAATGTCTGTCCTCAGTATGCAGTTTGTCTTTGTTGTGCTTGTGTTGTTGTTGCTGTTGCACATTTTGTTTGTTTTTGTTGTTGCTGGTCGTTCTTGTTGCCGTTGTTATGACTAATAAAATGTTAACATGCAAAACACTCAAACGCGAGCTGCAAACGCAAAAAAAAAAACCCGAAAAAAAAGAATGAGAAAAATGTCAAAAGCCAGCAACACGTTTTTGATTATAGCCCACACGTTTTTTTTTTGTTTTTTTAGCCCAACATCTCCTTCACCTGAAAGATCAATGGTCAACTTGTGGCAGTGCTGTGATTGCGATTCTGTAACTCCCCCCGCTGTCACCCTATAAACTGTGTGTGTGCATGATTCATTCTTTTAGTCTGACTTACGATCAGTGTGTTGTTGTTGTCGCTTTGTGCCAATTCTTTGATTTGCGAGGGGCGCGTGCCTGTTATCAGTGGCCGGTGCAACGGTTAACAACGGTTACTGACAGAAACAAGAAAACCAACCAAAAAAAACGTACACTAACAGCCACAAAGGGACGTCTTAAAGTAAAATTCCAGAGCTGTCGGCCGTAAAGCAAATGTTTGGCTTTCTCCTCGTTTTCAGCTCCTCTTACCAGTCTATGCCTATCAATTAAAGTCATTAAATTTTTCGAATTTTTCTCCTCAACTCAATTAAAACTCATTAAATCATTTACAATATTCATAAAATAACAATAAAAGTCTACAAAATGAAAAAAAAAAAGAGAAAAACACTGCCGCCAGAAAGAACTTGCAACGGGTTTGTAAACTCTAATGCATTTGTCATGAACCTGCCGGGTAGAGACGGGACGGGGGCAACGAAGGCATTGGCGGCGTCTCTAAGCCAAACTCTGAAGTCTTCTCGCATTGACCGCGACCTGCTCTCCATTGTGCACATGATGATGAGGCTTGAGGTTGGGGGCTGTCGTTGAGGTTGAAACCTCGGCCCCGTTGGCGGCCAGCAACTACACGCTAATGGTCAACAACAACAGCTACAACAAACTTGCAGCGCACGCTGCCAACATTATAAAGAAATTGTAATAACAATAATGGCTCAATAATTTATTGATAAAGCTTCAAAGCTTTGAAGACCCATAGTTGCCAGTTAAAGTTGTAGGCAGAGAAGTCGATTTAAAACGCTAATGTTTCTGTTTGTGTATGTGTGTGTGTATCAAACGGTACTTATGTAGCAAGTATTTTGAGATATTTTTTGGTAACTTCATTTCATGCGAGCGCGTCCACAGAGAGCGCGTAGTGAGCAAAATCTTAGCTAGGCCACCACAGAATCGTGACTCCCACATTTTAACCCTTGACCTCACCACGAGCGAATGAAGTTAACTGAATGCCCAGATACCCCTCCTACTCTTGTTGTACCTGCTTTCTTTGCAGCAAACAGCTTAAAGTTTATGCAGAAAGAGAGGTTACACCAGGAGGAAGACAGTGGGGTAGCTGGGGCGGTCCAAAAATCCACAATAATCATACAATTTATTACCTTTGTTGTTTTGCAAATTCTCGAAATCAAAATGACAATAAATCATACATTTTGAGTATTATTTTTTTTTCGGATACTGCTTATGTAAGTCACTGGCATGGCACGAGTCGGAGTCGGTGCATTGTTATGCACCAAAGGACGTGAAAAGGAAATGTTCAAAAGCAATGCACTCACCAAATACCAAGGAAACAGGGCAAGTTGTTGCTAAAGTGGACAAAGGCTTTCAATTGTGCACTTTCATTCTACTTTATAAAATATTTTGGAAGTATTTCCTGTTAGTAAGTGGATGCGTCTTCCCCTAAAAAAAGCCTTTAGGGGAAACTGATTTTCAAAAGAAATATCTTTCTGATCTTGTTTTGACAACAAAATCAATACTTCATTTAAAGCTAAATGAATGATATCCAATCAAAATTCACCTTTAAATTCTGCTCCCACACGAACGTATTGGTATTTGATTTGTCAGTGGAGTCAAATGTGAAATTCCATGCGAAATTCCACTAAAACCAGCATCGGCTACTTCAAACGCATCCCTTGCAGCGCTTCCTGCATGGGGGCCGGCCAAAGGTGTAAACGAATAGCATATTTACGCACCTTCACTAACCAAAGACCCCCAAAATAACAAGAAAAACAACACATTCTCTTGTGGTGGCCACTTGCCGTAGGTTATAGCAAGGTACATACAAGAACAACATGCGCAACAACAACATCAATTATTTTGGTCAGTCGTCACGGCGGGTCCTGCTGCTGGGTTGCAATATTGGTACTACATTTAGCATGTTCTAATTTACAAGCGAGCGGACGAATATCGACGAAATCAGAAAGGAACCCAACCAAAAACAACACCAAATGTAAACCAATCACGTCAGTTGACTGGGTGGAAGGGGGGAAGGGGATTGCGCGTTACGTGCTTGTAAATTCAAATTTGATTTTGGGGCGATCGGTGCATTGAGTCTGTCTCTCTCTCTTTCTATCTCTCTCTGGGTTGGTAAGTTTTGTGCAGTTTGCTTGTTTTGCATGGTTCATTGAGCCGCGTTCCTTGCATAAATTAATGAATTATGAAAAGGAGTTGGTTTCGGGGACGGAAGAGATCGGCGAAATGGGTAACAGAAGACCGCACACAATGTTTAACATGGTTTATTAATTCAATTTGTGCCTAAATTAACGTGTAAGTGCTTAAATATAAAGTTACCGGCAAGCTTCGCATCAACTGGCCCCAAAACATAACTTCCTTTTGCTTCTTAGCTTAAATTTTGTCAATTTTTTGCGTGTGCCAATGCCATTGACTTCAATCTGTCTGTTTTTCAGAACACGCGTATTGCTTGTATAATAAAGATTATCACTATACGGATGTAATAAAATTTGATTTAAAGTATTTTCAGTCACGACTTACCAATGAAAAGTTTGGTAAATATAAAGTAGAGATATGGATATGGAATTTCTTATTCTATTGTATATAGAATGTGACTTAAGACTAATAAAAGGATGTTTGTAAATTCGGAATTGGGTTTTATCAGTTATAGAATACTGCAGTAAAGTAGGAAATCAAAGCAATCGAAAATGTTTTTCCATTTTTTCACCATGCCTAACTTTAAGCTATAATATCAATCAAACATTGGCAGGTCGTTCATTGGGTTAAGCCACCGTCTGGCGACATTGTGGATCCATCCACCTTATCATTAGGGGAGTCATGCATTGCTGCTATCGTTTTTCACATATGGCATCGAAATTCCATAGTTAGTTAAGCCTGCTACGCCCCCTATAAGCTTTGACTAATTGGCGAGGAAGTCGATGGGTGAGATAAAATGTTTCCCTCAGTCTATAATTTATGGCGCCAGCTACAGAAACTGATTCGTTGCTGGCATTAATTTTGACAAATTTAACTACTTGCCAATACATAGACATATATATTATTAATCGACCACTTTACGCATTTTGAATGTGCAATTCATGCCGCTGCCAATGCAAAAAGTTGCAACGTATACGCGATGTTGTTGCTATTTGTGGCAAGTAACTGTTGGCTGATGTAGTTGTTGTTTAGTTTACTGGGCGATTCAAAATTAAAACAACAAGCATTTTGTCTAGACTGCCATGTTCGATTTGACCTCAACTTGATATTTTGGGTTTTGGGGTCTTCTGAAAGGAAAAACGCAAACTTTTTGTGTGATTACGAAAGAAGGCTTGAGAAACTCTGCAACTGACAGAATCGATGTCACTTTAAGCAGTATTTGTGATTGTAGAATAATAAATAGATAAATTCAACATGAATTTTCATTTGTTTTATCTCGTTCAACTTGAAACAATCGAGTTTCATAACTCGTATCCGTTTCTCGCTCATTTTATTCTACATAAGGTACATTAGTAGTACTATTATGTTAACCTTTCGTACATTTGGGTTTGCCATTAGTAACGCTTGGACACGAATGAATAAACTAGTGAGCGCCTTGGTTTTATGGTTAGGCCATTTTGCGACAGGCGGCAACCCTGACATCTGCCAAGCCCACCCAAAAACAGAAACAAAAAACTAAAAAAACAAAACAAACAAATATACAGAGCGACACTCACTTAGCATTTGATTCATGGAACCACCCTGCCAGCCAATCAGCAAATCATTAACAACTAATTAAATTATATAAAACAGTCATTAATTAAGCTCAAAGGCACAGCATCGATTCTACCATACAGTAAACTACATAGAGTTGCCTTTCACTTTGGTTTTTAGCTTTAGTACTACATAAATCTTAAGTTTACAGGCCGAACGGAACGTTTCGGAATGGAACGATTGCAAATAATGACAAGAACATTTTTGTTAAACTTTTGCACTTTGACACTGTTGCGCTGACACGACGGCTGCCGCTAACCCGATTGGCCCCACCAGGTGGCAATGCAACCACTGCACCCACAATTGGCACGCTTTATGCGGCGGCAGTTGTAAATATTTAATAACTACATTAATAATACAACCAACCAGCAGTGACAACACAACAACAACAACAGAATAACAACTATAATAACACGCGCAATGTTTTGGTGATTGCAATTTGCCAAGCAATAAAAACTACCGTTTTGGCCACGTTTGTAGTACTCTACCAATGCTATGAATTGAATGAATGTCATTAATTTGACAACAGGAACCGTTAAATCAGCAATTCAATCACCACCACCACCACTAACCACCAACAACAACAAACCGTCAAGCGAATGGCGACAAAAGAAACGGTTCTCGATTCTCAGTTTGGTTCAGCTCAGTTCAGTTCAGTTTTAGTCTCGCGGCGTGAGTCTTAAATTACCAACCTTGCCACAATTTTCAATGCGCATTCGCATTCGAATTTGTTTGCAGTAATTGGCCGGCAAAACTGGGAACCCGGCTCCAATTGGTGACGACTGTTGCTGGTGCTGGTGGTGCTGCCACCGCACCCATCAGCAACAATTGCTGCTGCTGCACCACCCAAGCATCGTTCGCCTTTTTGCCTTTCAACTTCAGTTTTACAGGTGTCTCTCTCCCCTGCTGGTTTTTCATTCGTCTGCGGGGCCGGGTTCTCTCTATCTCTCTCTCTCTTTCTCTCTGTCTCTACTCTACCAAGTTGCTGCCGTGTCAATGACAGTTCAATGTGCTCGCGATTTGCTGTTGTTGTGTTTGCTGGCAACAGTTGTCGCACATGCAAATCGTGACTGTTGCCCAACTGAACGTCCATCACAAGTTGCCAAACAAAACTTGCCAGTCAGTCAACACAGTCCGTCAGTCATTTAGTCCAGTTCGCGAAACTCATGTTATGTTTATGCAGTAGGTCTTATTGTGATCACTAACCAGCTAACACGGGAATTGTGTTCCAAAACAGTAAGTGTTACAGTTAATATTCAGAACTATACAACGCCAGACAAAGAAGAATTTTAAATGGAAAAAAGCTAACTTAAGATGCTTTCAAGATATCAAAAGATATTTTTACTCATCAACTGCTCATCGCATAAACACATTTTACAAGCACTTTTCAGTTACTTACAGTTAGTGGCTGGCTGTGTAATTTTTCGTGGTCTTTGCTAAATTTGTATTTTTTTTTTTGGTAGTTAAAATGCGAGTGATTTGCTTAAGACATTTTGATTGATTATTTTTGGTCGAATTTTGCGCACATGCGACAATGCGGCAATGCGACGACAAAACGTCAAGCCACCTAACCTGCCATCAACCCTTACCGCCTTTGAGCCTCCTTACTTAATGGCAACGCTTCCTCAAGTTTTTGGCCAACAAAACAGTACAAAGCAGCGTCAGAGTCATTGCTTTTGGCCAAGTCATGCGCACAAAAGTCGCTCGCTTTTATTAATTATTTTGACCCAGAAATTTGCGTGTTGTTGTGTCCGTCCGATCTGTTTGTATGTAAAGTACTGGGTATCGGAACCGAAGTATGTTTCATTGGTGTTTGGGGGATCGGCGCGCGTTTGTTGTCAGTTAAATTTACCACCTGTGATGAATAACGTTACATTTTGTTGATTGTTTTCCTTTGTTTGGGTTGTTTGTAGTTGTCGTGATTTATCGCATTTATTCAAGTACCAGCGGAATCTGGCATCATAATCATTTAACCGAACGCAATGTTCACCTTGCCATGCCCACATATGGTTGATTACTCAGGTGTTTGATTATGTTCCGTTCTATCCGTCTTGTTTCTGTCTTTGTTTGTTTCTGTATGGGTAAAATAGGATTTAAGTATTATGTATTAGTTTATGAAAAAGTCACAGAATATTAACATTATGTTTACATATATATAACTATCCTCAACTAAGTTTGATCATTTCTGTCATTCTTATTTATTCTCTTAACAAATTTAAGTTAAATCAAATTTTCATAAATACATTTGACAGCATTGTCACTTTTTTGGGTTCTGGGATAGCTTCAGATTAAATAACTTTGGAGTATTCGAGGGTGGGGCATGTAGCACAATTGTTGAACTTGTCGATGAAACCGGCAACTGATGTTGCTTGCGAACATTTGATTCGCTTATTCTTATAGTGCTCGTTGGAGGACTCGTTTTTTTCTCCTGCTTAGTCTCCTTGGCCTTGGGCATAATAGCTTGCTGCTCCCGTTTCATGCTTGGAGAAGTTGCAAGCGGATTGATGCCGTGGGAACTGATGCTGCGACCCAGTGTCTCCGATTGCTGCAGTGCCTCCTGATTGGCATCGCGAATTAAGGCAGCAATGCGTTCACGACGAGTATGCTCGTCCTCCAGTTGCTGGCGCTGCTGGTCGTGAATCTGTTCGAACTCCCGCCAGAAGATCTGGGTAATATGGCGCGACTTGTGGTGGAGTTCGCGACGCAAAGCCGTCAACATATTTGTATCCCGGGGCAATTCATTGCTAGTACGACTTCGTCTGGACATGGTTTCTAATTTTATTTTTTTTTTTTTTTTAGAAAAATGTTGAGATATAGGAAAAAATGTTTTTAAATATCGAGAAAGAGAGACGACAGCTAAGAGTGTTTGTATGTATATGTTGGTTAGACGTAACTGTCTATGGCAATTTGATCGATGTGAGTTTTCTAATTGCGCCGCCAACTTTCTTCTTTAATTGTGGCAAGAAAAATGAGGCCCGTATCGAAATGGCATGAAAAGCACAGCAACAAGAACAACAACAACAACAAATCAAACGTCACTTTGAGAAGCGCAAGAGAGAGAAATTGTTTTCAATAAATATTGTATGTAGTCAGTGAATGTTAAATAAAAAAAGGAATATTTGTTCTGTTGTTATGGGCAGTCAATCAATCATGCGATAGAAGCTTAAATACTTGGCCCAATTGGACCTTGGCCAAACAATGGGCAACAACGTTTGTCTTTTGATATAATCGCAGTCGCCCCCTCTCCATACTCCACCTTGAGTCCACTCCACTTAACTGAAATGAAAACAAAATTGCCAACAGCGCCGCCTCCTTTTTGTGTTTCCTGGGCCCCAAAAAAAAAAAGACGCCCTGCTGTGCACTTGTCGAAGCCAAAAGTTCAACGTTTGCCGCCAACTGTTTTAAATGTGGCTACCTAACCGAGGCAACCGATGCAACTGAGGCACAAGCCGAAATTCGATGTCGAATCGGTGGAATCTGTAACAGACTACTCTTGCAAAGACACAATTTATCCTTTATGGCTTTTGTTTCTGCAGAAGTGAAAACAAAAGATTGTCATCGAGAGACCAGAGAGACTTGAGCTCTTGTTTTCGGTTTTCTTTCCTCGTTTTGCATAAGCTCCTTGATATCATATACAAACATAACTGTATACATATATAAATAGTATAGTATATGAGTGATCGCCCTAATTGGGTGAAAGTGCTTAGAAAGTGTGACAGTGTGATGGTCAGCAACATCAAACATCAAACATAAAACAAAAACAAAAACACTCTCATCATTACGATCACCTCACTGTCAAATAAATATCTATGGCCTTAACCGATACCTGTAGCTATATAACATACATCACCCGCATATATAGGCATCGTCAGCAATCAGCTAGCAAAACGACTACAAAAGCCCAGGTATCTCCGACACGTCGGTCAGTCTGTCTGTTTGTCAGTCTGTGAGATATTCCCAGGCCAGGCCAAGAAAACTAGAACTCAAAATCATACATCACAAGCAATTACCGGCTAAAATGCGGCAGAGTAAGCATCGAGACAACGACTAAGGCTGCGACTAACCTTGGCAAAACACAGAGAGAGACAGAGAGGTACAGAGAGAGGGTGAAAAAAACATAAGAGATATTTATACATGTATAAAAGAGTGGGCTGCTGCTGTTATTATTGGTGTTGTTGCTGTTAATACACTTTGATAGACAAGGCAGGCATGTCGATAGGCATAAAATTCTTAAAGGATATATCTATGCTGTGAAATATATAAATTCTAGAAGGATGTCCCTAGAAACACCTTGGCTAAAACCGTGGACTTAAATGGTGTTTCATAAGTTTAGGTCAAAGCTATTTGCCATAAACCCTTTCAAGATGAAGATCCTCAATGGGATTCAGTTGAGATTTTAGACAACTAAACAGTAATTTTTGACGAGATATAACCTCAAAGACATAAGCAAGACAAGTTGCCGAAGTTTTGTGTAGATAGAGTATTTGATATTCGATGCATTGCGTATAGAGATGTATTTTGTTTGTTTGCAACTTGTTGCTGTTCTGTTGGGATGTTGTGTATGCTGCGCATGCATCATCATACCATCATCCCATTATCACATACCACAAGCCAAGCTAAAGCCAAGGCTGGTGCTGGTGGTGCTGCTCCTCCTTTTGGCTGACCGACTGCGGCACTTGAATGCTCGGCATGAAATAAATCGCGTGTTTATTGTGCCAACGGCGATAGCTTCAATGTTGCACATGAAAATTGAACGCAATAGAATGCCACTAATCGATCGAACCGAGCTTGCTGCCTGCTCTCCGCTCTCGAATGCTGCCGCCAGCAACAAAATGAAATGTTTCAAGTTCAAATGCAAGGTGCGGAGCAAGTGTGAGACAGAGAGAGAGAGAGAGAGAACGTGAAAGATAGTGAGTGAGAAAGGGAGTGCCAGACAGATTGGACGACGAGGCTGTTGCTGGAGAAGTTGGTGGTATGGTGTGGTGTGGTGTTGTGGCGGTTGTGGCAGCGACTGGCGCAAGCAATCTCAAAATAATCTAAACGATTTGGCGAAAATCACGTTGCCGTCGCGACTGCGGCATCCACCTGTTACGCCGAGCTCATTTTTAATGCTCGGCACAATGCTGATGATGAGATTGAAGGCCAAGGCAGAGTCTGGAGCAACAGCGACGCGGTGGCGGCATTGAGAGCAAATTGCAAAAGCCAAATTCAACGAATGCCGGCGCACAGTTTGGCATTAATAATGAAGCGCAATCAACTGACGGCCGCCGGCCTTTGGATGGCTCCAACTCACTGACTGACTGGACTGACTGGGCTGACTGACTGACTGACTCGGCTGACTGGGCTGACTCGGCTGAATGTATTGGCCAGGTGAGGGTGCCTTGATATGTTGCATTGGCATTGGCATTGCACAGATTAAACATTTTTTTTTTTCCACAACACAATGCATAATTTCTCGCTGCTGGGCTCGTTATGTGTGTTGCACCAGCATCACTATGCTGAATGTGGTTGCTATTATTGTTGTTTTTGTTGATGTTGCTTGGTGTTATTCTAAACGGCTTTTAGACAAAGCATCAGCAGTTCAGTTCAGTTCACTTCAGTTCGGTCCGCTGCCCGCTGCTCACGCTGCCAATCAATCAATCACGCCGAGAGCCCCAAACGGAGTCGCCTAGTCATTTGAGCATCTGCCGACGCCATCAACGTACCCGGAGCGCGTTCTCTGGTCAAGTGTAATGGTTTTGTCATGATGCAGCATTTAAGCTGCCGCCGCTGATTGATGCGGTGTTCGTTCCACAAGAGATTGCCAGTTAGGAATTTCACACCACCACCTAACACCACCACCAGTACCGAACAACATACCAACTGTCTATAGAAATTTTGTGAGCCACTTGTCAGTCACTCATTTTCACTTGCTGTCCTTTCCGTCCAGTCAATTTTCTAGTTATTCCATTATTCCAAGTTCGTTGGCTAAGTCTTTTGTATGAGTTCAATTAAATATTCAATACCTTCAATGAAAAACATACTTTAAAATTTAAAATATTTTTCTATTAATGTCATAACGTGGTCCAAACTCAACCGTTTGAGTCCTAGAATAATATTGTTATGGGTATCTTCTAGTCGGACTTAACCGCTTTGTAACTGGTTTCTTAAAATCGTTTTGATCCGTTTTTAGTATGATTCGTTAAATTAAGCTACGTAATTGAAATCGAATTGAAATAACGAGTGCCACCTGCAGGGCGGGATATCGAATCAGTGAAATCAAAGCGCAATTAATTGACGACAATTGTGTGGCAAGTGGTCAAATTGTGTGGCAACATCCAAATCAGCCGCAAACAGCAGTTGTAACAACCGTAATACAACAACTGTAACAACAACAGCAAACGTC
Source organism: Scaptomyza graminum (assembly GCA_018901835.1). Lineage (NCBI taxonomy): Eukaryota > Metazoa > Arthropoda > Insecta > Diptera > Drosophilidae > Scaptomyza > Scaptomyza graminum. The sequence continues at coordinate 9,380,867 of JAEIFL010000002.1, forward strand.
AATTGTCTAATCAACAAATTTAGTCAATAAATCGTAATTAATTAACGTTTGCCGCTGCGCTTTTGGTGGCAGTTGCCAGTTGCAGCTTACAGTTGAAAGAGTTTTTCAATTTTGCCTAGAAAAATTCAAATGTATGTTGCATATATGCAACAACTATAGAAACACAAATCCAAAAATCGCAAGCAAATATTCGTGAATTGCGACTAATTTTTAGTGCAACTAGCAACAAAAAAACGTTAACAAAAATATTGGTAACAGCTAATCAGGCGCATATACGCCCAAATATATCGTATAGAGGTGTGCCTGGCAGGTGGCCATGCTGTGTAGCTGTTGTTGTTGATAAGATCATTGCAATGTGTTTGTTGTCAGAAAATTGACTTGCAATCCACGAACTAACTTTTCTATTCCATTGAAATAAAAAGACTTGGGCAACGAACTTGTCCAATTTTGCTGTGGTTTTTGAAAGTTTTTTTTTTGAAGTTGGATTTTGTAGTTCCTATGTGTTCTTTGAACTACTTTAGGTTAATTTATTAGCCTTTTCTGCTTCTTACAAAGGATCGAGCTAAAAGTACAATTTCACTTATTAGTTGCCATGTTGGAGCTCCAGAGGGGTGTCCGATTCAGGCATTTCCGTTGACTGATTCGACAGCTCATCGTCAGCTGCTTTTGCCGCCTTGTGGCTTATATAATAATACACTGCAATTAGCTGCAAAGAACATTTAATTAATAATGCTTTAATGCTCAATGGTTTAATGCCCAAATGCTTGATGCTCATGATATATGTGTGTGTACTCACATCGAACTCTGCTGTGGCCAGATCAAAGGCGTCTTAAACCGCAGCCGCAACTTGGCAGTTAATCAAATTAATTGCTAAGAAAATCAACATGTTGATTTAAACGTCGAATCATAGTCGAAAAATCACAATCGACATCAAAAGGGGCACACAATGACATATAACGAATTATGGAATAGATCAGTGTATTATATCATATGCATATTCAAGGCCTCTAACCCTAACCCACAATGGGAATATGCAATACTTTTTCTATATAATATTTGTTTGTATCTTTTGGGATTTTGTTTGTTTTGTTTGTTTTGATTGTTGTTGTTGTTGCGTGCTTATATTCTTGGAAGCGCATTATTTAACCGCAGCACTGAACTAAAAACGAAAATTGGCCAAAAACGAGGCACATAAATCACCTCACACAGATACAAATACAGATACTTACTTATTTTTTTTTTTGGGGTAGATTCATTGACAGCGCGCCGGAAGATTTCATTGTTTCCAATGGAGCCCAAACGACGACGGCAAACTTCTCGGTATTTTATTAAGCCACACAAATCAAAAACCAAAGGCATTCAGCAAGCAAAAAAAAATATAAAGAAACCAACAAGATGAAAAAAGATATATATATATATTTATTTTATATATAAAGAAGCCTTCGTGCGGTAACTTGACTCATGAATTTGGATGCTTAATTCTACTTAAACTCTGTCTGGCCTTTTTGTGCGCTTTTAAATGCCTTACATATTGGCTCTGAAATCCGAGGCGACGATGCTGCTGCGATTAGCTGGGCAAACAAGTGTTAAAGTTGTGGCAGCCACTGCAGCCACCACACAGATGCTTGTTGCAAGGTGCTGCGCAAGGGGGAATGGCGAATGGGAAATTATTTGCGATGGCAGTGGGTGCACTGATTGCTCTTTGCCGCTCCTCTAAGTGAGAAACAAAACAAACTTAAGCAAAAGGTTTTTTTCACTCTTCTTTCTTTCCCGATTTGCCGCATTTGTTTTATGGCCATTTTTGGGTAGCTTCTTTTTTGTTGTTGTTTGTTTCGTTTGTCGCATTGCATTGTGCAAGACGATTTTTGCTTTGTTTTATAACGCGTTTGTTTGTTTGTTTGGTAAGCGTTGATTTTGGATTTGTTTTGTTAAATTTTCGATACGATTCGTTTTGGCAATGCCAAAGATGTAGATGTAAGAGGCAAAGCTTAAGGTGTTGCATAATCTGCTGTTTGGCAAGATAATAACTAACAGAGGCTAAAAATAAGCAATCTAGAAAATGAAGGTAACAATTTAAGAAATATTTTAAAATGCTTAAAGCAAGTTTAACTGATCGAAAGTGAGAAAAAAAGACGATGCTAAGAAGATATAAATGTTCTTGGAGAACTAATAAGTTGTGTTGAGATTCTGAATATAAATTTTTTAATTGTAAATGGAACTCCTAAAAAATATTTTGACATGTCCCAATTGCATTTATTGATAGTATTTTAGTCTTTAAGATTAATATTTGGGATTAAATCACCTTTCACGCATACGTTATTGCTGTCAAAATGTAACCTCTCATTTTTGGGAACGGGTTGGTGGTCTGGAGGGGGTTTTCTAACAACATTGCACCTGGTTTGATATTTGCATATCAGCAATCATTGTCCACACGGTTCATGTCATTTGCAGTCAGGTAATCCAATGGACAATAATAGAAAAAGACACAACAACCCCAACCCAGCCCACTGCCCACACAAATAAAAAAAGAAACACACAAACGTTTAAAAGAAGCAAGAGTAACTCGTGTGTGTGTGTGTTGTTTGTGCCTGCCCAGTTTGTCTCTAATTTAATTTGCATTTTAACAACTTTTTGCATGTGGCTTTGGCTCCAAAATAAATACCGTCCAACAGTTGGACAGCGGGCAACAAAAGGCGTGACTGCAACATGCGCCAAGTGCGTGAAACGCCGAAATAATACACAGCAACCTGCCAGTGGTTGCCAGTGTTGCCCGTGAAGTCAACATACCTGCGGGCGAGCACCACGTAAGCCGCGCACAAATTAAATTAGTTTGAATAAACAGCGAGCGGTAACCAAAATAATAAAAAAACAAAAACAAGAACGAGAACGAACGAAAAATACTCGTACATAATAAATGAACGAGGACGCGAGCTCAGCCTTTAAAAGGCAATACCACAGCGGCAGCAGCCGCAGCAGCAGCAAAGAAACAAAAAATAATATAAAGAAACGAGCCCCAAATCAAAGCAAAGCGAAGTGAAGCGAAGCGAAAGGAAAGGTAAGAGAAGCTGCAGGCAAAAGACGACGACGACATCGACGACGACGACCATGAGATGAGGATGTAGGAGCAGCACTTAGTTGAGCTGAGCTGAGGGCCAGCTGAGACGACAAGAATTCCAAAAGGCACAGTGAGGCAAGGCTGCGTGGGCGCATGCCTGCGCAGGTGATTTTAATCGCATGCCTGGAATCTGGCATAAACAGGTGATCCAAGCAAGCAAGCAACCAACCAAGCAACCCAGAGGGCCGGCTACAAAAGCAACAACAACAACCAAATTAAATCAGAGACGAAAAGGCCGCAAAACATTTCAGCTACGAGCGCATATGCCAAATGAGAACGAACTGAAGCTTGCAGCCTGGCAAGGATGAGAAACGAAACGAAACGAAAATTGTAAATCACGAATTTTTGCAGCAGATATGCAAAAGCGGCGCACATTTTGTAGCAAATTGAATTTTCAGCAGAAATCCCAAAAACGGGCAACAACGAGTAAGGGGTGCTGTAGGGAGTTGTTGTTGCAGTACTCCTTGTTAAAGGCGAAAAAATAAGAATCAGCGCGCTTGCGCATAAATTTCACAAAGAGCATTTGCAACTGCGACAGGTTGCAGCAGCAACCGAGGAGCCAACAACAACAACAGCAACAAAACCGTTTCGCAGTTCACAATTCTCAGTTCGCAGTTTTCAGTTCCCAATGTCGTCCCAATCTGCATATACAAGCCATAAAGCAATTTCCATTGCTGGAGCACAGCCGCAAGGAGAATGACGTGCTCAACGTTTACACCACCCCACATCCAAATGAAAACAAACTAGCTTGAGGTTCAAGAAGTGCTTATCTAGAAGATACTCTGTAGATTAAACTATACAGATTATGGAATAAGGGCAGAATATAACGTATACTTAATATAAGAACTGAAGAAGGGCTTTCTCAAACTCCTATCCCTTCCACAGAATTAAAATGATTACAGGGTATACAAAAAAGAGGCAGAGGCAAAAATAGCGACCAAGAACTTGCCCTACGCAGGCATTCAAGTTGCAAGTTTAGCTAGTTGCAAGTACCGATGCCACAACCTTGATCCTTGTCAAGTGCTGCCTACAGCAGCCTCCAGCAGCAGCAGCAGCAGCATCCAAAGCCGCCAACAACTTTAATAAGTTCGCAGCTCGCTGATTTTGCTTAGGTCTGTTCTGATTCTAGACTTGTGCTGACTGCAGTCGAGCAATGCGTATTTTATTTACTTGATTTTTATGCAAATTTTTATTTTATTTGTTAAGGAAAATGCGCAAGCACCATCAACAACAACAACAATAATAACAACAATAACAACAACAGCACAAACGACACGTATTCATTTGTGTGCTGTATGCAAAGAAAAAAACAAAAAAGTTGGAAAAAATTGTTATGGCACCGTCGTGAGGGTAGAAGTCTCCAGTATCCAGTATCCAGTCTCTGTCTGAGAGTCTTCGAGTCTTTGAGTCTTTGAGTCTCGCTTCTCGTGGCTGTTACCATTTATAGCTGGCGGTTTTTTCGTTGCCAAATTAGTGAATTTACATGTTGAACAATGATCAATGTTTTGTTAACAAATGTTTGCTTTACAACGCTTGTTACATACGTTTGGTAACGGCAGAGATTCGAGAGGGGAGGGAAGAAACTCATAACAACAAGGCACACACTAAACCCATTGCTAAAACAATGCAAGCAGTTTTATTCAACCAGCCAGATTTGCGACGATGAGTCTTGTTTTTCATTTGTAGAAATGGTGTTTGCATGTGTGAACTGAGCTCTAAGTTCCGATAAGAAACTAACGAATATTTCGAAACATTATAAGTTAGATAAAAATAAACTTAACAAAAATAACAAACGTCTTCAGCCAAAGGCAATTTTTTAATATTATCAAAGAAGTTATAAATTATCAATTATTTTCATATAAAGCATTCGCTTCGTAGTATTAATACAGGCATCCAATCAGTCATAAATTATAATACAAAGGATTCACGAAAATTGAATGAAAACTGTTAACGAAAAAAAAAGATGCGTGCATCATCTGGCATCATCCTTAGACTTGTTTCTTAATAGAGTCTCTGCCTTTCTGGGAGGTCAAGGTGATCATGTATGATAGATAGAGCTGGTCCATAACAAATTAATAATGGGCACTCTGGCATGCCAAATTAAAGGTTACCCTTACCAAATGTACAAAGTAGCAATGTGTCTGCAACAATTGTGTGTGTGTGTGGATTATTGTTTGCACAATAAGTGGGCGAGGAGAGAAACAGAAACAGAAGCAGCAGCACCCTGCAGCACATTAAATAGTAGCTGGTATATAATATTGCAGCTATCAACAGCAGTTGGGTTTGTTGGGCTGCTGTCATGACACGGCAGCATTCAGCCGTGGTCAAAGTTTACCATCAAATTGCTAAAATAGCAAATAATGAAACTGACAGCAGAATGAAGATGGGAACGAGAACGAGCGAACAGGGGATGATCCGGTTGCTAAGCTGCTGCTTCAACAGCGGCAACAGCAATTAAAACGGGACGAAGTACACCAGCCAACACCCCTCCTCCCCCCGAAGCAATATTGTTACAGTCAGCCGGGGACATAAGCAACACTTCTTGTTGTGGGTCGTGGGAAATTGGGAAATCCTGACGAACTGAAGTGCCTGTTGGCGGTTTGACTAGGACTAAGAGTACAACGATGATGCCGAAAAGAGATACATTTGTTGCTCTGTAGCAGACAGCGAGCGTCTGTTAGCCATCAATTTGGTTCGTTTATTTATGCAGAGGGGTGGCAAGTGGTGTACCAGAATGGGGTGGCTGGATGTCTGTCTGCGTGTGTCGCTGTAATTTCTCAACACACGCATTATCCTTGCCACTGGTTCAAGGACCTGGTGGCACTTATTATCTCTTCGATGTGGCGTGCCCAAGAACACTTGAGTTTTACAATCGAACTTCGTTTTTTCGTTGGTATTGTTGTTCGTCAATAGCCTGTGGCCTTCTTGCTGCTGGTTGTCCAACTGGTGTGGGAACTATTTGTTCGCCCTGTGAAGCTAAGCATATGCTTTTCCTTGCTTTGCAAAACACCCAACCCCTCTCAGATGCTGTTGTCCTTGCTTTTAATGGGTTCGACGTGTGCACTATCATTGCGAACGGCCGGACGAATGGTGTCCTCAATTTTTATGCATATTTGCAGTGTGTCGGTCACGTGCCTTGGCCAGGATTTTGGCAATCGTTCTTGTTCGCTTTAGCGTAGTACCTGTCACAATCACACTTTGCGGCATGCTGCAGCATTGCAAATACTATAAATTAATATTTTTTTTGCTGTTGCCTCCATTTTCACCCTTCTCGTTTGAGGTTTTCTTTGTGTCTGTTTATGAGATTCGGATTTTAGTGATGCGATTGCTCAAATTGTATTTCAGATTTGGTTTTGCTTTTTGATGCCTCTCTGGGGGTTGACAATTATACATGTTACACTGTGCTTAGGTCGCGAAAAGCCAAAATTGTTGCAGTGCACAAGGAGTATAGAGAACAATGCCAGGTTTGTAGTATTAAATTTTGTGCTTGTACTTAATATTATTAGAAAGATTCGGTTGTTGAAAATTATATTTAAAAATTAAATTTTTAATTAGAACAAGGTTGAAAATCACTTAATAAGCAATTGCAAGCACTTAGTTATTTCTCTAAGTGCACTCAGCATTTTGGTAAATATTTGTAAACCTTTTTGCGCCACGTTCGCTGAAAGTAATAACAACAAATGCCGCTTATTTCCGGAACGTCTTTAAGACACGTGTCAGGACAGTCGTCGTCGTCGTCGTCGTTTTCGTCAACTGGAAACTGGCAACTAATAAAATTGCATTTGCAGATTTGTCAAAGACCAGCCCAGGGCAGCCAAAGGGGCGCTGGATAAGGGCCACTTAAAGGTGGTATTTGACGCCAAGCTTAAAAGGGGATTGTCAATAGCAGTTGATGAGCCGCATTAGTGCAAATTGTTGTGGGCGTTAAAGGAAGAGAAGGGGAGGTAAAGTCAGCCAGACTGTAAATGGCTGCTTCGAATGCGTGTCGGATGACGTCAGCACTTGATACATTTAGCAGGCAGCTTGGCAGCAAATCATAAAAATAAATTAAATGCAGAGTGGAGGCTTTGCTGTGCCACGTGGGTGCACGCTGCCCAAAAGGGCAACATTAACGTTAAAGGTGTCAACTAAATACCCTGGAGCATTAAGAATAGAGTCACTGCATCCAGGCAATACTGCACTAAATTATGTGTTGGGACATAGACCTAAAGGGAAGAAAAGCTATGTGCACTCAGAGAAAGAAAAGATAATAATCTTTCAAAAGCATATTTCTTTTTATCATTATTATACTAAAGCTAAAGTTTGCTAAACATATTTTTAATAATTTTTAATAGTTGCGGACGTCATAATCTTTATAAAATATTCTTCTGATTCTTGGTCAAATTTATAAGGTATATTTATAAATTGGTTCCTAAAATCAAACGTGTATTGTGTTATTATTTTTTTTTTTTTTAGTGCAAGCAGTTGGCCGGGCAATCGCCTAAGCAAAAGGCATTAGATGTCAGTTGAAGCGAGGCAAAAGTTGATTGGTGTTAGCCATAAAGTTTGTTGCGTCGTCTCCTGCTGCATCCTGCTGGCGCCAAAGGCTTTGATGTGAAGGCGGCGTCAGAGGCAGCTGATCTTGGGCCTTCGTTGGACACGCAGGCGTTGATGGACATTGTGTCGCGACTACGATTGTTGACCAGTTGACCAGCCAAAAAGTGTCATATAGTCATTCAGTCAGTCTGACTTGATGGCGGGCGGCGGCATGTGTAAAAGACTGGCGACTATTCCGTATCCGACTGGCGTCAAATGGTGCTTAGCGGCACCCACTATGGAACAAACTTCAGACCCAACCAGAGACCTCAGAGCAAGCCGTTAAGCCATTGGACAGGGCTACATCCAGGCTTCATCTCATTTGCATGGAAATGTGCGCGGGTGTTGGCCCAGTCAGTTGGCATAGGCGAATAAAAAAAAACAAACAGAAAAAAAGCAAAATGCAGGAAACCTATTGTCTTTTTGTGGTCTGGACCAACAAAATATGCAAAGCTAAAATTTATGAGAAATTAAAGTAAATTTATTGGCATGGCATTTTGGACTGTCTCATGGCAAATGCGGCAAAAAATCACTTTCTGCGGCCAGTCCCTTTGCTTTGATTGTTTGATCGATGGATATCTCTCACTCTCTCTCTCGCTCTCTCTCTTGATAACTTTCTCCAACAACCAATATCCTATAACCCTTGAGAAAGGTAAAATTTGCTTTTAACCTAAAGATTTATTACAATTTATTGTTGCAATGAGATTTATCTTAGTTGTAGTTAAATTGTCTAGAAAACACCTTAGAAAAGTTATTAAGTAAGTTTACACTCATAATTGTCACTCAAGTCATTTAATTGAGTTTGGGATGTAAAAGTGTCTAACTTCTCCGTCTGTACAATATTTGATTTATTTTATTGCATGTCAGAGCACAATATTTATTTGTACAAATACAATTCAGCTAATAGACATAACATATGCACATATACTTTCTCTGCAGACCAATAGGTACAACAACAACATAAACAACACGCTCCTCTTTAACCCTAACGTTGCTTTCAAATGTCAAAAGCGCCGGCACTTAAAATTCCAGTGATTCGAGCATAATATTGCTAGGCCAATGAAATTAGGTAATAAGCTTGGCCATGCCATACCACATACATACATATATAGAAAATCAATTTTTTATGCATTCAGCCAGCCAGCCGGCGAGCGATTCCAAGTGCAACTCACTTTTCATTTTCAAATGGCAACGGCAAGTGCGCCACAGACGCCAAGTTGCCACAGTATGTCTGGCCGAGAGTTGCAGGCATTTATAATTTATAAGTCGGTGCCTCAGACTTGAGAAGACAAGACCATAAAAGTCCTGGACTCGGCGGCCTGCAGGCGGCTCTGTCAGTTCGACTGTCAATTGAGCGCAACACTTCGAGCAAAGGCAAAGCAAAAAGCACAACAGCAACAACAACAGCGCATAGAAATGCGCAAACAAAGCCACCAATCGGACACTAAAATGAATTGAAACTAATATGCCAAAGTGAGTGGTGCAACAGACTCTTTGACAATGGCTTCATGATTCTGAAGACAGCGCCACGAGGCTGGAGCACAAAAAAATCTCAACCGAAACAGGCGAAAGGATAACAACACACAATGGACACAAAACTATGCACGTTTACCTAATGCCATAAGTGAGGTATTTGCCTTGCTTTGAAGCTCAGGAGTTATTTATTTATTTATTTATTTATTTATTTATTTATTTATATTGAGACTTTGTTATGCTCTTTTTGATAGGGTATTTTTAATAAGAGATGATGATTAGACCTTCAGATTGATGTGATATCACAGCAAGTACCAAAAAAAGATTTAATAAAAAATATGGGTAAAATTTTTTTTATTGATTTTGCACATTTTCAAACAGCTTCTACTTGTTGTCTTTTTTTTATCAGTTGCATTTTGAGTTGATTTATTATTTGCTGACATAAATCATTTTAAAATAATAGCGGCAAAGCTGCATTATATAATTTATTTAATTGTGCGACGCTAAACAAAGGTGTCACGAGTGCCAAACGGGCATAAATTAATTGAAAATCAATTAGCCACAAGTTGGCCGTCGGCAACAGGCGCAATGAATTGCCAATAAACGCATGCATTGAATTATTGAATTATTGTCAACTGCCAATTGGCCAAATGGCTGGCAATTGGCCACCAATCCATGGCGACATTTATTGCTTAAATGTGATTATTAATAATGCGCCAAAGCTGCCAGCATAACATGTAAAAATATAATCGACTCGGTGATGCCCTGCAAAAAGTAGTTCGATTGGCAACTTAAATCTTTAAATTCAACAGTCTCTGTTCAAATTTGTGAAATCTTTTTAATATGCTTTTTGGAAATTGTTTTATGTCTACAGAGTATTGCAAAAAGTTGACCCATAAACCGTTTGGGACTGCAGGTGAAATATATATATGTGCCACATAGATACAAAGTATTTATGTGTGTGCAACTTCATGGGTATTTATGACTGGACCAACAAATTCAAAGTGCATTGCCGTGTATGGCCAATAAAATTTTATATTCAAAGTTTTTTATTTTTGCATGCATGCATGAAGTGACTGAGTTTCTGTAGTATTTATTAATTAGACAAAACCTGCAACGTTCCACAGCTCGTTTAAAAGTCATGTATATAATTTTAGTCGCACTCCACACAGAGACGCTGAGGTGTTAATTGCACAGTGGGTAGTGCACCACCACCACCAACAAAATCGATTGCCCGCCGGGTTTTTAGTTGTATTTTAAGTTGTTGTTGTATCGATTGAAAGTGTGAAATTGCTAAGCAATTGTGATTGTTGGTCTGTTTGTCTGAATGTGTTTTTTTTTTTTATATATATATTTTGGGTGTTTTTCTGGACTATTGCAATTGCCAAATTGCATCAGGTGTTCGAAATCATAGGGGGGGAATTTTGATTTGTGTGTGTGTTGATTAGCTGATGGGTGTGGTACAATGATTGGCAAAGTTAACGTTTAATATGTGAGAGATTAGAAGGTTGTTAGCCAATAAAAATTATGCAATGTTCACAGTGCATATTAAATCCTATGTAAGTAATTGGACTTAACTGAATGTTAAATGTTTTCAACACATTTATGTTCTATAACCAAACTTAAATTTTTACATTGAATTAAATCACCGTTCAGAATCTCTTGTACAAGATTCTGTTCCACTCTAACTAACAACGATAAGTATGCAGATGTTTTTGGGCAACTTGCAAATATTTTTGGTTTAGCAGTCAAAGCCAAAAGGTTAAACAAATGCAAATGCAATTTATGCCCATACTCTCTACAGTTTGGCGACATCATTAAAATGCCGCACATTGGCCAGGCCAGGCCAGGAAAGTTTTTGGCTAAAATTTTCGAAATTAATTCATTTTAATAAATCCAAAAGCAAAGTCTAACCATGCACATGAGTTCTTCCGCATTACCTTGTGTACAATTGGCCCAAAGGTAAGGTATTTTTGTACAAAGCTGCTGCTGAACCAGAAAGTTGGCTTACTACTCACCTGGACATGGATTGCATCCATATTCGTTTGGCTGGTGAAATTCGGTTACAGATTTATGTAAATTTAGAGCATGACACACACGGCCTAGGCACGGGACAAGAAGACACAACAAACAAACAGGCAGCTCAGCTCAGCTCAGCTCAGCGCAGCTCCTACATCTGCTTCTGCGGTTGCTGCTTGTTTTTGCTTGGAGGTCAAAGTGAATCACGCTTTGATACATGACCATTAGTAGATTTTTGTCCAGGTCTGGAACGTGCAGCGGCATGCGAAATTAATTTCCTATACTTCAGTTGAATCTCTCAACTATGCACCTGGCTGCCAATTAGCGTAAATATTAAGGATTCTATGTGAAACCAACATCCCACTACAACCGCTCCTCCTTCGACTTTAAACACCGCCCAACTTCAGATTCCTGGCGCGCCTTGGTTGCAATAAAAATTGCCATTTTCATAATTGCACCAAGGCAGATGGTGCCAGAAATGTCGCCTAATTGGCTGCCGGACTGAGCGAAAAAAAAAATCCACAAGCGATAAGCCACAAAGCAAACAACTAGCTGGGATCCTTCCAACGGCAGAACAATAGGTCGCTCGATGCTTTGGCAGGTCTTTAGCCAGAAGTTCTCTTGTTCCGTACGAATTGTTCTTTCACTCTTTCTCTATTGCTCTCTCTTTTATTTAATGCTTTGACAATATTTCTGCGCTGCGTTTGCTGGTTTGCTGGCAAAGCGAACTCTTATATCATTTATCAGATGTAAGTTTCATGGCCGTTTTGGCTTTGACTTTAGCATTAGCATTGGTCTTAAATACTCTTTGCAAAGGTAACAACCAAAAAGTGTTTGGCTCTAGAAGGATTTTCAAATGAAAAATTAAAAAGTTTTATAATCAAATAGTAATTGAATTTTTAATTTTAGTTATGTTATGTTTATATTCAATTAAATATTTAAACTCTTCGAAACTTTGATTGGAGTTTAAATAAATGGTTAAGATTTATGATAATGATTTAACTGTAAGTGCTTATAAAAAATTGTACTGTAGGGTATTTTACATTTGATATAACAATGATGATTTTTTATTTTTTACTTCAGCTGCTTGTTTTTGGGCTTCTCTATTATTATTGTTATTACTATTGTTGTTGTTGTTGGTGTGTGTGCAGTGTGTTAACATGATCTTTTATTACAGCTACTACTTGGATTTGTTGCTGTTTTCAGTTTGGGAACTAGTGGCACACAGGTAAGTTTATTTACCGCTAATAATGGTCATTTAAGTTGATATTCTTGCCACGTCGACGATGGCGTGGCTCTGATAGCACCAAATAGTCAGCTTTTAAGTTAATAGTTGCGAATTGCACATGACCACAACACACACAGTAACGAACAGCAGCAGCTATGGAAAACGTTAGGAAAACAGACACACAATTTTGATTTCATTTGCTAGGAAATTTGTAAAAAGCGATTTTTGAATTTGTTCAGCAATTTGCTGCTTAATTGACAAAACACACACTGACCGGCGACAGACTGGCCAACAACCAGCGGCGTTTTTCTGTAGTTTGATAGTCACAAGCACAGCTTGCAACACACACTCCAAGAACCCAAAACACAAAATTCAAATCCGAATCCGAATCCAACTAATAAAATCATATACAGTACATACATATGTATGTATATGCAATGGCAGAGACCCCAATGAGTCATTCGGCATCAGGCAGACACTCTATGGCTAAAACTCTTGGCCCAGACAGCTGTGCAGACTAAGCGCCCCAGTTTGGCTAGAAGCGAAACGAGGAGCGGTGGGGCAGGCGGGGGCTGCATGTGATCTGTCTGGTGGCTACGGGGCGTGTTGTTATTTAACTTCGAAGTCTATGCAAAAATATATATGTATAAAATGTGCAACATTTTTAACAAACATGCGCGCTTTAAGGCAAATATACAAAACCCAACATGCAAAGTGTCGATGGAGAGTTACAAATAGATTAAAATGATATTGTACATAAATAATAAAATGTGTACCTAAGTCCAAGTTATTGATAGAAAGTTTGATAAGGTGAATGGGTTTTCAATAAACAATCGGATAACTACAATCTAAAGTTTGATTACGAAACTTAAGTAGGAAGAACTATAAGTCACAGAATTAATTGCATAAAAAAAGGTAGTTTCATTGCCTGTATGATTGCAATAAAATGACTTTATATAGTCTACAGATTGATTAACGTCAATTTCAGAGTTTATCATCCTGTTGCCGAACTACATTCCTGAATTTGCACCTTTTGATATCTGGCAGATCTAACACCCATTCTCGTATATGTTAAATCAGCAGTCATTAGGCTAATGCAGCGCCAGCATCGCATTTTTCACTACCCCCAAAATGTCCCTTTTGTGTGGGTCCACCTCTCTCCTGTCTACCAAATGGCAGACAGGCAGACCGTCGGATTCGGGCAGGTAGTAAAAATTGCGCCTATTAATTTATGACATAATAATTCTCAAAGCGCAAACAAAGCTGCTCATAAAATGTGAACCCGTAACCAGACAATGGTCCGCATTATGCACTTACGAGTATATATTTTGGAGTACAGATACAGATTGTGTTTACATATATAAGGAGTAGACCCACATGTACACACTGGGGCAGATGTTGGACAACTGGCGAAAGAGGGGGAGAGAGGGGGAAAGTTGAGTGGGGGGCTAGAGCGAATGCAATTGCAAATCAGCGCGACAAAAGTTGAAAGACCAACAACTGACAAACTGGGGGGCGCCAAGTCTTTGTTGTTTTGGTTGCTACTTTTATTATTATTATTGTTGTTGTTGTTGTTTTGGCATGGGCCAAGTGTCCATATGCAGCTGTCAGAGATTGCCACTGACGGTGTTTGCGACGCGTCGCGTCGAGTGCCAAAAAAAAATTTAAAAGCAAAGCTAAATTATTTAATATCACATTATCTGGCATCATAATTATCCACTGTGCAACAGACACTGTGCAGCAAGCAGTACAGTGTGACTCACGAACGAATGAAAGGCATAATGTGCAATGCAACACAACTATGAAAAATCACTTGCAATTTGGTTTATCAATTTGTGAAAATTATAAAAAATATGCATACGTTGAATATTTTGGCGAAATCATTTGTAACCCAACTGTCGCCCACGCTTCTCTTGCTGCTGCTTGCGATTGTTGAGATGTGGCAACGCCGCTGAGTAGTTAGCCCCGCATCGCGTGGGTAGCTTGCCCAGGCGCGAAGACAACAAAAATAAAATTCAAATCTGTAATCTGTTTATGCAACTGTTTATGTGTACTCTTTGTCTTTTGAAGGGTATGATTGTTTATTAGTTGAACTTTAACTAGTTGGCAATAGCTAAGGAGCAAAAAGGAATTGCATCAGTGCATAAATACTTTCCATCTCGTTCTGATCAAACTTTAGCTCACTTATTTTACGACTCAATTCTTTCATATATACTATCTACGACTAAAGTTTCTTCCCTGCTTGCCCATCAATTTATGCTAAATTTTATGTAGAGTATTTAAGAGTCGTCCTAAAATATGTTTCATATGCATTCTTAATGCTACTGCCGTTTTTTTGAGGCCCATTCGATACACTTGACGCCGTTCGTTGAAATTAAATACATACGGGCGTTTGTATATATATATATTTATATAGAAAATGCGTCGTGAGTCAAGTTTAGGATTTCTGGTTGCATCGTTTTGGTTGACGCCGCCCGCTGCTGCTGGCGCTGCTGTAACTTTCGTCGGCTTGCTCTCTGTGTCTCTAGATTTTAGTAGAATACGAAGAAAAGCATTTGAACAGCACTTCTTGAGTTTGTTTGCAGCAGCAACGAAAGACGGCAGCAAACAAATATTCGTGATTCCTGATAAGCATCATTTGTTTGGTACGCTGTGGTCCGAAAGTTCTCTGCCTGCTTGCTGCATTGCTTAACAAATGCCGCTAAAATGCGGAAAGCTAATCAAAAACGCGTTGCGACTGCGACGAAGCCAAACGCCGACGCCGCAACTGTTTGCTGCCGCTGCTGCCTCAGTTGCCGACGACTGGCCTCAAAAAATCGATGGCAAAACGTTAACGTTCCAAGAGCCAAGTTCAATTGCCAAACAAATTCGCGTGAATGAGCCAACAGCAACAACAACAACAACAACTGTTTGAGCCAGTGGCTGCTGGTATTTATACTCGTACTCGTACTTGCCAGGCAAATTTCGGATAAACATTAACCGTTTTGTTCGTTTCGTTTCGATTCGTTTTGTTTTTGCCCTGTCTGCAATTCTGGCCCGTTGTCCGTGTGACTTATGTGCGACATTAGCGCAACGTTCTTTGCTTAATTACGTAAAGTTTTTCGGGCATCCGCCTCAAGGCTCTTACCCCTCTTTCCTACCCAGCCGTTCGTTGTATCGCTTGCTGTTTTGTTTTGTGTACGACAAGTTCGTGTCTTAAGTCTTTCGTTTTGCTCCTTGTTTCGACTCTTGTCGCAGTGACGTTTTTCTGTTATGTTCTGTGTATTTGCAACAGGTTGTAAGTCGAAATTAAAGAATTTGTTATGTTGATTTGTTCCCATCTAACTTGTCCCTACACCGGGTGGCAAAGTACTACCATTCTACCTGTAGAAAAAATTGTTTGCATTCAGAAAACTTTTAAGAACCTTCAATACATGTATGTATCTAATGTTCAACCTACATAAGAAATTTGATTATCATTGCTGAAAATTACATTAACGTATGAGAAAGCAACTTAAAAATAAAAAATCTCTTTTTAGCATATAACTCACACATCATAATGAAAAAACTCATTAGATCAATACATAAAAATAACTAGAAATAATGATGTTTGCAAAAAAACAACGCAACACCTGCTGTGCTCCAAGATCTACATAAGCAAATGTATTTCACCTTTCCCAAGCTTTCAATGTAAGCATAATTTTTGTGCAATTCCATTCATTTACATTCTATACGCTCACATACAACCTGAACAATATTTGTAATTTTCTATTAATCATACGCCCGGTGAGCCCAAACACGCAAGGTGCGGCAAAATTGCCAAAAATTGAAAAAATACCAAAACAAAAACGAGGTGAAAAAAATTATTTACTAATTTTTCTCACGCTCCATTAAAACATCATTAATCTGTGCTCCGGAATACTAAAATGAAGGCAGCCAGCCGTCCGGGAGTAGAAGAAGCATCTGGCGGCATTACAAGAAAGTCGCCGTTCGCACTTTAAACTAATTTCAATTTTGAACCAAAAGCGGGCACTTCAAAAGAACTCTCACCGACAACAAGTACAACACACACTTGTTGTGCAGCATCTTGTAAAGTTGTTGAACTCTCTTAAAGAGACAGACAGAGAGAGAGAAAAAGAGATATGGAGCGAAAGAGATAGAGATAGAGAGAATTGAAATTGTTGTTCGAGATATTGACAAATTATTGACAGACGTGGACCACTGCTGTTTGAAACTAATTAAAATCTGTTCAAATGTTACAACAAAAAAAGAAGGCTGAAAAAAAGGTCGATGAATTTTACAAAAGATTCGATTTATTTTCATTTGTTGCATAGCGATTGGCAATTTTTCATGTAAATATGGTAGCTGCTGTTGTTGTTGTAGCGTAGCTGCTGCCATTTACAACATAATCTAAATGAGGCATATGAAGCTGGGCGCCCCATTATTCATAAGCAGGGAGAGAGAAGGCCCAGCCGTGAAATGATCAGAAATGAGCGAACGCTATGACTTAATAGGCCCCAGCTTTAACTGTGCCTCATGTTGTTGTTGTTGTTTTTTGTTGCTGCTGCGGCTGTTGTTGTTGCTGCTGCAATGCTGGCCACCCAGTCCGGCCTGGCTTGGACTCGACTGTGAAGTCAATAAAGGCGCCGTTGGTGGTCAGCTCAAAAAATGTTGCCAACTGAGGACTGTGCCACAACTCGACAAGAGACTTGGAAGTTACGTTTGCCGCTGCTGACTGCGGCTGCTGACTGCGACTGCGACTGTTGCTGTTGCTGCTGCTGGTGCTGACTGCGCTTGGCAAGACAAGATCATTAAGGTGGCATATAACATGGCACTAAAGACACACAGACACTTGCCGCGTTTGCCTTAGCTGCCTGCCTAAAGTACCTGTTTCGCATGGGGGCCAGGAAACACTACCAGCCGCTGATGTAAGTATAGTGAACGCCACTTAAGTGAAATTCTTCTGCTTCTTCCATACTTCACATAAAAGATTTTGAGATGAAAATCTATTTCTGATTTTAATCAGATTTTTCCAGAGGATAATCAAATGACGTTACAACTCTTTTAATATCTCTGTTAAGATTTTTTTGGTTGTTCTCCCCAACAAAATATTCACTGTAACTGGCCAGTTAGCGCTGTTTGCAGTTAGAGATGTTGTGCCGGCGCTGACACTTTTGATTGAATTCCCAGCAGCGTGCGTTGGGTCTACTACTAAGACTGAGACTAAGACTTTTGCGCCTGCGCCTTCGATTGTAATCAACGCGCTGCGATCAATCAGCAAACTTGAGCTGGACGCCACACAGCCATTCGAATCAATCCATCAAACGTATCAATCATGATGACAGGTAAGACCAGACCAGACCGGACCGGACCACGTCTAGTAAGTCCAGCGTTCAGGTCCAACTTCACTCCACGTTGAGGTTTAGATCAGGTAGCTGCTTTTCCTAACATGACTGAAACCGTTGTTGTTGCCTCACTTGTGGAGTCTCCACGCGCGTTGCGCCCATTAAATTTGAATAATCTTAGAGTACTTTTTTTCATCGTCTGCTTTTTTTTTGCTTGCAACTGTCGCATGATACTGGAGATGCTGAAAACTGGACATGGCTGGGCCGCCTTGCGTGCTTGAACGCTGCTGGCCATCAACAAACTGATTTGAAATTCTAAAGTGATTTTGATTACTTGAGGTGTTGATGTTTTGACTTGTACGTTGATTAGATAGTTGAAGGCTTGTTAGATGCATGTCAAGTTGTTGCACTGAGTGGCAAGAGAGATGCTCACCAGGACCGACCGGTCTATCAGTCTGTGTGATGCGCCTTGATGTTGATTATAATTTAATTATAAGCAATCTGTAACAAGTTAATGGCCCCGTTGGCTTGGCGCATAATTTAGCAGCAGGCAGGTGTGAAATGGCTTCATTAGTTTAGACGCCTCTGAGCACAACTGGCAATGTGGCAAAAAATGTGGCAAAATGTTGATGAGGTAGCCGCTGCATGACTAATAATAGTCATAGCCCTGTCACAGTTGCCAGCAAATTCCACTTTGCTTCTCTTCTCTTGGCCATTGGCAGACACGATTCCCCGGTCGCAAATGAAAGTTGTGGGCTTTGAGTGACGGCTGCAAGGCAAAAAGGAGATTCGAGAGTACTCATACGAGTTTAACTAATGGTAATGAATACTCACTGTGGCCCACAGTCATATGTTTAATGCCAGGAATTTGCAGCAATTGTTAAACTCAATTGAATGAGATATATCAAGAGAATTGTATCTAACAGAAAAGCTAGAAGCTGATTAGCTTAAAGCATACAAAAATACATTACATACATTTTCTTATCTCTCATCTCTTTTACAAACATGCTCTCAATGCACTCAGCCCTTAAAGATTGACCCATTAAGCGCGCTCAATTAGTCAGTTCTTATGGCTTGTTGCTGTGATTTATGTGCTGGTGCTCAAGTTCTCAGATCAGCCGCTTCTCCAATCCATCAATTCTTGTTTTAACGGTACCCCATTAAACAAGTAGATTTTCTGACATTATCAGCTGTTAAGCGTTAAAAACAGACCACCAAGCAAGTGTTTGTTTCTTTAACGAATCAAATGAGTTTTTGTTGCATTAATTTTGAGTCTTTTTTCTTACTATTTATATGTATCATGGTCACTTGTTCGCATTGTTGATCTCAGTTCTTGAATTTCGATAGCTATTTGTTGACTTTCTTTTTAAATTGCGGCATGCTGAATTCTTGTGCTATATCATATATGATGGAATGTGGTGAGTGGAAAAGGCGGGGGACAATCTATTTACTCTACTTATTCTAATGTCTGTGTGCGTGCTATTTGGGCCTTTTGTTTATTTGCTTGGCATTCGTTGTTGTCGTATACAATATGTCAGCAGTGTGATTTTTGGGCACTTTTTAATTGCCAGACAGCCAACCAAAAAAAAAGTAGGAAAAAACAAAGAACGGAAGAGCCAGCCGTTGAGAGTTGAGTTGTTCAATGTGTGGGCCGTTTTCTAAGTACGTATTTTGTTTGTATTATTTGAAGTGCTTGCATTTCGTAATTGGAACGTCAAAGTGTCAAGTGAAGCTTCAAAAGGGTTCCAAACTGTTTACCAAGCATTCTCCACAATCATTTGTATACATTTTATGAATAATATCAGCTAGATATTCGACGCATTTTAATGAAGAGCTGATTTTATGGAATTATAATATAATACATAAAATATAATTAAAATATTTAAGTTGTTGTTCTATGAAATATTCTGTTCTAGATCATTGCTAGTTCATACTTTATGAGCAACTATTTCCATTCACATTGCAGTGCTGGTTGGTTGGCATGAAGTTCACCTGTACCAGCATAACAAAATAATGTACCTGCTGCAGGCTGCATCTACTTACGTCGTATATTCGAATAATATTATTACCAACATTAAGGCCCAGTCTCGTTGGGCTCTTAACAAAGTTGAAGCCAAGAAGGGGGCAGGGGCAATAAGAAAATAAAAAAAGGGGTCGATGAAATCAACAAGCAGATCAGAGACGTTCGCGCAGTTGCACGTTCGAAGCGGAGACCTCAATGTGAACCTGCAACAGGCAGCCGAAACAGCTCTCAACCACAACAACAGGTACTTGCAGTCGCCTCTAGGCCATGGATGCGAGAACGAACCAATAATCCACGCACAAAACACAATGAGGCTGCGGTCGCCAGCAATCCAACGTTTCTATGGAACCTAAACAGAAAAGACCAACAACAATAACAATAATAACAACAACTACAAAAAATATCGTGCCCTGACTTTGACTCCAAGCCAGAGTTGGAATCTGTGTTTTTAGTTGGTCCTGAGTCTGAGTCTGGGTCTGGTCGCAGTGGCTACTCCAAGGGCGCATGGCCAATTCTCGCGAAATGGAATTATAAAAGAATGCTCCTTCACGACCCGGGCGCGTTTTAACGAGTTGAACAAAATCGAAAACTGTGTGTAGGAGAGAGAACCCTCCAACAGCAATGAGATGAAAATGAAAATAAAAAAAAAAAAAACAAATGTTGAAAAAGAGTTGAAAAGAAGCAAGAACAAAAGCAATGAGCGTGAGGGGGATGTCAGAACGAAAGGGTCAACGGGGCAAGGGGGCATTCACAATGAGCCCGCAAATGAATGCGTAGTCGAGATGCGGCTGCGGCTGCTGCTGCCTCTGCTGGAGTGGGTGCCTTGCGAGAGTCTGAACCAAGTATAAAAATAAAGAAAAAAATTAACCGAAATGTGAGCGAGTTGGCCGACCGACCGCAAACCCGCAGCAACAAGTGTATAAGTGGCATAGCTAGGGAAGGAGATGGAGACGATGACGAAGAAGGAGAGTGAACCGCGAGCTGATCATCGATCGCGGCAATCGTAGAATGAAGTGGAAGTGTGTGAGTCCCGGCACTTGAGAAGGTGCAAGGGGAAATGTGTTCGCAATCGCTAGAACAGATGAAAAACCCAAGACGAACCAAGAACCTGGTTGTAGCTAAAGAAGGAGAGGAAAAGAGAGTAACTTCAGCAAGTGCGATCGATGGATCGATGGGTCTGTTGTTGGGTTTGAGGCTTTATTATGGTGGCAATTGTATTTGGCCAGCAATCGTATGGCGGCTCAATTGTTTTTGTTGTTGTTCGACTTGTTCGCTTGCCCGTACATTTATGCAATTCATTGTTGAGGTAAGTGAGAGAGAGAGAGGGAATGACTGGAAATGGAAGGGTAAGACATCAGATCATCTTCAACACCTTGGACAGGTTACAAAACAAAAGTGGCAACATTATTGTACATTGCTCTGCCTCTTGCCTTAACTCCTTCTGTCGTCTTCCACTCCACCCACTGTTTCTATTCTCTCTCTCTCTCTCTCTTCTGTTATCGGTCAACTGTTTTTGTTGTTGTTGTTGCTGGATATGCGTACGTGGCTCAGGCTTTTAGCTGCAGATTACGTAGAAGCTCTGGCATCATCTTCTTATGGCTTATAGCTTTAGCTTCGGCTCCGGTTCGGTAGTTAGTGCTTGATGTATGTAATTCGTGTTGCGCCCGCATACAGCTACCTGCGGCAATATGTAAGTATGTATGTACGTGGCTCAAGTGCCCATACCATACCATACCATACTATAGCAAACTATTTCATAGCATAGCTTGGCCATCTCATACCATCTCGTCGTACTAGTATCGAGTATTTCATAATGCAATGCAATCTTTATGGGTTCATCGCAAGAGGTGATCATCGAAAAGAAGTCAGCTAAATGCAACCTGTTGGGCTAGGTTATTTCAGAGAAAGCAACAGCATTGTGAGAATGCCTTAGAGCTTGCAATTTCAGAAATCTTAATAATCTGACTCAAGACAGAGAGTAAGAGAAGAGAGAGAGAGAGAGAGAGAGAGAGAGAGAGAGACAGCAACATAGCAAAGAAACTCTTGAGAAGCTAGAAAAGTCTCGAGTTCAACAAACAATAGTAATCATATTTAATTTTACTTGTTGTAGTTAGAGTATATCTGGGACACAAGTGTTGAAAAAAAAAAATAATAATTTGGCATACTTTGACCGTGAATCATTTCTGATTGTTCATTCAAATGTTCAATTTATACAAAATTTTTAAATAGGGTTTTCCAAAAGGCTGCAGCAAAAACAAAGACTTGTATGATTCCGTAACCATTAAAACCTTTTCCAAATTCAGCCTAAGTGTAAAGTCTTGTTTAAATGCAAAACTGCATTTGAGCTTTTTTTTTTGTGTAAGGTTTTAATTGATATTGAATAAAAATACAAATATTTAAAAGAAAAACTTTCCAAAAGAAATCAGGTAAACTTTAGTTTCCGTTAATTTTTAAAGCCTTTTGCTATTTATAGCATCTTTTAGCGATCACAGCCTTCGGCTTATCTTGCTATCCTCGTGCTGAAATAAAACAACCTTGCCGGGCCAGGTAAGAACTATAACCTGAGCGAGTAAAGTTTTGCACATAAGGAAGAAATTAAAATTGTTGTTGCTGTTGCTTGGTATTTTAATGATAATTTCCTCTTCACGAATTTATGGCATTTTAATTAAAAGAGTGCCCAAAACGAAACGAAACGAAACAAAAACAAACATACACAGTGCTGAGCCGAAAAATACAAGTTTTAGCCACGTAAATTAGCCAAGTTAGTACCCCTAGGACTGATGCTGCTTCCTGTTCGCGCGCATGAACTTTGCAGCAGTGTCAATGGCATAATCCAGACCATAAGCTGCCACACAGTTCACAATCCGCACAATCTTTCCACAGTTGGCCCGTTTTGCCCAGTCCCCAGTCGCACATAAACGTCAATTTGGCCAATTATGGAACGCACCAAAAACTCGACTCGAACCGCCAAGACTGTTCAAGACAAGTGCATTGGACTTTCGATTTCTCGTTCTGTGCGCGCCTTCCATATCACCATTGCCATTGCCATTGCCATTGCTTCTCTGCCTTTTTGTCTTGCCACTTGTTTTGGGCCTGATTAATGCGCTCGCTCCCGCTGCTTTGGCTTTAGCTCCATCCACAGCTTTAACTCCTTCAGCTCAAGCTATAGCTACAGCTCGTGCTCAGCCCATCCCCAGTCTGGGCTATTAATTCTATAGCTCTTCCTTTTCTTCGTCGTATACTCTTGCGGCAGGTGATATGATTTTATTAACAAAAACATTTTTATTTTATTTTAATTTTATTTTTTTATTGCTATTACTTGCTATCAAACGAAACAAAGTTTTTAAAAATCTTGTTTGTTTTGCCAAATATTTGATTGTTTTTAAAGATAAACCAGTTTCTTTGTCATAAGTCCTCTTACTACTATCAAGAGTATATACTCTTCGTCTTGCCTAAGCCACTTGTTTGTTGTTGGCTCCGTTTTTTTTGGTGGCTGTTTGCTGGCTGGCCATAAAAGGCAACGTTTGTCGCCCCGACAACGATGGCTTCAACAGGTTGCTGTTAATGAACGCCCGCGCAGAGAGTTCTCTCTCATTCGGTTGAAGTTTGAGATGGCTGTGAGGGGGGATGGGCTGATAGCTGTCGCAGGAAGTGCTCGTCGGCGGTGCCAACGCAAATGGTTAGCAATTACTTTATGCGTTCGCAATGCCAACTGATTACAAGTCCCTTTTGGACAGCACCGCACCTCTCACAGCTTAGCTGAGCTGAGAGCCCAACGTGTGCGGTAGAATGCACGAATGCGTTCAATATAATGAAATTCATTTGTTCAAAGGGCTTCAAAACTTAGTCCAAGTCGGTGGAGTCTGGGCTCGGCCTGAAGGTGCGTGGCAGACCTGTCCAACAATCTCGAGCGTGCCGCGTCGACTAACCTTGAATCTTTATTTTTTTTGCTTTACACTCAAGTTGAAACGAGAATTGTAGCGCTTGCTTGACTCCTCCGCTGCTTGTCACTAAGAGCGAACAAAAAAACTTGTTACACCGCAAAAAATATATATACATATATTTTTTAAAGAGAAGAAAGAAATATACACAGAAAATGTGTCTACAGTTGGCGCTCGAGACGCCCTCGCCCTCCACTTGGACCCTACTCGACTTGATCTTGATTCGCGCCTGGCTGATTCATAGGCGCAGCCTAAAAAACATACACATACATTAATACAAACAGATGTAGGTACGAGTGAATATACATATATTTTTCTCGAGTTTATTAAACGTTGCTCTGTGGACGGACACTTGAAATTCGCTGTTGATATTATTAATAAACATTAATTTTGCAGTTTAAACAGTTGTTAAATAATCGTTTTTAGTGCACTTATTGACAGTCTCAAGTGAAAAATATCGAATGGGCAGGGACTGTTTCCGATCAGTGTGTGCGATCAAAGAACTTCAAGGATATGGAAAGGGTTTGTACTCAAAGGTGGGCTCAAGTGTCATATAAAGATAGAGAAGTATTGAGCTTCAACTCATGTTAAGGAAAACAAACTTTAGTGCAATGCGGGGAGTAAAATTGATTGCAAAATTAATAAAAATTGGAAGGACAATGTGAAGAAACAGTGAACAATAATACTAGATAATAATATTTGATAACCAAGCTAGAACATAAAAACCCTCTTAAAGGCTCATAAATAAGCTTGGTATGCTTGGTAATCGTTTGAAAGAACAAGCGCCGCTGACAGCTACCAATCAACACCAAGTGTCTAGTATCTAGTTATAGACATATCCTGCTGTGATTCTTAACTCTCAGCACAGAAATACAGATGGCATATACAATATACAATACATAAATCAAACTTCAAACAATGCGCCCAAATGCTTGTATGCCAAACGTAGGAGCCAACTTTCACCCATAAATGGTGTGCGATGGCCATAAAAGTTGGCGCAGCCTGTTGACGCAATGCCTCCTAATGATAACATTAAAATTGTGTTAAGAAATTAGCTAAGTGCAACAGCAGCAACAGTTGAAATAGCAACAGCAACAACATCAGCAACAGGTACAAGATGAACAACTATGCGTCGTTAATCATGTGAAGCAGCAAGTTGTTGCGCTTGCTTGGAACTTGGACAACAGGAGTACAACAACAAGCAATAAGCAATAAGCAGCAACTACAGCTACCAGCAACAACAGCTACCAGCAGCATTTTCACATTACGCGATAGCGAAATGTGCACGTCAATTAAGATACGCCAAGGTATGCCAGACAGGTGAATCAGCAGGTGGGTAAGAGGTGCCACAGTAGGAGGGGCAAGCGGTAGCGGGAGCAGGAGTATAAGCTAGAGAAGCAGAAGCTGTATACAGTGGCTGGGGCACTTTTGTCAACCTGACTTTAACAGTTTCTACGCCTGTCAGCTCGTAAATCTTAAGGCAGCTCTCCCTCTCACTCACTGTTTCTCTCTCATTTTAATGAAGACGAGAGAGGAGGGTAAGGGGTTTAGGAAGTTGACAACGCCCAACGGCACCAACAACTAGTAGCGCAAATCGAGATGCGTATATTAAAAAGTCAATAAATTAATAAATTATCGCATTAAAATAAATTGCATCTAAATGTTCTAAGTTGCACATTAATTAAGCAGATTGCTTGATTTATTGGCGTATCAAGTGTCGCCACCGCCACAGCACCACCACTGCTGCTTCACAATCGCGACACCAGTTTCTCCAGCCTGGACCTTGTGCTCTACGAGTATTGCTGATTTTATCAACAAGAGCTGCTGCTGATGTTGTTGCAACAGTGGCTGCTGCCTTTCATATTGCCACAGCACACAACAAGTTGAACGCGTCTTGCTCATCAACAGTTAAAGATTCAAACCTCTGTACTGTCCTTTCCCTCTCCGTCACTTGCCAGAACACATTTTATGTGTCCATTTACGTAGCTCAAATTGTGCGCATGCTAGGCAAAAGGCAGCAACAACAACAAAAGGCAGCTGCTGCTGTTGCTGCTGCCGTTTCTTGATTCTCGTTCTCATTCCCATTCCCATCGCCAACCCATCATATATTTACCATCATCTTCAACGTCGTCTTTGCACTTTGTTGTCATCCGCTGACTTCTTGTGCGTGCCAATTTTCTTCTTATTAATAAAGATAAATAACTTAATGATTATTACGTTTAAAGTGTTTAATTTGCAGACGTTTAGGCGCTATACGAAATTCTTTATTGCTTGTTGTTTGCCATTGCTGTTCCTGTTGTTGTCGGCGGTTTCTGCTTCTTATTGAAATGAAGTTATTAGCTGTTGTTGCCATCTACTTTGTTTAACAAGTGCTTCATCATGTTTTATTGTTATAGAATCTGTGCGATAGCATGAAAAGATAATTACTAGTTTATTTTTCAGTGTCAATTCGACTTTTAACATGTTTGTTTAGTTTATAAGCGAAGATTTATACTATTTTTTAGGGTTGTTGGAAATATATCAAAATATCAATATATCGATGTTTTTTGTGAGAAACGATATATTTATATCGGTTTATTTTTTATGCCAAAATATCGAACATCGATAATTTTTTGTGATACTTTAAGATATTTTAGCGTTGTTCACTCTTTTAATGTGCATGCGATCAGAAAGATCAAAATGGATATAAAGTCAAATTATAGCGAGATAAAAAATGGCACATCAAACTGTAATTTGTGCGGAAAAGCAGTTAAAACAAGCGTTAACACGACCAATTTGGCGTCTCACCTGAAAAACAAGCACCATGAAGCTTTTGTGAAGTGCAACCAAAAAAAGGTATGTATGTACATCCATACACATCATTTATAGTGGCTTCTTTTTTCTTTGTGTGCGTGTGTGTGATTTAAGAGACCGCGTTTTCTTGGATTACACGATTAAATTTAATTTTGATTGTTTCACCATTATTAATTCTGAATTGTCAATATGTCGGTTTATTTATTCTGGACTTCACATAAGGCGGATATGCCAGGACTGTCTAAACTCGCCTTAAGGTATCTGATTACCCCTGGTAGTTCAGTGTCTTCGGAGCGACTTGCATCTGCCATAAAGTGTTTGACGCACGTAGCCGTATGACGGATTTACATGACAGTAAATACTGGAATTTAAAAATCCTTTAATATGTAATTAATTGGCAAATATACTGTTATTTTTGCTTGTTAATATAGATGAGACGAATTATAATTTTTTGGGGAAAATGGAAAAACAAGAAATATCAAAAATATCAATATATCGATGTATTATAGTTATATATATTATATCATATTGATATTTTTCCAAAACATAAAATATCATCGATACGATATTTTAAAAATATTCCACAACCCCTATATTTTTATCAGTATATAAATTTAGTTTTAAATTTGCTTTTTGTAATTGAAAGCTGAAGATGAATTATCCCGCAGTGCAGATGTTAGCAAATTTATGTCCTGCTGTGGTAGGGCCACTTTTCGGGATGTGAATTGGCCATGTTAACAAGTGTAGCTGGTAGTCCGAGTACCTGTTTAACCAGACGCAAACAACATCAGCGACAACGACAATAACAACAGAGACGTCGGCCCACAATCGTCCAAAAAACGGAGAGCTGGACCTGAAGCTGGAAATATGGCACACGCTGCCATATGTAATTGTAATTTCACTGGGCCAGACATCAGCCACCTTTCTCCCTCTCTCTCTTTCTCTCTTTCTTTGCCTCGATTCACTTGCAAAAGGTGTCAACGCGCATGCGCGCACGAGTTGTCAGCACATTAATTTCATTTGCATTTCCGCTCGGCGCTGGTTTCGCATTACAGCTTCAACTTAAAAAGCTGGAAAAACTAGTGCGATTTTCCTAAAGACAAAACAAGAACAACAGCGCGTTGCAAGTGTTGCCCACTTGGCCAACTAGCGTCGGCTCGTGCCTCATTTCTGTGTGTGTGTGTGTGTGTGTGTTTGGCAGTTGGCCTGGCCCACTCCTGGCCAGGGTTGTTACCGACATGAATCACACACGCACAACGCAACGATTGCAGCAAGGAGAATTTTGTATTTTTTTTTGGTTGATTATTTACATAGTTTTGCTATTACTACAAATTTTTATTTGCCGCGCACATTCAATGCATTTGCTGTTGTTGTTGTAATTGTGTCCATCGTCAGCTGTCGTTGTGTGTGTGTGTGTGTTGTGCTTTTTGGGCCCCACTGTTTAATTGTGGCTTTAAGTGGCTAATAAACAAACCTGACGCAAGAATATTAATAGCCCATGTTATTGATGGCAATTGCTCGTTGATTTTGGCTTAATTAAGTCGTTGCCATCACTTTTAGTGTATGTGAGTGTGTCAGTGTGTTGTTATTTTAACTGTAAATTAACGCATTTGCATCTTTCGTTCACTTTTTTGCATGTGGCTTTGTTGCTGTGCTAGTTTAAAGATAATTACAAGCAGAAAACTCAAATTACATTTTCAATCCAAGCAAAGATATAATACAAATATTGTTTCATAGATCCGGTATAAAAAACAACCCCAACTAACTTCACCTCGTTTGCGCTTTAAAATTAACTTCAGTTATTAAAAATAACAATTAAAAGTGTCTAAATAATGTTCAACGATAAACGATTGATCAATTGAACTATGTATAAATATATTTTATGGACACTTCAATCACACCTCCTCAGTTTAAAACTGTTTGGGGTAAAGTTTAAAAACATTTTCGCATCCATCAAAAAAGACGTAAATAAAGGGAAACTTCCGTTAAAGTTGCACTTGGAGATTAGGCTCTATATAAGTTAGCCTCATTGCTGTTGTTATTGTTGTTGGCCCTGAGGCAACAACAATTTTCTCCCACATTTGGTTGACTGACATTTGATGGCATTCGTGATGCGCAGTGTTGGCTGACTACCTGGTTGCCTGGTAGCCTGGTTGAAAGCCTGCCCGCTGCGCGAAACATCAAACGAAAAACGTCAAACGCCCAATGGCCAACAAGTTGAAAGTTTCTCTTCACCAATATGGAGACAGCATAGATCTTACTCCCAAATGTCCCTCCCTTCCTCTCTTTCTCTTTCCACACTCTCTGTATGGCTGTTATCAGGTTGGCCAAATGCAGCCGTGGCTTACAAATTAGCGCGCTGCCAACTGCAACTGTCGACTGTTTTGGCCCAAAAGGCCGGCTCCAAGTCAAATGACACTAACAACAACAATAAACTACTGTTGACATTTTTTGTTGTTGTTATTGTTGCGTTTGTTGGAGACTGCAAAACTCCTACTACAAAATAACAAAAATAAAAACACACAATGGAACACTTGCGTCTTGGACACCAGACTCTCCTCTGGCGTTGCGTGGGGGTGAGATGTGTCTGTGTGTGTGTGTGGATCTGTTTGCCTGTGTATGTGTGTGTGTACTTTATGGCCACGCACGAGGCAGCAACCCAGTCTTAGTTCCAGTCCACACAATCCTCACAATCCCGTCCCGTCCAAGCGAGTTTCCATAACTCGACGGTGAGTCTCGTGTCCATGTCAGCATCGTATGTATTCATTTCCAAAGGGAATAACTTATGTACGCTCTGGGCACAATAAATTCTTGCGCTGAAAATGTCAATTAGGCGCAGATTTTGTTGTTGTTGTTGTTGCTGTTTTCCAACAGCTTTTATTTTGTATTTTTGTGTGTGGTTTCTGTTGTTGTGTTTTCTACCGCGTGAAAAATCTAATTGGCTGGCATTTGTTTTCGTCGAATCAAATTGAATTGTATCAGACTACTACTGCAGACCAAAACAAAAGTCCAAACCAAGTTAGCTGTATTTGAATTTACACTTGCTGGAGCTGAATTCGCCTGCCACTTAGCTGTGAAATGATGACATAAAAGAACATATATGCTGACACATCAATGGGTGGACACACGGACCAAACGGACCAATGGACACATAACGCCTCTTACTTCTCCTTCCTCTCTTTCTCTCTCGCTTTCTGTCTGTCTCTCTGGACTAATAGGCACAAGCGTAACCAGCCAAGAAGGACTACTTGCAGGCAGTCTGTTGCAGTTGTGTTT
The DNA here is from genome assembly GCA_018901835.1 of Scaptomyza graminum. Lineage (NCBI taxonomy): Eukaryota > Metazoa > Arthropoda > Insecta > Diptera > Drosophilidae > Scaptomyza > Scaptomyza graminum. Next base: position 9,410,634 of record JAEIFL010000002.1, read on the forward strand.
TTGCTTATTGACAGCTTTTAAGATAGAGATGTTATTGAATATCAATTTATTGATTATGACAAATATAAACTCTAGTTTTTTTTTTGAGTGAAGGTACATATACATTATAATATTTTACTATTACGCAAATATATCGTTAAATTTTGTCACGCTAGTCACGCTCTCATCTCTATCAAGTACGCACAAGGAAGGTGGATGTGGCAGACTGTGTTGGCCAAGTGCCTGCCAGGGCAAGTGTACAATGGCCAAGTGCGTCGCTTCTCTTCAGTATGGTTGACTCGGGCGCAAAAATCGCAAAAAATCAAAAATAATTGCCAACACGGTTCGACGGCTTGAAAGTGAGTGAGAGAGGGAGAGAGAATGCGATGCGTATGGTGTGATTATATTGAATTTTTGATACGCTGCGTTTGGCCAAAAGGGCTTCGGAACGGTGGCAAACTAAGACGACGACGACGATGGCGTTGTGGCGACATTGACAGGTCAATATTGATGGAAACAAGATTTATATGACAACGGCGGCTATATTTTCAAATTTAATGAGCAGGAAGAGCCCAAGTGCTTACAAGTGGACAGTGAATGGTCGTCGGTCGGTTGTCGCTTCTCGATTGTCGGTCGAAGACGGTAGAAGTGTCGAGTAACTCGCTTAAATGATGTGCTAATAAGGCGCACATAACTGTGCAAAAATATGATGGGGATTTCATCATCTCCTCCTCCATATTCCCCCGATGGCTTCCCTGCCTACCCGAATCATTCGTTACATTACTACTGACCAAAGTGTGGAAAATATTGCAAATATGACGTGAATTTCGGTTTAATGAGCAGGTGCTTAATGAATTTTTATAATCAATGGGAAGAGGAACTGAAATGTAGGTTGGAGGTAAAGTGTGGGATTCTTGTAAAAAAGTTATGAATACAAATGTTTGTGGAGAAAGTTAAATGAAATGATGAATTCAAAAATGTAATTTAATTTACTCGATTACACAAAACATACCTACAATATTAAGCTGGCAACGCCATATTGTTATTATACACATTTCTATCCAACAAACTTTCATACCAACGCTATCCTCCCAAATGCCATATGCCAATCCAAGCGATCTTTAACTTTCTCAATGGTCATCACTTGAGCAAAGGCAACAACATTTTTGAGCACATCCTTGACCTCTGTCGCTCGTCGCTCTCCAGCCAGAGACAACAACAGAGACAAAAAAAAAAAAAAACAACTAACAAACGCCCAGACAAGACACCTTCAACAAGCAATCTACACCCACTGCAGCCTGCAGCCCTCAGTTCGGAGCGAGCCGTCCGAGCCATCAACATTCCTTGCGCTCTTTCAGTCATGAGAGGCATTATCGCCGCTCGTCATCAGCCAGGAGTAGAAGGGGGAGTGGATGGAAGTAAGGAAGGGGCGCTGCTTGCAACACCCGTCGTCACTTGTCTGATATATCACCAGTATGCTAGCAACAAAAATAACAGCAACAACATCAACAAGTTGCAACAACATGGCATAATGCACCGGCAAACAGAAACATTGAAGAGACAATCGCTTCTCTATATGCGTGCCAAATTGGAACAATGCGACCGCACCTCCAGACTATTGTCAACAACATTCAACAGAATGCAGACTACAGAACGGGCCAGAACTTGGAACCTTGAAGCTTGTGGCGTCTCGCTGCATCTGAATTCTGGGCGATTCGAATGCATTAATCCAATTTACGCATGCCACAAACGCCAGGCATCGTCCACTTGCTCCAGAATTTGGTTTTTTTTTTCGCGTTTTGCGTAGCCCCCACCAAAGCTGTCAAGGTGCACTGTGGACTCTGTCCAGACTCCTTGTTCCTAGGGGCAGGCAGCGCGATGCCAAAAAGATTTCTGTGTAAATTTGCAGATTTTCCAAAAGTTGGCAGCACAATTTAAGAGCAACGCAATCAGCGTTAAGCAATCTGCGACTACAGCTTTTCACTTAGCCCCCACAACTGGAAGGGGTTCTCTCTCTCTCTCTATCTCTCAATCTCTCTCTTGTTCTCTCGTTCTAGAGAGACTTGCGTTGACAATTTTATTTATTTACAGTTGGCAACTGTCTATATAAATTGAAGGTGCTACAAGCAGGCAGGCCGGCAGTCAAGCAACAGAGCACAGTTGTTTTCATCTGTTTTAAAAGCCAGAGAGACAATGTCAACATAGTTGCAATTAATTTGTAACCGATTATCATCTTCAGGTGCCAAATAAACTTCTCATACACCGAATGCGAAACGTGTTGAGTGTCCTTGTGAGTGTATTTTGCAACTTGCATCTTTGTTCAGTTGCTGCTGCTGCTTTATGTGCAACATGGCCACATAAACAAGATCAGGCCAGTTACAAATATGCGATACTTGAGTATTTGCCCCGCGCTCTGCTTTCTGCTTGGTGTTCTGTTGTCTGGCTAGAACACTGGCTCGCTTTTTGTGTCTGTGACAGGTTGCCAACACTTGACGGATTTAATTATTTCGATATTTGCCTCTCCGTGTTGCGTGTTTGGCTGGCTTTTGGTTGGTTGGTTGGCTGCCGGCATTCCACATGCATCATGTCCGAATCGTAATGAGAAAATATGGCATTTGTGTGACAATAAAGTGTGCTTCGCACTTATGTTACCCACGAGTACACAGCTTCTCTCTCTCTCTCTCTCTCTCCCCCCTTTGTAGCCACACATGCCGGCACAATCTCTGCTGGAGCATTTTGCATGCGCCTAAATTATGTTGACAACTGTCCGTAGCGTCTCATTGCAACGGCTGCTACTCACTCATTATGCCTGCAACATGGACTCGCACTCGTATCATATCGCCCTCTCGTTCCACCGTCCGCTCCTGCATTCGCTGCTGCTGCATGCAACATGCAACATCTAGCCAACGGACGGTCGTCGGTCTAATGCCTGCACCATTTATTAAATGTCTCCACGGTGCGACAATAACTTTATCAGGCCAAAAAACGAGAAGAAGCTGCCACCAGACACCCAACAACCAACACACTAACTGACCACTGGACACGAGCCACAAGCCCCAAGCCGCAAGTACAAGGAGAAGAGAGTCACAAACCACTTTGCATGTCTGTAACTGAGCTCCAGTTCTGTACTTGTTAAAGTCTGCCAAGTGCAGGCGTATTAACCCTTTGATAAACGAGAATTTGCTTTAAGACTTAAAAGAGTTTTTTGGCGTAGATCTGAATAGAAACGAATAAAAGATAGATCGTTCAAGATGAACATAAGTTAACTTTATAGATAATTGTAGTTAAAGTAAACAACATTAAGTTTGTAATATATTATAAGTATTTTAAAAGCAATCTAACAAAAAGTACTTATAATTGAAGTAAACAAGAAAGTTATCAAAAATATTCACTGATTAAAAAAGTAAACTTTTCAAAAGAAGCTTAACGTATTATTAACAAATACATTTATATATAAAGCCAATCATAAAAACATAAAAATCATAGTTAATAATTTTTTTTTTATAAAATTTAATGGGTTAAACGCAAGTCAGGTGTAGTGTTTCCAATGATTGCTTTATAGCGTTATAGAGCTTCAGTCACTATCCACATTTACCAGCTCATTAAAAAGCTAGACAGGCTGCACCCACCACGCTGGCTGAACTCTAGTCTCTCGTTCATTTCAGTTCAGTTCACTTCAGGTTGCATTGCGTGTGCATTGCCCCCATTCGAGATGCACAATTGGCATGTGGCGGAGTCATAAAGAGAGTAGAGCGGCCATTTTGTGTGTGCAGGCCTTGTAAATTTAGATTTTACACAAATTAGCCAAAGTTGAGATGTTGCTGCTGATCATTGTGAATAAATTGTAAACGAGTTCGCTGAGCTTGGCAAACCTGTCGGTTAAGCTAATTTAAAACACCAATTAGAATTGTCAATGGCGCTTGCATACAAATGGAATATCTTGAAATAATCATATCAACATATATTTTGTTGGGTGCTGACTGAAATATTTTTTATTTTTTTGATTTGCCTAATGAGAATTTCGTGTTTCTTTGAGATTCGGCTCAACAAAATGACAACGCATGCAAATTTGTTAGCGTATGTGTGTATTTTGAGCGCTCATAAAAATAAATAAGAGCCAGAAAGCAAACGGCGGGACGGCTCAAAGTGTCATAAATTCTAAGAGTTTATTTATATATTAATTTTTTTTTGTATTTTTCGAGGGTCAATATTTGCGTTAAGTTGGCATTTAATGAACACGCGTTTGAGAATCGCGATTCCGAAGCGTCCTGCACCCATTTAAACATTTGACAAAATCATTTAAAAAGAAGGCAACAAAGTTGCGGCAAGTCGCAGCATTTTTTGAGGCTCATAAAAAGAAGCTATAAACATGTCAAGCGCCCCAAAAAAAAGAAAAAACAACAACAACCAGAAACCAATTTTCGTATTTTTAATTAGTTGTTTCGAAATCGTATCTTCCAAAACTATATAAAACTCTGCAACACTTGTCGCCATCGCGTAGATACAAAACAAATGATTGGAATAAAAGAACCAGTGGACAGACCGCCCTTTTGGCCATTGACGACAACGAATCAGGTGTTGGGTGTTTTTCAATAATGGAGTCTCGGTCTAGATTGTTGTTTCATGGTCAAAAGCAGTTCCACAACACTTGTACCGCTTAAATGGCGTCTAATTTGACTAAGTTATTCAGTTAGTCAGCCACAGCCGCCGATCAACTTGTTTTCCCAATCAGTTTTGTCGTTGGCTTGTCATAAAATTTGTATAATTTTTACGGTTTCACAAAGTGACAGTCATGACATTTTAGTTGGACCTTTCATTGAAGACTTTGGCTTAAGCGGTCTTTTATTTCTTTGATTTGCTTGCTCGCATTTGTATTTTGATTTTCTATTCAATATTTTCGATCTTATCGTTGATTGTTTTTTAATGAAGCTCCGCAGCGAATGTGTATCGAATTTTGATGATTTTTATTGGATTAGGCTTACAGGCAGCGTAATTATCAGATAGTTTCGTCTACTAATCTAGTCTAGATGTTAAACTTGTCACAGCGACACCGATTGTAAAGATCTTGTTTGTAGCAGATGGGCAAGATTTGTTTCGATCGGCAATTTAGATTTGGTGTGGAAAATTAATTATCTGAATTGAGGAAAATCGTGCGGAAATTGAAAAAGATACGGCCTATAATAAAATGAAGCTTGTTAATATTCGTTTAAGGTTATCTTTGTTTATCTCTCTTCTTTTGTAAAAGAACGTGAAATTACTTTCTTATTACCAAACAAAGATGCTTAAAAGAAATAAGATGCTAGAATAAAAAGTAAAAGTTACTTTGGAATTCATTTCAAAACACAGTTTAAATAATTTATAATTGCTATTTTTTTGTGTCTAAATCAGTTTAGTTTGCCTAAGCCAAAAATACAAACTGACAATCGAATTCAAAACAAACTCCTAGATCAATTTACTTTCCTCCTTCTGTCTTAACAAATGTCCTAGCTTGTCAGCGCTTCCTGCTGTTTCTACTCTAGCTGCACGCTCTTTCTCTTTGGTCACATGCTCCCAATTTTCCCCTCAACTACCAGCCCGACCAACCTCCGGTCACCAATTTAATTGAAACACCCACGTCATAAACTGTAAGGCTGTTTTTACCTGCCGTTTTGCCCCATTGCGTGTTCGACTGTTTGCCATTTGCACCCACGCCCATTGCCGCCAGCTCCCAGCTCCAAACTCCAGCGGCAGTTTCATCACAGAGAGAGAAAGAAGCAACTGAAGTAAAACGCAGTCAGAAACTTCGAACTCGGCACTAAATTTTTGGTAAAATTATTGTTATTACACAGAAATCGTTTATTATTAATTTTAATGTATGGCAGCAGACGCCAGACTGTGCAAGCGTTAATCGGGAAGGGGGGAACGGTATTGTGTAGGCGAAGGGAGATGTGAGGGGTTGACTCTTTGTATATTGCGTGACATGGATAGACGGGGCCAGGCCCATTCGAGACGCGTGCAGTGCGCAACTGTTAATGCAACAACCAACTAGGCAAAAATCCGTGGCGAACGTGAATGCGTCACGTGACTCACACACAAAAAGACAGTAAGTCCTGCTGCTGTTTGTTGTTTTTATTTTAGTTGCGATTGTTATTATTTGTGTGTGGATGTGTGTTGGGCAAAGGATGTGCCCGGATGGGCGCAGCCCATCGGTTTAGCAGGCAGGTAACCCAACAAAAGCACGCGTCCAACAAATACAAAAACCTCGTAACGTAATCCCAACCCTCATCGATGCAATGTGGCAAGCCGTCGTCTGTCTCTTTCTGTTCTGTTCTGTTCTGTTCCTGCCTTTGTGTCCTGGCCTAGGGCTGCAACTTTTTACGCCTAATTGAAACGACTCGGGAGGTTAAAGTTTTCACCTTATGACGCGAGCGCGCGTTCAGCTCGTGGCTCATTAATTATAATTTTGATGTCGAGTGGGTTGGCAGCCAACAGGTAGAAGACCAAAGACCACAAATGTTGAGCTTACACTTAAAAAAAAAGTATATGGTAGTGTAAAATTTTTTTTATTATTAAATATTGTTCTGTACTACTATCTATCAGATAGAAATTTGCTTTATTTACCTAGACAACTTACAAAAATTATTATGACACAGGAAGTTCATAAATTCATAGTAACATAACACTCAAGTACCATTTTGTATTCGTAAACTCTCGACATTTTTGCAATTGCCAAACAACTGGCACTGTGTATAACTCACAAAAAGGGTTGGAATTAACATAGGGTGTGTATGTTGTGTGTCAGTTTTATGTAAATTGTGACAGCCATAAAAAGCTGATCCACCATAAATGCCTATTCCAAAAAGATGTGCCTTGTAATATTGAAATGGTAATGAAAGTTTAAAAAAATTTAAACTATTGCTACTGTTTCCCTCGATTCAAATTGTTGTTGTTGCAATGCAATTCTCAATGCACTACACAGCTGACTCTGATGTAAGGGTCGAGGTTTCAGGGTTAGCCCGAACACCTCACTTTCTGTCTAATATCCTTCCCTTGTTGCCTGCCCAGTCTTTGATAGATGCCCAAAAGTACTTAATCATTGTGCGGGCTAAATTAATCAAGAGGCTTGTACTATGTAGTAGTAGCTACAGTGGGTCCTGTTCTCTTGCCTGTTGTCTGTTGTTTGTGGGGGAGGAGCTGTTCTGTTTTTAATTTGTGCAGCTCATGGAATATTCAAACAGCATATGGCTACAAGTAGACTGGGCTGCAATCCTCGAGGCTGCATAAAATTAACCAAAACAAGTAGGAAATTAAAAAAAAAATCGAGAAGAGAAGCCCTGAGTGAGTGTCATATGGCTAGAGGGCGGTTCGCTTTGAAGGACTTGGTTTGGTTATATTTGCTGTCTCCTCCGCTTTCCTTATGATTAATCGAGTTCATCTGTTGGTTTGTTTACAATTTCTCTCATTTCATTTTATTTCTCGCGCACTCACTTTAATATGCGTTAAGTCATAAAACAGGGAAAATTTCTCTAGTTCTAGTTGATTATTCGTCATGGTTAATGCTTAATAGTTTATGGCTAATTCGAAAGAGAGAGAGACTGAAAGCAGCCTGGCCGAAACGGCAGCAGGTACATCCCAAATTGGTGAAAAACCTGACAGTCAGGCAGCAGCAGCTGGGCATTAAGCTGTGGAATTTTAAATCATGGCGACAATTTCCACAAATTCCTTAGGTGAACCACAACGTGGCCAATACTTTTTGGTAAGCAAATTGGCAGGAGTAGCATCCAGGAGGCAGTGGGCCTGCTTTGGGCCAATTGTATGCTGTGCCGATTGGCATTTCAGCAATCTTAAGTACGCCTACAAGAACATGTAAATAGACTTTCGGTATCGAAACAGGAACATGGTATGCAATTTGCTCGTTTGACACTTGAAATATGTGGCAACAATACAAGCAGTACGTAGTAGTAAGAGGCGGCTCTTGGCCAGTGCCTGTTGCAAATGCATTTTCTATATGCGACTCGCAATGCTGTTGTTGTTTATAGGTAAATGTCAGACGACGTTGACTTCGTCGTAGTCGTCGCAGGCGGTGACAATGACAAGCCACGAAACAGAGAGAAAGAGAGACGCGAGACTGCTAACTTGCAACTGGCGACATGCCACTTGCAACGACAAGTGGCCAAGTAGCTGCCGCTAAACAGAACTGAGAGACTCAGTCTGATTCTAAGTCTGAGTCTGATGCTGTACTCTCTGCCGAACTGAACTTGTTCAAATGGCCGACTGGCTGATCGTTGCCTGAACTTTGAACTCAAACAAAATATGCGGCCAACTTGTTTTTTGCGATGCCCGCCCCAAAAGCAGCTGCAACGCCCCCAACTCGGCGCAGGCTCAGTGCAGCGTCTGCTTCACACTCTCTTTTTGAATGGTTAGACTGAATTACTAACCAAGGTGGTAAGGATAGGTAATGTATAATAAAACAAATTCATTGAGTTTGAAATTTTTTGCTCAAAAATATGTATACATAATAGCGAATATAAAGCAATTGGGCGTAAGACCATCTATTTTGCAAGTTACTTTTTTATTTAGCTTAAGCGCATAGCTTAAAACTTGATTAATTATGCACTTATAGTACTATTAAACCTGAATTATAATACTATTATTAACTGTAAGAGTATTAGAGCAAGATCTATGCAAAGTGTTGTGGTTAGTTGTTTTGTTTTTTGAGCAAGTTGTTGTTAAGGTTCGGTTCTGATATCAACGCTGAGTGAATTTGTATGTTCACAGTTTAAAAGAGCAGGCGCGAAAGTGAACACTGATCGGGGCGGGGCATGAACAGGGGAGGGTTGTCGGGGTGCCAGGGCTAGTGCATGTTAGTTTGGTTTGCTGCTGCTGCGGCTGCTTGTTGGCTTACAATAGCTCAAGAATACCGCTATCATTATTCTTAAACTTAGTGGCGTCGGCGGCGTCGGCGACTCCTTGGCTTTAAGCCCAAGAATCGAGGCTGGATGGTCGACAAGGTATAGACTAAAAAGCAGTTGGCTTGGAGCCGCCTTCTAGACTTTAGCCTCACAGTTGATTCTCATTTTAATGAACCGCCGTTCTATTTTTCGCTGATCTTTCGCCACTAATAGGAACGTGTTCACGTCGTCGTCGTTGTTGTTGCTGTTGTTGTCTCACCAAGGAGCAAACAGCAACAGCAACAACAGCAGGAACAACGACAGGGAGCAAGTTTAGCGCATGGCAGCAGCAACGGCTTAAATCTATGAGGACGCCTTACAAACTATGCTTAAGTGATTGTCAAGTTAGGCTTTTAATTTATCATCCATAGACAAGAGCAGCTACTAAAGCAGCGAAGACCACTCGGACTCTTGGGGCTAAGTAGAGGTTATGCCTGGGTTAGGCTACAATTTTTTGTGTTTTTCTTCTGTTATCCTCCTTGTGCTCTGAACTGAGTCTTGTGGCGGCGGGCAAAGTGTTTCGCGTTGCATAATCTCGCGCTTCCTTGACACGGCTGCACCCCTGCTCCCCTTGACCCCTTACTCAACGCTGTGTTCTGTTGTCGCTGTGGACCCTGCTTGGGTGTTCGATCGTTCCACATTCCGGCATAATTGATTTTAAGCGCTGCTTCGCTAATAAATCGTAACTTTATCGCTAGCTTGGTTCTTGGCAGTGGGAAGCGCTCCTGATGCCTGATGGTATTTTTTTTTCAAATCCACTGGCACTTGCCATCGGGGGCGTCCTTGTTGATTGTCCAATAAATAATGATAGCAAATGCTGCTGCTGTTGCCTGTGCATTAGAAAAGCTTTTCACACAGTTTGGCCCTTGACCGCTGACTGCCACGTTAAACATTATCCAAATGTTGCCCTGCACTTGACGATGCAGTTGCTGCTGCATTTGATGCTGCTGCAGTTTAACAAATTTTAGCTCGTTTATGGTCAAATGGCATTGCACTGGCACTGGCACTGGCTCCAAACTGGCAGACACAACGGCAGCTGCATGGCCGCCAATTATCCGTACAAGATGCAGCACCAAGCAACAGCAACAGCCGCAGCAGCAGTAGTAGCCCCCGCAACCAATCCTGATGCTGACGAAGCCGACGATGCTGACAATGCCGAACCCGAGATCTCAAGCTTTACAAGTTACTTTACCTTGCCTTTGGTCCAGTCGACAACATCAGCTAAAGTGCTTCACTTGGTTGTTGTTTGTTTCGCAATGCTGTTGCTAGCTATTTGTGTTGTTGTTGTTATTATTGTTGTTGCTTTGTCGCCTGCTCTTGGCTATCTTCGTTGGCTGTGCCCCAAGCGCTTGTCTCAGCCTTCTTCGTCTTCTCCTTTGCTTATTTTTTTCCAATGCGTCTGCTATTTGTTGTCTGGTTGTCGGTTCTGCGCTCCACTATTCGACTATGTTCTGTTGTATTTTATCGCAAAAATACTACTTGAGTAGCTTTATGGCCCATGTTGGCCAATAAAAAGCTGACAAAACAATATTCTCCTGTGTGCAAATTTGAACCTGGGTTCCAGAAATGGGCCACCAAACGAGCTAAATAACAAACACTCAACACAATTTGCCTACTTTTTTCCTGGAACATAATTAAGTGGTGTTGGTTTTATTTTGAGGGTTTATCTTTTTATACCAGCTGAAATTGTTATGCATGCAAAACGATTGAAAAAACCTTAAAACAAAGCAACTTTGAATTTGATTTCGTAAGCAACAAACAATCATATATAAGAGTATTTAAATGTTGAAAACCCAAGGACTGAAGATTTCAATTGCTTGATTATTACTATTTTAGTTTCACTCTTTATTACTGCAAAACACCTAATATTGTTAAGCCATTGCAAGTTATCGAAAAGTGTTTCCACATTGGAATTGTGATATGTACATATTTTACATGTTCGCTTCTGCTTTTGATCGTTTATTAATTTAATATGCACGCCCGTTTCAAAGGCCAATAAAGTTGCTACATTTTACGCTGAGTCTCAGAAACTGAGACAGCGTTGCGGGCGTGGCGGTTGCTGTTGCTGTGCCGGCTTAAATCAAATAAAAAACAAAAAATGCTTTACGGGCTATCTAAGCTGAAAAGGCGCTGAGTTTTTAAGAACAGGAAATATAATTTAGCTGACGCGGCGTGTGGTAATTAAAAGGGCAAAGCAGGTACCCAATTGTGGGCGTGTTTAGTTCGGTAGCGATTAGCTTAGATTTTTCGATTTTGGAGCAAACAAAAACCTCAACTGAAATTAAAAGACTTAGGCAACTAACTTGATGGCAAAATCGAAATAGACGTGAAAAAAGTTCCCACACCGTCGTCGTTGTTGTTGCGAACATTGTCAATGTTATCGGCAAAGACAATAAAATTAATATACAGAAAACGCCTGTCCACAGTAACAACAAAAACAACAACATGAGTCGCATTGTCAGTTGAAGACCCATATCTTAGACCATAAATAAAAATAAAATTAAAATCAGCAAAGAAGAGTAGCGAAACATGAAAACCGCGTTGGCTTTGGATGCTTGTTAACAAGTTCACCAACAGCAGCAGCAGCAGGTAACAGAAAAAAATATATAAAAAACAAGAACAACAACATCAAAATATCATCTCTACACTTGGCCCAAAGATCAAACGTATACATTTAAGCGGCAGCTTTTGATAATTTTTTTCCTGCGTTCTGCGTTTTGCCGAAACGCAACATTTTTCATATTGTTGATTTTAGTTGTGGCGTTTTTCATACTGTATATTTCTTACTTGATTTTTTTTGGTTTTGTGTGTGTGTTCAGTTTGTGCAACTGGCGCTCGCCCCCCGATGTCGGCATCATTAAATTAAAACGAAATTTAAACAATTTCACTGAAAATTATACACAATGAAGAAGCTGCCGCTAAGGGCAGCAATGAAGCTGAATGAAACGCTCCGACAACCTGTCCAAAGACTGCAGACATAACCCAAAGCCTGTCAGTCAGACAGTCAGGCCAGTCCAATCCATTCCACTCCACTTCACTCCACTCCAGTCAGTCGGTCTCTTGTCCGTTTGGGACGAAAAAGACGACGCATTTGGCTTGGACAGGTTGATTACTGTTAAAATTATCACTGATTGTGATAAGCGATAACTGTGAGCACGTCAAGACAACGAAGACGACGAATTTTGATGATGATGATGATGATGCTGATGATGATGCTGCTGATGGTGATGTGGCTACCCAATGATGCCTGGCTGATGAGTTTTGGTACTGTTTGGTTTGCACTCTGGGCCACCAAAAAAAAAGCAAAAAAAAATATAAAATGTTGAGGACCATAACGAATTGTTACAAACCTAAATGGAGTGGCTCGTTAGTCCAACAAGTTAATGTTCATGACTTTGGTAGTATTTTTGGGGTCTTTTGTGATATGTTAATAAGCATTTGCCACTTGTGTTGCCTCAGTCTCTGTGTGTGTGAGTGCATACAAATTATACGAGCCAGCTAACTTATACCCCAAGTGTCTGGTTTGGCGCAAGGCAACAAGTGTTTGCCAACACCTACAACACAAGAGAAAGTTTCGGCATTGCATTAGATCCGATCATTTTCCTATGTGTAACCCAGAAATGCATTTTGAACTTTTAGCGTGGGAAATGCATTTTGATCGTGTAGCAAGCAGCTGGAGAAAAGGAGGAGTTTTCTGTTTATTCTCACACTTTTTTGGCAAATCATTTAAAAATTAACTGGAACGGATTTGAATTGCGCTTTAATGCCTTTCAATATTTTCTAATCGGGCTTACAAAGCGCTACAAAATACCCACCAATGGAATTTAATATCTGAAAATAAAAACTGATACATAAAATTAAAATAACAATACCTTTGAGGCAAACAAAATAATCAAATACTAATAAAAAATACAATTTAAGACGAAAACAAAAATACTGTAACCGATGAACAGCTCAACGGCAGCCATCATAAAAAGACACAAAATGCTATCATAAAAATTCAAATAAAAAAAATTTAAATTATTGATTAAGATCGACGAAACAAAATATTAAAAACAAAACCCGAATGAAGCGTCAAAATAAAACCCAAATAGCAGACTAATAAATGCTCTTATCTTTCCGGGTAGCTGAGGGAGTGACTTTATTAATTAATTTAATTTATTTTAATTGCCACTGTGGCCGGTTGATAAAAGCCGCCATTGACTGGATGGCTGACTGACTTAATAAAAAAAGAATCTTTGGTCGATTCTCTAGCTGATTGAGCGATGCTTTACGATGATCATCGGCATTTCAGAAGATCCATAGCTGATTGTATCGTAGCTGTGAGTTTTAATGAACAGCTTACTAAATCTTTATGCGAAGGGATTTGTTACATTGTTTAAAGACTCATTTTGATGTGGTTGCGCTTTGAGTGGATTAACTGACCGACCAGCAATGACTCACAACAAATCACACACATGGCGTATAGGTGATTTTATTTGAAATTTTGAAACATTTGATTCGTAGAAGTGATTTGTCAGTCAGGCAGTAAGGAGCTGGAGAAGCAGCATTGTGCTTTCTTGTGCTACAAAATGTGGCACAAAATGTAAAGTAAGCTTGCTTAAGCCGCAGGCTACCCACGGCCCCCAAGTAGTAGAGTTGGCTCAGTCTCGACGGGCAGCCCACTTGGGTCGCATTTGCATATGAGTTCATTTAGCAGTTTAAGAACTTGGCACAAATAAAAACGGCTAGCTCAAGCTGTACGTTTAAGCCACGAAACGTGTGCTAATTTACATGAGATCGCATCGGACCACATCCTCATCCCCATCTTCATCCTAAAGCAGCACATCCACACCGACATCGACATCTCTGTTTCACTGGGTGTGCTTCTGCTGCTCCCAAAAACAAAATAAGGCAGCTAAAATTAAATCAAAAGCGCGATTCGCCAACGTTGGACCAGCAGCCGCCAGCCAGCCCACTCAGATAGATGATGAAGAGTCTATCGTCGCCAGGCAATCGCTATCGAGAATGCGCATATATACTACATTGTACTATGTATGACTTAGTCCTAATGCACTGAGAACAATATCCAAGACCATTTAATTTTGTATTGTAAGTTTCTTGTCTAAACTATTTTTCAGTTCCACGTATAAATTTTCTGGTAGTGCAGTTTTCAGGCGTTGCCATGGCCTAGTCTAGCCTTAGCCTGGCTTAGTTGGCCTTAGGCCGAGGGCTGCCTTTTTGGCCAAGTGGCAAGTGCAGATTACCAACATTAGATGAAATATTTATATTGTCTGTATGAATTGAGCTTGCGATCTGCCACTGCGGCATTAAAGTTCTCGCAGCAGGATGCCAGTCATATCGCACTGAGTATATGAGGAGTCTCTTAGCAGTCTGGTTCATTCTGCAAGATCTCGCATCAGGTAGCGGGTAGCGTACACACAAGTGTCCAGCAAACGACAGAGATATGAGCCCATTCGGCAGTCACGTTTTATTTAAATATATGCGCGTGCGGGCAGCTGCTCCTTCACATGGCTTCAATATGTTGTTGCAGTAGCTTTATAGTACTGTCGGTTGCCAGGTTCGCCTTTGGGGGTGTCGATGAGTCTTTTGCCATTCGAAGTCTTTCTTGGCTACTGTATGTCCATTTGAGCAATGAAAAGTAGCTCAAACTGTACTGTACTTGCGGCCAATATAGTCGCAGTCAATAGCTATAAGCCCATTGCATATGCATTCGATTGCCTGTCGTCTACTGTGCCCTAGAGGCGACAAGTGTGCTCAAAGTTATTAGCCAGCCATCTTTAATTGCCCAACTTGGCAATTTAAAATTTCAATTACTTGAACATCACGCGCAATCAACAGCTATCCCGAAAAGATCATCGCCTCCCTTCACCTCTGCATGATTAATAACCAGCTTAAGCAGCTCATTCCCATATCCATCTTCCTCGCTTTTCGCGTGATGATGCACTAGCTACCCTACAATAGATTTTAAAATCAATTCACATTCTTGAACTAACATTCTTATAATATATCAGAAAATGAATTTAATTTTTGTAAAATATTTTTCAGAGCACCTCTGATTTGTTGATTCTCTTCGCACTGCCTACATTAGGCTAGTTACTGGCTAAGTTTATTTGCCAAGCAGCTTTTTGACACAGTAGTTAACCGGGCACATAATAATAATGGAGCACTTCGTGCACAGGTCCACAACGTTCCCGTTGCCGTCCCCGTCTCGTTCCCTGTCTCCCTCAACTGACTTTAGCAATGAAATAAAAACAGGTAGCAGCATCTTTCCTGCAATTGCTGAGTCCCATTACATTTATTATTTATTAATAACATAATTTATTGTTTCATGGCATTCATGTGAACTTCATGAGCTTACTGTTGTCCACAACAGGCAGTGGGGGCAGGGTAGATGCAGTTTAGTAGGGGGAGTAAAGCAACTGCCGTTGAATTAAAAAAACGCTGGATGGCGACTCGAGCCGGCTGGAGCTTCAAGTTCGATTGCCAAACGGGGCATTAGGTCGTCGTCGGCAATTGTTGTTAGATGGAAAAATTGGCGCTACTTTGGCGCGACGGTTTTGCGCCAAGACACAGCTAAAGACTTTTTGGCCAACGTTCCTATTACCCTCTCTCTCTCTCTATCTGCTTACGAGTAAATTGCGAAAAAGATTCTTAAAGTTAACGGCCCTTCATAAATTTTGTTATGAAATATGTGCGCGCTGGTTTAATATGCCAGCCAGCTTCCAACTCCCAGGCAGCTCTCAGGCTTTACCTAACTAAACCAGCCAACTAGCCAACTGGAATACTAGCGTTCTCCTCGTCTTTTCTGTCGCCGTCGCCTAAACAGTTTTCCCTCGAGAAAAGTTCTCAGCTATGGCAGGCATTTTCCCTCATTGTGGCAACAACTGGCTGCTGTTGGCTGACTGGTTGGCTGGCTGGCTGGCTGGCAAGTGGCATGACAATAAAAATTTACGATTGCTTTTATGGATTTACGAGGTTTTTGTGCGGTCTCAGTGCTATGGCGTCACTTCTCCCCCAAGCCCGTCTTGACACGTCTGTGTCTGTCTTTTGCACTCGCTGTAATTTGACTCTAATGAGTGTCAAAGTTGATAGTTAGATTTTCTTTTATTTATATTTGTGTGTTGGCAAATGGCGTAATTGCACATCATAACAAGCATCAAAGTGTTTGGCTTAAACTAACGCCCACTCTGCAACGCGAGAAAAAACCCTATCAATTGAGAAGAAACTTAATTTGTTGGGAGTTTTGTGTCTGATATATTGTTGTGGTGTAAATGTATGTTAAGAAAGTACAAGTAAATAGGATGATCCAAACCTACAAATGTTGGATCAAATGACTTATTTTTTCTTACCTGCAAATATTCCCAGATATTGTTGAAGGTTAAGCAAACTTTTGAGTTATATTGAATTGGGAATATATTAATAAATTTCCTTATTTTATTTTAAAAGATAAATTGACTTACGAGGTCTGATAATAGTTATTAATGCTGAAGATTCCGAATGTCATAGGCTATATGAATAAGGTATAAAGTAGATGAGAGTTTGAAGTCAATATTCAAAGGAACTCCCTTTGCAGCTTGGCTGTTAAGTGCATTACTGTGTGTAAATGTCATGCACTGACACACCAAGTCTTATTGTTTTTATTTCCTTCCAAGGGTCTATTTAAAATGGCAACATTAACCTTTAACAACTTTGCCTCTAATTCCAAATAAATATGCCAATATTAACTGCCTTAAAAAGGCAGTTCAGTTGACTGTGGTAGCTTTCACTGTAAGCTCATCGCTTAAAATCAATTTTATGACTTGGCCGTAAGAGGAGTAGCAGGAAAAGAGAGCGTGGGGAAGAGAGAACTTCTCTGCTGAACTCTGGCCTGGGCAAAAATTTTCACGCCGCTGCCAATGCCAATTTAGTTGGGGTACTGAAGAACTGCATAATTTCACCTACCGAAAAAAACATAATAAAGAAACACGTACATACACACACACACACACACATAGTATATATTTGGGCATTGTCGTTGGCCATGGCTAACATCAACGTCAGTGTCGGTGGCACGCATGGCAACTTTCATTGAATTAAACCCTAAAAATATGAAGCTTATCACAAATCAGGCAAAAAGCAGCAGGAGGAGGCAGCAGGCACTCGGAACTTCATCACCTACTTTGAATGTTGGCTACCGCATGAGTCGCAACTTGGTCTGACCTACATATAGGCAGCCAGGAGTATGGGACGCGTGAACAGAGGGAATGAGGGGGAGGCAGACTAAATGCGCTGCAGACAGTTGAAGATGAACTAAAAATGCAATACACAAAATATGTGCCGCCACAGCCGCCAAAAACAATTTACCAATTTATGTTGAACTGCGGTTCGGCGTTGAAAAAACCAAAAAAATAAAAATAAAAACAGTTGCAGTTCCAGCAGCTTCTCATTCTCTCTTTCTGCTCGCACATGTGCACATCCTCAGGTTTTAAAGACAAGAGACGACTTCACTGACTTTACTGGCAAATCACTAAATTTATATGTTTTCTGATTCAAAATATTTATTGCCAAACCGCTCACAAATCCGCAAGTAACTTTGCGAGTGGCCCCAAAAAAGGGCAGCTCAGACCCCAGAAGACAAGCGAAGCCCAAGACAAGACCAAGAAGCTCACAGGCTGGCTGGCTGGATGACTGGCTGGCGGCTGTGCTTAAATTGCCTGCAAAAAGGGGAGGAGGACATTAAAATTCACCAAATGTATTTATTACGGCACCAAAACTGCACCATCAACAACAACAACAGCAACAACATCGGCCCGAAACTGATGCGTCGACCACAGCCCACATACAAAAATTTGTTGCTTGCTGCTGCTGCTGCTGGTGATGCCCAGGACTGTGAAATCCAGCCAGTCGTCGTCTCAGTCTCAATCTCAGTCGGGTGAGTCGGCACTTGGCGGCGGCATGTTTACAGATTGATTTGCTGCGCCCGCAGATACCCCAAAGATATCTACCACCAAGCACCAACAAAACACTTGCCAGCGACGCAGAAATCAATTGTCTGGCACATGAAAATAAAATAAAACGAAGGCATTTAGTGTGTGAGCATCAACTAACAGACAGGCTGCTAAAAGAAAAAATACACTCAACAAATTTGCATGTTCTATTTTCTCAAAACATTAATGTGTTGCTTAAAGAAAACTATTAAGAATCACTTGTTTTAAAAAAAAAAAAAAACAAAACTAAAAAGATACCCTATAGCCTAATACTTGGATTTTGACAGATTTTTTTTGTAAAGTGTAACTGGCCGATGTGTTTCCTTGGCCAAAACGAACTCACAGAGTGCTACAAGTGGCCGCCTAGACAATTTGGACTTACAACTAGATGCAAAAAAAAAACAAAACGCCAAAGCTGAGGGTCGAAATTTATTTCGATGCCCTGCAGCTGAATTATTTAAACCGACGAATTCAATTAGAGACAGTGACTTGGTTTTTGCGCCATATTCCAATATGCAAGGGGTGCTGCAGCAAAAGATGGCTTAGGTTGGGGCAGTGGCAGTGGCAGAGGCAACAATGTTCGTTGAATTTGCGTTGGCGCTGAGGGCTGAGCCAACAGCTGCGGGTGTGGCAACCAACCATTCAAGCAACAACAACTTAACGCAGATCGCTTTTGAGGAGGCGTCGATTGAGACAAGTGGAACTCTTTTTTTTTTTTTTTTGTTGCTGTTGCACTTCTCCATTCTTATTTTTACCTTAGTTGCAGTTGCAGCATCTGCATGTTGCCAGGATGCGCGCTTATATACTTTGTTAGTTCTTTTAATTTGATTTAATTATATGCGCGGGCAATGAAGTCAGTCTGTATGTCTGTCTGGCGGGACTTGGGGAGGCGTGACTGCTGGGGCTGTGCCCACTTTTGCGCTGCCACAATATTTCCACCTCCTAAATGTGACGTATTTTGGGTAAAGGTGCGCGCTTGAAAAATCACCGCTTTCAACTTTAATACACACAATATATTATTGTGTGTGATCAGTGTTCACTTTTTCTCATTGTTGCTATTGTTGTTGTTGCTTTTGATTTTTTTTTAGGAGTGGCTTGTTAAATTTCACTTGCATGTCAAGGCAAATTTTCGTTTGGTTTTGAATTTTGGTGCGAGGTGTTGGGCGTCGATTTATATGCTTTTCACTTGTCTGGCCTTTTGGGAAGGTGCAACTTTATAGAAGAGAAATCTTTTCTTCTTTTTTCTTTGGAGAGCAAAAGAGATCGCATTTAAATGTCAAAGATATCTAAGGCGATCTTGTACCTAATGTGAAAAAATTCATAAGAATAAAGAAGATAATATAGGTATTTGAGGATTGTAAGGAATATAAGATAGGAAAAGTCGGTCAAATGTTATTATAATATAATAAATGGCACAATTGAAAGAAATGTGAAATGAGATATAAATACGAATAATTGTATTATTAAATTAAACGTATTCCACCAGAAAGGGATTAATTTTTGTTTCATATTTTGAACGACAGTGGAAAGTCCTCTTAAAATGCTTTTCTATCTTCTAACATTTCCACTTAAATCTTTCCTTATTTTCCTCAAAACTCACTTTGGCGATAAAGTTCAACACGCGATTCGGCAGCCAGATCATGCACTAGACAAGCACATCGTACCACCTCACACCCACCTTGCTGGCACTCCCCGCACTCTTTCGTAGCATTATGGGCCACATACCAGAAAAGGCCACTAAACCGCATAACTGTCCATGTCGCTCAGTCTAACTGAGACAAAAAACCAATTGACGATGATGACGACGACAGGTGATTAATTGTTTCAGACGCGTAGACGTTACTTAACGCTGACTTCAAATGAGCAAGAAATAGAGAGACTCCAAACTCAGAGATTCGTGATGTCAAAATGCTGAGATGTGTGAGTGGCCATATATGGGGTTATTAGTGTAGCCAAGAGTGGAGAAGAGAACAAAACAAGTTGCATGGCTCATGAATGAATAGGTTTGAATAGTTTCGAGTTGTTGAATAGTTGGCCAAATGACTGAATGATACAAGCACCTGAAATTCAAAAACAAAACAAAAGACCCCAACACGACAACAAAACAACACCAACAACTACAATAATAAACCTCGTGCGCAATGACAGCCAGTTGAAGTCATGTTTCTCGAATTCTATTTTTTTTTCGTTTTTTTTGTTGTATTTTTGAAATCGGGTGTTTGAACGATCTTGGGTTACACTTTGCTTCCATTACATTTGGCGTGCGTCGTGGCTCACCTAAAAGCCAACATCGCAACCTAGCCCCCTGCCTTAAGCTCCCCCTTCGATTATCTTGGCTTTGTGCTGGGTGTCTGGCGTATAATCCACTGATTGCTTGATTATTATTTTGATTAATTAGCTTAGATTTGGCTAGTTCAAACTGTAAGGCCCACGCCTGAGGCCAAGATCGCTTGTGGCTCTGCTATTGTCTGGGCTCTGTATTGGATCATTGGCTCAGGTTCATACGAAAAATATAAATACATATTTATATATAGGAGTTTGCCAATGATTGATTGAAGTTTTGGTTGATAACAGCTTACAATTGAGAAATTATTTACATGAGCTATAATTAAACTTGTTTGTTGTTGCCTGTCATTTGATGTGTATGAGCACTGTACACATCTATCTCTATCTCTCTCTATCTATCATCTATCTATCTCACTCTGTGGGTGTCTCGGTCTGGTTTATTGAACTGACATCAATTGAGTGTGGGCTGAATGGCCAATAGAGCCGTTGGCAAGTGATGTTACTCCATGGTAGTATACAAATATGTATAAGTATACATAATCAGGAAATTGCTTAAGGGCCTGTCAGATGCCCTGAGTTGATTAGCCATTTTCATAATACGTACTATAAATTCAATGCCAATAATCACAGGTAGATCAATAACCTAAAAAAATATTGAAGACAGTGAATGTGAAGAAAAGTTATGTAATGATTTATTTATCAACTGATTTATTATTTTTTAACACTTATTTATAGAATTATTGCTTTATTCTTTATAATTTCAAACATCTAACAATATGCTTTGGATTTTTTCTGCTTCTCAATGTTCTTTCAACCTGATAATTTGTGTAAACTTCAAATGCTGCTTTGTCTGTTTTGGCGTTTTACTTATTGGCTGCCAATGGATATGTGTCAACTGTGTGTCAAATTGGCCATTCATAGGCTCATCCATAAGTTCAGCTCTAAGTCACGCTTCATTAGAAAGCTGTGTTGTTCACACACAAAATAACAAAATAAACCAACTGATTGAAAGAAACCCCCAAAAATAATGCTGATGCGGGCGCCCATCGATCGTTCGAGCTTTTTGTGTGGCCCAAACACTGTGAGTTGTTGGTTAGTTTGTCTCTTTGTTGCTGGCTGTATTTTTTTTTTTTTGGTCGGTGGATGCGTGTCTGTCCGTTGAGCTTCTGCCGCTGCGCTGATTCGCGCTTGCGTCCAAGCCACACGACTTTACTTCACTTCACTTCACATTGTCCAGCTTGCCTCGACGCCATTTGTGGCCCAAGCAACCGCAAACATGCAAAGTGACAACGGCGACTCGGCCATATTTGGCCAAATTCAAATACCATTAACACGTACGCCATTTGTCGGTTAATGGCAATTGGGTAAGGGAGAGGGTGAGATGAAAAGGAGGTATGCAATCGATGCTTGGTGGGTTCATTTGTCCACTTTCTGTTTGGGCCCATTTCCGTGTTCGTTTGTGTCAAAGCCGCTGCACGCATTTCCCCCAATTCGACATTTAACACTTGTAAATTTCTTTTGGCCAACAAAAGCAGCAGCACCAAAAACTTCCATGTCGCATTTATGGAAAGGCCGCGGATTTGTACCTCTCTCGTTTTTAAGGTGTTTTTTTTTTTAGTTTGTTTAGTTTTTTTTTGGTTCCTGGCGACGAATCGTGTGTTTTGGTCGCATGGTAACCTGTCGTGATTCTTGTTTTAATTTGCTTTGACTTGTGCGCTTTTTTGGGCTGCCGTCTTTGTAGCTTTTCTCTCTTATTGGCGACATTGGCAGTTATTAGGACTAAATGCAGAAGGTTTCCATTTAGCTTCCATTTGGCTTGGGTTGTTTGCCTCATTAGCGGCATTTTTGTTTGTTTGTTTGTTTGTGTGTTGTTTTTGTCGGTCGTTTTGTCGTCCAGACGGCTAATTTGCCTGGGCTCGCAATTATCGTTAGCACTCCAAAGGGAGCAGCAGCAACAACAACAACAACAACAATACTAGCAACAACATTGTCTTCAGGCTACTTTAAACAAAACTGTGGCCAAGATCTAGCTTTAAACTGATTTAAACATGCCAAATCTTGTACGCAAACATAAATTTACAAGCTTATCTCAGTGCGCGAATCGTGTGCTTGCTTTCATACTCTATGCACGTACAAACCTATGGAATATAGGGTAACCTTATGTAGACAACAGTTTATGTGACAGAATCCCAAGAAAAATCTGTGAGCTTTTGGAGTAGTTTAATTAACCGATTCGTTATTTTTAATTTACTCACTAAACATCCAAAACAATAATTTAATTTCATAAGAGGGCAGATACAGCATGTGCTCTGACATTTCTGATTTGCAGGGTATTTGTCAGTCACACAACTACAACTGGCGCTTTCTTACTTGAATTTTAGGTGTACTTTTTTGGCAGTTGAGTTTTTTTTTTGTATTTTTTTTTGGCATAGATTGAAGCGTTGTTGGCGACGCCGTCGCTGCCGCCGCCGCTGACAACGCTGACAAGTGTTAATTGAATTCATGTCTCTGGTAATCATAATAATAATAATAACAATATCATGTTATGCTGGAGAGCTGAAGTGCCTCAAGACAACGACAACGTGCTTTTGATGTTGCTGTTGGCCCGAACTGATCCCCGTTCCCGCGTCCGTTCGTCGTATCTGTCGTTTATGTCCGTCTTACTCTTTGGCTCTTTGGTTCTCCGGCTGGTTGTCTGTCTGCCTGGCAGCACCAACGCCGCCGTCGCCGTTGCCGTTGCCATCGTTATAAATTACTCAATTAATGTCAGCGTTTATGTCAGCGGCAGCACCCAAAGCACCACAACAGCAGCGAGCAGAGCTGGGGCAGATAGGCACATGAGCTTATGCAGATAGTCCAACATAGATGTATATACTTTATATATATTTAGATATGACATGGAGGGGACACGATAATGGGGCATGTTTAGTGGCCTGTCGTTGATGTAAAAGTCGCCTGTTTAATTAAAAAATTTTGCCAAACCACCGTGCTAAAAAAAAATATGAACGGTGTACTGAGCTGAAGCCCGGGTTCTGGCTTAAACAGCTGACAAGTTGCGCAACTTGACACTTTGCATGTAGGCCCTTTTAGCAGCGCGAGTTCGTTGCTTAAGTCTTTTGTTTGGCTCAACACAAAAAACGTGCAAATTATGATTTTGTTGGCTTTTTATTTATTTATATTTTGTGCTTCTTCTCCTGGTAACTGCTGCTGAAAGCGAAATGTCAATTTTGTGAAGGGATTGCTTTTGTCTTTTGACGCCCTCAATTTGCGGCATCATGCGCCCCCACAAACACGGCACGCCTCCTTCGGCAAATACTCTTACTTGCAGTGCATACATTGAATTTGGTCAAACTTAAAGATTTTGATAAAAAAAAATATAGGTCGAAAATAATCCAGGTTAAATTAAAACTTTATTAATTTATTTTTGAACTTTTATTTTCAAATGTTGCAAATCTTAATATATTCAGAGCAGATATACCTCGCCCTTATAACATTTGAAATTATATAAATAAAATTTATTTTTGTGCATTTTATCCTTTGAAGAGTATATTAGTTCCGTTATAAAGAAAAAAAACTTTTGCATCATGATTTCTTAGCAGTTTGTTACTAATACGCGGCACGGGCATAATTAAATCTTTTGACTGTTGCCTTTTGTGTGGACCATTTGTTGTGTGTGTTGTAATAATAATAAGATAAATCCGTTCAAGTTGCCAACAGGTTGCTGCTCCAACTTTGAATTTGTTCAAGACGCCTTTGTGCTTTAGCGCGGGTTGAACGCCCAATTGCAAAAGGCGCTAGAGAACAATGCTTAAAGTTTAAGCAATATTATATTATAAAAATAAATATATATCTTGTACACTATGTATGCATAATTCTTCTTTTGTTTTCTTTTCTTATTTTTTTTCTCTGGCTATTTTTCAAGCACTTAGCGTGCTGACAAGTTGAAGCTTTTGCGTGGCCCGTCAGTCAGGTGGTTTATAAGATATATGTATAAACGGACTTGGATCTCTTGCAAAACTAACCGACAAACCGACTGACTGACTGACTGACTGGGTACCCCTTATTATTGTTGTTGTTGCAGACACATTTCAGTTTTGATATGAGCTGTCGCCCATTTGAAGCTTGGGTCTCTCTTGCTTGTTGACGGGTTCGCTGTGGCTTTTACGCCATGGCCAAGTCTCTGGTGTGGGTGGCCCACACACACATACATGCACATATGTCAAGTTGGTAACTCGGACATGTGCCTGGTGCAATTGTTGCGCCGCCGGCGCCTCAGTTTACTTACAGTCTATCTCTCCCGCTCTGTCTCCCTTCCAGCTTGGGCTGCGTATTAAATTTTGAAATTGGCTTTTGTTTTTGTTGTTTGTTGCGGTCGTTAAGCTTATTTCCGTATTGAAGTCGCTCAGCTTTGCTTTGCGGTTTGAATTAATTAGCCTGTGCAGCAAACGAACAACATTTTGTTCTTTTGCTTTTGCATATTAAATCATATAACATAAACATAAAACTCAATGTGTCTTTTTCTCTCTCTCGCACTCCTTGTGTGGCCCATTAAACGCCAACGCATTCGAATCGGACTCTGAATCCAAAACCGAGACAATGGTAATTATTAATAATGCAAATAATTATATCGATTTCATTTCAGGGGCGTTGCCTGTGATTTGTACAAAGGTTCTCCTTTTTTGTTATTTTTTATTTCGGTTCGCTTTGATCAGTTAGTGTGGGAAAGAATATTAAAGTTCTCCCATTTGCCACTTGAGCTTGGACGGTTTTCTATATTTCTATGTTCACTAATTCCATAACGATTTTTTTTTTATTGTGTGTAGTTTTGGCTAATTTGCCTGCGTTGCATTTGGTTGTTGGCTTTTCTGTGATTAATTTGACGTCAACGAGTGCATGGCAGCTTATTTATGGCGTCTAAAAGTTGTGGTTTTTGTTACTGGTGTTGTGTGTGGCATGAGTTATTGGGTATAGGGTAGAGAGTGCTAGTTTTATGTGTTCGATGATAAGAGTGTGCAAATTTGTTGACAGCTTTGTTGTTTGTTTGTTTAATAACAGACTTACTAGCTTATGTTCTAGTATGAAAGATCTCTTTGACAGCCTTTTGCGAGCTTCATGTGAGCTCCAAAAAGCTTGCTTAGGTACAATAACGTCTCCTGCATGAGACTTTCGTTTTAAGTGTTCCTACTTTACTTACATTCCACTCTACACAAATCTCTTAAACTTTCAAGCTTCCACAAACTAGTATATTGCTTAACTTGAGATTAGCTATAAGCCAACCAAATCTCTTGCTCAACTTTTGCTCTAACACTTCACATTATGTCTAGCCCATATTAAAGTTCGATTAGATCATAAAATTGCTGCGAAAAAACCATTATTAAATATTAATTTACACCCAGCGCGTTAAACAAACAGCACGTACGGCTAACAGCAACAACAACAACAACACCAAAAACTACAGCAATAAAAAAATTAATAACTACAACAACATTAGCAATATTCAGCAACAGCACTGACTACAATAATTGGTATCTGCATCAGGTTTCGAGTCAATCAACAGCTGCGACAAAGTCAACGGCGATGGCGCCTGACATATTTCATGCTTTTAAAATCGTGTATACCCTGTACCTATTAGTAAGTGTATAAATGGTTCGATGAATTAAGTAGATGGCACTTGAGAACCAACAAATATTAAGACCGCATTAAAAACAATTAAACTCACAGATACATGTACAAATACTTGGAGAGTATTAAAGGAAATCTCATAGTTCATCACTATTTTGCGAACAAAATGCATGCTGTTTTATGCGCATTTAAAATTATTAAATATTAATAACAACGAGCTGGAGAAAAAACGTGCCATGAATTTGTAATTTAAATATTTAACATAAAACAAAATTGAAAATTAATTTCGCAAAATTAAAAATGCATTTAAAATAACATTTGGCGATAAGACATTAATTAAACCACAACCAGCAAGGAAGCTAAGAGTCAATAAAGTCTAGGCTCCAAGCCTCTAAACTAACTAGACCATAGTAGAATGAATCAAGGCGTGTTTAGTGGCAGCTACAAAATGCCAATTAAACGTGTTGCATTGCACGTTGCAAGCAATAAACGAAATTCGAGTAGCACCAACGTTGCAATATTATTTCGATTTTTATTCTACTTATTTTTATTTTTATTATATATTTTTTTTGCCATAAATTAAGCCACTAAACGATTTTCAAGCAGCAATCGCGGCGTGGCACTTGTCACCAGTCATGGTTTTTTTTTGCCTTGGATAGGGGGACGGGCTGTCTAATTTAACCTTTGACCAAATACCGCTGCACAGTAAATTGACTGTGCCACATGTGCGTTTGGCCATTTCATTCTGGGCTTTATTTTTTGGGCGTGACAACAGCAGCAACTGCAACTGCAACAGCAGCACGCGCAACAAGTCAACGTCAAAAATGCTTACAGAGACAACCAAGTTTAAGACTAAGAGGAGAGCTAGCTAAAGTAAGGGGTAAGAAAGGAGTAGGCTTCGCGCATTATCCCGAGTTCTTAGCAAATTTAATATGACTTTCCCAGTCAAGTTTTTTGTACTGGCGGCCTGTAGTGTATTTCCTAATAGACCAAAGCTACCGCCTGACAAGTTACAATTCGTGACGGAAAAGAGAAATAGATGCTGATAAAAACGAAGTAGGAATACTCTGTAAGATCGGATTAACTTAACACAAAGTGTGTTGATACCTGAAATATATTTTATTCTATAATCCATAAGCTTCAATACACTTGATATTTTCCATAAAAATAAACTCTCACTTAAACTCTTTCTATTTAAATCCTACATACCAAATGTCTGTATTGTTATACCCCATAGGTTAAAATAAGAGTATGGTCACACTCTGTTCAGGCCAAAAAGCAAAGGCAATGCCGAAAAACGAAACTGGAAGTTATAGAGCGTAAGAAACTGCGTGGACGGCATTTATAATAATGCGATCCAGTTGAGTTTGGGGCAACAAAGTAAGGTGCGGCTGCGGCAGTGCGGAAAAACTTATAATACAAAAAATCGCTGCAACAGCAACAATGACAAGAACAATAACAACAATAAGAGCAAAGAACACAGCGGCAAACGAAATTGAACTGGAAAACGCGTTTAATTGAACCAAAGCCTGATGACTGCCCACTAGCGCCATCTAGCTGCGTGCGGCTGCACTAAGCCAGCTGAGCAAGACTTGTTGTTGCTGTCGTGGCTTTGGCTGCTGCTGCTGTTGTTGTTAACTTGTTGCAGTTACTGCTGCTGCTGCTGCTTGCCGTGGTAGACCCAAAATCGATGATTCATCGTACTGTTTGTTGTTTTGAGTGGTTTTCGCCGCCCCGTCGCAATGCCCCTAATGCTCCACGGAAAAAATAGCTAGACGGTTGTTCGTACCTTGCCGTTGATGTTATTGTTGTTGGTGTTGTTGTTGGCGCTTGCCGCCTGCTGTTGCTGTTATAGCTGTTACTGTTGCTGGTGACGCAGTTGCAATTGCAGTTGCAGCTGCGCCAATTCTCTTTCGTTTGCCGTTTGGCGCTTTACGTTCAAAACAATTATTATTCTGGCAATTAATTTTGATTTAAGCAGCGATTTGATATTCCGCTCTATCCGCAGCCAACAAAAATTAACAGTCAGCCAGCCAACCACCCACAAATGCTCAGCACCACCACCACCCGCTGCTAATGCCGGCGCTTTGTGGATTCACAATATTTGCGAATCAGCTGCAACTTTTTTATGCGATAGATAAATATAGAGACACCTACATTGTTGCTGTTGCTGTTGTTGCGAGGCTTCTCCATTCGATTGGCATCACTATGAAAAAAACTTGTCAACAAACGAGCATCCACAATGCAATTGTAATACTGTATTGCAAATAATGTGAGCTTTGCCAATTCGAATGTGAATGCAAGTGAAAAGCTGTGAGATATTAGTTTGATTATTTTAGTTGGGACGACAGTTGAAAGCATTTGCTTAGATTATTTACAATTCAATATATGTTGACATAAATTTAAGTAAGTTCAATCTGAATAAAATATGGCTTTAGAGGTTAACTCTCTCTTTAAGCTTTTGATGTGATAATCGCCAAACTTTTATTTCAAACCCATTTTAAACCTTTTTTTTCTGTTTATTGATAAGTTTTTTAAAAATACAAAATAAATATAAATACATATAAAATCGATTTAAATAAATATTAATTTTTTGAGCATATTTACACAACTTAAATATTTAAGAAACTTAAGTTTAATCAAAATAATCATGAATACCCATAATTCTAAAATAAATAATTATAAAAAGTTACTAATAAGCTCGCACCGTTTTGATTTGTACACAACGAGATTTCAACAAGAAATATACAACTAAAAAAACACAAGTTAACAACAAATGGCTGTTTTAACTAATGTTCACACCCTTTTGAATATACCTACTATAAATACTAACTTTAAGATATGTTTGGGGGCATAACCTGTACTAGAGACGATCCTAACAAGCAATAAAATTGCTCTAACTAATTTTTGGCACTTATATTCCTGATGCTTTGGCTAAAAACTGACTTGAAATTATATAAATAACTATAAATAGATTTGTTCCCTGGGCTTAGGATCTAGTAAATGCCCTGTCTGCTGACCTGTGTAGGCATTTGAAATTCGTTTCCTTCCTCCTCCTCTCCTCCACTGCTGCCTACACTGCCTGCGTAGTACAGAGAATGAGGCGACATCTCATCATAATCCTGCAAGTGCTGCTGCAGCTGTTGTTGATTGAATCCGGCTGCTGCTGCTGAGGTTGCTGAACCACCCTGCTCCGTCTGGCAACCACTCTGCAAGTGCTTGGCTAGCAGGGACATTCGAGAGAAGGACTTGGTGCAGCTGGGGCAAGAATACTTCTTCACATCCGAGTGCGTTTGCATGTGAGCTCGAAGATTGGAGCGATCTGCAAAGGCACGATTGCAATGCTGGCAGCTAAAGGGCTTCTCTCCGGTGTGGGTGCGAATGTGACCCTGTAGGAGCCAGGGTCGAGAAAAGGCCTTGCCACAGATGGGGCATTTGCAAGGCAGGGTGTGAGTGCGTATGTGCATTTTGAGTGCACCCAGAGAGACATAGGTCTTCTCACAGTTCTTGCAACTGAAGACTTTTTTCACCTGGTTACCCTCTGCGGAGGGACAATGGAACTGCTGATGCTTGGAGAGGCCTGAGTAGGTAGAATAGGACTTGCCACAATCCTTGCAATGATAACGAGGCACGCCAACTGGTTTCTGCATAGATTGAGCTGAGGCAACATTCGCTGCTTGGATCAAAGCTGATGCCTGATCTGTGCAGAATTCCGTTTGATCCATAATTGGACCTCCACTGGGATTACTCCTTATTATCTTGTACTCGGTGCTCTCGTAGGCGTGACTTTGTTGATGCTTAACGAGACCGGTGTATGTGGCATAACATTTGTTGCACTGCTGGCACTGATAGTAGAGATCATTGCTGCTCTTGATTTTCAGACTCAACTGATTGTCGCTGTTCTCCTGGTCCTCCAGGTCATCTTCATCCTGCTCTAGCGGGTGAGGAGGTGCAGCAGTCTTAAAGCTCTGCTGTGGCAGCTGTTGAGGCAGCTGCTGTGGCGCTATGTGTTGCATGCTAAGCAGCGCACGTGCCACATTGTGCAGATTAACATTCTCACTCAAGCCACGACGTTGATGCTGTGGCACCACACTCAAATCCTGTGGCTCTGTTGGCAGTGGAGGTGCTTGTGGTAGTGGTGGCATTGGTGGCATTGGCAATGGCATCTTCATACAATCCTCATATTCCGCAATGCTCTTCATCAGGTTGTTGTTATAGTTGCGTAGACCAAAAGGCTCCTCCACATGTTCCACTTTGACCATCGAGGTAGGCTCCATGGAAGGAGAAATGCTGGTATAACAAACAGGCATTTCTAGTTCTCGTTCATGTTCCGGTTCCATGACTTCATTCTCGGGGGGCAGATCAAAGTCACCATAGCCTAGCCGGGCGAGACTCTTTGCAATCTCTTCTCGTGTAAATACATCGGGAAAGGCTCTCGCAATCTCACGCGTTTCCTCCCAAATGCGTCGAGCCAGTTGCTCCTTGGTCTGTGTCATGGCTGCATCGAATCGGCGACGAATCTCTTGAGTAACCGGCTGTGGCTTCGGTTCCGCTTTGACTGACCAATGTGGCGGGTCGATGGGAACTGCAGCAGACGCTATGCTAAGATCAACGGGTCCCTCATCTATAACAATTTATTGAAAACTTAATGAGTTAAGCAAACAAAATTTTCTTGATTTTATTTTTAAAGTTTTAAGGACTCTTGAACCTACCAAGACACAACTGATCCTCGAGTGGCGGCTCCTCCAGTTGTATAGGTCGTTTTTTAAGAGGACATTTGCTGTACTTGAGCTTATCCATTTTATATTCAACTTGATGTAACCAACACAACCTAAGTCACTTTCCGCACGGATCTTGGAAGGATCTCGTCTTAATATTTGTTCCGATCTTCACTTAAAATCACTGGCACTGGATCATTTACTGCTGCACTCGCGTCTTGTTTGCTGGCAGTTTCGTATACGAATGATGCAACCGGCGAGGATCACTTTAATTTTATATAGACTTCTACTCGGCGCAGGATCAATCAACCCCCAAATTAAAACGAAGCGAAAGCAACCCCCTTAAATGCCAAAAGGATCAGCTACCTACTTCCGATTTGTGCCACGGGTGGATTCTGTACGGAAATCAACCACCACGAGCCAAACAATTCAACAACATTCAATGATCTCTTGTATACATACACTCACCCCTCCGGACCCTCTCTCTTTCTCATTCGGTTGGTCTCTCTGATTGTCGCCTGCCGTCGTAACAGCTGTGTGCTATGCTCCAGCTGCAGATTGATTCAGCACCGCCAACAAAAATCTCTGCTCAAAAAAGCGAGCACGTGCCATACATCACACAAACACACACATATATCGAGACACACACCGGTTACCGGCGTGTCGACGCTCTCTCCCTCTTGCATACATCACCAACACACACACACACACACACACACACGATCGCCACCAGCTGCCACTGAGATTGAAATTTGTAATCGCTTTAATTTCCCCTTCGCTGAGAGTGTGTTCGGGTGCGTGTGTGTGTGTGTATTGGTGAGCGTGAGCGGCAGCTGGTGAGCTTATGTACAACTTGAAGTGCAAGTTTATTTTTAGCTCACTTGCTGTCTCTTTCGGTTCGTATTGAAGATCGGCTGCCTGGTGCCTATATACACGACACAACACAAGCACAGACACGAAGTCGTTGGCGCTCTCTGGTGAGCAGGTGAGATTGCTCTTTGAAAGCTACGAAGAGTAACTTTAAGCTTGGAGTGAACAGCCAATTGATGCTCTGGGCTTAACGCTTTGGCGCTCTTTGGCGCTCTTGTTTCATATTTCATTCGTAGCGGTGGTACATTAAGAGTACATTTAGTTTGCAATTGCTCTTTCAGGCCTTAAGCAGCTTTGGCCATATTAAGACTGCTTAAACTTTTCTACTTCATTGAACTTAATGCTGATCATTTTATATTTGATTTTTTAAAATGGCGCTTACTGGCAGGCATTCCAAATACATAATATTAATCACTGGAACCAACAACCCAAGGACCCTAACTAAATCAATAATCATTGTATAGAGAATTGTCAGTCTACGCTTTTCCAACAATATCAAACGTTAAATTTCCAACGACAATGAGGTTTTTTCTAAATTTTTATTGAAATTGTTGGCTGTTGGCAGCTGGCGCAGTTTTTGGCCCTTTCAATAAGTACAATTAATGGGGTGGTTGCGCCGCCGCATTTTACCTGGAGTGCCTTGGAATGCGCCAAAAAATAAAAGGTATGTGCAAAACTACCTGGCACCAGGCACTTTCAACATGCTGCTCGTGCCGCCTGCCGATCTAACAATCTATCCACCCCAAATGGAACTCACACAGCATCACAATCTCACCAGCCAGCCAGCCGTCTGGTGGTTGCAGTTATTGTTATTGTGGTGCGGCTGCTGGTGGTGAAACTGCATTTTGTACGTTACTTTCGAAACAACAAACACAACCCTTAGCGTCAAGAAGCGTCTTGTTCTTGATCTTGGCAGAAATCTCAGCAGAGTGCAGAGATTTGGAGGGTTGTCCCGTGCCTCTGCATTTCTTACTCACAGCTGCCTCCTTGACACGTACCATGCCACTGATTTCTCATGGAAAAATTTGGCGCCAAAGTCGTGTAATGAACCGGTGTGTCCTGGCCATGATATGTGATCTCTGCCATAAAAACAACACTGCACACAAAAGACACTAAAAACATATTGTTCGTATGATAAATTTGATTTTCTTGCAAAATATTCTTTGATTGCTTATGGATATCGAATTGATTGGCGAAGTAAATTTAATGAACCGCCCAATTACTGAGGTAATAGTGAAAGGAGACAAAAAAATACTCAATCTTACTAAATTAGTGTTAAGTATTTTTCATTTCAGTTGTTAGAATTGAGTAGTCCTGCTAAAGGGAATGGATCAAAACTTATCCTATCAACTTCAAGCTGTCTACTATCTTATAGTCTTTGCTATCAGCTAAAATATTTCGATGTTCATTAGACCATACTACATATTAAGAAGAAAGCTTTTTCCACTGTTTTCTCTACCACCTTCTATTTACATTGAACCACTATCTTGGCAATAATAACATTTCGCTGTCATCTTTGACCAACTGAAGCTCTAGTTGACAACGGCATACGGACACCGGAGGAGAGCAAAGTGAGCTAACTGCACATCACCTGGCATACAAACCGCAAACGGCAAAATAACACACTAAGAAACTAACAAACTGCCCCGGACTGCGATTCAGGCTCAGACTTGGCTCGAATACAGTTGAGTGCCTCACTTCAAAGTGTCAAAGAGCCGCCAAAGTCGCATAATGAAGTGCAAAATGTCATTAATTTGCTGTTTGCAAGTTTGCAGCTGCAGCCAAGAAAACTGACAACAAAAGAAAGTCGCCGGATGGATAGGAAAAAGTGTAAGAAAACTATGCAGAAATGCAAAACCCAATACTTACTGCAATACAGGCGAGGAATAGTGGGGGTATTGTGTGCTGCTTGCCACACGCCGCCGCACAATGTCACGAGTTACAGATTTCTCAAGCCAATAAGCAAAAGAATGCGCCGCCGACCATGGCGACTTGGACGCGGCAATCAAAACAAGATCTTAGAACTATTGGCGCCTGATCTTTGCTAACAACGAGTAGAAGACGTAGACGAAGTCGGCAATGGAGATGGAGACAGAGTGAACAAAATGTCCAGGTCAGTGAACATAAATGCCGCCGTCGGTGGGCAGCCTATTGAAATCTAATATCGTTATCAACAGACTAACGGTAATTATAAACAAATAAAAGCACAGAACAACAACGTGGAACATGAAATGTTTGTTTCTAACGTAAAGAACACACAACAGGCTCAAAGAAGAGTGTGTTATGGGGAGACCATGTTGCCGCTTCCGACGCCGCATATATTAGCCAAGTTAGAAGCTACGTCTATAATTCAAACTAATTTGTTTTATTGACAGCGTGTGCGCCTTAAAGACATCGATATGGCTAACACACACGAAAGCTACCACAAATTGGTCAATTATGAACTGAGCTGGGTTTGAAAAAAAAAACAAGCGTTCGAACCAACTAAAAAAAGAGTCTAAAGACTAAGACGTGTTTCATTAGGGTAGATCAAGTGACAATAAATTAAATTTGTTGGTTAACTGACTAATTAAAATGCGCTTCTTGCGTCTCCCTCGATTCTTCGCTTGCCTCTTGAGATATTAATCTTCTTGGGAAGCTTAATGTCAGAGACGCTTTTGGGGGTACGGGGACCACCCGCTCAGAAAAGTTAAGTTTTGTCTGTCCGGTACATCCACATCGGTAGCTCTCATCTTGACTAATATGAATTATAATTTCCAGCTGGTGATTTTGTTAAATTTCTTGTGTTTCATAAATGAATCATGATAATGAATTGTTTATGCTGCGGTCAGCTTCGATAGCTTCATGGGAAAAAGAGATTAGCATCAGCATTTATGTTAATACAATATCATAAACACCAAAAAATAAAATAAATATCATGATATATTCACCGCCTTGAACATTGTATTTCTTATTTTGCCGCTGATTCACTTGCAAATATGAGAGTTTGTATGCGAATTTTTTTTATTATTATCTTGATTTTTTGGTAAATTTTAACAAATGTTTGGGTTATTGTACTTGACATGTCTGTAAATTGCTTATCAATGGTAAACATCCTCCATGGAACCAACTTGATTTTGCGTATTTTTCTGCTGTTTGTGTAAGCATTAAGTTGAAGGGCGGTCTGAAGTTCAAGTTCAGAGAGATTTTATTCGATAAACGGAAAGACAGATAGATAATACTTTAGTTTAAGCCATCAAATGAGCTTCTGAGAGTCAACAGCTGTTATGAGTAGACAACATTCCAAGCCAACAAACATGACCGATAATATGTTCGAATTATCTAAGATACATGCAACCCCTCAGTTAAATAGCATATGTCTTGTAAATAATTTAGACAAAATTACAACTATTACTGATATTCAGCACACCCAAACTATGGACAGTTCAATATCCAATTAAAAGCCACCAATTGAGCAATTCAATTGAGTGCAAATGTTCCCATGACCAGACAAATTTACACTTGCAAACGACCATCCAGCTAGATAGACATCAGCCAAGTGCGTGAGAAAGGCATGCAGGGAGAGTTAGAGGATTGTTTGGCATAAGCATCATTCAGGAGGTTCTGTTTTTGACCAATAAATAAAAAGTACCCACGCTGCGAATGCGGGCGCAGGATTTCAACTTAAGCTCGCACTCGTATTACATCCTAGAAGGGATGATCCTTGATGTATTATTTGTTATTTGAATCACGTGACAAGTTGCTGGCTCCGTCGGAGGTTGTATGCCCAAAGGGGGTTGCTGGGAACGTTGCACAGAAATCATCCCACGGGATTCAATTTATGCGTGTTTGAATGTTTTTGATTGCCCGTTGCTAATTCAAATAAAATTCAACTTCGATGTTTTGGTTTCTGTTGTTGTTGTTTTTGCTTGTGGTAAGCTGAGCTGCTTTGTTGTGCCTTAAACAACAAAAGTTGAACTGAAAACCCACCAGCTTTTTGTTAGTAGTGCTGGTGGTGGTGGTAGCGATGGTGCAATTTCAACCTCATTACAAAACATTTGCTTTGTTCTTCTGTTTAGAGTTTAACTTACGCCTTTTGCTTGGACAGGCTGTGTGTGTAAATGAGAGAGGGTGCATTGCATCAATTTCAGTGACAGCTTGCGCCTGTTGGCATTAATAAAGTCACGAAGAAGTATTTGTTTATTTGCATGCCCAAGGGATTTGCAATTAAACAAATTAAGCAACGGGCTCAAAACCCTTTGCTCTAAGCCAATTTGAACACGTTTTTTTTTCTTCAAAATTCTGTTAAAAATAGCAGAAAATGTCACGTTAATTATTACAAATGATTTCATATTTATATTTTATGTTAATTTTGGTTGTCAGCATTGTTTTTTATTTTAGTCGCAGCTATAAAAATACGAGAAATGCCATTTTTGGACAGTTGTCAGTGCTCTCCATAGGGAATACTTTGTAAATGGATTGTTGTGCTTTTTTTTTGAGAGGATAGAAAAGTTAATGTAAAAACAACATTTTAAATGGTTAGTAAAGGTTATCCATAAAATATTTACACAAACACTTAATTTAAGATATCTTGACACAAAATTAGCTAAATTAGTTTATGATGTATCTGTCTTTGCACTTGCCCAGCTATTAAATACTCTTCTTAATCTTTTAGTTGGCTGCAGGGTATTAAAAAAGCATTATTGTCTTTGGGAGACATGCACCTGAAGCAAGTTCCCCTAGCTTTGAGATAGCTACTAGCTGGGAATTGTGATATGGATATAGGCATCGAAAAACCATATAATTGATTTATGGCCAATGGATTGTTGGGTTGACTAAATTTAGAATGGAGCAAACAACTAAAACAACTAATTTAGTGAGAGATGTGAGCTGTAAAGTTTCGTGTTCTTCACTTTTGTCACGTTCATGGGCATGATATTCTTTGCCGTAGTAACAGTTCCATCCTCTCTCATCTCTTCTCCGATCTTCTGTTGGTGAACGTGTCCGTTTGTTTGTTTTTTTTTTTTTTTTTGGTGTCACTTGGGTTGGGGGTGGAGAGGCAGGCGGTAGGCGACAGGCGAGAATCTTTCGTCTGGCAGGGCGCTGTCACAATTGACACTGACGATGCGGCAGGTACACGAGGAGGGGGCCATCGTATAGAAAGAAATAAAGAAAAGACGTGCCGTTAAGTTGTCAATGCTGCTACTACATAGTACTAGGGACAGAATCAAAGCAGCGGGAAATTTTCATTTAGACACGGCTTCTACTCATCTAACGAAAGATAAATTGAACGTGCGCCATTCAAGTTATTAATCTTGTCGAGCTTAGTTGGGGCCTACATTGTTTCTAAAATATTGTATGCACTCGTCCCGTACCGGTGTCAGCTAATGGGACCGCGCCACTTGAGCCACAATTTCAGTTGCACATCTGAATTTCCAGCACATACTGTATCTGTTTGTGTATGCAAAGTATGCAGCTGCCCTGCTCCTTGCCGGATTTATTTTATTTTTTTAAAGGTCTCCCCCTAATTTGTTTATGGCTCTGATAATTAATTTTTTTTTATTTGGAAAGTGAGACGTAGGGCAGTTTGGGGCACCCGGGAACTGCAATAACATAAATATATCCGCTGATCTGGCAGGCGCAATTACCGAGAGAGCCATATTTTGTCACATATATATATACATACATTTATGCTATTTTCTCGTTGGGTGAAAGTTGAGGCGTTTTTATGAATGCCCATAACTCTCTAGCTGCCCTGAGAGATATGGCGCTGATTGTTCAGAGATGATGGTATTATAGTTAAGACTTTCACTAAAAGCCTTTTTAAAAACCATTAAACTCGCCAACAAGCATTAAGTTCAAAGAGCCTGGTGTTTGGGAGGTAAGGATTTAAAGTTAATGAAGGTAGATAGATTTTAAGTATTTTACAACTGATAATTATATATTGCAATTATTCGTTTTTAACGTTATAAGTTCGCGAACGGGAAGAACCTAAACTAGCAAACCTATTTTCTAACCGTTTTTTGAAGCTGTGACCTGCTCGCGCTTTGAATATTCTTAGAACTCTCCTCACCCCACACTGAACCGTCTTCTATTGCGCATTGAGTGAGCACATGCCAAAACTTGCCACAAAAAATATTGCGCAGCTGCTGTTTTTACTATTTCACAAGGTAGAGTAATTGAAAATGTGACGCACACCCCACTCCACTTTACTGGCAATGCCGAAAACTAACGTTCCCGAGAGCTCAAGTAGTGAAACGCATATGCAACACCTTGAGAAGGCAAAAGAAGATACATGGACACGTATGTAAGTAGTCAAGTCACAACTACCAAAGTTGCAGCGTAACCGGTATGTCACGAGGGGGAAGCTTTCAATTTCTATGGAACACCTGGGCTCGATTGTGTCTTAAGGTGCACGGTACTAATGAGCTCAGAGCTCAACCTAAAGGCGCAACTTTCTGTGTTTTGACGCAGTTTTGTCTACCAGCCAGCCAATGGGGTTACTGCAGTGATGAAACCCAAGGACAGGGGCTAAGTAAATCCATGTGTGTGTGTTGTTCATGTGTAAACAGCATAAAATCATATCAGTTGAGTTCGCTTTTGGCAAATCCACACAAGAACACTTGCGTCATCAGCATTGAGCATTTGAAGAAAATAAAAATTCAATTTGAAGAGGTTTTGATAGGGGTTGCTAGAGGAAGTGCACACCTTGCCACATTAGCATAGGCATTAACCTGGGTACCTTCTCGCTGGAACCTCTTCTTTTGCCTTTTTCATATACATACCTATTCTTAGTTTCCCATCGCGCTATTTGTTTGAACTTGTTTATTAACATGTGACAATTATGCAAATGACTATTGGAACATAATCAAAATGTAGACGAGCAGCAAATGCAATGCGATCTACACTTTCTTGGCCTTCTGCTTGAACCCTTTTTGCTATGTTATGATTTTCTCTGAACCGGATGTTAAACCGACACACGCAAGTGTTATCCCAACTACTATTCGAGAATTATGCAAATTGCAATCGACATTAAGGGTGTTTACTACAGCAGGACATGAAAGAGGAACACCTGGGCAACGGAAGGAAACGAATCCGTTTCTAACAAGATCTTTCCCACAGTTGTCAAGGCTAATGGATAGAACATTCTTTAGCACGAATAACTACTGATGTTCGCATCTATTAAAATTTCTTAGTGAAATGGGTATGCGATGCAAACATTGTCGATTGTTTTGAAAATATTAATCAAAATTATTTAATATTCTAGTTAAATCAACAACGAAAACCTTTTGTTTCTCTTATAACATAGACTTAAAATTTTAGTTAAAGAAGACGAGTGTCAAATGTTCTGGTATAATCTCAAGCTGCAGAATGAGTGGAAATACATCGTTTCTCGACTTAAACACTCCGCGTCACTCGTTGCTCTCGGCAAAATTTAAGCAGAGTTTTGCCTACACGTCATTGCACTCGCGTATGCCAGGAATAATGCAGCAGGTAATTAAAACAGTGCTATCCAACGAAGAGGAACTGTCGCAGCAGTATGGCGAGGAGGTGCATAACGATGTACGGATAATTATTGAAAACATTGAACGCTTGAAGATGCAACTGCAACGTGACCGTCAGTTTCAGCAGTTTAATGGCAATGAACCTGACAAAGATGACTGGAATGCATTTATATCGGAGCTACCAAAACAAAAGAGATCATACTTTCGTGCTTCCTGGCTACATTCAGAGTGTTACCTGTACAGGCGCTTGAGTTCCTTCTTTGAGAATAGTAAACATTTGCAGAAGTTTGATTACTTTTTAGAACTGAAGCAGGAGGATCTTATGATCAGTGAGCGTGCGATTCTTTACCTTACCGCGGCAACACGAGGATTGGGCAAGGCTTTTGAATACTTTAGCCAACTGATGCGCATCAATATGTGGAGCAATCGTTTTGAGTTACAGCTGAATGCTTTTGTTTTCGATACGCCCAAAGATCGCCAGGATATCAGTGTGCTGGCCGAGGTGGCTGATCTGGACAAGTGTTTGCTCGTGGATGACAGCATTATGGTTTGGAATTGTCTGATGAAAGCCAAGGGACAGAAATCCATCATTCTCGACTACGTCTGTGACAATGGTGGCTTTGAGCTTTTTACAGACTTGCTGTTTATCGAGTATCTTCTTGAGCACAAAATGGTCACCCAGGTGCGCATGCATGTGAAAGCCATTCCATGGTACATCTCCGATGCAATGCCAAAAGACATCGAATGGACCATTCAATACCTTAAAAATAGTCCCAAAGAGATCATCTCTTCGCTGGGCAAGAAACTGGAAACTCTGATGATGTATAAACGCATTATTATAGCGCCCCAATCGTATTTCTGGACAGGACCGCAACCCTACTTTGTCATGGTCGATTCAAATTTTGAGCTCTACAAAATGCTAACCCAAGCACTGTTGGTTATTTTCAAGGGGGATCTGAACTATCGCAAGCTATTAGGCGATTACATCTGGGACAGCACAGAAGAGTTTATAACTTGCTTAAGAGGCTTTCGACCCACAAACATTTGTGCTATGAGGAATGTTAAGTGCGAGGTGATCTGTGGTATGCCCGAGGGCAGTCTAGATCATATGCTTAAGGTCGATCCCACCTGGATGATATCGGGCAACTATGGTCTTATTCAGTACACAGATAGTTTAAAGTGTAATTGCAATCAACAGAACAGCTACTCAATGACTAAAATCCCGTTCCAGCCACCGCTTTAAGCTGTAAGTTTCACTTGTTGGACACTTACATATGTCCCCACCCTGGGGGCTCCTAATCCTAGTCCGGCAGAGGCCAACAATCAGCATCTAAACAAACGCATCAAACGCCGGCAGTTAAAGTTTGCAGTATCTTTGCTTGTGTATTTATATTTTTATTAAATTGCTACTGCCGCTGGTCGAATGAGGTGAGTGAGGGAGAGAGGTATGGAGAGACGGCGGGGTTGTTCAATGTCTTAATTTGCATTTGGCTGCCAGCGTAGAAAACTTACAATGCCCAAAACAAATGAGACCATATTTGTCAGCGCACTTTGCCCAAATCAAAACGGCATCGTTACCGCCCACAAACTGCAAGGAGGAAGGAGGCACCTGCATTTCTCTAGTCTGTGCTAATCTAGAGTTGTCCTCTGTTGGGCCTGGAGGCCGGCATAAAGCCTGGCCAATTGGCTGAGTGACTAATGCTGTTGGTTTTATTGATGTGGCGCACATGCACTGCAATTTGTCCAGCAATGAGGAGGAGAATGGCCTTTCCGGGCGATTTCAATTGAAAATGGAAAGTTGTGCAAATCAACACAATATAGTATGTGGAAGAGATTGTGTTATGCTAATTTCTATGTAGTGAAAAATGATTTAATATAAATGTGAAATTATTTCAAAAGCAACTCAAATCATGCTAAGCTATCATTATATTTGTTAGTTCCCATGGAAAAGTCACTTGGTTAATCAGCTATTGCATTTTAATCGTTGGGTAATCGATCTTAAAATATTTCCCAGACTTGCACTCGACTTGGCAGCAATGCAAATCTTAGCCGTAGGTGTTCTTACTTTTGTACAAAATAATTCTTGCATGCAGCGTTTTTCTCAGTAATTCGAAACCTTTAATATATGTATCAAATAATTATTGAAATCAAATAAAACCAAATCAAATTTATTTAGTTGATTGCACTTCAAGCCAAAAGAAACGTTTTCAAATGAGCAATTCACAAAAGCAAAAAGTCAAGATTGTAATATTAAGTGCGCATTCCCACAACTATTAAGATGCCAAATTGAAAAGAGCAACATGAGGCCCAGAACATATCCAGAACATTCCAATGCACATAAAGCGCTCGCCCGGTACAGTTCCCACTCCAAAATTGTGCAATTAATCAGCAACATTATAAAAGTGCTGTGATACGAAATGGAATTGAAACACGAAAAACAACAACGGGCAAGCCAAATATTTTATTTTCCCACCAAAATAAAAGCCACCCCAAAGCCAAAAATTTCTACTGCGCAGCTGCTGGATAAGTAAAACTCCAAATAAAAGCAAAACACAAAAAGCCAGAAGCTGCTCTTCTCTTTCTCTCCCTCTCTTTCTCTCTTTTCAAGAACAACAACAATCAAAGCAACTGGCTGTTGTCCACTTGGTTGTTTTTGGGGTGGGCATTCGGTTCCTGTTGCGGATGCGCCCTTGAAATGTAGCACCCGGCAAAAA
Organism: Scaptomyza graminum; assembly: GCA_018901835.1. NCBI lineage: Eukaryota > Metazoa > Arthropoda > Insecta > Diptera > Drosophilidae > Scaptomyza > Scaptomyza graminum. Next base: position 9,452,206 of record JAEIFL010000002.1, read on the forward strand.
CGGCACCCGACGCACACACAACAACACATCAGTTACCATCAGTATTCACCAGTTTCGCGTTTACCAGGTTGTTGTTGGTTGTTGCTGGTGCTTTTGTCTGATTTGGCCCGGGGAGGGTTGTAAACTTTCTCACCATTTGCCACAGCAGCCAGGTGATGATTGTGGCTGTGATTTCTGCTGTTTCCACCACCACCCAATTCAATGGCTTTAAGCTGTGCGCAGGTATGCGCTATTAAACCAGCTGCCAAACAAGATTCAACTACAACAATCGACAAAGTGTTTGTTAGTTTTTTATTAGTCTGGTTATTCGTTTTGCTTTTGGGTGGAGTAGTTTGCCGAGCAAGCCAAGCTGCCGTTTAAGGCTTGAGACTTGTATGCAAGGTCCGATTGTTAAGTTGTATTTTCACATGCCTCGATATTAGATAATCAATAAGTAAAAAAGATTTGCAATCGCTATGTTAATCAAATATTGCATCCCAAAACTACTGACCTGTTTGACATCAAAAATTAAATTATTATGGGTTCATTTATGACTCATATGATATGAAAATTTGGTTATTAAGGCAAATTATTGTCAATTGAATTGCATATTTTATATAGTTTATGGAAAATTGTCTTTTAAATACTTTCTCTGAAAACAACAATTACGCTTTCAGCTCAGTTGATCAGCCAATCCGACATACAGTCAGACATTAGGTAAAGTTGTACCTAAGTTATTGCCAAATTAAAAAGGGAACCAACTTTGGGTGCAATTACGAATATCTTAGCTGGTGGGAGGGGGTATTTATTTACTTCGGATAGTTGACATAAACCTTTCGCCAAAAAAAAAGGCCGCCAAAAGGCGCTGACAAGTGGCCAAGAGGCAAAGCAACGTTGGCTAAAAGGTCAACAATTTCGTAATCAGCTTTTGTGTGTGCACACGACGTAACCATAAGCATGGGGCTCCATGTCATCCTATATATTTCAACAAGACACCAAAAGGCAGTTAAAACTGAGATGGAAGGGGAAAGAGAGTGCGGTGGAGTCTGAGGCTGGGCAGGCGAATGGCACTGTCAACTCTCCAAGCGCAAACGATTGTGGAACAAGAGCCGAAATAAAAACACATTCGCCAACTGACCAAGTGGCCAACGATCCAACAACAATAACAACAACTAATAGTAGTAGTTGTAGATATGTGTGTATGTTCAAACGACTATCACCCGCTAAAATTCAAATTCAAATTTGCTCAAAAACCCAACGCCCCACCGAACAACACCACCACTGACCGACCCAACGACCACAAAAATTAGCCATCGACTTGGGCGCTAATCTGGTTTTAAACTGCGACCAGGCAAACAGCGCTGCCACAATGCGGGTGTGTTTACCACGCAGCCAGCCAGCCTGCCAGCTAGCCTGCCACACCAGGCCCAACTCCAGCCAGCCAGCCTGGTCAGCTTGTGCTGGGCCGAAAGACAGACAAAGAGACAGCTAGACCGACGATCACAACGTTTGGCCATCGTTGACCAACCAGTTTGTGGCACCCGCACCTGGCCAACTGCCCAACTTACGACTTTGCAAGCCAGCACACAAGCGTGGCGAACTCACGAGCTAACAGCCTAACTAACTGCCCCTGCACCAGACAGCTGCGGGTCCTGCCCTGCCCTGTAAAGTCGTAGCACGAACTTAAGATCCAGTCTAATGCGTAACTTTAACAACCATTTATTAGCAAATTAAAAAATGAATTGGTAAAATTTAAAATAAATATCATAATTATATTCCATTGAATAAAATATTTAACTTCTATAAGCTCTTAAAAACACTTCACATATTTTCATCATTTAAGAACTAATTTGTGATCACATTAAATTCATAATTGTAAATTTGCTCATACTCTCTCTCTCTTTCTTCATGATACTTAGAAAATTCATCGTCTCTTCAAACAATAATGATTATGCTAGTTGTTAGTTCATTTTGTTTAAGCTATTAGTATTATCGTAGTGTAGAGAGTCAGTGGAATTTCACGCACCTTAAAATGGTTATTAAAACAGCATCATGAAGATAAGAAAATATAGGTTTATGAGCAAAGTGCACATTAAAATAAGAAGAAACTAAAAGCTTTAAAGGAATGCATAAGATGAAGCTTTATTGGCCATATAACTGAATGCAATAATTGCAATTTGATTGTCTATAAGGAATGGTCAAAATAATCCTATGTACAACTATACCCATATAGATTTCTAGTCTGTGCATTTTCCATACCCAAAAAAAACAACAAAAAAAACATAGTCAAGCTCATTCAGGTACAGACTCGGAACACATATACAATAAGTCAGGTCAAAAAGTGCACTGTAATTCGTCTACTCAACGCCAGAGTGTGATTTGCTGATTAGCAATACTTTTTCCGTCATATTCTGAAAGCCCAATTACAACGGCCAACAAGACAAACGGCCCAAACAGTTGCCGCCGAAACGCTGTCTGACGCTTAATTTTGTTTTTGTTTTGTATTTCTATTTTGCTATCTGTGAGTTTTTGGCCACGTGAACACCCTTATGCAAAACAAATCAAAACAACAATAAAAGCCGTAAATCTATGCCACAATTTAAAAAAAAAAAAAAAAATGTAGTCAAACCAAGCAATATTCGACCGGCTCCTTTAACAACAAATGCGGCTGCAGCATGTGCCAGCAAAGCCAAAGCCAAAGACCAGGCCCAAACCTCTTGGCCAAAAGAGACACTTGGCCACTCGAGACGCTAACGCCGACGTCGACAGCGACGTTAACTTCGTCGGCTGCTGTGATAAAATATGAGACACTGGGGCAGACACTCAAATGGTTACTGCCAACGTTATGAGGGCAGAGAGGGAAGTAGACCATGATTCAGTGTAAAAACAACCAAAAAATAAAGAGAAAAGAAATATCCATTGAGACTAAAATTGTATATGTGTATTGCTGACCATACGTCCAGGAGGTTGTTGGTTATTACTGCATTACCAATGACAGCAGCCACTGCCAAGACGCCACCTAGCGGCCCCAATGAGGCAACCTGTCAGCCCAACATATGAAAAGACTTCGATTTTTGCCGGCAAAACTCATATGCAGATACATTTACTCAAAAACACACACACATACATATGTATGTGGGTTCCTTATGCGGGGACAGGCCCGAAATGTCATACATTCATTGATAGTGTTGTTGTTGGCGGTTTCAATATTTATTTATTTGCTAGTGCCTCGCGCAATGCATTAAAGGCAATAAAATAAATAAAAATTGAAATTGACTACGTCAGAAAATTTTGGCATTCATAATGCATGAGTTTTGATTTCTTAGCGACGTCAAAAAGCTCGAAAAAAAAGGCTCAGGAAATATATGAAATTAGAATGCAAAGGCTAAGCGTGATTGACTACGAAGATACCCTGTAGCAAATAAAAATATTTTCTATTTATTTTAATAGATTTTATGTATATAAAATTATTTCTTAAATTGAGAATGCTATTAAAGTGAAAACTTTTGAATAAATATATTCGGTAAAAACAATATAGAAATTAAAGAGTCAATTTTTGAGTATTTAATTCCTATCGAATACTACACGACGAATTACAGGGTATACCCTATTGCATTCGAGACTACAGAGTACTTGAAGCCTAAGCAAAGTGCAAGAAATCACTTAAGTTTGCTTTGAGTCCATTGCAGATTTATGTTAACTACTCGACTTGTTATAATTGGTATATTAAATGATTTAAAAGCTTGCCAATGCGCCAACACAAACAGAAATCAATTGAGCAAAAAAAAAAAAACCACAAAAAAACCCAAATCCAGCCAACCATTTATATACATGGCACTGTCTGTCTTTAAAATGAGAGAGAGAGAGAGAGAGAGGGTGTAGGCAATTGGGCACCGAGATTCAAAACAAAAATATGGAGCCGGCAAACTTAGACTGCGGGATTTTGTGTTTGGAGTTTGGGAGTCCGTCCTGGCCTGTGTATGGAAACTGGCTTAATATTATTTATGAGCTCAATATGCGCGATATCACGTAATAATCACGCACATAAATGGCCAGTTAAATGCTGGAGACCTCTACTCTTGAAGTCTCTTTTGGCCAAGGAGTTGCATTTCATATTTCATTTCGAGTGTTATTTGCAAAACATGTGCGAGTGGGGCGCAAATAAAAAATTAAGTAATAGATTTTGTCGCGGCGATAACAAAAAAGTGCTAAAATATTTTAAAATGCGTCAAAGCTAATTTATAGGACACATTTAAAAGCGAATTGAATCCAAATTGGACCACCGCGTAATTTTGGCATTAAGTGTGCATATGGCCAACATGCCAAATGGCTAAAACGAAAGTTGATCTAGCAGAAAATGTATATCAATAAATCATATTGTATCTTGAGGTTTAAATTAACTTGATATAGTTATGGATTACTTTTAAGAACTTCTAATCAAAACTTATTAAAATTAAATGTCAAAACACCTTTTTTTTATACAGGCTTTATATTGTTACTCGGAACGATTTTATAAATTTGTTAATTTAAGTTTGTAGTTTGATTTTTTGCAGCAATGATTCAACACGAGGCAGATGGCCATTTAAAATGTGTTTAACAAATCAGCTAAGCTTGCCAATTGCTGTTCAATAGCAACAAACAATGCAATGAATGAATGAACAACAACACGTCGCACAATTACAAGAAAATTGCCAACGATTCATGTTCATTGGAGTTGCAATAGGCCGTCATCATTCCAGTTTTCAACCACATCCACATCCATGTCCAATTCAAAGTGAAAAGCAAGCCGTGACTGCCACAACAACAACAACAATTGTCCAAGTTGTTATTGTACATAAAAGAGAGCCACAGAGTCTGATGCTGCTGCGAATGACATTTGAATCACCTTCATTTTTAATGGAGACAAGTGTCAGTAATTTATGCACAAAGCCAGCTAGCATTACATGGTTAAGGGATTGCAGGAAGATGGGGAAGGGGAATCGAAGCTGCACAAACAAGCGCAGAAATTGATGCACAAGTTAAACAAATTAAAATCGATTGTCGGCTAAGCAACAACAACAACGACAACAAATACATTGCGGCCATAACTGTGAACCTGAGCCTTGGACCAAAAGTTGGCCCAGCCTTAACCAGGGTCAGGTCCAGTGCGGCGGGGTCAATGTGAATTGTGTGAAAATGACCGCAAAGCCAGAAGATCAATTCCACGACTTGACGACTGTCTTGTTCTCCCTCTCTCACTCTACCTTGGTGAATTGTAAGCGATCTTGGCACTTCATTATTCACGCGCGTGCTCTGTTCAAGGCTCGCGGAAATGTCAATAGCAAATCACTTAATTTGTTTAGCAATTTTCGCTGCAAGACCTAAAAGAAGAAAACATCGGAAAAACGTGTAGAAAATTGTTGGAAAGGAAAACACAAATGCGCTCACGACGCCTTCAACTTGGACTTAAGCTTGGACTTGCGCAAATTTGACCAAATAATGTGGCAACATTATCCTTAAGCCGCTCTTGAAGTTGTTTGTTGTTGTCGTTGTTGCTGTTGTGATAATTTCGTTTGACTGCCCGCGGGTATGAGTGTACATCGTGCTTTGGGTCAATCGGGTCAATAAAGTGCTGCAATTGCTGCGAGCCCAACCAAAGATTTATGAGAGGCGCTCACATATATATTTAGAGTTTCTAACTTTAATTCGCTTCACTTTTCTTTAAACTTTCTAAGGAATGATTATATTAAGAACACAGAAAACACTGTAACACAATTCATAAGCCATTGCTGCATGATCATAATGAGAAGTTCAAAGTTATCGGTACAGCAACGTCTAGAATAAAGACTTCTGATCTCAGATCAGTATTGCACCACCAGTTGGCCACATGTCGTTACAAACACACACACACTCACACACAACGTTACAAATACGCACCCCTAAAGAGCATACACACACCACACCCACATTTCCGAATTGAATGTCGCGTGGCGCTGGTCAGCTCACAAAGGAATAGAGAATAGGAAGAAGGAACTTTGGAGATGGCAGCCATGCGATAAGGAACGACGTCTGATGCGCGTGTCAGAGAACAACAAGTCAAACCGGAAAGCAGACGAGTTGAGTTACACGCGTGGCAGGACCTGCATTTGCAACTGGGATGCACTCACACTAGTGGCAAGAAGGTGGCTCAGTGCCAGCTCGCAGTTGTGAACGTGCAAAGTGTGGGTCACGTGTCACATATTAAGTATTGAATGAACGCTCAAAACGTATGTCAAATGTGGTGCAAGAGGGTCAGGTCACAGGGCGAGGATGAGGATGAGGGTGCGCAGGCAGCCGTGACGCGTACAAGTTGCAACCCTCTCTTCCACCTACTCATTGACTTTTCGACCAGTGTGGCCAGCCATCAAATTACACACTGTGACGTCGACAAGTCTTTGAACGAGAGTAAATAATATCATCAGCGTTTGTCGCTCGTTAATATGGCGAAGAAGCAACCCCTCAAAGTGTTCCCATTTAATTTGGCCTAATTTAATTTTTGCTGGTAGCAATTTGGGTAGCTTGCAATCAGCAAAAGTTTTTCTTTTGGCAAATTTTGTCGCCCGCCCATCGGATTGTGATTTGACAATTGTGGGAATCTTTGTTGCCTTTGTTGTTGCTACAATATGTTCGATGTCATTGAGCAAACCCACCACTACCCTGCCAACCACCTTCCTGCTGGGCATGTGAAACATGTGCAATGATCCGTGGCCCGCTTCCTGTGTATTCCTCATGTGGGAACCCATTAGAAGATCTATGCATCTTTCTCATCTATTCCACATTGTTTGCATTTGGCAGTCAACCCAAACACATTTCTCTACTGTTGACATTCATCATAATCATCGACGACCTCTCGTAATAATTGATAACTGTTTAGTCACTGTCTGATTTCGAATCGAACCATTGCGAGGGGTCAACACTAATGACACTCGGCTTCTCGCTTAATTGTTTTTGCTGCCTGCATTCGATCAGTTTGTAAGTGAAGTGTTTTTATGGGTGGAACAAATCATTTAAAATATTATCGTGGGAAGTTGATTTAACTGGTGTTGCGTAACACTTTATGAACTGCAAGTTATGGACGAAAAACCCAAAGGTGTGATCAAAACAAGGGAAATTCAATAAACAAACGCCCTTATGGGAAAGTTTAATACATATAGGAGAAATTGTTGTTTCAGATTCATTAATGTCGCAGCATCCCTTGACCTTAGATCGATTTGCAAATCATTGCTCTAAAATTAGCACTTAATGGCGCTGGTTGAGCGCTCATTAGAGCCTAAATCTATGCATGCAATTTGAAGCTTAACCGAAAACCAAAGCAACATAAAACCTTAAGTCCTAAACCCTGTCGAGGGCACAGACGGAGTTAAATGGCCTCATCTGAAAGTTGGAAACCATTACAAGCCATTACCAGGCATAGTAACAACAAGAGTTACAAACAAATGGAGCAACTGGCAACTAACAACAAACAGGCAACAAGAAGAAGAAATGTTTAAAGCCAAGTCCAAACTAATTTCAACCACCCTCAGGTGATGAAGACAATTAAATATTCGTGATTTAACGATCACTTTGCAATGCTCCAACTGTCAGAGGACGACAACGACGACGGCGGGCGCCAAATCTCTCAAAAAAAAATCCAAACCAAACCTAACTTCGAACTCAAAAGTTCCCATTTGAGCCCAAATGTAAATGAATAGCGGGACGAAGATTGGATGGAGCCCTAAAAGTATTTTTGTGGCTCTCGATAAAGATCACACAGTGCTGGACCACGAGGACCACAAGAACTAAACCAAAGTTGAAGCCAAATAAATGTTGTATTGTTTTTTTTGGCTTTAGCCGTTGCTCATCACGAATTTTCCAGCAGCAGATGAGGAGGGTGTAGAGGGAGTACATACAGTTCGTTGGAAAAGCAACGCCGAAAACTGTAAACAGGTTTATTTTGCATTTTACCAATTTGCCTATCAACAAGCGATCGATTAAGTACGCCTACCAGGCCAAACGAGGCTCTTCAGTTTCCCCCCTCTCACTGGTTACAAAGTCAAAATGTTAATAAATGCAGTCGGGCAGCTAACATTGTGGGCAGTTGAGTTCTGGATTCTGTATTCTGGATATATTTTGGACGACAGCGACCCACCCACAAGTACGTGGGCGTTGTTTGTGCCTTTTCTCTTTTGTTGCTGTGGTCAAGTTCATTTTTGGTTTTGCTGCGGCTGCAGATTCAAATCAGGTGTAATAATTCTTATTGGCAACGCTTCAAAACTTAGCTCCAAGAGGGAAGTCAGTTAGACGTTTCTACTGCTGCTGCTGCTACTAGAGAATTCTTTCTCTCTTTCACTCTCTCTCTCGCTGTTTCTTTCTCTTCACGATTTTTGATTGATCGTGCATACTAAACTATAAATCCATCGTGATACATTGAGGCGATCAGGCGAGGCTACGACGCAAACGTCGCGTTCACGTCTTCGTTTCTATTTTTTTTTTCTTTCTTTTTTATTTTGGATTTGCAGCATTTTTCCCTCAGTTACGTTGCCAGCGGAGCCTCATTTTCATATTAGCAGTGCATATAGCATACAGCCAGCGATCTAAATTAGAGATGGGCGTGGGTCTGGCTTTTCTCTTTGTTAGTTAACAAACGCTTTCTGATAAGCAGGAACAAGCTGTACTATCTAAAACATATTAAAAAGACGATAGAATTTAAGATGCACGATATGCTTACGATCAATTTAAGATCCTATCTCTGGCGTGAAAAGATTGTCGTTTAATTTTCAGTATTGAATCGGGCAGCCCAGCTAATGCAGCACGTTAATCGTTCCAGGGTGCACTTTACACGCCTTTTTCCTAATTTTTGGGCCTTTTTATCGCACGCAGCTGCAACATCGCCCCAAAACTCCGTCTCCGCCCCATCAAAGTTGCCTAGTTTTATGTGCCAAGTGACACAAACGACGCATAAATATCTGGCAGGCAACAACTAATTAGTGAATATCTGCCATCGAATGGGGTAAAGATAACTCCAACCCCCGTGCTGCTGCTGGGCAAGGTGTCGCCCTATTTACAACAACTACAACATCGAGAACAGAAGCTGTAGTAGCACAATGTTATATCAATTCCCTGGCGTCGCACTTATCTCGCTCCCAAACTTTTGACACACATTGTGTGTATATTTTTGGTCTGGGCCATGGAAAATTATTGAAATTTTTATCACAATGCTGAAAAGTCGATATGTAGAGAACTCCAAAGATCTCAATTCTTAGCTAAACCGAACTCCACTGAACTAAACTAATCTGATGCCGAAGGCATTGGCATTATCGCTTGGTATTAAAAGCGATTAAATTGATTCCTTCAAAATGCCATCAAATTGCCGCCGTCTGACTTTGATTTTTATATGCGTCTCATCTTTTGGGGGCTTTGTCACCTTCGACGATGCCAAAGAGGGGATGAGAGAAGGGGAAATAAGCGTTTACTGTTTGCCATTGACGGATTGTCCCGTGCAACATTTATTGCACTTGAATGCGTTTTCTGAATCCGTGGGCTATCGTTAAACTTTATTTTTATTGTTTTATTTTCTATGTGCACCGACTGGTAAGCTGTATAAATGCAGTCAATCCGGGAGGACAGGGCAAAAGTTTTATGTGAAACTAAGCCAATTTCAGCGATTACGGGCCATCATCGGTGTGTGTGTTTTCAGCCAACAAAACATAACAGAACACATTACAATATACGCATCGCGGGTATTGAAATAAAAATTCGGTCATATTCCACGTCAAGCATGACATTTAGATTTGATTTTTATTGATAGGAAGCTTAAATAAACTGATGTGATATCAAGTATAAAATTCAGTTTGTAGTTGATCGTAGATTTTGAGATAAAATCTTGAAAAAGAAAATAAAGTATTGAAATAAATCCAGCTGTTTGTGTTGTGTTTGTTAAAATACAAAAGTAAAGATTATGTTTGTGTTTCTATATCTAAAAATTGAATTAAAAAATTGATTTTGCTAATATTTAGTTCTAATGAATTCAGCTTATTGATAAACATCATAAAATAATGATGTAAACATCTGTTATTAACTCGTTTATGGAACCATGCAACTGTTGCAAGACCTGTCAACCCCTTTTCGTCGGACCAAACTGCTCAACGTGTTAAACGTCAATGAAGTTGCCAAAATCAACAATAACATCACAAAGGGGAAATGCTATATGCAGTTGGGGGAGTACTAATAAACCCGCTTGCAGCCAAATGGAAACAATAAATAGTAGCCATAAGGGTAGGGTTAAATACAAAGGGGTAGAGGTTGGGAAAGGGTGTACGGTATGGCGCAATTAAACAGTGTAAAATGGAAGTGCAACGGTAATTACGCGAAGTACTTTATCGAGGCAAAGTGTGCCAAGTGGGCCAAGCAAATTGAAATTGAAAATGAAAAGCTAAATATACCAAAAGAGTAAAAGAGAGAGTTCAGTGTGGTTGAAAGGGTTGTTCTAACTGCCTGTCTGTCTCTCTGGTCTGATTGGATTGCGGCGCCGTCTAAGTAAATAGCATTAAATGCTCAACTCGCACAGGACGCTTAATTAATGATGCGCCTGCTGACTGTCAGCCCTAAATAACAACATAAAAAAGAAAAACAAAAACGGTTGACAAAAAACTTCACACAACTCATTTGGAGTTGTATTTGGGGGTGTTGGGGAGCTGTGTGGCTTTCTAAATGGGTAATCACTTTGTGAGCTGTGTGCGGTTCATTGGAATATTTTATATATAGTATATTTTTTACTTTTACGTGGCGTGTGAAAAACCAGCTTGAAAGGATGCCGACAATGCGACGCTTCGATGAGGCAAAGTCTGATTGCAGTTTGCGACATTGCCCCAACACACACACACATACACAGCCACAGAGACACAATCACACACGTGTCTCAGGCTGGCGACACTAAATCATCGCCAAATGCTTATGATTAGCGTCCCATTGGCTCGACACGCTCACTTTATGCGGGTTCTCTCATTGTTGTTGTTGTTGGTATTTCTTCTTTTTCTGTTGTTTGTGTTGTCGGTCACATTACACTTCACACAGCGAGTTAAGAGGCAGCTGTACGAGTATCTGTCTATCCAGACAATGCATCTATGTATAGATATATTAAGACCTTAGATTGTTAAATGCTGCGCATAGCAAGGTATTTTTTTCGTTTAGTTTCTCATTTCGTCGTTTTTTAATTAGAAACATTTGAAAGCCATTGTGATGTGGGCTGGGTGTAACACTTGTTGTCAGCGATCATTGTCAGGGCCAAGCTAATGATATATATATATATATGTATATATAGCGAGGAAGATAGAGATGGGAAAATCGGGGAGCTCGGATAGGGCTAGTTATGCTGTTTGGGGAGTCAGCCGTCAAGGCTCACTAGCAACAAATGAGCCTGTCAGTATTTCCGAGGGTAGATAGAACAGATGCCAAAAATGAGAAGCAAACTAAGCTAAAACTGCGTCAAGAAAAAATACAAGAGTCGATAGGTTTTTCTAGTTTCATGTACCAAAAATCAATGCTATACTCCAAAAACTATGTGATTATAGTTGATTCCATAGTCGAACAATTTAATCCTAACTGTTTTACCAAATTGCAAATCGCACTCCGCCCAACCATTTTAGTTTAAAGCCTCAGGATGTTTTCTAACCTTGACCAGAGCTCTTTGCCATTATCATCATCATCAGCATCGACATTATCGACATTATCGCTATCGATGTTCGTTTTGTTGGCTGCGCTACTTTTTAATTTCGGAACCTTGAACTTTTTTCCTTTGGCTTGCAAATTGCATACCAATAAATATAATAGAAATACTAAACAAAATTAAAGCCTCGCTGCAAATATCAGTAATCAGCTCAAAAAAATCACCAGCTGGCTGCTCGAATAAAAAAAGATGTAAGAAAAAAACCCCCAAACAACTTCATCAGCACAACAATGGCTAATGAGTCAGTGGATATAGAAGATTCAAATAAGTATTCGAATAATAGTTGGATAAGTATCTGTTGTTTCGGCTGGCCTATGTCTGTCGGCGGCATTTGGCTAATAAAACCATCAAAGACATTAAACGTTGTGGGTGCCATTCATTTGATTGAACTCTGACACCAACGCCAGTCGCAATTCCTGACCACGACCATTAATACGAACAGCAAACTTCAAACTTTGTTTTTTGAGTTTTGGCTAAACTGCATAATACTAATACTAATAATAATAATCGCAAACAAAAAGAAAAACCATTGCGCACAGATGATGCAAACGAGATACGAGAAGCGTTTCAAGAGTTGCTAAACAAAAAACAACGTTCGGTTGCATCTATCGAATAGTTTTTGCTTTTCATTTTTTTTCACAATCTGCCTGGCAAGGTCTGCACGTGCTCAACGCTTAACGCTCAACTCCATTGTACTCCGCATTGCAGTTGCATAATCAACAATTGGGCTCTCAATGGGACAACAAATCAAAATCAAGTCAATGAGTTTGAGGATATTCTTAGTGCTGTCTTTTTTTGGATATTGCTATTGCACCAAATATCCAAAACAATATACTTGTAACAACTTCGAAGTCCCAAACTACCAACTGCTTAATGCTCTGTTTCTTGTTTGACAGCAGTTAAGGAGAATTTTAAATATAAAGCATTTGACTAGCTTAAAAAAGGAATAGTGGTTGTACTTTATCTTGTAGAGATATAGATATTCTAATTAAATTTTACGTTTGCCTGAAATATATTTATTTGTTGAATTCTTTACATTTGGTATTGAACTAATTCAATTATTACGCAAGAGTATTTAATTTTCGACACTTGGTTTTTAAACGTTTCAGTTTTGTTCTTACATATAATTGTGTGGCCATTTCAATTTCATTTAAGTTTGAGTTTGAGTTTGAGGCGCCCGCGGGTTATGTCGACTGTCGTTTGTCGGTTGTCGACTATCGATTGTCGATTGTCGTTTGTCGCAGTGAGGCTCGCAGGCAGGCAGTCAGGCAGCGCAGTTACCGCTTTTGATCGGCTTGCGATCATAGCTGGGCATTGTTTTGGCCAACTGTCTGAATGGAACTGGCATATTGGCAACTGGCAACTGGCAAAGAGATCGTTATAATTTGGCTTGAGGCGCCGCAGTTGCAGCCGCCACGTCCTTCGCATCGAGTGGGTGGGTGGCTGCTTTAAGCATTAAGCTTGATTTTTTGGCTGGTTTTCTTATTTATTATTTGTTATTTGGTTTTTTGCGCTATTTGATTTAAATTATAATTTTATGTAATCATGAAGTGGGCCTGTTTGCTTGCTGCCGACTGCAATTGCTGCTAGCCTCAATTAAATGCACGTTTTGTGTTTGCTACTAAATGCAATCGTTTATTGATTATTCGATCATTTTAATTGCCTTCTTTGCCTTGGCAAACGTGAGAAACGAAATTTTCTGCACTAACTGAAAGTCAAACGGAACGTTACGAACTTGTAATGCAATTTTATAATGTTAATGGGTTGTTTAGATCAAGTGTTTTGTTCAAAACATTTGGAAATATAAGAAGTTGATTAATCGATATTTTAAAGCTACAGTTGAATCAATAACTATCCATCTTTTTTCTTTGTGTCACAAATACTTTGAGAATCAGCCTCTGCAGCTGGAACAACCCTTCCCTAGACACACTTCCGATATCAACTCTTAAGCGGCTCTTTTAATAGAACAAACACTTCCTCCACCAGCCACACAAAACAGGTGTGACTTGTAAGGAGTCTTTGAACACAAACACACATTTCACTATTGTGCTCATTATGCTCCAACCAAAGGCTCAAATCTCATACGCGTGTCCAACTTGTGCCGTTGTCGTTAGTCAAAAATAGCTGTGGGACAGAAACAACTCAAGTGACACCTTTAGCAAATGCATCTGCACAATTAGGAGCAGAGAGCACAAAGTATCAGATTTCTGTAGAAGGCTGCGCCACCACCAACAGCAGCAGCAGCAACAACAGCAGCAGCAACCACCAGTCATGATAAAACCCAAAGCAAAACTCCTTTCTTTTATGCGCCACTGACAAACGGCACACATTGCACATGTCCTGCAACAACAGCAACTGGATCTGAAACTGGGCGACTGACTGACTGGCTGCCGGACTGACGGACTGGTTGGCTGCCTGGCTGTATACAATCGCAATCAGTCACCCCCATCAGAAAGGCAGCCGTGAAACAAAAGGCGTGGTGTGTGTGTATGTTGTTGGTGTAGTTGCAACTGATGCTGTTGCTGTTGCTGCGGGTGCTGGTGCGGGTGTATGGACCTTGGCCTCGGTATTGATTTCATGTTGACGCTGCAATATTTTCTTAATGAAAACAAACAAAAAGATGCGATGGTGTTGCCAGCGGGGCAGCTGTCCAGCAGCAGCAGCACAAAGTGCGTGTTATTAATATTATTGGCCTGGCCCAAAGGCTGGCTGCTTCCTTATGGCTGGCCACACACGAGTGTGCCAAGCACTGAGGCAGTGAGGCATTCAGTCAGTCCAGGCGCTGTATGTAGATGTATGCTGCAAGATAATTTTTTGGCAAGCAGGTCGTGCCAAATTCCACACACACCCCAACCACCACACACACACACACGCGAGAACAGAATATAGCTGTGGCCAATTTAAAACCAATTTAAAGTTTAATGAATTCATAAAGAAATCACTCGCGCTGCCTGCACTTTCAAAACATAATCTGCCGACGCTTCGAAGACGCCAAAGCTGTTGTGGTGGTGTGCATTCACTTGGAGTGTACTGTGTAGGCCAGGCTCATGGCGTGCCAAATCTCATAATCAGTCAATAACTTTTGCCGCCTTCTGGTCGCACGTGGCGACCTCGACTATGGGGCCCGGCCCGGCCCTGCCCGAGCCCGAGCCATAAGCGTTTCTTTATGTGCCCCATAATCGAAGTGAAATCAATGGCATTGCCTGCATACCATTAACACGAAAGTCGCTTGGCGAAAATATCTTTGGGCCATCGTCAAGGAAGAGAAGATGGAAGCAACAAGAAGTGGGAACAGCAACAGCAACAGCAGCAGCAGCAGAAGGAGGAGATGTGGGAGGTAGAAGGCAGTTGTTCAGTCGTTGCTGCGCTTTTATTTGAGTTAAACAAATTTTATATGCAAACAGATTTCCAGCATGACAGTTATTAATTGCAAATATCGCTTAATTCATCGCTTTAAAAGCGACAAAAAACATATTCGCATAGTTCTGGCCGTTGGCGTTGTGCGCCAATCCTCAAATCCTCCAATACCCAAGCCAAACAACCTGTAATCACGACACGATTCAAGCCAGTCACAGTTACCAATATCTCAGTCGCTTTGGTTTGTATTTAAATTATGGCCAAGTTGTTGTTGTTGCTGTTGTTGTTGCTTGAGTATGTGTGTGTGTGTGTTTGTATAATTTACATGGTTGCATTCCATTGACACTGATCATCAGTTAATTTGTTTCTTTATTGCATATGCCAGGTAATAAAAGTGAATGCGCATCGTTTGTTTTGGGTCTGTGGGACATTTGTTATCCACAACGAATCATACCATGAATTTTCAGGTGAGAAGTGACAACCCAAGGAGATTTCAACTGTGAATAAATCAGGACAAGGTATGCGCTTGATGAGGTTGATTGTTAGAGCTCATCAGTTTTTATATAAAGTCTTTAATTTGTATGATATTCAGGATATCCCACTTTCGGTTAATATTTTAAATAAATGTTCAAAATCCCAATCAACAAATTACTGTGCCAGGGACTAAAAAAACACAAAGCTTTTCATTAATACTAATTGAAGGCAGCTTTCTGATTGTCAACAGCAATTTGCCAAACAAATTTTCACAACATCAACTTGAAGCACATGCTGTTGCTGTCCGTGGAAAATAGTAAAACAAAGCGGGTTATGGAAAAAATTGATTTTGTTTGGTTTTTTTTTTTGCTGCATAATCAAATCATTAGTGAAAGGTTTTAGGGCACTTGATCGATCGCGCTGCTCGTTAAGCTCCAATAAAAGCACTTAATGAATAAAAAACAGCTCAAATATTTTCACAACAATCTCGGCAAACTACTTGAAATCTGCAATCCTGAAACCTTTAGCTGGTCTGATCCAGAGATTGATTGTGTTGACTGATGGTGTTTTTGTTTTGTGGCTCCATTGAGCTCTGCAGTTGCTTCTAAGTTGGCAATTGGCAAATTTGAATGTTGTTGATGTTGTCGACAACAACGATTGCCGCGAGTTTTTGTTAGCTATTTTTTTTTTTTGGTTTTTGTTTGTAGTTGGACAACGGTGGCAACTGCCAACAATTGGGGAGCAACGATATCGTGATGGCCCCGTTTTATTGATGGATTAAGGGCGATTACGCGATCGTTGTCAGTTCAACGTTTTTGTGCCCAGTCAAAGCTACTAGCTGAAGGGCCAATTCGTTTGCTTGTTTGCCAAAGACAAGAGACAAGATTCAGTCAAACAGACGAGACGAGACGAGTCGGGGGACATTGCGCAATCGATAATCATGGAGCCTGGAGGGGGTGCGAGTTGGATTTTTTGGTTTTGGATTTGGTTTTTGGGATTTGAGATTGGGAATTGAGCCGTCATGTCAGGCGGCAGTTAATCAATGCAGCCCAAACATAATCAAATTAACTGCCACAGAGAAGAGCACCAGAGGGGACAGAAGCTTAAGTCAGGACTATGTAGGCCACAGTAACATTTTTTGTTGTTGTTTCTTGTTTCTAGTTGCCTGTTGTCTAACAATCTTATGGGTTGCTTTGGGGCAACAAGTGATTTGATTGCTGCTGCTGCTGCACACTGCCCACTGGCCCAGGGAATCTTTCATGGCACAGTTCAAACAAGTTGCTGGCGGGGAGTTATGAAGTAATGCATTATAATTTGGCCAAGCAATGGCTGGCCCCATCGAGAGATGCACCTTATTCAAAGTTGCGAGTTGCAAGTTGCGAGGCATGTTTGTTTCTTCGCCCAACCACTACTCACTGTGCACATTTTTCCACAACAGCCTTTTTTTCTTCTCCTGCTTTGCATAATTGTGGGAAACAACCAGCGGCCTTAGTAAGTAGGCTAAGGTTCATTATGGCATGCCGAAGCACTGACTCAGTTCAATTCAGTTAAGCTTCGCTCGTTCTCTCCGTTCAGGCATTTGATAAATTATGCGCCCTGCTTTTGAGGCACTGCAAAGTGCAGGCTCCAAACATATCGCTGCAGTATCGGACAATCGGCTTGATTAATACTCAGGTCCGAACAGCGATGGTTCATCAGCAAAGGCCCCTTGATTCCTTTAGCTGGAAAGTAACCTGTTTAAATGCACTTGGCGCCCGAAGTACCAAGCTCTTGGCCCATTAGTCTCGTGTGTTTTTACAGAAAGAGATTTTGCCTATTCTACTTAAAAAGAAAACGCATCTTCCTTTCCATTTAACAACTTTGAAATCAGTCAACAATGTAAGCTAAAACATATGTATTTCATTCCCATTTTCACATAACACTTTTTGTCGACTTCCGTATTTGATTCAAGACTCGGCTCCAAAATAGGCGAAAGGTTCGCATTTCTGTTTTCATTGGGGCTTGATGGTTCACGCTTGTTGGAATATCTCAAACTTTGTGCCAAGATAAATTTTGACTCAACCAAAAAAACCACATCAAATATTTGTTTGCCACGCCGCTTTATTGCTAATGTTTTGGTATGTGAAATATACACTAAATATAATATTTAAGGCCATTTTAGATGCTTAATATAAGTGTATGTACAAGTGGCAGTGTCCATTGAGGCAGATGACAGTTTTGCGTTATATTTTTGTTGGTTTTGGTATTGCACTTTGCTAAATGTGACACTGAGGCTACTGTTCGTAATGGTGTTGGCATTAAAATGGATTACACACACTGAAAAGCTGCTGCCTGCGCTTTCGCCCAGACCTACTTCACTCCATTTGGCTTGGCACCTGTGCCACATGAACTGCCTCAACTGGTTCTGGTTTTAAAATAAAAAAGGTGTTCCTTGTTGGTGCGTCTCTGTTGTCCACAACCACTTTACCACCTTACCACCTCCTCCTTCATTCGTACAGCTACCGCTCCTTGCCGCACTGATTTCATTTTTTTTTTTAAATGTCTGAGAGCTTAGTGCAAAGCGGCATTTATTCACGGCATTTCGATTTCAATTACGATACAAATTGTCATTAATGTTGGAAAGTTGTTTTTTACACATATAGATATGATGAGACCGGAGGGGGTGGGGGTGTCTTAAAAATTGCTATTACTTTATGAATTTGATTAATGGGATACATATATATGTAGTACAAATGCTGTTTATGAAAATAGGTATAGAATTACGAGTTATCTCAACCTGTGTCACAATTGATTGACTTTCAGACGTTGCGGGTCATAAAGCCGGAAAGACGGAGAGTAGTTGCATTAAAAGCTCATAAAGCACAATTATAATTTCCATATCTGTTACGCTGTGCACCCAAAAACCACACCTTTAGAATCAACAACGAATGCGATTTACTTGACTTGACTTGCTTTCTGCTACTCATAAATAAAACATTTTTGTGCTTTATTTTATTTTATTTTTTTAATTTCCCATAATTTCGAGAGCGGGCCGCATAAGATAAAGTGTGTGTGTCTGTGTGTGAACAACAAATTAAACACACACATCGATGATGATGATGAAAGGCATAAGGCAATCGCAACTAACCTGCGACTTGTCTTGGGCTCAAAACCCAGCCCATAAGAACCGGACGATGACGCTTCCGGGACTTGGTTCTCGGGTCTGCCACGAGCACCGTTATGCTTCATTGCCGCTGCCTCCGCTACCCGTCCGCCGGCCTGCTCTGTTATAGAGCACGCTTAACCCGCTAACCCCGTACCGTAGACATCAACGATCTCCTCACCTTAAGTCAACGAATCGAACGGACAGCGCCTTAAAAAACGAAAGAAAGAGAAGACGCGACTTGTGTATTTGGATTTGGGGGGTGTGTGTGTGTGTGCTGTCAGCGTGCTTTGTATGCGGCATATATTGCGTACTTGTTGTTGCTAAAATATATGTTTTCGGTGATCGTACGACTACTCCACCCAACTCTCCTACTCCCCTTCACCACCCATAAACACAAGATGACAGCAGCGGCAAAACTTGGTGGACAGTCGACTTCTGCCGGTGCGTTATTGAAGCGAAACAAGTGTTTAGTCACCCAAAAGAGCGAGCATTTGCAGGTAAAATGGGTGCTCCTATAGCTCAGACATTGACCCCCCCATCATCCTCATTCGTTTCATTTCGCATGGAGCTTACACACACAAACACACACACACACCCCAAAAGTGCCAAGCATTCCTTGTCATCCACAAGTCTGCCACAGGCCTGCCTTATTTGGTTAGGCTTCATTGAAGGTGCACCTTTGTTACGCTCAATGAGCGATCTGTTTGCCTGCCTGCCTGCTGCCTTCTCCCACTCCTCTTCTTCTTATTCTTGTTTCAGTGCTCTCTCAACTAAAGCTACTTTTGTAGGTTTTACCTTTTATTCTGTTCTGCTTCTGACCATCGCGCCTTGAATCATCGCAACGCGGCGGGTCGCATTGCGTTTGGGTTTTGTCTCTGGGTCACTTTTTATGTGTGGTGTGTGTGTGTAGCATGTGCCTTGTGTGTTGCCAACTTTATATGCGCGTTTCAGAGACATAATTAATGTTGCCAATGTGGTTTCCGGTGCCTGCTAATGGGTTAAACAAGAATCAGTTGTTTTAAGGGAATAACATTTTGATTGAGTCAGGTGAAAATTAATGCGAATTTTAGATGATAGCAACCATGATTTATTCTTACAAATAAATTGGCTTTTTCCATCATTTCCAAGATATTGTTCACATAAAACATATTCTATCCCTTCAAAAAGTCTATTTATAGTGTTGCATGTTTCATTTGCCGCAGCAGATCAATGTTCCATGATCCAAGTCAAAGATTTATGTTCGTTTTTCATAATTTATGTTACATTTCAAATACCTAAGCAATTATCACAGGGCTCACCTCGCCCCCACCTCATTGCAAAATGATCTCGATAGAGTCAAGCAGCAGCAGCACAGCTGGCCGCTCGCTATATGTACTATGTTATGTATCTGAACGATTGATCTGGCTAAGCGCATCCCTCCACATAAACCTTATGACATTTTTATGTTAATGCAACATTGATGGGGAATGAGTGTGGCGCCTCTCTCTGCCTGGCGAGTTTTTATTACCTTCTAAATGTTGCGTTAAGTCCGCCATTAAAACGATTGCAGTATGTTTACAGATTTGTCGTTATAATTGCTTTTTAATGCCTTATCTATAAAGCCGATGGGTTGCCACCACCTCCACCTCCACCTCCTCCTACTACTCGCTTGGGTTTGGGCCGCAGGCTAAAGCTGAGGCTGTGTTGCAATCATCATTAGGCTCGACACACAACTAGAAGCAGCAGCCGCGTGCGCCTTTTAATTGTTTCAATGAGCTTTCGGATAACATCTTTGGGTCGCCTTTGGAGGCTACCACACAGAGCTGGACTTATCAATGATCTTTACGAATTTACGCATTCGATTAATGCGGACATCATTGTTGGACATCTGGGTTCGGTCGAAGGCGCGTATGTCAGACTACCACTGTGTTGGGAGGTTCTGCTGTCTTTTTATGTGTGGGAAACCATTTGACAACAGCAAAGATTTATCAGGATGTTGCTTCAGGGTTTCCATTTGATGCCACACAGCTGAGGTGATAAGCGCAATATTTAAATCTTAATGCTAATGTGAGAATCGGAACTAGAGTGTGGACAACAAAAAAGAAGTCATAAATGATTGAACCTTGTGCCTAAGTCATTAATATTATTGCATCAACATCGTAAATGAAGTTTATTTCATATTTAAATATGAATTATAAAAATCTATAACTTTATCTATCCAGTATAGATAGTTTTATCGGTGGGCTTTACAACTTTAGCCTGACATTAGCAAAAATTTAAAGTCTGCATATCAAAGGTGTTTTTTTTCTAGCTAAGCTGCCACAAGTTATCGCTGTTGTTATCGCTATATCATAAATCAATATGCAAGCCGCTTAAATTGCTTAATTATCGGACATGCAGGGGCGTCAAATTAGCCCATATGAAATAAGTCATTTCGCTCGGTGTAATACACTCGTATTAATTTCAATTACACACACACCATACAATGCAATTATGCGTTTTTCCCGACATAGTAAAGACTGAACCTGAACCTCGGAGCTCGTAGCTTGTAGCTTGTAGCTGAAGTCGAACAGCGGCTCTGGTTCTCTCTGTCATGTATACCGAAAATCTGGCAATTTATGTGATCAGCGTCTGTGATTTCAATCAGCGCTTAAGTAACCGACGTGGTAGGCTATAGAGGGGGTAGGGCTGTTTGCTTTTTTTTTTTTTATATTTTTGCTGAAAATTACTCAACACCTTTCCGGCCAGCTCGGCAAGAGAGCGGGTCTGGCAGTCTAAGCGCGTTTCAAATTTCCTGCTTTGGCACTGTGCTGTATGGCGGAATAAAATCTTTAATTAAAGAACACCATAAAAGTGTCGCCCGTGCGATCGTAATTATGAATTTAATCTCAATTAGAGCGTTTATCTTGATTTTTCATGTATTGTTTCTATGTGTGTGTGTGTGTGTGTGTTGTAGACTTGTTTGACTGGCAATTTGTTTATCCAACGTTGCTGTTTTTTTTTTTCGTTTGCTTGCTGAATTTATTTGCATTATCCTGTATATGAAAACGGCATTGGCTTTGGCTTAAGACTGTGAATGGGGCACGTTCCTATCGTCAGGTTTTTGGTCGCTGCTGACCAAACTTTTATTTTTATTTGCTTGGACATGTGCAAACACCTTTGTTGCATTTTACAGAGATAAACATTTTTTAGCTGCGTTTTCCAGTTATCTATCAATTGCTTGGATTTTAACTTTATTTTTTTTATCGTCTTATGCTTTTGTTTGGCATTTCAATTTGTCTTGAATCGATTAACTTGTCTCTGGTGTATATTGTTTATGGGAAATTTAATAGCTGCAAAACCAATATTGTCGACAGATAAAGATAAAGAGTATCTCTTTTAACATGCTCTATGAAATTTAATAAAATGAATTAACATTTTCCCCTCTTAACTTTTTAAATTGAAGCTACTTTTTAAAATAAATTTCTCTGAAAGCTTTCATTTCATAATTTTGCATATGATTTTGATTAGTTGTTGTGTGCCAAATAAATAATAATACACATTTATGTATGATGCACTCACATGTGCGGAAGAAAGCTGCAGTCTTTGCCCATCATTTATCAAAAACAAAACAGACTGAAAAAAAACCCACCTACTCTTGTTTGGATTCATATTCGTACTTCAACTCGTGGTCATAGTCAATGAGTACCGAAAAGAGCACTGCACAAACAAACGATTATTGGCTTGTAATTTTCCAACTATTAGTAACATTTTGCAACGACAACAAGCGCAACATGAAATGATCCACATCCACAAATACCAAATGGGCAAAGTCAAACAAACCTTGCGGATGCTGGCTGTGCAAATTTGACGGCAAAAATCAATTTGAAAACGATTTAAGACGAGCCTCGTCCCGGGACCTGGGCCTGGACCTGTACCTGGTACACGTCACGTAGGCGTTGCCCGCTAAAAGAGGAAATGCCAATATGACACGCGCAGCGAGAGCTCCTCCTTCTCCAGTGGGTGGTTGTGGCATGAGACGGTGGTGGGAGAGAAGGAGCAGTAAGCCTTGCGTATCGTGTTACCAAAGCGGCAAAGCGGCCTGAGCAAAAGCATTAACCAGCTATCGACGCGACGACGCTGACGGATGGGGCCAGGACGCCACTAGACCAAGCGTCCATACAGTCAGAGTTGGAGTTGGAGCTAGAGAGATAAGCGGCGACGCCGACGTCAAAGACAAATGCGTCTTGTGGGTTCAGAAATCTCCGAGATTATTACGATTTTCATAATAAATTGTGGCAAATCAGGCGCGCTGGCATTATAAGGCATCATTAACAACGACAACAACAACCGAAACAACAACAACCAACTGGCCGCAGGTTTGTTGCTTTGAGTCTAGAAGATGAGGCGCAAGTTTACACTGTAGGCCAAAGCGTTAACAAGTTGAGCCTATGACGTTGCACGTCGACAAACATTGTTGCTGTGGCTGTTATTGTTGTTGTTGTTGCCAACTCATAACTGCAAAACGAATGAACGGGCAAACAACAAGTGGGAAGTGCGTTCAAGCCAAAGCAACGTCGGCCCGTTGAGCAACGTCGGCCTGGCCAATGGCCAAAGATCAAGCCACCAAAGAAGGCGCCTGCCTGCCTGCCTTGCTTGGTTGCTTTGTGGTGCGTGTTGCCCTGGCGCTCTGTCGGTTTTTAGTCTTTTGAAGTGGCACGCGGACAGCGGCCAACGCGTCGTCCGTTTAAGAGCAAAATGTGTACGCGTTGATGACGCCAATATGCGCCTATCCATTTGTGTGTAATAGCAACAACAAGGTAGAGAAGCTATATTGTATACACCTCAGATTTAATACCCTTTCTGTCTTCATTTTACGTTTTGATAAACATCCTAGCTGAAATGCTTGGACTTAATATATTTTGAGGAAAGATTATAGTTTCTTATACAATAAATCAACTTGTTGTTAGCTTGAAAATATAAATTCTCGCTTATGATAGAATTGAAATACCCTTTGATAGAGTATAACAACAAGAGCGTCGCATGCGCTAAACAACATTAGCATCGGCATCTATTGGAGCAGAAATGCGAACCCACCTAGGAACCACCATAAACACAATGCGAGCGAGAGAGAGAGAGAAACCGAAAGAGAGAGGGAGTCAGAGAATGCAGCAGAACTGAGACGTGGTTGTTGCCTTAAGTTTTTTGTTGCTGTAGCTTCAGCTGGGGCACCAAAAACTCAGCCATGTGCCGCATTTACTTGTCAATTTGTTTTTGGTCAACGTTTAAATAATGAACTCATATTTGCAACATTTGCTCGGCTGTTGTGTTGCACATGCGGCGCATGTCATGTTGCATTATGCTCGCCAGTTAAGAGCTGCCTGTTGTTGCTGTTGCTGAACTGCTGTTGCTGAGCTGCTGCTGCTGCTGTACACAGAGAGAGCAACTGCACTTGCCGTAACTCTACTCCAGGAAGACTTTTGACCGACCGCAAAACTAGGAAATGTCATTGTCTGCTCTGCTGCGACTTGATGGAGAAAAAGGTGTGGAGGGGGTGGTGGGAGGATTGTTGGGGAGAAATGTGTGACATGGAAAACAGTTGAAGCTATAAACGAACTGCTTGCGCCAGTAGTAGTTCACAGTGACTAAGCGGAAATGACAGAACTTTCAAAATGCAATCGAATAAAACCAGTTGATGAACAAATAAAAAGGTGTAAAGTTGATATATATATCAAACTTTATAAAAAGCATATTAAAACATGGAGTAATGCAAATTAGTTTAGTATTAGAGTATTTATCCCTATGCAATAACTTTTTCTTCACAAAACATACAAAATGGAAACAAATATGTTAAATTTATATAGAGCTTTGTCAATTTGTGGGCCCTCCCATTTAACTTAAGGCCAAATCACAATCCCTAAGCAATTAATCAAAGAACTAACAGCTTAGATTTGCTATGCTGATATGAAAACTTTGACTTTGAACTATATATTTTTTTTTTTTTGTGCAGACCGCCAAACTAAAATTCAAGAGTCGATCGGCAAGAGTTTGCCAAAAGGCAACTCCAATTATATATATTGGTGATATTATCGGGCGTCGTTGGCGACGCCATCAAATGACAGTTTGACGGTTCTCAATTCTCATAATGTTTATTGCAGCAGCAGCTCTATGGGCAATCTATGCAAAAATTATTAAAATAAAGAAATCAGGCAATTCAGCTGCGAGCTGTGAGCTTTGGGCTCGGGGGCGTTTGCATTGTCAAAGCAAAGTGAGTAGATTTCAATTTGTTAATGCGGGGCTTGAACCTGGACTTGTGGACTTTGTGGACTTGGCCTGCAATTGCAACCAGCAACAACAACAACAAACACCAACTTTGGGACTGGGGTGACTGGAATGGGGCTTGGCCACTTGTTTGCATCAATTTGAATTTTAATTGAAAAGTCTGTCGAATGCATGCAACAACAACAACACGCCCCGGAATCTGGCGCCAGCTTTTTATTTTTGTGTGTGTTGTTTGTGGCGTGCGGTAGTGGCATGTGGGTGCAATTGGATATATAGCAGCGATATCAACTTCGATATATGTATGTATGCTTCGATTCGATTGCCAGTTCCGCTTTGCAGCACAGGTTACAGGCCACATATAAGGTGTTAATTTGCGTTTGAGTCTATTTGCAGAAATGTAAATTCGTTATATTTGCAACAAAAACAGTAACAAGCATTTGATAATTAATTACGTTCACCTCTGATATGCAAATCTTGAGCTATACAAATCATAATTAAACACAACATATACAAGAAAATTGCCAAGAAAACATGTTGCGTTTTGTTTATTGCGCCTAAGGTTTGTCGTGTTAAAAGCATGTTGAAATCAAATGTATAAAATATGTTACTTAAGTAGTTTTTTTTTTAACTCCTAAACATTTTTAATGGGCACATCTTTAATGTCTGTAAAAATGAATGTATTAACAACAAAATATTATTATTTTTTTGAATCGTCTCGCTGACGATTTTTTTATTATAATTTTTTATAATAGTAGTAATTTTCTATCTCTTGCACTGAACCCTTTTTAATTAGTCGTTATGCAGGTCACAGAACCCAAACAACAAAAATTCGACCGCTTATCAAAACACTATCAAAATGTACCGAAATATATATGTATGCGGTCCGAGTTGAACATCATGAAAACATGTATAAGGAGGCCGAATGGCCACTAATATCTGTCGGACACACCCAATAAATTCTGAAGAATTCACAATCCTTTTACCAACAGTTCCAAGGAACGAGGAACAACTAACAAATGCCCAAAATTGGAATGGGAATTGTGAAATGTGTATCGAGAGTATAATGAACCCCAGTTTACAACCGAAAAGTGAAGCGAATGAATTCATTAGGGAAAAACTACGGGCCACAGCATTTGGCCAACTGTTGTTTTTTTTGGTTGTTTTCAAATTGATGAAAAGTGAGCTATGGCCAATGGGCCAACAATTTCAATTTTAGCTTGGACTAGAAATCGACGCACGAACGGCACACGGTCCGAAGCGTGTCATGTTAATTGCCACTAACTAAGCGAGAGTGAGCGTGAGAGAGAGAGAGAGAAAGAGAGAACCTTATCGTGCGTTGTTTTTGTTTTTGTAGGCGTGGGGCAGGACCTAAAGGGCAGGCTCTAAACTAGCGCCATATGGTGCGGCACAGTGTGGTGCTGCTCGGCAAAGAAGATGTATCTATTTTGGTCTGCAAAGAAATTAATTACGCACTGACCAAAATTTGATGAGGCCGCCGACAGCCGGTTACTGGTCTTAGCCAGGCCTGAATGAAATAATCGTTGAACGTTGAACTGAAGATGCCGACACCTGATGTTTGATTTGATAGCCGCAAGGCGATGCCAAGTATCTATGGGTTCAAATTTACGGTTTCACTTTCAGCGCTGAAATCAGAACAGGTAGACAGCGATAGAGGGAGAGAGGTTCAGCAGCCGGGGTTAAGAACAGTTGTGCGTCCAGTAGATAAAGTTAATTACCTCATGAAATGGACACGTTTAAAACTGTTAGTTTACGATGTGCTGGGCAAACACACTTCTTTCCATCTGTTTGTGTGTGGTGTTCATTAAATGCATTTTAAAGGCAAAAAAAAAAATAAGATGAGGTTTTAGTTCAAATGTTGTTGTTGCAACGGAAACGGAAGAAAGTCTGTCTTTCTTTCTTTCGGGCAACTACTGCCCAAACCAGCTCATACATATTTCAATAGATTAAACAAAAGCTATGCGCGTCATCCAGTTGGACCCCATGAGATCATGAATCCGAGTTGTCTCTATTTAGCATACTATGCAATTTTCTAGGTATTTGTGTGAGGTTTCTTTTTGCTTTCCTTTCGCAGTGCGCAGTTTAACACGTGAACACCTCTCTGGCTTGCAACAGTTTTTAGCATATATTTTCATAGCAATTTGATTTGGATTTGATTGGATAGGATTGCATGGTATAAACTACCGTTCTATGCACTTTCTTTGGATTGATTAAAGTGAAAATTCCATGAAATTGTAAACAAATTGCAAAACACTTGTGCGATATCTGTGTTTTGTCAATCCCATTTGGAAGTCCAATTGAAAACAGCAAGCGATATCTGAAACTGTTTCTACTCATGTTTAGAGCAAAAATCTTTTACTGCAAGCAACTGCAAGGACTTTTAGATGCAAGTGAGTGTTTAGAGATCTTCTTGAAGCAACAACTTATCAGACAACAAGCATTATACACTCTAAAATAAATTGAAGAATTGTAGGCCTACTTTACAATTGCTCGAAGAAATTCACATACATAAATAATTTGCCTCTCTCGCATTTTTTTGGGCGTAGGCTTTTTTTGTTGCTGGCGCTGGAGCTGATTGCTAGTTATTTTTGGATGGCATCGTCGCATCTTTGCGAGCGTGTGGCACACTCCATTTGTACGAAATGTTGTAAATGCTACCGCATCGATTTGCGTGCGATGTGTGTCAAGTAGATGCAATCGTGGAGCAGCAAATGGAATCGATTTGACTGCAAATTAACGAATCGGATATGCTGTGAGACCAGCAGCGGTCTCTACTACTACTTTCTACCCTTCTTTTTATTTCGACTATAGTTTATTATTTATTTCTGTTTTTTTTTTTTTTTTTTGGTTTTTTATGAAATTCAAATTGAACTGAGATGCAGATGCGTCCGCCCTTTCAAGCAGGAAGTTATTTCTGTTGGTGCTGCTTGCCACAACTAAAAAATCTAATTAAACTGATATGACAAAATCATAGCCACAATTAACCGTTTGATGTAGAAATACCAACTTGTCAAGGGCAATCAGTGTGGCAAAGTCAAAACCATGAACCTCTTTCAACAGAAACTTTGTTGCTGTTGCCGTTGCTGATGTCTCTGGGCTCTCTCTCTCTCTCTCTCATTGATCATGTTGCTGGCGCGTCCCTGACGATGATGGGCATAGGAAACACAAAACGACATGTCAACTATAACCACCCATCGATCGGACGACGTTTTGCCAACGACTTGCAACGACTAGAGGCAACATCAACAGCAACAGCAACAACAACAACAATTACAACTCCAACAATAACTAGCAACGACAAGTAACAACATTTATCAACGCTAGGCGATCTACAGCAAAGCCAAAAGGCACGATGCACAGCTTTAACAGAGCAGCCAAGAAACGGTAAGAAATAGATGAAAAGGGGAGACAGAGAGAAAGATATCGCAAACTATCAGTGATGAGCAAATATAAGAGATTTGATAAACTGTCAAGGAAAAATAAAGCAATCACTAACAACATCAACAAGCTAAAGATTTGCGAGCTATGAATCAAAGTTAAATTGGGTTAAGTAAAAATTAAAAATAATATTATTGTTTTATTTCGCTTATGCCCTTTTCACAGGACACGTTAGCACGACACGTTGTCAGCCCTATCTTCAAAGATAGCTGGCAACAAGTTGATGGGCCCATGCCTAAGATGCGACTGAGACAGGGAATAGGACTGGGACAGGGAATGACTGAGCGACTTGCACTTAGCGACAACTAACGCCACGTTTGTTGTTGGGTCATGTAACTCGAGGCGGTGCAGAACTTGATCGAGCTTGGGCCTAGAACTTCAATGCGGTCTGTGGCTAGCTGCTGGCTGACTTTACAGTTAAGGTCGCTCACACTGACTGACTGGCTAAGATCGCTGACAGGTTGGCAGCAGCACCGAGAAATGGAAGGTAGGGGTAAATGGGTGTCGCATGCTGCTTTGCCACGATCATTTTGCATAAACATGAACTTATACATATATATATATATATATATATGTGTATGTGTGTTTATGCGAAAGCCATAAAGTTAACATGCTTTGAAAACTGATGAGCTGCAATCTTGCGTTCGGGACAGTTGTCCACGACATCAAGCGTCAAGCGTCGTGGCTGCTCTGTCAACTGCAATTTCTCTGCAGGCAGACATTTGATTTATGTGATGCGATCGAGTGACGATCATCATCGCTCACTTGTCGTTGCTTCAAGATCATCCATCCCATATGTTTGCTCTACATTTGAGCAGCGATTAGGCAATATATTTTTTTTTGTTTTTCTTTTTTAACCATGTTAAAGAGTTTGGCAGCGGCAGCAGCAGCAGCCCCCACACGAGACACCCAGGCTTTGGTGGTTTGGTCTGAGCTTATCTTCCAATCTGCACTGGCGGGAGTTACGAAATCTGAATCCAAATCGAAATCGAATGCGAATCGCTGCGCTGACTTGCGCTAGAGAGTTACCAAGATTAATGTTGATGCTTTTTCAATTACAACTCTGGCAGCATACAAATTTGGAGTAAAACGTAATCATCGTAATCTCAGACGTCCTAAACGACGACAACAACGACTCCAGCAGCTCTCCAGCTCCACCAGCCAGCACCAGCACCAGCTCTAACCTAGCTGGCTCTGAGTGACTGCCTAAGTGGCTGCCGTGGCTTTGACTCGAATTTGAATACGTATTGCATTTCCTAATGTTTGTTTTGCATGAGCTTTTTGGTTTTTCCTTTTCTTTTTGCAGCTTACCCTGTATCCATTTTAAGCTGAAGAGGGTAGCTTGAATGTGTACAGCTGACTAATAGAATCTTCTCTGGTTGAAAAAAGTAAAAATATATATATTCATAAGCCACATCAAAAGCTGAGTATAAGTTTAGAGCAGACAAATTCACGTTTAAGTACAGAGTAGCTCTAGTAAGGCATACCTTATTTAATTATTTGTACTTGCTTTGTTTTCTTTTATTTTGTTTGCTGTGTGACATGCGCCGCCGTTCAGTGATTGCCCCGACTTTGTCTCGATTCCGATGCCCAAATCCAAATGCCTTCTCCTCTCGGATCTGTGATCTCCTCGATGATGGCAATTACAAATGCCGCGACTTGTATCATGGCCAGCCATCGATTTGTATGCCAAGTCGACTCGTATGTTGCTTGCAAATTCGATCGCATCTTGTTGCCGATTGACTCGACTCGGGTTGCTTTGTCAATTGCAATTTGTTATCTGCCTGCTCCAAAGCTTGGAGTAGATCCACTGCCATCTAAGCTGTAGTTTCAGGTGGCCTTTGCCGTTGTTCGTTTGCTGTTGGTCATTCAATCAAAGGATTTGGCAGTGTAGCGCCTGATATTCTATAAGATGAATGACTTATTGTTTATGTGTGTGTGTGTGTGTGTGATTCTGCTGATGGCTCTGCAATGATTAGCTACGAGATTTGCGTCGGCAGGACAATGGCAAAAGCCAAAGCCAGGCCGAAAAGGATGCCGCAACAATAAGCCAACAATAGCGGCACAGATCACACGGACAGAAGCCAAAAGAATTCAGCGTTCAACATTCAGTTGTGGGTCAGTAGGTGACGCGGCAAGAACGACCAGACGACAGGGCGACAGGTAAACATACACTTGAAAAAATGTATATCAGATTTTTAGGTAAACTAAGTATAGTAGTACTTATGTATCACTACAAACACTTAAATCTATTAGAGTATTAATTAATATTATGCGTGCTCTATCGAAATAAAATAAACCATTAATTTTTTCATTTTCTAAATTCTGTGTAACATTTTTTTGAGTGCAGTCCTACTCTGCTTGAATTTAAAACTGACTTCTGTGCATTGTTCGCCGCTCAAGAAACGACGCAAGGTGTTTTTTTTTCTCTCGTAGCGGTACTCTCTCGTCGTCCCATTGAATTCTCCTTTATCTACTTTTTGCAATTGCACAAGCGACGCGCTCTGATTACCGCGAAAAGAAGAGACTGAAAAATAGTACTGGATATGATTGTCCTTTGTTTTGTTTTGTTTTGGGTTGAATTGTGTGCCAAGGTGTAGTTCTAGGAATGTGTGTGTTTTATTTTGTGTGTTATTTATGGACGAAAGGTGTTGCCCATTGCTGCAAAATGTCACTAATGTGTATAGGTGACTATACAAAATACGTAAAATTAAAAGATTTCCGCCTGGCAGTTGGCTCTAATCTTATAAAAGAACGTGACTTAAAAACTGTATGTGTCTGGGTTTATTTTCTTATCAACAAACACTCACAGGTAATTTTTATAAACTATTAAGTGCCATTTGCATTATCAGACTTCCAACAAATGTTGTGCATTGATAAGAGCTCAAAGCGCCAATGATATGGCCTAAATGAACAACAACAAACTACCGTCTAGAGTCTCGAGTCTGGGTTATTGAGTGTCTACTGTCTGTCATGTCAATCAGACAGTTCAAATAGTGTTTCGATAAGCAGCGGTTGTCGTTGTCGTCCTTTATTGCTTCGTCTATCACCTGCGAGAGGACGCATGCGTCGAGATCCTTTGGGTAAACAATTGGGTCCAAAGGATTGCGGCTGAAAGGACCTTTACAAAGCGCAGGAAACGTGCAATGCGAGCATTTTGTCGATAATGTCCTATGGCAGCTAATTAAATATTTGCGTTTGGCAAAGGTGCAAAAATGTCTCTGATACGAATTGATGAAACATTATTAGGGGCGGGTTAAAAGGAAGTGCCTCAATGCACAATATTTGCACCCGGAAAGGTGTATGTTTGCCTACGCAGAATATGATATTATTATGTTCGAAAAAGGGAAGTTATTGAGGAAAGAAAGTGACACACATTCACAACTTTAAATGCTGCAAGGTAAACAACGAAAGCAGAGAAGAAGCGAGAGAGTTTTTTTAAATAATAATTTCAATTTTAAATGATTTAGGTTTTTTTCAAATTTATTTATTTTCATAAAAATATTTGTATATGTCCTTAAAAGCTATCAAAAAGTCTTAACATAAACATTTGCTAACCATAATTATACAAGTTCAATAAAAACTATGAGCTAAATGTTGCAATTTGGTCAAATGCTGTCTGGTACATTGGATTGGCAAATGTACAAAATTTTAAGAGCTAAAAACTTTAAAAAACTGCAATAAATATGATATTAAACTACATATAACGTAAAGTAGCACCAAAACCGAATTGGGATTTTAAGTTAATTTATGAGTCATGGCTAGATTATTGTCTGTTTTGGTTTGTTTGTTAATCCTCGCCAGCGGAATGTGTCTGCTTTGGTTCGTCCTCGGCTCAATGGAGGCGCACAGTCAACGTGGCCTTATCCTTGTTCCAGCTGATGTGAGCATTGCCAGCTTAGACAATTGTAATGGTGCAATTGGAGCTGCTGTGCTTGTTGAGCAGCGACATCCGCGAGAAGGATTTGTGGCACACTTGGCAGGCGTATTTCTTCACATCCACATGGGTCTGCTGGTGAGCACGCAGATTAGAACGATCGGCAAAGGAGCGTGGGCAGTCGGGGCATTGGAATGGCTTCTCGCCAGTGTGAGTGCGGATGTGGCCTTGGAGCAGCCATGGACGGGAGAAAGCCTTGCCACAGATGGGGCACTTGCAGGGTAGCGTGTGGGTGCGAATGTGCATCTTGAGGGCTCCGATGGTGGTGTAGAGTTTGCCGCACTCCTCGCACGAATGCTGCTTCTTCTCCTGATTACACTCGGCAGCGGGGCAATGGAACTGGCGATGCTTGGACAGACCCATTGAGGTGGAGTACATCTTCTGGCAGTTGTCACACTTGTAGCGATAGTTTTTGATGGACGCGCTGACGGCGCTGCTGGTGTTGCTCGAGCTGGAGATGGAGCTAGTGGCGCCATACGAGTAGGAGGCATTGCTGCTGTTGCTGCTGCTGTGGCTACTGCGTGACTCATCGAAGAGATGGAACAGTGCTGGCAGCGGAATGTCATTGCGCACTGAGAGATCCTCTGGTTCGGAGCTGGCATCCGAGCCGGGACTCGATGGTGGTGTCATCTGCTGATAGCTGTAAACTGAATGCGGTGAGGCCATCGAAGTGGCTGGCGATGGAAAGGCTGCAGCATTCAAATGTGGCTGATAGCTGCTCCAAAGTGCCGAGATCGGGTTGCAGCCAGCGGCAAGCACAAAAGCCGATTGGTAAGGATTCGTTGTATAGCCGGCTGTAGCTGCTGTCAATCCCCGCATGTGAATATCAGTTGGCTGATAATCCTGCTCGACTGGTGGAGAGAGCAGTGCTGAGCTGCGCGGAGACTGTGCACGATATGGTGTCTGTGGCGTCTTGGAGAGATTCAGTACGTATTCACGCTTGGCGGGCACCTCATAATCCTCAAAGTCAATTTCGCTGGCTTTGCGCTTGAGCGAGAGATCCTGTGGCTGCTCCTCCTGTGGTCCGTGTGTTGTCACAAACTGTGAGCTCTTGGTCAAAGCCAAGGCCTCCGTTTGCGGTAGATCCTCCACAAAGACAATCGGGCGCTTCTTCAACGGACAGCTCTTGTAGTTGGTAGCCATGTCGTTAGATTTATTTGAGTTTCGATTGAGAATTTCGTTTTATTGATGAATATCGTTTTTGTAAACGCGTAGTACCGTAGTAGTAGTAGCACTGGAGTAGTTTGTGAGAGTACGAGATCGAGAGTTTGAGAGTGTTGCTTACTCAACGAACGCTGAGGTTGCTGTGACAGGTCGAGGGCCGAGCGAGCTCTTTTTATATGCCACGGGCAGACGGCACTCGCTCTCGGGGCTGCTGCTGCTTGCTTGCTTACATGGACAGGCACATTTGGTGGTGGTTCTTCTTCAGTTCACACACTCACACATACACAGGCACGCAGAGGCAGGGCGCACGTGTACGTCGCTAGGTAGCAACAACAACAGCCGCACATACACTCAGGCAAACTTTTCCCATACCCTTGTTGCGTGTTTCCCATTTGTTGTGCTCTGCGTTTAGTTTTGCTCTCTCGCTCGCACTACCTGACTGCAGCTACCTGACAGGAAAACACACACACACACACACTTTGAGAATCCCTTAACAGAGCATCCAACGCAGGCGCACCCTCCGTTTTCTATACCTCAGGTATTGTGGCAAGCTCCCTGTGGCACAGGCGCTACGATCATCTCTCACTAGATAACTTATGACAGCTTCTCACTTACCATGCTCTCTCGCGCTCGACCTCATCAATAGTATTTTTTCGTTCACAAGCTTCTCCTGTTTCCCCCTGCTCATCCGTGCTGTAATAACTCGTCAAACAATCGCTCCCTAGAACTTGGTACGCCTGTTGTCAATCTATTGCAGGTATTGTGTCAGCATCCGTGGAATTTGAGTTTCGCTTTCAAATGAATCGTTTCGCTAGCTCTCCGAACAGTTTGAGTTTCTAATTATAGAAGCGCTGGCATTTTTCACGAGTCAAATTAGATTCCCGAACTTGTCATTGGGGGTAGTTTTCCCAAAACACACAAGCACATCTGCCTCAAACAGGGGGAGGCAAATAGAACCTGAGATATGCTGGCATTACAATTGACATTGCACCTAGAATGAAATGAAATGGAGTTTTATAAATAAACGCTATGTATCAAAGTAGCTATTAGCTCTTGGGTACACTTTGCACTGACTTATTACGGCACAAGTTCAGAGATTACTAGCTCTTGGGTTTTTTCTTTGAATTTACTAAAGTAATCCCTACTGATTGTAAAGCTTTCCCACCTTTGACTTAAATTTGCCTCATTTGAAAAATAAACAAAGAAACTGGCGAGGAGAGTAATTTGTATTGCTCATGTCCTGGTTGGAAAACCAATTCAGCCCGCACAGCCAAGTTTAAACAACATCGAATACCGATTTCCCAGCCATCAAAAAAACCAAATCGCATGCATATTCCCCATTCCTAGTTGTTTCCCAGGGCAATGTGTGAAAAGCAGCAACAAAAAAAAACCGATGCAAATGTAGCAAACCCAAAAGTTTTGATAAACCCAAGCTGTGACAAAAAGTACAAAATTCCAAGTGTCAAAAATTCCAATTCTTCATGCGATCACGCGTTTTTGGGCTAACCAATCGCAGGGCTCGACTCTCCATGCCAGGACATGGGTGTGATGGAAAATGCGGTAAGTAAGCAACCCGTATGTCCATTTCGTATTTTCCCTATGATGGATTTCCCTTATCGCATCACACTGTACACATAGTAAAGGTCCGGATGTGGATCAGCATTGGATTTAAAGTAATTTCCCAGCTTATCCAATTACGCAGTCAGCATAACTCAAGCAAAACAAGCAGCGATTGGTCAATCTACACCAAGACAGTGGAATTTCTCACAGAGCAGGCCAAAGCCTCCTTATACCTGACGGGCCAATCCGACCATTTCGGTTATTACGTGTGTTATTCCACACAATTAACAAAAATGAAAACTCCAGTATACGTATTCCTACCTAATGATCACTATGCTAATATCGACGCGGAATTGCCCGAGGGATATCGCGTAATAACCCGCGGTTCATTCATCAGGCAGAATACCCCGAACACCCTACCACAAAAACCCTCTAGCACTTGTCGCCCTGCGATTGTCAAGTACCTGCTGAGTTTTGAGTTTGGGCTAGTCCGCTCATTAGTATTAGGTAAAGATTATGGTATCGCGATATTTCCACTGGCCGCACTTCATTCATCAGGCAGCGTGATAGGAAAAACCCTTTTCCCTTCGTACTTTACCGAAATCCGTTAGGTTATTTGCAGGTGCGTCTATGGGTTTTTGTGATCTTGTTGTAGTTTCTGAAGACAATGGGCCCGTCCCATTTTTGCACCTTGTGTTCCCTGCATTTGTTGCAGGGTACAATAGCTTATGGCCTCTATTATTGATAAAGAGAGAGAGTAGACTGGGTCAGCAGCTGAGCAGACGAAATGGAGCGCAAAAGGAGATGGCAACTATAGAATTTCGCACATGTTAGTATCTGAAGCAAAAACGTATTCCTTCTGATCGGAAGGAAAAAAAAATTGTATTTTTATGTTGAGCAAATATTGTTTTATAAGATTGCTAAGTTTTTATTTTTAAATTTATAGCTAGAGTCTACATTCTTAATTTTATTTTTTCTTATGTACAAAAGTGCTCTATATGATACTTTTTTATATATTATTTTCTTCCTGAAATCAGGTTGATATTTTTGCCTCTACAGTAAAAGAAAATTCTTCCTCTCTGGATTGCAGTTCGGCCCGGTGCACTAGCACACCTTTTGCCAAAAAGCAAATATAAAAACAAGCAGAAAAGAGGGAAGCAGAAAAAATACCACCAAAGAAAACAAACTATGGCCCAAGATATACGATGTGTGATGTCGTTGACAATGAATGGTTGATTACTACCTCCAGGCCAAAAATGATCCTTTGGAACAACTGCAGACCTAATGTCTGTTGTTGTAGCTTGTTGGTTGTTTTTTTTCGCACAGACAAAAGAACTTCCAATCCATAAATCGAAATCGAAGCCAAAGAAAGAAAACAGAGAAGCAAGAAAATCACTGCCACGGGCCCTGTACCGGGTGCATTGCACAATCAATAGACTTGGGTACCTTATGACACAATAAGAAACAAAGACAGAACGATCGACCAACCAACCGACTGAGCAGACACATTGGAGTAAATGTTTTGAAAAGCCAACGAAAGGAATTGCTTCCAGGAATTGCTTCCACTGCCGCTGTCGGCGTATCAATGTCCTTAGCTAGAAGAAATCAAAAAGTTGGATCACCTGGCCGTATCGAGTTGTCTGTCTGCCCTCCGATCTGTCTGCGATTATGTGCGGGTGCCGTTTAATCCTTACTGCTACTACCTGTGACCCATTGTTCTCGCCAAATTGTGAATGACCCCGCAACAGTCGACGCCAACCCCCAAGGAAGCTTCTTGTCTGTTGAACGACTTGCCACTTGCCATCTGCCTTGATTCCCGATTCCCGACTCCAGGACACATTCGCGCAGGTTTCGTGCCTATTCATGCTTCGTTATCCTGTCAATGCTTCGGTATTATGCTCATTGTGTGTCAACGCGTTGTCGTCGCTATCCTTATAGCTTCTCATCCTCCTGCTACTTATCCACTACTTCTATAGATTGTTTTTTTAGTAAGCTGATTTTGTACTGCGTGTCCTGCGTTTTTGGTGTATGCTACTAAGCGTGTTGTTTAGCCTATTAAATGTGTCTCCTAAATGAAGTGTGTAAATATTTTATAATCATGTTGCGGTGATTAAGGTCCAGACGGTTCTCAGGAAACGGAAGACCGTAAAATAAGACCACCGATGATATAAGGGAAGACTTGTTAACGAGCTGACTTTGATATTACTTTAAAAAGATTAATGAAACATAAAATTTTAGATATTTGGTGTTTCAAACTACGACTAGCTGTATGAACAATTTTGGGTTTATCTGGTACAATAAAAAATAGTCGAAAACCGAGCAGTACGCCAATATTAACAGAATCTCTTAACACCTTTTCGGCAGCAGGATCTTAAACAAAATCACAAATCTTGACACACTGCAAAAAAAAAGCCGAAATAACAGAAATACCCAAAACAAAAGTAAGTTGACGGAAAAAAAACTCATTACACCGGTCGGGGCAGGCCCAACACAATGCAAACGGAAAACCTAAGGCAACGGTACAAGGATTGCATCTGCATTTGCGTCGTTCAGGCAGGCAGCACAAATCAGTTTCTGTCAACCGGGAGAAGGTTGCTTGGTTAGTCGGATGCTCGTCTCGGCTAATGCTGTTGAGGGTGTTGGTTGACTGGCGCGTTTGGTGGCTTGGCATTGACAGCTGCTCCTTTGGCGCGCCACGTCAGCATCATCAGCAGCAGCGTCTTGGCCAGGGATCTCTTTTGGCAAGACATGCATTTGTTTGAACACAGAGTCAAAAAGAGACACAGAGAAAGAGGGATAGAGAGAGAGAGAGAGAGAGAGAGAGTTTCAGGACTCGGACGTTGACTTGCATCTGCGGGCGCACAATGGCCACACCGGGAATAATTCAAGCAAAAACGAACAAAACATCATGATCGTCATCAAAATAATCACAGTCAGAGCAGAAGCAGGGGGGGAGCGTATGCCTCTGTGACAAACAATAGTGCACCACCACCACCATCATCGTCGACAGTACCACCATCATCTACATCAACCACTCGCCAGCGCCTGCGCTTCCTTTGGTAGTTTTGGCGGCATGCCACCGCCGACGTTGCTGTTGCCGTCTTGATCGTTACCTGAGGCATGTCCTTTGTATTGATGCTGGGCTGCCTTTTGATTTTGCATTTGTTAAATTTTTTCATATTCCCCCAGCTAGAGGGTAATGCAACCGCAATTGTTTTGCCTTGTTTTGTATACTCGCGAAGTATTTTGGCATGTGCACAGCATTTCAATAGGTAGGTAAATGAGTTTTGTTCCGATATTTCTTGCTCTTGTTCTCATTATGCAGATGCATTCCATTAGATGGAACACAAATTGCATAACAGCAGCTGCCGCAGCAATGAATTCGGCATCTCCAGAATGCAAAATCTCCTTTGAAATATTTGCAGGTGGTTTTTGAACGCTTCGATCAAGGCTTCATGCAAAATTAAGGATTTTTCCAACCTATTACTGACTTTATATTGGATCGATCAGTTTAAAGATTTACATAAACTGTTCATGTTATTTATAAATTTAAATTTTAAATACTTTCTACATATCTTTACTGCTTTTAGAAAACATTTTCCCATGAAAAAGAAAAAAAATGTATTCGTGGGAAAACCCGCAACATTGACCACCACTGAAAACCCAAACAAAAAATCCTTCGTAGAAATTGCCAATCCTTCGAATAGTTAACATAATGTGCCCACATTAACAAAACATAAATCGAAAATCCAAAAGATTTTATATAAAACAACGATAGATGAAGATTTCATGAGAAATGCGCTGCATTAGAAAACGAATATAACAATGAGCCCAGTTGACAAGCTCGCGTATTTACAATTACAAATTACACAAGTTTTCCTGACAAATGATCAGTGAGTGTTAAATTGAACACTCCACCTCCTTAAATGCTCTACCCTTAAACAATCAATAAACGCGTTAAAGTGAGAACAATCA
This sequence comes from Scaptomyza graminum, assembly GCA_018901835.1. NCBI lineage: Eukaryota > Metazoa > Arthropoda > Insecta > Diptera > Drosophilidae > Scaptomyza > Scaptomyza graminum. The sequence continues at coordinate 9,491,215 of JAEIFL010000002.1, forward strand.
ATCCAGCACGTTCTAACGATTTACATGTCAAGTTGACAGACAGCCAGCAGACCTCTGAGTAGAGCTAAGCTGAGACAATGGTCAGGGATTGGAGACTGGCGCTATAAATATATAGATAGAAAGAACATATCAGTATCTGCATCGAGTGTGTGTATGTCCAGGTGTCCCTTATGGATTTCACTTTCATTTGTTAGTACCATTTGACACCTTGTTGTACAGACATTGCAAGTTGAGATACCCATCTATAGGCAGACAGAATACCAAACCGAACCCTCACTACCTCTCTGTGTCTCTGTGTCTCCTGTGCTGTGTAAACACAGTTGTGTCGGCTTGCCAAGTTTCATGTGCGTCAACTCCAACTCCACCGCCAGCCCTTCTTGCTCCGTGTCTTATTCATATAATTTGATTATGCTCGCATGATTATTATGCATGGCAACTTATGGGGCAATCGCATCGCAAGCTTCTGGACTCTGTCTACTATCGGTACCGATGACAATCAGTCTCATTGTTTCCGTTTCCCACCATTCATTCACAGTTGTGAACAGTATGAATTGCGTCTTTGGAAATGGTTGACAAGAAGTCTACCTCCAAGCTCAAGCCTCTGCCCCTGCTCCCCACCGGATCAACCTTTTAGACAGCCATCCAGCTGCGTGGCAGACCCTGTGGCTGGCCGTAAATTTTATGGTTAACTATACTCGACGTTTTCTGCTATTTAACCTTTTGTGCAACGCTTATCGAAGCTCAAACGAAAACAGCTTCCCCAACCCTTTATTTTTGTTTTAGCAGCACCGATCGCCGATTGTTACCCCACGTGTGTGTTTTGTTTACCTCGAAACGACGACTGGCCCCTTTTAGAAAAGATTCTTCAGCTTGTATATGTTAATTCATGCCAAGTGTTCCGATACTTAACGGAGTAAAACTCTGTTTTTTTTTTTTGTCACACGAGTTCCTTTTAGAGGGTAAAATCATAATTAATTTAAGCTTCTGCTAGGCATGCTCTGAATTATCATTCGTTTTATTTTAAGTTTCATTACATATTTCAACACGCATGTTCTGCATGTTCGGGATTTCTATCAAAATCTTTTCAAACACAAACAATCATAAATTTTGCATTAAATTGTATATACGCTTTGGATTAACACCGAATATTTTTCAACTTTTGGCATATAGAGTATGGAAGAATATTCCCGTGAGCCCTGCCCATATCGCATTGTCGATGACTCTGGCGGTGCCTTCGCGATGGGCTCCATTGGGGGCGGCATCTTTCAGGCAATGAAGGGTTTTAGAAATGCGCCTCAGGGCTTAAGTCGTCGCGTCATGGGCAGCATGATGGCTGTGAAGGCACGCTCTCCAGTGATAGCTGGCAACTTTGCTGCCTGGGGAGGAATGTTCAGCACTATTGACTGCACTCTGGTGCACTTTAGGAAAAAGGAGGATCCGTGGAACTCAATAATAAGTGGAGCTGCCACGGGGGGCATTCTAGCGGCACGTAATGGTCTGGCTTCCATGGCGGGAAGTGCAATTATTGGTGGCATCTTGCTCTCTTTGATTGAGGGTGTTGGGATCCTGCTTACTCGTATCTCTGCCGATCAGTTCCGCAATCCGTCTCCACCAATTGATTTGCATGATTCCAGTCATAATATCCTCGATTCAGATTCATCTCAAGCATATAATTTTGGTTCAGGAACGCCAAATGTTAATTAATAAATCATATTTGTTCACAGATAAGCAAAAGGTTAATATCGAAGTGTTACTTGTCTAAATACTTAAAGGTGTTTGGGCAAATAGAAAAATTAAAAGGGTAGAAAACACCATTTAAACGTCTTATACCATAACGAAAAGAGTACATGTCATTACTAAGTGTAATTTACAGCATCTTTACATATTCACGCTATGCAAACGACCATCAAATTTAACAGGTAGCTAACTGTGGACACACAATGCACACACTTGACACGCGTCAGAGGCAAAAACACTCTGTATAATGGCAAATGTTTGCTGCCGCTATGTTTACCTGTCGCACCACAGGCGAACGAACGACAACCAAACTAGCCTGAGTCTGCGCCAGCGCATAGAGTCAAGTTATGGGTGTGGCAAGTCCTTTTTACAACCTGTGCACTCGAGATGACCACAGATGAGAGATGCAATGCTAATAATAATCACGGAGCATTACTCGCTACTGGCCACGTGTTAGTCTCAGGCTACAGCTCATTTTCCAACGCCGTCTACATCTCAGGTACTGTGGCAGTCACAGTTTTCCCAGGGGCTGTGCAAAAAACCAATAGCAAGGATTTTCCTCACACATGGGCACAGCCGTTGCAACGGTGGGAAAAAGTTGCCTTTCAGCCAACCCAGTTATAAAATTACTGTTTATGATCATTTTGCCAATAGCTAGAGATAGAGAAAGGAAATAACATATGGAATTTTTTGAATAACCGTCTAGACAGCTTGGTGCCCGTCTGTGGGAAGATCCTATAGCACGAACCAAACGATGGACCAACTACTTGGGCCAGAAACCCAAACGAGGCCAACATATGCAACTGTGACTCGTGTGTTTTTTTCTTTGCCTTAGCAAGCGCCGGTACTCGCGTAATGTGTGAAATGTTGTTCCTTGAGAAATCCCTTGAATATGGGCCGGCGCTACGGGAAAGCACAAAGCAAATTTACCGTTGAAATTCACATCATCATGTGGCACAACTGCAACTGCAACAGATCGCACCTACGCTTGCGTTTGGTACGTGTTTTGACGATTGGACTCTCACATATGTTCCCGGTTCCCTGTTCCTTATACCCAGTTCCCAGCACATGCCCACCGCCCTGCCGCGTATCGTTTGTTTTCCCAATTATCTCAGCATACGTTGCCAAAAAGGTAGAGGCGCTAAAATTTGTTTAGCAAGGCTCTGCTGGAGTTTCTATTCGGTTGGAAATTCAGTTCCTGCCATGGGAACCAACCGGGTCTGAGAAGACGAAGGTGAGCAGTGGTGATGACAAGGTCGGAATAGGGATATATGTATATAAGTACAATGTACTTACCACTTAGACTCATGGGATGAAAAATCTCTACCTTGATAGGCGAGCATCTACGTTTGATTTAAGAACCATAGTTTCTTAGTAACTTAGAATTTAGCGCTGATTCATTTCATGCCTTAATGTTCCTATGAACTGAACCAGAAATCACTAAATATTCATATGTTTGATCAAAAATGTATAAAATTAAGTGACCAGAAATTACAAATAATAATTTATAGTTGCTGATATCTTAAAAGTTTTTTTTTATCTTTTTACCAATTTGTTCAAGTACTCGGGATGTACGTTTGATTTAGCTTATTTCAGCAATTTCTTATGTAAATAAGCCATAGAACAATATAAGTGCTCTAAACTTGACAATGCTTATGAGTTTCGCACACTGCTCGGCATCCCCTTGGCATATCTCACACCTACACCTACGCCTGTTTAGGCAGACGGGCAGGCTGACAGGCTGGCAGGCGGGACACATATGCTAGGCATATGTGTGGTCAGACAACAAAACACCTCGTAGAAATTGCTGGAACGGGGACTGAGAATGGGTTTGGCACAGGAACTGTGAAATGAAAATAATTTTTTGCATGCTGCGCCCGCATGGCGCTAAATGTGAGCCATTTGGCTTGAAATCGTTTTAGTTGTTTTAACTACAGCTGTATGTTTTTGTTAAGCCCCGCAAAGAGCCAGCAAAGCCTTGGCACATGTCAATGTCAAACATTGAACCGATACGCATTAAAGGAATTTTGCCGACTTGATGGCACCTTTCGATGTTGGCTTGCATTAGAATTGTGTTTGCATTTGATCGCATTTCGTATTCTCGAGTGTTGGCGCCAAATATCTCATGCATATATGACACACATTTCAAGAGTTCTGAGCTCAGAGCTCTGAGATATCTGTGGGATCTCTGCAGGCGGAATGCATTGATTACGCGAGAAATCAAGAAACGAGTTGCGTATTTGTGCTTTATTAGAATATTTTAGGTTCTTAGTGAATAAATTACTTGACTCCTTCCAAAAAAAAAAGAGAACAGTCGGTCAGCAGAAGTTCAAGGTGTTTGCGCCTTCGATACGTTCTGATCTTGTGTTTTGTGCGCTGTTGGTGACTACTGTACAGTACAAACACACGAGGCTGGCCCTGAAATAGCACCTGGTGCAATGCACTCTATCATCGAGAGTGCTCTACAGCATTGCAATAGTTTTGCGGCGCAATGACTTTTTGTGACAAAATACTCGTCCACATCGAAGATTTCAATATCTCATTTGCATATCGCATATCGCATTTATAATTGTTTCTCAATTTTTCGACTACTGATTTATATGCATGCAATGTGCGATCTAAATGTGATTTGCGTATCTTCTTTTTATTTTGTTTTTGGCTGATGAAATCAGCTTTCTGGGGCCCCTTGGAAGATTGGACTGCTCTGCTTGACCTTAGCCCAATATTAACGACAATCATTTGTGGAACAATTCCATTGAACTCATCAATATAACATTAATTTTCACTCGATGTAAAGAACATGTAAATGTCTCTTTGATTCAGGTGTGACAAGATGCAAACGATTCCTTGGAAATTGAAGGGTTTCCAATGCCAAAGTCGGTCTGGGTAGGTCTCCCAGATAATGGAAGTGTAGCGTAAGTTGGAGTAGGTTCAAAAAATACGAAGGTCAGCTCAAAATGTAGAAAGGGAAAGTTACCCAAAAGCCACACTTGAAGAGAAAAAAAAGTATTTTGAGCTAAAATATTTAACTTAATTAGCTTAAAATATGTACTTTATTCAATGCCACTCAGTTACAAAATTATAAAAAAAATGTCAACAAGTTTACTCAAACTTAAACTTCTTCATGAACATTAAGTTCCCTTTTGAAGTTGAATAAGCGACTTTAATCAAAGTTAAAAGTCACAATTCATCATCAGCAGGCAAGTTGAACTTTCCCAAAAGTATTTTTCTGAAGACAATCCGTTGATGCCTAGCCATTGCTCATGATGCACAATAGAGTCTACAATCAACAGACTACAACCATGAACCTGATACTGGGGATATTGGATACTATGGACTGAATGTAAGACAGTGAACGCAAATCCGTTACAAACTCGTGAACTGGCTGCCACAAGACGCAGCAGCTCCTGCACAACGGCAACAGAGAGTATTGGAGAAAAGTTCGTGACATGGCATCAACAGTTTGTCATTAAACATTTCGACAATAATTTGCTTTGTGCTCATATTTATATGCACACTTAAATGTATTTCTTTACTCGTTGTTGCTGTATTATTTTTTTTTTATTCGCATTTTATGCGCCGACTTCCCGAATTGTAACCGTAGACAGTGGCAGTGGCAGTGGTAGGGGGCAGAAATTGTTATGGCAGGTAATTTACATAAAAGATAAGTGGAATGCATAGAGGAAGAAAACGAAGGCAGTCCGGAGGAGCGCTTACTACTTACAATTCTGATTAGCCAGTGAGACCTACCTGTCTATTGTGGAAAAACCTCGCAAGCCACGAAATGCGCCTTTTGTTATTGTTTGTGACTTTTTGGGGGCACTTTTGTTTGTTTGAGATAGTTTTTTTTTTTTTTCATCTCTCCATCTGATTTTTGTAAATTGTGATGTGAACTGCTGCCCAGACTTCCTAAAGGTATTAAGAATATTTTATAAAAAATAGTTGCTAAGGCAACTGAATATTACGCTACTTGTTTGCTGCTTCAATTGTTATGCTAAACATGCAGTTGTTGCTCAGGTTGCGTATACGACGTGTGTGCACATAACAACACGTGTGAACTCTTGACAGAGCTGACAGCAGCATCCCCCTTTCATAGACAATAGAGCTGAGAACGTCTGAGTGGAACAGGCGAATATTCTGACTGTCAGACGGCAGCCGGGCCCTGACCCGCTTAGTTAGCGTTATCTAAATCGGTTTTCTAGCCAGTCTGCGCCAACAAAACAAATTAAAGTCAAAAATTGACGGCAGTTAGGACCTGAAGCTACTCGCCTTGAATAACGCCAACTGAGCTAAAACCAAAAAAACTCAGCTCCAGTTGGTGATCTGTGTCTGTGCAATTGGGTGCTTTTTGATACTATTATTCGTATTGCCATGCAATGGGTCGACTTTGGTTTTGACTGCCCCAGACATCGTCTTATCAGCGACCCCATCGATTTGGCATTGTGTGTAGGTGGTGCAGGGGGGTGGTGTGGGGTAGGGGGCAATGCATTTGGCAATAATATTTTGTTGCTGCAATTGTTTTTGGGCCTGCGCTTGAAAATTGCATTTGCATTTCGCGTTTTCTGCTGCTCCGACAGTGAATAATTTGCCATTTGAGTTCGTTTCTTTGTTGTTTTTTTTTTGCGCTTAGCTCAACGTCCATTTGGCGGCGTTTAATTCGGATTTAATGACTTTGAAAAGCGCAAATCAAAACGCTTCCAGCCCTTGCTTACCAAAAACTAACAAGCAGCTGCGATTTGTGCACATTTATCAAGTGCTTAAGGAAAGTAATGGGCAGCAATTGAAGTTGAAGAATAAATTTAAAATTTGTTTGTTGTTGTTCATCAATCTGATACGAATGAATAGTTATGTCATAAACATTTTTCTGCTATAGCTATTAGAATAATAATCTTACTAACTGACTCAATCATTAGAATGGATTTATATAAACATAAAGGTAAATTTCATTTCATCAAAACAAAAAATGTCAGCGTTAAATAACGAATTACAACATAGCAATTAAAATTCTCACTTGATTGCATTTAAAACATTAACAATGAACCATAGAAACAGTAATATAATAGCAGCAACTATTTAACAAATCAAAACAAATGAAAAGGCACTTGACAAATATCTTAAGTGGACACTTGAGGGGCCACCTACTGTTTAACTATAACTGATAGCCCAGCAGTTGAGTCAACCGTCAATATGTATACCACTACACACACACCGACACACACATACAGACACGTACACACACTGTGGTACGCATTCTTATCAAAAATGTATAAAGAAATTTCCATCGATCGACTTTGGTGTATGTACATATACACTCATATGAGCGGGTGGCACCTCCGTTAGCTTGCCCTCTCCCTCAACCCCTCCCTTAACTGGGATGCGGGAGTATATATATGTGTGTGTGCGTGTGTGTGTGTGTGCGTGTGCTCGGCATTCGGGGATACACGCAGGCGTCCAGCTACACCCGCTTTATGTTTGCCTGAAACTTTTGGCATTCTTATCATTTCCCAAGAGAGGCGTGTGAAAATCGATGCCAGTGGATAAAAAAAAACAACAAACTGTCGTGATGCTGCGGTCGGTGACGTCACGCGCCGGAGCTGGAGCAGCAGCAGCAAGCAACAGTTGTGTTTTTTAGAAATATATATATACACAAATATGGGACGTCAGCTGTACCAAAAAATAATAGTTTAACAGAGAGAGGGAGAGAGTGAGAGCAAGGATACCGAAATTTCCGGAGCTGCCTGGCTGTCTCTGCGCCTCTGTTTGGGTCTCTACATGAGCCGCAGGTTTGTCGCTCCGCTGTGTGTGTGAAGCTTTTGTTGGCGTGTTGCTTGTGGATGTGGATGCGGATGCTGCTGCACCACACAACCTACAACCACCCACTTGCTCTCTCTCTCTCTCTGTCTCTCTCTTTCTTAGTATGGGTAACGCTGCGCAGTGTTTTTGTTTGCCTGTTCACCTAAAATGCGTGCTGCTGTGATAATGTGTGTGTGAGAGTGTGTACTCTGCTCTAACTATGACTAACATCCCCAACAGGCTCATCGGACAGAGAGAGAACCCTGCTGTCCGTTGATGTGCGCCCATTACATTTGAGAAGTAAAATCTACGTTGTGTCGTACACTTGAGCCAATCTCTCTCAATTTGTATATAAAATATGCACATGTATATGTGAAATATATGTAGAATCTATGCATATATATTAAATCCCTGAAGCTTGCTTTGAACGCAGCAACAGCAAGAACAACAACTAGCAATAAGGCAAACGGGATTATCCAGTACTATAACATGAAAAGTCGAACTTCGCCAAGCAGCAGCAAGAGCAAAACCAGGAGCAGGAGCAGGGAGGCTTTGGCTCAAGTGAACCCAACTCCAAAAAGTAAATCCACCATTCCAATGAGGATGAGAGCCCGCGGCTGACTGTCCGGCGAAATTCACTCTGTCTCTCTCCCTCTCTCTCGCTCGCTCGCATGCTGACGGCATTGCCGCGTTGCACGCACACAACGAAAAATGTTGAATTTTGGCGCCTTCGTCAACCAGGCGAACAGCAGAAATAACAAGCGAGATTCACATAAAATTCGGTTGCTGCTGTGGCGTTGCCATGCCAACGGCAGCATTCATTCGCCGAACTCTCTCTTGCTCTCACACTCTCTCTCTCTCTCTTTATATCAGGCACGCTCTCTCTCTCTTTCTCTCTCTTTCTTTTGCCGTCTGTGTGTGCGTATTTGTTGACTGTTGGCTCGTGTCCTTGCCATGTTTGTGGCTCAAGGACTCAGCAGCCTTTGGTCGTGCCAATTTTTGTATCCTGACCTTGTTTCCCGAATTCGACACTCTCTCTTTCTCTTTGTTTTTGTGTGTGTATCCTGTGCGTTTGTTTTTGCTGAATTGCAAATTTATTTTGTTGTTGGCACGCTTTGGAATGTCGAACCGGAAATGGCACTCGCCTCAATTTTCTGTTCGCCTGTGCAACAGGATGCTTTTTGCGTTTGATTTCAGGGACAAATGTAATGATTGATAGAAGCGGTTGCTATGGCGAAAATTCACAACATTCCAACCTTCATAGAATGACAGAGCAAGAGAGCGAGACCGAGAGAGAGAGATAGCGTATGCAACAGCTGACTGAAAGCAGAGTTAAACACGTGCAAAGAAAGAGAAAGCCTGGATGGATAATTTACATGTGAAAGAATATTCACAGAATTGGTTAATGAAAAATGAACAAAAAGATGAAAAATAATTTCAAAAAATACAAGCTTGAATTAATGTACTTTGTACAAATTTTACTTTAACATTTTTGTTTATTTATTTGTTATTTGACCCGTATATTATTTTAATACCTTAACAATACATTTGCGGTGTGTCAAAGCAAATTAAACCCCTATAAAATGCTGGCATCAAAAGAATTAGTTATGTATTGAAATTAACGCACTTTAAAAATATGTAATATTCCAATTATATATTAATCATCATTTATTAGAATTTTCAAAATTGAAATGCGCCCATTTATTTTTAGCACATTTAGAAACCTTAAAATTTGTTAAGTTGCTCAGTTAATCTCAGTCTTTAAAAGCATTAACAGGTTGCATTGCAATGTGTTCGATTTATCATTTGCCTCAAACTTTATTAAATCAAAAGCTGACCAACAAAATTGCCAAACCAACTTCTCCCCTTGCCGGTGCTGGCCTACACTACGTAGACGGAAAAAAGGCATTAAATAAATATATAAAAATGTGTAACTCCCCCTTGTTGCATGTCCCTGTTGTGTCTGCTGCCGCCATTCATTGACTCATTGATAACATTCCATTAAAAATATGAAATTAGGCATTAAATTTGGGCAAAATGCAAAGACAAAGGTCAAAGGTGCAACCAGTCAGCCACTGGCCAAGCAGCCGGCCAGCCTGCCACAAAACGGCCGCAACATGTGGCCAACAAATTGTAGTTGTTGCTGTTGTTGTTGGGTGGGTGGGCGCATTGGTCCACTCTCCAGTCTCCACTGTAGTATTTCAGACGTTGGTGCTGCACGTTTTGCTCATTTTACTAACGTGATAATAAAGTGCAAATAATATGCCTTAGTTTGCAGTTGCAGCAGCAAAGCCAAAGACAATTGTTGGCTGCAAACAGCAAACAACAACGTTGCTACGCCGCTGATCAGTTGGCTGTGATAGCTACATGAGGCAGGCGGTTGTTGCAAGCTTTCCGCAATCGATGCAACAACAGCAACAGCAATGGGGAATTATCGCTGATGGAAATGCACCTGACGCTTGATTTGTTGCTGTTGCTGTTGTTGTAGCAGTTGCAGTTGCTGTTGTTGCACGATTTAGTTTTTGGTGGGCTGCAATTGAAACTGTTTTCTTTTGTTGCTGTAAGTGCAGCTTTTGGGGCGTTGGCGTTCGGCGTTCGACGTTCTAACGCACTTGGCTTTAGACACAATATCAAGTTGCCACAATTTTATTCTCTTTATTTTTGTGTTTATATTTTTTTTTTTGGGGAAACTTTGCAGGCATTGAACACAATTCGCAGCCTCGTTTTGCGCCCAATTACTTGGCAAACAATTTTTACCTTTAGCCTCAAGTTCAAATTGCAACAACAACAAGAAGCAAGAAAATCCAAATGCTGGCAAACTTCGAGTAATTGGTCGGTTGGGGCAGGTTTTCCCATGGGTTGTACTGTAGTTGTAACCTGTTGCCGACCGACTTCCAACAATAACAACAACAACAACGAAAACGGTAATCACTCACTCAAACATCCAACTATCTATATCCCTCTCTCTGTCTGTCGCTCTCCATCTCTGTCACCCTCGCACTTTGCCATCTTATGAAGGTGTTGGGTGATGGTATGCGACCGCCAGTCGCAAAAGTTCGCATAGGGACACGAACTTCAAATCAAAGCCAAGTTAAGTGCTAGTTGCGGCTGCCTTCTTTGCGATTACCAAACACCCACCAACCAACAAACCCCTCGCCTCCGAAAGTGTTAGCTGTCCAAAAGTAAGTATAAAAAGGGCTTAAGACCTGCATTTGCATTTGGAGTGTTTCTTATTTTTCTTTTCATTTTTGGTATGCAGCCAAATTATATAGCCAAACTAACGAGAGGGGCTGGACTTCAACCGTATAAATAGACATAGATATCGCATCGGAGGCTCTTCTCCAGCTTTGTCAGCAGCTTCCACACATGCCAACTCAGGTCAACCTAGTCGATAGATTGCTGCACTGGGTCGACTTTGTGTCTAATCAAAGCCTAAAAAGCATGACAACTTAATTGAACCTATGTGTGAATGTAGAATAAATTATTACTGAGAATTGCACGTGGAATGTGATTTATTTCACAGAATTTATACCGATTGCATGTAGAGGTTATCTTCAATTGAATTTGTCTGCGGTTTAGCTTTTGATAGTTGGAATATGTTTAACAAATGTTTGGTTAGCGTAGAGAGAAGAATAAAAATGTTGCCGATCGAAGCCAACAATTTCGGTACGAAAGGGCATAACATATCTATAGAATGTTTATGCCATAAAAAAATGCATTATTTAAGACCGTATTAAAGTAAAAATATTAAGTTTCTTGAATATTTGGTTTTTCAAGAATATTAATTAAGTTTAATGTAAGTCTCTTTTTAATCTTTCAGCTTTTATTTTGCAACAGCAATAAATCATTTTGTTTTTTTACAAAGCAAATCAATGAAAAATCTAGCTCAATTTTGTAAGTTGCTTTTTGATCTCAAGTGAAATGCGATTCCATTCATGCAAAGAGCTCATTTAACAATTCACTAGAATCAAAGATCAGCTGCCCTCATTTGAATAAAAAGAAAACACATTTAATGGCAGAATAATTATTTTTGTTTCGTTTTCGCAGACGCAACGACGACTCTGCGACTCCTCGACTTTTGACTTTTCCGATGGCTGCCGCCCACAAATTAGCTGGCTAATAAAAGTGGCAATTACTTAGCTAAACATTTGTACGCACTGCAAATTGCTGCGTTGTTTTGTTGTTGCTGCTGTGTTGTTTGTTGTTGTTGATGTTGATGGCCAAAACGTGAGCGAGGCGTGAGCCATAAATACGATTGCAAATGGTAGCAATTAACGCGGCGTCCAAACGAGTGAACCCCAATCCGAACCCGAACCCGAAACCAAAGCAATAGACAGAAATACTCCTCGGTGTCTTGGACTCCTTGCCACAAGCCCCGCTCTCGCCTTTCTTTCTAAAAATCTGCAGCAGCTCAGTTGCCGTTTTCATAAACATAAAAAGCCAATTTCAATAACATTTGCGCCTTACTTGCAACATGAGGCGGCATCTGCAGCAGCAGCAGCAGCAATATGTTTCGCGCAACTAGCAGAAACAGTTGCTAGCAAATTTGTTGATTGTTGTTGTTTGTGTAGTTTTAGCTGGAATATCGTTTATTGAAACATTAATTGCCCTTGTGAAAATCACTTTCGAACAGTTCAACAACTTTTCGGGCAGCAGCTAAATTTTGTTGCTGTTGCTGCTGTTGCTTGCGTGTCTACATTTGCATTTTTCTTCTTTCCCTCTCGTGTTTGCTGAGACACTTGTTTATGTTTTTTTTTTTGTCGTCGTCGTTGTTGTTGCTGTTGGGGTCGTCGCCTATTGCCGCCTCAGTTTGCTTCCTTTTGCCCACAACGATAATTGAAATTTGATGTTATTTTGGGTGGCAAAGTGTGTGTTGTTTGTAATTTGTGATTTTTTAACGAGTGTGAAGTAAGTGTGGAAAACAAATGGCAAAACATTTATGTTGTAAACAAAGCCACAAATCAAACCAGTCCAACTCAATAGAAACTTATGAGCATTTATTAAAAAGTACTTAAGCCAAAATTGAACTGTAAAATAAATATTTATGAAAAGTTTGAAAAAAAGTTTACAATTTGTAAAGGGTTAATACGAGACATATTTGGGGATTTATTAGCTTTGCTTATATGGCATGATTGACAATTGTTTATGCACTCAAAACTTTGCATCTCATTCCAGTTCACAGCTTAATCACATGTTGTACTACAACAACAGTTGTAACACCTACGTTGCATTGTGAAGCCAACTTCAAGATACACAAAACGATTGACAGCAACAAACTGTCAACGCATTTAACAAAAATCAGTTGACTGAGTGCCAGGCCACGCCCCGCTGTTGTTGTTGCTATTGTTGTTGTCACTGCCGGTGGCAATGGCGACCGACACTTGGCCCCCAACCACAAGTCGCATAATGAAAATGTCAACTACTATGCTGCCTGAGCCTGAGACTGCCTGAATGTTGCTGTTGCTGTAGCTGTTGCCTAGCTGCTTGCCTGGCACAAAGTCCACTTGGAGAGAGATACACAAAGCTAGCGAATCAGGCAGCCAAATAAATAAGATGCAACTAACGGATAGATAACGAAACAAATATACTCTATATGGGTAACAAACATAGCTTAAACTAACAAATCAAAAATAGTATGAAAGTAACGAAGGTGAGATCAAATTAATTTTTAAGCCGATCTTTGATAGCAATCCTGGTATGAATGTTTTAACGCTGCTGATTTGTATCAAGTGCATTCTCCTAAATTCTTTATCGAGTTTAACCAGCTGTTTTGAAAATGTAATATGCCCGCAGCAAGTGTATTATTCATAGATAAAAGAGACAAAAGTTCACTGTTCGTCGCTGGCAGCAACTGTAACGCAAATATCATGCGTGATTCATCGGCAACAACAACAGCAATCGGTTGCAGGAGACACCCACACACACACACACACACATATGCAAATAATGTTGCTGCTGCTGCAGTTGTTATTGACGCTGTTGTTGTTGCCGTTGCCGTTGCCGTTAGACGAGAGACTCATTTCAGCGCGTTTTTATGCTTGTTAGAGCAACGCCTTCGTCGGTCTGAAAATTGGGTGGGGATGGCGATGGGAGAGATCTTAGAGTGAGGAGCGGGCAAAGTTTGTAGGTCTGTGCGCTTTGCTTATTTATTAAGCTCACAAACTCGTAATTATGCAAAGTGACAAGAGTTTATGGGTTAACAATTGTTGTAGTTGTTTGTTGCTGGCTGATGAGTTGCTGCTGTTGCTATTGCTGCAAACGATACTGCAACACATTTGAATTCCTGTTGCTTACACAATTCTCAACAAAAAAAAAAACAAAAAATCAAAAATTTAATTGCCAAAATAACACAATAGACCCAGATAAATCAAATGTACTTGAACCCGCGGCCAAATCGCTGTAATTGATATCGGAAAGTGCAAAAATCAACTAACGACAACAACAACAACAACAACAATAAGAACAGCAACAGAAGTTTTGGCATTCAATTCGTTGACAATAAGTTGGCAATAAGTTTGCTGATTTTGTTTGGTTTGGTGTCTGCCAGATAAGCCCAACTGATTCTCAATCTTTTGCGCTCCAGCTATGGGCCAATAACGAAGCTCAAGCTCAACTTGCCACATGTTGCGCTTCCGCAGAGGGTTGAGTGGCTATTATGCGCTGTTTGCGTTAGATGTACTGCAAGACAGATTAGCTAAACAGAAACTGCTTTTGGTGTTAGAATAAGTAGTTTGAGTAAATTCTTTTAACAAATCTTAATACTTTTCATCTTTAATTTAATTAACAATCAGAAATAGTGGATATGATATATAGCATTGAAGTTTTAATATGAAATAACGTAGCAATAATGATTCCAGGCACGAAGAAGAAGTTAAGTTTGAATACTTTTACAAATTATCAACAATCAAATCAACTTTCTATTTCTACTCCAATATCATTTATCCTTTTTTCCTTTATATGTTTCAAAGATTAGGTTGGATAAATTTATTAAGCAATTATTTCTTGAATAAAGAGTATTTTGTGTGCTGTGTAGAAGAATCAATTAGTGTTTGGCGCTTTGGCTTTTACGGTGCCGCTGTCGCGTCGATTCTTGCACTCTGCGAACTGAGATTGCAGCTCAACGTGACCCGGTTTTTGGGCCCATATACCTCTTCCCCTCTGCCCAAAAAAGCAATCCAAAGGGCTTGAGTTAAGGGGCTGACAGTAGCAGCAACAGCAACAGCAACAGCGATGGCGACGACAACAATTTGGCAATAATTTGCCTATCGATGCAATGATCATTGATTTGGTTTGCAAGAAAGGAACTTGTTTGGCATTTGGCATATGAGATGCCTTTATAAATGCTGAGATTGGCGAGACAAAGATACTAAATTAATAAACTCTGAATTGCATGTGGAATCGTTTGTTGTGACGTCATAGTTGCTGTTGTTGTTCATCATGTTTATCTAAACAAATTCGACGCATAATTTTGCCCAGTCAAAAGCTTCGAGTTCAATGTTTTTGTTTTCCAAATAATGTACATATATATTGCGTGTACAAAAATCCTTGAAATGAGTCAATAGTCTCAGTTTCTTTTATACAAATATCTCATATCTATCATCCTCATTTACAAATTGTACAAACTCTTCCGCAAAAATAAACAAAAAAGAAGATCTCAAAAGTACAACAATCACAAAATAGTTTCGCTTTTTGTCTCGAGACGCGTCTGATTATTCTACTATAGGCTATAGGCCTATTGCCCAAGTCAACGCACTTTGCGAAGCTTTGGCCTCATGAATTTTACTACAATTGCCGCTTTACGCACTTTTTTCGTTCGGGACTTCTAAGAATCGAAACAATTCACATGAAGTTGGCGAAACCTAATGCTTATTTATTCATGTACGCACCAGTATGACAAAATAATGTTAGAACGCCAAAACAAGGGAACTTTGAATTAAACAAGGATTCTAAAAAATTCTGAACCTGAAAATGGAACTTACATAACACTGCTTGTAATTTATTCAAGCAGTGGATTGCTTTAGACGCACTGCTTTCTAATGAACCACTTGGTGTACTGCTTTGTGTTCAACAAGTGTTGCCAACCACATTTGAGTACGCTGCCAACTACCGCATCAAGTTTTAGTTCACCACGCTTGGTGCCAGAGCGAACACTGTTAAAACACAATATTTACATATGTTGCCATAAATTGGAAATAAATATATATACAAAAAATGTTTCTATTTTATAATAAATAAATCGAGTTTGGCAATGCATTTTTAAACGCTTAATTTATTATAACTATGTTAACATGCCGCCTTTACAGTTCAGTTCGAAAGTTCGACATCAGCTGTGGCAAACTCAACACACGCCATAACAATCGAACACAGGGCGTCACACTTTCTGGCTTCTTACTAAAAAATACTCAATTTACTTTTTGTTCGAACGCGCTTGTGAACGGTTTGGGGCCACCGCAACTCGCTTTGTTTTCGGTGTAAATACTATTTTGCCAACAAGTATTCGCTTATTTGTTGCATTCGCAATGGGCAACTTGGACGACGATGGCGTCAACTTTGAGCAGAGCTACATTAGCAACAGCAGCGGCGGCGATGAAAAGGTCTCCACCCCAATTAGCAATGGACACATTCCCAATCACGCGTTTGTGCTGAGCTGTGTGGAGGAGAAACAACTGGTGAAAGAGGAAGAGCAGCAAAGTGAGGAGCTGCTGCTGCTGTTGAGCAAACAGCTCAAGTTTTCGGCACCGGCGTACACTGAAATTCGCACGCGATCTGGAGGCCTTAGTCTCAAGGTGAGCTAAGTGAAAAAGAAATTTAAGTCAAATATGATGCTGCTTGTTCTTCTTGGTTTTTCTCGTGCCGGCGCGTCACTGATTTTTGTGTGTGTGTGTGTGCAAGTGTGTGCGTACTCGTGCGAAGAGTATATGAATAAGAGATAGAGAGAGAGCGACGCGCCATAAAAAAGAGCGTGAGTGTGTGTGTGAGTGTGTGCCTGTGTCATCATCAGTCAGCTGGTGTGTAAAGGGGGAGGTGAATTTGATTGCATTTGGCGCCTCTTACATGGACACAATTTCTAGGTCAGCCTACCAGCTGTTTGAACTGCTTTGACCTCCTTCCCATAAAACTGTTTCAAATGCAGTGCTTGTCTCGCGCGTGTATCTCGCGTTGCCCCCCTCTCTCTCTTCCTTTCGGTTTGTTTTGGGCAGCTCTTTGCATTTGTTTGGTTGCCCTGGCAACTGGGACACATTTTGTTGTCCATTGTTTTAATTTGACATTATTGCCAACCTCTGACACGTTTGTTTATGGCACCTGCACCCAATTATCGTCATTGGCCACTCTCCATCCATTCGTCATTCCACCTTCTTATCAACTAATACATATAAAATACACAAGAATTTTACGTAAAGCTTTTGGTGAATGCGTTCGTTCGTTTGGCATTGGAAATCGGCCGTTGGATGATTCATATGAGTCGTCCGATGATTTGGGTTTTTGGCTTGGAATTAGTTTTTGCTGTGGGCAACGATTTGTTGGCGATAAGAAAGAGTCAAATCGCATGTGGCATGATATGGAAGTCCTTCTAGCGCCATATACAAAATACATATACATATTTCAATGAAGATTTATAGCTTCTGAGTTGGCAGACAAATCTCATAAGTTTTTGCCAGAACAATAGTTGATTTCTCGAAGGAATATGGTCTGATACCAAGAAAACTTTGTATTATAGCATATAACTAGCTATAATCTATATAATTATCTATACTTAGTTTATTCTTATCAAATAAGATAATCTAAATACGCATTTTTATAGTTTGATTCTATAATATTTCTTATCAAGGACACATGTTGTGGCATTACGAGTATTTGCAATTGTCTTTTTTCAAAGAATGATTAGAAATTGTGACTAATGTTAGAAATTATTAGCAAATTCCATCAACTGATTTATAACTGAGGTTCGAGTTCGCTTGGACTTGTTGAAAGAGGTCGTAAATAGTTCATAGAACATAAACATATGTTAAGTTGGGTTTCGTTGTACTCTTTATCAGATAGTTCTAGTTTTTTTACAACTTGGAAATTCCATTATCTATTCTCGTTAGATCGTTGTACTTGTCAGTGCAGTTAGTTATTTATTTATTTAGCTTGGTTCCAGTTTTATTTATTGCTCAACCTGAAGTACAAATAATCTATCCCATATTTATAGGGAAACTGAATCACGTTTGTTCCATTACAAACAAATGCAGTTGCGTGCAAAATTGGAAGCCCCTTCAAAGACTGTTGTAATTCGTAAACAAAATCCAAATGATAATAAACACGGCATATTATTGTCGCCATTGCCTTATTGTTATATGATTGAGGCACACACACACACACACACACACACATACTTAATAATAATGCCAATCATTACATAAACTGATCAATTAGCTTCTTTTCATTGTGCTGTTCCTAAGGGACATGTAAATGTGATATCAGATTGGATCAGCATTTATTTCTTATAAATACCCAACTAACTCGAGCTGTGTGCAAAGCTATATGCCTAATTGGGTAATGCTATACATAGTACATATGTATTTATATACACTCAGGCAAGAGTATTTTTATATGGCTTCCATACCATAAAGAGCAGAATTTAATAGCCGCTCATGTTGTGACTTCACAATTCACAATGCGCGACCAACTGAGAAAGAGAGAGAAGCGAACTGAAAGCTGTTTAATGTTAATTGGCTGATTGACGACACAACAACAACAAAATATTTGTATACATACATCTGCGTCTGGCAAAAGTAAAACCTCTTCAAATGAGCGTCTGAAGCTATGTTGTGATCTTGTTTTTCTTTTTAAGATACACAGGTCATGTTTTGATAACTAAAAACGTCTTCAAACAGATTCCAATTACACAATTGTTAAACTTTCGTAATGAGTTTAGTTCCGAAAGAACAGTAATATCCTAACAAATGGCGATATAATATGATAAAAGCTGTATGCCAAGAATTGTTCTATAAATTTACCACATCAACAATTAACTATATTCATCAATTTGTCAACTCATCCAAATTTGTTGCTTATGCTTATGTAATTCTAGTATTAAGCTAAGTATTTCCAACATCTTTTTTATCGGCAACGATAACGAACTGTTTTTGTAATAAGCAGCATTTTGGCACTCGAAATTTGTTTGGCAATAAATCAAGCGCAACTCCCGTCTAATATTTTTGACTCTCTTTTTATAGAAGGCCAATGAAGGCAGCTATCATCCGGCCAAACATTTGGAGGCTAATGGACATGTCATAAGTGCAGGCAAGAAGTCGGCCAACGAGTTCAAGTCAAGTCAGGCAGAACGAGTCCTGTCCGCAGAACGAGAGCATTACCAGAAGACATCTTTCGAAGATGTGCCACTGCACACGGCTTGCCTAACTTACCTGGGCTTCTATCTGCTCATGATACTTGGCTACATTAATCAGCTGCTTTTTGTGCCCAATGTGGCCGCAGAGAAGGCGCGCGAAGGATATGTGGCTCTGTATGATGCCTTCGAGAGCTTCTATTCCCGCTATGTTTATCGCCGAGTGCGCGATTGTTGGAATCGTCCCATTTCCAGTGTGCCCGGAGATGAGTTGATCCTTAAGGATCGTGTTACCGATGACTATGGCTGGAGCTTTAGGTTCACTGGTACTGAAACGCGATGCCTTAATCTGGGCTCCTACAACTATCTAGGCTTTGCTGCTGCTACGGGCGCCTGTGCCGATGACTCGGAGAAGCGTGCCCGCGAGATGGGTCTGGCGTACTGCAGTTCCCGCTGTGAGCTGGGCAACACCCAGCTGCATCTCGATCTGGAGCGACTAACGGCTCGGTACTGTGGCGTCGAGGATGCCATTGTGTTTGGCATGGGCTTCGCCACGAATGCTCTCAACTTGCCCTCGCTACTGGGTCCCAATTGCCTGGTTGTGAGCGATGAGAAGAATCACGCTTCAATCATTCTCGGACTGCGTCTCTCCGGAGCCACGACCCGAGTGTTCAAGCACAACAGCATGCGGGATCTGGAGCGGGTGCTTCGCAATAGCGTATGCTACGGCAATCCAAAGAATGGTGGGAAACCCTGGAAGAAGATCATGATCCTGGTGGAGGGTATCTTCAGCATGGAGGGCTCCATTGTGCGCCTGCCCGAGGTAATTGCTTTGAAGAAGAAGTACAAGGCTTATCTCTATCTGGACGAGGCCCACAGCGTTGGCTCCATGGGACCCACGGGTCGCGGCATTGTCGAGTACTTTGGTGCCGATCCCAAAGATGTCGATATATTAATGGGCACCTTTACGAAAAGCTTCGGCAGCGCCGGTGGCTATATAGCGGGCTCTAAGGTAATTAATATTATTACAATTGTATTATGAAACCATGGAGTTCATACATATGTATTCTTTGTTCTTAGACTATTGTTGATGTGAAAGATTCGATTTATTTTCCAGCCATCCTTAACGTATCCTAAATATAATTAGCTAATGTTATTGATATTCTGCATGTAGCTTTTTGCTGGAATCGTAACAAGTTTTATTACAAATAGCCAAACAAAATTGATTTGTCGATTTGTTTTTATTCGTTTCTTTTAGAGATTTCTCAGTAAACTATACACTCAATATTTTGATGGCGTTTGAAAACTGCCCGATCTTCTATTGGAGTAGTTGCAAATAGCCTAATCTTCAAATCAATCAGTTATTATCATGAGTAACTCTATGATTGTACTTTCGCCAAACATTTTGCTTGCTAATGAACCTGTATACTTAAAAAAGCGTTTTGCTATTTATTCCCTACACTTTTGAATCAAGCTAGAGTTGAGAGGCAACAATGGAACAGTTGGCAACATCAAAGCAAACCAACGAGGATAATTATGTGACACGTTTTTTTTAAGCATCACAATCATCTTTTCCCCGTTTTACTCTTCACAGAAACTGATTGACTTTCTGCGTACAAATAGCCATGCCCATTGCTATGCAAGCTCCATATCGCCGCCCCTTATCCAACAGATTTACACGTCGATGAGCATTATAATGGGTGAGGATGGCACCGACACGGGTCGCAATAAGGTTCAGCAGCTGGCCAGGAACACACGCTACTTCCGCAGGCGTTTGGCTCAGATTGGCGTCATTACCTATGGCCATGAGGATTCGCCTGTTGTGCCCATGTTGGTCTATCTCTTCTCCAAGATTGGGTGAGCGAGCTTAACTTAAAGAGCAACTTTAAAGTTTATTAACTTGTTTATTTCTTTGTTGCAGTGCCGTAATTCGTACGTTGACCACACGTCATATTGCCGTTGTGGGCGCTGGTTTTCCAGCCACGCCCATTATGGAGGGTCGCATTCGATTCTGTTTGTCTGCCGCACACACCAAGGCACAGCTGGATTATGCGCTGGACGTTATCGATGATGTCAGCGAGAACTTGGGCCTCAAGTATTCGCGCAAACCTCGCGATCCCAATCCCATTGAGTACTAGACTCTTACCACACACACACACGCATATACACATTGAAAACTTTAAGTATAAAGTTGTCCTCAGCTGTTTGAAGTAGCCTAGCACAAAACGGAGCTTTTGAATCGCCTAACTCGTGACACAGAGTTGTTAATCATGATATAGTGAAGCTATGCGTTACAGTCATGTTGTTGTTGATGTTAAGCTTATACTTTTGACTAATCCCTAAGGGACTCTGCTGTCTAATCTTATATTGCAAACCTAGCAACAACAACATGAATAGCTTTATTATGATATAATTATAATAATAATATTAATAACTATTATGTATTTAGCATTTAACTCTTCTTTGTAGTTGTTATAGTATTTTGTAATTTTTCCAAAGTCTTCAGCTGCCTTAAAGCTTTTAATCAATAGAAAAATATGTATTATGTTCATCAGGTTTTCGGTTATACAAACACGAACATACTTTAAGCTAGGCGCAGATTGAAAGCAACTTTCTTTGTTTTGTTTCTAGTCTAGAAGCTTTTATACAATTTTTGTCAGCTATATTTGTAAACTAAATTCCATATTGATTTTTCAGATCATCCTGTTAATGTAAACAATGATTCGTAATCTGATAAATGCCAAATTCGTGGCAGATCCATAAATGAAGATGTAATTTTGTATTTAAAGTCTAAAATATAATGAAAACTTTGAGCTTTACAATCATTAATGTTTATTTATCCAAATACAGTTGGCTTAGCATTAAAATTTCAGATCTCAAGAAGATTTATCTCCACAAATTCTTATGGATAATTCGGTTTTTTTGAAATCAATTTCTACGTTTCATTTGTCCATTTTCTTGCTGTTGCGTACGCTGCAGGGACGCGTAAGTTAAACTGTTGTTAAATAAGTTGTTGGTTTATGAAAGAGCTGTACCTTTTTTTATAAATTAGGAATTATCGGGCGTTGTGTGTACCTATCTGATATGGGGTATTTTTAGCACATTTTTCTGTGTTTTATACTGGATCGTTGAAAGACAGAGATTCATTGGTACGAACATTGGTAACAGTTACTTTAGTAGTGCATATAATTGTCAAAATTTATTTCTTGTGGGTGGTATTCTCATTTCTTCATTATGTGATTCATAACGATGGCGACGATTCTAATTTTCGCGTATAATTATGTAAATATAGTCGACAGATATTTTTGAAGTTTGTATAAATAATTTTTTGTGCAATTTTAGTTTTGATCAAGGAGCATTTTTATCTAATGGAAAGCCTATCTAAGCCGTTCGAAATTCTAAATAAATTAACATATATAGTTGGCTGAGCATTTTAGCTTTTGGGACTTAATATGTTTTATCTGCGAAACTTTTTGTGGGTTTTTTCATTGCGTTTTGGTTGTCGCATAATTGGCTTTATTGAGATATCTGTTACTATCTTTGAGATCAATTACCTGTTGGAAACATTTGGTAACTGAACACGTTGACAATTGATTCAAGTATTTTATATTTAAGTTCTGCACATTTTTAGGCTTCGGACAGCTAATGGAATCCACAGTAATAATCGCCCAGGCCACCTCCTGTCTGTTAGCTATGCTTTTGTTGATTGCCACACTGAAGGCTCATGTAAGTTTCACTTGATGATTTACATAATTATAGATATTTAACCAACCTGTTAAAATCTAGGAATCTTCGGGCATTATTTTTGGCTATCTAGTGTGGGGCATATTCACAACACTTTTCATTGGTGCCTTTTATGTGATATCCTACGTACAGAAAAAGATACCAATATATATATTTGTGACTCTATTTCCGTACACAACGAGTGAGTAGTTGTTGTTATTAGTTTACTATGTTGCTTATTTTAACAGTTATCAAATGTTATTCCTTGCTGGTGGTATTATCTTTCATGCACTTGATCGTACGCACTGACAGTGATGATTCGAACTAAGGATATTTTACCCGATATTCCCAACTCGATTTTATGTTAATATCTAGTCACATTTATGTAAGTAGGATAATAAAAAACCTAAACTTGACGTTGCTATCAATGTTCCTTGACTGTTTTTAAAATATAACGTGCAAAAGCGATAGTTAAAGCAGTGTTTAAAGCAGTTCAGCACGAATTCACGTCGCAGCCGCAAGCAGTTTACTTTAAAAAGCTCATTCGTTTTCAAAATGTGTAACTGATATTCGAATGGTAAAATGCATTTGTACGACTAACGTAAATATACATGCTGAAATGACTGAAAAGAACAAATCGAAAATTCGATTGCATTCTGTGCATTTTCTTCCTATCTGCGCAAAGTATATTTGGCATTTAGAAACATTTTAACAATTTTCCAATTAACAGTAACTTTGAAACGTCTGCCACTTGACCATAAAATTAGATAAATTTCAACTGTAATTGTCATAGATTTCTAGATTCCAAAAGGGGGCGAAAATGTTCCAATTCTGTGTTGTTGTTGCAAATGGAATTACTTTCAATTTAATTACACTTTCAATATTTATGGAGCTGTTGCATGTGCACAGCATCTTCAATGCAGATGCGGGCGAAACACTTGCCGAAATTTCAATGACATTCAACGTTTTTGGGTGGTGGGAGAAAATGAAATGGAAATTTGAGGGTAAGGCAAGTGACAAAGGCACAAACCGGAAATATTTGATATTTTTGAATCTAAAAAAAATCGATTTTAAAGCATTTTTCGTTTTGCATGTATGTGTGCGTTTCGGATATAGTCAAATTGGAAAATGTACCTACTGCATGTGTGTGCAATATGGGCTAATGGGAGTGGCTGTTGCTGCTGCTGCTGCTGCTGTTGCATCTCTGTTGCTGGTGTGAGTAATTGACTACGTGCGTATAAACTTTGCGCTGGCATTTTACCGAGCAACGAGTGCCCAACGAGTGCAACTGGCCTTGAGTGTGTAACAGTTACTGTGTGTGCGTGTGTGTGTGCTATCATAAATATGCACTATGTTAGCCATTTGTCATGGCTTTTTGCTCAGCCGGAAGTAGTTCGAGCCTAGCCGCAACCAAACTGCTGCAATTCGTGATCACACAGAAGCGCTCTTTAATAGAGATTGATAAGGATAATCAGCAGGAGCTGGGGGCAGCAGCGATAAACAAGGATCACAAGCAACAAGAAACAAAGCTGTCAATGTTACATGAAAAGTCGTTTTATGCAACAAATGGATTTACGATTCATTATACAATAGCGCATAAGTGCATCGGAAATAATACTGAATACTGCTGAATAATATATTGACAAGTGTTCAATCATTTGGGTCATGGTTGGATTGTTTTTTCAAAAATGTACGCGCATATTAAATAAATTAAATTGCTTTTGAATTTCATGTTTAATTAAATCACAACAATTTCAAGAAAACTTGAAATAAATTAAATAATTAAATCTGAAATTAACATTTTATATAGCAGACCTTCTTAAACACTATTAAATGTGCAGCAAAAAACATTTGAAAATGTCGAAAATATTTATAGTTGATGTGAAAAGTATGCGGACACTCTGGCATTTATGTTTCTTACCTTCACAATAGAATAAATGTAGAATTTTGAAAGTCAATGCGTAATATGAACTGAAAATGAGGGCTGGACCATGCCCATTTTGTGAGGTCCTTTTGGATACTCAATTGCTGTGGCAGCTTTTGGCTTTTGCTGCTGCTGCCGAAGTAGTTGTAGTTGTTGTGGGTGCAACGTTGCGCGAAAAGCTCAGCAAATACAAATTTAATGTTTCCGTTTACTTGCGAGAAAACATATATTCATATATGTATATATAAATATATATACATATGTATATGCGTATGCATGAGTTTTCTGCTAGTTTTGCAACTTTTGCTTCTTTGCTCTTGCCACAAGCACACACACACTCACACATTGGAGTATTGGTTACAGAAAAACCTTCCATGGATTTCGTTTGCGGCAAAAAAGCAAAAAAAAAAAAACAAATGAGAAAAAATGGTAGCCAGAGAGGAAGTTGCATTTTGTGTTTCATAATCTGATAAAATGTTGCCAAGTTTTTTTCTTCTTCTATTTTTCTTTTACCTTACAAATATTAAATAACAGCAAGGTAGATAGAGAAAAAGGTAAGAGAGTAAATCCGATTTGTAAACATTTGAAGCATGCAAAAGCGCGTCAGCTTGTGGATTATGTGCATACTTCTGGCAGTCAGTGTGGCCAGCAGCCAGTTTAGGATAATGTTGCAGCAACAACCACACAGATAACAACTAATTAAATAAATCAAGCCGAAGAATTGGGTGGAGCTTCAAGTAATTGCTTGCATATTTTAGAGATATATACATATACATTTAAGACAGAGAAATTAGCTCTGACATCGCCCAGAAAACAATAATCATAAATGTTAACAAGACGCCCACACAACTTAATGATGCCAAACAAAAGACAAAAGACGTAGAAGCATAGACAGGACATTAGTATGTATAATCAAGAGTGTATGTGCGTCGTGTGTGTGTCCTTGGTTGTGACAGGTGTTAAGGTGTCGCCTGTCTGTACTATATTGCCTTATGTACATTTTCTGTCTCTCTCTCTGTGTGTGTGTGTGTGTCTCTGGCATTAATTAGAAAACTGTGGTTGCCTTTTGCTCAATGAAATATTTGGCAGTAAATTTAATTTGCGGCTTTTTTGTCAGGCCTTAGGGAGCAGGCATGGACTCGCATTTAAATTTAGCTACTTAAAAAGGGAAATCTCGACAAGGCCCTGATTAAATTTCGCCTTGGCCCAGAGACGACGACGACGACTTTGATGGATTGACCAAAGTGTAAGCAAACACACACACATTATACTGCGGTACAGCAGTATGTGTACAGCGTTCTTTACTTACGCACAACACATCATGCACAACAAAAATCAAATCTTAAGACACATTTTGCCAGCCAGCTAAAAGGCAAACGAAACCAGCGCCGTATCGTTGAGACGAATGACTGATTGTTCTGTGTTATAGCCCAAGCCGGATAACCATTCATAAATGCAAGCGAGAGAACTACATACACAGATTGAGCGAGATTTTCCTTAAGCGACACGTTCGAGCAGGCAGATGAAAAATCGTTTCCGTTGGCCCTCGAATCTTATTATAAAACATGTGCTTAAATAACAGCATATCCGAGTAAAGTGTTTGACTTGACGCCTCGTGTCATGTAACATATTGCCAATGTGCTATGAAAGGGTGAAGATTAATTCGATGCCAGTGTGTGATGCAATAACCCAAAAGTCTAAGAATAACTATAGGACTTTCAGATTGAATCTAGACCCAAAGCATTAATCAGAATAAAAAATCAATCAGAAATCATGGAATAACTAAAACGCCACTTGATTGTTTTTTATCGTTAATGTAGCATTAATAATATTTAAAGTAATTGCTGAAAAGAAAACTTAAGTTTCAATCTTTTGTTTAAGAAGGACAAGAATTCAAAGCTGTATAAGGCTTTAAATGAGTTTAAGGATGTTTTAATCGTCTTATCGCTATTATTTTTGGTTTCAAACTAAATTCTAAAGACGGCTTGAGCCAAAACAATCCCAGAGAGAGAGAGAGAGAGAGAGAGAGAGAGAGAGTGAGAGAGAGAAACGACTTCAATGTCAAATAAAGCTTTTGATCTTTGACAGAATTAAACGAAGCCTAAAAGCCACTCAGACATTATAAACAAAGCTCAACAGTTTGTGCATTCACATAAATTGTACATAAAAATCAATAACAACGAAATTGCCAAATAAACTTACAAATAATTTGAGCTAATTGGATTTCTAATGCAACTGTCGCACAGATGTGACCCTAATTGAATTAAATAGATTTGCATGCAACATACTAGTATAATAAATAAATGCACACGTACATATGTATGTATGTCTGTTTGCATTGTATGCTATTGAATTTAATAGTCTGCGTATTGATGACATTGGCGAATGTCACGTGGCGTATGCGTAATTTGATTATTAATTAAATGAGCAACCGGCGTGCGTTGAACCTCGCCACTTAAATGGGGCCAATACTTAATCGAATTAACTGGCCGAACAGCACAAGAGGGATGCCATGATATACACACACACACACACACACACACACGCATACACAAGAATAAGAGATAGAGATAGCGAGGCAATGGGGTTTGTCTAATGAGAAGGACAATGCTTTAGGTGGGAATTGTGTTTTTGGGTGTTTTGGGTGGTTGGTCAACAAAGAACGGAAGTAAACAAATCAAATAAGATTTATTATGTGACACGCAGTCACAATTTAGAAGGGAGAGATACACTTTCCCCTTCCTCCCCATTCCTTTCTCTCTCTCTCTCTCTATATCCTCTTCGGGACAATAAGCCGTGACCTAAAGTCTATTAAATCAATTGAGTGCAAGATGGCACGCACGAGACTTCAGACTTTGCGACTCGAGACTCGAAACTCAAGACTTGTGATACTAAAATGCTATCTAATTAAGTTGCCTCATTAGGCACACGCACCCCAGCCTCATGTCTTACTTACCCCGCCCCAAAGGCGTTAAGTACAACGTTTGGCATAGTTAAAGCAAAAATTTTGTTATCAATCAAAGGCCGAATGACTGGCTGGCTGGTTGGCTGGCACCGATGTGTTGTTGGCCAGCTTATTGGGCCAATTATGTGCAAGTGCCTAGCGTATTGGCTGCTAATTAGCTGCCGGCTAACGTGGCATGCAACAACAGCTGTAGCATCAGCATCTAGTGCAGTTCTGGGGCCAGCGTCAATTGAGTTTGGCAAATAAACACCCAGCGGGTGTTCTCTCCACTCTCCCCTCCACTTTCCCCTTTTCACTCTCTCTCACTTTGTGTATGACCTGTTTTTGGCAATTTCCATGCAACATGCGTTACAGACGCGCATCGATGCAACTGCCACCTGCTAGGCCTCCACACACACACACACACACACACATTAAATGGCCAACAACACAGGCGGAACACAGCATCGCTGATGATAATGTTGATGGTTGTTAATAGCATTGCTGAATGGTGGAGGGAATGCGAGTGCCAAAACGACAATTGGGCACAATTTGCACCCGTTGCATGCAGCATGCTGCGTGCTAAGCCAGCTGTTGTGCATCCAGAAATGAGACTCAGATAGCAAAATACATACATACATATATATAAATAAATCATAAAATAAGCATGGAAATTTATTTTTTCTTCTTTAGCAGCTAAGAAGACAGCTTCTACTTCTGGGTTTGTTGAAGGAGTATGAAAAATGTGAAGTAAGTGGATAGAGGGAGGTCGGGGGTATGCTTAGAGCAACGAGAGAGATATGTTGGATGTGCATCTGGTAGCGACAACTGCCGGAAGTAATAGCAACATAATCGATTTGATGCTGCCACTGCTGCAGTTTACAGCAGGATGCCTCCAAAAGAAAGAGAAGGATTGCAGTTGCGGATACGGATGCGGATATGAGAATGCAACGCTCGGCAGGAAGTCATTTTGTTCAGTCACATTGCAGTATATATATATGTATATAGTATGATGATACTTGGCAAACTAAGCATTCAAGCTCAAATCTCAACACAAACGGAATATTTAGTTAAGCTTAGAAAAGAGAGAATTCGATTCAATCGGCTTAGGTTAGACATAAAACATATGCATAAAACATACTTATTGAACTCTCACAAAAGATATTTCGATTAAAACTTAGATATTTTTCATCATTTTACTCTTGTGCAGTTTTTTCTTTGCTTTCACATTCTCTCCAATTCCTTTTTGGCTATCACTCAAAGCTACAATTTGTCATAGATAATGCAAGCAAATTTGTAATTTACAACCTAGACAAATCAGACTCAAAACTTGTCTAGACTTCAAGGACCACATCTGCTTTTCGGCAGCGTCATTTTGGCTAAAGTTTGTGTTTGAAAACCTACACAGTCAAGCACCCAAACAAGAAAGAGGACCGACAAACATCAACTGACACAAATCCAAACAAGTTAAAAGTTAAACAAAACTGCAACGTCTTGCATGGCTCTCCATCTCTAGCTTCCTCCCTCTCTATTCTGTTCTCTCTGCTTATCTGTCCGCCTAAGATGACATTTACGTGAAAGAGAAGAAAGTAAATAGTTTTTTGCTCTAAGGTTCTAGACTGGGCAATATCCTATACTTTGTTATACAAAATACCAACGTCAATTAAACTTGCAATAAATAATTCGGATTCTTTTTAATGCTAAATCATATAGATTCGATATTGACAACGGAAAAAAACTTTCTTTTGATTCTCTTCATAGTTAAGCTCTATTTTTCTGCCTTTGACTACCACAACTCGATAGCCCTTTGTCAAATGTTTTTGCGATTGCAGGGTATAAAAAAGAACAAAATAAAAAGACAACAGCAAAAAATAAATAGCAAATTGCAGCAAACTGTTGTCAGCTGTTTTATGACTTGTATTATTGTTGTTGATATTATTGTTGTTGTTGTGTCATTATTTGCCATAATACCCGCGACGTTGTCGTCATCAGTTTTGTCGCATTTTTGTTGAGCACAAAAATCATATATATTTTATACATGCCAAGGCGAAGCGACCCACTTGGCTGGCTGACTGGCTGGTTCTCTGCTTGGGTCACACCTTGCTTCAGTTGAAGGCATCGCTTGCCTGCTGTTTGCAGTCGGAACATTAACACAAATTCGCTCACCTGCTGCGCTAGCTGACACTGCCGCTGCTGTTGCTGTCTGCCACTTTCTTGCCCCCTTTGGCACTTTTACATTTTAACATAATCATAAATTTTTATGCGGCGCGCCGTCTGCAAGCAATGTTTCTAGACGTCCAATACACAGCCCCCCTCTCTCTATAACTCGTTCACTCTGGTCTCTGCGTTTCTTTTTCATTCCTTATGTAATAGTTGTAGATGTTTGCCTAGTTTTCGATAGTTGGCCCTTTTTGTGTTCTCTTTGGCGTTCTCTCTTACTTGTTGCACGGGTGCGCTCAACTCAACAAATTGTTGTTACCCCCTGCCACTTGCCACAAGTCAACCTGTCCATGCCCCAGCACCTTCTCGATTTTGGTTTGCTGCTTCCCCTTTTATCGTAATCGTATTTTGCTGCTCAAGTGTTTCCCTTGAGCTGTTTCCGTTTCTAATACATTTTGCGTGCTGGTGGCACGTGTGTGTGTGTGTGGCGTATACGTTATGTCTTCATTGTGTGTACAAATTATTGTAAATTTATGCCGCGCGCCAATCAAAATAAACCCAGAAGCTGCACAACCAATCCTTTAACCGTCTTTCCCACTCTTTTATGTCTTGCTTGTCACGCTCTTCACCTTGCATTTTGTATCAATGCAAATGCAATTGACATTGAAGGCAGCCAGCATCATGCACGTCGATGCATCTCCATTTATTGACAATTTGAATGGCATTCAATCTAAGTCAAAAGGTGGAAGGCAATTTTAAAACAACAGCTATTTAATCCTATTTGAAACTGTCGCCTCGTTCTCTTGTGCTATAGAATGTTCATTATGTGGATTTTTCTACATTAATAGAAATGTTTTTTAGATAAATTTCGTTGATATTGATTGAGATATAATAAAAGGAAAAACGTTTAGATTTTTGCTTTGTAAACAATAATACTGCCAAATAATAAAAAATAAAACAAAAGTCAAATTTCAACAAAATCGGCTTGAATTTCCATCTAGTTTAATGCTAAAACAAAACAAAAAAGTGTTATTGGCAATTATCAGTTTTGATATTGTGGCCACGTTTGTTCATCAACTAGCCAGATGCTTATGGAATTAACAATTTCTGAGATAAACTACGTGCACGGTGCAATATAGCGGAAATCAATTTTAAAAAAATTGTAAAATTATTTTAAAGCTTATTTTCTTTGTGTGCAGAGCTTGACAAAAAGGTAAAAGAAAGACGTAATGTTACGCCTCGCTTGCTGCCTGATTTTGTCGATGGGGGAAGGAAGGAGAAGTTGCATCAGCATCAGCATCACAGCATATTTGCAAATTTAATTGCATAAATATGCAAAAGCCACAAAAAATTCATATACATAGGTGCTATGCCCAAAAAGGCAAGCAAGGTTTTTTTTTGTTTAACAGGCAGAATCAAAAAAGTTAATCTCGAGCCTGGTTCAAAATGAAAATCAACAATTGAAACGAGTTGCGTTCATTTACAGGGACATGTTGTTTTTGCCATAAAACACGTGAGCTTAAACATATTTAAGAATAATGCACTTGCATTGAAAGTTTTCGCTTTTGTGACTCAAAAAACAAAAGCAATAAGCTGCAGAGATGCATTTAAATATTGGCAAAATTTAATCAAAATGCCCGTAGAGGGTACATTGAATTCGCACTAAAACTAATTACATTTGTGTGAATAAGCAAATGTTTTTTGATTTTTGTGCTAAAATAATACATACAATTATTTTTATAATTTGATTGTTATTTTGTGATTTCGCAGTCGTTGTGCAAAAAATGCTAATTAAGCTGTAAGTGCGACAAATTGTCATTGCTAATAAGATGGAAAATATGTGATCGGTAAGCCGAATGTTGACTACACTGCAATTAATGGTACAAAATGTTGGACTAGCAACTGATCGGAGAGAAAAGCAATAAAGCAATAAAGCATCAATAAATAAAATTTCATATATGTAAAAAGATGTTTCAACAAAAATAGCTTAAGAAACGCTAAGGTACTAGAATCATTGGAAAAGGTTAACAGACTTTAAAAAAAAAAAAAAAAAAAACAATCAAATGTTTTAACAAAACCAAGCTATCCTTTCAGCACGAGTCTAAAAAAGGCAATATTTAATTGAAATCGGTTTTATTTTTGATAACAAAATTATTCAATTATATAAATGCAATTGCACGTTATTATCAATTCAATTAAGGCAGTCATGGCTTTAAGAACTCCAAAAACTGTTTTGTAAACAAACATAAAGGAATACAAATATTTTAAACGCTTAAAATGTGCCGAGCTTAGGCTCGTCCCATAAATTCGCAACGGAATCCGAGTTTTTTGGGTAACTTTTGCAATGGCCCCTTTTGCTGCGGTAATTGCCACAAGCGACTGCTGTTTGTTTTGTGCCTGGGGGGCAGATAAAGAGAAAATGGGCAAGAGTTAGTTTATGTGTGTGTGTGTTTTGGGTAGTTTGCGGCGTCAACTTTTAGGCAGGCGCGTGGGCTAAAATATATATATATTTTGCATTTAATTCAAAAATTCTATAAATATCGTTGCGTTTATAAATTGTGTTAAAAGTTGTGCCCATTGCTGGCAATTTTCAGCAATCGCTATGCGCTGCACGTAGAGCACACACCAAGCAACAACTGACGCAACAGTCCTTGCCGCTGATTTCACTAAGTGGCTTTGCCCAAACCCACCTCTCGCATAGCAATGTGAGCTCGAATTCATATTCTGAATTATTTCGCTTCGTTAAGTTTTCAATGCAAGTGTTGTTTTTTTAAATTTTCTGCATGTTCTGAATGTAATTTATATTCAATCCCTTTTTTTTCAATATTTTAGCTTGATGGCGAATCGATGGCGTTTTGGTTTAATGGAACGCGCATATGTATCTGTTTTAAATGCTGTCACTTTGCATGCTTAAAACGTTTAGCAATTATTTCATTTGCAAGTTGGATCTGCAAATCTTCCCAGTACACCCAATAGCTCTCCAACAGCTCGCAACCCCTTCTTGCCACACTTCCACTCACGATTGTTCGTTGAAAACTTTGGGCGAAATGATTTCAAGTGCATTAAATTGGATGCTTTGCAACAAATGCGACTAATTAAAATTTGGCCACGAACAGGCGGCGCGGCGCACGGGGAAGTGCGTGCCAATGCCGCTGTGGCAGCAATAGTTGCGCCATCTTCAAAGTTTTTGCGGCGTGTTGAGTTTTGAGTTATGAATCGTGGCTGTGTGTTTTGCCATTGCCTGTTGTCTAGCATTAACGGTAGCTGACCCCGCCAACCCCTTTGCCACAGGCTGCACAAACACCTGGTAGCGCAGAGGGAGAGAAAAATAAAGAGGGAGGGAGGCAGGTAAAGCTTTTGCTTAGATAACCGCAGCCACAGCAAATGAAGGTGGCGCCAACATTTTGTGTCTTGGGGTTCTTTTGAAAGTTTTCAGTTAAGCATTTTGCACAATTTGTTAAAATAATTATCCATTTAAGCCAAATTCAAAGCGGCAACATTAAAACTTTTAGTTGCAAACTTCAAATGAATTAACTAACAAAAGCTTCGCCTAGACAATGGGAACACAGACTATGCCAGCCAAACCAAACAGCAAACGATCCTATACTGAAACACGCTGCTACACGATGATGCTTGATGATAACTTGGCCTCTAAATAGCACAAAGGCAGCCACAGCAATAACAACAACAACAATAGAAGCATCAGCTTCAACAGCTCTTACGGCAAGCAATAATAGGATAGGGCAGTAGGGCAAGAGAACAAGAGCAAAGCAGAGATAAACGAGCTTAAATACAGTGGTACAAAATGTTAAACAAAAGTTTAAGTAAAGCTGATGAAGATTATGAGATAAATTAAATTAACAGTACTCAAATTAATTGAATTATGCATTTAAGACTTTAACTTAAGCAAAATCGTGCTTTAAAGTTTTAAAACATGATATATTTTCCCAACTTTCCATTAAATGATAATACAATAATTAAAATTATTTTTAAGTAATCATTGCTTGTTGCACTAGTCCATGTAGAACGTCATTTGTGCCAGTGTGCAAAAAGTTTGCTAATTTCCGGCTTCATTACGCTTAAAACCATTAGTAATCTTTCTAAATGAATTCACTGCGAGTGCTCTCCCTCTTCCACACACTGCTAAAGCTTGCATCTTTATTTCATTAGCAGCAGAAACTCTCAACTTGAATCGCGACTTTTGACGCGCTCCCACTCCCCCACTCCAGAAGCAGCTCCCGCCGCGCACTTGATCTAGTATGTATTGACATAGAAAACTTGTGTAGACGGGTCGAGTCCTCTTTGACATTTAGTTGTATCGAGTACTTTTAGCTGGAGAGCGTTTAGCTCGGGAGCATGGAAGGTGGATTGCTAAGCTTCCTGTGAAGAATAAGTGCTGTTTAATCAAACATGCCGACATTGTTTAATCTGGTGTGGTAATGGGTGGCGAATTTTCTAACTTATAATTAGTGTTGCATACTTGCATACGAGCCACCGAAACTCAATTGCAAACTGTCCAAATGCGAATTTAAATACACTTGACGGCGATTTATGCTGCAAACTTTCTAAAGTAGCAGCAGCAACTGCAGTCATTGTTGCAAATGTTGAGAGAAGTTATCACCGCAAAGATGCAAGTACGGAATCCAGGGAAGCCGCAACATACCCGGAGACAAGAGACTTGACGAAAGACTGAGAGCCTGGAGTGTGGTTAAACATCAGCTGGTTTTATCTGGACACAGAATTAGAACGAACGTAACAAAGTGCAAGTGAAAAATGAAATAACAAGTTAAACAAACTAAAGGCACTGGAAACGAAAAATCTATATGAAATAATGTACATTGCCGTTGAAGGCAACAGTCGAAGACGCTGCAGTTGGAGACATAACACTCAAGGGGCCCAGTGATGGTGATGGTGATGGTGTGGAGCCAAAGCAAACAGCTTGAGTGTGAACTGGTCAATAGTCTGAAATAACAAGAAGACAATAACACTGGCAATAACTTGTAGCAGTCAAGTGGGTGGGCGTTGGGCGAAGGGCGGAGAGTGGGAGTTGCTTCCAACTTGTCTCAAGCTGTGTTGGCTCACTTGGCGCGTGGTCAAGTGTTTGACAGAAGTAGTAGCAGCAGCAACAACATCTTCAACAGCTAGTTCTTAATTAATTTTTATGAATTGCATGAAATTTTACACAAGCAGCTTCATTTTTCGGCAAGTGTTTGTCAAGAGCAAGAAGAAGCAGTTCCAGCTGAACAATAGTCCAACACTCGACTTGAGTAGCAATTGCCATGATGATGATAAAGTGTATGTGGCTGCTGCTGCTGCTCCAGGGACTTGCATTTAAATAGCTCTCTGTCCTGTTAGGGAAGCTGAAGAAAGAAAGAGAGAGAGCGAAAGTGAAGGAAACAAATTGGCAGCGTGGCAAACTGAGAATAGCATAATACCAAAAAAAAAAATACAAACAAAAACCTTGTTTAGGTACTCAAGCGGAATTCCAATGGGTTTTACATTGTTTTCATTATTATGTTTACAATATTTATCAAGGAGAGAGAATGTAATATAAGCAAAACCACAGGAGGGAAGAGATTACTTTGCCAGCACTGAGCACAGCTTACATTTAATATTTCGTAACAATTTAAAAGATATTTGGCACGCAAAAAGATGCAAGTGAGAAGGAATCGTCTTGTTATTCTTTAAAAAGTTGCAAGTAAATTCCTTTAAGAAAATAAATCTTTTTGGTATGATAAGTGAGAGATATTGAATGTGGCTAATAATAAAAGAGATAATCCTTGAGGAATTTACAACGCATGCTAAGTTTTTTACATCATCAAAAGAAAAACTATCTCAAATTGAAGAACAAAAACTGAGTTTAGCCAAGTTTGAGCTGCAACAACAGCTACTTCTGCCACTTGAGCGCCCACTGTGTCTCTCGAGTGTTGGGCCCTGTCCGAAATGTATTACATGCATTTATATTAGCTATCGCTTGCAGTTCTCTCGCACTCCTATCATGCTTGCAACTTGGCTCAACCCGATGTCAGCAAACGCTCTTGAGTTCACTTGAAAATCAACAAAAATACATTTATATATATATGAATGTATGTATGTGAGGCATATTTGAGTTGTCAGAAACAGGCGGACTGCAACTTTGGTCCCGGCTAGCAGCTGCAACTAAAACTTAGTCGGTTGAAGACACTCGCAAGTTGTGGCTGGACATTTGTCTAATGATGACAAATAAGTTGACTGGACCCCAAGTTGAATGCTAGACTTACACTTGAAATAAAATGCTGATATTCCGAATAAATACAAAAACCCTTAAACTAAAATAATAAAGACAACATATTAATGTAGAGCTTTCAATGTAAATATTCATAGAATAGTTTAAATGTGTTTACTTTTTGTGAGTGTAATTAAACAGCATATGTTTCAGCATTATCAGTGGCAGACATTTTCAGTATACGCCCCGTGCCCCAGTGGAAACTGCAGTCTTGAGAGTGCTGTGCGCTCAAGTTATGAGCCAAGCAATTAAACGTAATTTAATTTGGCCTCAGCACTGACTTCAGTTGAGGCAAAACTAATGAATTCCACGCGAAAAGTCAAGTGCCAAAATTTATGACCAAATCTGGGTACCGAACGCAGAGCCAAAGCAGAAGGTAGACAAAGAGAGGCAGAGAGAAAGACAGAGAGAAGGAGCATCAGAGAACGTCTCTGTTGGCGCCTGTGGCCTGACAAATGTTCGACGTTAGACGTAGACTTCGAGCTCTACAATTTGGCAATAAAACACTCGGCAATTACTACCTCCCCGAAGGCGGAGCAAAACGTGAAGCTGCTTGACTGTGCAGTCACTACTGCTACTACACCCTCCTTCCTTGCCCCCTACCTCGTGCTAATGTGGCAGACTCGCATATTTCTTTCTTTTTCGCCTCAGCCTATTAAATCTGCCACTAAGCATTTTGTTCGTTTTTCGTCATTTTAATTTTCGTCGCCAGTTTAATTTAATGAAGACATTTCATTTAGCAGCTTTGATTTAGGTTTTAGGCAACAGCAACTCCAAGTCCAATTGTACTTCTTGTAAATTCTTAAAGCTTCAAGCATTGAGAAAACACTTTTGGTTGCATGCTGCTGGCCATTAATGTTTAAGGGCTATTATCGCAACAATAGTGGATGCAACAACGTGAATGCGCCTCCAACTTCAGTAGCCAGACAAGCAGCGAAAAAATTGCGTGCATTTACGAATCCACTTTTTGTGTGCCTCATGGGAACGAGTGGGAGATGGTAAATGGAGGGGGAGATTGCGCGTCATTTATGCAAATGAGGCCAAGGATGCGTTCGCTGTTCCATTTAAGCGTCCCATTGTGCGTGCCTCTGATCGATAATTGTCACTGTCGTCAAATGTGCAAAATGGCCAGCGACGTGGCGAACGTGCTGCTCCAATGGTTGCATGTCACTCTATCCCGCCTACCAGTTTCATCTCCGAATGTCGAGAGTTGCAGCAAGCAGACAAATTGTTTTCAAATATTGAGATGGCTTTGATTGCAAATTCAGTTGGCCATAGCAAAATCTATTTCAATGCCAAAGCTCATTTATGGACCATCAATTTAGAAGCCTGATGCCGCATTATGTCCAACTGTAAAATAAATGTGACATGGACATTTAATATACCCATTTTTAAATCAGTTAAAGTTGAAGCTAAGATAAATAATCAAAATGTTGAAGAATGAGAACTTCACAGTTAAATTTGAATACAAAATCAATAAATGAGGTGTGAATAAAACAAAATATTAAAAATTAATAAATGAAAACATTCTGCTAATGTTTTTACATATATATAAAAACATTGAAAAATTTAATTGAACATAATAAATTACTCAAAAAACTTGCTTGCTTTATGCTTAAACTCTAAAAAAACTTAAGTTCTAAGAGAAATAAGTTACATTCATTGATCAAATTAGTTTATAAAGCTCAAAGAGTTTAAAGTCTTCCCACAGGAAATTTGTAGCTTAGCTGTTTCATATTTTAACTAAAAGTGCTTTCAATTTATTTTTGCCATAAATAAATTGAATTCACATATTATTTGTTACTCAGTGATTTTTAGCGCAACAACCACAACGCATTTATTTGGTTTTGTTTCATGTGGAGGCAATTTTTGGGAAATGAACAATAGTCGAATTTATGGCCTTTTGTTGTGGTCTAAATTCTATAAAATGTTTTGTGCTGTTTGTCGTTTATCTTTGAGTGCACACTGACCGTCTGTGTGGTAATTAAAGCGAAGCAATTTGGGTCGTCTGGCTAATGAAAATAATTCAGTGATTAATGAGCCGAATATGATGAGGCATATTGGTAGCAACAACAACAACAATTACAAAGGCAAGGAGCAAGGAATCAATATAGTTCATGGCCATGTGTTGCATAGCCAATGGGGCACGTGCCACGTGCCTGCCACATGGTCCATTGACGCAATGAAAATCCATCTTAATATCCTTCTATGTACTTCAAGTTCAATCTTTTGGACCAGATGCCGTAATTTCGACACTTTTCCACTGACAGTTGTTAATTAATTAAATTTAAGTTTAAGCCACGCCCCCTTATTTGGTGGGCTTGTGAAATGTCTTGTTTGCTGTCGGTCGGCTGATTGCTTCTTCCATTTTTAGTTGCGTCTTTTTGATGCTAATTGAAAATGCGGCGTGTCATTAATTAACATTTATTAGTATTAATTATACGCACCGTTGTACGCAGCATTAAGCCAGATCGCAGAAGAGAGTTAAGTGAAGTGTGTGTGTTTGTTGGAGGAAAAGGGAGGTGAGCGGGCGTGGCTATAGCCTGCATTTTATTTGCGGCCGCTTTTGTTGTGCTCTTGGCATCTGCTTACCCCATTTTCACTTGCTTTTCCAAACACACACATTTAATATTTTTTCATGTTTGTTTTTTTTGTTTTTTTACTTAT
Source organism: Scaptomyza graminum (assembly GCA_018901835.1). NCBI lineage: Eukaryota > Metazoa > Arthropoda > Insecta > Diptera > Drosophilidae > Scaptomyza > Scaptomyza graminum. The sequence continues at coordinate 9,529,757 of JAEIFL010000002.1, forward strand.
TTTATTGCATGGCATGGAAAACTTTTCGACCTTTTGTTTTTTGATGCTCTCTTTTCCCTTTTCTCTCTCTTTCTCTCTGGCTCTCTGTTTCTGTGCGCTCTCACCGCGTTTATCTATGCCCGCATTGCTGTTTGCCTTTCTTGCTTTGACACTGCGGCGACTGCAACGCTTATCCCTTCCCTCTTTTTCCCCTCGGTAGCTGTTTTCTCTGTGTGTGACTTTAAGTGTGTATAAAATATGGCGCTAAAATGCAGTTCCCCACACGTAGCTTCCTTCTAACTTCTCTTTATTCTCCGTCATCCACTTTCACCATCCCTTGCCTCGCCTAAATTCGGCTAGTCTGGCTGCTGCGTAGTCCTGACTGCTCCTGGCACATTCGTTGGCACGGGCATGGTTTTTATGGCCACGTGCGATGTTTAAAATTTACTTGCTAGCATTTTTGCAGTCAAGTTGCTTAGCACTATACTATTATCATCTGCTATTCCCCTCCATCCCCACTACGCATTTATTTGACATCAACTGCATCGACTTTTTGTTTTTTTTCTATCCTTTCTTTACTTTGGTCGCATTAGGAAATATTTTTCAAGCGACACACTCGAAGGCTGTTGATCTTAAGCCTTATGCAAATCAAATGTAAAGCCGCCGAGACAAATAAATAATCGTTACTAATCTTGTGCCGTATAAACTAAATAAATGGAGATAATTTTGTTGCATGGTATTCTTAATAATCTTGCAAACTTAACATGGAAAGGATATTAATAGCAATCAATGCTTTGAAGAGTAATTTCCTAACCATGCTATTATAAGGATATTTTACTTTATTCATTGCACAAAGTCATCAATAAAGAACACATGTTAAATTTAAAACGACTATTAATGTTTTTTCATTTACTTTTAACATTCATTTTTTTTAAGCTATCATTATGCGAAGTGTTATTAAAATTTAAATATGCACATCCCCAGAATGCTTGTTAGTGCCACGATTCAAGGCAATTTACTCGAAGTTTGACTTATTTAAATGCTGTACGCATTCAGCGAATGTATCTAACCGCAGCGGGTCATTCAAAGTGCTTCATCTGCAGTTTCCCCCCACCTCAGCCCTCCAACTCTCCCTCACTTCACGTGCTCCAGAGATTTACTACAAATTACTGAGTGCTATCTGAGCCGCATATCGCACAAGCGCGTTTGCGAGTGTTAGTGCTGTTGGTCAGTCCGCTATCAGCGTACATGGATCTTAGCCTGCTGCTGCTGGCCGCGATGTTGCGGATGCGGATGCGAATACGGATATGGATGTGGATGTGGATTGGCTGACACAGCCCCGCTGCCCTGCAATCCACTCCACTTCAGTCCAGGTTGCTGCTGATGTGGCGTTGTAATTGAACCGGAAAATTACATATTTCAAGCTATTTTTACGCCCAGTTTAATGGCAGACGTGCACAGCAACAACCACACCAACCTCGAAAACAACAAAAACAACCAGAAGATTCAACTGTTTGTGGTCAGCAATGAAATAATTTATTGTTGCCTACTTTGCAGCGTCGTCGTCGCTTGACTGCTACTGGCAGCTGCCCCAGCACGTGGCTCGTAGCAGGTCGCTCTGAGGTGAGTGGCAAAGATAAGGCGCAAGATATGGTGCAAGGTATGCTTTATAATTGCATACATATATATATGTATGTATATAAATAGTAAGTCCGGAACATTTAACACAATGAAAGGATGGACGATTGCAGCTGGATTGGAAGTGAGCCGGGCAACAATTCAATATGGAGCACATTCGATTTACTCGCACACACGAGTATCTAACGAGCTGCAAGTGAACAACTGTCGTCAACATAACCGGCGAGTAATGTACTCGTAAAGAGGTTAAGAGGTTGCCCCATTGAATCATTCCGGCAATTGAAGCGGTTAATGCGGGTCAGATAAGAGCACAGCGAAGAATATTGCACAAAAGTTGGACACAATTGTCCGGATAACAGATCGAGCGCATAAAGTTCTCAACATGAATGGGCGTTTACTTAACTCTACATTTAAAAATTTTATAAAAGGTACAATGTGTTTCAAAGAAGATAAGGAAGATAAATGATATTTTTGTGTATTTTGTAGAATTTATAATAGAAGACTAAAAGTTTGAGACTGTTTCCACTTAACTTATTCAACTAATGGTTGGTTGCTTAAATAATTCTATTAAATTGGCAACCAAACAACAAACACAAATTTCTCGTATTGCTAATTAACTTTTTTTCAACAGAACATTTAGTTTCAGTTAGTTCTTGTTTGCATTTGATTGTTTTCCGTTTTTTCTATTGTTCCAATTATAATTTAAAGCTTTGGCAAAAAGTTTGTCTGCCTTTTGGCGCAAAAGTAAAGTTTTGAAATCGAAATCAAATTTTCTAATATACTGGCTAAAAAGATGATGCCTTGAAATAGCTTGCACCATGCCCCCAATTCAGTTGAAGTGGGCGCCAAAAAGTTTTACCTGAGCTGCTGTTACCCTTAGCTGTTAAATTAATTTCGCAATTTTAATTGAATATTCTGCTCTTTTGAGCATATACATACATATATATATTTAAAGCCAAGCCAACCGTCTGGCCAAATGTTACCAGTTGCTATTTGCCGTTCGCCAGTTTCAGGCAGTATTTTGCATCATTTTACAGTGGTGCATATAAGCGTAATATATTTGGAAATTTACCACAAAAATCATACTTAATGGATATATTTTAGAGGGTATTTAAGGCAGATACACATACTAAAAAATACAAACGGTGTTATTTATTAAATACTGTATATAGTTTAATTATTTCATAGATTCATTTCAACACCACAGTTCGTCGTCAGTTGCGATCTGCGCTTCACTCGACCGATTTGCAGTAAATAACTTTCGCCTGGTCAACCATTTATATTGTTGTTGCATTTGTTGTTGTTGTTTTGTTGTGTGTGTGTGTGTAGCTCATGGGCCCGGCTGTTGATGTGTGCGGCTGACCGCAGCATGCGGCCAAAAACTTAATGTTGTTGTTGCTCTGTTTCAGATGCGTTGCGTTTCGCGTATAAATATCAACAAAAATACAAAAAAAAAATGTCAGAGGGTAGCAACTGAAACTATTATATCAGAGAAAAAGAATCACACAAAAAAGATGGAGTGAGTGAAATATTTTTAAAATATATACATAGTAACGTATGCTATATGTATGTGCATACATATATGTATATGCATGTCCAAGCACATTGTCATCACACTGTACTGGAATGTCTTAAGTATTCTTCTGATATATAATAAAATCAAGTAGGCCTTAATGTGATTTCAAATACAGTTGCTTAACAGCAAAAATGTTTTATATTTACACATTCTCTGTTTTACTTTCGACACACAATATCTTTTGTTTTTTTTAAGTAATTTTTTTAAATAACTTTTATACGTATAAAAATTTCTAGTACTTTTATAATGGAACTTAGCGAATATGAAATTTACGAATTCAGGCGCATCTTTGACATGATAGACGCGGACGGTGAAGGTTATATCACAGCCAAAGATCTTGATAATGTAATGCGCAATTTGGGCAAAAAAACTACAGACAAGGATCTGCAAGCGATGATCAACGAAATGGACATGTACGGCAATGGGATCATTGAATTCGAAGAGTTTATTGCTGCGATGACAACAATGATGAGCTATCATCCGGACGAAGATGATCTGCGCGATGCATTTCGTATCTTTGACAAGGAGAACACTGGATATATTGGAGTGAATGAGCTTCGTTCGGTTTTGTTGGATCTGAAACAGCAAGTGAACGACGAGGAGTGTGAGGAAATGATAAGCATTCACGATGCGGATGCTGATGGAAAACTTAGCTATGAAGAGTTTGTCCAAATGATGAGCAGTAAATAGGTCCAGTCGTCTCTGTTTAAACTAAATTATTTGTGAAAAAAAATTTGGTGAAAAAAATAAACATTTAACTTTTAGCCTCACATAAATAATGATTTCTATTATCGCTTTCTGTTTGGATTTTAGTATTTGCCTTAATTAATTTAATGGTTGGCTTTAGTTAAATACGTAATTACAGATATTTCATTTACTAGAATTTTTTTATTTACTGTTTGTTTATATAAGTTTGACTTTAAATTGTATTAAAGCTGACAGAATTCAGTGATAGCAAAGTGTTGCAAATATTTGTGAATTGCTCGCAGTTGTAATTATTAAACTTAATCAAATGTAAACCGCACTGTGGACCTCAATTAACTCAGCTATAAAAATCATGTGTGGTCATTTTGTATTTGCATTGCAATAACAAATGAATGAAGTAGACGAGCGAACACCCTATCTTTATGAAGAACGAATATCTAAAGATATTAACGAAAGGTGATAATCTCTATATGGAATCTTTTGATCGTTATTAAGCAATATAATTGAGTGAGAAGTGTTAAATTTTAAAGAGATGATATTAAATGCTTACAGATATATAGTTCCTAAACATAATGGTTGAATCCGTAATTAAATATATCCCACAAAATTCTAATTGAAGTTATTGAAAAATAATCGAATTGTACACAAAATGTATAAAAAACAAAAAACGACAAATGCTAAAAGTGTTCTGCGATATTTTTACCACAAATTTACATGCATCGACTTTGCGAGAGTTATTTGAGCTGTAAAATTAATGCGATTTACATTTGTAATTACATATGTGTACATATTTTAATTTGCATAATTTAGTAACTGATGTCAGATCTACGTTGAAATTACATCGCAGAAACAACAACAACCTTAAAAGGATCCGAAAATGGTTCAAAAATAAACAAAATAGTGCAAGAGCAACTGTACAACAATTGTTTTGTTGTATTCTGTAAAATTTGTTACGAAATAAATTTACAATAGTTTTTCGTTGCGATTCGTTTCGTTTTGATTTTACCATGCCAATTGCCAGTTTCCCTGTAGTCAGATTGAAAAAGTTGGCTAACAGTAAACAGTTGAAGCGGGGCTGAAGGGCATTCCATAGTGGGTTGAGGGTAATGAAGCGTGCGGCCAATTGAAATGTTTATCCGAATACGCAAATCCAATAGCCAGCCAGGCATTTGCATACAGCCAAATAGACAGAAAGAGAGAAAGAGACGGAAAGACGGCAGAACCAAAGCCAGAGTCGAGATGAGAAACAACTTTTGCCTCCCATTCAATGGTAGTATTTATGTTGTTGTATTTTCTTTTTGCTTCAGCTATGCCAGACATTTTCTTCAAGCAGCCTCCAACTGCAGGCCATGGCGCAGCAAACAATTGTCCATTGTGCGCTGTGCACAAAATTTTGCATGCTCCAAAGTTGTATTTGCTCCATAAAATAGCAATAAAGAGCCAAATCGATGTTGGACACTGCTGGATGCTGCTGGATCCTAACGCTGTTGTCCTTTGTGTGTAAGTGTGTGTGTTGCTTTAAGGCAAAAATATTTGCACAGGATATCAAGGAAATCATCTTAGGCGGAATATTGTGCTAGAGTTGAACTAAAGGAATATTATCATCATAAGCAATTGAACGGATGATCGAATTATGCAGACAGGCAAGGCACCCTTAGGGCCTTTGTCTGACTTATAATCGGTCACTCTAAGTTCCTGTTCTGCCCTACATCACCCCTCTATCTTTCTGTGAGTCTGTTTGTGTCTGTCTGGTGTCTCTCTGGTTTTCTCTTGGCGCTCTGTGTGACAAATTAGCCACTTTGGTTATAATTCAGCGATTCCTCGCTGTTGCTGTTGCTGCTGCCTGATGGCGACAACAAGAAATTACCGCAATTTGTGAGAGCGTCGAGTGATTGGTGGTCTGGTGGCCTGGTTGGCTGACAAGGACGTGCTGCAGCCGCCAGCAAAAGCAGCTGTTAACGTTGTGCACCTATCCAATACACAAACACAAACACACACACACACCGATGTGAAATGAAGATGTTTACGAGCCGTAGAGGATGGGGCAGACAGTGGAAAGCAACAACGGCGCGACAGTTATAAATAGCCAAGTAAAATTGTCGACTCGATATCAGAGGGAGCAGAGGGAGAGGTACAGAACACCATACCTTGGTCTGTCTGCTTGCTCCTTGTGTTCATTGTTGATGCTTCGCTTACTTTTTTTTTTTAGATTTTTTGCTGTGCCATTTGCCCCGTGTGCCACACAAAACTTGTAGTTTATTCAAAGTTTCCATTCCCGTTACATGGTGCAGAGGGGGAAAGGGGATTCAACAACATCAGACAGCAAAAGCAAGCAACATGTATTTTCCTTGGCCATGTTTGTTGCCTTTTGTTGACGGGGCCGCAGCATCATTACGGCTAATAAACATTGCCATTTGCGGCTGCCCAGAAGAAATTGCCACAGAAGTGGGTCGAAACAACATGAACTCATGACGGGCTGGCTTGCAACTCAAAGTGAGAAAGAGAAAACATTTGTCGCTCAATCAAATTTATGTAGTATGGAGGCTGTAAATGTACTTAGGTGCTTGCAAGTGTGTTGCAAAATGATGGCAAAAAGTTATATCAAGTCATGAGAAATCTACTAAAAATAATTCGTTCTTAAACTTTAAGGAAAGTTTCTTAAAGTATATAGAACACGAAAAGCCCTAAATTATCCTAGCCCGCTTTAAAAATTATTTTATAGCTCTCAAGGACCTCTTATGTTTCAGTATCTGTCTTTTGCAGAGTTTTAGGAAAATATGAAATCAACATCACAGCAATGTAAATATCGTTAAACATGTATCGTCCACGGCTTTGAATGGGTAAGGGAGTGGTATGGGGAAGTTGGGCTGCTTGTACGCTCATCAATTGGAAGGGCAAATGTTGTTGGGCTGTGTAAACAAAGTCCACACGTTGCATAAATGTTTAAGCAACTGCTGGCAATCCTAAACCAGCCATAAAAACCAGGCAAACAGAAATGCTTGTAAATAAATTGCGCATACGCCGCGTATTTGCCAAAGGCAACGGCGCCCACAACAGCAACAGCAACAACAACAAAAAACAATAACAGAAGCGACAAAATGTTTATAAAAATGATTGCTGCATTTTATTTGTCATTTAAACAAATAAATGCCATAGCACTTGCAATTATTTATGCGACCACAGCACCCTGCCCACGGGCCCTGCCTCAGCTTAATATTTATATGGACGATTTAATCAGAGTGCCATGCCTGGACATGCCACAAAAAAAAATATACATTTATAACAAACAGGATCTGGATGAGCACGCAAAATGTAATTAGGCTTAGGCCAGGATTAGTTGCAAATTCAGTTATTCAACCGCTAACCAAGTTGTTGAGCGCGTTTTAATTGTGGCTCGATTTTTGGATTATGTTATCAGAATTGTTATTGTTGCTGCTGTTGCTACTTTAGCTGCTATTGCCGCTGGCATATTAAATTATCTAGGGGATTTTCGTGAACGTTGCCAACTAACAAATATATCGAGCAAAAAATAAAAATTTAAATTTTTTCAAAATAAAATAGAAGTATGAAAAGCATATTTTTGCCTCTACTTCTTGGCTACTTCTCTGTTCCATCGTTTTGCAATTTTAAATGGCATTTTAATTCCATTGAAATGCATGACGAGTACCTCAAGGATCCTTCTTCGACTTGAGTCGTTTCATTGCTTACAAGAAATTTAATTACACTCGAATGAAGCAAAAGCAGCTTTCGTTTACACTCTCTCCATCTCAAACCTCCCATTCACAGTCAATTTTCCATCTTCTAACTGTACATGAGTAAATAAATTTATATTTCTATATAATGTTGTTAGTTGTCTGCGATGTGGAATAATAGTTTATACTGCGTATGGAAATGAATGGATGAATGAGTCGCTAAGCTTATCTCTGTGGGACTAATCTTTACCTTGGATGCAAGAAGATACTTATGATTGTTTTTCCCTAACAGTAACAATCTCTAACCACATTGCCAACAGGTTGTGTTCAAGTCGACTTTAAAATAAAAGGTATTTTATCTACGACTTCCTGTTAGTCCAAATAGTATCTACTCTTGCTCTTTATGTATGTATTTACACGCATGCCGACAGCACAAGTTGTTGTTTGTACTAGTTGCTGTTGCTGCTGGCAAATTTTCACTGCAAACATGAAAAGCGGTTGGAAAAACGACCGCGAGCTGCCGCACAAAATTGCACACAGACTGGCAAAAAGAAGAAGCCTCCATCTAACTCTCTCCCTCTCTCTCTCTCTTTCTATTTAATTTCCCCTTCTACTCGACTCTGGCCAGTGGATCTGGTACATCTGACTGGCTTGGTGCGTTAATAGAATTGTGATAAACTCATCCTTTTGTATCGATGAGCGGGTATTTTAGCCGCTTTTGGCTTATCGCTGGATTTGCGATTGGGGGATTGTGTTTTGAGCTTGGGAATGTGCTGTTGATGCTAGCTGTGGCAGCTGCCTGGTTGCCTGAAGGCAACAACGAACGATACGGCTCTTCTATCGAGAAGCGCCCAACAAACAAATTTAATTAAATTGACTACAGCAATTTGCTTTGTATGCGGCGCCTGGGAATCCCGATTTTAGCTGATTCTTTTATACGTTGTTCTTTTTTTTGAATGGATTGATTTCTTGTTATATTTTGTGCAACTCTATTATACGGTACATAAAACAGGCGTACAATATATAAATACATATACATATGTATCTGTTTTGGCTTTCTCTCACATTTCATAATTATTTTGAAGGAACTTTATGCACTCATGCCTGGGCATCTTTCTCTCATTTTATATACAAATACTTAGCATTAGTTTTAACTAACGATTCTGTTCAGAGTTGGTACTTTGCCACACGTGGCACGTGGTGCTCGTGCCAACAACTTTTAGTCTTGTATTCAAAACTTAATTTCCTTATGCGCAAACAAGGCGTCAAGTTACTATTTTGAAGTGTGTGTATTCTGCCACGCCCACTTGCCTGCGCATTGTGCATAATGCACATATGCTTAAGAACTTTAACCAAAGCTGCTTTTTCTGTATTCGTTAACAATTTTCAAGTGCTTTGAATATGAAAGAGAGAGAAGAAGAGGGGGCAAAAGAAGTGCTCTCAGCTTTAGATGTTGCCCACAATAAACACAAAAATCTAGGTGATATATTAGCTAGCGATACATCAGGTTGAAAGCATATTATGCCACAATTTGTGGGTGTGAGTTTGTGGTTGGAGGTGGTTGGTAAAGAGGAGGCCTCACAAAGATTTCTCACTTTTGGTTTGGTTTCGTTTACATTGCGCGCGACCTTCGTCAACTTGATGCGAATTTATGTCATAGCTCAAGAGTCGAATATATTTCGTGTTTGTTTCTCATTTATTTTGCGGGGCTTACGTTAGATGAAGGACATGGTAAACTGTTAAATAAGTAAGATATAATAAACTCTATAAAACCAAGGTATCTTCCCATCAACTTATCTACCCTTACTTGGTTATTAATGTTCTCAATAAAAGCTCGATTAGATTGTAGAGCTACATTATCTTAGCAACTTAGCATTTCGCGCTCATGTTGCTGATTAGAGTATGCAAATTGAATTCCTTAGCGTATTATGCTGAGTAAGAGCAACAGTTGTGCTATGCGATGACGCTTGTTGTTTCATTCATTAGACAACAATTCACAAGACTTAATGCAATTGCCATGCACTCTGCTGATATCGCTATCGCTAGATGCTGCTGACTTAAGACCCATCCACCCCCACCCTCGACCTTGTCCTGCTACTGTAGACATGAGCGCATCCTCTGCCGTTTACAATCTTATGGTTCCGTGCATCGTTGCTGTTGTGTGGCTTGGTTGCCTTGCTCTGACTTTTGACATCTGCTATTGCTTCGTCTACATCCTTCGCCCACGCCACGACTCATACGCCGCTTTGTCCTCGTCAATCGCCAAGTAATTGCATTTACCAAGCACGTATGTTGACGATAGTTAATTTTGTAAGTGTATCTTGATATCGATTGCAGTCGTGTGTGGCAAGCAGCAAGCAGAAAGCTGCAACCAGCAACCAACAAACCTCCTACCGACAGTCGACAACCGATGTAACCGTATCCGAGCAAGATGAAACCAAGGCATAAGTTCGAAGGAGGTACCACCAGATGTGGGAGACGAGTCGGAAATCCGCAGCCAAATGCAATGAGGCAAAAATGCAATTGCCAAGTAACAACAACAATAATATCAGCAGCAGCAGCAGCAACAAAACTAAAAATAAAACTCAAATGAAAATGTTGCAGCCGAAATCTCCCGACTGCATAATGGTCTGTTTTCAGAATATAAAGTTAAGTTAAAGCTGGCAGCTGTTGGATAAATGCATTAATATCTTTAAAACAAATTTATTAAGATTTTGGAATATATTTGAATATTTTCGAGACAAGACGTAAGAAGTTCTGTTTCAAATATTCTCCTTTGAAAATTTTCATCAACAAAATATTTTATTTGATATCATATTTCCTTCACTTGTCTTGCCTTTTTTGGAAAGAATGTTATAGGCATTCCACCAAATGAAATGCCTGCGCGATGCTTAAATTTTCAAGGCAGTTTCGCAAGAAATTGTGTTTTCTTTTTTTGGGGGAGAAAACCTTGAAGCAATTATGTTGATTTTCTTGATTTGGGAATGCAGTTGAAAGCCAGCTACTAATTGGGCGACAATTTGGGAAAAGGTCGACAGCTCGACGATTGGTTTAATTGCTGTGTTAGCTCAAGACAATTCCAAATGCAATCTCTAGATATAAGTAGAGCGTAGAAATCACCAGACAAGATGTGCCTCGGGCAAAGGCATACCCGTTGTACACTTAATGGATTTTTAAAAACCAATTTCCGCTCTTCAAGACGAGAAAAACATGAAAAACTAATAACCCATTGCTGGATCGACAGCAACACAAAAGCAAAAGCAACAGCAACAACAGTAGCAGTAAATCTGGGAAAACAGAAAAAAAAATCTGCCATGGAAATTGTTTTCAATTTGAAAGAATGTTTCAGTAAAGGAGAAAAAGTCAGGGCAAGGGCGATTAAAATTCGCTTTCACAATATTTATATAGAAACGAATTAAATTTTCGTTGCTTGAACAAGTTTTCGGTGATGACGACGACGACGAAGGCGGCGAAACAATTTCATTTTACAAAACAAAGCGGCAAAAATATAAAACATTAAAAAAAGGACAAACTTGGAAAAATATAAAAAAAAATATATAAGAAAATAGATGAAAAAATAAGCTGCACTTAAAAACTATTTACGAGACTCTTCGCGCTGCCCTTTGCCGCCCTCACTCAAACCTCCCTTTGCCTTACCAAGCCCGCTGAGATTCCTCTGTGGCCATAAAAGCGACTCTATGTCCAAGTCGTAAGATGAAGAAGAAGAAGAAGCAGCAGCCATTGACTGACGGCTGACTTGTACTACAAAACTTTCTTACGACCGTGTGTGTGTGTGTTTTTATGCTTGTTGTTTTTGTATTTGCTGCTGCGGCGAATTGAAAAAGTTTAGTCTCGCCTCGCCAACAAAAAAAAATATTAAAACACACACAAAAAACTTTATGAGCGCCCCGTGCTCACTTTTCAGCAGCCTTTTTACGGCCTTTTTAATGTCTGCGTCGCGAAACAAAAGCTTTGGCAGCGGTCAGGAGCGAAATCAAAACCAAAGTCAGGTTGGCAAATATCCGGGTTGCAACAGACAAAACAGATCAACTGCATCAAGTGCAGAAGCTGAGTTTAGTTAAGAAGAAATAGCATATAAGATTCATTCGATTCAATTCAAATCAACTCTCCCTGCAACTCCACAATACATGGGATCTCAACCGCCAGAAGTAAGATAATCGTTAGAAGCTCCTTAAATATAAATAACCTAACCCCTCTTAAGCTAATCAGATGATTAAACTCTAATTACTTCACGTGGTCATTGACTTTTTGGCTGGTTGAGTTTCGCAGACTTGAATAAAAAAAGTCGGCCAGCCGCAATTGTTAAGAGCAGACGGCACTTAACCGCGGACGTGCACGTGAAACCGCCAAATTAAACTTTGAGGCTGGCGGTCAAATGTCAAACAGAAGCACCGCATCTAAAGACCAAAGCGTGTAGTGGTATGGCATATGCACATAAAAAAAAGTGAAAAAGAAAAAGTAACAGTAAAATATGCATTGCCAGGGGGTGAAAGCGTTGGCGGGAGTGGCAGCTGGTGAAAACCCAAAGGCAACATTGCCCCGGCAACAAGCAGCAAAGCAACAACAAGAGCCAAAGGCAGCCAAAGCCAATGAGCGTTAAAAAACGCGCGCGAGAAGACACAGTTGCAAAAAATGAAAGAAAAGAAAATGAAAAAAGCCACGAAGAGCAGGGAGCAGGAAGAATGGGGTGGATAAATTGGTGGGTTGTAGAAGAATCTGTAGCAGCGACAGGACAAACTTCAATTTGGTTGTGCGCTCGATGCGCCATTGCGATTCAAATCGCAGCCAGGCAGCCAACAGTTGACATCGACATCGACATGGACAAGGACATCGATGCGGATGCGGACGTGGACGTGGATGCTGCCATCGATGCCATCAATTGCGCTGCTTCTTTGCCCGCTCTGCTTCACTGCTTGGGATTGCTGCTGAAGCTGCTGAAGCTGCTCTACTGTTGCGGTGTTTGGCTTGGGCCAAAAACGTCCCAGGCGCATTTCAGCCCATGCTTCGACGCCTTTGCAATCGCGTTTGGCATTTGGCATTAATGGCTCGGGCGTATAGCGGCCAATCGACCAGAATATACTGTAGACCAGCAGGGGGGGTTGGTTGAGATTGTGAAGAGATGAGACAAAGCAACAACCGCAACTCTATTGCATTACATACATACATATCTACGAGTACGTCGAAAATATTCATTAGCCCAGTTGGTAAGTTGAGTTAAGGGCGTAAACTGAAATGGAGATGAAGTTAAGGGGCGGTGGAGTCATATGGCTCCTATCGATATGTATGTCTGTCTGTACGCTCTTAAAAGCATAGCGAAAAGCTCGTTTCATGGCAGCTTAAAGAGTTTTTCGCACAGATTTTTGGTTCGGCCATAAATTGCCGGTTGGCATTTTGGGTTTTCTTCTGGACAAGTTTTCAGCACGCGCTGCACTCGCGCATAACTTTTCGATGTGTATGTCTGTTTGTGTGTGTGCTGTGACTATTTGGAACAATTTTAATTAAAACGCTAGACAATTACACACAAAAGGAAGTGGTCGGAAGAGTGAGTGACACAGATAGAGAGCGAGCGAGTGAGCGAGAGAGAAAGTGAGTTGAATGGGTTTAAGAGACTGGGGTGTATGTATAGATGCTTCAAGCACGGCAATTGAAAACTCAAGTGCGTCTGTCGTGTGCTCAAGCATCTCCAAACGTTTCCCGCATACCACAAATTGAAGCGACACACACATGCACACACACACCGACACACAGACACATTCAATCTTAGATTGAGACTGGCCAGAGGAAGACAGCAGAGAGGAAACCGGAAACAACGACTCTTCTGCAATACAACGTTGCAAGCTAAGTCAGTCAAAAGCCACATACGAAACAGCCGGTCTTGAATTATAGAATCAACTTAAAACCATACTTAAATACATTGCCCCATTGCATCTGCACATTAACTATACAAATATTAAACTGAGTGCTTGAGTGCTCTGAAAACCACAAAAAATCTGATATATTCGAGTATGTTATATAACAAAGCTCACGATTATTATGAAACGTTGGATTATTTCTTACTTATCTGTTTCAGTAAATGGAACACATTTATTCTACAACTTGTTGCGATTTCTGCGCCATCTAAGCATCTCGTCAAGAGGAACCGAATAATCTTACTACATGTGCAACATAGATATATTGATGTATAAATCGCATAACATTTCCAACTAATGCTAACCTTTTGCTCTCTTACACTACGGTATGGGAAGTAACTCAAAGGCGTCGTCTCGACTCTGTGGATGTGGAACAGTTATTTTCTGAATATCCTTGTCAATGGCCTTTGGCAACGAGCTCTCTAAGATCGTTAGCTAACAGCTGTGCGTGTGTATGTGTGTGTTAACACTTAAAGTCAAGTTTTATTATAATTACAACTATAACATTTATTAACGGCCGATAGTAGGGCGCAGCTGTTGTTGTTGTCGACATGTTGCCAGGTGCCGCCAAAGTCAACAAAGGCAAACGCAAGCGAGAGAGAGAGAGAGAGAGAGAACAAGTAAGTGAGAGATAGCTAGAGACATTCGCATAATATATAGCTGCATATTAGCAGGCAACAGCAGCAGCCGCTCCAGCTCCAGATATGTTTTCATTTGCCACGCCCACAAAAATCCAGTGCTTATAGCCCTGTAATGTTGCATGTTATGAAGCCATTAGGGCCAACAAAGTTTTTGCAAAAGAGTGAAACAGAAAGAGAGGGAGAAAAATAGAGAGAGAGAGAAACAGAGGGGGAGAGAGAGAGAGAAAGAGAGAGAGAGATAAAGTAGGAATCTTGAGTTGCAGCATCTTTTGGCACTTAGTTGTGTTTTGCGTCAGGCGCATTATATAAACTAAGCTAATGTCTTGGCTCTGATGTGCAACAGCAAAATTATGGAGTTAGGAGAGCTCTTAAAAGGCAGCCAAAAGCGAAATGCGTTCAACAGCTGTTGAGTGCACGCAGTCAGCAGTCAAATAATTCAAGTATGTAGCTGTATGTATTATCCCAAGTTGACAGCACTCTAAATAGTATATAGCTAACTAGCTTATCAAGCCGGAAGTTACTTTAAGGACAAGTTTAATGAAAGCTTTCTTTAAATTCACAAAAATCTATTTCGTTGTATGAATAAATTGAACTAAATTTGTATGTGCTAAGATTACAATTTGGCTTTAATTTTGATAGACACTAGAAATGTGGCATGTTCAACACAGACTCTTTTTGACTGTCTTTCATTGGTTGTGCTACGCAAATGCTCTTTACCACATTTAGCTAGCACGCTCTGCAAATTGAATTTGACAAATTGAAGCTTTTGGTAATTTTGTTTTTATTTTTGTTTGCTTTTACTGTTCTGTTGTTGTTGCTCGTTGTTGTTGGCCAACGGTCATTTAAACAGATTAAGCCAAATTGAAATCGAGCAAAGCTGTAAACTGTTACAAATTTTATTCGGCACAATTCATGGCACACTCCACCATTTTTTTTGGTGGCCCAGCATAATTTTGTCATTTTTACAGCAATTGATCTCGGATTAAATGACATCGCGTTGGGGTAAGGGGTTTTGGAGTGAATAGTGGGGTGGAGTTTGCTATAAAATTTGTTTTGGTTTGTTGTTTCCGTTTCGGTTTTGGGTTGCGCTTTCTGGTTAAACTGTCCATAAAAGCGAAATGAAAAATGCAAATTGAATGAGCGAATGTTTTTCAAAGCTACTCTGACTTCAAACTCGTACATTTTAAGTTTAATGTGAACTGTGGAATCAAATAGAAGTTGGGCAATGAATTTTATGTGCAGCAATCGAGCTTAAAAATACTAAACTTTATTTCCTTAAAAAATCTTTTCGATTCAAACGCAATGCAAAGACTTATCATATTTGTTGACTATAATCAATAGTACCTCGATATACTGTGTATCCTTACAGCTGGTATTATTGAAACTTTCTCAGCGTTTTTTGGGTTAGATATAAATTTTTAAAAAACCTTTGCAGTCAATTGGCAATTTTGTGGCCACCACTCAGTTTTAATGTTCGTTAGTCGAATATCTTATTATTAACCTAAATTTGTTGAGGGCGATCACGCCAACCCCTTTTCTAAGCTGCCACCCATTTGGCTTAGCATAGGGCCCCTAAACGTTGCAGTCATTAAGCGTACCATTTATGCGGCTGCTCGCCTCATTCATTGTATATGCAGCTCCAAACTGGGCCAAAACAATTACCGCATAATAAATCAATTTTGAGTTCTATGAATTTGCAAAGCAATACCCCATTCCATTCCACCACTCCCATTACTACTCTCTATATAGTACGCCCATTTAACAAGTTGCCTTCAATCATTCGATAGAGTTGCTCGCCATCTTTTTCTCTCTCTGTATGTGTGTGTGTGTGTGGGTGGTTGGAAATTTGCAGCTTAACTATGCAAATTACTGACAGTTGGTAGCCTGAATTTGATTCACAGCCGCAGAAACAAAAATAGCCAACGATAAAATACAAATATGTACAACGAGCATGTCCTAAAAATTGAAGGCAAATTGAAATTGGCACAAAAATATGAATGCACTTGCATTTTAAATATTTAATTGCGACGCATTTTACCATTTAGTTTGCCCCATTGACGAATAATAAGTTCAGAACTTAAATTGGTTTTAAAATCTGCAAAGATTACATGATATATACAACACCAATTGGTCAATTACTATACAATTATTTAGACTAATAATGCTTATTTGAAGAAGCTTTAAGATTGATTGGAAGTTTCTTTAATTAAAGGCTTAAAAGTTATTCGTATATTATAAATGCCTCACTGTTATCTGACAAGCTCATATTGTACCTAACCGAAAATACAAATGCTGTTGCACATATACATATAATTAAGTATCACGTCTTGCCAACTATAATGCTTAATGGAATGGGAGAGCGAGGAGTATATGCAGATGGAGGAGGTCTCTACAAAATAGCATACAATGCAATTTTCATATAACACGAACGGCAAATAACAATTCAATTCATTTATTTGCACAGCAATTTGGCAGACAGGCAGCAACTGCATCCAACTAACTGTAGAATTCTCAATTGTTATTGCTGTTGTTGTTTTTTGGCATAATCCGAAACTAACAGACGCGAAATGGATTTGTCGTTTGACAGTTGATGGATGTGACGGGTGCAGCAAATAATATTTAAAAAAAAACAAAAACAAAACCAACAAACAAAACAAAACGAAACAAAAGTGGGTGAAATATAACAACAAACGACTCGTTACAGCAAATTGTGTATTTTATACACATGCAAGTATGCAATCTATATTATGTACATATATATTTATGCATGTATGTGTGCTATAAAAATGTGCTATAACACCCAAAGTGACAATAAACCAACCCTTTTTCAGGGTGCTCTGCATAAAAAATGAATTGAAATTATAATAATGTTGGCACAGCAATTAATTAATAATGTGGCTTTCATACCAAAAAATACATCTGTACCATTTATTAAATGAGCTTTGTTATAAATGTTTTTGTTGTATGGTCATTTATTTATACACCCAGGCCCAAGGTGTATTTTAAGTTCAACACCTTAACAATAGTAAAAATATATTTTTGTGTGCATTTTACATTTCGATCTATTAACACTGAAATTCAACAAACTTTAAGCTGTATAAGTACAACATCTTTGGGTGAATAATTTAAGCCTCGAATTCAATATAATCATATCTTGCATTTTCAAACTTTGATTTGATTTGATATATTTTGTGCAGACAGATTTTTCTTAGTTTGTTTTGAGTGCTGCACATTTGGTTTTATGTTTGCGTCTTTCCTTTTGACTTGGCATCTGCTTGGCATCGAATTTGCCAGCATATAAATGCAGTGAAATTAATGCGCATTTGTCTGCTGCTGTTGCATCTTCATCTGCATTTGTCTGTTGCACCTTTGTGCCAACGTCGGCACGTAGAACTCGTGCCAAGCTCTACTTGCTCTCTCCCTCTCTGTCAGCTGTTCATCACGTCGCCAAGTCAACGGCATTCATGGCATTCGCAGGAGCCAAACGTCGACATTGCTTTATTTGATCCGAATGCGTATACGCCACGTTGTGCATTTGTATGTTGGTCCCGTGCGCCGCGAGTTTAAAATGCAATTGCCATAAAATTATACTGGGATTTATATGTACACAAATGGAAGATGTGCGTGCGGCAGTTGCCACAGTTGTAAAAGGGAAAAGTTTACAGTTGCAAAGTTCAATGAACAACAAGCAATTTGTAATTGTCGCTCAAAAAGTTCTCATTGAGGTTGAGAGATGCAACTCAATCAAACTGTTGCAACAATATACACATATTAATAAATAAATGGTTGGCTTCAATGAAACAGTTTTTGAAAAGCTTAGAACAGCTTTCCGCTGAACACCAATAATGTTTTAGCTGAATGAATATTCTATGATTAATCTTACTTAAAATTGCTTTAGTTTCTCTAGCTAGTTTTAGCCATTATTTAAGCTTGTGTAGTTTAAGTTACATGCCAACGGACATGTCCTTTAAGAATACACTGCCAAGAGTCGGTCAATGCAGTAGCGAGTTACATTTATAAATTTTTTTGTCGCACATTAGCGCATTGTCACCGCACTCGGCACACTTTCAATAAATTACCCAAAAGTACACACACACACACACAGTTTTGGTCCACACACTCGCGAGCAGAGTTAGCTAATGCGCTTAGCGCCTTTGTTGCGACATTTTGGTTAAGGCAACGCACGGCGAGGCCGAAGCAGGAGCAAGGCAGGCAAAAATCCGCCATAAATAAAGGATAACAATTTGTTAGCCGGCAACAAGTGGCAAACTAAATCAACAAATGTGCGAGTAGATTTCGGCCAAGAGCGCATTTCGACTCTTGCCATCTACCTCTTTTTTTCTCTCGCTCCATGTGTGTGTGTGTGTGCGACTACACATGTAATCCAATGCTGGAAATTTTAATGGAGAACGGCACAGGAGTCCTACTGCCTGCTGAATGGGGCATGCTTGCAGCCATGTTCAGTGTGGCAAGTAGCAGCAGGTGGAACTTGGGCTGATAAACAGTTATCTGTATTTACTTTAGCATGCTAACTTCCGCTGGTCTGCGAGTCCTTGAGTTATGAATGCCATATTGCTCGTATTTTTTGGCAGGACACTTAGCGCACATTCAAAAAAATGGAGTTGAGATATAAGGAGAATAATTTTCACGCAGTGTTGCTTATTTAATTTTCTAACCATCAGCCTGCAGAAGAAAAAAGGTAAGATGATTTTGGGTCACTTTTTTGAATACAATACCAAAAATAGAAGGGTTATTTTTTGTTGTTCTTAAGTACATTTCACTTTGCCCACACAACCGCAACAAGAACAAAAGCCACATCAACAACAAAAAAAGTAGTCAAAGGACCTAAAGTGGTAGCTGAAATTAAGACCTTAAGACGCAAAGTGTCCCTGTTTTTCCCCATTTTCTCTTTGCTCCTTTGTTGGTAATAACATTAATGCAATTTTACGCACGCCTTGGCTTTTTTCATATAATCCCATAAGGAATAATTTAAAATTGTGGCAGAGCATGCAATAAACTTTCATAAATATTTTTGCCTAGCAATTTTATCTTTACAATGTCAAAAAAAAGTAATTTTTATACAAAAAATAATTATCATCCAGGATAAAATAATGTAGTTTTATTCACATATTCATGATAAATAAAGTATTTATTGTGCGGTGTTAAGGATTTACTTTTTATTTGTGTTCGAATGTTATTCCAGGGTAGTCACACTGATAATAGCCCTAAGAATGAAACCTAAGGTTGCGTGCTGTAAAAATAAATTAACTTATGTAGAAGGCAATATCTGTTTATTCAATTCTTTTGTAGACACAACTTCTCACTTCGAGCGCGCAAAACAGACTGACGCTCTGTTACTGCTAAGTAACAGTCTTAAAGATTAACATTATTCACTTAGATTACTTATCGATATAACATAATGATCTTAACTCAATTAGGTCCTTTAAATGCAATGTGTACCTATGTATATGTATAAACAGTGTGTACTTATCCTACTACACTTATTTTGGCATCCTTTTTCAATTTTCTCTCTCTCTTTTGTTTTGACATATTTTGCTGACGCCGCAAGTTCATTTTTATTTCTTTTTTATATGGCACGATGTATTAAGATGTGTCTGTGAAAGAAGCTTCAACCCAAACTTTAATTTCTTTTAACTTTATCAAATTTAAAAATATTTGAATAAAAGCCAGACATATGATGCAATTAACTTTGGCCAAATGATAGACAATTTTAGTATTGTATTTTACTCGTTGTACTATATTTATGATCAAGCTCTTTAATGACAACCCTTATGATTCGGTTTAAAAACAACACAAAGACTGATCCAAACAGTTGCATGTAACATCAGGTTGTTGCCCAGCCCATGGCTTATCGCGAAATTGCGTGACTTACTGTGAGAGAATTCCTTTGAGTATGTCAGTGCCATATTCGACTGAGTGATGCCACAATGCAACTGACACATGCATCATAGCAAAAGTTTTGCAACAATACGCTTCATTAAGTAATTAACACGCTCATTATAATTTAATTAACATTATTGAATGCACAAATCAACGTCTGGAAATGCACAAAAAGCATTTATTTAATATGCTTAATAAACTTGAATTAAAATATGTACGGTTTGTGAAATTATTATTAGAAGAGATCAAGTATTTATGATTGCAGTAATAATGATACCAAAGGACGGACAAAATGCAGAAAAACAAAGAATAGATTGCAGACTAATAAATTCTACTTTGTTGGAAAAAGACACATCAAATACATAAATCTGAATTTGTTTATTTGCAATTAGGCAAAAAGTTTTTTATGTTCTTTTTAACAGCTTTGTCTGCATTTAAAAGTGTAATATATTCCTTTTCTTTAATATTTAACAAAAATTTTTTTTTTTTAGCTGTTAGAATTTTATGAGCTGTTACTTTTCAAGAACTAAATCTTAAACTTTTTATGCCTCGTTTGAATTTACTGCAATGACAGGGTATCTTAAAGCTCTTCGCTATTGTTTTCTTATTAGCTTTTTTGCATTTGGTATTTGTGTTGTTATGTTGAGATTAATTGTTGTTACTGCATTTTAGCAGTGAGTGTTGGCGCCACTGTTTGAAAAAGTTGAACGTGGCACAATATTTTGCCTTTGTTCCATTTGCCGCTTTGTGCGAGCCACTTCAGTTTTTGTTTGCCTGTTAAATGCCAATGCTCGAGTGGCCGTAATGAGTTCAATGCACTTTGACCTGCGGCACATTTCCACAGCATAATCTGTTATCTATTGATGATCTTACAATATTTAATAAACTCACACAAAATTAGTGTGAGTTAGTTAAAGATAATATAACATTGAATTCACCTAAATATTTATTTTTTAAGTAAAGTCTTAAAAAGCATCCTTCGAAGCTTCAAGACATGCATCTGATATCTGAAAATGCAAACCAAGCAGTCACTGAATCTCATTTTAAACAAATTCAAGAGTTGTTTAAAATCGAATCAACAAATACTACTTATCCTCAAACAGTCAGATTTTAGGCAAGGCACCGGCTTTTTTTTTGCACTTGCATCAGCGTTTTTCTTACGGCATTTTGTTTCGAAAGACAATTCGGGTTCGCAGTGTGTGCTGTCAATCACACATCAGTCAATACACCAATATCGATGGCAACGTCTCGATACTCGTTTGCATACAAATTACAGATGCAAGTCACATTTGATTGAAAACAATTTGAAATGATATCGCACTCAGACCCAATATCCAGTTCTCCTACTACAACTCGTTATCTTCGTCTGGCCTTGGATTGGCTTTGCCTCGCGTCGCTGCAGACACGTGGCATGCCCCCAAAAGGCTTACTCCAATCGTTGTTTGCCGTCAAGTGGCTCTATTTTATTTTGGCGTTGCTCTGCATATATTTTCACAAAAGGGCCAAATCATGTGCACACTTTATTGCCTTTACGTGCAAATTGTTTGTGTTTCGCACATAAAAGATATAAGCCAAATTGCTCGAGTCCAATTCAACAATCCAACAAAACTCGTGCACATCGACTATTTCGAGCATTTCATTTCATTTGCAGCTAAAAGCGAAACGCATTTCATTTCCTAGCTTTGGCTCTGTTGCATTTGGAATGCAGCTCACTTAGCTTTTAGTTTCATTCTTTCTCCCTTTTTGCAGAGTTGTGCAGTTAATCAAAGCAACACACTTTAATGCTATCCATTACCCTACCAATCGATTATTGTGCTGCCCTCTCTCTCTCTCTCTCTCTGGTAATATGCAAATAATTACCAATATGAGCCGTCAAATGACCACAAACACACATACACAATGCTAGCTCCTTCGTTACCTGTAGAGGGAAATATGTGTCCTTTCAAATGTTTGCCAATATGTTGCCATGGACAGGTGAGCTGCAGTTGCTGCTTGTTGCCATATTGCTGTAAGCGCTCTAATTGTTGTCGCCATTGTTGTTATTGTTGTTGTTAGTGTTGCTTGCGCGGCAGATTGTGCGTTTGTGTGGATTGTGAGCTTGTAAATAAGCCTTAATTATTGCTATTGCAGCCACATAAGGCCACCACACAATAAACATGCAAATGCAGTGGGCGTGGCATTTGCAGCATTCCGGATGTGCGATAAGCCAATTTGTTAGTATGCAACTGTGGCAAGTGCTTTACAGTCATAAATGGAAGGGATCCTTACTTGTTTAGGAACAGCGCATAAATTAACAATCAGATTTGTGTATCAAGCTGAAAAGAAGACCTACATGTGACATAAGATTCAAATACATAAATATTATATGAATCTAATTTGTTTATTTACCATACTTTAATTTGTTAAAAATAACCTTCTTGCTGTAACACATTTTCAATTACTTGTTAAGTTGAACTACATGTAGTTCGCTTAAACCAAATTGCATTCAATTATATGCACGTGGCCGGCTAACAAATGTTTAACATAAACATGAACCTTAACATGTGCTCATGCTGACCAGTTACCCATTTTATGCTCGTACATTAATTGAGTGCACCACTTTGGTGCACACATACACACACATACACGAACACTATCAAATCCACTTAAACTGGTAATGACAGTCGCTAGTGAAGATTAGACTCTGGCACCACCTCCCGTTTGGTTTTATTTACCATCATGCTTGTAGCAAAACAAGCATACGACGAGTTGCACCTGATCGTGTGTGTATTGTGTTTAAGTGCTGCTTGGTTTCAGCCAATAGGTGCAATGAACAGCAGCCAGCCAGTCAACATGACGATAATAGCTTCACCTCCTGCTGTTTGCTGGCCAGCTGCTTTCTGTTTACGTTGGAGTTGGGCCGATGCGTTGAACGTTGGGGTTCATGTGATTTTTGCACTGATTTGCGTTTAATTGAATTTTGCGTTTGACACAGCTGCTATTTGGTCTGCTGAAACTGAACTGAAACTTAACTCACACATGCTCCCATCAATTTGCCAAACTCAATTAATTGTGTCGAAGAGGAAAAGAAAAAGAGAGCGTCAGCTCTAACATGTTGAGCCTACTTAGAATGATTACAAGTCAAGGCAGACAAACTCGGCAGCAAATAAATCAAGACGCCGGCACTTAGAGGCTGTTCAATGAACCACAATGGGTAATCAAAATGAAGAGGCAAAAAAATAATATACATATAAGAGAAGAAAAAAATAACGGCATAGAGAATTGGGGGTGAGTTGGCCTGTGTATCTGTGCTTGGGCCGCAACGCAGTCTATAACCATTAATGACCTGGCCCACAAGCCTCGATATGCTCACGAGTACGTGCTTCAATGCCACAGCAGCAGTTTGCTAGCTTCCCCCAAAAAGCACATTGAGACTGTGATGCCGTCATTGAGGGAGTCCTATGTAGGCCTACAGCAGCCATCCTCTCAGTGAAAACAGTGGAAGAAATGAGCGAAGCGGAAACAACTTAATGACGCGCGGCGCTAATGGTTCACTTAAGCATCCACATAAGTTACGCGAGCGTTCTCTACCAAAAACAGAGCGACACAAAAAGAGAACAGAAAACTCACAGCACACATATTAACTGCTGTCTAACAAGTGTCGAAGATGAAATACCCTTAAATTGTACTTGGTATTTATATTGTGGGATAAATTGATAGCATACTTTAAGGCGTTTAATTTATTCACATTTAAATTTCTTGTCTTTCTTTATTACAATTAACATCATTGTAATTCTTGATTTATTTAAAAGGATTATTATAGGGCTTCTCCGCATTGAATATTTCGTCATAAAATGTGAATACCTCTGGTAATTGTGTGCAAAAATAGATGAAAAAACTCATACAGCCGCCCTTTACTTTACTTTTTATATTTTTTCTGCTGTTTTTTTTTTTTTCACCAGCACATTTTAGAGGCGTCGCTGGGCAGGCGTGGGTGTCACAATGTTGTTGTCGTTTTACCCGCCAAAATCGGCGAAAAGTCCCGCACCCCTCCACACTCCGTCCACTCACACCAGCAACTGGCATGTTTTTCTCCTTCCTGCTTCCCACTGCTCTGTGACGATGACGTCGCACTGTAATAATTTCTCGCTAATGGTGTCCTAAATTGTCAAGAAATATGGAACCATTTGAATGTGTCGCCCCTGCTCTAGCAGCCTTCAGCCTCTCCACTCCTTCAGTGTGAGCATGTGGGTGTGGCACCCATGAGTTGTATATGTATTTATATATATAATCATACATATATGTATGTTTGTATTTATATAAGTACGAGTTGTTGAGAGTGCGGCTTTTAGTTCGTTTGTGTTCTTGACTTCCGGTTAGCCAGTCGGATAGAAATGTCTTTGTTTTCGCTATCGACTTCTTCTTTTATGTGTTGGGAAGGGCGACAAAGAGGAAGGCGTGATGCTTTCCGGAGTTGGCGTGCATAAAGTGAACATGTTTTTGACAAATCAAAGTGTAGCCTTCATGCACTGGTTTAAAAATGAGGGCTGCCATCGTTGGGAGAAACTCCTTAACCGTTTAACTATTGATAAACAAAGTAAGAATTAAGTCTCATTAAAGTTGACGTGTAAATTACACCTGTTGCAACTTTACCTTAAAGTTTACCTACTCTAACGTGACGTAATCACACAACGTTACGTCACGCATTCATATCATTTGGTTATCCACAAGAATTCATTGTTATCTCGTCTTTTGTCTCAGAGCTTTGCTGTGGTAAATACCCTTAAGGATGGCATCGCATTCATCTCACG
Organism: Scaptomyza graminum; assembly: GCA_018901835.1. Classification (NCBI taxonomy): domain Eukaryota; kingdom Metazoa; phylum Arthropoda; class Insecta; order Diptera; family Drosophilidae; genus Scaptomyza; species Scaptomyza graminum. The sequence continues at coordinate 9,554,609 of JAEIFL010000002.1, forward strand.
CTATTCAGACAGACACAAAATGAAGAGACAGAAAAGTGAAAAACAAACATAAAAAACGTTAAAGTGTATGTGCGTGCGTGCGTGTGTGTATGTGTGAGTTTGTGTATGTGTTGAAGCATTTATGCCAACACAGACGTAAGAAATCTGCTACTTATAAATTATGTTTATTTATTTATTATATTTTTGAAGCAGCTGTGCTCAACTACGCTCCTGCTCCTGCTGTCAACAAGAGTGCCCTCCCTATTGGCGAATAGCGGAATGGCGAACTGGCGGACTGGCTACTGGCATAACAATGCTTACGATTCGCTTTGGCACCGTCCTTTAATGCTACTACAGCTACAACGTTTACTTCGTTTTAATAAATCTGCTCAAACGAAAGATGAAAAAACGTTGTACAAATGTTGTTGACAGCGGACACAACGTTTGGTGGACAGATCAGGACAGGACACACTTCAACTTGGCCATTTAATATAATACGAGCAACAATATAAAGAAAAGTAGACAAAAAATAAGACGAGGGTAGCCTCAAATTGGCACAAGCTGACAAAATTGTGGTAGTTTCAAAGCGCACCCGAACCGTTTATTGGGCATTATTTGTTGCTAATAATGTTGTCGATGTGACAAATTCTGAGTACATAGCTCATACTTATATAAAAAACAAACTACCTAATGACTCAAGCATTTGTATTTAGAATATATGTGACTTTTTAAGCATTTTACAAATCGTTTGTAGTAAGCATTAAAAGAATTGAATAAATTAACCTGGAAGGTTTTGTCAAAACTCATAAGCTAGACGGATTTTGTTTGTCATTTTCTGAACGAAGGTTTTTAAAATCTCAGAACTTGACAAAGTTTATATACTGTTTATGAAATTGTAACGAACATCGTTTTATATTCTCTGAAAAAAATGTCACTGGCTGTATTGAAATCGACTATTAAGTTTCAAGCTCCATTTAAGCATGTGCAAAAGCGCCAGCTAAGTCTACTCAATCTCGGCGATCAGCCCCTAATCTACAGCATTTTCACTGACAATAAGGATCTCATTAAAGTGGAGCCACGGAATGGCCTTTTGTGGGATTACGAAACTACTGAGCTGATCGTTTGGATGCAGCCCATTGAGGCAGATCAATCAGGCTGTGCCCTGACAATTAAGCAAATGGTAAAGAGTGCAGCAGCTGATAAAGAAGAGGAAGAGAATTGGATGCATGCTCCAGCGATTGTAGTGGATATCTCGCTGCATGCAGGTCCGAAAGATGAAAAGGCGTTGGCAAACATGCTTGGTTTAGGTTCTAGCAGTCACAGCCTTAAACAAATCTCAAAGCACCAGATGCAACCATTATGTTTCAGTTGTAGTCAGAAGCGACATAATCAACTCATGAAACCAAAGGTTTGGAACTGTCGCTGGATATGGATGCTGTTGATGCTTTCAACCTTGGGTTAGTAACTTAACATATACCGAACCAGTTTGATATATTACGTAAGCTCTTTAGTCATTGCAGCTCACTCTGCCTGGAATTGGCTTTAAGTGTGCCAAAATCTGCTCAATCTGATCTCATCGATGCTCAACAACAAAAGGGGTCTACTCCAACAATACAAATCAATTATTGTATTATGCAAATATACACGCACAATGCCGCTAGGCAGCAGCAAGCAATCTCTACCTGTCTCTCTCTCTGTCTCTGAAATTGATAAATCAATCATACGCGCCGTTGGCTGCGGCTTTAAATCAACTTGCCGGCTGTCTGGCTGATTAACTTAGCTGTCGTTTCATTAGTTTGATTTTGTATTGTAGCACCTCCACACACCCACACACACACACTCACACACACACACTCACATGTACGCGTTCACCTAGGCAACTACTTGGATTTATTTATAAGGCAATTATTGCCACAATTAATTTCTGATTGCATTCTAGATGCGTTTCGTCCATTTTCAGCAGCTTCACATTATTCATGTACATATGTATGTTCTTCCTGTTGTTGTTGATATTATTATTATTATGTTTTGATGCTGTGGTTGCTGCTGGCATTGCAACTAAAATTAATTTACGTTTGTTCTGCACTACTGCTTTATGATGCCAATTAACATTTTATGTATGTATGTGTGTTTGCGTGTCTATTCAATTTCAATATCTTAGCTTAAATGCAACTCGCGCCAGCCAAAACTACAAATTGAACCCACGGGCATTAAGCTGTTATAACTATAAAGATCGTAAAGACGTTGCCCCCGTTACAGCCAATTCATATTTATTTTGCACAGTTTACACAGTTTGACACCAGTGCGCTGGCAGGCGACACACTGAAAACTAAACACTGAAAACACTTAGAATGAGTCCAGCTGCGGCTGCAGCTGCTTGAATGTCCCAAATGACTCTTTTTCTGGTTTTTTGCTCGCTTCGTTTTGCTCGCTGGCCAAGTGGTTCTGTGGCATTTCTTTAACCCAGTTTCAAATGCATCTGGCCACAAAATGTGTTAGACTTGAAGTTGAAAACTACACAGAACGAAATGCATTTGAAACGTCTGCCTAATGATATATTGTATATAACTTTAAATCGCAATAATTTATAAAGTACAGAGAACTGCCCAGCTTTTTAATGATTAATGACCATGCGTGTTTTGGGTAGCTTGTTGCGTGTTAAGAAACACGATATGTGTGGCTCAACAGTTAGAAATGAAGATATTTCCTGGTCATTCACTTATAAAGGGGCTGTCTCCAAGGTCCAACGTCTCCAGGGCTGCACCGATGCCAAAATCAAAGATTAAAATTCAATTTTGTGTTCGCAATTTATGCCATAGAGAATCAGGAGGGCAAACTAAAGAATCGTTTGTTGCAATTGCATTGCATTTGTTCGTGTTGCTGTTGTTGTTATAACAATCAGATTCTATGTGACATAAGGAAGTAAAATTTCGGACCACCCAACCACATCGACCAACCACACTGACTTGATTGTATCGAGAAATGAATGAAATTAGAATGTCTGATGGCATTTTGAATTGGATTTCGACATTTGTTTTTTGCGTGTCCCTCTCTGTCAGTCTCTCTTCCTATCCCTCTATTGGCCTTTTCGTTTCTGTTTTGCCTTGTTTGTGCCGGCCAATTTCAGGCGACACCGCAAGACAGGCCACAAAATGGCGTTTACCCCTCCCCACTCCGTCCAACAGCACCCTCGGTAACCGCTGGCCCATAACCTCTGTATTCAGTCTTTGTTTTTTTTACCGCCCATCGCTTTTGATTGCTGTTGCATGTCAAAGATTTTGCGAACCGAATGAAAATATTTTGTTGTTGTCTGATGCACTGCAATAAACGGTAAATGTACAAATAAAAGAAAAAGTAAAGGAAAAGTAAGTGTAAGGTGGAATATGTTATTTCGAATTTTTAATACATATACGACTTTGTGTCGTTCATTTTGTCGGAAAAGTCTTGAATATCTCGTTCAGTGTGTCTTTTCGAAGTAAGGACAACAGATCAAGTTTTTGAAGCCTTACGCTACAATGTCATAAAACATTATTGACATTTCAATTGCAAAGCGTTTTGTTTGACACATCCAAACAAAGCAGGAGCAAAAGACTAAAAACAGTTACAAGAATTAATTTCTTTGTGTCAGTTTTAATACTCTGTATCGGAATAGTAGTCAAGGATAAATGCTTTAGTTGATTTAGTAAAGGCAGAAAGTAATATTAATAGTTTGTGCGGACTTTCAGTTGGTTTTTGTGTGTATCTATCAGTTGAATATAAATTCTCAGCTGTTGGTATTTGTGGGTTCTTTCGCATACGTTTAAAAACATAAATTTCATGTCTTTGTTGACACACCGTAACTTTTGAGCAGCCCATACCTGCTCGACTACCCTTGTTGGCACCGCCTGCCTCATCTCACCCTTGTGACTCATTAAATTGTTAACAGAAAATGTTTAAGGCCTTGGGCTGGCCAAGTGGTTCTTTGCCTACATTTTCGATGGTTGCGCCACGAAGCACGCATAAAATCCACAAATACGAGTCAAGGTTTTTTGTTTGTGTTATTTTTGTAGCCAAAAGTTTTACGAGCTTATCCCAAGAAATAAAAGCGAGCGACGAGCATGAAAAAAAAAAACATACAAAAACACGTGCCAATAACGTCTACTGCAGTTGGGCCAAAATAACAAACCATCAACAACCAACCAAACAACAAATATAACATCTGCGTTTTGAGAATTAAAACACAAGACAGACGAAAGATATCAACTTAACCAAAAGAGCATCCAATGCTCAGCAGCTAGCGGTTGGTGCGCGATAGGCGGGATTCGCTGAAAGTGGAAAAAGAAAAGTTATAAGGTGCCAAAGGCCATAAAAGGTGCAATCAAAATCAAACTGATTTGTCTCGGGGGAGTGTTGCCAACTTTTATTTTTACGAGCGGGCCATAGAAACTTCAAAATTCCACAACGTGGCAAGGCGCAACGAATTGTAAATATGCTGTGACTATGATATACGGCATATGAATGTTTTCGGTAAGAAATGTATGTTTCGGTTATAGTTAAGAAACTGTCTACAAACCTTGTAGTATTATTCAATTAATCTTAATTCTTAAGCTTTAAATTTTGTTATTTTATTATATATTTGTTTCAACAGCTTACGGCCAAGTTTATTGCCAGCAAGACGAGCCTTAATCAAATAGTTTATGAGTCTAACGCGCCGCCTGACATAGTAAGCGGAAGGCATTTGTATGTGCTGGGAAAAGACAGGAAAGAGGCTACGCCCGCTGAACTGCCTTTAATTAGACAGTCGTGAAGTCGGTTAAGTTATGGCCTAGCAAACGACGAGGAAGACGAGAAGACGACGACGACGACGATGCTGCTGCTGCCTGCTGTCTGTGCCTTGGCCTCGGGTCGAGTCTAGTCGAGTCGTGAAATTTATGCGATAAAATTGCATAATTTCCATGCACACAGACACACTAAAAGTTTGCACATAAATTTAAGAGTCAAGGTAAGCGGGCAAACTTTTGACTTCCTCCGTGCCACATGCCACTGTCCATTGCCCAATGCCCAATGTCCCTGGTCTCATATTGAATTAAACACTTTGTGATTTTGCCGCCTCAGAAGTGTCTCCTGATGCCAGCCATCTGCACAATACACATACAGACACACACAAGCACGAACACACTACACATGCGATTCGTTTTTAATTTCCTGTTTCGGTTGCAGCTTTTACGAACGGTTTTGGCTGCTGTCTGCTCTTTTATCGCTCTACTCCATCCCAACCATTGCCTGTCGATACAGTTTTACCCCCAATTGCAAATATAGCCAATATTTTTTTTATGAACTTTGTTTTTGAAGAACCCTGCACTAATGAATAAAGGGTAAAAACAAGAATGAAGTAACCAACTTCTGTGATTAGGTAGATAAGTCGATATGACATTCCGTCTTTTGCTATGTTCTTGTCGATGAATGTGTTAAGATAAAGCCTATGAAAGGGTATTTTCTAGTCGCATAGCACTACTACTAGCTTTTATTAGTTTTTCTGCTTTTGGGCATGTCAAGTGATGTTTTTTGTTTTGTGTTCTCGCTCGCCTCTAATAGTTTTTACTGCAACTTTATTTAGTGCTCGCCTTTTCTACGCTACGCTGTCTATGAAATGGTTCAGTTGTGCTCCATTTCACTACGCCCCCACCTCCAACACCACCTCCCCTTTTATTTTCATTCAATTTTACCCGCCACTGTATGTATATTTTTTCTGGTGTTTTGTTAATTTTTCTTTCTATATTTTTTTGGTGTGCCATTTTTGGAACATTTTGCAATGAATTTCGTTCGGAACAGTGTCCGTCTCTCTATCTTTCTGTCTGTCGCTTTCTCTGGCGGCGTTTTTTATGAAGATAAAAATATCAGCGATTCGGCAAATGGCAATGGCATTGCCAGCAGCAACAACAACAACATTGGCATTGGCTCTATGCGGAGCGAGAGTCTGGGCCGCTTATGGTCGAATGCCGCCTGTGGCTAATGGGGCTGATAGCCTAAACGAAACGCTGGATGGAGGGGTAGTGGAGAAGTGGAGATGAGTGAAGTACGCTCTCCGTTTTTGTTTTGCTGGAATTGCAATAATTGTTTATTGACAACAATGGATTTAAATTGTTATCGGTTGCTGCTGTGAAACAATTATGAATGCAGCAAGCGAGTGAATCGAATGAACCGAATGAAGTGAATCGAGTGAATCGTGTGATTGAATTTGGGAAAATGTCCGAGAAGAACGTAAACATATCTCGTTTTAAGTGCAGAGTTCAAAGAAACATTTATGAAATATTAAACATTTTAAATTTTCATGTTAAAACTAATTAAAATATCTTACATTAAACTGATTGGAGTACAAATTTCTAAGCTGAACAATGCCAATTGGCAAGTTCGTTGCATGCGACTTAAAGGCGGCTTTGCCAAAAAAAAACAACAAAATAAATAGCAAGGCTTCAAAAGGGTCTACAACAAACGCAACAACAACTACGAAAGAAAGCAAATCAAAGCGGAACAGAGGAAACGCGATTCTGGCGCATATTTTTGGCAGGAACGTGAAATTAATTATGCGCGGCAAAAGAAAGGCTTACCGCAGGACAAAGAAAGACATCACATGCAAAAGGGTAGAGAGCCAAAAAAGGGCAGCATTGGGGGTAGGTTTACCAAGTGGAAGGGCGTCCACAGGACGTTGAGGTTCGTCGGCGTTCCAGGATAATGTTAAATTTAGCGGTGACACAGACACTTGGCAAAGGTTCTCACACACACACACACACACAATGGCGTAATAATTGCGCAGCCGTCGAAAGGGATGGGTGAATGGGTCCGGCTGGCTGGCTGGCTGGCTGGCCACCATTAATTGTGCAAAGTCAGTGTGACTGAATGTCTCGCTCTACTTTTCTCTTTCTCATTGCAGTCTTCTGGTATGACGCTGTCTGCCCCAGGCAGAAGTCAGTGCCAAGTGGCAGATGCCGTGCTCTATGCCAAGTACAAAAGTCAGGGGAGGAGAGGTGTGTATGTGTGTGTGTGTGTGTGTGTTGGCCAAGTGTAAAATAATAAAATAGCCAAGAAACTGCTGCTGCTGCTTGTTCAAGTCTCTCGCTCTCGTTTCGTTTGGTATGCCATAAATTTTAAGCTATTTTTATTGTCATTTTCATTGCGCGCTGTGAAAATGTTTGTTTAATTTACGAGTACATCTTCCTTTTCTCACTTTCTCTCTGTTTCTCTGCATTGCAATTACCAAGGACCAACTGCCAGCACGACAATTAAATACAATATTCGTCAAGTTTAAATTCTCAAAAGTGCGTCACCAGCAAAACCAGCAACAACAGTCAAAGATACGCGCCGTAGATAAATCATTTACAATTTTCATTTTGCTATTTTTCAAGCTCAACATTTGAGGATATACTCCAAAGACCCTTTTTGGTATGAGCAAAATCCGTCGAGTGGGGGGTGGTAAAAAGCGATTTAAACGATTGCTGCGGGGAGCTGCGCGCGCTTTTTGTCGCTTTGTGTATGAGTTGTGTATGCCCAAAAATGGTTGCTACCTTAACAAATACAAATATAAAGATAGCAGCAGCAGGGAGTTGGCAATCGCTTGCCCCGAGGTTGCAATTGAGACGTGCACATTTCAAAGCTGTTTACGTATGAATGTAATCTACAAATTGCTTCAAATTGCTTTAAATCAGACTTTTCTCAACTGATTAGCACTTTAAAGTTTTTCTTCCTTCAATATATTTAACCCAATTACAAAGAGTTTTTGTTTCGTCTTGTGCCAGGCCCCGTTTTTCTTTTGTGGTTGGCCAAATATTTACATTAAATTTGGCCAAGTGGCAACGTTTATTCCAGATGTTTTTTTTTTTTTTTTTTTTTATTTATTTTTTCCCCTGTTCCGTTTACTGCCTTCTCTTACATTCTCTATTTCCTCTCATTTTGCTTTTACTTTGTTTTTTAGTTGTACCAGCTATTTCTTTGTTTGTTCTGTGCCTTCGCGGCGAGTTAATTTTGCATTTCCGCTCATTTAACTGCATTTTTTTTCTTCCATCCTCCAGTTGTTGTTGTGGTTTGCTCCAAGTGCCGTGAAGTTGTTTTTGCCAGGAAGTTCATTTGGAGCAGCAGGAGCAGTAGCCACAGCAGCATCAGCAGCGGCAGCGGCATATGAATGGATGCTGCTGTGAAAAGCGGCCAAGCTCATGGAATTCCACTCAACAGACTATATTAAACTTTGTTTGTTTTTTTTTTTTTTATATAGTATTCTTTTAATTTTTTTAGCTGGCTGTTGTTATGTTTACTATAAAGTACATATATATGTCACTATCAGCATGGGTTAACAGACCAAAGCCGAACGAGTTGAAAAACTTGGTTGAGTTAACACTTTTAGTCGCTTGATAACAGAATTTACTTATATTTGTTGACCATATGACTTCTTATGATGCAAATATAATATTAAAATAGTTAATGCACAGTAAAGGTTTCTTATAGTACTCCCTTTCAAGTATATATGATACTTTCGCCCTATCTTAATAAAATTACAGCCCTTCAACAGCCTTGCAGAATAATCTTCTTTTAGCGTCTATAAGTGAATTTTAAAGTTAGGCTTGTATTTTAAAGTATTTTGAAGTTCTTTTCGCATTTGAGAGCATTTCGAAAGCTAAGTTTAATGGTTGCGTTCTAAGACTCAGATGCTGTTGTGTGTACATAAAATAATTATATGCCTGTTTGGGCTTGCGATTCGCACAACTCGTAAAATTTCACACCTCAGCCATCAAGAGTTGAGCAAGTGCTGCGTGTTTGCAAAACTTTTGCCATTTGCGCACAGGATGCACTAGGATGCACACACACACAAACACACACACACCAACACTAAGTATGGCGAGTAGCGACATAAAAATTATATGTCAAGCGCAAAATCTCAGGCAAGCGGCGCTTAAAAACATGCGAGTGTGTATCTCTCTCGCTCTCTTACCAGTAAATGTTGCTGTGTGAGTGGCAGCTTCCGTTTCTTCATTGTCGGCTGCACGCGCTATCCCTTCAAGCCCTCTCTCTCTCTGTTCCTCTCTTTTTCACCCCTTTTCTACCAACTTTCTCTCACTAAGTCACAGCATGACATTGCACTCAACTTTGCTTTCACCTTTGCAAGTGCAAGAGAAGCATCATCCTTGCCTTTGGCTGGTCCCGCCAGCAAGCCAAAACCAGCTGTTGACTTTTATTGTGGCTTGACATTAATTTGTTAAGTGCGCCACAGCTGCACGCCCCACTACCCAACCAACCAACCAGCCCCGTCGCACCCACACTCAGTCAACTGTGCAATCTTTAAGGTGAGCAACTTGAGTAGTTTAACAGTTTTGCATCTTTCTTCTTCCCAAACCCAAAGTTGTGCCAGCTTGCTGTTGTTGTTGTTGCATTAATTGCATTTCAGTGTGAACACACCCAAAACAAAAAATAAGAAGAAAAACCACGTACATTCCACTTGCCAGTCGCTTTTAATTATGCCCAATGCTCTGTGAAAATGCTTAAAAATGCAAATTATTCGCTTGCAAAATGCAACGCATGCAAAATTGTGCCGCATAATTTATGCCGCACATGGCGAATATTACCGCATCTCCCATATTTCCATCTCACTCACACCTAGCTCTGACCCTCTTTGTTGCAAGTTTGTGTGTGTTTGGTGGCGCCTGTCTATCGCATTATGTTGTTCAACATTGCTTTCTGGTGTCATCGAGGCCGATTGTTGATACAAGCCATATGATATGTACAAGCACACCACACACACACAAACATTCACACAAGCGGAGCACACAAACAAACATACACAATTACACTACCCCAACCAATATTTGTTTAATTAGCCCGTATTAATGTCGATTCAAGCAAATAAGGTGGCAAACTCATAATGAAAACTGCACAACACAAAACCATTGCGCCATTGTTTTGGTCAATTGTTGCTGCCATTATTATTCCTGTTTGTTGCAATTGTTGCACTGCCCCTTCCCCCTTAACCAAACACTGCGCTCCTGCGGCCAACTCCTGTTTTCCCATTGGAGCATTGCGATTCCTTTTATTTCCCCAACTGACCCACTCACGTTCACGACTATTCGACTGTTTGACTGTTCGATTTCCATTTCATTTGTCAGTTTATTCAGGCCATTTGGTTTGCCATAAATCCGCTCGAGATTTGAACGATACTAATCCAAACACACACACACACACACACACACAGTTCGTTGCTTAATGATCTGATTTAATTGGCTTACACTATATATACTATGTCGATTTGAAACAACAATTGTTGTACATTTTAGGGCGGTGTAACTATAAAGCTTTTGTTATTTTGCTTTTCAAAAAACTGTATAGTTAGTAACTCCCTGTTAAGCTGTCATATAAGTTTGTTAGAGAAGAAACATATAAATTTAATTTACTTCAAAAAAGTAACACTTTAAATATTGGAAACATGGCCTGCAACCAAAAGACAAAGCTATGGGAATCACATTTTGATAGTTCAGTCATGAAGACAACAACACAAATCATGTTGGAGGAGGGTTCTCGGCCACAGCGCACTATCTGCACCACCGATCACAAGCTAGTGAACTTTCAGTCTTTTGACATGGATGAGTAAGTGCTGTTAATGTTAAACCACTCTTAATTTATAGCTCCTATTCCTTCTCAAATATGTAGTCCACGCTATGGCCCTGTGGCTTATGAAGAGGAAGTTAAACCTCCTCTTAGATCAAGCTATATGCGTGCGTATTCACAGCCTTATCCATCAAAATGTAAGCCCCTGGAACCAAAGGGTGGAACACCTGATTTTATGTTCAATCGCTTGCCCAGAAATGATTTTGACCCAATCACGGGCACTCGCTATAAGTTTCTTGATGATCACATGCATGACATACCCGATGTGCGCAAAAGGGTTAACTTTTTCAGGCAATTGAGGTAAGCTTAAACTAAGTCCATAGTTTCTTACACTAATTCTCGATGTACTTTACAGAGATCAATCATTTTTCATGTATTGAAAGCAGTCAAAATCTTCAAATGTAACGCAATAAATAATTAATGTTTCCACCAAACAAAATCAACCACGTTTTAAGAACAGTTCATCATATTGCTTTTGCCTCTTGAGTAAATTAATTGTCCGACAATTTGTTGCAATTTAGCTCAATCATCATTCAAGTCACGCTCTCGGTTCCCATTATAAAAGCTTTTCCAGTGCTATGCAATTATAAATTACCCTTATTCTCACAGTAATTGCACTCCCTTTACTTCGTTACTTCTTCTCTATAAGTTAAATGTGTCACTTGTTTCCTTTTCAATGGAAATCAATTAATTTTGCATAAGGAAACTGAATTGTCAGCAATAACAAGTAGACTAACTGCTTAGACACACATACATACATACTATATAGGATATACGTATACGTATGTTGCTTATTAGGTTAAACCTGGAGCAAAATTCTTGGGAAAAATGCCAACAAATTGCAAATTAATAATGCAAATGGCAATCGTTTGGCATGCATTGAAAGACTTCGATAGCAAAATACACTTCGATACTTCGTCTCTCTATCCTTTCTCTTTCTGTATCTCTGTGCATTTCGCGTTGCCAATTTGCATAAATGCTAGCAGTAAGCGGCAAGGATCTAGAGCACTCGAGGGTGGCGTCAAACTAATGGCAAACTATGACAGTCCTGATTTATTATGTACGGTAATTAGTTTGGCCTGCTTAGCGGCCAAATGCAAGCCGACAACCCAAGCGCATTGATATCCCAACTAACTGCATCGAATTTCTTTGGCAACGATGATGAGAAGACAACAACACCAACAACAACAGCAATAGCCACGTACAGACGCTATTCAGTGCCTTAACCAGATGATGACGATGACGAAAACAAGAACAAGGACGAGAACGAGGACGAGAACGAGGACGAGCAGGAGAACGATGAAGTGGCCGCAAACAAAACACTCTTAGTCGCCAGTTGACAAGCGCATGAAAGTCAAAATGAATGTTCCAAAGTGACAGAGACAGAGGCGTCGACGAGGACGAGAAGGGGAAACGGCAAATTGAAGGAGAAGGACAACAGGACAACGATGCCGTTGCGGAAGTCACCATTGTGGTTGACAAACAGGACATGGACATGTTGTACGAAGCCAAGCGGCAATATATCAATTAGGGAGCATGCAACTTTTGCTAAGTTTTCAATCTCGCACTGAAACCTGACACCGAGCAAAGCTTTAAAAAGATCAAAGTGACACCTCGCGTTGGGAATCAATTCAAAGGAAAACAGAAACCGGTAATTAAATAAAAAACAATTTTTAATGGGAAAACATAAATTGAAATCTTTTAATGAACGTAATTAATAGTATAGTTACCTTTTAATAAAAAATCTTTTGTTTTTAGTTACACATAGTTAAGCTAAAATTCAGTTAACTAATATTCGCCACTCATAAGTCTTAATTTAATCCCTTTTTATTTTAAAATTTTTTTCAATCACTTAAATTTGTTTTTTTCTTTTTGTTAGGGCTTAAGCGGTATTGCGACTATCTACCTTACTAGGACACTGACCAAAGTCACAATCCACACAAGAGGACTGGAGATGCAGGCAGACACATTCCAGTTATGACGTTGTACATTCGTCAAAGTTGGACAGAGTTTGACATTCAGACAATTGCACTGTTTGGGCGATAAAATGTCGCCTTTAACGGTACCATGCTATGCACAACTGATAACAGCGTGCGGTGGTCGTAATTTGGGCCATTCAACATGCCACATGGCTTGCAGCCATGCTTGCAACATTCAACAAGCTTACACCAATGCGTACTACACAAACACAAACTCACCATACACCAACAAAAGCCGGCAACAAAGTATTCTCTCTCTCTCTCTCTGTGTCGCTTTATGAAGCGCTCTCCTCTTAGAGTCTGCGTTGCTCTTTAGACCCGAAGCAGAAACTCAACACGGTCAAAGCACGACTAACGGCATCGTATGTGATAAGAGTTGGCTGTTCGGTTTTGGCCGTGGCTCGTGTGTTTGGCCAGCAGCTAGACTCAAATCAGTCAACTCGGAAACGTGGCCATGTTCGTTTTGCGGCGATTTCGTTGCGGCTCTATTAGCCTTTTGGCCAGCACAACCAACAATTGGCAATAGCCAAAGCCAAAGCCAAATGCCAAAACGCCAATTGCCAACAAAGTGCCTGTGTTTCGTATCGTGTACCGTGTTGACGTCTCTTTCCGAACCAAGTGCTCCATATTGTGGCCAAGTGCCAACGAAATTTTCAATAAGCCAAAATCAAACAACACAATTTTCAAGAGGTGTGTGCATACATACATAAGAGTGTGTGTGCGTGCGAGTGTGTAATCAATTAAGAGGTGTAAATTGCAACAAGCTCAAAAGAAACAACAAGGAAAAACATGTGATGAGCTGATGCTGTGTGTGTGCGTGTATTTGGATGGCATGCGTAATTAATTTTTGACATTTAAATTGGCCATAAGTCAATTTGATAAATTTGCATTTTTTTGGGGCAAAAGAATCGATCCAAAATAGCACACACACAAAATGAAAGAACCACAATAAACGAAGCCCGAAAAAAGCAATTTCATTTACAAATTACAACTTGACAGAGGGCAGCATTGAGGCATCAAAATCGACATCGACATCAGCATCAACATCCCAAAAGGCAGCTTTAAAAGGGCAAAGCCTGCGAAATGAATGGGGTCGTCAAGTAAATCACCGATTGAACATATTATTCAAAGTGTTTCCGAATTGGTTTCCACGGAATTTGTATTAGCCCAAATGTAGCTTAAACTTAAATTACGTCAATTACGGGCTTAATAAATACTATAAGCTGGGATATGTTTGCTAGGCCCAAAATAAATTTTGCATAAGCTTTAAACCCTAATTGGATTCAAATAACAGAAACACACTTTGAAAAGAAGCAACACTTTTTATCTTTTATTTTTTTACTAAATGGGTAAAAGTACAAACGAGCTTAACTTGTTTCATATTTTACGTTTATTCAATTTTTAATTACCTCTGAAAACAACTACGTTTTCTAGCCTTTAAAAAATCCCTTTACTTATTTTAAACAATCATTTGATTCGCAAAACTATTTATGAAATCCATTTATAAACCGTATTCGAACGAATTTTCACAAAAAAGATTTTGATACTTAAAATGAAGTAAAAATATAATTTTTAATGAAACAGAAGGATCTCATAATCAAATCATGAATTTATAATTTTACAATATTATTATTATATTTGTTTCATTTGTACTTAATCGAAGCTTAAGCACTTGAGATTAAACTGCCAAGCCGCTTGACAACTTAATAAATATAAAAATTCACTTATAAATAAGTTCAAGGTAACTCGAAAATACCCGAAAAACAGCCAAATAAATCAAAATATTAATTTAAAATGGCATGAACAAAACGATTTTTCATTTTTTTAATACCACTGTCAGTTTTGTTTTTATTTTTATTTCTATTATTTTTTTCATATGTCGTCTATTTAATGTGGTGCTAAGAAATCTCGAATTTGCACTTTTAAAGGCAGTCCCCAAAAATAAACACACACACACAAACACACACAATCAAGAAGAACAAGCGCAATAGCAATAATATTAAAATGAAGCAAACGTAGCGAAACAAAAATATAAAGAACAAGTTGAAGAAAAATGACAAAGACGTGCCTCGTATGCAAATACATATTTTCAAAACGCAGACTAATAAGTGAAAAAAGTGAAGGGGAGAAGCAGGCAGAAAGGGGCGAGGCCAACAGTCTCGACAGTAGGGTGGTGGGGAGGAGAAAAGAAAGCGGGACGAGGTTATGAGACTACTATGAGATTACGACAAAGCCAGAAGCCACATCCACAGTCAGAGAGCAAGGGAAATCCTTCAAGCGACTTTGCTTGGCCTCACCGAGCTCCTGCTCCACCTCCTCGTCGAAGTCACACAGGAAGCAGCCACGCCCCCATGAGGATGCCTGGCAATGTGAGGGGAGCTTAACGCAGGTGCTGGTCCAGGTGCGGGAGTGGGGAGGTTGTGTGCTGGCTTTCGGCGACCTCGAGGCACACAAATGAGTGCAAAGATAAAAATTCAGGACAAGCGAGGCGAAAAACCAAAATGAGTTGCACCCTTTTCTCCCACCCCCACCCTTTTTCACCTCTTTCCATAGTGCAGTACAGTTTTTGTGCATGTGGCTTATTTTTCATATAGCGTGTGCTTAAGTGCAAATTTTAAAAGCTGGCAGCGCAATGAGGCGAGAATGAAACTCAAAAAAAATATCATTCAAATTCGTTTCATAAGCTAAACAATCATTTTTCTTGAATTTGTTACAATAACAACAACAATGCTGACGGCTCGCTGCAATCTCTCAAAAATTTCAATTGCCCAATGTGTATGTGTGTGTGTGTTGGAAAAATGAAACAAATTTCATTGCATAATTCATTACCTCTTTGGGGTGGTGGAGAAAAACAAATAGAGAGAAAGGGAGAGAGTGAGTGGGAAGAAAGCTACCAGCCATTTTGTATGGTCATAAATCTTTTGACATATGCGTTGCCATTGCGTTAACGATATACCAGAGAATAAGAGAAACAGAGAAAGGGAAAAAGAGCAAAAGAAGCGAATAAAAACTCATTCAACGAGCGGCAACAAAACAAAAATTACGTGTTAAATTTTTTATAGTGTTTGCTCTGTTTTTTATTATCCACTCGACATTTTCAGTTAAACAAATAATAAACAATAAACTTGACAGAGCCTATAAACAATTTACGCCAAAAAAGTGGCAAAATCACGTAGTATTTTGCAATTTTCCGAATTGTTAAAATTGCGCAAACGGGTTAAAAACGTATTCAAATTCATGCGATGACAAGTGGCTAAAACAATAAAACGCTGCCAAAATTCCCGGCAAAAATAACAACAACATTAACAAAACAATGCCATCCAGCAGCCCCAGCTCCAGCCCTATCAGCCGCATCAGCAGCAAAAGCAGCAATCAACGCTGAAAATAAAATCAACAACAACACTGTGCAACAAAACAGTTAATACCAAAAATCCACAACAACAACACCATCTACAGAAGCTGCAAAAAAATAGAAAGAAATAGAGGAAGAAAGAAGCAATTGGCAACACTTTTACGAATTGCCAACAACTTTTTACAACGAACTTTCATTTTTGCAAGAGGTAAGCTTTACGATTTCTTTTCATTATCCATAGTTTTCGCTTGTTTTGCCTTGTTGCTCACTTTGACAACTTCCCATGAGCTTTTGTCATTTTCTGCACTTTATGGGGCTTAAGATTTTAGGAAATGGTCATTGCACATATACCTATAATCGGACTGATCAAAGTTTGCTAAAGTGTAAGGAAACGTATTCTATTAAGATTAAAAAAAAAAAGAAAAGGTTTTTATCGGTTGGGTTGCAAAACATAATTGTTTTAAAAACCATCAGTTTTGTCAATAGGCTTTTCAATAGTTTTCCTTGTAATTATATATTATAATTGAATGAGTAATTGACATTCCTCTAACTACGCTAGTACTTCAAATATTCCCTTGGTTTCCACCTGAACTCGAAAATTAATTTAGGACAATTATTAGCATTTATCTCATAAAACAAAGACATCAATGCTCAACTTCTTGTCAAGAAGTATTCTACTTCTTGGCATCCAACAACCATTAACATATCCTGAGCATATCCCAATTAACTATTGCTTTCTGTAATGCAACCTCCTCAATTAAATGCCAGCTTCTCCATTATTTCATCGCCCCCACAAACTACCCACAAACGACATGGCCACATAATTAAGTGAACTTTGCACTCGAAAATAACTCTGAAAAACCCACTTGATTCCGTCGAGCGGTGGCAACCAACTTTGGCCACTGTGGTGCCGCTCTCGAACTGTGGAAGCACATGTCCAATATGCTGCCTTATATCATCTTTCAACTTGTGTGAGGCACTTTCAAAAAAACGCTGACTGACGTCCGTCCGTACTCTCACAAAAATTAAAAAAGAACTAAACCAAACCAGAAAGAATAAAAAAAATGTGTTCAAGTTACTATTCAAACGCTTTTCAGCAGCTGCCGCAACGAAATCCCTTTTTAATTTTTCATGGCTGCCTCACTGATGCTGCCCCCGCTGCACTTCGTTCACTCAAAGTCAGCGCAAACAAAAAGCCAGAGTGGTACACACACACACACACACATACATACATATGCATACAAGCGCACACACACACAATGCATATGCATATACATAGCTATGGGGGTTCTGTTGAGCATATTTAACTCATTGCAAACACATTTGCATGCACTCAACTCGACTCCGACTCAACTTAATTCGACTCCGATTCTAGTTGTGAGTCTTTGGGGTTTTGGGTTGCGACTTTCGGGGCCTCGCTTGTCTGTCGTCTCGTCCAGCTGCCATTTTGCGTTACCAAATTCATCATCTCATATGTTAAGCGTGAAAATTTACTTGAGATCAAAGGGTCAAATGCTCGGCATCTCCTTGACTTCCCCTTGCTGGGCTCTACTGACAAAATATTTGCATAGTAAATGGTTTTATTATTAGCTGTGTAAACTTTTATTTTAGTGCCCAGCTCGCCAGCCCCATCTCAAAAAATATGACCGCAATTTTCATAAAATGTTTTCACAAACTTGTTAAAATATTTGGCAAGTCGCTGAAGAGTAGGCGAGCACTGCAGAAGCCCAGCGGTCGGTTTGAGTTATCAGGCAACGGTGCACAATAAATGCAAATGACAGATTATGGCACACCCTGTTAGCTGCGCTATAATCGAACTGCTTGCATGCTCAGGGGAAATGAGGAAAACAGTTTGAACTTCCTTAGAATGGCTTCCACACCCTCATAATGACTTCCCCTTGCAACGTGAAGTTGCACTGGGTATAATCAATTAAATCTTTCGCACGCTTTTAATTAAAATTTCCCTTGAGTTTCATAATGAAGTTAACTCCGTTTTATATATAATTTAATTTTTTTTTTTGGTTAAGGAGTGAGACTATCCTGATGGGGCATGAGCTGTTTTTTTTCTGGCTCCATCACTTTGTTGTTGCTGTTGTTTTCGCTGCCTGTCGCTACACTGTCTCCCTCTATCTCTCTCACGTAAATAGCGCGAAATTTTAAGCTTAAATCTCATTAAAATGGTTTTATTGCCACATTGGGGAGCTGCCCCCAACGCGGGGGGTAGTTTGTTAAATTTTCAGTGGCAAACGGTAGTTAAAAGGTTGTGGATGTTGGGGTTGATGTCGGGGTTGGCTGCAGCAGCTTCCATTTCGCTACACATTTATTTTCTCACCCATAGTTTCAATTTGGAGCGTTGGTAACGCTGCGGGTGTCAATTTTATTGCGCGCTTTGAAGTTGCCGCGAAGCAAATGAAATATAGCACAGAAACACACACAGAAAAGAGATAGAAGAAGAGACGGTTTGAGAGGTACAAGGGAAACTATCACCATGACACAATTGAAATCGATAGTAGACAAAAAATAAACTATGAGTTTGCCAAAAAAAAAATATTTAAAAAGAATAACTATTGGGCGTATTTTGTAGACACCCTCAGACAGTATTCATGCCCCGAAAAATCAAATCACAAAATCGTTCAACTCAATTTGCGGCTCTTTTTCGCTTTTTTGGCATTTGCCAAATTTGTAACTCGGGCTCAGAGCAAACCAATAATTTTTGTTTTAAGTTGCCATTTTTTAGCTGCTGTCTGCCACACGCAGCAACAGAAGCAGCAGGAGTTACTCCAAAAGAAATTGGCAGCAGCTTTGCTGGGGCTTCTGTTTTTTTTTTTTTTTTTATAGAGTTGTTGGCTGTTGGGGGCTTCGAATGGGTTTCTGTGTTCAGGGAAGCCGCTTGGGCGGAAAATTACACTAAAATAGACACAAAATGCTATTTTTGTGGTGTGCTGGCATTAAATAATAGCCAAATGCCAGAATCAGGCAGCTAAACAAATTACTAAAGCTGTGCGTGTGCGTTCAATCCATTCCACAAATCATGGCCCTAAAATGTTGAAACATTTATTTAAAATGAACTCACAAATTTTTTGAGTATTTGGATAAGACTGTTTTGAGGAGAGTATTATTTATAAAAATTAATAAAGTTGATAATATTTTATGTAATCTACTTCTTTTTGTAATAAAAATATCAAAATTGATTGAAAGGATAGCTTTTAAGTCACATTGACTTAGTACTCATATTTAAGGTTATCATTAGATTGCTGCTCTACATTGGCAAATGAATTTTGATGTGCTGCATTGGCCCCTTTTTAAAAAAAACCTCGCATTTCTCTTTAGCTCTTTTCATCTATCTGCACATTATTCTCTTCCTTTCTCTCGTTTTGTCCAAAAGGGCTTATGGAAAGCCCATTAAGACATCATTCAGACAGTGTGACAGACTCGAACCGCTACCATTTCCCAATGTGACAGTTAATTTTTCAGCGACTGACGTCAACAATGTAAAAAAAATGAAAACTGCATTAAAATTGGCTATTAAAAAGAAAAGCAAACCGAATAAAATTAAAGGGCAAGTAAATTTGACAGTTGGCACGTCAAAAAATAAACAGTAGAAAAATTTCAGATAAAAATAGAGAAATAAGCGAGGAAATTGCCACAGAGCCACACACTCACACACACAGTGAACGAGAGTGGAAGAGATGGGGCAAAAAGTTTCGTTGCATTTAATTGTATGAGAGCAAAAAAAGTGCAGCAGCAGCCAGCCAGGAGTCAGATACAGTTTTTTGTATATGAAAAAAGTATACATATGTATAAAGTTTCCTCTTGTCTGCAGAAGCAGCAGCAGGAACAACAGTGGAAACAACTATAACAACAATAATAACAACAGCAACAGCAACAACATGAAGAGCGACTGCAACAATCAAGAGTAAATATAAATAAAAATCCAGCAAAGTTGTTGAGCCAGGATGATGAGACAGGCAGGCCACTTATGCATGTCCTGTTGGCACCACACAAAGGTTCCAGGACGGGTCGCAGCACAAATGCTTGGGTACAGTTCATGGCAGACAGTACCACTGTCAGACAGCAGGCACAAGGCTGACAGGACCTGTCGTTCCACAGACGAAGTACACGAAGAAGAAGGAGACAAAGCAACGCTAGTGAGTGCATATAATCTGAGGCTCATCATCTGCAGCAACCGGGGAGGAGGTGAAGGAGAAATGTAAAGGAGAAGTGTAGGAACAACACAAATCCTTTGCCAAGACACACATGCATATGCATATCCTTGCACGTATGCGTGTTTGTCTGTGTCCTGGCTGGCTTATGCCTGCTTGCTGCTTGCTGCAATGCAAAAAACAATGCAATTCTTCCGCACTTTTTGCCTGCTCGCTCGTTTGTAAGCAAAAGTTCTTTAGCACAAATTTCTCTGTGTATGCCCTATCATAAAAAGCACAACATGCTCGCGCTGCCCTCTCTCTTTCATTCCAAATGTATGCAGCATCTCTTGCTTGCTTGCCTAAGTCGAGGTCTTGCTGTAGGTAAAGTTGAATACGTGCGAGCTTCTAACGTAAGCTCATATGCAAATACAAGTAGACAAAATGCGTTTCCGCATTAATGCGTTTTGTTTTGGCCAGCAGAGGCCACATCCAAATGGATATTAGTTGTCACACAGCTCAAACGAGACACTTCATCTTTCTAGTTAGTAATGCATAGGACGAGTTTTGCATCCCTATTCATGCATGTATGCATAAACTCACTCATAAACTTCAGCTTTCCACAAATGACATCCAAACATGCTCCGGATATTAAGTATTTCTTTATGTGCCACAATTGTAGTTTGAAAAGCAAATATTGCATTTACTACAAAGCCTTTTCTGGTCGAGTAATATTTTTTGTTAATTGCAAAAGGGAAGGTTGAGGTTATTCCAAAAATGATTTTAGGTACTGTTTTTGGTTTTTGCTTAGAATTTTTTCTGTTTATCCAAACTGTTAAATCCAGTTAGTTGAGGCTTAGTAAAAAATAAGAAAAACTAATAATTTATTGACTATATAAAACATAGGCAAAAAACTGTGAATACTAATTGAATATGAATCCAAACTAATCTAATTAATTGCATGATATGCCTTAATTTGCACTGAAGCGACATTTCCGAACACTACAAATGCAAGCAGACAAACTATTTAAACATTTGCTCAGTTCAATTAGCATTTTGCAAGAGTTTATCGTCACAAGTTCTAAGCCCCGCCACAGGCATAAGGTTTCCGCTTCAGCTTGACACGAAATCAACTTTAAATTTTGTCAGCTAAGGCAAGAATCTCTTTGAGTTAATGCAATTTAACCGAGACACATATCAACATACTAACATATGCATGGATATACATGCAGCTTAGTTAAAGGAGTGCAGAGGTGAACAGAGGACTCCTTCTTTCTGTCTCTACTATAGTCCTCGAGCATTGCAATTTTTGTGTCACGTTTGTCATTTTGCATATATATATATACATATGTACATATAACCGCATCTTAACTAATGCCTATCTACGTATGTATCTATGGCTGTGTGTGTGTGTGTTGTTCTGGCCGCATTCGTTTGACTTTGGCATCTGCAACTGCTTCTGCTTTTGGCGCTGCCGCTGCTGCCTTCCAATTAAGCAAAAATATAAAACGCTGTCAAGGACAAATGTGTATTTTAATTAAATTTCTAGCACAACTCGCTCGCTCACTCTCTCTCTCTCTCTGTCGCTCAGTATTCTGTCTCTCTTTTTCAGTCTGCTTTCGTTTCTCTTGTCTGCTTGCTTACCAGTTTCTCAAGCCATTCTTGATATAAAAGGCGCATTCATTGTGCCTGCCACAGAATATCAAGTATACGCATTGCAATGCAACTATTCACTACTCTCATTTCCCATCCGCCCACCCGCTGCAACTAGCGTTTGTCATAAATCACTTGAATTGCCTCAAACTATGCGTCTAGGCAAGGGCATGGGCAGAGAAAGGGGTGTGGCCATAATGTGTAACTGTGCAAACTGTGCCCGAGCACCAAATAAAATGGCAAACGTGCAAAATGCTGGCCAAAAAGTACGAAAGAAAAAAAATGTTTAACATTTCTTGCTGTTTTCGTCCTGCGGGTGCGGCGGATGCAGACAGTACAGGGGCGCAAGGCGGTAGCGCAGAGCCCAGCAGCGATAAAGCGTGCCAAGTAAAAGATACATATTAATTGCTGTTATGCCAGGGCTCCAAAAGCTACGACAAGGACTATAACAACAACAATAAGAGCAGCTTGTGCGTTTTTGTGTGTTGAAATGCTAAACAGCACAAGTTTCGAGTTGTGTTGCTGTGTTGATAGTTGTTGTTGTCTTAGTTGTGTTGTTGCTTTTGTTGTTGAATCACTAACAAATGGCCAGAGCTCCTAAATTCGCAAGGAACATGGCAACAGAGCCAAACAGAAGACAACCAAAGTAAACCAAACCAAACCAAACCTCAACCAAAACCAAACCAAAGAACTAAACTAACAAGCGCAATGGGACAGAGCAGAAACAGCATCAGCCTGCCTAAGAATCAGTTTCTATAAGCTCAGACTTTGGTCAGTGGCGTCCTTAAACGAGGGATCTTAGAATAAAATGTTCACTTAGAAAACAAAACTACTTTCGCCTTGTAGTATGTAAATACCAAATTGACTATAAAGGCTTTGTTTCTTCAAGTGGCTATAAGATATTTAATTTAACTTAAAGACAGTTTAAGTTTAAAACTCAAAGATTTCGGTTCATTTTCGTTTAGATTTAAGTAAGACATAAAAATATAATCACTTAAACCAACATTAAAATTAACAACATCAGCATATTTTCAAACTTATTACTTTCGAACGCGTCTCTTTGACACGCTGTCAGCTAAGATTTGCTCTCAACATTGCGAATGTCATTTCAATTGCAGCTCCACTTAACTTGGCTCCCTTCTTCGCCTTCAAAAGATGTCGCTGTCTCTGACAGCAACCCAACGCTCAACCTCACTCCACCCATTGTGTCATCTGGAATGTTGTCTTGTTGAATTATGCCACGACGCACTTAATCATTTGCGTTTTCTTTACCGCATCCGAAAAGTTTTTGCATGCCAACGATTTTCACTATTTGTTGCTGTTTTGGTTGTTGTTGTTGCAGCAAGATTTTTGCTTGCTTTTTGGGCAATGCAAAGTTTTGTGGCTGCTGCAGCGCTAAAGACCGCAAAGAGCATGAGACGGTGTTGCTGTTGTTGTTGGTGCGTGTCCTTGTCAAAAGTAAGCAAATGTCGCCACAGTTAACTATATTCGCATCTTTTTCTCTCAATTTCTCTATTGCTGTCGCACTGTCTGTCTGTGGGTCAACATTTTACAGCCAACCACAATGAGCCACTTGAGAAAACTTTTGGGCGAACGATGAATTTAACTAAGAACTTTTGGTGTTTGGCGCTGCGGTTGCCACAGTCTCAACTTCTCTCTCTTATTTTGGTACGCCAGCTTCGGGCAACACGCCCACACATAGTCAGTCAATATGTGAAGAAGGGGGTGAAGTGAAACAAACAGGCATAGGCTGTTCTTCAACAGCAAACCTACCGCAACAAGCTCGTGTTGTAAGTTTACGAGCGTGTGTGTTTGTTTGTGTTTTATTTGTTGGGCATGCGGGTCGCATGATTAATATTAAAGTTGCAACAGAGTGAAAATTAAGCTGGGCACAGCGACAGGCAACATAAGTTTACCAACAGCACGCAGGTCGTGGCAGAAGAAGAAGAAGACGAAGAAGAAATGTTGCTTTTTGGGGGCTAGTACAGAAGGGCGACTGTTGCCAACGTTTAAATCAGATAAATATTTGCGTGTTGGTACTGTTGGTGTTTTTGTATATGTTGCTTTTGATGTAGTGCGGGTGTTTTTTTTTGTTTGGTTGTTTTGCTGTGTTTTTCATCTTTTTGTTGTTTTTGTTGAGGAGTCGTTGTGTGGCATTTGCTGATGGTGGTGTTATTAAGCTGCAGGCAGCAACTTAATCTCTTTTTTGATTTGTTTTTTTTTTTTTTTTAACGTTTTTCTCACTCGCCAGTCAGAAAACTAAAGTTCAAATAAGCAAGACATTTACGGATGTTGTTCCTGTGATGTTGTTGTTGTTGTAGATTTTGCTACCCTGTCTAAAAATAAACGAAATACTTGTGAAAATCTCTGACAGTAACTTCACGTTTCATGGTTCACATTCAGCCAGCGTGCCACATACTCACACACGATATATACGCCGGGGTCCAATGTGGCGTATGAGTGATTTGTTTCACATAATAAATCTGTGTATATGTGCGTGTTTGCGTGCAAGTTTGTGCGTGTGTGTATGCGAGGCGTTTGTTTGTTTATTCATAAGCGCATTTCGTTATTAAACAAAATAAGTTCTAATCATCCATATGGCCATAATGCGCTCGGCAAATAAATTAGATGAAAACAAAGCCAAAATCTGCTTAAATATTGCTAATAAATTGTGGCCGCATTTGCCACCAGTAATAGCTTGACTCTTCCCTTCACCGTGTGAATATAATTTCAAGCGCATTAAAGTGCACAAAAGCAAGCAGAAAACGCGACTCCGAACGCACACAATCGTTTCAATGCTTGCTGTCAGCTTCCAGATGTTCAAAGCATTTTGCATTTATTTAATGTTTATAAAGCTCAGTACCTTACTTATCTATGCATTAATCAATACTTTAAATGTTTCGTGGGTATTATTAGAAATTCAAGGTTGATTTTACTTAAAAAAATTGAATGTTTAATATTATTTAAATATATCAATCTTTAATTGAGATAGGAATAACAAAATTAATGGAGCAAGTAACTAACTAAAATCCATTGAGGCATTTTATCATATTGCAGTTTGCAACATGCTGCACACATAGGTCTGTACCTAACATGATTCCACTCTTTGCTTTCTCTCTCTTTCTCGTGCTCATTCATCGGAATTCGTCCATTGGCGTCATGCTGTCATAACGCAAGCGATTCAACAATTTCCACTCATTGCTCTCAGTCAATTGCCAACCATATTTCAATTTTTATTTTATTATCGCTCTCACGCTGTTACTCACACACACACACGCAAACACAGATAGAAGTTGTATCTAAAGGATGCATAAATGTTTAAAGTCTGGCCGCATCCTTTACCATCGTATTGTATTAAAAGCTATCCCGACCGCATAAGCCACGGCTGCTAGCCTTAAGCCGAAAAAAGTTATTGATAGTTATGGCACGCCCACACGCACTGCCCCTTCTTGCAGGCAGACCCCTTGGGCTAAAATTCTGATTTGACCAAAACTCTTCTTTACTTTCTTCATTTATCTCTTTTGCTCTCCCTATCTCACTTGTCTAGCTTCCGTTGTCTCTGCATGCAATACAAGAATTTTGCATAATTTATTAGGAATATCTAATAAAAAAAAAAAATTTCCGCAAGGCAAACATTGAGAGGCTGAAAAGGGAATTGCGTTGAGAACAGTAGCTGAAGGAGAGGTAGTGGTGAGAGAGCGAGAGAGGGGAATGAAGAGCGACACCGGATTGTGTGTAACGCTTTTGCCCGCTTGGCCGCTCGAAATTCCAAATGGCAGCCGCTTGGCAAACTTTACGCTTCGTTAGCTTCTGTTCGCTGTGTGTTCCCAGTTCCCAGTTTCACTTGCCAGTTGCCAGTTTCCTTCTCTCCTCACCTCCTTTTCTCTCCCTCATTTTATCTGTCTCTTTTGTGTGCAGCAAAATGCGTTGAGCTACATTTATGCTTCGTTTTTTTATGTTTCATTTACACACACACTCGACTTGCTTGCATTTGCAATGTAGATTCATTTTTGTGAATTTATGGTGGAAAAACTCACACCACGTGCACGATGAGGGCAAGGTTTTCGATGAAAGCAGTAGTGGTGGTTGGGGAACGCAGTGTCAAAAAATTCCAATTCTTTTTGTATACTCTTTAGAGTGAATTTGTAACATGGATGCGATATATATAAAGTTTATTAATAGTTTATGAGCATGCTCGTATGCTTTAAGTTATATTTACAAATTCCTTTATTGAAATTGTATCTACTAAAATAAAGAATAAGGGCATTTGAGAGTCGTGGCAATATTTCTTTATAGTTGTTGATGGTTTATTTCTTTTTGTTATTGTTGATGTTACTCTACGCATTCATTTCAGTTCTTCGCTGTAAGCCTTTTAACATAAATCATTGCCATTGCACACACCCTATGAAACTTTCTCCTGCCACACACATACTCTCTGCCATTGATTTGATTTGAAATAGTTGAAGCATAAACTGACAGCTGAAATATCGTTTTACATGGCAACAACGAGTAAAACGAGCGACAACGTTGCGTCTGATTAGTCAGTCAGAATTGTAACATTCCCTATGACAAACATCTCCCTCTCTCATTCACTGCTTACCTCCTCTTTGCCCGATCAGTGACATCATTCTGCTTGACACGCAGTGTGAACTTGACATTTTCGCGTGTTTCGATTCGTTTGAATTTCGTATGCGGCATTCAATTCAATTTTCGATTGACAGCCGAATGGAATGAAAAACCCTTCGAACGCTCCGTTAGTCAGTTCCTGTCAGTGGTTTGTCAACCTTCACCCCATTCATTACTCACACATTGATGCCGCTCAAAAGAGTAAAGGAAAAATAGAATAAAAAATAAACATAGCCCGCAGAAGTTTTTGTTTTTATTTGTATTTGTGCTTGCACTTGTTATCTCTTATCTGGCATAAGTTTCATAATTTAAAATGTTGTGGCGTGTGCGTTACGTCTTGTTCTTTATCTTGCTTTTACTCACACACACTCTCGAGCAAACAAAATCGCATTATGACATACCATCCTCAGTTGGTGGAGGTCAACAATGGGCTAAGTGCCCGCAGGCTCAACGCTTGTGACTCATATGACGCATTCATTAACCCTCTCCTAGAGGGCGGCCTTAAGGCCTTGCGGATCTTGTTTGCCATTATCCTGGCACGTTTCACAATGACAAAAACAACAACAGCAACAGCTTTAAAGCATTTGGGCTAACTACCACATCCTTTTCAGCTTATCTCTCCTCTGTTCTACGGATAATGGCGTTTTAAATACTTGGAAAAATATCTTTAAAATTATATCATCGCCTACTTTTTTGGGCTCACAAATGCTCTTCTTGTTTGCTTCCATTTTTTTCTCCTGCGGCACAACTTGGCAGCTGCTTAGTTGTACAAATTGGACTAAAACAACAACAAAAATAACAAGTATCCAAATACCCAAAAAAATGTAAGCAAAATTGCTTGAAATTCTAATCTTTTGCTTTACGCTTGAACACATCACACACGCTCATGACTATGTTTGTAGGGGTCGTTTAATTTTTCATAGAGCACCATAGACATATAAAAATATAAACAGTGCGAAAAAAAATCCATGAACAAAAAAGCAAAGCTGAAACTGAAACCGTATCGAAAAACTTACACATACATCACTGTTTATGTGTGCGTGTGTGTGTGTGTGTTTAGACACGTGTAAAGCCAAAATATTTAGCAAGTCAATATATCAAAAAAAATATTTGGAGCGTTTGCTGAATGCAAAGATGAATGAACACCGAAATTTTTGTGTGCATGAATGGAAGATTGAGTGGAGGGAGGGGAGAGGTCAAAGGAAAAAAGGGGAGAGATGAAGAGTTGGCAGAAAGACATAGGGGAGCATAAACTCAACGGCTACAACACAAACAAAAGCAACTAACTAACAAACAAACACACAGAGACCGTTAAACACAACTTGTTATATGTGTGGAGCACCTAGGAATGATTGAATCTAAAATACCCTGGAGAAAGTATGAAAACCATTTGACTAACATTTTAGAAAACAGCATTGTCTTATGCATCATCATAAAATTAATTTAAATTTAATTAAGATATTAAACATTTTAGTATTGCCATATTCTTTATTTCTATATTGTATGGTATTATTAAGAGGAACTTTTTTACTGAACAACTAAAAGTACCATTAAGTTTCATATACGTATGTCCAAACTCTACTATTTTAACTCTGCCGTGCCCTTCTCTCCCTGCTGTGTCTTTGTCTATGTGCTTTACTCTATCCTTCGTGTGTGTGTCGCATTTTGTTTAAAACAAATGAATTTGCCGGCGAGGCGAACTAACAAACATTAATCAAAAGTTGCCATCCGGTCTGCAGGTTGCCCTTCAGTGAGAGGGAATGGCAAGGAGTGTTGCTGCTTTTGGGCGGTTAGCTGGTTAGCTGTTCCAAAAATAGTGGCGTTTATTAAAGTGCTGCATCACGAACGGGGCAGATTTGCAGCATTTAGATACAATAGTAAAGGTCAAAGTTTGAGCACGGCAGCTGTTGGCCGTTTTTGAGCTGCCTAAGTAAAATTAGGCCAGCATATGCCGTTGTGTGGTGTGTGTGTGTGTGTGAAATTGTGTGAGCGTGACAGCCAGGAATACCTGAAACTTGACCTTAAGCCCACACCAAGCAGGCTCTAATTTTAGAAAGTATGGCTGCCCCAAAAGCGACAGCCATTAGTCTTAGAAGTAGTTTGCATAACCCAAAAAGATTGCATCATAATTGTATATTTGCTTGGTTAGCATCATCTGGACAAAAGTGGCCATGAATTAAACTTGGCTAAATGAATGATATTATTAAAGCATTGGATAACATTGCTATAAATATTTGATGGCTGCACATATACTTTATGGCACGATAAAATGGCCACAGAATTTAATTTAAAATTATAACAAGCCGCAGACTTGCCACACACAATGTAAATTGGATACCCAACACTTGTCAGTTTGGCCGAAGCGACAAGAATAAATGGAATATCACTATGTAATTCAATTCAGTTTAGTTAGGTTATAAAAATTGTTGATTATGTGTCGATTGATTTTATTCATATCTTAAAAGTACTCTTAATACAGACAAAATAGATTAAGAGTGAAAAGATTCTTTACAACTCGACTTCACTTTTGAAGATCATTCTAATTTAACCTTAATTACTAAGCCATTGCGATTTTTTTAGATAATCATACCTCAATTACTAGTTGAATTAATTTTAATACTCCTTTTATTGTTCTAGCATTCAGATATTTTAATCAATTTGTATCAGATAGCAACTCTTTTTAGAGTATTGACATATATTTCAGCTTGTTTGTTTAAACAGCTCGTTGGAATTGCATTTCACTGTGATATGCGGTACCATGCATATTTAAAAAGATTTCATTCACACACATTCGCACACACAGTTACAGACGCATGTACGCATACATTCAGTGAATGGCACCATTTGATTGTCCTGATTTTGGTTTTGCTCCTGTTGCTGTCAAGTTGTTTGTGTTGTTGTTTGTTTGTGTGTGTGCAAGTGTGTGTATGTGATTGGCACGTGCAATGCGAAAATTGTCCTTGACTTTGTGTACGTGCCCCTTATGACTTTGTTTAATTGCTGACTAACACACACACACACACACACATGCGCATACGCAGGAGAAAGAGTTCTAATGAATGCAAATGAATGGCAGCAGCAGCAGCAGCCACAGCTAAAGGCAAAAAACAACAAGCAGTAACTACTACAAATATTTATTATGCGCCAAAAATAAAATACGACAAATATAACATTACACACACACACATACGCACACCCACACACACGCCACGCACATGAGTACCCAGCGACCCTGGCATATAACTGCTGTTATTTCTGTGTGTTTGTTCTTTTCTGTGTTTTGTTTGTTTGCACATTTAATTTAAATATTTAATTAAAATTTTGAGCGCGGATTGATTCAGACAATTAAAAATAGCACGTGCGAGTATAACTGTCAGCAGAAAAGGGGGTGGCAAGTCAGTGAGTGGGTGGGGGTTGTGCAGGTGATAAGCTTATCTGTTACTTTTGCTATTGTTTAACTGTTTGATTATTTCAGTTGTTTCAAATTGAACAAATTTGTCGCGCTTCATTTATGTTATTGTTGTTGTTGTAGCGATCTTTTGTAAATATATGCGATAAATTAAAACAAGTGTTTGTGTGTGTGTGTGCGTGTCTGAGTTTGTGTATGTGTTTTTGTTTGTGTTTGCCATAATCATAATTAAAAGTTGTTAGATTTGCCTGCTTCGCATGGGAGCCGTGATTAAAGCAACCAACACAGCAAAAGAAGCAACAACAACAACATCGACAAACAGAGCACCTTGCACCACATTCAAACGTGTGTGTGTTTGCTTGTATTTATACATGTATACATAATTGTATATGTATGTTTGTGTGTGTGTTGCTTTTGACTATGTTTGCATTTGTTGCGGAGGAGCGAGAGAGGCAAACGTCGCTTTTGTTTTGTTTACATTGTTCTGGTTCTGTTGCTGGTTCAGGTTCGTTGTTTTGTTGGTTCGTTCGTTCCTTTGGTTCTTTGGGGCTCGGTTCTTTGTTTGCACTTCGGCTTTTATGCGCGCAAATTGTTTACTCTTTTTAGTGGCTTTTATTATGGTACACAACAAATCTTTCAATTCCATTTTTTGCATACCCAATCTATACACACACACACAAACACTCAGTAAATGCAGTTTTTTGTTCATTGTTGTTGTTGTTTGCTCTTGCACTGAACCAAATTTTATCACAGCGTTTATTTTATCCTTAAAGTAAAACTTTGGGGTAATTTGAATTGAATTTATATACATATATTCCGTGTTACTTTTAATATATTTCAATGTTTTAATAAAAATATATTCAACATCGAATTATGATATTAA
This sequence comes from Scaptomyza graminum, assembly GCA_018901835.1. Taxonomy (NCBI): domain Eukaryota; kingdom Metazoa; phylum Arthropoda; class Insecta; order Diptera; family Drosophilidae; genus Scaptomyza; species Scaptomyza graminum. The sequence goes on from JAEIFL010000002.1 coordinate 9,585,258, forward strand.
GTTATCCCTGTTAATATATCCACATTTTAAAATATATCAGCGAGAAAAGTTCAAGCTCTCCCCAATTTGTATGCATTAAGCCAAAGAGAACTTTCCCTTAGGCCTGTTTGCAGAAATCTATTGGGCCTGGCTCATTCAATAAGTCGCTGTAAACTCAGACGCAGGCCTCCGGGCTAAGTAGTTAGCTCTTTAGCAGCAGACATCTCCAATACCCTTGCCATACATACACTTACCGCACATTATGTACAAACAATGCGCTCTTCTTGTTTCATGGGCAAAAGAAAAAGCACTTAACGCCCGTTCAGGCAGCATAATGGTATATACAAATACCATCCTCTCCTTCCACACACTCGCATATAAACAACACTTTCGACTTAATGTGGGCGTCAGCGTGAGAGAGAGAGGAGAGGTGAAAAATGCATACAAATGCATTTCATTTGTGGGCGGGAAATTGCCCCTAATGCGGCTAGAATAGATGCTGATGCAGATGCTGATGGTGATGGTGATGGTGATGGGATTGGAATTGGTATTTGGTATGGGTTTGGGAATTGGCAATGGAATTGTGGTATTGGTAGATTTGGATCGGGGAATTGGCTGGCAGTGCAAGGCTAAAAGATTGCTTTGGCTTTTATGCATTGCTGTTGGCTTTTATCGTTTGCCCAAAAATTTAAAGCCATTTAGTGTGGCTTAAATTGGAACCTTATGCCTGACGTCCAGCGTGCGGGCCAAGTTAAGAGCAGTGAGAGCAGCAGCTGCTACATTTGCTCGTTCGCCTGACCTTTGGCAGCTCCAAGCCAACAACACACACAGCACATAAAGTGAAAGTAGAGCACACGGCGAGCATCTGTGGCCACAGCCACACACTGCCTGGTATGTCCTGGCATAGCCGACAGATTTCTGGACCAAGGGCCGAACATTTTTTCAACTTTTCAAGTTGTCTTTGCAATTTTTGATCTACTGACCTGAATGCACAACCGCCACGAACTATATTTATGTATGTATATGCACCTACATATTTGATGACCAAATGCTTTTCAATAACGGCAAGTAACAAACAAGGCAGCAAACAGCCACGTTGCACAAACGCCAACAACAATAGCAGATAACCTACAACGAGGCAAGGGTTGTTTGGATTGAGTTGCGATAGTATAAAGGATATATGTATGGAACAGCGTGGCATAGCCGACGTTCCATATGAGCAGCAAAAGGTATTAAGAATTAAACTATCTATTGGCTTGTCTAATATGCAATCTATCAAGCGAACTACAGTGAAGATTGGCTAATTAAATCAAGCTGACAGCTCAAAAACAATTTGAGCTCTACAGCAATTTTAGCTGAATTTGCTTACAGTTATTTATTTCTATGCTTTATTGTAGTGATGCATAAATACGGTATATAACATTAATTTTTAAATACTCTCTACGCTTTGTTTTCATGCATAAATAAACTGGGAACTGGACAGCGTGGAGTAAATTTTGGGCTGCATGCCTTGAAAATGTACGCTAAGCTAATGCCATTAAATGTATTGTCCTACCCCTGCCCCAATCCTCTTTCTTTTGGCTTTTTTTGTCCGCCTGCTGTGTGGCTTATGCAAGCTTAGTTCTTGTCGTGAAATGTTTTGGCTTTATTCTGTCGATTGTCGCCGTAAAATCCATAAAATAGCCTGATATTATAAATTGCTTGCGGCCAATGCAAACAATAAAAAAACATTTTGCCTTTAACGTTTTTTATGCAAATTTCTGTTTGTGTGTGTGTGTGTTAGTGTTAGCTCTGTGCAAATGTTTGCGTATGCATAAAAAATAGAAAAGAATGTGTTATAATCCACAGCATTTAATTGACTGCAACTAACAGCAATAAAACGTGATGTGGGTCATCGCAAAGTTCAGCAATAAAAAATAGAGAACATCAGCTATGATTTATTTGTACAAATGCTTGTATTTACAATAACAATTCGAGAGCAGTCCCTTTTGGGTTAAGGCAATCAATTCAAATTCAAATGTATCGGGGGATAGCTATTGTATTCATTTGCATTCTTTGATCCACAACGGTTTTAATTATGATTGCCACAAACGTGTATTTACATTTAATTTTGCGATTACTTCAATAATATTCGTGAAGCAAATGCAGATGGGGAATTATAAAAAAGCTATTAAAAAAAATAATTGCAAAATAATTCAAGAAATATGAAATGGATTCAGCACACTGTTTTGTTAAGCATGCTTCATCAATAAATATATGTATAATCATATTTGTATTTAAGTGTAAATCACAGTTAATTGAAAATTAAAACAGAGCCATTATGTTTTAAGCTTTTTGATCATTTTATAAAGCAATAATCTTTATACTATACTTTAGCAAATTTTTCATCAACACTGTAGTGCTAATAAACAAAGGCTTTCACATGGCTGATTATTGTCATTGAACTGAAAGCGCGACAACGAGCGCAGAGTGTAAATGGAAAAGAAAAATCATGGCATGGTTTTGTTGCAAAACCCACCCAATTCACCCACACCACTCGCCCGCTAACATGGCTATCCATCCATCTGTTAGTTTAGCTGCAGCTACAACTATTCGAAGATGTTGTTTCAAAGTTTTCCGAAGCAATCAACCAAGGCAGTGAAAGCTCTTGCTCGCTGTTGCAATTGGAAAGTCAATGGCTGCTTTCAATGCCACTGGCAATATTGTCTCCTTGCAAGGCGCGAAAGACGAAAGGGAAATTGAAAACAGCAGTCAGGTAGCAAGGCGAAGGAAATGCAATCAGGCAGCTCTGCCTCCGCATTAGTCCCTGTTGTCCTAAGAGGATTTGTTGTCTTCAGGTTTTTAAAAGATTTTCCTACACTTTTGCTAGTGGATAGCAGAAATGATTTAAACACTATTTGCAATTAGAAAAATGTTTGCTTCGAATCTGATGAATGTGAAAATAAGACAACATCAAATTAAAATAAAATATTGCTTAAAGCTTTAACTTACAGCTCTATAAATTTGCACTCTGCAAAGATCTGACTCTAGGCAGTTGTAAATATTGTATTTGTTTGACACATTGCTTCATTGTTCTGCAAGCATAACAAAATATGTACAGAATATAAATTCAATGCTGAATTCTTTTCTTTTTTAAAGCAAATACTTTATGTAACTTTGCAAATATTTGCACTGCAAAAACAAAACCAAATAAAAATAAAAAATAAATTTGTTATTGGAAATGCGCCGACAAACCAATCAGCCGCGAAGAGAACGCACTCTCATACTCAGTATCCAACCTCCCGGTTCGGATACCCCCCTTTCTCGTATCCTTTGGCGTTTCAAGTGCAAATCGAGTCAACGCTGCGTAAAAACGCGCCAAGAAATCGCTAGACGAAAATCTATTATATTATTATTGAGCTTTTATGCGAGCGCGTTGAAAGCATCGAAACTTTGAAATCCTTTAGCATACAACGAAATGCATTTAACGAGTGCATGCCATACCCCAAGCTTCCTCCCCACCTCCCCTTAACCATCCGAATGACAAAAATGTGAACGTCAAATGGATTTTTATAGCTAGTTTGCAAGCTGAAGATTGCAGCAGTTGCAGCTGCAAGGCAGCATAAGCAAATCAAATTTCCGGCTGCCTTAAAGCTGTGTTTTAGCCACTTTGGCAGCGCTCATCTCAAATCCTTTTAAGTCCCCGGGCATTGCCATTAAAGTTGCAATGAATGAGTTAGGCAAGCTGCCAGCTCTAGTTGCTTTGGTTCCCCGCTGGTTGCCATGGGCACCTGGACAATTAGCAGCTGACTTTGTGCTAACGAAATTCGATCCAATTTCGCTGATTTCCCCTGCAGCTTCACAGCGACATCGTTGGCTAAATAATCAATAACTGTCACACTTTCGAAGTACCTGTCCTTTCCTCGCCTCTTCCTCTCACTCAGACGACCCTGTTTTTACCAAACAAAAAGTTTTTACCTTGAAAACTTTTATGTCCAAAACATTTGGCAAATAAACTGATGCGTTGTTTTTATGTGTTTTGATTGGCGTTTGCAATTCGTTTCCATCGAATCGAATGTAACTCAATATTTGAATGAATATTCAATTAAACACACACACACACACACTCACACTGAATGATAAATGTGTTGATCAATATTGACTTGAGGTCTGAAGCATCTCAGATAATGGATAAAACACTTGGCCGTTGTACAAGTCTCAGTGCTAGAAGAGAAAAGCTTTGAATTAATAATCTAAATGTTTTATTTATAAAAGGTCGAAATCTATTATTTAAACTGATAGCATTTCTTTGAACTTAATTATAATGTGAATTATTAATAATATTTTATTAGTTGCATTTTAAAACATGCCAAATCTATCGAACTTTTGTAAATAATATCTAAAACTATGATACAATAACTGAAATGAAATTCAAAACACATTTTTTGGTAACAGCTTGAACATTATTTTCTGTGGATATTTCTTTGCCATACCTTGCGGCATTCGGTTATCTATTCGTTTGGGCCTACGCCTACTAAACGGCCTTCTCCTTATACTCTAGCTTGCATATGAACATGTTTTTATTTTTATTTTCTTTGTGGGCTGACATTTTATTGCCATAGCCATCAGATATACACACACTCACTCACACACATACAGCAAACATTCACATCTCTTGAGCTAATTTAATATTGTGCTTTGTATGATTTTCACATATTATCAAGAAGTTTTACTGCCTCAATTGAACACGTTTGTCATTCGCTCTCTCTCTCTCTCTTTCGCTGTGTGAGTCGAAAGGACGAACAGCAAAGGTTCATGTTGTTGTCCTTGTCGTAAAATTAAAGCACCCATAGTATTTTGATATTTATGCTTAGAAATTGTAAACGTATGCGAATACATGTATTTAAGTGTGTGTGTGTGTGTGTGTTTGTAACGTTGTTATGAGGGCCCCAAAGCATTTTGTGCATGTGGTAGACTCGCCTTTGTTTTGTTTTGGGCTGTTTACTTTTATTAGCTTCGGTATTATTGGTTATTGCGGGGATCCATTCAATGGATAACTCCAACAGCGTCAATGGACAAAACATATCTAAATGTGTACAAGTCGAAGAGTAGCTAGATTAAAGATAGATTTATAGAAAGAGAGAGAGCATTTAGCTAAATGGTAGTCTATGGCTGATTATATAATTTAACTTTTATCTCTACATTTATGGCTCAATAAAACGCACATTCCCCGTCGCCGATGGCTGTTTAATTTATCTGCCAATCGAGCTGCATATTGAATAGCTCTTCAGAATTTATTTGGTTCGTGTTCGAAGCAGGAGGCACAATTCACAAGATAAACGTTTCTTTAATAGCCAACGCATTAGGTTTGCAACGTGCTGCTCGAAAATCTCAGGTAATCAATTGTAAATACGAAAGTAAATGCATTTGTTTATGCCATATTCATGTCAATATTCCGACCAGGCTAAGCTGACAGCTGACTTGTAAATTGCATTTAAACGCTTGTCAATTTATTGTAATCAAAAATTGCTCGAATTAAAATTCTTTCTTGAACAAGTTGACCTAATTTAATTTAGCAATTACTTAGTCTTAAAGATGTAAACATTTTATTTTCAATGTTTTACTGAAGAAATTTTTTCAAAAAATTAAACTGTTTAAATTTTATATAATTTAGTGATTAAATTTAATATACATACTTTAAACTAAGTAAAATAAAACATTTAGTGCTTAGCGCAAACATGTACTGCTTTGACAATTCAAATTTGTGGTACACACTTAAAGGCCTGCAGGCTGATTACGTATACGCCACGTTGCACATTGAATCAAAAGGCTTTAACTGAATTGCGCTTATGCTGCGTTCGTCCCTACCCACTGTTCAAGCAGTTTAAATCAACAACAAATTGTAATAGAATTGTTGACAAAGGCAAAAACAATGGCAACAAAAACAAGAACTGAAGTGCGCACTTCAAAAATAAGAGCGAAGGGGAAGGACTAAAAGTGAACGCTGCAGGATGCAGGACAAAACAATATGCATAGTCAAATAAAAGAAGCAACAGCAGCATTTGTAGGTAGAACCGAGCCTACTTTCGGCCCCACAGGCTAGAAATTGCAACTGCAGCGAGGAAACTGACCACAATAAGAGGGACGCGGGGTGCGGCGTGGCAAGGGCGGGACAGCGAGAAAGTCAGCTAAGCCCTCAACATAATCCTCAGGTTTTGCGGCCCTTGAGAAATAATGCTTAGCTGCTGTTCTTCTGTTTTTCTAGTTTTTTTTTTTGTGTTATAATTTTTTCCTCACCACTCAGCGCCCTTGTCATTTTTATGGCATTTTGTTTGCTTTCTTTAATTTTTTTCAACTTGTGCTTCTTGGTTTTTTTTTTTTTTTTTCTGCTGGCCAGGACCCTGGGAAAGTCTATTATGCTTACGAAAATTGCTTTACAGCTGCGGCAGCGGCTAGAAACAATGCGGCAAAGGTTACACAGCATAAAAGAAATACATACAAAAATGAATAATGACAGTGAACGGAGAAAGTGGGGAAGGACTGTTCAGTGCAAGGGGGGATCGGTGGTTTTTTTTTTTTTTTTTTGAGGTGGCCGATTATTACTTTTTGCTAAGGGCAAGCGAATTTGCCATCAAAGTCTCAGCTGTGGCTGCAGCTAGTGAAAATATTTGCACAGCCTTAAAGGGGTGTAGGAGGAAAGGGAAAGGGTGGTAAAATGGGTAAGCCAGAAGTGCAGTTAAAATAATTTGCGCATAATGAAGCCGGAAGTGTGAACGCAAAAACACGAAAAGTACAAGAAGAAGGAACTTCATTATCAGTTACAGCAGCATTCATTCAACGGGCATCAACTGAGAAAATTACACAAAATCTCTGCCAGGCTTTTCTAATTAAAGTTTCAGCGGCGTCGGCGCCAAAGTGAAATTAATGGCGTTGGTATTTTTGCTCTCATTTCGTTCGTTGTTCGTTGTCCTTCTTCATGCTTTTGTGCTTAGCTAGCTGTTGCTGCTGCTTACTGGCCCTTTTATTCTTTGTTCTTTGGCATTGTTCAGCTTTATGAAGTCAACGATGGCTCTTTGGGCACTTAATCTGACTCTAGCTCTTCTTCTTCTCTTCACATCTTTAGTATAAGACTTCGTCTCCATCTCAGTTTCAGAATCAGAGTCAGAGTCACTTACCATCTTCGACTGAACTCTCTAGTCCTGGGAAAAAAAATGTGTGTGTAATTTATTTGCAATCAATGCGGCCTGAAAGGACATTATTTTTACATTATGGCTGGTCGAGAAAAGTACTGCATTAGAGTAAGCGAAACCAACGAGTTTGCAGAGTGAGTGTGTGTGAGTGTTATTGTGTGTGTTTTATTTTTACACTGCCAAATTGACGTCAGCAAACATTTGGCAGCTGTCACCTAATACTTTTGATGCCCTACAGAACTGTAAGTCAAATGCGGGGTATATTTATTTCTATATATTTGCTTTACTATTTTATATAATTGCAACTTAAATATAAATCAGATGTTAACTAGGTTCCATGATCATATCTAAGAATGATTAATTCATACTTTAAAGATCTTTTTTTGATAATCCTTTGCAATGTTTGTTAATTTAGACTTGAAAAAACTGTCCGTCTTAAATAACAAGTATTAATGTTAAATTAATTAAGCCGCTGTCAACTGCCACGAGATACAGCACATTTGGGGCAGCCAACCGGCGTACTGGAGGCCATTGCCTGCCACAAATCTTTTGCTTGTCGTACACACAAAAAGTTTCTCGAACCCACGGCACGTATCGTGTGTCATAAGCAGAAAAAAAAGTGGCAGAAGCAGCTTAAGGAGCAACGAAGTAACTGCGAAAGTTGGCAACTGCGACTGCAAATGTGACTGCAACAGTGGCAAGTTGGTGCAAGTTGGCTGGCAACTGCATGGGACGTGCCACTGGCAGTTGGCAAATAAAATTATTAACCTCGCAGCAATGCAACATAAATAGGATTAGTGTCTGCAGTAAATGCACAGCAACAGCAACAACAACCACAACATCAGCAGCAGCACCAACAGCAGCAAAAACAATGTCCGCAACAAAAGCAGCAGCAAGCATTTGCATGTTGCATTTTGCATGTTGCATACTTCACAGTGTCGTCATGCTCATATGATAAACGGGATGGCAGCAACGACAATGCCGTTTGCACACATGTGCCTCATTGTATATGCTCCACTGTCTCCCAAAAAACTCCACTACTCTTCCTGTCTCAACGACTGTCTGTCTTTCAGTCTTCTACATTGTGGTGCACTAAAAAATGCGGCTGAGTATTTTAGCAAAAAATACAAAAAAAAACTTCACTTCATGCGCCGGCGAAGTCGCCGTCCAGTGTATTGACCCTCTCAAATGCCTCCACATAGCCGTGCACAGAAACCACAACCCATTCCACACTCCTTTTCTCTCACTCCCTCTCTGGTGTTTGCTGTCCGCCCGTTGACTTGTCGCGGTTTTTGCAAAGCGTTTGTTTGCTTTGCGGCTTCCGGTTTTGTTTCGAATCCGTTTTACGGATAACTGCATAACCGCTTTAAAATATTTTTGTTCGCTTATTCTGTTGTTCGTTGTTGCAACTCTTTTGCTGGCAACTGTTACCGTTAATGCCACCTCGTACACAGTGCTGCCAGCATTTATGCGGCTTGCGTTGCTGTCGAAAAGTGTGTGTGATTGTTGCAAGTTTCAAAGAGCCTCGCATCCACTTTAACATGCTGCACGTTGTGTCGCAAACAGTATGTGTGTTTTTAATAAAGCGTGGGCGGCATTAAATATCTCATATCATCATAATTAAGTAACTGAAGGCTTTCAACTGCCGCACACACACAAAATGCAACGCATCGATGCTTTGGTTCAGTATGCAAATTGGGAATAAAGTGATTAAAATGCCGGCGGTTTTGCATGCATCAAAATTGTGTTGAGTTCGCTTTACTGATACTCATTCTCATTAAAATATAATCTGTATAGGAATATTTGCTTTAATTAAAATGTCTTTGTATTTTCTACACGTTAACCTTTCGGTATAACTTAACCTACAGCATTATTCATATTCATTGTTAAACGTCTAATAATGCTTAAAGATAAAATATTTATACACTTAACTTAACCCCAAAGAAAAACCACAATATAGTCCTATGTACAAAACTCCAGCATGTTCAACAAGGGTTTTTAAATTTATTGTGGCCAGCGAGCGCTTCACATGATATATATTAAAGGGGCATTGCTAAAATGTTGTGCATACGCCCCGTTGGCTGCATGCGAATATTATATATTAACCGGCAATTGGGCTCAGTGCCTCGCAGTGCTTTGCTTTGGTTAGCATTTGCTTTTGCCTTGCTTGCATGCTGCTCGTCCATAATTGCAACAAGCCGCAAACACAAACCACTACTCACTAGAGTGACAGGGAGGGAGAGAGAGAGAGCGGTAAAGAGCGGAAAAGGGAAGTGTTTGGGTTGCCAGACAAGTCAAATAAAAGCCGCGGGCCTCACCATAAAAACTCAAGTCAACTTACAGCTTGAGTAAGCGAAAGAGGTTTGAGGGAAAGGGTAAGGTTTACAAATTGAAGCGAATGCAAAATGTCTAGGCAGAGGTTTGTTGGCTTTGGTTGGCTGGTGTTGTTATGACTTAATGTCGCTGCGCCAAGTGACAGTTATGATGGAAGTACACCGAGAACGAAGGGCTTATTAAAATGTCACAAATGCAAAGTTTATGGCAGCTGCATTACAAAGCTCTCGAACCATGGGCGTCAACAAAAACGATGAAAAACATATATACACAGACCATGCATTGAATTTTGTACAAAAATTATAATGCTTTAAGTGCAAAAATTGAGAATACAAATACAGTGAAAAGAGCTATAAATTTGTTAAATTTAAAACGAACAAAAAATACTTATGATTATTTGTTAGGCTTTCCTAAAAAAAAAAATGTATCTCATTTAATCTCAATATCTCACCTTAAACACTTTCTTTGTTTTTTCTCCAGACAACATTGACAGCTGAGCAGTTGAGCTCCTCCCGTTTTGAGTTGCGATCACAATCCTAGTATGCGATGGCAGCAGCGACTGCGACGCTGGAGGAGGATTGTATGCCGCATCCCCACGATATAGCCAGCGATAATAGTGCCCAGCAGCGCACCCTGGCAACGAAGGTGCGTCGAAAAGGAAGAGAGAGGCGACCCCAGCGGCGACTGCATCCGCCGATACCACTTGGTCAGTTACTCTGGCTACTGTGCTGTTTCAGTCAGCTGCACGCCGAATGCCCCTCGGTGTGCGAGTGCAAGTGGAAGAGCGGCAAGGAGTCCGTCTTGTGCCTTAACGCCAACCTAACACATATCCCCGAGCCGCTAGATGCGGGCACACAGCTGCTGGACCTGAGTGGCAACGACATACAAACCATACCCGATGACAGCTTTGCCTCGGCTCAGTTGCTCAATTTGCAGAAGGTCTATTTGGCCAGATGTCGTCTACGTCTGATTGAGCGTCATGCATTTCGCAAGCTTATCAATTTAGTAGAGTTGGATTTGAGTCACAATCAGCTGGCAGCGATACCTTCTCTAGCTCTCTTTCATGTCTCAGAGTTGCGGGAGCTGCGTTTAACTGGAAATCCCATCTCGCGGGTGCCGGATGATGCATTTGGACATGTGCCACAGCTGGTGCGGCTGGAGCTGAGCGACTGTCGCTTGTCCAGCGTGGCAGTTCGTGCCTTTGCCGGCTTAGAGAGCAGCCTGGAATGGTTAAAGTTGGATGGCAATCGCTTGAGTGAAGTCAGATCAGGCACAATAACATCGCTATCTTCGCTGCATGGCTTGGAGCTGGCAAGGAATGCCTGGAACTGCAGTTGCTCACTGAGGCCTCTGAGAGCATGGATGCTGCAACAGAATATACCAAGTGGTATACCGCCCACATGTGAATCACCATCGAGGTTAGCTGGCCGAGCCTGGGACAAACTGGATGTGGATGATTTTGCATGTGTGCCACAAATTGTTGCCACAGACACAACCGCCCATGGGGTTGAGGGACGCAATGTGACAATGAGCTGCTATGTAGAGGGTGTGCCTCAGCCCGCAGTGCGTTGGTTGCTCAAGAACCGTCTGATTGCCAATCTGAGTGCTGCCGGGGCAGGGGAAGATGCCGAGGAACCGCGAACAGCAGCTGCAACACAGGGTAGAAAAACCTATGTGGTGAATATGCTGCGGAATGCCTCCAATCTGACAATACTCACAGCGGACATGCAGGATGCGGGCATCTATACCTGTGCCGCCGAGAACAAGGCCGGAAAGGTGGAGGCCAGTGTGACGCTTGCCGTCTCCCGCCGCCCTCCGGAAGCGTCTCTGGGTGTACGCATTGTCCTGCTGGGTGTTTTGGCGGCGTTGCTCTTTGTGGTTGGCTCCTCGTTTGCGGCCATCTGCTTCTGTTCGTTGCGCCGGCGACGCAAGCTACGATTGTGGAACTCGGTGCCGCCAGTGCGACGCAGCGAGAGCTACGAGAAGATCGAGATGACGGCCAGGGTGCGACCGGATTTGGGTGGTGGTGCCAGTTGTGGCGGTGGCAGTGCCACCGGAGCCGCACTCTTTCATGATGCAGCCGAGGAGCAGAGCTACCTGCGGGCAGTCCACACTCCACTGAATGACCTCGATGCTGTCGGACAGGCGGCCATTGTGAATCCAAGTGCTGGCAATGGCACACGACGCACGAACGGTGACTACCTGCATGTGTCTACGCATTGCGACGACGATGATGAAGAGTCACAGCTATCACAGCCATCACAGCCGTCGCAGTCCTTGTCCCAGCAGCAGCAGCAGCAGCATCAGAATCAGCAGCAACATCTACTGCCAAGAAAGGGCTCGAATGGTATTTCCGCATCCGTTGCGAATAATGCTGTGGCGGCCATTGAGGAAACGGATCTACACATACCACGTCTGATTGACATCGGCGGGTAAGTTGACCTAGCTGCTAACCCCTTTCCTTCCCTTTCGTTCCCTTCCCACCCAACTCAGTCTTGTCTTTTGTTTTCTACAGTTCTCGTTACTTCGAGTGGCAATTGTGTAACGTGTGTGTTGCATTTGCCACCCCGTCAAAGAGCTGTCATGCTCGAGTGCGGCCCAGGGATCCATCCGCTCATATTATGGGCAACACTTGACACTTTCCGCTCAAGTGCTGCAGCACCACCTCCACCTTCTCTTCTTCCCTTTCTTATCCGCGCGTGCTAATGACACGCGAAATATGCAATGCCTGCCACACAAACACGACATGTATGTATGAGTGGTTTATTTTTGGGCGACCCTCGCTGATTGGCGACTCTCGTGTCGAAGGGCTCCAAGTGCTACTCTTGCATGTATATCACAATACAGAAGTTGTCTGTTGTGACAAGATGAATAATGGCTGCCTCAATGGCCAATTTCCAAAAATAGAGATATGAAGTTAGTACGAATATGTGTAGGAGGGTTGTGTTCATTCATTGATGGGAACGCAAACAGAAAAACCAAAAAAATTAATGTGATATTACTGTGACAGTTTTAGATCTTGTCTCTTCTTGTTCTTCTATGCTTTCCGAACGCAAATTCATTATTCACTCTCACTAATTAATGTTAATTGTCCCTCATTCTACTTTTAATTTCCCATTTATTTGCAGCACTGACTCCGCATCTAGTTCGATATCCAGTCAAGTGGATGCTGCTGCTCGTCTTGCTGGCTATGCGGGACATGCTGTTAGCTGGAAGACTACACCAATAGCGACCACCAAGATAACATCTCCACACAGCTTGCCGTTGGTGAATCAGTCAACCCAAGCAACAAGCACACCTTATAGCCACTATGGTAATCCAACGGCTGATGAGATGGCCACTTCGGTGTTCTGTAGCAGCAACGGTGATGGCCAGGAGCATGATCTCTTTGACAGCAACTATCCGGATCTTCTAGACATTGCCAAGTATGCTGTGGCGCAGGCGCAACAAAGTGGCCACGCTTATCAGCCCACGGGTGGGACAACAGCTAACGGAGGACTGTGCACCTTGCCGAGAAAGCTGAAGCACAGTGGCAAGTATTTTCGCAACTCCTCGGATAGTCAATCGCCGCTCCTGGCGGACAACTCAAGCAAGTATGGAAGCAGCACACTCGGAGATGGAAGTTTTCTGAACGAGGCCATGGGCTTGGGCAGACGCTACTCGGCGGAGTCAAGCTATGCCAGCAACTATTCCAGCACCACAACCTACACGGGTGGTGGCCAGCGAGCCAATAGCTTCTTGAATCTGGTGCAAAGTGGCGCCCACAAAGGTGGCATACATGCCCATCATCTAGGACAAAAGCCCAGCCTGCCCTCATCCCCAGTGCAACATCAGCGTTCGCTGAGCAGCGCTGCGACGCCGCTGCTTGACTTTTCGATGCTGGCGACACGGGCCGCGGGAGCGGCAAACTCATCGGTGGCTGCCTATGACTATCACGCGGCGCAGCTGGAACGCTTCTTGGAAGAGTATCGCAATCTGCAGGATCAGCTGTGCAAGATGAAGGAGACCTGCGATACCATACGCAAAAAGGAGACGCCACTCCGAGTGGCAATTGGTAACCAGTCGGCTGCCCAGCTGGCCGATCCTGTGATGTATAGTGCGGCTACAGCCTCACACAGCCCAAAGCCGCCAGCATCGACGCTGAAAGCGAAAACTTTGCTGCCGGGTCAACCTCCCGATCCGCCGCCCTATTGGCTGCATCGCAATGCAATGCTGAAGCGTCTGAATGCAGATGCGGGTGGACAGGGAAATGGAGCTGGTGGCGCCGCCTCGCCACAGCCCGGCCAGGATATCTTCAAGAGCTAATCGAACTTGTGTACAGCCGACGAATAAGCCAGATATACAAAATCGAGAAACAACTTCGGTGCACCGAAGCTTACATCGCCTTGCAGAAATATGTCACCAATATTTATTGACGATATGTATTCCGAGTGATAGTAATCAGCTACAACTTTAAATACCCATGAATCTTATAAGTAGCTTTCGTAATTTGTACCATGATAAACTATTATCCCTGTAGATAAAATATAATATACTACATTTAGCCGAATTATTCTATTCCACTCAGTTTCTGCAAGGTAATGTTTCTCTCCCTCTCTTTAAACATTTGCGTAAAGTTAGTATTAGGTAGATGGGGGTTTTTGGAAACTGGTTTTAGCCCCAGCCCCAGCCCCTCTGTTGTATTATAGAAACAAACACAAAATTTTCCACTCTTTCTACTCGCTACGCATATTAAACAGTCACATTGTAAGTGTATAGACAGAACCCTTCCCCTCAAAAACTATTTGAAATCCTAGCCCGATTAAAAAATAAAACAATTCAAAAATTCCAATTCCCGAAGCTCTCGTGTTAGTCCAACTAAAAGTGTTTTTGTACTTTAAGCGATCTCATTACGAAAAATAAAAATAATATAATAATAATGATATTTAAATTAAATATTATATGTATATTTTAAGAGGAATTGAGTTGGCACAGACTGCTGGCATTGGTTGATTGTTTGATTGATTGAGGTATTGTTTGATTGTTAGACATTTTATTAGAAGTTTAAGTTGTAAAAGAGTGCGAGAAATCAAAACCATAGTTGGAAACATGGAAATATCATTAAAAATAAACGCCAACTCAATTCAAACGAAAAACTTGTAATTAACAATAACAACATCAACAAGAACATTATATTTTAAGGTGTCACTAAACTAAAACTCAGACGACAAAACAAAAAACGATATAAAAATAAATTAGTTGAGAATTGAAACAAAAACACAAAAAATCGCAATCAAAGTGACGTTTTAATGATTTTTGGTCTGTGTTTTTTTTTTTTTTTTAATTTTTTTGTGGGGTGGGTCAATGACTGGCTCAATCGACAGCCGTGCAAATGTTCATTTCCGGCTCGCGCCCCCAATCAGTGGTGGGTCAGGGGCGTGCATGAAGGAGGGGCATAGCTATTCAAAGTAATTGTCGCTTGTCGCGCGATATTTTTACTCCTTTTTCAATCTCCTCTCCCACTCTCGCTCTCTCTTATTCGCAGAGTGTTGCTTGTATGCTTGATTGCAGGGCGGTGGGCGTATTCCACTGTCACGCCCTGGTCGCCCGGCCAGATTAAACAATAATTTTATATCACACTCACACACAGAAACAAAAGCTCACACTCACACCACCGACTCGCATACAAATCGCGCCAATTGGTTTTTGTGTGAAAATTGCAAACATTTCTTTTATTTCGCTTCACATTTGGCCGCACAAATGAAGTTGTAAAATGCAAATGAAGTCGCGTCGTCAGCGTCGTCGTCGTCATCATCGTTGTCGCCGTTGTCGTCGCGCTTAAGTTCATGTTCGATGTGATGTTGCCATAAAGCAGGATTAAAAGCAATTTATGAACCTTTGACACGGACGCAATCCAACGCAACTCTCCCACAACGACAGCAGCGACGACATGATAGCTTTAGTATGCGGGCATACCCCTATTCTCCTATGCAATCCTTACCAGTACAATTCCTACACTTCGCTCACACACACAATGACAGACAGTGTTGCTGACATTCTGTTGACCTGCAGGCATTTAAATAAAAAAATGCTTCCTACTTTTTGTACACTGTGTTAAAATCAAATCTGCGTATTTCTAGCCGGGAATCCAATGAAAAACTATATAAAAATAAAAGTATTGACGCATAAGCTGAAAAAAATGCATATATTGAAGTTAGCTTTTCAAACTCAATTAAGCTGTACAATAACAAAAGATATAATTTAATACGCGCTTATAGATTTTTCAATAGAAGTGCTTATCGAAATTTATTGAAATCTGTGTCATAAACGGCTTGATATGATTGGTATTAAATATTTAAATTTAAACATTTGTTGACGCAAGAATTATAGTCAAAGAATTTAATCATCTATGAAAAAATTTATTTACTTTCTCTTATATCTAAATCATTTTTATTTAAAACATTGATACAACACTTTAATAACGTAAAGAGTGCAAATAATAGACGTCATATGCTAGTAGTCTACTACATATGTATGACTGATAAAATCATTCACTTTATAATGCTTAAGCACGCCAACATTTAAGGCAACTAACAAGATTTTGAAGAACAAAATGTGAAAAAAATAAATATATGCCTAAGAGCAGTTTCAAATGTTAACCACAAGTTCGCCAGCTCCTTACGATGTGGTGGAATTAAGGTGCACACACGCAAACACTCTGAACACACACACACACACACACATACATATATATATATATAGGTATATACTTACCTTACATTAGCTGTCCCATTTCTCTGGTGCCTGCTCCTGCTGACCGGCTAAAGCGAAAATAATGAGCCCAATGTTGAGGGCTAAAGTGGGTGTATGTTTGTGTTTGTGAGTGTGTGTGTGTGTGTGTGTGTAGAGAGAGGTTGAGGGGGCAACGTTGAGAGCAGTCGAGTTCATGTCAAGCTGTCAGTCAAGGTCGATTTCGTTTGCTCCTTGCCGCAGTTGCTCTCTGCCTTCGTTTCGGTGGCAACTGTGCACCTTGTGCAACATGCCAGCACAGGGGTAAAAGGGTTTCAGCAGTAATGCACACACAAACACACACTATATATACATTTTGCCTGCAAGTGGCTTTTTGTCACTGTCTTCGGGCTGCCAGTGCAATTTTTATGCCAAGCGAGGCAGCAGATAAATTGTGTATATATACACACATCGGTGTACCGAGTATGTGTGTGTGCTTGGGAATTTTTTCATCATTATCAATGTCCTTGTACTGTTGCTGTTTCTGTTGATGCCACATGCCACTTAATGCCAACGCTGCACGTTCCACTTTTGCATTTCGTCTTCTTTGCCTTTTGCTGCGGCCTTTTGTGGCCGCGTCGCACAATTGCATGCCACAGCAGCAGCAACAGCAGCCTCCACCTGAGCGGGAGGCCATGTCCATTATATTCAAGCATTTATGTGTGTGTGTGTGTGTGTGGCATAAGTTGGCACTTTACCGTCAGCAGGCAGCTGCTACCTGTTTCACAGTCACAGTTACAGTTGTGGCCTTTGCTTGAGTTTGTTTTCCGGACGTGCCGCCATTTACCGTGTCCTTGGACGCCTTGCCAGGCCACACCAAACCCCCAACCCCCAACTCACTATATATATATCATTGCCTGCTTGCCTCTTATTTCTCAATTTCTAATATTGGCAATCGATATGTGGCCAATAACTGCGTGTGTATCCAAACGCCTGGCTTTCTATATGTCTCTGTGTTTTTAGTTGTGTGTGAGTTAAGTGTTGAAGTGTGTGTGTGCCAGCTCTCTCCCTCTCGCTTTCTCTCTCTCAGTCTCTTTCTCTCTCTCTCAGCTTAATGTTGTTTTTCCCTTCATGTTAGATGTTTTAATGTATGTTGCATTACTCGTTGCTAAAGGCACAACGCAAAGGCGTTTCACACGCGGTGCCAGCTGCTAAAAATAAAACTTTTGCTAACGCGAGAATTGAAAAATAGTTTTTTGCCAGCAGCGACAACGCTACAAAGTTACAAATGGCTGTGGTGGCAGTAAACGCCCTTATTGATTAGCTCAGTACGCAATTTGTTTGCCCCGGACTTAATACAAGTACTAAATCGCAATCTCTGTCAGGTAAAACGTTAAGCTTTAAATGTTAAAGTCAAAGTCTCAATGCCAAATCATTTTTTTGTTAGTTGCAGTTGCAGTGTCAGTGACTCTTCACTGTAATGCGCGAGGACTGTGGGTTTGGGGCGGCACTCTCCTGGATCCCTGAAGCGTGGGTAATGAGCGCACTGATAATTCTGTAAACAGAAGCAGGCCGACCGCACAAAAAAAAAAGATAGAGAGAAAACGAACACAAAAAATGAAAAGGAAATGAAAAGCGAAATGCAAATGGCTGCTGAAAGTGTCAAGGATAATGTGCACAACCGGAAACAAAATGAAGGCTGACAAAGTTTGCCTGAATTTTTCGACGTGACTATGTCAAGTACATAGATAATAATTTTTTTGTACATTCCTAGTGCACAAACATTTAAATTTTGACTATTTTATCTATGGTTTGGCGTAATTAAATATTAAATTAGAATTTGTGTTTAAGAATTTGTTTATAGATGCTAAGATTTCGAGATAAATAGACTGTTATCCAACTAAATAAATATATAAAACTTCAACAACAATAAAACCTTAAATGTTAAATATATTTATCTATTTCAATTAGGTCTCACATTAAAGCAACTCACCGAATATTCAGTCTAATTTGGTTTGAAATCTAACCGTAAGCACACAGTGAAAATATTTATCTAGCTTTGGTTAATTAAGGTCCTGTGCCCCACATTTTTTGCACCCAACGAAAAACCGATTTAATTTGCCAGCGAAGAGAGACTAAATGCATAAACAAATGAAGCCACTAAAAGCTGACTCACAAAACGGCCGACAAAACACCAAATGCAATGCAACAACAAACTGACACACAAAAACAACAACACCAAGAAGTAAAATGCAACCGAGAGAAACCTTGCACAAAGTTTGATCCACTTTTTTTATGTTTTCGCTTGAGAAGGTGAACCCAAAAAACAAAGAAAATAAATGAAAATGAAAACTAAAACTCAAACACAACGAAGGCGACGAAGCCAATACAAACAAAACACAAAGCACACACACACACATAGGCAAACAGAAGGATGATGATGATGCTGATGAAAATGCGGATGCACACCAAGCAGATTATCCTGTTGTTGTCAAACAGTAACAACAACAACTCCAACAACAACAACAATTTCAAGTGCACCGCAAGGCCGTAATCCCCCAGAGCCGTAACCGTAACCGCTTTACAGGGCCACGACAGGCGGCGCGGAGTCCGCAGATTGAGCCACACATACACACATAGATGTTAAGGCTGCCAAAACTGCCATAACATGGCTGATTACCCTCTGCTGTTTTGCCGATGTTGCCGCCACTGTTGCAAGGGCCACAGGCCATTGAAGTTGCCAAACCGCTAAGCGGCCCCCAGCAAAAAGTTTTCATTAAAGTGGCAACTGTCACTCGTACTAGCCACATTCCCTCTCTTAGCCCTTCACCTTTCACTCATTTAGCTCTTAGCTCACTCCCTTTCTCTCTCACCTGACTTGACAGTTGGGGCTTAACTTTTTGGCCTTTGTAATTGCACGGCACTGAAAAATTGGCATCACACAGCAGCAGCTTTAACTATTTCCCGTTTGGTTATCGTTGCAAGTTGAGTGACTGCCAAACTATTTCAATGGGATAGAGAAGGATTTAGATCTAATCAACTAGCTGCATAAATAACTAGTGAATGTGCTTAAGAGCTTAAACAAGTTATTTGTAAAAATCTGTCTGTCGAAACTGAAGAATATATATAGATACATAGATAAATGTTTAACTGAGATGTTTGCCTCTGGTAAATACGATGTAAGCAATTGTGTTGTGAGAAATGATGCTTAATGTTGTTGTTATGCACAAGTGTGTGCCGGAAGCGCAACAGTCACTACGATGTGTAAATCAACAGCTACACACACTTACACCCACACAAACACTATCTTTTTGCAATTCCACTCACACGTACACAATGCAAAGTAACCAATTTGAAAGTTGAATCGTTTAGTGAAATCACTTGAGGCGATATAAATCAATCACAGACAATCAGCACCAGCCAACCACCACAACAACAACTCCAACAACATGAACATGGACATACAGAAGAAAGCCCCATTCCCTTCCCTTTCGTTTACAGGATCTGAGCAAACGGACAAACGAATCGAATATTTTTCCATCTCGCCATTTTTTGCAATTTTATTTAATTTGCACTCATAGCCAAGTCAAGAGCTGTACCAATTCCCCCTCACACTATTTGCACTGTCCACTTTTAGCACCTGCAGCTAATGCTCCTGACTGCTGCGTACTGGAAAATTTGATTTTAAATTGGTTTTGGCATCGATGAGCGTAAAGTTTGTTTGGATGAAACTAACAAAGTCCATTACCATATATAACAGCCAAACGAATAAAGGCCAAGAAACGAGGTGTGAGGTGCTCAATGTTTGGCACACAAATAGCCACAGGTGATGTTTTTATTTATTACCCTGCAGAAAGACAGAACTAGCATTTAGGGTATAACATAATTCTGGCACAGTATGTAACAGCTAGATCCGCTAGAAACCTTATATGTACACGGTACCTCTCAACTGGCATACTCTTACTTATTTTGTATTCATGTACTGGAAAATGCAAAAGTTTCAACATACAAAAAAAAAGTGGAATAACAACATGCACTCCGCATAAGCAACATGCAAAAGTGTCGATAAATATTTGTGCTGGGCAAATGAAATCGAGAAAAAAAATACACGAAAAATCATATGAATTGAAATGTTAATAAAAAAAAGCGGAGAAAATTCTTTTTTAATGAAATGCAAACGGCTAAAAGGGCAAATGGGAAACGGTCGGAAGCGTCGAGCTCTGAGCAAGCCGTGCAGACTCCTTGTTCAGTCCAATGGCTTAATTGAAAGGCGTCAAAAGGGAGCAAATTAAATCAACACACAGCCAAAACTCTCAAAACCCAAAGCGCCGTCCCTAGTGCGGGTCACTCATTACACCATTAACATAAGTTAGATAACTTTATTAGGGTATTTTGCGACTATATGCAAATAAACACAAGCATAAAGAATGATGAACACTTATTATGTAACGATTTTGTTTCTTTAAAAAATAAATAAAAATAAAACTATTTCGTTACTGTCTTTTATTTATCAGCTCTCTTCCATGCAAAGAACTTTCTTATATTTGCAAAACATATAAAAAAAAAACTGCGCATTCAATTAATCTTGCTGCTAGATTTACAAGTGTATTTAAACTTCGTAATGCCATAACAAAAAGTTTTCAATTGTTAACGCATGCATTCGCTTGCTAACTCATTCAGCCAGTCATTCATTCATTTATTCATTCGTTCACTCGCTCATTCATTTGTTTATGCTGTTGGTTTTTGTAGCGCCCAGACTGACTTCATTTGAAAAGTTTTGCCATATTTTTCGGTGCCGCAATAAATTGCTGCGAAGAGTGGCAACACTTTTAATATCCCTTCCCCTTTGTCGTCTATCTATTTTATGGCAACTTTTGCATATTTTTGGGCAAATTTTAAGTCACAACCAGCGCTGTTGCGCAAGCAGATGGAACTTCAACGGCAAACTTAAATAGTTTTTAATTCTGCAATGGCATATAGCATATTTATTATACAAATAAAAAAAATAAAATAAAAAATAAAACTGGCTTTCGGATAGCAATAATTAAATTGAACAGCATTTTTAATGCAGTTGGTAATGCAATTCAAAATAAAGATAAATATTGAATTTAAGCAATTGCCATTTAAAAATTCACCATTTATTATTCACAAACGGGTTTCATGATTTTATTACCCAACCACAAAGAATTTTGTTTTTATGCCACTTTAATAAAACAAATAAATATCAACTTGTTGCATTATGAGAAACAGTTCAACATTAAATGTCATCAACAAAATAATTGTATAAATGCTCAGGCAATGTGTATTTGTTGTTGCTGGGTATCTTCGTTGTCGTTTCAACATTTAGATATCGCATTTTTACTTGTTTTTCAATTAATCTTTTCTAATTTATTGACACTAGGCACAAATGCGAAATGGCGTTTTCCGTTGTTTGCTGGCTTACCGTTGAGTTATGTATAATTTATGCAAATTTTGCTAAATCAATTTTTAATTAAAATCACACACACAGACGCATACGATCTAACAATAGCTGCAGTCAAACAAACAATTTAATTTTGTGACCTCGGGAGTGTGTGGTCAACTTGGCGTTTGCTAACAAATCAATATGTCCATCCATCCATCCGTCCATACATCTATCCA
The DNA here is from genome assembly GCA_018901835.1 of Scaptomyza graminum. Taxonomy (NCBI): domain Eukaryota; kingdom Metazoa; phylum Arthropoda; class Insecta; order Diptera; family Drosophilidae; genus Scaptomyza; species Scaptomyza graminum. The sequence continues at coordinate 9,607,088 of JAEIFL010000002.1, forward strand.
TCCATTAATTCATCAAACTCTGTGCTCATTCTATTTATCTATTCCATTTCACACAGTCCAAAGTGTGAGCTAGCTGCCTCAACGATAATTATATTTGCATAACACTAAAAATGCAAACTAATTTGTTGCATTTAATTATTCGATGTATTTACTGCTTCACTTCATTCCATTGCATTCTATCTTTATATCCATCTTAAGTTTCAATGATTTTGTTTATGTGAGGAAATGTCATTTAGGCAACAATATAAGAATTATTATTGTACTTGTAAGTAAACGAATTAAAAGTGATTTTTGTATTTCCGGTGTGGCTGGATATATATTTTAATGTTGTTCGCCACCTTTTTACAACCTCCGTTATTCATTAAGTTGGTTGCGCAATCTATAATTATCGCGTCTCTTATTATCTACTCGATACTCGATTAGCCGAGTTGTGAGTATCGATCTCTAGTACTACCACCCTATCTAGCCCCTTACCACAAATTCAGAGACTTTAGTATTAACCACTAAAATTATAGTAATCCATATGCAAAATGCCAATTTATGTGCCTGTTGGCAATAAAAACAGTTAATTGTTCAAATTAATTGTGTGTGAATATTAGTGTGCCATAACAATAAAATCGCAAATGCATAGTGTCAAACATATGGTCAGATATGGTCAGGACAAACAATATCTCTCTCTATCTCCCTCACTTTCCCTTACTCTCCCTTTATCTGCACAGGATACGCAGCTCAACACGTGCACACGAATTTCTGCTCAATTAACATGTCACGCAACTCTGGCCAACAACAACAGTTAACCCTTCTCCTCACTCACAGCTTCGCATTTCCGTTGCTGGCATATCCGTTTCCGCAATCGCAACTTTTATTATTTTTCACCTTTTTCGTCTATTTTTTGAGTTTTTTTTTTTCGTTTGTTCTTTATGTTTCTTTTTTGTTTTCGTTAGTGCAGCCAAAATTTAATGCACCATTTAAAAAAGATGAAGTAAATAATTTGAAAACTAAAAATATTATTTCTTTAACTTCATAAAGTCAAATAACATTTCAGCACCCATTTCATCTTTACTGGCTTCACAATTTTGCAGTTCTTTATCTGAAGTTGTTGCTAAAGTCGCCAACATTCTGCCTGCTGCTGTCAATGGCAGCTACATACTTACATATACTTATATACATGTATATAATTAATTTGAACGGAAATCAGTTGGTTGTCAACAATACAATCTCAGCGACAAATCTGTTTTCAATTAATGGCAAATTGTTCTGCACGTAAAGCCGTTCAAACAACAACCAACAACACACAAGTTGAGCTAGTGAACCAGAGCACAGGCTGCCCAGATGGCACAAAAAACAACAAGTAAGAAAGTGACAGACCCTTGGAATCGAACGTCAAATACTCTGTTCAAAATGTAATATGAGTTGCAAACACGATTCGTCACTCGAAAAATATATACTCGTTGATCCATTGGCTGTGAACAGAGTATCGAAACAAAAACACAAACAAAACTAACAAACGCGATTAGAGATGTTGTTGTATGTATGTGCTGTAAATGGCACAACATGTCCAAAGTGTGTGAGCGACCGAATAGTATTTTCTAGTAGACAATTTCATTTCCGAGCTTATTGCATACTTTTTGGCGCAAGCAAAAAATACAAGTAGATATACCGTAGAAATCGTAGAAAATTTTTAGCACAATATCATGAGAAATTGGTTTGAAAGGCAGAGAATAACAAGAGTTAAGTTTGTTGGGCTTATTGAACGAGGGTTTCTATTAAGCTTTTATGTTTGGTCACAATCAGAGTAACAGTTGAGATACGAGAAAAACTACTCGTGAATGCAATAGGCCACATCAATGAAATGGCATCGTTATCATATATAGAAACACACACGCACTTTGTTCTTGGCTTGTAAATAGCATAGAAAATTGGGAAATGTGTAAATGCAAACATTATTTGAAAATGGTACAAAAGTCTCTAGAGAATTCATTTGCGATAGACAGACAGCATCACAGAACATAAGTAAAATACTTAAGATAAGCAAAAGTGATGGGCAAGTGGTTCTCGGGCAGTATTTGTTGGTATTTACGTATTTGGTCATAACAATCACAGCAGCGGCAACAGCAACAGCAAAGGGACAACGACAACGAACACAATACACATGGTTCGAGTACTCAAGGGTGCTATTAACTAAAGGGTTACGCAATTACATGTTGCCATTCAGACAGACTGCGAGACAATGTTTAAAGGCAGAGGGGAGAAGAGGGAGATGGAAAGAAAGAGAGAAAGGACATTTTAAACGGCAGCTGCGAGATATCTGAAACAGATTTCAATGTTGCTCCTGTTTTTGTTGATGTTGTTGTTGGTGTTGCTTACATAAATTGTTTACCAATCTGGTCGAAAATCGGAATTTCAAATTTTGCCTACGAAAATTTATGCGCACATTTATACAATTTACATTTACACACACACACAGACGCATACACATATGAGGTTAGGCAAAGGATATGCGTCTACATTTCATTTCATTTGTTTTTAGACAACACAAAATAAAATAAAAAGGGAAACCAACAAGGCAATAGCCACTTGGCCCAAACGAGCGACCGTTGAGGATACAATTCTGGCGGCTCTCTCGAGTTCTGCCCCTAAGGGCTTCGTTCAGGGCGATAAGTATATGGCCGAGTTTTGAAATTGTCGTCGAGACGACTTTAAGGCTGCTCAATTATGTGTGATCATGCTAATAGCATAGAACACACACCCAACACTCAGACACACATGGGGTCCTGGCTGGTACATATGTCAACGTTGCCGCCTCTTCGAGCGTTACACCTGAAAATGTGATTTAAATTGCAAAACTAAACAACAATCAGCCACAACTCTAACTGGTCGAAGTTGGAGACCTCCCACTGCGTCTCTGTCTGCTTCAGGTCCTGCATGTCCAGCAAGTTTATGCGTAAGCAGACGATTTGTGCTGCTGCTGTTGCTGCATGTCAACAGTGGCGCTGACGGTAGAGATTAAGATGCAAATTTCAGGTAAGGCCCAGCGACAAAACCAACAACAGCAGCAACATCAGGCGGAGGCAGACAGCTGGAAGGCGAGGAGGTGGAAAGGACGATTGCAGTAGCAAAACACCTGTATCCTAAATCCGGTCTGGCAATGCCCCCAAAGTGCAAAGTGAATATTCATGTTGCATGTCAGAACGTAATACAACATTTGTGCAACATGCCAGCCGAGAGAAGAAGGATGGCAGCGGGCCACAGAGCACAGACGCCACAAGGCAGCTGGTCTAGCTAGAAGTGAAGAGTGAAAAGTTAAGTGCAAATCTTCGATGCATCAATCTTTTATGCAGACTTTGTTAATAAGTACAATATTTAGTTTAAATAATTGGATTCTGAGATGAGTTTTATTTGCAAAATCGATAATTCAAATGTGATCTAACTAGGCTTAATATCAAAATGCCTAGGAGTGATTAGTTAGGCCTAAACTGCAAAAAGGACAGAAAATAAGATTGTATAAAATTTGATCCAGAAAAGATCATGCAGGCATAATAAACACAATTGAAAAGAAAAACTGTCCCAGAACTTAAGATTTTCTGTTTAACACATTTAAACCAATATTATGCATTTATCTGAGACCTCAACTCGCTGCCCGTTAGTCATTCTGTCTTTCTGTCAGTCATGGCCATTGCAATTAATTTTAATGACATTTAAAGACATTTACCAGCCCCCCAATTACCCAACCAAGGCATCATGTCCAAACCGAGAATGAGGTTCACTTTTCACTCTGTCTCTTTCTTACTGGTTCGTTCTTATGGCATGCATTGCGTATACGTGTTTTACTTAATTTCAATGATGTTGTTGGCCTGGCTATCTGCATAAATGTTTTATTATCTCACACCAGTGCACAATTTTGGCTCGAGGCATCGAGAAATGGCCAACTCGTGTCAACTGACTTTTAAGCCATATTTAATCCAGCTTCCAAGGGGGAAGTGCGGACCAGAAAACTCAACCAAGTAACAGTGGGTGCAAAAAAAAAACGAGAAGAGAAGCGTATAAAACACTATAACAAGCTGCCAGCTGAGTGGATGCTGCCACTGAGTGGGTTGCCAACGAGTTGATGTTGTTTTTGTTGTTGCATGCATTGTATGTAAGCATAAACTGTTGCGACAATGTCAACATGCGAAGTTCTTCCTACCGCAAAGATGACAGATGACCACTTCATGAACCCATGCATTTTAATCCGCACAGACGCGGCCGGCCAGGCTCGGGGAGTAAAAACAATGCCAAGCCTGCCTTCTGTGTCCAGTGTCCCAACATCCGGCCAGCTGCCTGGCCAGAATTTGATTCTTTCTCTCTTGCTCGATCTCGCTCTCTCCTTCTGCTGGATAATGATGGAAGTGCATTCTGTAAATGCAAAATATATTTTGCCATGTACAAGTTAAATGTGCGACACATAAATAATTTTGTACTACGCTTGGTCCCGACCAATGCATCAACAATGCATTCATACCCTGGCACACACACACACACATACGCACAAACATTACACACTCACAGATATGAGTATGTATGTATAGAGCTGTGCGCCTCATCTCTTTTATGCATTACGTTTTAATTTTGCAAAAATTTATTTAAATGCGAGTATAATGTAATGTAAATTTCCATTCACTGCAACTCGCACACACACTCACACACTCGCACACAAGCACATATAGAGAATGTGTGGTTGGGCGTGCATTGTGGGCGTGGCTGTGTGATATAAGTATAAGTAGCCTTACATGGCTTGCCGCTACTCAAATTAATGGATTTTTAATTGTCTCTTTCTCACTTACACCGCAGCCAACTCGTTTTTACCCAGGCCAGCACAATCTCATTTTCTCCCACCTCCCTTCGCCCCTTTGTGAGCAGCTGCATCCTCTGTTTTCATCAGTTGTTGGGCTCTGGCAAATTACCTTCATAGCTGGAGCGATTTCCATTTGGGAGTCGACTTTAAGCCGACTTTATGAACATAAAGCAGATAAAACAAAAACAGCAAAAACCAAAATTGCTTGTTGAATTCTTTTTGCAGGCATAAACATTGTGTGTGTCCATATCAAGGAATATTTTAAATGCAATTATAACTATCAATTCATTGGCCACTTACCTGATACATGGCCTAATTGGATTTATTGTATTCATAAATTATTTAAAAATATTTCATGATGCAAGTAACGATTTTAAGATATTTTCAAGCTTGTGGGACTTATAATGGACTAAACACTTTATTGGTAATAATATTGGATATCTTTTGGGTCAATAAATTGCATGATTTATTATTCTCACACAACAATGAATATTTAAAGTTAAGAGCATACAATTTTTTATTATATCTATCTTGGTCTCTGTCTGAGACAAACTAACAAATTAACGGAACAGGAACCTTACAATTATTATCTTTATCTTTGCATTTATAAGCTGACATTTGTCAGTCATTATATTGTTGACCCTTTGGCACAAAACCTGTGTCAATGTATCCAATCTCTGATAAGCCAGACAGCTATCAGGGCGTAAGGTGGAGTTCGATGCTGTGCTAAGAAAACTATCTGGATATGGATAAAATCGACACACAGCATCGTCTTTTTTGTTTAGAAAAAATTAATCATGCATTAGAAATTAGTCTTTAAAATATTTGCTCAACTAAAATAACTAACATGTGCATTTAAAGATATAAAAATAGTCAAATTGTTATGTATGTATATATCTTGCTTTCCAACATATTTGCACATTGATGCAATGATATTCTCAATTGTTAGGCATATGTATGAAGCAATCCGATTTAAATGCTTATACACTGTAAAGATCACAGTCAAAGGGAGTTATTTTTACCCACATAGTAAATCCAAGGCATACCGATATACCTAAACTCAAATCTATTAAGATTAAACGGAAAAATAACGCATACGCCACAGTTGCCAAGCTTAGTTGCTAAATCGTCAATATATTTACAAGGAAAAGCTCTTCCTATCGAAAAAAAAAAAATCAGCTCCAAACGCTGTGCAAATTTTTACTGTCGTTCAATGGGGAATAGGAATTGCTTTGGTTAGAGCTGTCGTCCTAAGCCGTCACGGCAATAAAAATATCAACGCCAGACTAAAAAAGGGAAGTTCAGTCAGGCAGCTGCATATGCCTTACAGTATTTGCTGGCTGTTTCTTATTTTTCATGTTTGTTTAATATTTTTATGTACTACTGCGTGGGGAAGGGGGGGGGCAAACAAGCTACACATTTTATTTCTTAGCTTGACTTGGCTGTTGTTACTTTAAAAATTTTTACTTAATAGATTTGTTACAAATTGCAGTCAGCCAAACATGCCAAACACAGTTTAGGTTTGTCTATTTTATCGCCTTATGCCAAACGCCAGACAGCTCTGCCCCATTGGCGTTTTATGGCATATTAAAAAGCGAAAGCGACAGCGTGCAATGCGGCTACAAAATAACTGTGTATCTTAATATATTTATGGGCGCATTTTGGGCCAACCATTTTCTTTGACAGTGCGTCGAAAATTTGATTAGCGGCAATTGTGCAAATTATAAATGACAGCATTTAAGCAGCTTTAATTTAATCTCGAAACATTTCAGTTTTCAACCTTTTCACCAACACACACACACCACGACAAGCAAAAGTGGTTATAGCAAGAAATGCGCTTAAATGTAAACACAAAAATTAATTTCATCATATTTTTCACTTTGTTGTTCTTGTTGCTGTTGTTGGCTGGCTGCTTAAAACAACAACAATAACGACAACGTAGCAAATGAATGTGTGTGTTTGCTTGTATATGTTTGAGCTCAATAGCTAGAAACTTGGCCCCGCCCACTTTTTTTGTAGCTTTGGCTAAAGCGATTTTGGCGCCACGCTTCGTTGAATTTTGTTTGTATGCGATGCCAGGGATAATATGCTGTTAATGGTAACTCTCTTTCCATCTCTCGCTCTCTCTCTCTCTCTCTCTCTCTCTCTCTCTCTCTCTCTCACTCTCTTGTTCGCTTTGGATGTCTTTGTCTATGCATGTGTAGCCAGGATGCGGTCTGTTTCTCTGTGTATGTGTACTTTAAAATGAAAAAAAATGGATTGAAGCAGCCGCATTTAGCTTGAATTGCTGTCATTTATTATGCTTGTTGTTGCTGCTACTGACGATGTTGCTGTGGTGAAAGTTGTTGTTGTTGCTGCTGCTGTGTAGCAAACTGGCTTAGACGCCGCTTTGGTAATAATTAGTAAAAGATATCAAAGCAAATGACTTTATCTGCTTACAAACTTTACTCATACACTTTTAACAAACACACACACACACACGCATGCACACTACGACGACAGCCAAGGACAATGGTGTTGCTTTTATGTGTTGCTGACGACGTCTTTGCAGGAGTAAAATGTTGCCAACATGTTGCCCCCTCCAGTTGAATCCTCTTGTTGATTGGTATACTCTTTAAGAAAAGGGTAAAGATGAGTTCCGAATACAGGCTAAGAAAGATCTATAGATATTTTCTATAGTTTGGAGCTATTATATGGAAATTATGGCAGCTCTTTCAGCTTTAAATATAAATCAACATAATGAATATTTATGTTAGCAACTGGATAAATTTGTTGTAAGTGTATATAAATTTCAATAATAAACAAAAAACTTCAGCTGATTGCTTCTAGCAGTATGCCTACGAGTGTGCCCTACCCTTTTGCCGCCTCTGTTTGTTGCTCAAGAATATTCGAAAAGCAAAGGCAAAAAAGGCTGCTTGTGTGATTTTGTGGCTTGGCTTTGTTTAAATTTTTAACCGCACAGCGCAGACTTATAAAATATGCCAAGAGTCTAAGAGCGTGTGTGTGAGTGTGTGTGTGTTAAGTGTTCGAGGCTTTGTGTGTGTGTGTGTGCTTATCCATTATAGAGCGTGAGCATGGATGGCTCTGTGTGCCTTAATTTAGACATTCAGCTCCGTTTGGCTGCCATTTCATCCATGTACATGCTAATAATTTATAACTAGTTTATATTTTGGCAATTATTTCCGTCATCTCCGTCGCCCGCCCGGCAATCTCTTGCAAATTTAAAGCCACAAAAGATTTGCGGCTGAGTTGTTCTTCGTTTTCGGTTTTTGTTCTCGTACAGCATGACAATTAAAGTCATTTTGCGTGCGGCCATTACAACTTTGATATCCACAACAATGTCGACGACAACAAGAACAAGAAGAATAAAAGTCAAGACTTGAAATCAAAGCACAAAACATCTGCATAGACCTCGCAGACTAACTTCTCAGAAGTTAGGGGGTAGGCAAAGCCGCGATAAGAGAACTTCATTCACGGATAACAATAAGCATGCTTAAGGGAGTTAGCATACAGCAACAACAGCAGCTTATATTACATAACAACAACTCATGAATATAAATTGCTGCTGACTTGGTCCAACTCTGGCAACTGTTCTTGTTGTTGCTGTTGATGTTGGAGGTTCCAAACACTGCGGGTGCCTGGCAATTATAAGGCAATGTCTAAAAACCGGCCGCCACTGCCAGGTGGAATACACACAGGACACAGTCGCAGGACTCCCAATGGCTATTCTCCACAACAACAAAAAGAATATTATAATAATAAGAAAAATAATATGAAACTTGTTCTGGAATGATTTAATAGACCACACACATTCCGGCCCAAAATGCTGGTCAGCTGCTCGTCATGAGTGGCCCTTAATCTAACAGCGGGTGAGATTTGACAAAGCTACGCCCACCGCCACGCACAAAGTCTAGAATCAGGCTGCTTTAAATTGTTGCGTATGCGCCGCGTTCAACATGTAATTTAAATGCAATTAAAATAATAATTTATCTTACTCGCTCGCTTGTCACCTGTGCCTTCAGACTTTTTACGTTGGCAGTTGAAATGGATGGCAACGGAGGGGAGTCGAGTGGGAAAGAGGTTGGATTGTTTTGGGCATCACATACGTTCTAAGCTGTCGCCGCTCGAAAAGCATAAACATGTACAAAGCGCTCCCTATTGGCGGTGATAAATGAACGCTGCGTTGGCTGACAAGCCAAATGAAGGTTCTCAAGAGTTGGTCATATGTAATTACAACCACAAGAAGACACAGACATGGAGAGAGAGAGAGAGAGAGAAAGGGAGGTAAAGGAAACCGCACTTACATCATTTGTATAAAGCTGACAATTAACCGGCAAAGTCTGATTCACCCCCCCACAAAAAAAATAGGAACAACACATGAGAAATGTTTTGAAGAGATTCTTGAATAGCAAATACGAAAAAGTATGAGATGTGTACCGAAATGGAGTTTCTTTGTAAAGCCTGATATGGCTAAGTACTTTGAAAGACTTCAACTTTAATGCACCTTCAAACACGAGACAAAAAGTTGAATGCTTAGATGATTCAGGAATCTTAACATTTCTTCAACGATTTTTGACCATTTTAATATAAGAAAAACAAAAAGGCTAAATCAATTGAATGAACCTTTAACAATTACAAATTGGTAACATTTATAGAAACCCGTACATCAAAAATATAAATTAAATATTTAAACATCGACATAAGAAACATAGTGTTACCTTTATTTTGTTAACCTTTAGCATTGTCATTGATTGTATTCAAATATATATTATTAATTAAATTATAAATAAAACTTTTGTAATAAATCAAATAGCGTCCCAACGACAACGCCACATTGTTGTTGTAAATATTGTTGCCGTTGTTGTTTCGTAATCAGAAAACAATAAACAAATAAAATAACAATTAATTGGATTTTTATGGCCTCTTCCTTTTTCGTTTGTTGTTGTTGTTGGACGCCATGCCACGCCCCGTTCCAGGGCAGCAGCCGCTTAAATTTTTCATAATAAAATATAATTTATTGCATTTGCATAAACCTCTTTACAGAAGTTTGAGTATGTAAGCGAGTCCCTCTGTATGTATTGTATGTGAGTGAATGCAATTGAATCAACACCAAGCTGCAAAGTAGCCAACGAAAAATAAAAAATACGGCAAAAAAATAAAAAATATTATCGAAGGCACGGGCAATAAAATGGCCGACGAACTGTTTGCAATCGCCAGCGGCGTCCTCAATAAAAATTCCTTTTGATTTATAATCGCTTGTCGTACATATGAGATAGGGAAGACCGCTGTAAGAGCGATTCACTTGCAACGAAAGAGAGAGGTAGGGAGAACGGGTGAAGTGTGTTGGGACATCAGATGAAAGAGTATGAAATTTAATCGGATAATTGCTTTCGAACTGCAGGTGAAGGCAGACAAAACAGGCCATGAGGCACAAATGAAGTTCGATTGTAAAAGCTCAGATCATTATGGTATCGTAAAACCTTTCAAAGGGATTTTTTAAACACAAATGGATTTAGGTTTTTTGGGTCTCAAAATGAAGTCCTAGAAAGTCACCTAAAAACTTTAAATGAGAAAGTTCAGAAACTTTCACTAGCTGTTTTTATGTTTTCGCATTTTGACTGAATGTATAATTTAGAATATTTAATTAGGCAGTTGACCCACTCGCCGACGTATTTACAGCGATCCTTGACTAGTGGCCATACAAGCCGAGCCTATCTAAAAACCACCTCCCCCCACCTTACCCGTCCCTATCCTTTTATTTTCCCACTCATCTCATTTGATGACATGGTTTGTGCTTGGTTGCGTTGTGCGTGGTACGTGTAAAAACACTTGTGGCTCGGCTGATGCTCCTCTGGCTGCATGTCATCACGTGGCGAACGCAAATGCAATTTAAAGCAAACAATTTTTGAAATGACCTACATCCGACGTAGCTGCCCACCGGATATACACGCACAAGCACACACACACACATGCATAGTGGCACGCATTAAACAGCTTGGCAGAGATACAAAATGGGAGTCGCTTTCGTTGAGCGCAGGAGAGTTTCACAACATCATTAAAAATTAATTCACGCTCGATGTACTGTACCAGTTTCTGATGTTGCATCTGACTGCAAACAGAAAACTACATACGAGTATAGTTTTAAATGACTTAGAGATATCCTGCAATAAGCTTGCCAGTAGCATTTAAAAGCTGCTCATCGAAAAGTTCTGAGCTCTGAATATTTTATATAAAACATTTTACAATAGAAATGAAATTGATGTTGAGCTCAACTTCAATAAATTTAATGTCTTTTGCACCTTCCTTTGTTATTTTACATATAACAGGGTATAAAATGGAGTGAAGTGCCACCAACAACAACAACAGTAATAATAACACCAACCATAACACCAACAAGCTGAGGCTAAACAACAACGGAAAATGAATGCACACGTTTGCGGTTGGCTGCTGTGCACTTTATAATGTTGTGTGTGCGTAGCCATATGAACAGAAAGATCCTGGACACAGGTCCTGGGCATACTACATAGGTCGTGGCCCATATTGTTTTTGCCAGCAATGCTGCTGCTGCTGATGACTTAATGAGCATAATAAGCTCAGTGCCGAAATTACCTTTTAAAATTTAACATGATGCTCCCTCTTTCTACTATTTAAACACACAACACACACAGCCACAGACAGACCAAGCCCTACATATACACACACACACACATGTGGAGCCAAAATGAAGATTATAGTGATAATTGTGGCATAGACAAGCTGTTACATATTTAAATTAAGATTTTTATGCTCATAAAAATGGGAAGCGCAGGTATAACTACTGAACAAATTGGGAGTAACTATGAAGGGGTGTGCAAAGCTGTAGAAATAAAGAATTTAGTTGACTTTGTGATTGACGCTTAGAAGCTTTAAATATAAATAAATAGTGGACCAATAACAATATGTTTGTATAAATTGCGTTATCTCTTACGAGAAAAAAGCAATTTTATTAATTTAAAGCAGAGTTAAGAGTTTCAAAGCGATTGACATAGCAGGCCTTTTGCTATCGAAGCAGCCTGCTGTTCCAGATAAACGAAAGGTTAATCCTGTTACTTTAAGTGCAAGTCAAGATTTGTTGACTTATCGCTGAAGTGCCTGGCTGAAAGTCAGCTGAAGTCAGCACAGTTTTCTGCACGCATCACGCATCATTCGCTTCTCGATGCGCTTGTCAATAACTTTTTTTTATGAATGTTTAAGAAAACGAAAAAGACATACTCGTAAATACAAATGTGTATATATAAGTGTGTGAGTGTTGGTGTGCACACCATCATAATCAAATTAAAGCATAATTTTTTACGACATCATAGTAATAAATATGAACGATGCGAAATTGTGCACAACATGGGATCCCAAAAGAAGCCAATCCAAAGTCGGTGTGGTGCTTTAGCAAGTGATTTTCCATTTTCGCTAAGCATTCAGACGTAGCAGTAGCTTTGTAAGAAGAAGAACCAAAAAAAAAGCTTGGTTGGCGTGAAAAATAATAATATCAAATGTATAAATCATTTATGCCATGCTTTAAAATTGAATACGCATTCGTCAGCAATAAATCGCAGCAGAGGCAGCAGCCAGCAAGCAAGCAGCCAAGGAGCCAGCAAAGAGTCCGCATGGAGCTGAGGTCATGGCCTGGACTCTGGACTCAAGAGCTGGCTGGTCACATTTGCGTGTTCGCCGCCTTTTGGGAAATTGCTACAATTTGTTTCATATTTCATGTGGCTGCTGTTGTATGTGTGAGAAAAAATTTACCAGCTTGCGGTTTGCCACGCGCGAGTATTTCTTGGTCGGCAAAACTTATATTTGAATTATTGTTGGCACATTGGCAAAGCTAACCGAAAAATATCACAATGGCAATGCCTTATTTGCATATAGAATGCAATAGGAAATGGTTTTATTTATAGTACAATAGTTTGTAGCTCCACTTCAAGTCGCATCCTATTCGTGTTGCATACTTTCAAGCGCCAGCCAATTAAGCTAAGCGGTTGTTAGCCTTTATTGCTGCATATTTTTAGTAGTCAACGAATTCCATATAAATGCTTTCTATCTTTTGAGACACATTCCAAACATGATATACATATATCCTACTTTTTAAAACTCTAAAAGACTTACCATTAAAGTATTCAAATTTTAAATTTTTTAAGAAACTTAGCATTAATATAAATAAGAAACTCAACAAATCTCTTCATTATTTGAAATGAATATTAGTTTCTAAACCAATCGATTTACGACTACAAGCAACAGAACGCAGAAAAAAGTAATTTTATTACTTAAAGTTTGTATTATTTATATCATGAGATAAATATACGTTAAAATTTAATATGATTAAGCTATTTCACAAGTTTGTTAAAATTATGAGACAACAAACATTATCAACTAAAATCGAATCATTTAATGATAACAAATCGGGGATTTCTAAGCTACTTGCGTTGAAAAATGACTAATGTGATATTATTTCATAAGAATGTTTATTAAATCAACATCCGGCAAACATTGAACCTTAATTTTCACGAGGAATTCTTTCAGCTATTCGTAAATTGCAAATTACAATTGCACGTTTAATTATACCTATGTGTTTCTTGATGTTTAAGATATTTTTAAATTAATTTTATGTCTGTATTCTTCTGTGACTATAACTAAGAATCAGCTCCACACATCATAAATTTCTTGTTCCTGCCATTGCTTGCCTATGCTAATTTTGGGATAACATGCCCACACATCACACACACACTCAGGCAAATGCACAGACATGTGGGTTCACGTTTCTTAATTTCAAATGAAACAATGTGAAAGAGAAGACATTGGCAATGCCGAGGCGACATGTCGTCGAAACGAAAATCAAATTTATGGTCTTAACAAGCGCTGTCAAAATGCGAGAATTGAGTGCCGCTCTCTGCCAGTCGCAAAATCAGCGGTTCAATGTGGTGCAGCGGTTCGGTACGGTTCAGTTCGGTTCGAAGTGGGTGTAGGCAACCAAAAATGCAGCTGCTGCTGTTGCTCGACTTTGGCATCTCGCATATAAATCGCATTAGGAGCACGCATTTACAGAGCACCAAACATGGCAACGTGTGGTTTTCGCAAGACTCAGACACTGCCATCTGTGCATCCCTTAGATTCCAAACACAAGAATTCCTCCGTTTAATTGAAGGTAGAATTATTCATGTATGTTTGTGTTTGTGTGTGTGTGTGTGTGTGTATGTGGTAGTAGAGGCAATCCCACATACATACATTGATGGCACAGATTTGCGGCCCTGACAAAGCAATAAACAAGCATTGACCAAGCTCCATTTAGCTTGAATGTTCGCCACTTCATAGATAAGAAAAGCGAACTTCTTATCGTTAAGTAAACGATTGCAAAAAATAAAAACCAAAAATGCTCAAAAGCGTTTGTCATATATTTTATGAACTATAATTTATACAATGCATTGTGCGTATTATAAATATACATCAGTGTCAAGAACCCCAAAATTTCTGTAGAGTATGACGGCGTCAGGGAAAGTAGTAATCAGGGCTAATATCACATTCACTTAACACTATAAATAAATACAAAGATTGGCACTTTGGCGGATGATCAAATCAAGAACGGACACTTGTACATTATGTTGATCTTGTCAATATCTTTTTTGCTGAGTCCCGTGCGCTGTCCAATCTCAGCTGTTTCATCTAGCGGCACAATCGTATTCTTGCCGTTCACAGAGAAGGCACCAGGTCGATAGTGCAGACAGCTTTGATAATCGTATCCCACATCGAAGTCGCTTATAAAACTGGGTGAATATTTCACAAAGTTCTGCTGCTTGCCAGGCATTATGTTCTCTACAACAACCTCAATGTAGTCATCTCTTATAGCCGAACTCTGCTGATGATAAAAGCCCAGAGCATGCATGAACTCATGCAGAATAGTGCCGGGTCTAAAGCAGCCCTCTCCAATCGGATATATGTCCAGATTCATTTCCTGCGGCTTGCCCATGTATCCAACAGCTGTATAGCAGCCACCAGGTTTGGCTTCTATAGCGACATAGGCAACATCCTGTTCACTGGCCTCCCTGAACTGCAAACATGTATTCTTTTCCAGTGTTTCAATACCCTTTAAAATAGCCTGTCGATGCGGGGCATCAAAGTCTTCGGAGATTTTGTAAATGACTGTGTTTTGGGGCCAGCGTTTGGTTGAATCTATCAGCCCATTGCGACCCATTGGACCCTGCTCCAATGCCTGCTGTTGTCTTGTAGTTAGCTGCATATCACCCTCCACGAAACCAGCGGCCTCTTCGGGATCTGTTTGGCTAGCGGGAAGTGGTAATGCTTTCCCCTCCAGCAGTAAGGTGAACAGCAATAGAAGTAGCACAGTTTGATTTGATTGCATCTTGCTCGCGACGTTGCTCGATGTTGATTGACTCAGGTTTTTGCGACTGGCCATAAATATGCGCCACTTGTTAGTTGAGTCCACAGATTAGATATAAACAATCAATAGTGCTCAGATAATGCCATTGGACGTCTTTTTTCGGCAAGAGTTTGGCAAATGCAAGTACCAGATACAATATTAACACAGAAAAATAATCATACAATCCAGAATTAAGCTGAAAATCTATTCCACAATATTCTTCAAGGCATTTCCCTTCCAGAATTTTATCTTTTTAAGTCTGCCGGTCAAACGCCCGGTTGTAAATATCATTATCATTGGTATAAGGCTTAATTGAAATAGTATCATTATTATCAATGTTGTGATTGGATTTTCAAGTGCTCAACGAGCAACACACAAATTATATTCCACTTACCGCACACTGCGGATAGTGGTATGAGTATATGGAATACTCGCGTTATCGCATACAAACAAACAGTTGTCTTCGGACTTTAATGGCGCTTATCAAACCGCAAACTCAAGAGACCGGATTAATGCTCGCTTTAAAGCAATGTTGAGTGGGTTATGTTGGTATGACGGCATCTAAGATGTGTCAAACTTGAGTTCTTGCAGTTTTATATCGATCGATTATAATATGAGGCCAGATTTTACAGACAAAGTATGGACTTTATTAACTTGACAATATTTTAAAGCGATTGACACTTGACATTGTAGTATCATTTGGGAATAACATCCGGAAAAATATAAGAATAAGTATAAGAAGATCCTCGAAAATGTACTTATGTCTTCCGGGCTTTGAGATTTTCTTTTAAAAATAAATAAAATCCAATATACTTTGATTAAACTCTTCGTTTCCCTACCTTAAATGGTCTACGAATCACAATAGATACTTTCAATAAATATTTATAAGCTTCAAATGTCGTTTCAAGTATGCCTTGGACACTTGTACATAATATTCAACTTGTTAATATCCGTCTGACTCATTTGCAGTCTCTGTCCCATTATCTTCTCAGCACCTGCTTCCAGTGCTACAATAGTCATCTCCCCATTCTTGGAGAAGCCATAAGGAGTGTAGTGCATGACACTTCCATAGTCATAGATCTGATCAAAGTTATCAACGCTTTCCGCATCGTACTTATTGAAGTTATGCTCCTTTCCCACCAAAATATTCTCTACAGCGATTCGCACATAATCATCACGGTCTGAAGCGCTCTGCTGATGATAGAAGCCCAAAGCGTGTAGCATCTCGTGCATTATGGTGCCCATGCGATAACAGCCCGTATCGAGATCGTTGTTTTGCAGATTCATTTGCTGGACGCGATTTTGGAAGCCCACAGCTGTGAAACATCCACCGGGCTCCGAGGTTATATTAACATAATATTCCTGATCCAAAGAAGCCTCCTTGAAAACCAGACAGGAGTTTAGCTCGATTTTACTTAAGCCAATGAGTATTTGATTGCGATGCGCCTGATCTGTTTATATACGAAGATAAGTGATTGGCAACAAATATATCTAAAAGCAACCTACCAATTTTGCTACTGATCCGGTAGTACACAATGCCATCAGGCCAGCGATATGTTGCATCTCTAAGACCATTTCTCTGCTCAGGACTAAACACCATATCACCTTCAGCATAGCCTGAAGTCAGCTCTGGATCGAGCTCTGTGCGCGTTGCTGGAGCTCCCAGCACATCCCTGAAAATCACACGGATTAAGCAGACTAAAAACAACCGTTTCATGTTCTCTGGTGAATGGACTAAAGCGGAATGGTCGTCCAAATGATCTGTTTGGTCAATGAGTGCTCAGCAATTTAATAGCGTATGCATTTATCTTTACAGCTTATTATTTACAACGCGGTTTTTATTGGCCATATGCCATCAACTGGGCTTGTGCTTATCTTATCGTCCATTCACTGGAATCGCCAATTTGATAGTAAGCAGAAGCATTAACACACAAACTAATGCCTGATTATATCTATGAATCGGTACAAACGATTAAAAACACTTGATTGTCATTTATATATGTAATTGAGGATTGTTTTAAACATTTCGAGGACACTTGTACATAGTATTTAGCTTGTTGATATCTGCTGCAGTCAACTGCAGTCGCTGTCCCATTAGCTTTTCGGCACCATCCACCAATGGCACAATAGTCATTCGTCCATTTTTGGAGAAAGCAGTGGGACCGTAATGCATAACACTGCTATAATCATACTCCTGATCATAATTGTCAACTGTACCCTCTTCGTACTTGATGAAACTGCGCTCTCTGCCTGCGCTGATATTTTCTGTGGCAATGCGAATGTATTCGTCACGATTCCAGGTGCTTTGTTGATGATAGAAACCCAAGGCATGAAGAAACTCATGCACAATTGTGCCCAGACGGAAGCAACCCTCGTCCAGAGGATAGTTCGCTAGATTGAGCTGTTGTACGCGTTTTATGTCGCCAACATACGAGAAACAGCCACCTTCTTCTGAAGTGACATTTATATAGGACTGCTGATCGCTGGTTGCCTCCAAGAAGATCAGGCACGAGTTTGCCTCGATAATTCGTAGACCACGAATAATGTGATTACGATGTTCCTGGTCTGAGGCACATAGTTGATATACAATAGAATCTAGTATAATTAAATCATATCTTACCTATATTGTTATTTATGTAGTAATACACAATTCCATTTGGCCAGCGATAAGTTTCCTTGATCAATCCATTTCTATCAGAATTTTCTAGTATCATATCACCTTCATAGTACCCGGCAGTCAGCTCGGGATCAGTTTCCTCACGATCTAATGGCGCGGCAAGGCAAACTTTGCTGCACACAAAGGCAAGTAGAAGTATAGCAAAAGCTCTCATGTTGACCACTGAATGGGTTTAATGCGACTGTTCCTCCATTTCATACGCTTAAATCAGCGAAGTACGTTTAGAGTTATTTTTATTGCCAAATACTATTTGAAACATTTTTCACTAGAATTTTTGGCTTGGCAATTCAATCTTATCTAATCGTTCGCTTTTTTTTTAACACATAATCAGTTGTCTTATGTGCAGAATAATTTGTATCAAATTCCTTTGGCGTTTTCCCTTCACAATATTCTCTACAAAAATTTGCACACAATCATCGTGCTGCGAAGCCTTCTGCTGATGATAGAAGCTCAGAGCCTGTAACATCTCCTGCATTATGGCCCCGTATCACCTTCAGCATAACCTGAAGTCAGTCAGCGTTGGATCGAGTTCTGTGCGCGTTTATGGTGCTCACAAAATATCATTGAGAAGCGCAAGGAGGTAGCAGACCAAAAAAAAAACGGTTCATTTTCTTTATTAAATGGACTAAAACGGAATGGTATAGCGAATGTATATGCAGCTCTGTATTTACAATTTAATTTTCATTAGCCATATGCTTTATTGGGATTGTGCTTATCTTATCATCGATTCATTCTAATCGCCAATTTAATTCTAAGAAGAAGCATTTGCACACAAACTGATCATATCTATGAAGTTTGTTCCAATTAATACAACTTGTTTGTCATTTGGTGTTATGTATTTAAAGATTGTTTTAAACATTTCTAGGGCACTTGTACATAGTATTTAGCTTGTTGATATCTGCTGCACTCAGCTGCAGTCGCTGTCCCATTAGCTTTTCGGCACCAGCCACCAATGGCACAATAGTCATTCGTCCATTTTTGGAGAAAGCAGTGGAAGAGTAATGCATTACACTGCCATAGTCATATTCCTGACCATAATTGTCAACTGTATCTTTGTCATACTTGTTGAAATTGCTCTCGGTACCTTCTCTGATGTTTTCCGTGGCAATGAAAACGTATTCGTCACGATTCCAGGTGCTCTGTTGATGATAGAAACCCAAGGCGTGAAGAAACTCATGCACAATTGTGCCTAGACGGAAACAACCCTCGTCGAGAGGATAGTTCGCTAGATTGAGCTGCTGTACGCGTTTTGTGTTGCCAACATACGAGAAACAGCCACCTTCTTCTGAAGTGACATTTATATAGGACTGCTGATCGCTGGTTGCTTCCTTGAAGATCAAGCACGAGTTTGCCTCGAGAATTCGTAGACCACGAATAATGTGATTACGATGTTCCTGATCTATGTAGCTATTAATGTAGTAATACACAACGCGATTTGGCCAGCGATAAGTTTGGTCGATCAATCCATTTCTATCCGAATTTTCTAGTATCATATCACCTTCAAAGTAACCGGCAGTCAGCTCAGGATCAGTTTCCACGCGGTCTGGTGGTGCGGCAAGGCAAACTTTGCTGCACACAAAGGCAAAAAGAAGTATAGCAAAAGCTCTCATGTTGACCACTGAATGGCTTTAGTGCGACTGTTTCTCCATTCGAGACGCTTAAGTCGTCGCAGTAGGTTGAGAATGTCGAGAGTTAGTTTATTGCCAACTACTATTTGAAATATTTATAACTAGAATTTATGGCTTGGCGAATTAAGCGTCATAAACCATCAGATCTAATCTTATCGTTGGGTTTATTTTATACATCGTGAGTTGCATTCTGTGCAGAATTATGAATTCGAATTCAAGTATCGTTTCCTTGTACTTATACAAGAATGATGATCAGAAATATAGAAAATAGTTTATAAAATTGATCTTCAAACTTATTTGCATCAATACGCAATTGTTTAAGTAGTTCTTGAGCTCTTCATATAAGAAAGTACATTATTAAAAAAAAAAACTAAAATCTTCGAATAACTAAGGATTCTATGAAAAAGTTTACAAAAATATTATCTCGTTGATAATCCAAGTAATTGTCTTCCGACAACAAAAGATTTTATTTTCATAGCATACTTTTAGATGCCAATAAAAATTCATTAGTGTTATTAATAAACGATCGCTTCACGGCGGCTTTTTTTATTTTCTCTGCTGGCCTTTTTAAGTTAGTATTCTCCCCTCGTGACCTTTAAAGACACCTTAGTATCGTTTGCCTTTTCGCTGTCATTGTCATTGTCCAAATCCAAAACTCAATCTCAATCACAATCGTTAACGCAGCAAACGCGAATATGAAGGCGAGAACATTGCCAAAATTAATCTGATCACAAAAAAGACAACGACAGAGAGTTTACCTAATTGCATTTGTCAACACACAATAAACTGATTAAACATGGGTGCGACAGATGCGGAAGAAGGCATGCCAAAGTGCAAAAGCAGCTCAGTAAATGGCAATCAGGCATTGGAATTTATCATCATTAAGTTGCGAAAGAAAAGCGCAAAAAAAATTCGGGAGTATGCTTTATATGAAAAGCCATAAAAGACATTAGCGGAGCTCCAACAACAATGCGTCATGCTTATTAAAGTGTCTTCTTTCAGATAGTTATAAACGATTTTGTTTATTGCTTTTTATTTTATTCAGAATTTAAGTTATTTCATAAGTTGATATTAAAGGTTATAACATTAAATTGATCAAAAAGTCAGCCTTATTAAAAGGTATCAGAAAATATCTGTTGCAATTAGCCAGTACGCCAACAAACCCTTATCATTTATCATGTATATGCCAAATTATTTAGCTTAATATATCTATATGTACATATAATTTCTTATCAAATTTGCACTTTGAGCAAAAGCTAAAGGTATAAAAATCTGCGGTATCTCAGATCGTTAATTCATTTTGAAAAAGAACATGAACTGCTTCAAATACTTACTCCTTGCTTTCCTGCTAACCGTCTTGAGTTTTCGTCATGCTCAACCTGTCGAACGGGACGTTGCGATGTTAGGGGACGATATGCGTCTAACGGCAGAGCAATTGGACCATCTGAAGGGGAGTGGACTATTTCGAAATGCTATGCTGTGGTCGGGCTACTACTGGCCCAAAAATGAACTCGTCTACAGCATCGAGGGGTTAAGTATGTGTGACGTCAGAAGTGGATTTCGAGTTTGCACAACAATTGTTTCTACTCCACAGCTGCCGTTGACGAAGCACTCATCAGGAGGGCCATGGCAGGCATTTCAGCTGTGACCTGTGTACGCTTTCGCCGCACGTACAATGAGCAGGAGCCACAGGTCACCATTCAGAGGAAGGATAATGGCTGTTGGTCCTATATTGGTTATCAAGGCACCCGACAAGCCCTCAATCTGGGTACGGGTTGCATGAGTGTTGGCACCATACAGCATGAACTGTTGCATGCTCTCGCCATGCTGCACATGCAGAATGATCCTAATAGAAACAAGTTCGTAAGGATCGCCTATGAAAACATCGCATCTGGCTATGAAAACAACTTTGAAATCTACAATGCAAGGGATGTGGGTGACTTTGGTTTTGGCTATGACTATGGCAGTGTAATGCACTATGGAGCCTATGCCTTCTCAAAGAATGGCAAAGCAACTATTATACCATTGCAAAGTAGTGCCATTATTGGTCAACGAAAGGGACTTAGCCCAAAAGATATACTTAAACTAAGACGCATCTACTGTTGAGTGAATGGACTTTCATTTAAAGCCAATGAAACGATGCTAAAATTATAAATAACAATATAAATATATTTTAATCTTATAAATAGCATAATTAAATTATTAATATATATACTTATAAATTATAACTGATTCATGGTACATTTAATTTAGTCAGACCAATTCACAATATGACTTATATAATCGAATATGCAGAACTTATCCAAAACTGCTTTCCAGAAATTTCTTAAAAACTTTAAATCGGTCTTAACTGGATTTAATGAGTATCATTTTAATATTGTGGTCCTAAAATAAACACAGCATTTGCAATTCCAAGCGACAGGAATCAAGTGTCTCTTTTGCACTTCGTTTCGCCATCTCTTTTACTATTTATTTTACTTTTGGTTTTGTTGCTGCCTCTTGTCGGGCTGTTAATCTAGTACACAACAAAAAGCTGCAGCCAGGACCAGGTAGCAAAGGAAGTGTTTGCATTTGCTGTGTGGACGGGCACTAAAAATTGAATATTTAGTGGTCGTAATTAAAAATTAGCGCACCAGCAACAAAGTCGCTGTAACAAGCCAAGAGCCATGGCCATGGCTATAATCCCAGCTCCATTCCGTTATCTTCATGCAAAAGTGTCTGTGTATGTGTGTGTGTGTTTATGCGTGTGTCCTGCTGGGTGTTGTATGCACCTGACTATACGTGTATATTTGGCTTTTTAATGCCAACCTCCAACTGTCTGCAAGCTACCTGCTTCCTCATACATACATACATTCATGAAACGGATGTCGTAAACATTTAATTTATGCAGGAAATGCATTTGCGTTTTTAGTTACAGCTAAAGATGGCCAAGAGCATGGCTAACAGGATAACTGTAAAGTCACAGTATAACGAGACATGCATTAAGGCTCTAGACTTTTTATGCATAGCTGAAAAAGTGAAGATGATATGCTTTTTGATTCAAAATATATAAACTTTGGTTCCCAAATCAATGAAAATGCTTTTCATACTTTTTCCTAACTTAAATGCAATTTAACCTACACAGTGCAGCTGTTAAGCCCTTAATAATGCTTGCCTTGGTTTAAAAATACATGTACCATATATTTTTCCAGATAATCTAGCAAGGAATTTAATGGGCTAAGGCGGCTAGTAGAACGCCTGGCCATCAACTATTCGCCAAGAGCAGTAAAAAAGTCAGCGCGCTGGCCAAGTTTTTGTGTGCGTTGTTGGCTTTTACTTGCTCGAGACAATGCGTTGCTGCTGCGCTGCTTATGATCGTTCTAATTTTATGACATTCTATTTTCATGCATAGGCAAAGCACACCCATACATACATACATATCTAACGAGCTGTGTGTGTGTGTGTGTGTGTGGGTTAGTGCATTGCAGAAGCCATTTCATAGTCAGAAATGAAAGCTGCGCTTTGTTGCGATGCTACGCCTTTGTTTGTATTGCCCTCAGGGGTAAAGTTTTTAGGATAATAACTTCCTGTGACTTTACGAGCCAAACAAAACCTAAAACCCAGCCACCATCAGTGCACCAGCACTGCCAGCAACTAAAGGGAAATGCGAATACTTAAGTACGAAAGAGCAGCCCATACGAACAACAATATCTTAAGACCACACTTAAAGCACTCTGAGAACAAAACGTCTCAATGACACAGGCTGAGAATTTCACTCAGCTTACAGAGAGTTGTATTGCTTGTAAACTTGAACTTGAAAGGAAAATGCAGCATAATTCAGTATCTAGATTTAATGACTTAAATTTAAACTCCTTTTAAATTTTCGAGAGCGATTAAATTTTTAAAGCTGGCTTAGCGATATGATTCATTACTCATTATGTGCTTTTAAATTTTTAAACGCGACCAACTGGAATTACAAATTTAACAAGTTGCATAATTTGTTCAGCAAATGTCATTGGCTCCGGAGGCCAAAAATCTCATGCCAAGACACAACATCAGCACATAACCACGGTGAGAGCAAGCTGCTCCCCGAGATTCGCACCCAAGCAAACCGCAGAAACTTTTGACGTTGAGGTCGACCGCGAGGACAAGAAACGGGTCGAGGCAAGGGCGCTGTGTGCGCGCAGTATGACTGTGGGCATAATCTCAGACATAATTACACACAACTCAGATACACACACACACACACATTCACAGACAGACACGCACAGACAGAGCCTGACAAATGCATTCACACATGAATTGAAAGCTGCCTGCTGCTGTCTGGTTGGCTGGTTACATTTTATGCTGCCTTCCTTGCTACCTTTTTGCGATTTATTTGTATTTGCTGGGTTTTTAGTTCAAGCGAAAGTTAAATTACCGACGGCCTTAAAAGGTAGTAGTAGTTACAAAGTAGTCGCAGTCGCAGTCGCAGTTGCTATCGTTGCCAGACTTCCCGAGTTAGTCATTTAATGGAATTCGTTTGGCAACTTTGCGCAACGCAACTATTAAAAGTGCATTTAAAATTAATTAAGCATACGACGTGTTACCAACGCGACTAGTCAAAACATGCAAAGAGCTAACAGCAAGCATCACCGAAGACATTAATACACTTGCAGACAATATTATCAGTAGTCATGAATTATAATATTTCAAAAAAAATTAAATCTTTGCTGAAAAGAAGTTAATTTTTTCAATATTCTTTGGTGTTTGATGATGTATATAAATTACAACAGAATCATGCCATTGATTATGGATTTACAAAGTTTCTTATGAATTCAAAAAAAAACTTATTGTGTTAATACCCGTAGTAAGGGTATTCAAATTTATAGCATGACACGTTGTTTAATGGAGGCAGTGGCCTTTTGGCCAAGTTTTGCAGCAAGAAATATTTAAAAAAAAAAAGTAAGTGTAAAATTAATAATAAAATTGTGTAAAAATATAAGAGAAAATGCGCTTGCAATTAAAAGTTTAGTCTGCCCAGCTCGTCGTTTATATGCTGCGCTTTATTTGATTTAATGCCTTTTTACTGCCTTGCACCATCTCGCTCTAGTTTGCCCTCTCTGTCTCCTTCGTTTGGTAGCTCTGCAATCAAATCAAAATGCCAAGTTAAATGAAGCCAAAAGTTTCAATGTGTGTGCGACTTTTTGAAGCATAACACCCGCACACACACAAAAACACACAAGCACACACACTCCAAAAACACCAGCAGACACTACTATCTGCCATCCATTTTGGCATTCTGTGGCTTGCAGGCCGCTTAATACGCGGCTTCAAAAACTTTAGACACAATATCGCTAATGATAATTACAACCTAAAACTTTTGAAACATTTGCTTGTACTTCTCCTCCCACAATCGCACACACACACACATACTGTATTTTGTGTGTGTGTGTATTTGTGTGTTAGTGTTTGTTTGTTTTTCAACTTCAGTTGGCAACACCAAAGCATAAATATAAAATTTTTCAGTGGTTTGCGCAAAAGTTTTGAGCATTGCAACCGAGTATTTTCAAAATGTACTCACATACATTTGCGCAAAATACATTTATATACATGTATATATATAATATGCATACATATGTGTTGTATGTTTTTTATGAATCTGAGTTATTTTGTATTTTTCATAAGAAGAGGATAAAATAGCTGTTTTAAGTTGGATTTTTTACTATAAAAATGCTCTATTTTCTCATATTTAACAAAATTGTGAAACACTGCAATTGAGAGCTGCTTTGCCGCCAATGTCAGCAGAATAACTCAGTTTCTGCTATCGATAGTCAATCCTCCAATTGTTGCCTATTTTCCCCTCCTTGTTCATTTACAGCATCTATGTTCAGCTGAAACCGAACAACGCGGCGCTAATGAAGTGCAAATTGGCTAATGGTGCGGGACGATTTGGTGCTGCGTATAATTATCAATGAGGCTAACGCATGTCGTCGTTCGAACCACGGCAATATAGAATTATGGGCAAGAGTGAGATGCTTAAAACGGGGAGCGAACGATAGAGAGAGAGAGAAATTAAGGGAAGGGAAGAGATATGGATGCTCAGATTTTTATGTGAAAAGTTTTGTTCATTTCATGGGCAAAACTTTAATGGATTAATTTACCAAAACGTTCGTGCTGCAGGAAATTGAAATGGAAGCACAGCACACAGAACTCTCAAGTGATAAAGGAAGTGAGCGAGAAAGCAGCACATGAAGATGAAGATGAACAAGAGAGACAAAAAACTAAAGATTTATGGGCTTTGCTGCTGATCAGCTGTTTTTGAGCGCTTCTAATTTTAGTTGAAAATGCCAAGGGCGAAAGTTTTATTAGCTTTTTAGCAAGTTCTTCTTAGCACAATCGCTGCCCACAGCAGGAACCATGAATATTTTATTACCTATTTTTAGGGAGCTGATGCAGATGCACATAAACACTGAAACACACACACACACATACACATAAACATTGGCTTGCGTCGACAGCAGTCAGCGATGTGTGAACGCCGCCGCCTTTTATCAATATAATTTAATTAAAATGAATTCACCAATAATTGACTATTAATATGCAATCATTTTTATGAGAGAAATGCGCTGCATCAGTTTCAGCAACGATATGCTCAATTCTGATAAATTTCCTGAATTATGCATCATTAAAAAAATTTACGATTTACTTAATTGTGCGACATAAAGAGCGCTGGTGTTGACTGCAGCCGAAGTGATTTCCTTTAGCGCATCGAGGTGAGAAATGTAAAGTAGGAGAAAGCACCCTGCAGTATCTAGAAAGGGAAATTTTTTAAAAAAGTCAGGATTCAAGGTGGAAGATGCTTTATGTGAGATGTTACTTTTAAAACTGCCTGGAGACTGACTCGAAAGTACCTTAAGCCAGTCATATAATAGGGCTTACAGTTGACCTCAATGGCCAAAGCGACAACCTTCATCAAACGCAAATTCTCACGTGCATTGGTTGAGTAATAAATGGCTTGCTCCCATTTTGTTTGATAGTACATTGTACTAAGAGAATCTGTCTAAAAAATGAAAACATATATTTTTTATTAATTTTAAAACTTAAACATTTAATTACCATGTGTGCCAAATCAGACCCCAGCTGACCCAACGAAAGAAGTTCCACAGTTTTACAACCAAACCACAAGGGATATATATAGGTGCCGGTTGGACTCTGTAAAGCAAAAGCAAATGTAAAATTAATTGGTTAAGAGTTCTTTAACAAAGTTTTCAATCACACACCGCATAAGTCTTAAAGCCCAAGGTACACAACAAGACAGCACTGCAAGCAAACATGATGAATATTCGAACTGTGAATTGTTTCTCCAGCTGCTCCCCAAAGCGATTAAGGGTCACATTCTTCTCGAGTGTCTGGACAATAAGCTGGCGAAGTTGGCGAGCAATATGAGGACGCTGTCGGGCTTTAAGAACCTCCTCAATCGATTTATCCATATCGCGCTGCAGCAGCATATAACGACTTTTCAGATGCGTGATCACCTCACAGAGTAGAGCCATCTCACCAAATACCATCGAAGCAACGGAAACTCCTACCCAGATGCTGCTCATTGTAAGTGGCACAAATATATAAAGAGGCTTTGTATCAAAGGCTGGTATCATGGGATAAATATATTCTTGGGTTTTGTTAATCAGCATCATGACCGGAGCAACCAAATAACCAGCGAGGGCAATCAAATACAATGAGGAAACTACTCGATTTGGCAGCAGTTTAAGTGCGATTTGACGAAAGATTTTCGGTTCCCTATGACGATCCACATAGATGGAGGCGAAGAAAGTGTGCAGCAGCTGGCGCAGTTGTCCTCTGTGCCGCAGGACATGAAAAGCACGAATTTGTGTCTCCACCAGGATAAGGTATGGGGGCACCCCAATCAACATAACATCGAGATTGTTACTCTGCAGGCGTAAATAACGCAGCTCTGATTCATTGTGTAGCATATAGACCAAACAACCGATAAAGGCAAGCGCATAATCCAAACGACGCCAGTTTGGTGAAGTACTGTCATCCAGTGGCCAGAAGATGTGATTGAGGCGAAAGAGCTTTAAGGGCCAAGATAGCTTTACCCGTTGACCATCAGCCAGGCGAGGCACGTAACGAACCATAATCAAGACTATAAGTGACTTCTAAGTAGACTTTGTCTCTTATATATAAATACCCGGCTGGCAGACAAATCATTTAACTTTATACACAACACTAATAGCAACACTAACAATAGCTGTTCACTTGAAGGACTTTTGCTGTAGACAATTGACAACTTTTTAATGAGCTCTCCCATGCGTGCAATGGCTCAATTAAGTTATTAGCCCCAAAACACAGAGACGGAAACATTCGAAAGTTTAACACACAGCAATTGACTGTCATTTACTATGTAATCGCTTTGTCCTTATATGTATAATTGCGTCGACTTTCAACTTGACTAGTGAGAATCGTCAACAAAACTTTTAAACATGATGTAAGTGACAAGAAAACTTAATTACAATTACAAATTGTATTTTAAATGCTAAAATGCATGAAAAGTTTTAAGTCTTAACTATGCATAATTTTGTTATTTAATAATGTCAGTTATGAATCAAAAATATTAAATTAATCTTTTCTTATACTTAAATGGCATTATGCCAAGCACAAGTTGTTTCGATTTTACTATTATTCTGTTGCTACTTTATTAATTATTTTTTTTACACCTAGATTCGAATGAATATCTATTTTGTTAGGAAACAACTTAGGTTGTAAAATTGTATACTTAGTTTCTTATGAATTAAGTTTCTTTGCATAAAAAAGTCACTTAACCAATTCATAAAAATCAATTAACTTCAACGCGCAACTTTTCCAGCAAACAATGCCATTTGTTATGTTTTTTCTTTTTTTTTTGGTTTTCTGTAGCAGGCAACACTTTGCCGCATTTTGCGGCTTGACAGCAGCAGCAGATACTAGTGGCAACAGTTTGTGTTATGAATATTTTAAGCGGCCCGTCAACCCATAGAGACAAACAGCACAAACAGTAGTAGAAACAAGAGACAAAAACCCCAAGTCGAACTTACCACATCACACTAGACTTCAGGACGCGAGAGAGGGGTGAAGTGGGTTGTGAGGGGCGGTGTGGGGATGGCACTCTCGCATTGTTTGGTGCTGCAGTTTGCTCGCCACATTCATCTTAATTTCCTGTCACGACAATGACAACGAAGTTTGCTCTCGCTCGCAGACTCACCCCGGCACATTGAATGCTTCTCCTCCTCCTCTTCGATGCTCTGGACATTGGTCAGGACAAGTGTGCGTGTAGCAAGAGCAACAACAAGAGCCCCCAATCCCCCCTATATACCTCCTATATCACATTCTTTTTTTAAGTGAGCACTTTTTAAGCCTTTGTGGCGGCTCTTTCACAGCCTTTGCGTTTTGTATGCGAGTAGAGGAGCAGCAGCTATTGGGGCAAGTGGGAGGCTGCAACTGTGTCTAGTCTTTCGATCTGTCCATCTGTGTGTCTGTTTCTGTGCTTTGTTTTGCCATGTGGTGTTGTAGTACTGTCTGGCCCATTGTGGGCCAGTGCGTAGTTTGGGTTTTGTGAATGCCATCAAACGGCAAAAGGGCCAAAAGCGTTTGTCCATGCAGCCCGAAACGGTGGCATAAGCAACACATGTATGTATGTATGTGTGTGCCTCTTTTCATTGTATGCGATGTTATCGCGTGCCACAGGATATTGCACTCTAAGCCAGTAGATGGCGTCATGTAAAGCTGGACAACATCCGATTAAAACTTTACGATGTGCGTGTGTATTCCACACAGTTCCTAAATGTGTGTGTGTGTGTGTTAGTTGAAGTGTATGTGAGTTGGTCAGCAAGTGGATAAATTCTCATTTACTGCTCTTTTAAGCATGTTGTTTTTGTCGCTATCTCTCTTTTCTCTCTCTCTCTCTTTTGCTTGCATACTTGTTATGTGTCCTTATAGTTGTTTGGGTATTTGCATTTTATCACAAAGTGTGCAAAGCATTTAGTGCTCTGTCTGCAAATGAATAACAATGTATGTATATTTTTTTTTTTTTTGATTATAATGAACAGATTGCTTATCTTTCTGATCTGCTTTTGAAACTGTTGCTACAATTTAACATTTCCAAATAGAAAACTTTTGCAATTAGCTAAGCATCTTTCACATAAGGTGTGTTGACAAAATAAAAAACTTTTTGTGTTAACAAATACTAATTTCATATTAAAAATTCAAGAATGGGTTTTTGATTTAGCCTTATAACTGTGATCTGGAAATTAATTCATAATATAGAAAACTTCGTTATACGGTAAGTTTGTAATACTTATATTTTTTTTAAAAGTCAGCAAGTGTGTTCACACTTCGTAATACTAAAAATAACAATAACATCTTGTTTCATTATGTTTTTTCTAAACTTAATGTGCATGAAGCAGAAGTGCAGCAACAGCGCCCTCTGTTGTCCAGTTTCAGCAGCATGTGTGTAAATTGTCCTCTCGTTATGTGGGTGTTAGTGCGAGGCTGCCGTTGAATGCTAGGGGGAGGTATGTTAGTGTTTGGGGTAATAGCGCGGCATGTTAAACTGACCACAAGCATTGTTTATCATTAAGTGTGCCCCTCCGTTATTCCCCGTCAGTTTTTGCCTCTAACTGTCTGTCCCTTTGCGTGAGTGTCTTTCGTTTGGCCTCGCGCCTGTCCCAGCTCTGGGTGCCCCATGTGTCACATGACATATGAGAAGAGTTTTTTAACAACTGTCCGAACATGTGCAGACGCGGTTCAGTCTTCATTTATGCCTGCATCATTT
This sequence comes from Scaptomyza graminum, assembly GCA_018901835.1. NCBI lineage: Eukaryota > Metazoa > Arthropoda > Insecta > Diptera > Drosophilidae > Scaptomyza > Scaptomyza graminum. The sequence continues at coordinate 9,637,421 of JAEIFL010000002.1, forward strand.
AGTTAACGGAGCCGTAAGTTAATTGTACTTGGGGACCTTCTAAAAATAAAGAAATGAAAAACTCAAATGAAATAAATGCCCAACTTTAATGCACTCGAACATTAAATAAAGGAAATCAAATAAACTCTAAAGTTTTTGGTCCAGCCTCCAAATGGCCACCAAAATACAACCCGCAGAGTGAGTGCAGCGAGTGCATTCAAAACTTTTGTAATTAGGAAGCAATGTCGGTCATTAGTGGATAGAAGGTGGTTAGGGACTAGAAAGGAGGAGAGTACGACTGCAACTGCTGCGGATGCCAGTCAGGGAAGATGACACACAAAAAAGCGCCAGCAGTCAAAACAATAATGCAAATGTGCACTTTTACTTGCCACGAACTAGAAATACACTTTAGACTAAGGTGATTAATAAACTTGCTTGATTAATGTTGTTGTTGTTTCATGATTAAGGTTAAATTTCATTAAGTGCCAAGTTTCGAGTAAATTAACTCATCGATCTCGTCTACTATCGCTTAACACCACCATCGTTTGATTTAAGACAGGACATCTTATTTGAGCATCGTCAACAGTTGATATTGAAAATGCAAGCCAAATGTTTTTATGTATTTCCCAAAGAAAATCATCCAAAGATCATTGCAAATGACCATGTAAGAATGCTCGATAAGAGACTTTTCATACAAATACAAGCATACAAAGAGCTACTAAACGAACTAGGACGGTGGCGACCAACATTTTGGCCAACAATGCTCCAAATAGATATTGCAAAAAATCAACTCCCCCCAAAGCAATGATGCAAAGGGAGTACTTGTGGGAGAGGTTTGGGTGGGCGGTACGCAGCAATTGGACGAACATCAAACGTAATTTTAATAAAGTTTCAATGCAAAAGTTTCTGATTTGAAATGCATATAAAAGTTAACTATTTCCGACGCTGCTGCTGCTGCTGCTATTGCAAACGAAAAACTGCGAAAAACTGAATGTGTGTGAAAAGTTTGTTGGTTTTTTCCGTCTCCTTCTTCTTCTTCTTCGAGTTTTGGTTCTTTTTGTTGCATTCATTGTGCCGATCACTACTGGTATGGGGATGGAAATAAACATGGCTCAAACAAACAGCGGATGTGGTAACCACTGGCTAACCCCTACACCCCAAACCCCTCCATACAAGTGACGAGTGGCGCCGACGTCAGCATCTCTGCCACTGAGGCGCGCCAGGCCATGGTCATAAATTAAAGGCAACAAACCGAGTGCGGAAGCAAGTCGCAAGCGGACGAGCACAGCAGAAATCTAGGGAAACGTGGGGGTGGGAGTTGTGGTGCATCGCAGACAAGTGGATTTGCGGCCATTACATCTTGGGACTGGGAACTGAAGCAGTGCGGAAGCGCAAGCTGTGCTGTTAAGTAGCCTCGAGTCAGCGTCGCCTTCGCCGTTGCCGTTGCCATCGTCTTCTTCTTCTTTTTCGTCGTCGTTGCTGGCTAACTAACGATCAACTCGTAGCAACTGGCCCTCAGGCCGGACTTCAAGTTTTTGCCTTCATCTATTCTCGTGTTTTTTTTTTGTCTGTTATTGCGGCCTGTAGTCATAGTGTTGGATGCAGTTTCAGCGGATGGAAGTGTTTCATTCAAACAGCATCTACTACATCGTATCTGTTTCTCGTTCTTAAATGTATGCGTGAAATGTATGGATGTGTTAGCTATTGCAATTACGAAGATATGTTAGCATAGCATGTGGCTTGAATATTCATCTTAACACAAGGAAAGAGTAAAAAGTAATGGACTTGCGAATACCCTTAAAACTTACATTAAACATTATATGGTTGTGGATTACCAAAAGAATTGGGGAATGCTACTTTTTTTCAGAGGTATTTCTATTGCAATCCTTACTTCAAATAAATAAACCTCTCTTTAGATGCTGCACATGTTGGATATATTGTGCTGGGCCATGCGGTTTATTTAACTTTCTCTCTGATTTTCTCGTTTATATACAACGTAACTAAAGTGTGATTTAACTTAGTGCAATCAAAGCAGCCCAATGCCTCTGTTACCACCGTCTAAAAGCACCTGCATGCATTTCTCCCAACAACAGTATCGATAAGCCCCGATTCTCTTATCTTATCGCCCTGGAAAGAATACGCTTCAGTTACCAGTCAAGCATATATGTTCTCTTGATGAATTTCAACAGCAAGCAGTTGAAACTTATTTAAGTTAACTCATAGGCTCGACCCGTTGGAAGCAGCGCCACACTTAGTCATGTTTGAGAACGTTTGAGAATACGAAAGCATGTTGTTTTCATTCAGTTTGTTAGTCGACAATCGAAAGGCGTTTCCAACGTAGCTCCGCTTCAAATAAAGAAAAATTTCAACGAGGGCATAACAAAATGCCCCTCAGAGTGTTCATGTAAAATACTATTTATACATATATATGGCACTACAATGCGTGATCCAGCCAAAAATGTGGCTAGGCCTTAAACAGATCTTACTCTATGTGGGTCTGCTGCTCTGTGTTGTGCTCCAGGTCTGTCGCAGCAAGACCCAACTACAGCTCAACTGTCCCAGCGTTTGTCACTGTGATTTACATGCACAACGAAATCGTGC